>OX420945.1:1741535-3092368 GCA_949091785.1 Polymixis lichenea | reverse complement strand
TCAATTGGCTCTCTGATCTCCGGCGACTTTGGTCCTTCTTGCCATAATTTGAGATACAATTCATTCTGTTGGACTCACGTCCATTTTGACCGTCATCCTTTGGCACACAGATAGTTTATAACCTGGATTAACATAGGATACTATTTATCCCGGCAGTAGGTTACCGTGGGATAATTTTCGAACGGCACGCGGGCGAAACCGCTGCCAAAACCTAATATGTTATAAACTTTCCCTCCAGTTCGCTGAGGCAGAAAAAAGGAAAACTACAACCTTTTTTAATTTCCCGTAGCTTACTCGGCCTTTGATCATGGTCGGAACATTAGGTAAAAAAAAATCATGAGACCTCTCTTGGTCTGTACCAAGAGAGGTCTCATGATTTTTTTTTGACCTAATGTTCGTCATAAGATATCTCGCCGTCTTTCCATTGGGACAAGGAGAAACTACGGACCGCCACCTACTGCGATCTTTACATTCTCATCTTTCTTCATTAACGGTCATACACGAACGTCAGGTACGAGTACTACGCACTTGACCTTTCTGGAGAATACCATCAATAAGGTTATTATAATGTCTTCTAGGACGTCCCCTCCCTACTTGTCCACTCATATCTACCTTATAAATACCTTTTGTTTGTCACCTTTCATTCAACTTCTCAACATGGCCAAACCACTGCACTAATAATAAAACTGATGGGTTTGTATGTGTGTTTATTGAACGCGCTTATCTCTGGAACTGCCAGCAACATATTTTTACTTTTGATAGTTTAATTTCTCTAGGAATGTTATGGGCTATTTACCAACATAGCACAAAAAAAAAATAGCGTGGGTGGGCGATGTGATGCGATGCGTCGGGTTCAGGCCGAAATTTCACGCGGCCAAAATCGTGGGAAGCTAGTACGTACTTAATAAAAAATAGAAGCCAAAAATTGCGTCCTACGCTCTTAAAGTTTTCGCCATCACCAGCATAGAAACTGAACATAAAAGATTGCACGTAGATATCACCGTGCATGAACAACATCCGCTATCTAGCGTCACCATATTGAATTATATATTCCTTATCAGCTGATAACGGCTTAGAAAAACTATGATTAGTAGGTATTAGGTGCATTATCTCCACGGACGAATGCACGGAGCGTGTGCATGATGATAACGTCTATATTTGGATATCTTCACGGTTTTCGGCAGGTGGATTAGCAGGTGATAGGGCACTTTAAACTGTCTATTTCATATCGAGACCTCACCCGTGTCTCGGTGGCCGTCCCTGGGGGCCTACTCTCTAACTCCATCAACAAAGATACGGGCCCGTCCGAATGTAATACGTAACTCCGAGGTGAATCCTACAGCTGATTAATTACCTTTTTTGGACAAACTAAAATATAATTAAGGAGTAAGGACGGTAGGGCGGGAGTAAGGACCTCTGTCAAATCGTGTTGTCATTTATTCTTAGTTCGGGCCTCGAATTAATCTGATGTCAGTAGGTAATACGGCGTAGGAACGCCCGTAACTTCGGCTGAAATTACGAATTTCGTAATCCGAGAGTAGGCCCCTAGGTAACACTTCAATCTTTGACAATCGTAATGAGTAGTCAGAAGCCGGAAAGTCTGACAATCGGTCCTATCAAGGGTGTCATGCTAGAGCAAGTGGGTTATGGAAGTAAGTTAAGTAGTCGCTTCATGTAAAATATTGGTATTCAGATGTAGCCGGTTGGACTTGAAGCCAACCCCAACATCGTTGGAAGGAGGTAAGGCAGATAATGATGATGATGACGAGGGCTATTAAAATGCCCTGGTTGTCATGACAGTGGTTACGGGAAGTCGGATGCCTGAAAAGCTGCCAGCAGCTTTGGCTTTTGAATGAAATAACTTTTTAATCATTTCTTCAGCTACTTTTTTAAATGCGAAATGATTTTTGTTTTTACACCCAAATTAATGCTGTGAAATTGTACGACAATTTCGGTCCTTAGAAAAAGGCTAGGTAGATTGTGGTAAAACTTATGTTCTAGCAGTATTTGCGTATCATTATTTATTGATTTCCAGTCGAAAAGTGTCTAAAGTTAACCTAGATGGTCATCATATTCTGAAGTCATTGCACTAAATAATTTTGCCGCCATTTTTCTCTCGCCTTCACCTCAACTGACCAAACCCCACCTTCATACGCCCTAGTTCTCACTAGTACATTTCTTACATTCATGACAACCACTTTACCAAACAGCCACATCCTTCCACACACACTCTTCTCCCCCTACCCATAAGAGCTATTTTAGGTTTTGTAGCAAGCAAAATTAAGTTGGTATGACACGTAAGTTTGAAAACAAAAGTTAGACAATAAGAAAGACAGACGTTTTCATATTAGCTGACAATGATAGGTAATCGTGTTACCTGTTGGCATGCACTTTAACTGAAAACAAGGCGAACGAAGGCTAGATTGTGTACATGTGCAGTCTAAGTTTTTTTTGAAAATTGACCCTGACGTAACATATAATCACCCCCGATTATCATGCTATCATCATCTGTCTAATCTTTTCCCAACTATGTTGGAGTCAGCTGCCAGTCTATCCGGATGCAGCTGAATGCCAGTATTTTATATGGAGCGACTGCCTATCTGACCTCTACAATCCAGTTACTGGGTAATACGATACCACTTAGTAAGACTGGTTGTCAGACTTTGCGGTTTCTGTCGACCCGTAACGACTGTCAAAGACCCGATATGAGTATATCGTATTAATATTATAATGAGATAGTTTGTATGTCTGCCAGGGGTGCGGGTTGTTCGAAAGAGATACGTGGCCCCTGGTACACAGGCAACTGGGGGAACACGGGTGGGTTTTAGTCAGTAAAAGTCTGACACCAAAGCGGGAGAAGTTATTTGATGATTTCCAACCTAAAAAAAAAATAGTTCGTATGTTTGTTACTCAATCACTGAAATCGGCCGAACGGTTTATTATAAATAGGTTATAACTAACTGTGTGCCAAATTTCATCCAAAATCCGAGATAAAAAGTATAGTTTTTATTATACTTTTTATTTCGGTAGTACGGCCCCGTAGGATTATTGGCGACCGCAACAAGGCGAAGTCGCTTGCAAACCTAGTTAAAAATAAATCTACATGGGCACTTATGAAACGTCAGAAGCTAGGTGTGTATTTCCAATTGGCCGTTTTCTATGAAGAAGGCAAGAAACTCCACGGTTACTCTTTTAAAATTAATGGGTTTTTAAAATATGTATTTATTTATTGGTTTGTGCGAAATTTTTTACCTACCCTAAGATACTGCTGGCATTACAATATATACTAAAAGCCGCCAGTAACAGTGAGAATACCCTTCGTACTAATTGATACTGTATTACAATATGTATGGTGCGACATTGTATGCATGCCAACAATTTACAGGTAGGTACTAAACAAAACAGATGAGATCCTAATTAAAACAGGGAAATCGATTAATCTACATAGGAAAAGGTGTACGTGGATTATTTATTACCGCTTAGGTACTATTTAATAACGATAGGAAAGTATTTCCGTAAACTAAAATACATTATCCTTAGACTACAACCATGTTAAGGAAACGCTAAAATGTATGCACAATACACCAAAATATATATATTACAAACTAGCTGACCCGGCTAACTTCGTACCGCTACTAAATTTATATTATCTCACCTTTTAAACCTTCCCTGGACTGTCACAAATATTTCAAAACCAAAATTAGCCAAATCCGTCCAGCCGTTCGCGAGTTTTAGCGAGACTAACGAACAGCAATTGATTTTTATATATCTAACTAGACTAGATACTAGATAGACTAGATAGACTAGATAATAATAGAAAACCATGGCTTTTTTTTAAACCTATCAAACTCCCATATAATTGCCAACAAATTTTGAGTGAGCGTGGTGATCAATCCTAATTTATACATGTTTTTTTTTTTTTTTTTTTTTACATTTATACATCTATACATCGATACATCTATACACCTATACATCTTTTATACATACATATAAATAAAATTGGAGTGTCTGTTTGTAATATTAAAATAACCGCTTTTTGCAACATACATATGAATATAAAAACGGTACATATACCAAAATAGCATTTTTTTTTTAAATTGTCTGACTCTTTATCACATTGAATCCTTTTTATCCCAGTGGTATGTTCCTGTGCCATAATTTTCGACCTCCACGCGGGTTGAAGCCGCTGTCAAAAGCAAGTTATATTATAAATCCCATGTTCAAATCTGTATACTTTTATAAAATAGATGTATTTCTAGTTTCTTTTTAACGTAATACATAATGTACTAAGTGTGAAGTAGAATGGTTAAACAAAAAACAATTTTGAATGTGTCACAAAGATAAATGGTGATTTTCTGAATGAGACAAAACGTTTCTATTGAAGAACTGCCGTTTTGGTGTTAGGGTTCAAGTTCTTAGCTACAGCGAGTAACTACAACTGATAATAAAAAGCGATATGGGCCAAATCTTTACGGTTATCATAAGATTTTTTTTTTTAATTTTTGTTTTTCAGTTACCCAGATGAGTCGTTGATTTAATTAATCTTAGATATAATGCATTTTCACAGATAAATGATAAATAAACATAGGGAAATATAGCGATGTTATCATATTTTAACACTTAAAACTAATGTAAAATCAATAAAACCTTTACTTTCATTTCCTACTATGTAATTAGTATAACATAAAATTTACAGTAAAATAGTTTGGTTTAGACAACAATCTCTGATCAGAGGATAAAGACAACTCATTCATGCATTTCCGTTATTATTTTGTTGTTGCTATAGAAATAAGACTTTACTATGAAGTAAAAATGTTGGTAGCATATTTTTATTTTATCGGACTTGTTCATAATATAATAAAGTTAAATAATATGCGAAATTAATGAAAATATGGGTATACGAGTAGGGGAAGACCAAAGAAACGTTGGATGGGCTGTATATGGCTAGAAAGGGAGTGACTACCGAGATGGCAACTACAAGATAAGTATGGAAGAAAAACAGATGTTGCGCAGACCGCAAATACATTGGGACAAAGTTAGGAGATTGATAATGTAATAGTATATTTCATTACAAGTGCGGAAAGGCTGTCATTGCAAAGAGTTCCGACAAATGTCTACCCGAGCCGAGGCGCAGCCGAAGGCGAGGGTTGACAGTCGGAACAAGTTGCAATGACGGTTCCGCAGGTGTACTGAACGACTATTTTTAATACAGTTGCGAAAAAATGAAGCAATTTAATAAAATAATAAAAACACAATAAACTCAACTAACTAATCATTTATTTCTTATAAAAGTTATAGTACACATGTACATTGAAATTGGTACAGTTTTTTAAAGTAACTGGGGAAGTTTTAGGTTGCATATTTACTGTTTGAGACAAACTATTATTAATTTCGTATGATTGTTCATGTATATTTGTCATACAATGGCGTTTGCTAGTTGATGGAATTGGATCTGATGAATTATCATTATCAACGAAGGTAGATGGACGAACGTTCTCTTCAACATGTGAAGAAGACGGACTGGACCTTAAATTAATGGATTGTGTGATTTTTTTCCCAGTTTCTAGTTTGTTGTTTAATGAATCACCAATATAGCTTTCTGCAACTTTGTCTGATTTCCAACCTCCTAGTCGCTTTAAGGACGTCAAATTGGCTCCTGAATCTGCCAATAATGTAGCAGAGGTCCTCCTGAAGCTGTGCCCAGTATAATACTCAGCATCCGGCAGACCAAGAAACGTTGCTATTTCTTTTGGCATATTACCAAATTTGTTTATCCCGATTGCTTGAGCTGTACACTTCCCTTTTTGGTAATTTTGAAAAAAACGGTCGGTTTTTCCTTTTTGGGACCGCTGATTCATATATTTTTGCACTATTCTAAGAAAATCTCCTTCAACAACAAAGCTTCTCGGTATCTTATTTTTTGTGTTCGGAATCTTGATTAGTAGCATTTTTCCATGGGCTTCAATATCTTTTAAAGTAATATTGGCTAACTCCTCTCTGCGGCAAGCTCCAACAACGCCAAAAATCAGAGCAACCTACAAAAAAAGGGATTTGATTAATATTTTTTTAAATAATGTTTTGACTGTATTTTGCGATTTCGTAAACTGAATACTAAAGAAAAATATAAGTACTTATTAATAAATTACCTTTGTGGCTAAATAACGATCATCGGGAGCTTCGTTCAAAAACCTTTCCACTTCATTGGATGTTAATATTTTCGACTTTTTACTTGTAAAACCGTCTGATTGTCGTTTTAAGAAAGCATTTAATTTTGGGTATTCTCTTATATCCACGTTGTTCCTTATTTTCAGCATACTTTTTATCATCGAAAATCTCGACCATAACGTAGACGGTTTTAATTTTGCTGAGAGTTCGGAGAAGTATGCCAACATAACATTTTCTGAAAAACTATTTGCTTTTTTCTCTTCTCTCCACGCAATAAATTCGTCGTATGTAGATATGTAACGACTTTTTGACTTTTCTGGTAAAATGTTCTCCGAAGCATTTTGTGCAATTATACTGAGTTCCGGTGGTGTTAATTCAAAAAAAATAGGGTCGAAATTACTCATTTTGTGCAACAAACAACTAAACTCGCAAAGAAAATTTCTGGAAAATGGCGCCAACCGTATAATATAAGCAGAGTTTTTTTTTTCACCCATTTTGGTAGGCAAAGGGAACTATCCATACAGCTTAGTCTTCAGTAGATTTTTTTTATTGATATGAAATGAAAATGAAATTTAATGAGATGAAATGAAATGAAACCTAACCTAACTCATTCAATTAAATCATTAAATCTGATATTGAAATAAATTAGTAGCTTCCTTTTAGAAATATACGTATTTGTATGAATCACAAAAACTTTTTAGTAAAAACTTCATGGTTGGTTTTTCTTTTTAATAGACATTATTTTGACAGTTGGGAAAGAGAACGCACGAGTTCGGGAAAGGTAAAAAAAAAGCACTAGTATGTAATAGCCCACATCCCGAACGCTATACGTCCCTGCAATACACCACTTTTTGAGCAACTGTATTAAAAAGTTTTTTTGTTAGCCTATTGTAGGCCTACTCTGCTGCGGAAAGACGTCAAATTAACAAAAAAAAAAAAATAGCAGGCAAAGTAACAAGTATATAAGTTTAGACCGAATGAATCGTCATGACCAAAAGTTTATAACTCAGACCATACCGTAAGGTCCGTGTTACATGGAGGTGTTTCAATGAATTTGCTATGTGGTGGTAATTTTGCACTATTGGGTACTTTGTGTCCATTCTGTAAGCTAGTGTCAATGGGACACTTAGGGGCCATTATGTAAGGTATTTATATAAAGGATTAAGGGTCCTATGATGTATTAGAAACGGTTCTATGGTTGAATATCGGTTAAAAATTATCATGAAAGAATTTGATTGGCGTTTCAAAAGTACTTGCAAGGTCAAAACTTTTCAATTATATTTTTTGCTTATGCATTTTCGTAGGTGTATTTTTTGTGGCTACCATAATTTTATTATAAATTTTAAAGTCAGTTTTTTTATTAAGAAAATTAATTACCACCCTAGAATCCGCAAGACTTTTAGGTAAAACATGTAAATTATTTCTTATAACCTTTTTTACGGAATAGTCTGGAATATAGATGTTTCTAGTTACAAACCAAACGTAATCAAACATTTTAATAACTGAATTAGACAAAAAATTGTGTGTCGTGTCGCAACGCGACGATAGTCCAGCTGTTATCAATGTATTTTTTTTAGCAAATTTAGCGTTTTATCGGAGACCTAGGCTACGTGATATCTTATCACTAAGTTTAGGCTTCAACCGTTAGGTACTAGCATTGTAAAATAATAACATGTTCAATTTAGAGTAGCTTTTTAGGTATATTGTTAATTAGAATTTATAGTTTAGGGAATTCAATTCAATTATCGATCGGATAAAACCGGAATTAATACGTCAGTAAAATTGCAATCATTTTAATTATATGCAACTAGTACATACTAGGACGTAGGTATTAATATTTATTTTACCTTAATCACTACATAGTATAAAACAAAGTCGCTTTCTCTGTCCCTATATCCCTATGTATGCTTAAATCTTTAAAACTGCGCAACGGATTTTGATGCGGGTTTTTTTAACAGATAGAGTGATTCAAGAGGAAGGTTTATATGTATAATACACCGACCTCCACGCGGGCGAACCCGCTGGCAAAAGCTAGTTATTAATATTACAAACCTGTTGCTATTCAGGTACGCATAAATACTTCTTCTCGAAGTCTTGGATATACTATAACTTCATAAACCCTTTAAAATAATCAGCCTATAATATTCCCAATGCTGGGATACAGAAACTCTCTCGGTGAGAGAAAGCGGGCCGCAATCAACCACGCGAGCTCAGGGCCCCAATTTTTTATCGTTATAATGATTCCCCGCGGAATCTTTCTACGTTCAAACTACGTCAATATAGTTTTTTTAGAAACCAATGAAACGGTAAGGAATCCAAATGTCATATTCTGTATGTTCCAAGACAATTTGTTGATGTTAGCAGAATTTGTGTATGATTGACGTGGTTACGAGTAAGGAAACGTTAAGTGGTCATAGTGAATTCAGGCTCTGTGCGAGTTTGTGGATATCACACACGCCACGTGTCTTCGTTTTGAGGCAAATCCTATAGTTTCCCAATGTTCTTAATGGGACCTGTCGCTCAGAACAAAAAACTAATCTAAGAGGCCTCAAGTTAAGAAGTAGAAAGGGGCGACTATACTGATATGACGACTACTAGAGAAGTATAGAAGCAAAATACATGTTGCGGCGACCCCAAATAAATTGGGATGAGGGAAGGTGAATGATGAAGATTACTCTTGTTGATGGACAAAGCACATAGGAAAATCAAGGGGAATCTAGTCCCGGGCTCGAACTCACTGGTGGGCCTGGTTAATGAGCACGCTGTCTCACCAGGCATCGTGACGGACAGGGGTAGTATCAGTGATGAGGAGTTAGACGCTAGTCTACACGCACAACGTTATTGAGTGAGATGCAGGATCATTTATGGTAAAATAGGCGCGTAAAAAATTAAGAAAACTCTTTCGGAAGATCGGGTTTTATGTAAAAACCACTGCATAAATTTATTACCGATTAAGTTTATTGATTTTTTTTATATTTGAGCTTTGTTGCTACCGACTTGGTTTTGGAGATTTCACACTTCTTTTATTACTTAAACACGCCCAAAGTTAGGTTAAATTAGCAGGAAAAACTAATCTTTGTTGGCTCCTTACTTTTTAATGGCTTTTTATTTTAGTATTCTGTTTCCGTACAGACAATGTTAATAATAAAACAAAATCATACCATGTTTTTTTTTTATATACATTGTCAAACAGTGGAGTAATACACTCCTGAAGTTTGTATGGCAAAAATGTCGACAAGATTCACGTTAAAAAGCATTTACTTCAAATTACAGGCACTTTTGAACTATTTAGGAGTCGGTCAGTCAGAAAGATGGTATTTACTCATTCCAAAGCGTAGTAGATTTCCAATTGAGACAAACGGGCAAGACATTCCATCATCATCATCATCATCTGCCCAGCCTTTTCCCAACTATGTTGGGGTCGGCTTCCAATCTTACCGGATGCAGCTGAATACCAGTATTTTACATTTAGCGACTGCCTATCTGATCTCCATAACCCAGCAACTGGGTAATACGATACCCTTTGGTAAGACTGGTTGTCAGACTTTCGGGCTTCTGACGACCCGTAACGACTGTCAAATGTCTACGAATGACAGCCGGGATGGCTTAACGTGGTTTCCGAGGCACGGGGTCTTGGTATGTAAAAATGGTCACCTATCTACGGACCAACCGTAGCAAGCGTAGCTTAACCTGATCGATCGACCTGTGCGGCAACAAGCCTCTCAGCAAGACACTCCATGGGCACTTTTTTAAATCAAAGAGATTTGGATATATTTTTGTACAGCCAGTATCCACGTTTTCTCTACCAAAAAAAGGTATGATGAACTCTTGAAAATGTCTTAGTTGTCGTAGTTAATACAGGGTACGAAAGAAACTGCACCTTGGGTTGAAACCAACTAATGTTGCTAATTCTGAGTTTAACTTGGGCAATACTAACATCATGATGAAACTTGGACTTATATATAGTTAATATATGACTGAAATTGCCAACACGTCTTCAGCAAGCGTGGTGATCAATGCTCGTTACTTCTCAGGGGAAGTGGCTATACCTAATATTCTGCTATTATAAAATTGGTAATGGTTGACATTAGCTGACATTACTAATATCAGTTACTTCCTCAATTACATTTTAAATATTATCATATTGTTTTGGTTTTGCCAATAATGAGTTTATTTTATTATATACTAGCTTTTGTCAGCGGCTTCGCCCGCGTGGAGGTTGGTGTATTATACATATAAACCTTCCTCTTGAATCACTCTATCTGTTAAAAAAACCCGCATCAAAATCCGTTGCGTAGTTTTAAAGATTTAAGCATACATAGGGATATAGGGACAGAGAAAGCGACTTTGTTTTATACTATGTAGTGATAAATCATTTATTTGCTCTTGACGTCGATTCTCAGGTCGGTAAATTCACTTTCTTCTAATTGTTACTTTTTTTTCCTTGCTTTACGTTTGTAATTTTTTCGTTTTTGTCATTAAATGCTAACAAATTTTTACGTAAAACACTGCCGCGTGTTTTCAAGCAATCGACGTATTAATTCACGTCATTCATATAATCGATATTTAACATATGTAGATCTACAATGAAACACCTATGTTCTTAAACAAACAGTTTAAAAATTTACTTTTTCTCCCAAGGTCTGCCAATACGGGTGCGAATCTAATAGTAGCTTGTACCAATATACCGGTAATACGGACCATCTGTGCAATTTGAGCGCAGCCTTCGAAATGTTTCTGACTTTTTAGAAATTAATATCTTATATTTGATTACATATTATGAGGAAGACGGATAATTATTGAAAGAAGGAAGGATCTTTTTAAAGTATTGGGGGGTTTTTAGAAATAGGCCTCTTGATACTAACGCCTATACAGGTCCAGCGAAAGTTAGCTATACCTGTGACATTTCGAGACCCCTCCGCGCCCCGCCATTGGTCCAGGCTCATTTGTAACTCTTTGACGGTCGTTACAAATAGTCGAGAAGCCCAAAAGTCTGACAACCAGTCTTACCAACAGATATCGTATTACGGAGTAATTGGTTGTGGAGGTCTGATGAGCAGTCGCTCTTTGTAAAATACTAGTATTTAGTTGCATCCAGTAAGGGTGCAAGCCGACCCCAAAGTTTTTGGGATAAGGTTGGCCAAAATGATGAAGAATTCATCATTTTGGCCAACCTTATCCCAAAAACTTGAAACAAAGAAATTTGTAAAATCAACGATAAAGTTTTCCCATCGTTGGCTTATTTGTTTTATTATATTTATGTATGTTTATTTAGGCTTATATTTAAATAAGTATATATCATATTTATAGCCTGTTTTTTTACTTATAATATGTGTATATTTGCTTATTTTTGAATAAATATTAATTACACGACTTACGTAATTGCACCTACCACTGTTTGTCTCTGCATCACCCAAAGGTCGGCTGGTAGAAAATACCTACTTATGCTATTAAGTCCGCCTCTGTACATTTCTGTGCGTGAAGTAAACCCGAAAACACGATAACAAATATGCGTTATAGGTGAATGCATATAACAAATACAAAAAAATACTGTTCATCATTTATCTTGAGTGCAAAAAGTCTAAATTTTTAGCCTATCTAGTTTAGTGGCAGGCTATCAGAATGACCTGTATTTATCTCAAATCGCTTCAATGAACAATATCAGAATTAATAGGTACTTTATTAACATTTGAAATTATGTTTTAAAATATATTAATCTTATTTGTTCAGTTTTGGGGGTATTTAGAGGTCCTTTATATAACTAAGATTATCTTACGTGACTTGAGACTTGAGAAGCGATGATAGGATTGTGTTAAAGATGATACGGCTAGAAAGGGAGTGAGGACTAAGAAGATTGATAGAAATGTGGGGACTCTCTGTGACTACCGCCGTTAGAAAAGCTGAGAACAGAACGAAGTGAAAGAACATCTATACAAATAAATAAAATTGAAGTGTCTGTTTGTAATGTCAAAATAACAGCCTTTAGATAAATGTATATGAAAGTAATATACGGTATTTATAACGAAAATCTTTTTTTTGTCTCTCTGTTTGTTCCGGCTTATCTCTTGCAACAACTAGACCGATTTTAACGGGTCTTTACTCTCAGCTTGAGTTATATATTTTTTTTGTCTGGCTTTTGTTTCGGCCAAACTCCGAAATGGGCGGACCGATTTTGATGAAATTTGGATTTGGATACTTTGATCCCTGGGGAAGGCTTTTGATCGACATACCACGCGGGTGAAGCCGCCAGCGGAAACTACTTATACATAAAGCCACAAAGACCTTTCAGGGATGAAGAAGTAGATGTGTAGTTATGGCGAGGCCTGGTAAAAGGCGATTGATGTCGTAAGCTACATTACTGTTTCCTTTTGAAGAATTTTTGAACTCTGTGCAGTGACATCACGTCGGGAAACGTTCTATTTGATTTGATCTAATGCTAAGTCTGATGACTAATACATATGTTTTTATAGTTTTGGTAAGTGTGTGGAGTAGCTTTTATAAGATTTTCATTACATTCTTGTAGACCGTAGAGCGCCAAGACGATGTCTATTATACACCGTGACATTTTAGTCGTCGTACAAAGGTGGTCCACTCAATGTATCCGCCATAAAATACCTCTAGGCGCGATTAAAACAATGTTACCATTAATTAAGATAATAGGCACAAAGGAAAATAAATAATGCTTTAGAATGATGAAACACCCTCCCTGTTAATAATGTTTACGTATCAAACGGTAGAAGATCTACCTACCATTACATTCCATCATTTATTCCATCTCCATAACAGGGTGTTTCAAACTACGTCATGCGTCTTAGTGAATTAGATTTTAATTTTTTTGATTATGCAAATGTTCATAAATATCATTTTTTTTAAAATAAATGATTACTAGTCATTGGATACATGAAGGGGCTGCCGTTGTAAGACGACTAAAATGTCATGGTGTATGTCTTTAAATTGCTTTTACCTTCCGTTAATACACGTAGTGTCTTCTCGTGGGTGTAATTGTAGAAGGCTTTTCTTTTTGCAAGATAAATGCTATTTATTAAGATTTAAGTAATTTCAGTCGAAGTAACCGGTCGAAGTGGCGGGGCTTGGGGGAGGCCTATGTCCAGCAGTGGACGTCTTTCGGCTGAAATGATGATGATGATGAATTTCAGTAGTTTCAGTACTAACCTTAAATATAATAGAGGTCCTCTTAGATTGTTTGCGTAAACCTGAAACAAATAAAATAATAATTCAGTAAAATTATAGAGGTGACATGACCTTACTTACAGTTATCACCGATCAAAACGTGTGTTCACCAATTATTTATGTTCATTTTAGTCACGTTTTCATAGTAATGAGTGAAATGGCTAACTGACTGTTTTGGGATTCGTTATGATAGCCTTCTTTAGCCGGAGTTGATTTGTCCTGTTGTATTTTTGCATATTTGCTTTTTAATTTAGATATTTATTAAAAAGTCTAACTTGCGGATGTAGTTATCAGTGATTAATTACCGAATTTGTCTGTAAAAATTGTTAGTGATTGCTAATGAAATGTTAGTTTTGGAACGGTAATATTGTTATTACTTTGACAGTGCAAAAGTGCCTTTAATTGGTTTAATCGTAATGACTGTTTGGAGTTAGAGTTTGAATCATCACGATTGGAAAATGAGTGAGTGAGAATTTTTTATCTATATTTAGATAAACTTGGATTAACCTGACTTTTGACTGGACCGAAAGTTTGTCTTTGACTGCGAATGCTAACATAAGCGTTTATAGTTAGGTGTGCAACTTAAAAACGACTCGTAAGTGTCTCATAATTAACAATAAGAACGAATGCCTAAACATAACTAAATAATATGACTACATTCCCTGCTGACCTCATAAGACGTATCACGAATACGCCTCTCATGTTAACCTACATTTCCTGTGCCCGTGTTTTGCGGATAAAACGCGAAGCTCAAATATAACATATAAACTAAAACAGCCTTCATTCATAACCCACACACCCGTACACTCGACATACACACACACACATACAACACGCACATATGATTGGACCACTTTCACTTTCGCTACAAACCTACATAGTTTGAATACCGAGTGACGCCGCCCGATTGGACGTTTCAACTTTGACCTTCCACGCTATTGGTTGAAAATTCTCATATGTAAGGATTATATACGGAAGTGATGTGGAGTTATGTACGGCTGTGCCCGTAAAACCTTATTGTTTAGGTATTTTAAGGCTCGCTGTTTGTTTTAATGGCATGACTTATCCGTTGCGGGGTTTGGGTCGGATTAAAACGGGTTAATTGCTTCGTCTCCTTGTGTATATAGTGATATTATATACGTTGAGAAAGGCTCTTAAACTATATCTTTTGAGATTAGTATTCGAGGGGTTTATGGCTAAATAATAACAGCCACACTGGTCGATCTTCAAGGTTAAGTAGATGGGTGATTATCAATTACATACCGAAACTCCTCCGTGCCAAGGAAAACACGTTAAGCTGTTGGTATTAGCTCTCATTCGTAGATCTTTGACAATCGTTACGGGTCGTCAGAAGCTCGAAAGTCTGACAACAAGTCTTATCAAGGGGTATCGTGTTACCCAGTAACTGGGTTGTGGAGGTCAAATAGGCAGTCGCTCCATGTAAAACACTGAAATTCAGTTGCATCCGGTTAGTCTCAAAACCGTCTCTAACACAGTTAGGAGAAGAATAGCCGTCTGTCTACCCTTTTCCTGTGTTTTAGTAACATCAACTTCATGAAATTTATTTATATTCAGTCCATGTTAATTCGCAAGAGTTATTTAATTGTCTAGAAAGAAATGAGAGAATTCTTGGAAGTTCTATTGAATCATCAGACTTAAATACATATATGTATATATTGTATGGCATAGATAGAAAAGATATGAAGTCAAAGAATGTGTTCATATTCGAATCGCGTACCTATAACTGACTGAAATCTTTTCGCGTATTTTTGTAAACGTTTCCACTGAAAGATTTCACGAACTGCCGGTAATCTTTCGGCACATATTATTAATATATCTTGTGTGCTACTTTCTTATACTAGCCATGTTATTCTTCTGTTTAAAAACGATAAAAAAAATGATTTGTGTAAGTAAATTTGCAAGTCAATCATAATTTTAAAAACTAGATGAGGTTGGCGTTTCCTGTCTGACTACTCCGAGAAGAAAAGCCGAAACAAACTGAGAGGTCACAGTCTCTTTAAAGTCTAAATCATAATCTTGGTCAGACCATGCAGATTGATGTCTGAATTGGCTTTTGGGGTAAGAACCACACAGATTGAGTAGACCTGTCCAAACAGTGCACGCACTTGTCAGTAATCGTACAGCTCAACTGAAAGAGCTCAATGATTCGACCAACAATAGTTGCCAGTGATGTAGCTAAATGCTCCGCTGTAAAGACTTCCTACAGAGAAAAACCGACCGCTGACCACTCTTTTAATTTTGGCGATTTCAGGCCATTTTCAGATGTCCACATTCCATACTTCAGTATATTCCTTTCAAATCACAAGATACATACTACGTTCATATAAAAACACACATTAAACAGTACAAACTCACTCATTATCTATTTAAACAAAGACGTATTCATTTGACTTATATTTTTTCTTGCTCCTTAGTTCGGGGTCAGCTGATAAACATTAGGAGTTGAATTAACTAGTTGCTGGAGACTGGTTTGCTTGTTTTATTTAATATAGCGTCAGTATTCATGACGCTAGATAGTGCTGTGAGGTGGGCAGAGCATGCCAACTGTACATTTTTTTAAAATAATTTTTTGCATAGTTTCTAGCATATCCTAAGTAGGTCGTTGCAAGCAGAATCTAGCTAAATGGGGGATTAATGACCCATCTGACGACCAGTGCGAATTCGGTGCTCCTTGACCAAACCATGCCCCATATCTTGGCATGCCCAAAGTGTCCATACACTTGTATTTCTGACGATCTAAAAACACCTCTAATGCCGCGATTGGCGTAGCCTATGCAACATTTTAAGCAGCGAAGAAGCAACCCATAGATAACTCCTGGGTTGCAATGATTTTATTAACATCAAGAGGCTCGAATTCCGATTGACAGCAGACTCCTTAGTAATTTCGCCATTGGGTCTTGTAGAATCACTACTACGTCTTACGATATCACTATCAGGGGCGGAAGTGACTTGTTATCATGATTACGTAAATCCTTATAAAACTTGACTGAAGCTTTCATTCGTGGATATAGTTTTTATTGTATGTAGCTTTAATTTAACGTTACTCATCTTCAATGCCTAGCCTATTCTCAACTTTGTTGGGGTTGGCTTCCAGTTTTACTGAATGCAGCTGAATACCATTTGACCAGCGACTGCCTCTGACCTACTCAACTCAGTAAGTAGATAAAATGATACTCCTTGGTAAGACTGGTTGTCTCACTTTCGGGCTTCTGACGACCCGTAACGACTCTCTGTGAGATTGATTGGCACGCGGGCTCAATGTGGGTTGATGTCACATAATGTCTTCGAATTTAAAAGATAAAGAATTAGTCTTTGCTTGAATATGAGTGCAATACATGCCAACTTGTGATATTAGTCAGTAATAAGGATGCTGAACAAAGGTGGCACATCCCTATTTTTCAATGCGATCATAGTCCCGCTCGCGCCGACCTTAAGGTTAAAAAACTCTTAGAAAACAGCATAAGGAAGAGTGAACTCTTTATCTCAGGTTTATATAATAATAGTACTATTATATTAATATTATAACATTTATTATTTCCACGATAAACTATAAAGAATGTAAGACTTTGTGTCATTGACCAGGTGGAGAGTTTAAGTCGATTTTTCTACCAATATTGCGAAATAGATGTTATAATTGTTATCTTTATTAGGCATTTTTTTTGTCGATGCAGGTAATATTAGGTCGTTACCTACCATGTCACGCGGGACAAACTAGGCCCTGAAAAAAAAATCAAAATGAAACTATTTTCTTCGTTATCGTTTTTATATTAGGCCGATGCACTTCTTAATTTGAAACTTTAACTTTTTATTTTTTTACATGGGACAGAGGTACAAGTTCCCACAAGATGGACCATCATGTACAAATTAACTGCCAGCACAAAACTACACATAGACACCTAGTATTCTAGCATTGTACTAAATGTTAATAAAAATATCAAACAAGATTACAACTGCATATTTGTCTGCGCTATCTTATCTCGCAGCTCATTCTATTATAGTGGACATGACTTGAAACAACTTCGATTTTTAGATGCACTTAAAAAACCTAGATTTTTTTATAAAACTTATAGAAATGTTCTAGTTTGTTTTCTGTGATTGAGTCGGGACCACAGTCAGCATATAAAGTTTCCACGGCTGGGACTCAGGCCACCTCTCTGTGAGAGGGAACGGGCCATAAAGCCATAATTCATCACGCGGGCCCAGTGCCGGTTGCTAGATGTCGTCACATGTCTACGAATTTTTAGTAAATGCTGGTTTCGTCACAACGTTTTCCTAAGGTAGGGATAAGACATGGGTACATATTTCCTTTGTTTGATGTCGTGCGTTAATCAATTTCTGTCTTATTTATGTCACGACCTATGTTAAGAGTCAGTCACCAAGTCAGCAAGATCGGTAAAGAGGCTGACGGCTTAATCAGCTTAGCCAGATAGTCAGCCCCCTGGTACCTACGCCAGACGCACCTATTAAAGCATACTCTTAGGCGCATAATTATGATCATATAGCCAGGATCATATAGAATTTAGATCCATTCGGGGCGGCCCGGTTTTTTAATTCTACTGATTAACTTTGGCACAGCTCCGCTCCTCTGTGCCCTTCTCCATTGCAATGGACAGGCAGTCTTAGTTGCTGTAATTATGACAAGTTTTCTCCAAGATAATGTCATAATTTTACAAATGCCCCATAATCTCATTTATCTATGGCATACCCAACTGTGTATCATTATATTTTATGCTTTTATTTTGACACCTGCCATAAATTCCGTGACGAAAAATTGTCTATGGTAATATAAAAATATTAATGCCGAGTATTAAAACGTTAGGTTTCAGATAAGGACTGCATTGAGTGATAGTGATGCGACTGTGTTGGTTTCTGTTGTCGATAGTTTCTAGTAGGTATCTAAAACTTTGTTAGGCGCGTTGAGTGATTTTTGCTAGGGGAGAATCTTATGGGTTCGCGTTACCGACATACTAATGTTAATAGTACTGTAGCTTTGCACAATTTTATGTTTTACAGTACTTGAAAGCTCACTGAGGTTGGGCTAGAAAAAGTTTTCAAAGATACGTTCTGAGAAGGTAAGACATTAAGAACCCAGAGGTTATAATTATAAGCTTAAGTAATCATATTTCAAATCCAAAGACTCGTAGATAATGCCAAAAATAAATAAAACTTACGTCACAGTTCAAAGTTTACTTTTATCGATAAAGTTCGCGTCACATCCCTAACCTAGGGTTGGGCTAGTTATCGTTGCAAGAGATTGCGAATTTGATATATTGATGATAACGTGTGCCGAATAAATCTAGATTACGTGTCAAACAGCATATACTAGGTTCTTTTTATTTTTCGAATGTTATCAGTAGAATTACTAGATTTTGGGCCTTGGATTTCATGTTAGTGCGATTTTTATCAATCGCTGGTTTAATCAAAAGTTGGGGATATTTTTGATATCTCTGTTACGACATGGGCCACCCAACGAACCGTCATAGTCCTCGCGCTTAGTTCATAGATTAGATTATAGCAGTTTGGCATTGATGCATTTTTTTTTTCATCCTTCCTAACGTTCGCCAATGTTTATTTAGTTGACTTACCTGTCTATTTTGTGTCGAGAGCTTATGTTTTTATTAAATGAACCCAAAGTACATCGATTACCAAATGAAGTAAGTACAGAGGCCAGCACATCAAGGTACCGCAATCTGTCAAATCTTTGATAGTTTTTCAACTTTATTAGAAAAGAATAAGGTTCATGTTCAATTGAGAAAATTTTATAGTTTGGTGTGATGGCTCTGTACATCTAAATGGTCTACAGCTTTGTATTACTGTTTCATTTAATTTAGATCTAGTTAGACTAAAAATAAAGAGCTTTAGAACAGTGCTGATATAATGAACAAATTTATTCTAAGAACTACCAACAGGACTTATACAACAGAAAGTTCTAACACAGTTCTTAAGGCCACCTTCAAGTCTGCCTATCCTATTAACGACTACAGCGTCACGATAATTAATTATTACAAGCCATGTTTACTTGTAACTGACGCCTAGATATGTGCTGTTTATTTGCTCATCCGGATGCGCACACGCATATGTTTAAACAATATATTTTTCAACAAATTGATAGGTGAGATCTTAGCACTTCCTTTGGAGTTAAAAAGTTGAAAGGTTAGTGTTAAAATGCGCCTGAAAATGTTAAAGATTTTTGTCCAACACATCTTTGTGACATTCTCTGTCTTTATCAGGTCGGCTTCCAGTATAACCGGATGCCAGAAGACATGGATGGATGGTAGATTTTCCATGAAGAGACTGCCTTTCTAAACTCAACCCGTTGGTAGATAACACAACAGACTAGTTGTCAGATTTTCGGTCTTCTAACTATTATAACGAATGTCAGCTGTAGCAGCGATTCTAGGCGAAACGAGAGAAAATATATAAGAATTAAGGAATACAAACTGTTTACTTGCTTAGAATTAAGGAGAACCCCCTCCTGGTTTTGATAAGAGCTTATCAGTGAATCTGCTGTCTCATAACATGACGTTAGTTGTTGTGATTGGCTGACTAAAATACCAACAACCAATGATATAAGTTAGCTGATATTGTTGACGGCTGATAAAGCTGTATAGGCTTAGAACTTGTATAAATAATATTGGTATTAGTGTACGGTCCAAAACCCTTACTGCTATGAAATAAAGATGTTATTCATGTCAAATTTATACTATGGACGTACGGTTTAACTACTGCACAATCTAGAGTTTTTGTACGTTTAAATTGTTATCGATAATGTCTTGATGTAGATCCCCAATATAAACTGAAAGAGCCTTAAAACGACTAAATACCTAAGATATCTGAACGTTCCCTACAGTCAGATATCTTGGGAAATTAGTCTATGGTAAAGACCTTTAAATAATGACGAAAATCTTACATAGAAATGAAATAACCCATTCTTTGCTAGACAAGACAAAACACGACACTCTGGCTGTCAAACTATCGGATAGTTTGACAACCAGTCTTGCCAAAGAGTGTCGTGTTACCCAGTAACTGAGTTGTGGAGGTCAGATAAGCAGTCGCTTCTTGTACAATATTGGTATTCTGCAACCGGTTAGACTGCAAGTCGACCCCAACATGGTTTTGAAAAAGCTAGGCAGATGAGAACGACTCATACAATCAAAGAATGGGAAGCAATTACTGCTGATGCCAGAAGACATATAGCTTGAACAATGAGAAGATTCGCCTTGAATCGATGAATACGCTGACGAGATAGTTCAATTCTTAAAACAATATGCAGTTAAATTCCGTAACTGTGGTTTGCGCAATATTCTTGTTAAAATTAACTAATACGGCTACTGAGAACGTTGCTTAGATTGACACGTTTCTTTTTTATTGTTTTGATGTTAGTGCTACTTGTTTAGATGGTGGTAACAGAGTTGTTTAAATTAATGAAATTTTAATTACTTTTATTTTGGCGGTGAGCTTTATAATGGAGCTGTCATACACTTATGCATATCGTCGTATTTACTGTCAGTAACTGTATTTATAGTGTATCACCGTCAACAACTGCCTATCCTTATCCCAACTATTTTGGGGTTGGCTTCCAGTCTAAGCAGATGCAGCTGAATACCAGTATTGTACATGGAGCGACTGCCTATCTGACCTCCACAACCCAGTTACTGGGTTATACGATACCCCTTGGTAACACTGATTGTCAGGCTTTTGGGCTTCTGACGACTTGTAATGACCGTCAAAGATCCACGAATGATGGCTTAACGTGCTTTCCGAGGCATGGAGGGGGTCTTAGTATGTAAAGATAATCACCCATCCAGGCATCAACCGCGGTAAGCGTAGCTTAACATAATCGATCGACCCGTGCGGTCGTTATTTGTTAGCCAAAAGCCCCGTAGTGTATGTGATCATTTATTTGTAATAGTTTGTTATCTAATGTAGCCTAAACTGCGGAAGCGATCAACAAATATACTGTATGTGACCTCACAGGATAATCAAAATGGCGGTTTTAGACGTCATTACTTCCATAGAAAACTACTTACCAAAATACTTCAACCATAATAAATTTTTACGTAACAGTTTACGTTTACTTTTTATGAAATAGTTCAGGTTTTTGAGCTTGGTTTTTTCATACCAGGGCCCTAATTCACAATGCCCACTTAACGACTTCTTACTTTGAAACCACGTCAATTTCTTAGATCACACACGATATCTGCTAATAAATATCGACAAATCGTCTTGGAACATGCAGAATATGACATTTCGATTCCTTACCGTTACATTGGTTTCTATAAAACACGATATTGACGTAGTTTGAACGTAGTGAGATTCCGCTGGGAATAATTATAACCATACAGAATTGGGGCTCTGTGTAAAACCCGACGTCCTATAAAAATCCGACATGCTGTATAAAACCCGACGTTTTGTACTTAGGTAAAATGTTGTTAATCCACTGACTGTCTCGTTGGTGTAGTGGTCGCAAGCGCTACTATTGAGCACGAGGTCCTGGGTTCGAATATCAGGCCAGGCAAAGCGTTATTGAGCTTTTCCATCTACACTTTGTCAGTAGCAGTTTGGTGTCTCGATTTATGCCCCGTATGTTATGGGATTTAAAAATAACTAGTGAAATGTAGGTGTGCTATAGGTGTACAACTGCCTAACTCTTCGGGGAGCACAGGCGTGATGTTATTTTATGTTTCTGTAGTATGAATATAACTGCGTTGTGAAAAGTAGATAACAATTTAAACACTAATATATAACTGAATTGTTAATTAACTATTATTTCGTAACTAAACTTAATATATTAGGTGCAGCACTTCCGAAATAGGTAATACATTATATATTATTTTCCTTAATTAGTGTTATTGTAATGTACAGATGCAGAAACAAGTTTTACTTTACGGGAATATGGGATTTAGTCTTGATATTCACTCACGTTCTCTAAAGTCAATCGATTCTGTCGTTAACAAATGATGGTTGGTATTTGTTATTTTGATCAACCAATAGCAAATAAGCTGCGTTAAAAATGGAACCTTTTCCGTGTGAAACTGTTTTCTAATTTGATTCATAAGTACTTTAAGAGAAACCTACTTTTTAATAAAAGTTGACAGGAATGTTTTACTCTTTTTTTAATCGATGTTTGTTACCTCAGAACTCTGTCATTTAGTAACTGATTTGGAATATACTTTTTTTTTGGAAGGGTATACTTATAGGGTGCTCCGATATAAATTTGGTCAAATTTTGATTAGGGGTTTTTGAGTTAGCTTTAATTACGTATTTTATCCACTTAGTCTATGTTGACGATACCACTGTTCCAATTCACTTAGTAAGTAAAGGTATATGAATTTGTGTGGGGTCAGAACCAAAACCAAACAGAGAAAAAAAAAGTCGTTTGTTTGTTTTCTGGTGGATTAAAAAAAAATAGAAAGCACGAACTCACAAAAACCGTTTTATAACAATAAATAGTACATAAAGAAAAATCCCTCGGTGCGCGGTACACAATTTATTAATGTTCGCGTAAAGTTGCACACAAAACTAAGTACATTTTAGATAACAGAGCAGACACTTCTGTGTTAGTCAGTACTGACTTATCGCCCGGCTAGACGCAGCTCGTCACAATACCTACAGGATACGTCGAGAAAAAACGGACTACAACTAACAAGTTTGTTTATTAGAACTTGTTATTACTATTGCATTAATATACTGTGTGGTTCTTTCCTCAAAATACCATTTCAGACACCAATTCACATGGTCTTCACATGATCTGACCAAGATTATGTCTGGACTTTAAAAGAGACTGTGACGTTTGAGTTTGTTTCGGCTTTTCTTCTCAGAGTGACTACTCTGAGAAGAAAAGCCGTCTTTTCCTGGGTCGTCAGTTTTTTAACTAGTCGTCGGTCGGCGGTCTATCTGACTACATAGGAAACGCCGACCGACGACTAGTTTAAAAAATATGATTGACGTGTGAAAGTGTTTGATAAACATAATATAATTTATATATATAAAATATATGTAAATTTTATAAATAAAATAATTTATATATATTTTTTATCATTTATACATCATGATCTGCCTTTTCCACCTATAATGGGGTTGGGTTCCAGTATAACCAAATGCAGCTGAATACCAGTATTTTTCATGAAGCGACTGCCTATATGACCTCCAGAACCCAGTTACTGGGTAATACCATACCCCTTAGTAAGAATGGTTGCCAAACTTTCGGGCTTCTGACGACGCGTAACGACTGCCAAAGATCTACGAATGACAACCGGGACTAACGGTTTCACGTGATTTCCGGTCTTGATATTAAAAGATGGTCACCCGTCCATGGACCAACCGCGGCAACCGTAGTTAAACTTGCTCGCTCGACACGTGCGGCTATGAGCCACAAGCCTCGAATAAACAAGTACAGGTATTAACAGCCATAAATATATTTGAAATTTTGAATAAATCCTAAGAGGGCTATCAGTTCCCCAGCTCACTGGAATGAATAAATACCTACCTCACAGACCATATGAATTTTGGGTTTTTTGTTTTGTGATTGCATCTGGGCAGTTTTGGGTAATATTGACCCTTATCGGAGTGCATTGATTAATATGGGTTAGTTCGGGAAAATCCTACTTCCCACTATATCCTTACTAATCCCTACTATCCCTATTTCGTCCGGAGCAGGACCTCTGCTCATAAAGACAAGGAAGGCGTATTGATGAACATGCCAACTCTGTCATCATCATTTCAGCCGAAAGACGTCCACTGCTAGACATAGGCCTCCCCCAAAGGGGGCTTTTGCCATAATCGGCACGCTTGGCAGGCGGGTTGGTGATCGCAGTATGGTGGTAAAATGCATAGAGAACGCTGCTGCCCATTCTCTAGTAAGTCCTTTAGTCGCCTTGTACGACACCCACGGGTAGAAATGGGATGGTGCTATTCTTTTACGTCCGGCACGACACGGAACTCCAACCAACGCCAACTCTCTGCGTCTTTGCAATTTCTGACCACCATGTCCAAAATGACACATGATAAGGGAAGCGTATCCTCAGCAGTGGTGGAAGTCGGGCTGGGGATGATGACGATGATGAAGTACCAGTTAACATGAACTGATATCATGTTGTTGGAGCAGTGATGGCCAAGTGAACCCCGACAATCACTTAACTTTGTGTAAATTTTTTCATTACCACTCTCAAAACGGCGAAGGAAAACATCGTGAGGAAATCGGAATGTCTTAGAACCAAAAATTTGCAGAAATGTGATATCCACCACTGAGCCCGTTTGATGGATTAAGGTCCTCTCTCTCTCACAGAGAGGTGGCATGTGTCCCAACAGTGGGAACGTTCTAGTCAGATTAGGTGTGTGTGATGTTCGGCCAGTACTCGAGGGCTGGCTCGGGAGGAGGCACGGCTCCCTGTCGTTTCGGGTGACACAGGTGCTCTCGGGGCATGGTTGCTTCGGGAAGTACCTGTGTCGCATAAACAGGGAGCCGGACGCTCGGTGTCACCACTGCGTCGACTGTCGGGAGGACACGGCGTGGCACACGCTGGCAGAGTGTGCCGCTTGGGAGGAGCCACGCCGTGCCCTCATTTCAGGAGTCGGCAGTGACCTGTCGCTGCCGGCCGTTGTCGACTCGATGGTCGGCAGCGAGGAGTCCTGGGACGCGGTGGTATCCTTCTGCGAAACAGTCATGTCGCAGAAGGAAGCTGCGGAGAGGGAGCGGGAGATTGCTTCCGCTAACCCGATCCGCAGCAGACGCACCGGGCGTCGGCGGAGGGCGGACAACGCCCTCTTCCAGCCCCCCTAAATGGGTCCAGGGGCAACGGATCTGGGGAAATTCGTTGCCCCCTACTTGTTAGGACCCGAGATGGCGGCGCGTAGTGTTCCACGCGCGCCTCTCTATGACGTAAGGGGGGAGTTTAACACCTCACTCCCCCCCTATCGCGAGGTGGCCCGCAGAGGCGGGCCGGCACTAGCCGGGGATCGCGGAAGTCACACTAGTTCCCGTGATCCCCGGTGCAAGTGAGAGACGGAACACCGGGGTGGTTTTAGTCAGTAAGAGTCTGACAGACCCCTCCGCCCTCCCCGGGGCGGAGGACATCCATGAGGATTTCCCCCGTAATCAAAAAAAAAAAAAAAAGGTGTGTGTGATGTTAGGAGGATAAGTTATTATTAGCTGTCGACACACGGTAATGCCTAATTAATATACCTACCTTCGAAATTCTAATGACTGATTAGACTTTTAATTGCATATTGAGCATAAAATGATAAGAGAATGCTTCGTTCGTCATGTGGTTGCTAAGTAAGCTCTACTGCTGAATGACTTCCTGGGTTCGATCCCCGTGTCATACAAAATGTTATAGGGTTTTTCATTATCTGGAATTTCTTAGCCGGAGTCTGGATAAATTCCCGGTTGATGGCAATAGGCTCGGCCCCTATTACATGGTACTTAAACATGACTGGCAAAATTTTGGTGTAATATAGCAACACCTCTGCCCCACCTTTCGAGAAAAACATACGTGATGTTATTTTGGTTAATTAACTAATAGTATTTCTAGCGGTTTCTGGATATCTCACAAGTTTTTAACTGTATGGTTTAAATTACCGTTGCCCTAAATGGACCGGCTCGGTATCGAGTGGTTGCGAGCGAGGCTGCTGGGTGTGACGTCCTGGCTTCGATTCCCAGGTCGTGCAGAGTGTTATGTGATTTTCGATTATGGAATTCTCGTGTAATTAATAGGTTCGTCTTCTTTTACTGTACTGTACTTATTTAATGTCTATACAAATACCTTTGCTTTCTAAGTTGTTTTGATAAATTATTTCGTTTGGAGGGAAGTGCCAGCGCCATAATAATAACATCATCACATCAGTCGAAAGACGTCCACTGTTGGACGGCCTCCCCCAAAAGGGGGGATTTGCCATAATTGCAACGCTTGGCAGCTTGGGTTGGCGATAGCAGTAACGTGGTCAAATGCATAGAGGACGCTGCTACCCATTCTCTAGTAAGTCTCTTAGTCGCCTTCTACGACACCCACGGGAAGAAATGGGATGGTGCTATTCTTTTACGTCCGGCACCACTCGGAACCCTAATAATAACATAATCGGCCTATAATGTCCCCACTGCTGGGACACAGATGGCTCTTTGAGAGAGGGAGTGGGCCGTAATCCACTATGCGGGCCTAGTGCGGGTTGGTAGATGTCACATGCCTTGGAATTTTTACCGGTTTCCTCACGATGTTTTCCTTCACCGTTTTCGAAGCAGTGGTGATGAACTAATTTACTCGAAGTAAAGCCTCTCGTAAGTCGCGGCCGTGACCACTGTATCGGCACTTCTAGAGATTACCTTCCACATACAAACTCACACACTACATCTTTATAATATAAGTGCAGAAGTTGCTATTGTTGATCGAAGTGAAGAAGGTATCCTACTAATAACATAAAAATGTGAAAGTTTTTATATTTAGATGTTTGGACAATCACGCAAAAACGGCTGAACGGTTTTGGATGAAATTTCGCACACAGATAGTATATAACCAGGACTAGTACATAGGGTACCTCCGCGTGCAGAAGCTAGTAAATGATAAGTGTTTGGAACACTACTCCTTATATTTCTTACACAGAGGCAAAAAACGCATTTTTATCACAGACAGTGGTGTTTTATTAACAATTAGTTCTAAATAATTGTTTACACTAATAATTCCGGTTTGTCTGTCCGTTTTATAGATAATAACACGGCGTCTAAGAATTACCGTAACAGGAGACTCCGTGGGGTGGTCTAAAATGTATTATTACACAAAACTTGATACTAAGTTTTTACCTACAGCATTGTTTGATTAACGTAGCTTTATTTAAGTTAAATGTGTTGGAAAAGGAGTTTTAGGAGATTTAGGCTCAGTAATAACAGTCGTACGTGTCGATCGATCAGGTTAAGCTACGCGTGCCGCGGTTGGTCCGTGGATGGGTGACTACCTTTACATACCAGGACCCCTCTGTGGTTCGGAAGGCACGTTAAGCCGTTGGTCTTTTAAACAATACTTTTTATCTCGGATTTTGGATGAAATTTGGCACACAGTTAGTTATAACCTATCTATAACTTCTCCAACTCTGGGTGGAGCAGGCGGGCGTGGCAGACTTTTACTGACTAAAACCCACCCGTGTTCCCTCAGTTGCCTGTGTGCCAGGGGCCGCGTATCTCTTTCGAACAACCCGCACCCCTGGCAGACATACAAACTATCTCATTATAATATTAATACTATATACTCGTATCGGGTCTTTGACAGTCTTTACGGGTCGTCAGAAGCCCGAAAGTCTGACCACCAGTCTTACCAGGGGTATCGCATTACCCACTAGCTGGATTGTGGTGGCCAGATAGGTAGTCGCTTCATGTCAAATACTAGTATGCTGCTATATCCGGTTAGACTAGAAATTGAAGCCAAAATAGTTGAAATAGTTAACCTCCTTTTTGCTTCGCCGTTGTCGGATGATTATGAGTTTAGTTTTATTTAGTTAAGAAGGAAAATGCTGTGCAGTTGATGATTACTATGTCTTTATAAGATCAACCTTTAGAACGTAAAGACTTTTAGTGAAGTCTTCAGTATTTTGATTGGCTAGAAATGACAGTTTTAGAACGGCTTTTTTCTTTGATGAAAAACAAACGCGCCCTGTTTTTTTTTTCTCTCAAAATCATTTGAAAATCGCTGTCAGTTCAGATTACCTAATCCGGTTATTAATGATACCTAAATAAGTGATAAATATTCTGTCATTATAATAATAATTAAAGATAAGAATCTGGTTTGTAATGAACCAAAGTCGTTGATATTCATACTACTGTGATATGGTAGTCAAAGAAAAATATGCGATTATGTTTTCTTTGCTTATCGCTACGTAAAAAGAAAAACAAGAGAACCTCTCTTTTCTTTGCAGTTGGTTGAAAAGAGATATTATGCATTTTTTTTCTAAACAGTAAAATGGTGACAGAATTAGCAGACATTTTTTTTTTGTACCTACTCATGTAAGTACGGTCAGCGAAAGTGATAAGTAACTGGGGCCGTCGGTTATAGTTGAAGTTTATAGAGAAACCGATTAATGTTTTCGAATAAAATTTAATTTGATAAATGAACTGTTTGATTTATTAATTAAATTAATATTTATTTGAAAACATCCATCAGTTCCTTAATAAACTTCAACTATATTCGACAACCCTGATTGCTTGTCTCTTTTGGTGACTGTACCTAAACATAAACTTTTGAACACTTAATTATGTAAAATTGTAAAAAAACCATTTCTCACCATTCCCACAAACCTAATGTAAAAGCATTAGGTACCTATATTGCAGGACATCCTCACATTTTTTTTAATACTAACATTGCTTACACCCAAGTCAATCCGTAAATAAATTTATTTCCTTTCGGAAGTTTTCACAAAATAACCTTTTTTAAGCGACCTGTTCTTCTGCCCACCCCTTTCTAACACATGACAAATCTATTTAGGCGACAATATAAAAAATACAGTATGTTAGCATAGCCTATCTAGGCAGAGCTGTGTGCTTGCCTTATCTAGGTTCAATGCTCACCAAAAGATAAAAAAAAATATACCAGCCGACTGTTTCCTTTATGTAATATACACATTAGATTGTGTTGGACGCTAGGTTAAGCGTCGGTAGTCGAGGCTTGGATTTTGATAGGTTTGTTGTTGTTGTTTTGATTTGGTTTCGTGTTCACTGTTGAATATGGTGATGGCTTTAACAACGGTAAATGCTAAAATAGCTGTGTATAAGGGTGTGTGCAGACCTGGCGAACGCGCCGCTCACAAGCCGCTTGCTAACTGCGCGCGTGCATTTCATGTTCGTACGCAGCCCCTGCGCCGTCCGCGCGCCGCTCGCGCGCAAGATACGCGCCGTATTCGAGCGGCGCGTAGCTATTTAGTGTCCTTTTGTTTTTGTATTTATTTGTAAAGTTAGTTAATCATTTAATTTAGTACCTAGTGTAAATAGTTATTTGTGTTAAATATTGTAAAAGTTATATACTTAACACCTTATACACCATACAATAACTTACCAAGTTTAGCTAATAGGTAGGATAACTAGTTAATTTCTCGCTGATAACCACAAAAGCTTGGCTAGGAATAATGTATAATTGTATAGTAAGTCCCCCTTACGTTGATACAACCATAGTGTGCTTATAAAAGTATTTATAAACAACAAATTCGTCCAAAAAGGTAACCAACAATTCATAGCCACTGAAGCGGGTAGGCGACAAGGCTAACCCTCCAGCGCCGGTGACGGGTGACGCAAATATTAACCCTTGAACGGCGGGTAACCTGTCAGTACGTAGTTAGGCGCGATTTATATCGCGGCTACCTGTGGCTTCAATCTAGACGGACTAACTGGCGTAGTGGGGCGTCTGACGGCTGTGGGGGGTTAGAGGACGCGATTCTTTTTGTTTTTTATTTTTATTTTTGTTAAGTTACAATGAAAAGGTTGGTACTTGTTTTATTTCCAATAAAACGAAAATAGTATAAAATTAGTATTTTTTCAGTTAATGTTATTTTGGTAAAATAGCGTCTCTACTTATTATAAAGATTGTAACGTTTTTTTTTTAATTGACAGCATAGTATGTTTTTGAATAGACAGGTACTTAAGTATAATTCATGTTTGTTTTTTGTTGTTTTATTCGTACCTATATGGTTGGATTGTTGAAGACATCTCCTACCGCTTCACTTAATACGTGAAGCTGTAAAACTTATTGTCTCGGTACGCTAAGAATCATCAAGCTCCTGTCTTATCATCAAAGTACACTTCTGCCTAACCTCACATGGATTACAGGCGTTAAGTAATGTTACGTCTAAGATCATAATACTTAATTTTCCCGAATTTATAATAAAGAAAAGTAAGCAGGTAGATTTAAGTAGTTGTTTTAATTTGTGAATTAAAATTTTGACAAAACATTTTTGATTATTATAGTGCACACTTTTATACTCTTATTTACTCCTTATATTCATTTAATTTCATTTTGACCACCTAAGTATTGCACTTTTTTATGAAACATCCAATTTTTTGATAACCGACGAAATTTCTACGCTAAGGGTTCTAAAATCACGAGCTAAATTCATGGTTACAGTTTGCGCGTCGATAGCTACCACTCTGTATACCTACTCTAGTACTTACTTCACCTTTGAGCAGCGTAGAAAATTAGTAGGAATTATAATAAAACCAATAGTAGTTAAGTAGATGTCGGCTATAATAAACCAAGCTCCGGTTTCTTACCAACGTTCGCAAAACTAACGTCGGGCCAATGTAAATATTATCGCACTGAGACGAAAATCATAGGATACCGCATTTTTATTAGCTATCACTTTTAAATCATAACTAAATTTTCTGAAGAGAACATTGAGGACGTTGTCCGGTTTGTCGGTCTGTACCACACGCTTAAATTTGATCATCGTTATCGTCATCATCATATCAGCCGAACAACGTCCACTGCTGGACATAAGCCTCCCCCAAAAGGGGGGTTTGCCATAATCGCCACGCTTGGTAGGCGGGTTGGCGATCGCAGTATGGAGGTCAAATGTATAGAGAACGCTGCTGCCCATTCTCTAGTAAGTCCCTTAGTCGCAAGAAATGGGTTGATGCTATTCTTTTACGTCCGGCACCACACGGAACTAAATTTGATCACACCTTTCTAATACCGGCTGTATACAGAAATAAAAAGGGCAGTATGGAAGAATGCGGAATACTCCTCTGAATTAAGGCGCTCTCCGCTAATTTAAAAATTTGTAACCTACCACAATTGTGAGAAAAAAGCTAAATGCCACTCCTGTCCCTTCATTGTAAGGGCAATTTCCGTAATTTTAAGAACTTAAGTCGAAAATCTAAATTTTTGACAACTTATTGACATTAATAATTTTAAAATAAATAATTTTTTAAATTAGTTTTAATATTTTTGGCAGATTGAGACTAAAATCAGTCTTTGAACGTCCTTAAAGTTACGGAAATTGCCCTTACTATGAAGGGACAGGAGTGGCATTTAGCTTTTTTCTCACAATTGTGGTAGGCGATACATTAGTTTCAATCTGCCAAAAAACTAAACTCTTTTAAAAATTATTAATTTTTAAATGTCGATGTGTAACTTCGATTGTCGCTGAGGTGAGTTTGCGACTAGATTTTGAATGTTTTTAATTACGGGAATTGGTCTACTGATGGACCTTTGTTGCCAGAATTATCATCATCATTTGCCTAGCCATTTCTCAACAATGTTGAGGTCGGCTTCCAATCTACCCGGATGCAGCTGGAAATCAATATTTTACTTTATGGAGCGACTGCCTATCTGACCTCCACAACCCAGTTAAATTTGTAACCAGAATAAGAATAGATATATCTTCATTTACAATAACATTAAGTTAGGTAGGTATATAATATTTTCACCGCCAAAAGTTTTCAGTAAATTAAATACTTAGATACTTGTATGTGTCGTATCTTCATACCTTAATAAAAGCATTTATATTTGAACTAACTTCGGAGTATTTTTACCAGACGCCAGAAGGAGAGTTATGTTTTTTTAAAATTGAGTATAATCAGCCTATAATATTTCCAATGCTGGCACGCAGGGCTCCTCTCTGTGACAGGGAGTAGGCCATAATACACCACGCGTCATCAAATCGTTAATCAGCCTATAATATTTCCAATGCTGGCACGCAGGGCTCCTCTCTGTGACAGGGAGTAGGCCATAATACACCACGCGTCATCAAATCGTTTGATTCTAAGTAAGACATATATCCTCATGAAGTTTTCCTAGGGTAGCGATATGACATTTGTATCTATTTCCTTAAAGACCGCAGGAATCCGCTGAATGTGAGAACCACAGAACCGGTCGAAATAGCGGTGCTTGGTTGAGGCCTATCTCCAGCAGTGGACTTCTTTCGGCTGAAATGTTGATGATCTATTTCCTTTGCTATGGATGATGGATTGATAGTATGACATGGGTATTTAATTTCATCACCACTGCTCTTAGCCGTGGTGATGAAATTACATTAAATACACAAAGTAATGTAATTAATAATGACTATTAATAATGCTGAAATGCAAAGCCCGTACATTTGATTACTTCTATTTTTAGTATTTTCCTAGACCTATCCTCGTATGCCAAACTAGACGGAATACAAGGTCGGTGTGATGAACACTTCGAATAACTATATTTTACTAATAAGTATTATATTTTATGAGGCCAATATCCTTAATAATAGTATCCCTATTGATAAAGGTAACGTTGCATTTAGTCTGCACCTAATTTTTCCTGTATGGATTAACAAATTGCATAAGTCTAGGTATGCCTAATTTAAAACTGTGAATAACCTGGTCAAATAGGCTATGAGCCTGGAAAAGTTAACTTAAAACTCTAAACAGGAATTACCTATTCACTTAATTGTAAAAACAAAACGTATTTTTCGCAACTTCATTCCAACATTTGCTACATTTAGCTAGAAAACACGAAAGTCTCCAAACTTACATAAATGCTACAAAACCCCTTTCAAAGAATTAACATTCATATCAAAAAAATCTTTTTGTTGTGCAGTGAAACGTTTTATTCTTTAATCTTTTTGACCTTGCTTCTATTTTTTTACTCTACTTAAATGATTTCCACTTACAAGTTTAATAGAATACATTGACGTCTAAAACCGACTTACTAAGTCAATTTTATGCAACATAATTACTAAACTTTCAAATTATCAAAAATAATACCTAGAATAAAATATGTTTTTGCACAAATAGAGCTTGAGTGGTGCATTCCATGTTAAGTAAAGGACATCACCCAATATTGATCCTCGAGATGATCAGGCGTCACTTCTTAGAACACGATGACAAGTCACTGTCAAGAAGTAAACGGCAATACTTGATTTTATAACGTCTTTATTAAGCCGACGGCTTCTGGTAAAAGGTAATTTTGAATAATTTTAATTAATAGGTCTACTTTTACTAAACACTCGCATAAATACATCTACTTTACTTTAAGTAGATCGTTTATTTATTAGAATAGTAACACTAGACTAACAAGCTAAGATAGTTAAGTGTTTACACGGTCTAAGTCACTAAAACCTAATAGCTTTATGATCAACCAGAAAATAGAGAAATTAAGCGGGAATTTATTAAAATACTAACTCTGGACGAGAAAGCTAAGTCAGTTAAGTGTTGAGACGGTGTAAGTCACTTAGTTCTACTTATTTATCTAATTAAAGTAATTTATTCAACGAATTTATTACATTCAACTGTCTATTACAAAAATAATAAAAACGACATGGAGCAGGCGTTATCTGACCTCCACAACCCAGTTACTGGGTAACACGATACCCCTTAAGACTGATCGTTTCATTTTTAGGTTTCTGACCACCCGTAAAAACTGTCAGTGGACACTATAACCAAAAAAAAAAACTAAACAAACAACAATATTTTAATTACAATTTTACAAAACGACTAATTAAAAATTGCGCAATTTGTGCTAAAAGTATCCTGTTTACAGTGTGACTAACCCCTCTAGTGTTGTTTCGCTAGGCTATTATCTAGCCCGCGGTATTGACCTCTCGAAGGACAAGGCTACAATTGTTTACAGTCTCCTACATTTGTACCTAGTCTGTGTCCTGCGTAATAACGGCACAAGATTTAGAATTCGAGAAAATACGTCTCCTTTACTTTAGTTCCTTTGGATATTTTTATACGTTAACTGTTTTAAGTTGAGGTTTAAGCGTACTATAGCTTCTGTCCATGTAATATATTCTACTAGTTTTTGCCAGCGGCTTCGCCCGCGTGGAAGTCGGTGTATTATCCATATAAACCTTCCTCTTGAATCACTCTATCTATTAAAAAAACCCGCATCAATATCCGTTGCGTAGTTTTAAAGATTTAAGCATACATAGGGATATAGGGACAGAGAAAGCGACTTTGTTTTATACTATGTAGTGATGATACTCGGAAATACTGTGGCTTTCTATTAGTGAAAGAATTTTCGGAATCGGATCAGTTGTTCTGAAGATTAGAGAGAAGATAGTAGTTTTGAATTTAATAACGAAATTAATTAAGATAATAGATTAGTTTTTAACACAAAATACCTACAGTGGACTTCAAAGAGCTTAGTTATTATTTTGCAATAAAATAAAAAAGGGTTAATTATAGAAGTTAGCGTTTTTATTTGAAAACCCTTCTACTATCCTTCAAGTATTATAAATGTGAAAGTTTGAATGTTTGTCACTCAATCACCCAAAAATGGCTGAACGGATTTTGATGTAATTTGGCACGCATATAGTTTATAACTTGAAACACAGGAATTACCCCGTAGTAAATTCTCGTAGGATAATTTTCAACCAGCACGCGGTTGAAGCCGGTCGCAAAAGCCAGTATAACAAATACCTTTTAACACCAAATTCAACAATCTTATACATAAGTTATTAAAAATATCTTTCACATATTTTTAATCGTTTGAAAAATTGTACTGATCTAGGTTGCCTTAAGGGATTTAAGAGTGAGAATTATTTTTCTATTTAAACTTTTCAACTTTATTTGCGTGGTAGTTAACATAATATTTGGTTCCTAACTTACGTCAAGATTTTATATTTCTTTCAAAGAAAATAGTATTTGTAAGGCGTTTGTTTTACTACAAAGATTAAACGTAACTTGAGTAGGTAGAACAAATAATTTATTCGATATTTACCGACAGATATCTATTACTTTCCTGCTTATAAAGAAAGATCTTAATGTTAATTGGTAAGGTTATCGTTTCAATATTTAAAACGGATAATTTACTCTATCAATGCTTTTTTTAGCTTTAAAGCTACGACAACGCGAAGGTCAGAATATTTTTATAAAAAGGGATTTTGCTCCATTGTAAATATATTTGAAGCTTTATTTTCTCGGAAATAGTAATGAATTGTATTTGGTGAGGTAAGTATTTATTTACATATATTACCTCTTGTTTTAGGTTTGCGTTACAGCGCATTTACCAAGGGGAAATAATTTGTAGATTAAATTATTTATGATAATTTTAATTGTAACGGATATATAATTTTGGACAAAATGTACTATAAATGTACAATAAATTTCAGGTAAATTATTAATTAATACCGGTATTTAATTGATACTAATTAGTACCTACAACATTTTTATCGAATTAAAAGTGCCTAAACATTAGAAACAAATGTAGTTTAGTTTATTTAATATTAATAACTAGTGAAAAGGAGCCTATGTCTATGACAAATATGACGTCACACGTCAGCCGTCGTTCTACTGCCGCGTAAAGTAATTACAAACCATTTTCGCATTTATAATACTAGTAAGATAGTAATATAGTAGATATTGTAATTTTGCCCGACTACGGTGGCAAAAGATAGGTATTGATTACGTATGTATGTCCAGTTGTCCATTTTATAATCTTTATCATAACGTCTTGAAGTTCATCGCTAATCTTGCTCATGCCTGCGAATAATTCTAATTTTTTATCTATCTAGCCCAGGCACACGTGTAAAATTATGAATTCGAGCCATTTGGCAAATAGGTCACTTAATATGTCAATATTTTGTAGCGAAATAAGGAGATATAGACATGGTACATTGTTGACGCGTTCATCGGAAATACTATTTTTAGTCGTGGCCGCTTACGGGTTAATTTCGCTGGTATTTTAGTTGCCAAAAAATTAAAATTAAATTAAAGTCCTTTCCTGTTCTAAAATCCGTATTTATGGAGTTAAAACCTTAATATTAAATTTAATTTAATAATTAAGTTACAATCAGGTAAGTTTATTTATTTTATTAACACCAATTTATAATGATAAAAAGTTAAATTTAGAAACAGTTAATTTTTAATATTGTGAGTAATTATAATCAAGATATAGCTACCTATCCTAATTAGGTGTTTTGGTTAACAATAATAATTATTTAACTTGTTAGCCCCGTATAATAGCATTTTTCTAAAGACAATTGCGTTGCAGAGCATTATTTGTATAATGGAATCTAGTTCTATTCTCAGTAATGCTTTAAGAACTAACCTAAGATGGTTTACAATGTTTTACTTATTTTGAAAAAAGTTATTACATTACTGATATTAAATGGATTATTGTATTACTTATATTAAAAGAGTGTAACTGTATTTCAGTTTTAAAATACTACCAAAGCTAATCCTGCGGAAATGAAACCAATTCAATATTTTTTGAACTAAAAATAATCAAACTCTTTACAACAATTTGGCTAAATTCTTTTTAACACCAATTCTAAAATGTTATATATTGTTTTACTTATCTTTCATTTTATGAGAAAAACTAGAATACTCAGTATTACTTTGAAAGCTAGATTTCATTCATAGTCCCCAGATTTAATTCATAGTCCCCAGATTTAATTCATAGTCCCCAGATTTAATTCATAGTCCCCAGATTTAATTCATAGTCCCCAGATTTAATTCATAGTTCCTAGTGTTTAGCGGGAAAGCGATGACAGCTGCTGTCACGTGGCTTAAACTGTCCGTCGCGTCTGACGAAACGAGAAACTATTTATTTCGTCATAAATCAAATAAAACTATTTTTTAGAAGGAAATGTATAGAAACTAACAATGTATTTGTCTCTAGCAGAGATTTTAATAAGGAATAATGCTGTTATGAATATTAACGGTCACTTTAGATGCGCTGTAACTTTATTTTAAAGAAATATCTCAAAAGATTTCACGCCTGGGTAAGACAATTTTGTCTAAATCAGAATTAAGTAATACAGTAACGACGTTTGGCTAATTTTGCTAAAAGAAGTAATATAATAATGTAATTGAAATCTAAGTTATAACTTAAGTGATAACATTAAATCATGCCTGTATACCCTAAGAAGATAAATGTGTTAAATACAACCCTATTTAAGTAAATACTAAGTCTCATTTACTTATTAGGAGATGAGTGTACCAATATCAAAGTAAAGTGTACCAATATCCATATCCCGACGTCAAAGACATAAAATAATACAATTATTAACAATTGTCAAATGACTAACGCATTATCGGGTTAGTGTGTATTAGAACTATTTTTAAATGCACTTAAGTTGAATGCACTGTATAGAGGTAAATACATATTGCAGTTTATGATTGATAAAGGAAAAAATGCACTCTATATTCTCTTCATGAAAGTGTATGACGTTGGTTAGGTTTAGAATTTTGATTTTTCAGTTTAAAGTTACTTAAAATTGAGTCCATAATTGTGTGATATTGGAAGCTTTTATTTAAAGCTTTAGTTGAGTGTGGAATAAACTAGATTGTCTTTAAAAAGTACATTTAAAGTTGTGAGATATATGAACTTCTAAGTTCTAACTGCATGAATAGTTTTAAACATTTTTTATTTAATAAAGTGATAATGTTTTTAGAGTATTTTGAAAATGAACACTGTTAGTATTAAAGTAATATGTAGGGATGTGTGAAAACTTCTTCCTAAGTTAGCCTGTGTAAGTAAGATTTAATCAAAGAGAAGAATGCTAATGCTTTAAAAAAATAGGTGCGACTATAATTCGCCTATAATCAACATTATACATAAAACAGTATCGAGTCTAATCTAATTAAGCGATTACTTAGTGGAACGTCACTTTCAAATTATCATATTTTAATCAATCATCTTTATTAAAAAAATAGACAATATTGGTTTCGAGTTAATTAAAATGTTATCTTAAAAACTCTTCATTCGCTTAAAATTCGAACCTACAACTAAAGTATTTTGTATTTTAAAATAGTTTTCAAAAGCTGCCGAAAGAATTTAACTTCTTATTAATTAGCGGCGTAATTTATAAGATAAAACAGTTTATTACGAAAACGATAAATTAAAAATATGCGAAATGAAACATATTTTAATACAAGAGCGCGCGTTGTTCCGAAATGAGGTTATCCGTATAAGTCTAACACATTTTTTTGTGCAAATAAATTTATCTCTATGCCACGACCTTGCTCCCAGCTATCGCCAAATTTTGCTAGTCCTAACGTCACATTGATAACTAGGCAATCTAGAAAAACTTACCCGTTTTAATATTAAATTATTGTTATAAATCCTCACAGCACAACACTTTGGTCACAGTTTATTACGTGTAAATAAAAAAATAATGTGTTTAGTTTAGTCCGATCATGTCCCGAGAGTGCAGTATGTTGTTATGGGCCGCGGACGGGGTTATGCACATCGCTTGTTCGCCGGCAGCCAGCCGACTGGCGCGGCGCGCACGCAACTTCCATGCTCCCCGCGCCCCCCCGAAAAAAATACAACCGCGAAAATATGGCGGGATCCGACACGCAAAAACTGAAGGGGTGCGCTGCGCGTTCTCTCACTGAGGTTGTATGCTAATCCATCGTGTGCTTCGCCCTTTTTTCCGGGGTGGGGGTGGGGGATGCAATTAAAAAGCCGCGCGTGCGTGTGGGGGCGCGATTAGAAAGGAGACGGCGGACGGAATGAGTCTGTCACCGCTTTTTTTTAAACTTTTTTCCTAGTCTGGCATTTTGTGTACGAATGCCTAGGTAGACTAAATCGATGGACTGTCTGACTAGATTATTGGTCGAGTACTGGCGTAGGTAACTTAGATAAATGTATCGCGGGCGTTATCTAAGAAATGAGATGATGCGCCATTTTTTTATTGCCAATGTTTATTAATTGCATTTGTGTGTTACAGATATTGTTAATTGTAACTTTTGCCTAATTAATTATGATTATTTAGGGTTTCTTTTTCTATTTTTAAGTTAATTGGGTTCGACGTATTAGGTAGATATAAGTCTAATAGTGTTGTTTCCTAGAAAAAGCGTTTTAAAGGACAAAACTCAATATAAATCCGAAATGGTTCCTTTTTTATAAATCTGGTCCTGTAGCGTTCTCCTGAAAATGGACACAACATAAACTCAAGGAAAGTTTTACTTAGAAAATCAGCGGGCGATGTCCTGCGTCTAAAAATACGTAAATAAAAACAAAGACACACTTAATCTCGTCGTATTTCGTAGTTTCAAAATGTCGACGACTTATTTTGCATCAAACATCTTTTTCTCTCCTAATATTTATTTTCTTCAAACTTTAAAAGCCGACCCAGCAACAAAACTGCAAATTAATTACTATTTCACCAGCCAACAATAGTAAAGACGTTTTTAAAACCTGCTCCACCTAATCTATGTGCCTTTCTGAATGGACAATGGTGTCGCGATCGGAAAGGGGTCTTTTGCACGAATGCAGCTAGCTCGATGTTGCTCCAGAGCTCATCTTGCAACAAAATGTGGGAATATGAAGAGGGTCTGCTTGGACGGATGGCCAGCACCGCTTGAGTTTGCAGTTTTTTCCATTATTAAACTTACCGTTAAGTGAGGGAATTATTTTGGCAGTTAAAAGAGGGTTGAGAAATGCGTGTTTGAGTAAAGAGAATTTCTAGGAGATTAGAGGGAGATTTAAGAAGCAGTTTTGAATTTATTTGCTTTCTTATAGGCGTTATATTGATTAGGGTGGTTTTGTTTCTTTGTCTCAAGCATTTGTTTTTTTTTTAATACAGTGATATTTCTCTTGTACTACTTTAAACTGTATAGTTAGTGATTTGTTTCTACAGTTTGAAGGATTATAGGTTTTAGAGTCTTGGTGATGGAGTAATTAGTGACTCTAATTAATTATAATTTTTCTCATTGCTACTACCTAATTAGATTTAAAGTTTGTCCCTTTAATTATTTTTATAGGTTATTGAAATACCCCACGGAAACTATTAGATAATTACTTTAGCTCCCTTTCCGTGTTATAAACAGGAATCAAACCTGAGATCACACACCATCCGTCTACATTTTAAACGCACTCTTACTTACACCTACATAATATCTTCAATCTTCTTAGGCTAGGCTAGATAAGCAGAACTCCTCAGGATCCTAGATAAATTAAATAAATAAAAACGAACAGAAATCATAATTTCATTTGAAGATTGAAAAAAATGTCAGCCATATGCAAAAATTGTGCTAGACCAATAGTTTTGGCGACACACTTAGATAATTTATTTTTGAGATAAGATAATGTTTGTGGTAGTTCTAGTTTAGTTCGGGAAGTTCTAGGTCAATATAATAGCCGTAATCGCGATAAACATAATTATTGTAAGACATTTGTTTAACTGACAAAATATATTTAATTAATTTGTTTTTAGCGAAGTAAAAATTCGTTAAGTGAGTTTAAGGGTTTTAAATCACGTTAAATTTAATTGTTTTGGTTTTAATTTAACGTAACGTTATACAAATAATGCTTAGTCACATTATAAAGATATTTATTGTGAACTTTGAGTTACTGTAAATATAACTATGAATTAACAATGAACAAAGTAATGAATAACTAAAAAGTTTAAACAGAATCTTAATTTAAAATAACTTGTCAAACGAGAAAATGAATCACACGTTGAAAAGTACAAAAATCCATTTCGCTACATTAAAATCAGCCAGTTAAAGACTCGTTACAAAATAACAATTGTAAGGTCAACGTAAGATGCAATTCTTTACCGATCCTAATTATTTATGCAAGATTTGTCTAACTCGAGGTCCGGCGTCGCTTGCAAGTCAGCTATCCCCTGCATTCACGGACTTAACATTTACATAATAATAACGCAGCATTCAGAGGGTTAAGCTAATTGTGAACATATTAAATCAGCGTATCTATTGACCATTCTTATTTTTTTAATATGCAAATCTTCCAAGTTAATGTATTTTTTTTAAGCATTTCTGTCAAAAGATAAATAGTTATAAAGTTTGTGAATTTTTAATTTTACTTCCGGGTTTTTTTTAATGCATATTTTTTAGAGATAATGTGAGAAAATACACGGAGTTTTGTACTTTCAGCAGTTAATAATTTAACAGTTGGACAGTTAAGTGACTTACCTTTTCTATCGGCCGCCGTCGAACGCACAAAAATGAAACTCAACAAAAACAATCAACAAAGTTCAACAAAGTCACTATATGAGAAGCAAAGTCCGGTAACTGAACACGACAGACAAATAAACAAACTTAACCCGACTGTTGACAAAATATGTACCAATAAAAACTATTCAAACAGTTAAATTGGGATAGAATTCGGCGAGTTTGTGCGAAACTCGGTTTACGATCGGCAAGCGTCGACCGGCCGGCCAATCTGTCAGGCGACCGGTCCGATGTCCACACACGCACGTGAGAACTTCGCTCCAAGTTCGGCTGAAAACTTTCCCCGACACGCGTCCGATAGTTCCGCGCCGCGCGCCCGCAAGAACTTTCAAAATATTTTTTTTTCTTAAGACCGAACCCGAAATCCGAAAATTTAATTGCGGCAGTTAATTTCTATCTTTTTTTTTGTTGAGTAAAAGTTTTTTTTTCCGAGGCGTCCACCCGTCCGGTCGGGTCCGGCCGGTCTGCAATATTAACACGAGCCGCGTCCACCTTTTGTAATGAAACGTTCACACATGCTTCCGCATTACCGTCCCGATGCCATCAATAATGAAGCCGGGCGGGAAAAAACAAAACGGGGCACCTCTCCCGGCGAGGCGCCCGCCGACACTACAGCCTCCTCGTCAAAGATCAGAATTGCATATCTGGGTTGCGTTAATGAGCGGGGGTAGGGGGTTCGTGGGGGTCGAAAAAGTGGCACCGCTCGCGCGCGAATATAAATTCATCGCCAAAAAATCATTACGCGGGGGGTGGTATTACGGGGCTTCGCTGCGCGGGTTCGTTCGTATAGTTTTTAAATCGGGCGCTCATTCGGCGCGGCGCCGCGGCGGGCGGAGGCCGCGACTGCACCTCGCCGCTCCTTGCACCGCACTATGCTCCACAACTATCACGCATGCACTTACTTCGCGCACGCCAAGACGTGCCAAGCGAACAGCCGTAGTAGGGCTACGAACTAAAAAGAGATCCAGAAAACTGAAAGCTGGCCATACAAATTCAGCATCCGAAAAGAAATAAATAAATACGCGCGAAATTAATGCGACGTAGCGCGAGATGGATTGATTTTTTTTCAAACGGAAAGAGAAAAAAAGAGGTTTCACGTGTATGCAAATTCCTCTTTTCGACGACGATCGTAATCAATTTGTGCGTAGGAAGCAAGCACTTCCGCACACACACACACACACATACACTCACGCACACACGCGCCCCTCAAATTAAATCTAATACAAAATTGCGTTTTATGTTGATGCTAGTGTAGATGTGTGTAGGGGAGCACAATGCGAACTCGCGGCTGTACAGTCATCCCCAGCGCGCTGATTAGAAAATTAAAAATTACATCATCAATTTTATTTCTACTTTTTATCAAAGAATATTTAACTTTTTTATGATATAAACTAGTACCTAAAGCATAAGTAAACTGCCAAAATCTCTTAATTAATCATCCTCATAACTAATATTGAGAGTTAGATATTAACGTTCAAAGTTAATTGTTTACGTCTCAATAGTTGCAACTAGGTTATAAATATATCAGACACGCGGGATCGGCTTGCCTAATCTAACAGGTGGCAAACCGCCCATATGTGATCTCCATGTTAGAACAAGTCGACAACATTTCTATTCTGTTCAGTAAATAACAGAGTAGGAACAAACAGTTTGTCGTTGATTTAAAAAAAAACTTTTTAAAACTCGCATTATAGAAAAGGACAATAAATTAGAATGAAATAAAAAATCAGTCACCAACGCAAAATACCTTAAATAATTCAGGCCTTGTAGAAAAAAAGTTTTGATTTCGTAGCGCTAAGGGTGGCTTCTGCCACCCTCTCTTCAAATCCCAAAACTAGTTCCTACGTTTAAGGAAAGGACCTCCTTTGGGATCTACCAGAAACTATTTTTTACTTCCTGATACATTAAGATAGGCTGGAAAGTGAATATTTAATTTCCAATTCTTGGAGGGTAGTCGCGACTTGTCTGCTTCAATCTAAGGTTTGTTTTGGGTAACTAAATGTCTTTGTTGGTATTTTATTGGCGCAAATTATAAAGTATTGTTATCCAGCAGGAATATAAAAAGTTTGGACCTTTCCTAATTGTGGTAATTAACCAAGAATATCAATAGATGGTTGCCCAAAATACCTTGACCCAACATAAACGTTTGATTTTTTTACACTTTCAAGCTTTGCACGGGTGGATGTGCCAAGAGAAGCTAAAATATCTGACCTAATTAAACTTCGTGTTATCAAAAACTAAACACCAAATGCATCAGCACTACCCAAATTCATAACCAAAATAAAAGCCTAATCAACAAAATGACATAAATCCACATTTTTTCATTTCAAACCCAGCATCAGCTCATTACGGGAACAGCCAACAATTCTTCATCCGACTGTACTTTAAAACACACACAAGTGTAATGTTAAAAATGAATTACTAACACATAGGCGCGCCTCCCTCCCCGTTATACTCATTTTCATTTCGATGTTTTTGGGTTTTTGCGCAGCCAGGGGTGGGAACCCCCCCACAGCCCCACACCCTCGCCCTATGAAAATAGGATATATTTTTATGTTTTATTTGCCCGGAAGCCAGTGCTTAGTTGCATGTTTATTAGAACTTTTTATTAGTAGAGACTGTGTACTGTTTTTGCCTTTTTTCCGGGTTACCCGGTATCAGATGATTTGCGATGACAATTCTATGGCGCACAGTCACGGCATGTTTGTTTTACCATTACGTGTTTTATTTGTGGGTTTTTGTTGCAATGAACTAATATTTTTTGGGTCATCTTCAAATCGATGGGTGAGGGAGCCAAAGTACTTGTTATTCGAACTATTTCGATGTCTTCAACTTTTTTTTTCGGCTTATGATGTTCTGCCGGGTACGCGAAGTTCAAAGGGAGTGAGTTAATTAGGGAGTGAATGTAAGGTTTCACGAAAAACATATTTAAGTAATCTCGATCGACCGTAAAATTAAATTCATTCATTCACAATACCAAAAATTAAGCAGCTGACTTGCTTGCAGTGACAAGCTGCTAAAGAAATATTCATTGAAGCCTAGCATATTTTTTACAAAAAACCAAAGCATCTTTTAGGGGAGAGGTGGGGATTCTTATAAACGAGCATGTATTTATTAGGAAGGTTTATTCTTTAACTGTATCCAAGTTTTATTTTTTACTAAACTTGTTAATTGATAGATTGAATGATAGCTTATCTAACTTCATGAGTTACCTACTAAAGCAAATAATAATGTTACAAAACTGAAGAAGAAAAGTTTACTCTCCTTTTTATTGCTACAGGAAGTCGTGTTAAGTGATCAATTTCATTATTTATCAAATGCAGGTTTCTTGTAAATCCATAACAAATAACAGTCCTGCTAAACTAAATTATCGCATTTGTCAAATTAATTGGTGACTATTAGCCAAGCAAAATATTATCTTATTGCAAACACTGTAAACTGTTAACCCATTTCGAGACACCAGAGAGACAAAAAACAAATTTAATAAAACCAATTTCTAAAAAGAATTATCTGATAATCTAAGAGATTTAAATAACAACCTAATATAAATTTACTAACCTAACTTAACAAACTAAAATTTAGCGTCGAAAAATTTCTCCATAAGGTAGAAACATGTATGAAATCTAAATTCCAATTACCGTTATCAACATCCCCTATATCCATCGCATGCCGGACATAAGCCTGTCCTAACTTACATTACACCACTCAAATCCTACAAATGGTGTTTAAATACTAGCTAATTAAAGATAAATGGTTTGGTTCCATGTCGGATTTATATCACTAAATCGAATCATTGAGTGAACCATCAACACTGTGTTTAGTAAGGACCTTTAGTAGGCTTTATATTAACATATTGGTGCCGATTCTCTTGTCACAAAATTCTCTAAACTAAACTAAAAATCACTAAAATTTAGTTTATTCCTGTCAAACGACGATTTCCCATTCTGAAATTGACTAAAGTGACACAACTTATCTATATTTTAGTTTGACAGCACTAAGATTGTACTGAGTTTTTAATTTAGTGAAAATGGTAATTTTGCTATTCTGCTGTTTTCAAACTAATTATTCTATTCAATACAAAATTTCGATTGTCTAACTAAATCTGACTATTTTTAATCGCGATTAAAAAGGTGTGGAATAAAATTAGTTGTCAAGAACTAAAATTCACACTGACACCTCGACTTCGGGCGCAAATACAGTACTGTATCTTTTTTTTCTTTTCTTTTGCTTATATCTCGAAATTGTTGTGTCCTATCGTAAAAATAATGAAAATTTCGACCCCCTTTATAAAACCCTATACACCACTAAAACTCAACATGTAGGTAATAATTTTTCATATTTTCGATACAAAAAGTAAAAAAATCCATTTAAAACACGTTGAGGCTGCCCCCCCTGCGCGATTCCGGCTCTAAAAAAGATCGCGGGGTAGGGCAAACGTGGAGTCGCGTTTGTCAAATTCGATTTTAGTTGTGTCAAAATTATTTTTAAATTTAGAGATCTTTTTTTGCAGAATAGCTTTAAGATTCTCATAGCCAAAAGTAAGGAATTTTAGTGATAGTTTAGTTAGTTTAGTTCGGTGTACAACAGAATCGGCACCATTGTGTCTTTAAATTTAGTTGACTAAATAATTTTGGGTTTCTGAGGTCTTGTAATGAACTGTTAATTTTTCTTAAACAGAGTGTTAAAAAATGCATTATAGCTATTTTATTTTAGTTATTTATTATGACATCTTATAACAAACCAATATCACTATCGAATATTGTATTCTCTGGTTTAAATACTATTTTACATCAAACATAAGTATATCAGTTAAATCTTAATGATCTACTTGCCCGTAATTTCACTCCCATATTAAGAATATTCCTGCATGCACCCGGATAAAAAGTATCCTATATTTAAATTCAGCTGCTAAATTTTATTCAAATCTGTTTAGCAGTTTATGTGTGATTGAGCAAAATCAAAAATCAAAATCAAAATATTTTATTTCACATAAACCTGCAATGGCACTTATGAAACGTCAGAAGCTAGGTGCACGGTTCCAATTTGTCGCTTCCTATGGAGAAGAGCCGGCAAGAAACTCCACGGTTACTCTTTTAAAAATAATTGTCTTTCATAATGTTTTCAAATTACAGTGATATTAGTTATGGGAGGACAGTGCAGGCCTGTCAGTAAGTACCAGGTACTTAGAGGAATGAAAATAAAGAATAGAAACTATAGGCCTACAACGTTCTCTCATTCACAATATGTAAAAGAATCTACATAAGTAAAATCAACCTATTTAAACCAAGTGATATGATTTCCATGAGAATCACTAATAAATAGTTGATACTGGAAGTGATGTATAATGTCAAATAATGACGAGAATATGTCAGAAAGTGTAAAAAAAAATTATTAATAAAATTAACATTGTAATTTGGAAGCAGTTAATAGACGCTCACATAGTTATGGTGCTAATGAGTTACCAGAGAAGCCACATGTGCAGAAGGAATTAACGCCAAACTTCCTTGTCTTCAACGTAGTCTTTTATCTTATAATATGCTTTTTTGATAAGGACACGTTTGATGTGAGCTTTAAACTTTCCATCGCTAAGTTCTGTAACCGATTTTGGCAACTTGTTATAGAAACGGATACTGTTTATTAGAAATGACAAAACACTTCTTCCAAATATCAACATTTAAAATTACAATATCTGATCATGATTATCGCCTAATATTAGCTAATAACTAGCACTAATTATTTTCACTAACAGGGGCTTGTAGCTAAGTAATACACTTGCCACGGTTGGTCCGTGGATGGGTGATCATCTATACATACCAAGACCCTTCCGTGCTTCGGAAAGCACGTTAAGACGTTGGTCCCGGCTGTCATTCGTGGATGACAGTCTTTACGGGTCTTCAAAAGGTCGAAGGTCTGACAAAATTCTTACCAAGGGGTTTCGTTTTGCACAGTAACTGGTTTGTTACCAGTTACTGTGCAAAACGTTGTTGTTATTGTTAAGGCAATGCAGATGCTGATGACAATCACATTTAGCACCACCATGACTGCTTATGTGTTCAACAGCACCATTGTCATAAGAAGGGTGGCGGGAGTCCTGTTTCTTCTTGTCTCTCATATAGACACGGAAGATATAAGAAATGATGCCCTAGTAAATTATGGAAAGATATTATAAAATCATTTATTTATTAAAATTAATTTAATTTAATGATTCAATCATCAAATAATTTATTCTTATTGGGACCAGTTGAAGTGGAGGAGCCTGGTGGAGGCTATGTCCAGCAGTGGACGTCTTCTAATGATGATGATGATGAGTAAATTATGTGACATACAAGTCTTGTCCCCGATGGGATTTCAAAAATGACAAACTTCCATATAAACTTTATCCACTATTTAATCCTTTCATGGGATGAAATTGCAAAAATTCTTCCTTGGTGCTCACTTTCGTTATAAAAGGAACTCTTGCGCAAAATTTTACGCTTCTAGATCCAGTGCTGGATTTTGTCTATCAGTGAATGAGTTAATTTTAGATTTATTTTAAGTGGATAAGTCAGCAATGTAGTTGGTTTATTAAATGCTCAAGGTGCAGCGGCGTGGATTATTTCCTAAAAAATTCTACAATAAACCGTCAATGGGGAAAATTGCAGCTCAGCTAGTAATGCTAATGAAGGCCCCACTTCGGTGTTTTTTCCTCAAAGCCCAAGATTTACGTAACTTCTGAGATACTAACGTAGCGAAATCGGTTATAAATAAAGAGAAACAATGTAAGTATTTATATATAGAAAATAATAGTTCAATTGATTACGTTACATAATTGAAACCTATATTTCTTATGTATTGTCTGATTTACAGCCAGTCTCTCAACACAGAAAATAATTAATTACCACTTCTACCTTCAAACACACACATACATAAAAATCCTCTAAAACGCTCTAAGCAACATCGAACCCCGGATCACCACCCCCCAGCGCAGGCAAAGTACATTCTAACACAGACGTAGAGGGCCGAAACAAAAATAAACTATGCTACGAGGCAAGGGGTTATGTCGTAGCAACTACGTAGGCGCCTACGACGCGTAGACGTCTACGAATGTGTTCGATGTGCCGTTGACAAGGGTGGATGTACTAATTGTATTGGTCAGTATGGGGTATTTTTGGCGATGACTAATGATGTTATTGATTTATTTTTCTGTTAGTTGTTAAAAATGGAATGTCTCTTCGCTTAGCAGTGGGACATTCTAGGCTAGAAAAAAAGGTGGCTTTTATTACGGGGTTTTAAATAAAGTTTTGGATGGAAAAAATATGGTTTCTTTGCACGTTAGTTGGACATTCCAGGTCACGTAATGTTCGTTTTATTACAGAGTTTCCATGGCCACCTTCCGGCTCATTTCATGATAATATTGCATTGTCGTCCGATTTACATTTACATGCAAAATTTTAGCGAAAAAACAAAACAAAATATAAGCTAGATATAGTCGACATTTCCTGACTACTCCAGAGAAGAAAAAGCGAATCAAGCTGACACTAGACTTCTAAATCGAGAATAATATTACACAGCAGAGCAAAAATCCCGCTCCCTTTGATGTTACCGCCTAATCTCGCCCCCAGTTAGACCAACACCACTCTGTGCTAGACAGTTTTTATGCCATACAGAAAAAGAAGGCTTCAGTAGGTAAGGGGTGAAACGAACGAGCAAGGGATTTATCGTAGTAGCCTTTTAGCGGGATTCACTTCATATAAACACACATTCTACTTTGCTGCTCAAGATTTTTCGAGAAGACTAATAATCGAATAGGCACCGGGTTAGAATATGCATTAAGTGATCACAGTTATTAGCAGATTGGAAGACACTGGAATATTGCTATAGCCAATTACAAAACTCAGTGTTTACAATATAAAATCTTTGTTATTCTACGGGAAAAATCGTAAAGATAGGTACAAAATCATGTTGTTTAGAAATGACCTCAAAATAACATATTAGTCTGTTTCCTATCATTTAGCTGTAATCAACAGGGTACGTATATCATTAAAAATAAGTTTATGCACATTGTGGTTTCATGCAATATATAATTGAGTATTTGACTTCTTTTTAGTATAGTTTTATTTATTTTATAGTGTACTAGCTTTTGCCCGCGGCTCCGCCCGCGATAACCGACGACCGATATTACGCGATAACCTAAATCCACTTCATCATCATCATCATCATCATATCAGCCGAAAGATGTCCACTGCTGGATAGAAGCCTCACCCAAAAGGGGGGGATTTGCCATAATCGCCACGCTTGGCAGGCGAGTTGGCGATCGCAGTATGGTGGTCAAATGCATAGAGAACGCTGCTGCCCATTCTCTAGTAAGTCCTTTAGTCTCCTTCTACGACACCCACGGGAAGAAATGGGATGGTGCTATTCTTTTACGTCTGACACTACACGGAACATCGGACATCCACGGTTATCGCGTAATAAAGTAGCCTATGTTCTTTTTCATATCCCAGGCTATATTTCTGCAAAATATCATGACGATCGGTACAGCGGTTTAGGTGTAAGCAGACAGACAGAAATACGGACAAAGTTACATTCGCATTTATAATATTAGTGGGGATGTATGTACAAACACTAAAATACACAGGGATGCGACAATTTGAGTACTATGTGTTAATACATATTTTCCCCTTAAACTCGAAACTATCCCTTCGTTCTATCCCTTCTTACATTTTGTTACCAAGGTTAAATAAATTCGTTTAAGTTAACGTAACCTAACGCGCTTTACATCAATTAGTTTGACGTTGAGATAACAAAGTTATACCTGGGACCGAATTTCCCGGTAAAATATAAATAACCAAGTTTCTAAGTTAGATCTATCTTAGTAAGCTTTATAGTATATAATTTTTTTTGAAAATCTTTGAGAAGAGAGGAAAATTTTGAGTATGAATATCGATAGCTAGAGGAGAGAGAATCTCTCTCTATTGGGGAGACCAAATAAACGATGGATGGACTTTGTTAAATATGGTTAGTAACGGGTGATTACCGAAATTACGACTAATAGAGAAGTGTGGAAGAACAGAACATGTTGCGCCGACCCCAAATAAATTGGTATAAGAGCAGGATAATCTACTGACTTGCAAGATTTGAAATCCTAAAAGCCGGAATGTTATGAATTGAGACCTCCGGATGATGACAGGTCCATACAATTTTTTTTATAGCCTTCCTTCGCTAAAATATTTGGAAGTGGACTAGCGTTTTCGGTTTCTGTATTAAACTATTCAAAGTTACCAACCCGGTGACTGATAAGTTATGTAGAAATCGGTTGTCATGGTACAGGAATGTGATACGGAGGAATGAGGAAAATGTTGTGAGGAAAGTTTTGAGTATAAATATGTTATAAAAGTGAGGGTAGACCAAAGAAACGGATGGATGTACCTATTGTGTGATTGATGATATCGTTAGAGATGAAAGAAAAACTGAGAAGAAGACATGTTGCACTGACTTTAAAGAAATTGGGAGCAAGAGAATGATGAGTTAATGACCAATGTTTGTTAATTGGACAGGCACCAAACAAAGAAGGAGAATAAACTATGGTAACCTTCGAATAGCCCTATATTTATTTCATGTATATCATCTCGTAGTTTTACTTATGAGGTTGTCGGCTGCTTAATCCGCCTTTCCTGTGGATACCTTAATAAATGAAGGACTCGAACCAGCTGTTCCGTGTAGTGCCGGACGTAAAACAATAGCACCATCCCATTTCTTCCCGTAGGTGTTTTAGAAGGCGACTAAAAGACTTACTAGAAAATGGGCAGCAGCGTTCTCTATGCATTTTACCACCATACTGCGATCGCCAACCCACCAGCCAAGCGTGGCCATTATGGCAAACCCCCTTATTTTTTTGGGGGAGGCTTTGGATGTCCAGCAGTGGACGTCTATCGGCTGAAATGATGACGATGATGATGAACTAGCTGTAAATTAAGCGACTACACGCTAAGCTAAGGTATTATAATACTTTGTATGAAAACTTAAGAATCCTGAAAAGTGTGAAAATTAAACGTAAGATGCTTCTCGTCGACGTATAAAACGGTGCGTTCAGTAGTGTCGTAGAATTTCTTGTAACTTTTTATCCTTTTAGTTCGATAGATCATGCCTGCCTGTTTTATTACGTCATTGTTCTTACTCTTGGTAAAAAACATAGGTATGTTCTGGGGGTCTAAAAAGGCTACTTTGGCAGAATCATAATATGATCATATTATGAATCATATTTAAAATCGTGAAATTGTCACAAACTGACAATTCATAATATTATCTGCGATGACAGCACGCAATTCATCTATTTGACAGTTTTGTATGGAAATTCGTAAAATGGTCACCAAATTATGAATTGCTTTATAAAAGTAAAATGTCAAATAGCAGAATCATAGGGGAATTCAGGAAATGAATCACTTTTAGAGGTATTGCTTAATGTGGCCTTTTTAGACCCGCTGTTCAGTTGTACATTACTAGCTACTCACGTATGTATAACATACGTCCAGCACCCACACAGAAGCACATGTTAAACATTAATCAACCACCGTCCACGTACACACATCAACCACCATTTTTGTACAAAAAAAGTTGCGCCCGAAAAACAGGCGTATTGGCGATAAAAAGAGATAAAACAACACGCACACACGGAGCGAAAATGAAAAGTAGTCATTTTTGCACCAATAGGGTTATTACTGTAAAAACTACAGCAAATGAATTTATTATAGATCGTGTGGGGACGGGAACGCCCCTACCACCCCGATAACAATATAATTTTATTTTTAATACGCCGATAACATATAGCGATGTTGCTGTGGCTGCTGGGATGGGAGTGGGTTCGACGCTGCGACGAGGCATCGGCTTTTTAAATTCACTAATAGGAAATTATTATGCGGGATTATTTTTCCTGATTGCGTTGCTGGATATTGTCATTATTGGGTTGAAAGACAAGGTTTTGAACCACGTGACGTAGGTTAGGTAGCAAAAGGTTTTGGATCATTCAGTGGTGGAGCCGATTACGTCTAAGAAGCTGACGCTCGAGGAACGTTGGAACTTACTACTTATGTTACTTAGCACGTGCTCTGGTATAGACATATAGGCATGTGCTGTCTTGCACTTGTAGATTGACAGATGTGAGACAGTAACATTAAACAGGCTTAGCCAAAGTGTTTGTTAAGTAATGTTTACAGATCTCGGCCTAATACTCGTTGTCACCGTGGTTGTGGTTCCGTGTGGTGCCGGACGTCAAGAAAGGCACCATCCCATTTCTTCCCGTGGGTGTCGTAGAAGGCGACTAAGGGACTTACTAGAGAATGGGCAGCAGCGTTCTCTCTGCATTTTACCACCATACTGCGATCGCAAACCCGCCAGCCAAGCGTGGCGATTATGGCAAACCCACCTATTTTTTTGGGGGAGGTCTATGTCCAGCAGTGGACGTCTAGCACCTGAAATGATGACTCGTAGTCTTAAGGTGTCGGCTAAATTCAAATTTTCTTCCGTTTTTTTTTAATTTTCAGGTCAGTTTTATCATGCAACATGATTCGCGAGAAGCAAAAATGGTTTTAGTATAAGCATAAGTGTGTCCTCGGCCAGAAAGTGCCTGAGCCTTGGTTTTTTTAAATAAGATTTTGTATGTTCAGTTTTTTATTCTTGTATTCAATATGAAATGTGAATTTAGTTTAAGCTTGAATGTCATACTGTATTTTTTTTTCTGTTCCTTTTCCGTGGCTGTGTTGTGCTGTTCACACTCTTATTTTTAAAATCTGTTTTTAGAAGTGAAGACTTTTAATTGGCTGTCAGTCTCACATACTATTTTTAATCTGTTTGTTTTAGCTGTAAGTCATCCATAGTAAATAAATAAATAAGAAAAAATCATTCAATGGGATTCAATGAACTTGTATTGGTTATATTGATAATTTTAATTATTATAATTTAGTAAATACATACGTATTATTCTTGCGAATTATATTATAATCAACATTCAACCTGACCAGCAAATAGAAATTTTAAGAAAATTTAAATTCAAATTTTCATTCCACCTTAAGGGGAATCTAGTCGCGGGCTCGAACTCTTGGGCCTGACTAAAAAGCACGCTGTCTCACCAGGCTTCGCGGCCGACAGAGGTAGTATCAGTGATGAGCAGTTAGACGCTTGTCTACACTCACAGCGTTATTGAGTGAGATGCAGGATCATTTATAGTAGCACAGATGCGTAAAAAATTAAGAAAAGTCTTTCAGAAGATCGGGTTTTTTGCCTCTTAACCTTTCGTATGCGAGTCCGTCTCGCTCTTGGTCGGTTTTGTTTTCTTGTACAGTCGTACTGATACGTCAAAAGAAGAATTTTAGTCAGCGGCTCCCACTGATAACGATGAAGTTTCATATAGTTTGAATGTCTAATTATTAAGATGTGTGTATTGTAATTACCTGGCTTGATGACTGCCCAAGGACATCTGTAACAAGAAGAAAACAAAACATTAGTTATTGTTATATATACACCGTGACATTTTAGTCGTTTTACAACGGCAGCCCACTTCATGTATCCAATGACTACTAATCATTTATTTACAAAAAAAAAAAAAATTTGGACATGACTAATTATTTTTAAAAATATATCATTCACTACGACGCATGATGTAGTTTTGAACACCCTGTTATGGAGATGGAATGGATGATGAAATGTAGTGGTGTTATGGTAGGTAGGTAGAAATCTTCTACCGTTTGATACGTAAACATTATTGACAGGGAGGGTGTTTCATAATTGTAAAGAATTGTTTATTTTTCTCAGTACCTATTATCTTAATTAATGGTAACAATTTTTAAATCGTATTTTATGTCGGATACATTGAGTGGATCACCTTTGTAAGACGACTACTATGTCACGGTGTATATGTAGATCGCGTTTCAGTGCCATAGGTCATCTCTGGCCACAGGCACTGGTCAAAAACTTCCGTTTAAAACAAAGTACTAGTTAAATACCAAGAAACAAATGAAATTCCAGCATAAATACCCTGAGGATGGATCGATGGATGGATGGATGTTTGTTACTCTTTCACGCAAAAACTACTAAACGGATTTGGATGAAATTTGGCACGCAGATAGTTTATAACCTGAATTAACACCAAAGCTAGTAGATATGTAATAATACCAAAAGGGCATCAGCTCAGCATATTGTCAGGTGACAACACAGAGTGTACCACCTGACGCTGATTTTCAGCTGCAACCACCATGAAAGAAATGTTTTCCTACTTATAAATTATCTTTCATTTGTCTAAAGTTTTAACCGCAAATCATCATGATTATGAAAACCAACCCATCTAAAACTACGAAAACGTAAAACTGCGTTTTAGTCTTCCGACAAATTACAAGCATATAAAACTGACCAACTGTTCAAACGATATTATTTAGTTACATCTATTAGAATATGTGGCAAAACATCTGTTTCAACTTAGACAGAATTTGTACCAATGTACATAACGATACAAAGCAATATATTGAGTACGTATGTATATATTTACTTAAATATATTGTGAGGCTGAATTTTATACCAATCAAGGTTGACTAGGCGACGCTAGGAGGAAGTATTGTTGAATTATAAAAATATAGGTACTTGTAATATATTCAATGTATTGATTATACCTACAATTGAGAATTGGTTATTAATTAACTAAAGTATTATGTACGATTCTATGCTAGGTATCTTAACACATCTAAGTAAAACATCGTGACGAAAAGTGGACGTAATAGTCGAGAATAGGGAACGTTTTAGCCTATTATTGATCGAAGGTTTTAGCGATTGTGGTAATCAAAGCTCAATTAGAAGGCGTTTAACCACTAAGTAAGACCAGTGGTGCGGTGGCCCAGTTGTAACGAGTGCGGCTTCGGAGTTGTAGGTCGTAGGTTCAAACCCAGGTAGATGTTTTCATCATCATCATTTCAGGCGATAGATGTCCACTGCTGGACATAAGCCTCCCCGAAAAAGGGGTGTTTTGCCATAATCGCCACGCTTGACAGGCGGGTTTGCGATCGCAGTATGGTGGTAAAATGCATAGAGAACGCTGCTGCCCATTCTCTAGTAAGTGCCTTAGTCACCTTCTACGACACTCACGGGAAGAAATGGGATGGTGCTATTCTTCACGTCTGGCACCACACAGATCAAGCAGGTGCTTTAGTTTGCGTGAATTAAAGGAAAACATCGTGAGGAAACCGGCATGTCTTCGAACCAAAAATATTAGGACATGTGACATCTAGTAACACGTACTGGGTCCACCACCTCCACTCCCTCTCAGCAAGAGTAAGCCGGTGTCCTAGCAGTGGGAACGTGGAGGCTGAATACCCAGCTATAGTCCGTTTCAAAAGTATCTGATGAAAATGTAAACACCAATAATTCTTAATGTAATTAATGTAATTGTTGGGTGCCCATAATTGTAGTGCCATTTACGAATTGAGTGTTTTGATTTGATTATTTTAATTCCTAAACTAAAAAAATAATTTTAAATCACCTTAAAGAGTGTTTATCATTTGACAATTGATGTCATCTTTATAACCTCATTTTCGTCGATGACTTTTCAATTGCTATTTATTAATGTTATTCAAACAACAATTGAAAAATACTGAGATATAAAACAGAAAAGTTCTAAATGCAGATGAATGTGTTACTAACTCCATTTAGTGAGTGATTGCGTAAGAAAATTACCTGAACAGAGTTTGTTTACGTTTTCATCAAATAATTTTAGAACAGACATTAGTTACTACGAACTATTGAAGATGTAGTATCCATAATACGCCATATACACTGAGAGACGCTAAGGATTTTCCCAATCCGTTTATTCCTACCATCATTAGGCCTACTCACAACAAAAAAACTCATCCTCATTTTGATGACCATGTCAGAAAATACTAATACAATGATCTCCATATTCTAATGTTTCCAATCATACGTAATTATTATATAAAAAAAACTCTTAAAACCAAATCCGATTGCCACATTAGGGGGAAAAGTCATAACCCAATTTTGGGGCTAAAAACCTAGTAAATGGAATATACATACGAATGTCATGTGGAGACAATATGAAGACTCGACGCCCAAAGTGGAATTTAAATATGTAAGGAATTAGGAGAGGGGTCGCCCCCCAAAGGGGGACGGAGAAGGGGGAGGAGAGCGGGAGGTTTTTCAAAACTAGAAAGAGATGAACATCGTGCGTTAGTATCGCGATCCGGTGTTTGGAGGTAAAAGGGATTGAGTTAGACGGGTAGATCTCGAGATATGGTTCTGACATGCGGAAGTGGTTGGTTAATTATGATACTTGAGATAAATTTTTGTGAAACCAGACAGAAAGACCAACCAGCGAAAAGAAATGATGATTTAGGTTTTGATTGTCATATTGTCAAGTTAAATAAAGTGTTTGTCTAAATACCAATGACAATAAATTATAACATTTTGTGCGTCCAAGAAAAGTGTACGAGTAACTAACCAATAGTTTAAAAAGCGTGGTGAAGAGATTATAAAATATCTTTTAGTGATGAACCAAATGATTGAAACTATATCAACTCATGGGTAATTTGCTTGTCAAAACGTGAACGCCTCTTCTAAGAAATCAATCCATGTCACTTTGACCTACCACACCGCTGACAGCCCAAACATTTCTTTAGCACAACTTATCCACCTCAAGAAAACTTAAGATATCTCAAGACGTATCCTAACATACAGTTCCTCGTGCAACCCGCACGCACGCGCTCTGTAATGAGCCCGCGCGGGGGGAGGGTAGTTAGACAATTTTACAACTGCGCCGCTCCGTTTTTTGGCGTTCTCTCCTCGCTAGGTGTGTGCGCATAGATTATGTTAGAAGATGCGACGGTAATATGTGACGAGAGTTTATTGCCTAAACGGGTAGATGTCAAAGAGCTGTTGGGTGGAAGATTTTCTTGCCTCGTGTTGGCATGAAGTAAAGTCAGCGATAGGGAATGTGGCCCAAGCCCTAAACGCAAATTTGTAAACAAACTAAAACCGAAAATTGTTAGACAAATCCGCGTTTGGTTCACATTTAATGCCGATGAATATTTAATGGGAATAGCTTATGGTGTATTAATTGTTAGCCATTCAGAAAAATGGTATTAGAAGTTAAATATGTTTGAAAAACACAGTTTCTAAGAGTCTTGCCTTTTCAAGGCCATACAAGGTAACTTGCTAGGAGTGGCTTTGTGAAAATGAATGAATGTGTATGTTTTATTTGAATAATAAATTAATTATTACGTAATTCATTGATACTGGGCTATAAATGAGCAGGATATGGCAGCTTAAAAGCAACATAATTTTCATCAAACAGCATTATTTCTAATAGATTGAATTAAGAAGGTCATTTTAATTTATTATATAAAATATCGTTAGATATTTTCAAGCTCCTCAACCGCATTTTCCTCTCAGAGGACATTCGCGTCTTCTTCAATCCGTCTCCTCTCCCTCCCTAATCTTTGTCACCATCTGTAGGTGCGCACAAATTTGCATATGTCGAAATAATTTAGGGGGTAACTCCACACACTCGCAGGACGCTAATGTAAGCCCGTATCGGCGCCGGCGGAATAAGAAATTGGCGTAGATGCGACATTTCGCTAACATTTTTATGTTTATGTCCCTATTTTTATGAGCCTAAGTTGTAAAGGGATGTTAGAACTGTAGTAATCTTGTGAAGGAAGAAAGGTAATGTGGGCGTTATCTTTGAGTGACTGGATGTGAAGGAATTTGTGGTATTGTGGAATTAGTGGGTTCTTTTTCTTGTATGTCGAAAAAGCGTTAGTCATGTTGAAAAACCAGCTAGCATGGTTGGTAGCTGGGCCCATATGAACACTGTACTTAAGTTTTGTCTAATGTGGAGGTAAACTTATTAGGTACGTAGCTGCTGTTAGCTTCTTCGCCATCGTGGATCTCGGAAACGTATCTAACAAGAATGTGCTACTGGGATTAAAAGTATCCCATGTATTAATCCAGGTTATAAACTATCTGTGTGCAAAATTTCATCCAAAACCATGCAAATGTTTTTGCGTGATTGCGTAAAAACCATTGAAACATGCAATCTTTCACATTTGTGATATTAGAAGGATAAAAAGTGAAATTAAAGAACACAGTTATGTCTATTCGGTAAACTTTTAGTGAAACTAGGTAGGTTGGTGTGTAGTTGTAATAGAAAGACTTTTTTTTTTTTCTTTTTTTTTTTTCTGGGTGGGAAATCATCAAATAACTTCTCCCGCTCTGGGTGGAGCGGGAGGGCGTGTCAGACTTTTTCTGACTAAAACCCACCCGTGTTCCCTCAGTTGCCTGTGTGCCAGGGGCGGCGGTATCTCTTTCGAACAACCCGCACCCCTGGCAGGCATCGGCCCTTGCGGGCCCCTCTGTTGCTGCTGACATCTCTTTGAGGCGCGCGTGGAACACAACGCGCCGTCGACCCGGGCTTGGTCCTTACCGGACAGCGAGCTACCCATTACTCGCCGTCCGCAAGCGCGTGCCTAGGTTGGTGTGTAGTTGAAATAGAAAGACTGAAAGTTAAATTAAGAAAAGTTTTATAACTAGAGTGGTCGGAATAAATCTGGTTGTAGTTTTATTCTTGCTCGATATTATCACTATTTAAGTTTGAATAATTGGTTCTGAATAATGTTTGAATTGTAAAGATTTTACTGTTTTTTTTTAACTTAATTTTAGTTTATAACCGAGCAAAACCATCACATATCTTAATTAATATTTTTTTCCTTATAGGAGTGAATTATTGTATTCTTTCTGAGCGAAATTAATTGTCTTAAACCTCTGTTGGTAACTATATGACATATTTCATTTATAAATGTGAAAAATGCAAGCCATCACCTCTATTTAATCACGTCTATATGAATGACGCAATGTAAACGATCTTTTTGCAGCTAAAACTTAATATTTGACTCACTAGGGAAGCCTGCTCTATACACCCCTTTTAATAAATTCCAAATGTTATGTGATACATAAATCAGACAATGAATCCTTGTTACAACTATGATTATATTACACAGAAAGAGAACTATAATTTAATATTGTATAAGTCACCGTATGATTGTGAACACCGTTAGTTTATAATCTATCTCGCGAGATTATAAACTGTCGATAAATTGTGAACTGCACCATACTGTTTACAATATAAATAGGTTAGGTTAGGTTTGAACTGCGATCAACCGCGCGCGAGCCGAGCGAGCGAAGCGAGTGGTGCCGCGGCAGCGGCCGACGAGCGCTGCTTCCAAGTAAGTGGCAGTTACTTGGCTATTTAGTAATAGCGCAAGGTACTATCCGTCTGCAGTTCACAATTTATCGACTGTTTATAAATCTATTTAGAGATTATAAACTGACAATGTTCATAATGTTACGGTGACATATACATAAAATATGTTACGTTACTAGAGCTGTTTTAACTTTGAACATGGGTTCTATAATATTAGAAATGCACAATAGATATAAGCGATGCCTCCTTCTTATGGTTAAATATGCACCGGCACCCTAATCACAGTCTGAATCATTTTGAAGTTCTGAGGTGAGCTGCATGATTACTAATAAATGCGTGCACTGAATGGACAAGTCTTTCCTCAAAATACCATTTCAGACACCAATCCATATGGTCTTCACATGATCTGACCAAGATTATGTCTGGACTTTAAAAGAGACTGTGAGTTCTGAGTTTGATCTCATAGTAGTCAGATAGGAAACGTCGACCTCATCTAGTTTAAAAAAATATGATTGACGTGTAAAAGTGTTTGTATAAACCTACTTACAGAAATAAAATCAATTATCAATTACCAAGAAAGATATTGCTAATCAAGGTAAATAGCGCAATGAATATTGTTCTGTCAAAAAGAAAGCCATTGCTACCTATTTGTGTTTCGTTAGCGTTTTATGCAATTACCCGGCTGGTATTCTTTAACCCCTGATGCAAAAAGAAGGGAGATAAAAGTTTGACCGCTATGTCTGCCTGTGTCTGTCTGTAGCACCGTAGCTCTTAAACGGGTGAACCGATTTGGGTGCGGTTTTTTTATTTAAAAGCAAGTTTTTCACTCGTGGTTCTAAGATATGTTTAATTAAAATCGGTTCAGCTGTTTTGTTAGCTGCTGTCCCTACAAAAATACACATTAAGCGTCTAAGAACCCTTTCTTAGACGCTTAATGGTTATTTACTTCACTTTTAAACATACGTGTGACCTAAACATTCATATATGCTCCTGCCAGGGGTGCGGGTTGTTCGAAAGAGATACCGCGGCTCCAGGCACACAGGCAACTGAGGGAACACGGGTGGGTTTTAGTCAGAAAAAGTCTGACACGCCCTCCCGCTCCACCCAGAGCGGGAGAAGTTATTTGATGATTTCCCACCCAAAAAATAGCACTCATGTATGCTAACTAACTATGCAAGTTTATGGAATTCTTGGTCTGATGCTACAGCCAGGATTCTGGTATTCTTTTAAACTTCAATTTTCAACAAAGAATCCTTTCTTGCATTTTTATAATATACTAGCTGTCCCGACAGACGTTGACCTGTCATAAATATGAATATTGAATTCGCATTATATTATTTTAAATCTTTCATTAGAACCTTCTCTTGACAATAACAAACACAACAAAAAAGAATTAGCAAAATTGGTCCAGCCGTTCACGTGTGAGGCCGTGACCAAGGGAAATAGAGATTCATTTTATATATATAGATGTAACTTGTCGTATTAAGATTGAATATGAAAATCAACTACATTTTCAACTCGGATTAATTATTTTAATCAAATCTTAGTCGTTACTTCAGACTTCAGGCGGAAATTGCTTATTATAAAATCACTTATTTTCAGTTAATAAAAATAAAAATACATGTTCTCCAAGATAAATAAAACTTCTTATGAGTAACTGAAATTTACATACTAACCCAAATCATACCCGAAAACGTAAATACGAAAATAAAAACAGCAAACGTCGACTCTACATCCGGTATATTACCTTTATGGCATCTCTACCTCACTTATAACTGTTCTAAGTCTACTAAAGGAAAATTTTCGCTCATAACGCTCAGAAAATAACGCGGGGGAGAACTCTAGTAATTTGTCGATACTCTACATGTGACTCTATATAGAGCTACACGCTTATGTACGAAGGCTCTGATTGAAAAATTAGGGACTAATGTATGCGTAAATTAGACTGTAATAGAAATTGGAGATGTAGAGATTATTTGAATATTGTACCGGAAGGTTTCAGCAATTTGAAATCAAGGAAATGCTAAGGATTAATAGGAAGTAATGTATTTTGAGCCGTACAGTCTTTGCCAAAGATTTTTTTTTGGAAATCATTATCTGCCCAGCCTTTTTCATACTATTTTGGGGTCGGCTTCCAGTCTAACCGGATTTAGCCGATTACTAGTATTTTAAATTTTCTTTTTCAGGCTTTATTTTCGAGAAATACTAACACTAGAACTATTTCAGCAGGCATTTGCTGAGTGCCAATAATATTTCTGCTAAAGTCTTTGCTTTTTTTAGTACGCAAAATATGCTCTTGGACGTGAATAAGCCTTTTTTGCAATACAAAAGTCTTTGCCACTTTGAATCTATCAGTGCTAAGCAATTAATGAAGAAAATAATGCAGCGGTTAAAATAGTAGTTACTAACACTTAACATGATCCCATGTACTTAAAACTAGTCCCAGTCACTAGGACTGTAATGTTTACATTTTATACAGGGTGGCAGGGACATAAAATAATAGCTATTCCATACACACACACATAAAACATACACACATATACCCATACCCAAACACATAACAACACAGCCATTTCCAATCTTGTAACTCAATTAACATAACTGTACTATGATTTACTACCACAGTATGTAATCAATCTGCTTAACTACATAAGTATGTGACTTTTTACTGGAACCTTGGGGGAATCTGTTCTAAGGCTGAGGAAGACTATCCGCTCGTGATACAGTTATATACTAGTACAAGGGGATAGGGCGAATCAGTCCGAAGACAACCAAGCTATCGTTACAATCTAGCATCTCACATTCTCCAACTGTTGTCTATCGTCGAAATAATTTTAAGCGATTCTTGTTTATTTTGTGTTTATTATTAAGTTACTCTGTATGGTTGTCTCTTATTCGTGAATAAAGATTATTATGATACATCATGCTTCAGAATCATGTACTAAATCCATTATTTCAAAAGAAGATACACTATACATTGTTAAAGTTTACTCAATATATAATGAACAAGGAGAACGAAGTTGATGGCCAAATTTCCATAATTGGAGAGGCAGCAAAAGAAGAAATAGAAGAATAGTTTGCTTCATTACTACTAACTGATTAATTTATAAGCCTTTAAACGTTAATTGCTGAATATCATAGATCTCCCACTGCAAAGCGCATCGATATTATTACCATCCCATATATGATTAGCCAATCCTGTCATTAACTCAGCAAAATATAGAAGACTAAAATTACATTAAATTAGGTGTAGTATAAGTACAGCTCTGCCAAACCCTTCCGGGAAAACAGGCGTTATGTTACATTTATTATTATTTTAACAAACTGCAGCCAATCGATTCTGTACAAAATTCACCGTGAAAATCACGTTAAAACTTAGAAGTGAGTTTGAAGTGAACTGTCAAATGTGTAAATTCTTAGCATCAGGTAGAATGAGACCTTCACGTAAGTTTTCACGCTGAGATTTGTACAGAACTAGAACACAACTAGAACTAGTATTCTGTTGGACATGCCCGTTTCCTCACGATGTTTTCCTTCACCGTTTTGAGAGCAGCGGTGAAGAAATTATTTACAGAAAGTGAAGCGCTTGCCTGGATTCGAAGTCAGGCTTATACTGGCTCACCACTGATAAAAATATATACAGTGTGTCAGGTCATCGGTGTCCGACCCACTATGGCAAAGTAATATGATCAATATTATCGACAAATCCACGATAAAAAATTGTGTTAACGGTCTAGTATTTTAATTTTTTTTAACGCGTTTTACGTTTCAAGAATATTTTTAAGGTTTTAATGAGAGTTTTTGATAAACCTTTTAAAGACGACTTATTGGCTACATTTGTCGCTGTCGAAAGAAACCACTTTAATACATGTAGGACGTCTAAATAGGTAGATATTGCAAAATAAATGAACCCAACCGTACTCAGTAAAAAAAATCAAATGGTCGCCATTTCAAAACGGTAGGGGCAGAATGCCTTATTATCGTGGATTTGTTGATAAAATTGATCACATCGCTTCGCCTTAAGGCCCTGGTAACTTTAAATAATGTCGTTATGAGCGATAATAGTTCTTATTGCAATCCGATACGGGTTAAAATCTGTTGTAATGAATTCGAATAACAAATGAGCAAACGTGCGTCGTAAAAGTGCAAATAAAATTGTATAAAATTAGATATTAACTATTTAATAATAAATAATCAAACCATCACTGGATGCAGTTTGGCATTTGGAATTTTGTGGTATATTTTTAATAACATAATAACAAATAAAATTATTAAACCGATTTTAAAGATAATTAAGAGGTGACTTTGATGATTTTTTGATGCATTAAAGTGTGTTTTATTATGTTTTGAGTTCCATCACTGTATGCTAAATAAACTTGAAAATACCATATATTTTTTTGCTTTCAAAATTATTTACGGTTAAAGAGATACACTGGTTTTAAAAACCACCTTTTTAATAGTTTAAAAAAAAAATCTCCGCCTTAACGGGTCGGACACCGTTGACCAGACACACTGTATACATAAATCTTGCTCGCTAGCAAATCTATTCACGACATCACAAGCTATTATCGAAGTTCTTGTTGACATGAAAACAGTATTAGCAGTCCCCACAAACACACCCTTCAAAAACTAAAAAAGGAAAACGAGGTCCAACCAAAAAAAACCGCGCAACTGCCCATTCACTTCAAATAAAAATAAAAACACGAAAAAAATGCAAAAAAGACACAAAAATCACGCGTTACATGGTAATTGAAGTACGCTGTAGTGAGAGTGAAATGATTTTTTAGACCTTTTTTTTAGTTCACGCGTCCCAACTGAAATATTTTGGTTGAAAGCCTTTATTTTATCGCGCCAGCGTTAGAATCGAGTTCGTCCGATGAATTTTTATTCACCGGATTTGTATAGAAAGTGAAATTCCCGATTTGTTTTACTCTCACTTGTTTTTTTTTATAGTGCTGTGTTTGTAAATATAGGGTTTTTTACTTTTTATGGCTCGTGTGTACGATTTATGCGAAAAAAATATGAATGAATTTAGGAGGGATGTGGATGTATTTGAGGGGTTTTAAAAGCATTTTGTTTTTTTTTTCTCTGTGTGTTCTCTTTGGTTTAATTTTATAACTAGAATCTGCCTTTAAGGTGAAACGTTTCCATCTTCAATTGAACATGTGTTAGTTGACTTTTCAGTTAAACAAAAAGAATTTATGAGTGATGACTTTTGGCAAATCATAAAGAGAAACAAAAGAGTTTCAGCAAGAAGAGAGGAAGTAACATGCTCATCTGCGGTAAATCAATCAATCACCATTGACGGTGATTATGTAAATAATGTCTCCTGCTAACAGTACCCAAACAATGTCAGTGTGTAAGTTATTCATTAATCGTAAACAAAAAACAAATTAATTTTCTCAAGAAAAAAAATCACTAAAAAGTGAAAAACAACTTTAACTTCGGAAGTTGGTGTCTTTGGTGTTAAATTGTCGTTTTTCTGCGTATTCATTAACCGAGTTGTATTTATTCAAACCCACTAAGAAGAGGTAACAAACGTAACAATAAAATAGAACCGAATACCTCCTCCTCCTTTTGAAATCGCTTAAAAATATTTGTAAATGTCCAGAAAAAATCTAGCAATTACTTAAACCTTTCAAATAATACATAATCTCAAATCTTATCCTGTAACTTTCCGTCCGCAGAGCAAAGACCTTTTTCTTATCAGGAAATAGCATTTATACAGCAGAACTCACTCAGTTAAAATACTAACCATAGAGTTTGAGGCTACCCTCCCCCACTGATCCAACCCGGAAGCAAAGTCTAGACGATTCATAAGCCTCTGTTCATTTCTTAACGAAATAAAACCTCGAAAGACACAAAATATTGTCTCTGAAATACGTTAAATTAGTTTACTGATTTTGTGATTTATTTTTATAAATTAGGTTTATATGTGAGTGGTTTACGGTGAAGGCAAAAATGGTGAGGAAATCTGGACTTATTGGTCTGAAATTGCAAAGACGTAGTGAGTAAATAAAGTGATTAAAGACTGTTTTCTTTACTCTAAGAGAAGTTCTAGATCCTGTAGGGATTTTGCTGATATAGAAATATAAACTATTTTCTATTTTAGGAAACACAGTTCCAAAGATCAATGTTTTAACAGCAAACCAAATAAAGGTTGTTCGTCAAAGATTACAACTGCTTACAAGGAAAACCATAATTTTCCTGTTTAACTTTAGCCCAATTTTTCTACTTCGAAAAGTTTTATAAATAGAAAAAAAAATCAATCATACTATTAACTCCGACTCACTTATTTTTGTTACATAATTGACTGAAAAAGAACTAAGTAGAACAATACAATTAAATTGTAATATTTAAGCTATTTTAACTTTTACTCACCACAAAAGCTAGATCAAAGACTATAAAGGTCTTTGAAACAAAACTTATAAAAAAAACAACTAGCAAGTCATCACACATTTCACTCCTCGCTCCGGAATCGTCCGTGAATCGCAAGTAAGCCCTTAGATGTGGGTCAGTATATCTTGGGCAACGCACCCCCACTTGGGGCAGCCAACCCTAATTCTGCGTCTACATGTTCTTGAGGAATATCTCGGTCAGTGTGTACGATGCTTAGCTGAGCATGAGACGGACGTAAGGGTAATCGACACCTTAAAGGGGTTTACTTTTAGTCACTGTAGGGTAGGTTATAGTTAGTCTAATGCTAAGGGATTTGGTATTGTTAAAGTACGGTGATTTTTAATGAATAAAAGATAATAAAATTGTAGTTTTATGTTTCCGATTATTTAAAAAAAATCAATTTTCACAAGTTCTCTTAGCAATTGATATATTTAATTTCAAGCTTAAATTAAGACGCCATAACTGAACAGAAAGAGTAGAAAAACTAGTGGACTATAAAAAGGTACATGTCAAAGGAAATTTAATGCAAGGAAATGTAAGCTTTTCCTCATAGTTCGTATTGTATTTATTTGCTTTCTTTCTTGTACTTAAGTATCAATAAAGGTCAGTTACCTACAAAGCTAAGTAAGACATTTATTAATCGAAGCAGAGATTCCACAGTTCAGTAATGCGACGGGAATGTCTTTCTTATTTCTTTGTTTCTCTTTTAAATTGTAGAACTTTGCTTTGGAATTTATTTGTGAAAAGATATCGCGTATAAAATCGGTTATTGGTAGCATAGTTTTATGTTCTAGGCGGGACTTAGAAAGAAAGTTTGGACTATATTTTGCAAGATTGGCAAAATGAATAAAGTAGTTATTTGTATTCCAAATTACAACAATATTCTAAGCTAAATATGGATATTATTATTTCAAGTGTATTGTGATTTATAAAAATATAGTCACGTCTTTAATGTGTTATGTTCAGTTTACAAATTGACACATTAATTATCGTGCATGGCAAATTGCGTAGACGTATATGGAATTAAATATATCTTCATACTAATGACTATATTTGCTGCAAGTATGTCGAAAAAAAGGCGGACAATACAAAATAAGCCTAGGACACGCCCATACGAAAAAAGTAGTCGACACCCCCGGAAATAAATACATGAACAGAACCAATTTTTGCATACATTAATTACCCGATAACCTACCTTTCCAATATTTAATAACTGCCACATTTCTCTCAAACTACCCTCTAAAAAACATGTGTATACGATCTAACACGTAGGAACACACGACACCAATGTAATAAAAATTATATGCTCCAATTTACGATGGCGGGGTTGGGGTATGGGAGGCCAAAAAATTCCCCCCTTTTCCCCCCTGATTGCGGGATCGAATCTCGCTAAACGGGTGTACGAAAAATTTCGCAGTGGGGGTGTCCCCCCCCGTGGGGCGCAATACATTTTTATCATTATCCCTTTCTCACTACTATGAGGGTATTTGGTAATTATTGTGTATACGTATATATTTTTTGTCGGCTTTTTTGCATGTTTGCAGTTTTTCGGGAGTAGGGGGGCGTAATTATGATTGGACAGTGCGTCCAATGATTACTTATTGTGTTTTATATTTCCATTTATATTGTCGCTTGATTTATTTAATTGGATGTGTTGGTCTCTTGGTGGTACTTGATTCAAATACACTGTTTTTTTTGGCTTGTTGTAGATGTACTTGGCAAGTTAGTAATTTACTTATTTCCGGGTTAATTTGTCAAAGTATTTTTTTTTTCTTTTTCAGATTTAAATGTACCCAAAATCTCCGTTTGTTCGTAAATCTTGCCATTTTCTTCAGTTACAAATATTAGAAGTCGATAATATTCTTCAAGCCTTATAAATCTGACTCCCGCGAATTATTGTTCAACGTGGTGTGGGATGATAACTGATCTTCTACGTTTTCTCTTTGATTAACACATTAAATAATGATGAACCTAGAATTACGTGATGTTAATCTTCAGATAAGTAGCTAATATTTTCTTCTTAAATGTGAGTGAGGTTTAGACTTCAATTTATGTTTTTGTCATAAAAAAGTACGCATTTTTTTTCTAAAAGACGGAAAGAATATAGTAGACCATTGACCAAAAGTGGGCAAGTTTGAAAAAAAAGCTACACATATTAAACTTATGGAAATTTTGTGTTTCCAGTTTTATAATAGGTAATTGTAGTAGTAATAAAAAAAAAACAAAATAATTAGTAATCATTATCTATGTATCTGTTTATGTTTAAGAATTTACTCACGTTTTTATTTCGGGTTTGCCCGCCTAGTTTCAAACTCGAACGGTTAGGTTTGCCATGAGCTCATCACGCCTCGAAGTCGCGAGTTAAACTGATTTTAAAATGAAACCTTCGCTGACAAAAGAATGCATCCGGATATGCTTCTCTCATAAATCGATATATAATTATTTTGAGTTAGCATTAGGAGTAATACTGAGGCGCACGGAATATTTTACCAAAAACTGAGAATTCCCACAATTTTACCACAAATAACTTACAATTTAACGTTTTTTTTTTAGACTTTATACACGAGTCTCCGGTTATTAGTCTACGAGCTAACTATTTACAATTATCTCAAAACTGTTAGTAATTTTCTATAAAAAAGGCTTGGATATTTTATAAAGAAATTTTCAACAATTTAAGGTTGTTTCATCTATTACTAATAATATAGCTGAAGAGTTTGTTTGTTTTAACGCACTTATCTCTGTAACTACCAGTCGGATTTGAAAATAAAAAATGTATTTGATAGCCCAATTCTTGAGGATGGCTGCGGGTTATTTAACATCATGCTATTAGAACCCTTAGGAGCCGAGCAAAAGAAAAAACGTCAGAAAGAATTCTAAGTGAAAACGATGTAACACACGCCACACATCACACACGTTGCACTCATGCGCATGGCATCGCTGTCTACACCTCTTTATTTTCTCTTCTATCGCAGGTATGCTGGAAAAGATTTCTTTAGAAATAAGCATCACCTCTACCTATTTTTAACTCAGAGGTTCTCAATGCGACTGTATTTTTTTTTCTAATTTATGTTTGTTACCTCATAACTTTCGACTGGGTGAACCGATTTTGATGATTATTATTTTTTTATTTGAAATTTGGTGCTTCCCGTGTTGTTCCATTTCAATTTGATATAGATCTGATGATGCGTTTCGGAGACAGACAACGGAACTCTTCAAAAAATAACGGTGAATAAACCGCGATTGCTGCTATCGCATAAATATGCATTGTTTTGACCCCAAGGATGATGAAATTTCGAATTAGTGGGGTAGGTACTATAACTAAAAAGTGAAAAATAAAAACTTAAAAAAAAGCAACTGACTTCCGAAAAAACACTACAAAGTGAAAATTAACTTTAATTTCGGACTTTGGATATGTATTTTATATTTTTGTCACCTCCGTTTTTTTCTGTTCTAATCTTCTTGTCTGTTCAAATAAATAGTTAAATAAATAAATAAATTAATTAATTAGTAATAGTGCAACCAGGCGATGTAATGTACCAGGATGGGTCGGAGGAACACGCAGACGAAGTCACGGGCAGAAGGTAGTCAGTTGTAAAAGGAACCAACCTATGTCGTTTTCTCTAGGTATATTTAACATCCGAGATTGTCTTGTAACGAGGTGGCTATCAAAATTATTGAAAATATCTGGACTAACAATAGAAGAATTTTTGCATAAATTTTGGTGAATTCACCTTGTTTGATTCAAGCACTATTCTATAGCCCTCTTACTAATAAACACAGAATAAATTTCCAAAATTCCAAGTTTAGACCTATGAAAATGTTTGGTTGGTTGGTTGGTAACTTTAACTAAGGGCTAGTGTTCAGTAGTTTAATTCTTATTTTGTTTTCGCCACGATTATTGTTTATCGAACGGGTAATTCTGCTGCCTTTGCATTGTTTCATTTAGACCACACTTGCTTACGAGTCTACTTGCTTAATTATATAAAGACTGTACTATTTAAAAGTAGCTAAGCTCATGCATAAAAAAAATGGCAGCCAGTGAAGTTGAAAACCACCACATACGAGTAGCACAAAGAACAATGGAGCTAGCCATGCTTGGCATAACTTTACTAGACCGAGTGAGTAACACCGAATTCCGTCGTCGCTCGAAAGTCTTCGACGTCGGAGACAGGGCGATGCGTCTCAAGTGGAGTTGGGCAGGACATTTAGTTAGAAGATGAGATGGCCGATGAAGTAAAGCTGGGACAGAATGGTGACCAAGGGCAGACCAAAAAAACCAGGGCTGTCCAAAACCGTGTTTGGATGAGGGTCGCACGGAACCGAGAAGTATGGCGGAAAAAGGGAGAGGCCTAAACGGAGCAGTGGGTGATTCCAAGCTGAGATGATGATCATGAAAGTTGAAAAGTCTGATCGATACCTTTTATCGATGTGGGTTGAAGGAGAGAGTGAGCGCGAGAGAGAGAGAGACTACGAATTGTTTTTTTAAGATAGGTAAGATTTTTATTTGTTTTAAACATGGTGTACATGATACATTACATTTCTTATTTATTTCAAATTCAATATAATTAACATATCTTAAATGAGTATATACTGAACAGAAATTCGACAAGACATCTGTGTCTGAACTAGATAAATAAATATCTGTATCACAGACAACAGCGCTCTTCCTTAGAATATACATTTAAAGCTTACATGTTCAAATTTGCTTTTATACATTACATGCAAAATAACTATGAGATAAAGGAAGTTCTAACATGTTCAGCAACTTGAAAATGTAAACGAAAGATTATAACGTCACGGATGCATGAACGGGATGGGAACAAGGCACGCGCGGGGCGGGAAAAATATCGTCGGCGACGATGTTTAGCACGTCCCGCCCCGCGCGTGCCCCGTCCCGTCCGTGATTCCGCTGCGTATGCACAATCGCTCCGTTCGCTCCAGAGAGCTAAGTAGTGATGCACGTGTATATTGTACCTACTAACGAAAATGGACGACGAAAAACTAACTGAGTGTGTACGATCACATCCAGCTTATTACGTATTCTCAGCATATTCTCCTCATCATCATCCTCTCATCATTCAGCGTATTCTCCTTCTTGTTCTCTTTTCTGTCATGTAGGATGTACAGAAAATCTCTTTTTCCTCTTGGCGGCCGTAGCTTCTTCGTCATCTAAAGCAATAGCAATTAAAGCCAATTCTTCAAATAAAAAATCTATCTTTCCTTGTTCACAACTAGGGATTGCAATCCCGCAGCTCATTCAATCCCGCGGGATTGATATGCGGGATTACTCAATCTCGCGCTGGATCACGCGGGATCCCGCATCTTTGAAATGATGTTATAAATACCAAATTGAAACTACGCGTATGCGTAAAAATCAACTTTTATTAAACATTTCTTACATAAATTATATATTTTCTATTAATTAAGTATATGTAATTAGTAAATTATTAATTACTATACTTAATTAATAGAAAAGAAATAATTTATGTTGTAAATTACTGATTACTTTTACTAAATTAATATAAAAGAAATAATTTATGTTGCTTAATGTAAAAAATGTTTAATAAAAGTTGATTTTTACACAAAAATGTGTAGTTTCAATTTGATTTTATAACATAATTTCAAAGATGCGGGATCAGCGGATCCACGCTTTGAAGGTGCGGGATCCAGCAGATTAACGAAACCAGCGGGATCCCACGGGAATGCGTGATCCCGTTTTGCGGGATTGCAGTCCCTATTCACAACACTAGCACGTTAGTCCCGAGTTACTTTCACGGTGCGTGTGCATTAAAAATCCCTGTCAGTGTTTATTAACCACGTTCCGCCCCGTCCCGTCCACGTTCTAACGCCGTCCCGTACACGTTACGTATGCATCGACCTTAACATTAGTCCCATCCATTAGCCCACCTCGGCAAGCCCAACTTAATCTTGTAAATCAATCGATCCGTTTGCTATTTAACTATAAACTTCTTAAAAACAGATCTATCATTGATACCGTTGAAATAATTTAATAGGTATGTCAACCTTCGGTTAAACCTCAAAGATCAGATAACACGGTCTATTTTTAGCTAACCTATAATTTCGCGGGCGGAATTCCAATTTAGGTATTCAAAAGAAAATTACTGGAACTTGACATTCCTTCTTAATTAAAGTAGGTTTTTTAAGTATATGTTTAAGCGTTTTATTAAAAGAAAAATGGTATTTTATTTGTCCATAATCTTCTTTATATTAATACGTGAAGCAAAGACTTTGTACCCCTTTTTTTGACGTAAGGAGTGTGAAATTTTGTACAGTGAGAGTTTATATAATAATGTATTTCTATAAATGAATTATGGTCTGAATTCGAACAAGTGGTAGACCAAGAAGAAATTCATCTGTCTTAGTAGTCAAAAGTCTTTACTCAGCTGTAGGATATATGGTTTTTCCATACATTTTATAATGTCTTATTTCACTTCTTAATTCAAACAAAACAAAACTACCCTTTGATCTCCAAATTCCAAGGAAAACATCAACCCTGTTAATTAGTTCTTAGCTTAATTAACTCACCTAAATACGAAAATATAGTCTCAAATAAATTGTAGTAGAATATGACGTCACAACGTCAAAGAAAAATCGATAGCTAGCCTTCAAAATGTCCAAGAATTCTCGTAGCGTTCTAGCTACGCGACCGTAGCCGTAGTACTACGCCGTAGCCGGGGCCTACGCAAAAACAATATTTTCTAACGGTACGGCGTTCCTAATTATATTGTTGAATCTCTCAATGAAAGTCTCCAGTAGAAAGTTTTATACGTTTTTAGATTAATTTTGTATATAAATCAAGGATATTTCTGTTCTAAATATAATTTTGGTTGACAGTTGAAAATTGAGGTGGATTTTAATGGTTTTAAGTTGGCCAACACTTTCGGAATCTTTCCCACAACGGTCTATGGTTGACGTTTAATCAACCATGGACCTTGGAACTCATATAATTTTATTGACATAATTACACTGTAGTTAATCTAGTATCGGAATAATTCGCGGAGTAACTGCAATGTCCCCGTATTGTCTTATTTTAATATTTATTGTACTTGAGTTTCATCTAGATTTACTTGAAGCTGGATCAAAATTCATACAAAAAAATTAAGGGACTTTCTCGATGGTTTTTTCAACCAAATGAAAGTAAATCACAGTCATAAATTTCGAATAAAATTAGTAAAGGTACACGTTAAAAAAACTCTTCAAAGGCATAACTGCCTCCTATTTTGAAGTAGAACAAAAACAAAATGCCCAACTTCAAAATAAAATATCCATTCCATTTCGAATGACGTCATGTTATATTTCGAGGTACATACAACTACCGCCTCCTAAAGTCTATTGTCTACGAACACAAGTTTGGTACAAGTCCCTTATAACTTGAACTGAGAAGAAAGGAAGTACTCTCGACGCGAACATTTTTGATCTCCCCTCTGACTATTAAAACTATCGATCTTTGTACAAAACTCATTGCAGAGGCTATAATTTTTAGGCAAAATGTAGGGGAACTTATTCTCTTGCGTTCAGTTAGTATTTCACTGTTTTGAATTGTTAAAATAGTTGTATGCCTAAGTATTCAATTTGGAAATAGACGTTGCTAAACGTAAGCTCAATATACAACGTGTAACGGAAAGGGTATATACATACCAAGGGCACGGCTTCTTTGGATGATATCAAACGATATCGGAAGGGTGTTTTAAGTTATGAGAATTTTTTAAACATTGATACCAGAACAAATTCAAAACAAACACATCACTTGGAAGGGATTGATCGTGATATTGGCAAGTAACGTGAAAGTTATTAACCTACGCAGTGCGGTGACATGTTTGTTATGATTTGAATTTAAGAAACATATGAAACCGAAAATTTGGTATCAATTCTGAGAGTATTTTATTTAGAGCTGAAACTATGTATAGTGATTCTATACCAGCTGTTATCTTTAGTGCTTAAGGATAGGAATAGGGTTTCTGTTACACCCTGTAGATAAATAGCTTTTGCCTGCGTGGTGGTACGAAATTATTCCATGGGAACGTATTGACGGGATAAAAAGTATCCCATGTCCTAACCTAGGTTATGATTTACCCGTATGCCATTTTATCCAAATCCCGCCGTAGCCGTTACGGCGTGAAAAATGTTTTTGTTTTAGTTGGTTTGTACAATCACTTTTACCCGTCAAACATGTTTTAAAAACTGCGTCGGCGTCAATCATCAAGTCATTTATTCAAATTAGGCTGAGAATCAGCACTTTTCGAATGTCAAAGTTACATAAGACAGTTCCCCAATACGCCCGCCCTTCACCACTTCCTAGTGCTTTAGCTGGGAAGAACAAGTGGCGCAACAAACTCCCCAGCAGCACAGCTGTCTGTTTAGTTAGACAGACTTGATTCTATACATAGGTAGGCAAAGTAATGAACATTACGAGACAGAACTTAAATAATTTGTCATGTCAGCTAGCTATGGCAATATACCAACAAATAAAATGAAATCTTAAGTCAAGCACAAAAAATAAAAAGTACACAAAGCATACTATATTCATATTTGACTACTCTGAGAAAAAATACTCTTTTAACACCCTCAGACTCTTTTAAAGTCCGGTCATAATCTCGGTCAGATCATGTGAAGACCGATGAGCCGTGAGGCACAACACTATTTCAGTTTTTTTTGCTGTTGTTTGTTTTGAGTAAATATTGTGTTCATGCCTTAACCATGACAATGGTCAAATAAATTTATTTTCTTTTGTTTTTGCTTCTTTGCTCAGTTTGAGATTAAGCCTTTTATTCAACTTCCAGTGGGGCAGTATTACAGGCTTTGTAACTACTTGTATGACAATTGAGACCGATGATGGTTTTCCTTGCCACGAGTTAGGATGAGTAACGAATAGTTAATCATTAAAGTGAGCGGGTGCTGTGATTCTTTTGATCCGTACCATTGTTACCATGCTGTTAGTGACAGCAACTTATACAATTCACTCGTGATACAGTTATATACTAGTACGAGGGGATAGGGCAAATCAGTCCGAAGACAACCAAACTATCATTACAATCTAGCATCTCACATTCTCCAACTGTTGTCTAAATTTTATCGTCGAAATAATTTTAAGCGATTCTTGTTTATTTTGTGTTTATTATTAAGTTACTCTGTATGGTTGTCTCTTATTCGTGAATAAAGATTATTATGATTATGATGATTATACAATAAACAGTAATGAAAGTTGACAGTTGCAAACAATCATAGGACGGAGGCTCGTGTATAATAACAACCATGGTACATCCATTCCAGACCCTTTCGTACCTCAGAAAGCACGTCAAGCCGTTAGTCTCGGCTATGATTGTGGAGATCAGATAGTCAATCCTTGGCATCCAGGAAGCGGACCCCATGTACAAGGTGCTCCTTTTGATATATCAAAACTAGGGTATTAATGAGACAATGTCAAAAAATCAATTGACATATGATTTTTATTTTAATCAGTGGTTTTTATTAAAAAAAAAAATAATACGGGTGTAGGTTTCCTTGATAACTAAATTATTTTTTCGAACCTTTTATTCAAATTTAAAGTGTTGTCATATTTCACGTAAAACACCCTTTTTACATAAATGATCGATACATCGACGAATTATTTTGTATAAGAAAATAAAAGAAAAAAAAAAATACAAAAAGTCATTGTTATACCAGTTGATTCTTTGACATGGTCTTATTCATACCCTAGAGTTATGGGATATCAAAACGAACGCCTTGAGTTGTTGGAAAAACGCTAGGAAAATGTTTTTGAAACAATAATTCGACGGTAAATATAAAGCTTTCGTTTTTCCTTCAACATTTTAAGATCAGTTTAACCACAAACATCCGGTTAACTTTTCTAAGTACACTAACAAAACAACGGAATCTTTGAAGAACAAAGAATACTTAAATTTTCTACATATCCTCATAAACTTGACGAAAAATAAGTAACTGGGAATACGCTTTCCGGGTAGCGACAAGAATATTTATCTTTTTAAGAAAAAAAGAAAAGAAACTTAATTTTTTATCCTATAATAAAGAATGAGGTCAAACATCTCGGCCGAGGAAAGTTTTGAATTTTTTTTTTCATTGTTTTGATCACGGACTTCCTTGTATCGAATGGAGGTTATAACTAGGTTAAGAGTAAAATACTTAATTTTATGATGATTGATCAGAATCTTCAGCCAATTAAAGTCCACACCTGGGGGAAGGCTCGAACGCTGTGGTACATCATAAATATAGGTCGGTATCTTTTGGTCTTTTGGTTGGAAGGCCTCCCACAAGGTGGACCGATGACCTTGTGAAGACCGCAGAAATCCGCTGTATGCGGGGAGCACAGAACCGGTCGAAATGGTGGAGCTGGCCTGGAGATGCGGTTGGCCTATGTGCAGCAGTGGACATCTTTCGCCTGTACTGATGACGATGAAGATCTTTTGGTATATTTCTCGATATGTCCAGGTTAGCAGTAAAGCTCGAACGCGAAACGACTAGATCTGATTGGACTGTATATCCTTTTTTTTGCTTGGGAAATCATCAAATAACTTCTCCCGCTCTGGGCGGAGCGGGAGGGCGTGTCAGACTTTTACTGACTAAAACCCACCCGTGTTCCCTCAGTTGCCTATGTGCCAGGGGCGGCGGTATCTCGTTGGAACAACCCGCACCTCTGGTAGAGGACTAGATATCCTTACGTTTACATCTCGAAATTATGAACTAATTCTCTGTATGACTGGATGTCGATTGGCCCACATCGTTTTTGAACATACTTAACTATACATATGTTTTAAATATTTGAATAAATAGTATGTCCTGTGATTTGATTGTTATTTGGTTAATGTCGCTTTTTTACCATAAAAGAGAAATGTAAACGAACAAAAATTTGTTATTATTGACTTACAGTGAACGTGTGCAAGGTTTTGCCTGGTAATATCTTTATGATTGTATGAGAAGATATCGGGAGAAAAGTTATAGGAAAAACTATGTGACATACTTCTCAATAACATAACATTCCAGCTGGCTTAGCACGAGCACCGACTTGTCGACGTAACAATAGACATGACTATTAACTAAATGATGTACAATGTGAGAAATTAACTGTCTTTTTCTATTAATTATCACAGTTATGCGTTCTAAACGAATCATGATTTTGTAGATAATCGTATAAACTTTGTGGCTGTCGAGTAGAAAGTTTGTAGTCACTGTGATTTTGACAGTTTAGGAAGAAATATTCTTCTGAAATAGTGTACATTTATAACATGACACGGTCCTATGTAAAAAATCGAGAAACGAAATATCACTTTGTATTGAAAAAGAATAGACAGTGGTTTATTCTTCATAGAAATAGAAAGCGTCATGCTAAGCCTGCTTTAAAGGCATATTGTCATTAATTATTAAATTGCCATATTGATATTATTAATACTGGCTTTGGAATGATTAGCGTTGTTTAAGAGGCTCGTGGCTAACTACTACCAGTCGCAGTTGGTCTCGGCTATCATACGTAGATCTATGACAGTCCTTACGGGTAGTTAGAAGCCGAGCAGTCTGACAATCAGACTTACCAAAGGTTTGGTGTACCCAGTAACTGGGCTGTAGGGGTCAGATAGGCAGTGACTCCATGTAAGATTCTAATATTCAGCTGCATCCGTTTAGACTGGGAGCCGATCCCAACATAGTTGCTAAAAGGCTAGCCAGATTGATTGATGAATGTTGATTAAGATTATTTTTTTATTTTCTCAAAAATATTTTATCTAAATGTCGCTATAACTACTGGGTCAGTAGGAAAGGACGGAGTAATAATAATATTATCAAGATAACTCAGAATTTTCCTCCAGTTTCCTTGTTTTAAAATACCAGGGAATGACGTCTGTAATTCTATTTTCGGGGGTAGATACGAATTATTTCATTCATTTTTTGCAGTAGGGCATTATTGTGAATTTCTTTTTAATTAATTTTCAACTGTTTTGATCTGAATCCATGCAAGTGCTTTTTGTGATCATGAGCAGGGCTCTTTTCAATGGGGATGAATTGTTATAAATTTACTGTAGTTCGCATAATTACCCAATAACGTTCACATTGCTGGGACACACCTCCTCTCTGTGAGGGCCAGAGGGCCGTAATCCACTACGTAGGTCCACTGCGGGTTGGTAGGTGTAATTTTTTTTCGATTTGTATAGATTAGATCCAAGGATTTAGATTCTAAGACCGTATCTAATAAAGAAAGTCCTTTAACTTGTAGTGGGACATAAAGGGCTAAAAATAAATAATTATGACAGTTTTCAAGCAAATAAGTGTGTTATATAAATAGAAAATTGAGTCGATTCTTCAATCGCAAAACAAAACTTGTACATAACGAATATTTGTATAATTTTATCTGAAGATTGAAGAATCAGCCCGTAAAAAAGTAACAGTTGATGTTTTTGTTTGAACTGGACCAGTTAACTTTAAACGTGTAAAAAAATTGCCTCACTTTATGTTATGATGATGAAGTTAAACGTCTTTTATTTCAAAATCATTATACAATACCATGTAAACTCATTAAACTTCTCCATATCTACACATGTTATAAATGAAAGTCGACTTTTGTGTCCGTCTGTGTGATCGCGTTGTTCTTCTAAACTGCGCAACGTTTTTCGATGCTGTTTTCACCATCATTTAGAGAATTTGTTACGGAAGATGTATGTGTATCACTACAATTTATAAATCAAAGTCCCCGCCGCGTTTGTCTGCCTATCTGGCAGTCTGTCTGTTAGCGATAAACTCAAAAACTACTAAACGGATTTTCATGCGATTTTCACCAATGCACAGAGTGATTCATGAAGAAGATTTAGATGTGTTTGTTAAGGTTTTTTGTTAATTGGTTAACAAGAACATGACACATAATATAGGAATCAAGAAATTTTGTCACATGGTAAAAACCGTTAGTAGCAGGGGCGGGTCGCTAGTATATTCTAGAACATTATCTCAAACGTTCATGATTTTCATAATGAGTACAAGGTTTTTTTCTTGTAAAGAAAACGGAGCATGGGAACAAAAAAAAACCTTGAAAATAAAGAAACCTTTTTAGAATCACTGCGACATTATTTATTCCTAACTTGTTTATGTTTAAAACTAGGTTTTCCCTTGGTTCCACTCGTGTAAGTATAAACTAAGACCTAGCTGCAAAAAGCACGTCAATCAATCTGCCCAGTCTTTGCCCAATTATGTTACGGTGGGGTTTGGGTGACATCACATCGTTCGGGACCTATCAGAATACCAGCGCTGTGACACTTTCTAAATGTCGCAGCATCATGCTGAGGTAGGAGCCTTTTGGCCTCGTGTAGGACTTTCTGTTTTTTTTTTTTAATTATTTTTTACTTCCAAGAAATTTGTTTTTTATAATTTTTCTACCATTGTGTGTTTATTTTAGTACGTGATCTTCCTGTGCGAGTCACAATAAATACTTTTTCTTTTTTTTTTCTTTCAGTCTTACCAGACGCAGCTGAAAACCAGTATTTTACATGAAGCGGCTGTCTATCTGACCTTGACTACGCAGTTACTGTATAATATGTTCCCCTTTGGTAAGACTGGTTGTCAGGCAAGGTATTTCGGCTTCTGACTACCCGTAACGATGATGACTATCAAAAATCTACAAAAAAAAGAATAAATGAAATTCTGTTATCCAGTAATATTTCTATGCCTTTTCCTAGGTAAGTTTCTAGAAAAAGTGCCTCTTTCATTTTTATCGGCGTTATAAGTCTGTCCTGTAAGTATATGCTCATTTTTAATCACCGTGTTATAGCTTAAGTACACTAATGGATGCCTTATATCCCATCAATCTAGTTTAATTCGATAATTGACAGCGAAGAGTATAAAAAAACGTGTCGTCTTAGAGCGAATAAGTCAAGCAAAGAAGATAATTTCACGACTTGAAAAACTTCGCCATTTGAAGGTTACCCAAATTTTTCATAAGGACTACTTCATTCGTCCGACCACAAACGAATCTCAAACGACCACTTCCGTATCTAAAACCCAAGCCACTTCGTCCAAAAACAAAACCTAGTCACACTTTTCCGAGTACCAATAGATTGTCCCGCTTACGGAATGAAATTGACACACATATACACACACACACATTATTGTATACACGTAGGGGTAGGCACAAAGGGGTCTGATTAAAAGGCATGACATGCGCAGAATAAATTTAAAAACTACCGGGAGGCTGGGTTAATTTTTAAGTATTGATCAAAAATTGCGTATATACGAGTATATACGTTTCATGGCGGGCGGGGTGGAGTGGGAGGGGGGAAAGCGTGCGTGAATTAGATTCCTTTTTTTTCAGTATGTGTGTGTGAATTTTTGTCATTAGTATACGGGTTTTTTGGATGTTTAGAGGGCTGATGCGGGGTGTTGTTGGATGCTGTGCGCCGGAGATACGTTTGATTTGAATGATGGGTGGTGTGTTAAAAGTTTTGTGTTTTCAGGTAATTCGTGGATTTTTGGGTCATTTGCGTATGTGAAAATTGATAATTTTATATGAATCTATAAAATTAAATTGTTATAAGTCCGAAATCATAGTAGAAAAATATTTCGAGAATGGAAAGAAATTCATGTCGTCGTTAGTAAACATTAAAAAAAAACATTCTGATGTAAGTTTAACTGAAACTGTAAGGAGTTTTCATAATAATACAATCGCTGGCAGTAGGTTAAGTAAGGCTACAAATGCTACAATTAGAGCTTCACTAATTGAAACCACATTTTGGCACAGAAATGGTACCTAGATTAAAAGTTGACGAAATTGTATTGCTTGAGATTTAGACTATTTGCCTATTAGCTGAATTAATTGAATTAACCGATTGACTAGTTTAAAAATCATTTTTAAAGAATTATTTGATGTGTCTCAAAATAACAGACTGTGTTTGTAGCTTCGATAGAGTGAAAAGGCAACATTTTTTGAGATGAAAATTACTGTAATTCCTTTTGCATTCATCAAACTACTTCCTCACAAAACTCCCTCAAAAACTGTTAAGCAGTTTAGCTGTAATGATATACTAAATGGACAGACAGAGAATGACGTACCCATCTCTAATATTATTAATGAAATCAGAACAATAATACAAGCTTATGACAGTCCCATTGCTGGGCAAAGGTCCCTTCTGATACAGAGAAGGCACGAGCATTGATCATCACGCTTGCTCAAGACGGGTTGGCGATTTCAGACTCATACTAGTTATATTTTATATTCAGAGGGTTAATTATACTAAACTAATTATGATAAATGTTCCAAAAAATTGTCCATAACTCAATTTTTAGTTTCATGTATCAATTTAACGTAATAACGGCTATTTTCATAACTGAAATAAATTGTATGATCAATTAATGACTTATGGGCCAAATATGACACTATCATTAGTGAATACTAACGATGTAGGGAATTAAATATGAAAAAGCCTAGTTGTGTTATGCGCCATGACTTAGCATAGGCAGAAAATTTTTGTCCAACGATGAATTCATTTACTGTTTCAGAAAAAGCTAATTGCTACCTCCTAAAGTTACCAAATTCATTTATGTTTTGTGAATGTCAGAACATTGTAGGCCTTATAGACTATAGATTTGTAGACCATTTTCTATTCAATTAAATAGCTGGTACTTGTTGACAGGCCTACACTATCCTCATATACCTATTAACACTGTAATTTGAAACCATTGTAAAAGCCAATTATTTTTAAAAGAGTAACCTTGGAGTTTCTTGCCGGCTCTTCTCCATAGGAAATAAGCAATTGGAACCGCGCACCTAGCTCCTGACGTTTTATAAGTGCCCACGCAGGTTTACGTGAAGTAAGACATTTTGATTTTGACCATTATATTATTATTTACATAGCAAAAATACTTAATAATCTACTGTCGTGTAAATACAAGAAATAGAACTACTCGTAAACGCGAGATCTATATGTTAAATCGCTCTCATCTGTGAGCACAGATTTAGGAAACTGGCAGTACAGCTACGTTGAATGGCTCTGCAACTTTTTTGACCAAAAATAATTTCATCATCTGCCTAGTGTCTTGCCAACTATGGTGTCGATTTCCAGTCTAACCCGATGCAGCTGAATACCAGTGTTTCACATGGAGGGACTGTATATCTGACCTGCAAACCCCAGTGGGTAATAATGGTAGAATGTTTGCCAGAATTTCCGGCTTCTGACTACCCGTAACGTTTGTCAAAGATGCCAGCCGGGACCAACGGATTAACTTGCTTTCCGAATGCACGGAAGGGTCTTGGTATGTAAAGATGCTCACCTATCCACGGACACTTAACCTGATCGCTCGACCTGGGGCCCAAAAATTCGTCATTCCAACACGATCCCATTGCCATGTTGCTAAAAGTTCGTAATCTGATAAATTCATAATGGTCGATCATTGGTCGGTCAATGGTCTCGTAATAGAATTGTGTTATAATGGCATTGTAGTATTGCCATTATTATAAAACCCGTTAGTAGAAATGATTTTCCAAAAACGACTACTAAATTTGAACATTTATTCATGCCCCATTTCATTTATATATATTTTTACATATTATTTATTAGTTTATAAGTGTTAAATTTTAGCAGATTACCACCTAAGTCAATCATTCATTTATCATTATGTACGAGATTACCAATAAATGCCATTTCTTTCAGTGGAGTGTGGCTGACCATTGCAAAGTCATAATGACGCCATTATATTGGTAGATTATTTAAACTTGTCAAAATCAACAATTATAAAATAAATGATAGACCATTCTGACACTATTGTAATATCAAACTTGAGGCCCAGTGCAGCTGTAATTACTTAGCAGTGAAATAATTAGTGTCAATCACATGAAAACACTTTTCTTTTAGTGAGTAATGTTAACAATATCTCAATAAAAACCGTAAAACCAACACGTATTTTCCATGGTGTTGTTAACAATCACTGTCCAGATGAATATAGATAATAGAAGCTCAATGTCGGTCCCTGTTTTGCCTGGACAAAGCTGACACTCACTCCGCAATAGAGATTGTCGCCCTCGTGCATTGTAAATGTGCGCAAAGGGGTTTGATTTCGCTTAGAAAATTTCTGCTGTAAAGCTGCACTATTTGAAAGCATTTGTGTTAGTTCTTTTTGTTTGTTAAGTGTTGGTATACAATATAATGAGTAATAGCATATTATAAATATGAAAGTTTGTATATCTGGATGTTTGTTACTCAATCACGCTAAAACGGCTGCACGAATTTCAATGAAATTTGGCACACAGATAGTTTATAACCTGGATTAACGCATAATATACTTTCATCCCGGTAGTACGTTCCGGTGGGATAATTTCCAGCATATACGCGGGCGACGCCGCTGGCAAAAGCTAGTGCAGAATAAGAAATAATGGTACTTATGATAAATGAGGAAGTAATGAATTAATCACACTATTAAATTTATTTAAATTAAGCTTCTATTAAAGTTGTTGCTAATATTGTTATTTCAGACTCTGATTTGAGTGGTAACAATCAAATGTATTAAATTCAGTTGATGTTTTAGTTTGACAGCTCGCCTTAGGATTCTGTTCCAAGGGCCAATGTTGAGAATAGCTAATAAGCACGGGAAATAAATACTTGAATATGGCATAAACAGCTTCCTAGCTTCTCATTTTATTCATGCTTCATAAATTATAGTCCTTTTGGAGACTACCTTTGAACCTACTTTGTTCAAGAAACGTTGGTAAGTGCTGGCCCTAAGTGACTTATTTAATTAACTGCTTAAGTAGGTAATTACTTTCGATTATAATATAATATGACTCATTCCTTCGTTGTTGAAGGTAATCATAAAAAGATGACATTTTACATGTAACATCAATTTTATTATTTACAAAATCGAATGTTTGAAAAAAAAATTACCTATGAGTACCTCTTTACATAATTCGATAAAGTGGTTGAAGTTATTCTAATAATCTGTTCCTAAAAGTTCACCACTGAACAAGAATTTCTCAAAAAACATTCTGAGGGAACATCACCACAATCACCAGGGTTAATCACAAAGGAACTTGTGACAAATCTGTCATTATAATCAGGCGGGGTACAATTCAAAGTGACTCTCTTTGACATGCCGCATTTCACATGAAAAAAAGGGAGTGGCACATTCCTAGAACAGTTCCACATGACCTTCTATTACATAATACCAACTAATTACTTCCTAATTACAGCTCAACACTCACTTAGACATCTAACAGCATAGCTCCATCACACGAAGTAAAGGCCGCGTCACACGCACGCTCAACAAAAAAAAAAAAAACTAAACAGCGTTCCACATGTGGGAATAATTTAAAAATACGCAAAATACAGCCACTTCACTTCTAACCAGGGCCCGCCACCCTCCCCTTTTGCGTATTTTTCGGTATGCGTGGCAGGTGGCACCTACCACCCTAGGGGTGTTCGTTAAAAAGCGCCCGAGTACGTAGTATTATAAAAGTTGTGCCTACTGTATAAGTAGTGGGTTTGGGCAGGGAGGCAGGGGGTACCTACCTAGTTAGACTGTTAAAAGTATGCGGTATTAACAAAACGGAAATGAATATACGAGTAGCTACGTTTTTGGGAGGCTGCGTCACTCGGCTTACGGTAATGAAAAATACTTGGGTTTTTTTTCTGTTGTGTTTTGTTTTGTGTTAGATATTAGATTAGGTGTCTAGGGTTTGTGTGCACCCTGAGGGGGAGTAAGATACTTCCGTGACGTCCATTATTTTGTGAAGTTGGTGTTAGGTTTCCGATGTTTGAATGAAAGGGTAAAATTAAATAGTGATTTTCCAACTTCGCACGTTTTTAACATCTGTCATTGGCAGAATTGTCGACATCGGCACCATTGTCATAGAGAAAAATAGAATAGAAAATAGTAATTTGGTAAAATGGTGCACAAAGCTAGTTACTGTGAAAAGTACCGTAATGATTGTAGTTTAAATAAAGTGGCAGTTCAGATGAATTCTGCTGTCAAATAATTGAAAATTTCAAGAAACTGAGAATTTTATTGTAAAAAAAGGCTCACCTTTATTTTAGTTCACATTATTTGGTATCCGAAAAATTACAGCCAACAAGTAATTAAACTATATGTGTGCTAAAGTTTGTTATAACTTGTGGCAAATAGGCTTATTCAAGATTCAAATCTTTTCTTATCTTAGGAACTAATATACAGTACCAGATTACTAAAAACACTACGTCCTTATACATAAGACAAACCTACAAAAAATAAGTAAAAACACACATAAAAAAAATCAAGAATTCATACCACAAAACGCACTACAGCCAATCAAAATAAAATGCCGCAAAAATACATGAAAACACATTATTATGACGACGTTGAGTAAGCAAATAAGGCAGAAATAGTTCCCTTTACTCGTCTCCGCATCTAAAACCAACCTTAAGTTAAAGAAACAAAGTTTAAGATTGCATGTGGCAAGTTTAGTGGGTATAATATTTTTACGGAAGATTTTTTTAGTACCATTCCGTTTGGGTGTAGTGACACGATATTTCTGACATGTGTACTGTGACTGACACTTGTAAGCAACAAGTATTGCTTGTCATGCAGGGGTAGGCAGAAGTGTAAGTGATAGTCAGGTAAAGGGAGTTTGTGTAGGAAATGTGTGAATGTTACTTTTAAAGGTAGATTTGTGAGTTATGTGTTATTTGTATGACATATACTACAGTAAAAGAGGTAGAATGTTAAAATATCAAAACGAGAATATATTGTTTGATATCGAGGCAGAGACTTAGGGGTATCGTGTTACCCAGTAACTGGGTTGTGGTGGTCAGATAGGCAATCGCTGCATGTAATATACTGGTATTCATTACCATCCGGTTAAAATGGAAGCCGACCCCAACATAGTTGGGAAAATCAGGCAGTTGATGATGACTGAGGTAGAGAATACTGTAAAGGTGGTAAGGAGTTGGTCTTTTTATTCGGGAAAAACAAAACCTAAAAAGAAAATTTCCCCTCTAAACGTAACGTGGTAATTTGATTATATTTGACAGAGAGGTAGCAACCTATCTAGTATCGGTTTTTAAGATTAAAATAGCTATACAACGTGTAACGGAAAGGGTATATACATACCAAGGGCACGGCTTCTTTGGAAGATATCAAACGATACTGGAAGGGTTTTTAATCCTATCTCTACATGTTCGGAAGTTGACATTGATACCAGTAACCGAACTTTTCAATTGAAATAAAAACATCACTCGGAAGAGATTTATCGTGATATTGGCAAGTAACGTGGAAAGTTTTTTACCTACATAGTGCGGTGACACGTTTGTTATCATTTGAATTTAAGAAACATATGAAACCGAAAATTTGGTATCAATTTTATTTTGAGCTGAAACTATGTATAGTGATTCTATACCAGCTGTTACCTTTAGTGCTTAAGGATAGCAATAGGGTTTCTGTTACACACTGTATAAAATCCTAAAAAACCTGAAACTAAACGCGGGCGAAACTTTTTACAAATAAAACACATAACACCACTAAAAACATGCCCCACGTTAACAGAACCTTTATTTCTGATTACCCTTTATATAATAAACTTTCTAAATATAAATAAAACCCAGCCTATTATAATATAAGAAACACAGGTCACTACACCCTTCGCCTACGCACTCATTCAAGGTTATTATACCACTGTTACTAACGACACCGCGCTGGTTTAGATTCTGAAGGTTTCTTTTAAATTCACAGGAAAAGGGAATTCGTGTACCTAGGTGAATATTTTATGGAAAGTCCCGGTTCTTATATCTTACTGATGGTAGTGGATACACTTTCGTATCTACGCTAATTACTAAGCGATGTCTTTATAGCTTATCTAAGAGCTTATTTCAGAAGCGTTTCTTCTCAGGTAGGTAATATTAAAAGTAAAAAAAATACATCAACAACAATAACTTATATATGAATCATTCATGAATGTAAAAACTTATATCAGTAACAAAACAAAATATATATAAAAACACAAAATTGGAAAAGAAAAGTTGCCTAGCTCTTATAAATAAAATAAATGCATCCAATTAAAATGTATTAGCAAGTTACACTAACAATGTTTTGCCAAAGTAAAATAACTAAAATCTCGTTCATCCGGAATCCGTTTTTATTTTACTGTCGGATAGATCCCGCCAAACATTCCTCTGTTATTTAGCTCGAAAATAACAAACGCTAAAAATAAATAATTTTCGGTGCTAACATTTTACAAAGCGCGCCAATAACTGGCGAATCGTATGAAAATTTTCAAAATGAATTCTCCATTTCAGTTACTGAGAAATGCCTAACATTTAGAAACTTAACTGTAGAATAATACAGCATACATTAACGACTAATTTCCTTGATAATTAATGCCATATCTAAGTAAAGCGTCAATGAAATTATAAGTCGACAGAGGATGACGTAGGATCTTTCGATGAACCGCTAAGTCGTAAGACCGATGCGCCTAAAAATTGCGGCAAAGCAAGAAAGTTCATCCAAGCGCATTGCTATAACATTTTTTATAGGCGCTCCCGTTCAAAGAAGCTTTTACTTAATATTCTAAGAGCACTCTTCTATGAAATAGCTGGTTCAAGTATACAATTATATTTTGCCAATTACTTCTTAGAATATTCTTTATTGTGGTTCTTAGAAAAGTAATGGAATTGATATTTCCTCTGTATTTAATGAATTTTATGTTACTTTTGGTGATTATAAGTTGAATACATTCAGATCATGTGTGTCATTGACAATATAATGTGTGTGAGTTACCTGTTGAGTACATAAAGGCAGTGCTTCCAGGCAAGATTTTCATACAAACATGACATAGTATATGCTCTTAGTAAAGTTATAACTAAAACTTCGGTCAATGAAACAGAGCACAGCACAGTAATCCCGGAGGCCTAAATTATAAATACGACGCTGGCACGTCACACAAACACAGTGAGTAAAACAATTTATTACAAAATGTAAACAGGAAGAACCGTATTTTCATTTAGAATACGATTTCTCGATTCCTTCTACCCCCCTTCTACAGCCCCCTACCCGGGACATAGACGAAAATACCCCGGTTATGATTAATACCGAATGCGAGGCGCATTGATCAAGAAAGCAGCTTTTTACTCCAAACTACCCATCTCTTGCCTCCCTGCCTACCCCCTGTGTGAGCAGGACTAATGCACCTCTCCTCTCTCACTCTAAAACAAAGATGCTAAAACTTCTTTCGCTAGTATAAGATTTTAATTTCATATTTTTGACGAAACCGTTCTAATTTTATATCACCATGCAACGGATATAGAACCCTCATCGCCACTTTTTAGAACACATATTCGCTTGCATTCACAGAGCACTTGCTTCCGTCTTCTAATTCGGAATTAGTTTTCGAAGTGAAAAGATACAGTCCAAAGACTATACACGGTCTCAACTCAAATATAGACCTTAATTTCTTAATCGGAGAGTTGAACTTCTGTTGAACATACATCGGTAAGAAATAATTCTTCAGTTGTACCCCCAAATTAGTCGAAATAGGGGAAGGGGTGCACACGAAGGGTGGTTTTAAAAGAAGCAAAAAGGTGGGGATAGAAAGATGCGCGAAGACTTAGTTCTCGCGGGCGAGGGGGGCGGGCGGTGGGGTGGCGTTATAAAATATATAATTCTATACTTACAATACTTGTAAATACGGTACGCGGAAGTACTGCGCCTAAGACGTCTTGGTACTTCATAATTGGCAGTAGTTGCATATGAACATGGGAATATGTAACCGTGATGTTTCTGCTTTAGAATTAACTACCTTAAGTCTTCACATGGGTGTGCCAAATGAAGCATCACACCATGAAAGGCACGGCTTCTTCCTAAATCTCTACAGCATCAAATCTGGATCATAAATAGCCTTCAAACCGACACCTACCCTACTTAATTCTACTTGATATTTTTACAGCAATAGAGGGAATGAAATTACACATGAGTTCATGTCATCAAATAGTACATTTTTAAATTACGACCCTTTCGGTCAAGTCTAGCTAAATAAACTGGCTCTGGGATAAGTCCACAAGAAAGTTACTGCAGGACTATTCTTAGGCGTAACAAAGTGTCTCTGGACGATGTAACCATTTTCTTTGAGGGAAAACTTGCTAGTAGCACATTTAATAAGAACTAAAATTACGCTTAAATATTAGCACTACGTATTAAATCAAGAACACATCTTTAAAAGGTTTTTCGTAATTCTTTTCAGAAAAAAGTAATAATTCAGATTAGTTCCTTAGAAGCCTCAAGACCGTTCGGTCGCGCTATGACGCTACACTCGCTGATATTTAGTCGCGAAACTGGATGTATTATAAAGGCGTAGTTGTTTAAAATAAGAGCAGGCCACGGCGCCTGTGGTGTGGCGGTTAGAAGGATCAGGGGTGTGGGTTTGATTACTGTTTGATACAGAATTTTAGTTGGTAGATTTTTGTACATTGTTTGGTAAAGATGTAAGGTGTATATTGTAGATTGGGATAGGCTATCTTTGGAGTGAAATATATTAATTATGGATCAGTAATGCGGTTTTTCTTTTAATAAAGATTTCTTAAACTGTAAGGAAGAGATATGGTTTTTGTGTCGGTTTGTAGTTAAGAAATGTTTTTCTTTGAAATTAAATATTTGATGGGTTTACTGTTTAATGTAATTTTTATTATTACGTTGCTTCGTTCGTATTTTGGACGAATACGCCTTGACATTTTAGTCGTCTTACAACGATAGCCCACTTTATGTGGTGACTACTATTGACTAATGACTACTAATCATTTATTTAAAAAAAAAGATATTTTTGAACTATTGCATAATAAAAAAAAATTAAAATATTCACTAAGACGCATGACGTAGTTTGAAACATCCTGTTATGGAGATAGAATTAATGATGGAATGTAATGGTAGGTAGGTAGAAACCTTCTACCGTTTGATACGTAAACATTATTAACAACAACACATATTTTTCTTATATCTCATATAACATTTTTCTTTGTACCTATTATTTTAATTAATGGTAACAATGTTTTAATCGCGCCTACAGGTATTTTATGACGGATACATTGAGTGGACCACCTTTGTAAGACGACTAAAATGTCACGGTGTTAATGTGGGTGAGCAAATCTTAAGAGAACTGACTATCTATTAGGTACTTTTAAAATGATGACATGTCTTTAACATTACCGTATGACGCAAACGATTAATTATGACAACTCAGAAACTATTAATACGTTACCATTATTATTGTTATTTAACATAATGTTATATTCAAAGTGCTTGTCTACAGTGACATTAAGCTAATGAGTCAGATACATGGCAGTTGCTATTTTAGTTAACGCGTTAAATATTGAAATTAATGCATTTACTTAGGACTTTGGACTTTATTAATAGTACCTGTAGAATGGTTTGTATGTTTTAAAGTGAGTGGAACTGTAAGTGCCACTGACTTACAAATAGATACTGTATATAGGAAATATGTTTTTTTTAACCTTTTTTGCGGCCAGCTTTATAACTGTGACGAAAACGGAAACACATTATTTTATAGTACTTTTGTTAAAAGTTAATTATAGATCTGTAAATATCTCTTACTATACTGTGAAAATAAGGATTTTTTAATTACTGGTAATAGCACCTTAAGGTAATAGCAAAGGCATGCTATACAAATATTAATAAAGTAACAAAAATCAGTACTATTGCGCAAACAAAAAATAATAATACCGAATAAAATAATTATTATTAGAAGTAAAGTGAAGCTACCTATGTTTTATCCACTCATTTCCCGTGGTTCTTAGTAAAAAGTTGTGTAAGAGGGGGGGCGCCACTAGCGCCTACGCCGTAGCCGTGGCCGCTACGAGTCGTAGGCCTCGCTACAAACGTAGCAGGGCTGCGCGCAAATTATTCTAATTGATTAGAATTATTCATAATTCTTTGTTTTATTTTTTTTAGGTTGCAGTGTGCAGTGTTCCGTGAAAGTAGAGGTAAGTATAGTTTTATTAATTAGCTTCATTAAGACTTTTATGTAGTTCTTTCCTGACACTATGAAAAAAAGCCATAAAAATTGTAACCATTGTCAATAATTAAAATTATGATAAGTCTGTATTTATATTATTGCATATTAAATGTCGAATTTTATGAATGACCTGTAAATTGTCATTAAAACGTAAGTTGATTATAAAAAGCAAGGCTTAAGCCGATTTTCTTTAAATTTAAGCCTACGCAACTGACCAATATTACCATCAAACCCAACCACATACAAAAATTAAATAAAAAACATATCCTCAAAAACTTAACTATTGATTTTCCCACCACAGATCTACGAAAAACATCTTACAGCGCAAAGTTCATTAGCATCGACAACCCTAGCGTTTACTATCTTGCACGTTCCTAAGATGTCCCCCCGGGAGGGGTTTAAAACAACCCCCGGGGTGGGGATGCGGAAATATGAAGGGTGCTCTCATTTATCAATACGAAGACTGTTTCTTTCTCTCAGAATTGATTATATTCAACTAAGAATATTGATGTCCTCCCCCGAAGACCCCCAAGAAAGTTTCCTAGGGGGTGTTCTGATTAGAGTTTTTGATGTGCGTCGTTTCCTGTTTTACATATACTATATAATATGTGTGTATGTTGTTAATGTGCTGAATTTTTAGGGTGCTACCTTGAGTGTGAAGGGATGTTTAAAATGTACGTGATGTGCTCCCATCGTGAATGTTTTACGTTGGAATTTGAAATTTTAATTTTGAGTTTTATTTCTGTTGGGTAGACGTAGTTACAATCGGATAATGCAGTAGAGTATCTTCTAAACACATATTGATTCGTGAAGCAAAAACATTGTACCCCTTTTTACGATAATTACGCGGATGGAGGATTAAGTTTGACACAGTTACAGTTTATATGGAGAAAGAGCGCAGAAGGCTAATCATTTTATTTAATAATGCGTTACAAAATACATTAAGTTTAGGTGTTTGGACTACTAAGCTAGCAATAGTAATATTTTATAAGATCACCAATTTACATGAGACTAGAGACAGCAGTGAGACAGTAAGAACAAATAATTAAAAATAAGTAAAAAATTATTTTTATGTTAAAAGCTAAAAAGATAATTCGGTAAAATAAAATCTTGGGGCTTAGCGTAACATGAGTAAATGTTTCACGCGCCCCACGATTTTATTTAAAAAAATTGTTACTTATTTTAATTTCCTATTTTTTTGTTTTTATTTCGTTACTTGTATTTCTCATTATTTTTTTGTATTGTTATCGAAACTAAAGGTGTGTACCAAATATCAGATCAATCTGCCAACAGGAAGGGGTAAATTATCAAGTACATACTAAATTTGACCCACACAAACAAAACACAACAACAACCAGGGGAAGCTAAATAAAACCATTTAAAAAGGGTTTCAAAGATACCTAAAAGACCCAGATTCAAAAGAGGCGATGAAACGGGGTTCTCCTACATAGACCCTGCATCAAGCAGTGATATTGCTTCATCATCTGCCTAGCCTTATCTCAACTACATTGGGGTCGCTTTCCAGTCTAACCACATGCAGCTGCAAACCAGTATTATACATGTAGCGACTTCATATCTGGCCTGCACAACCAGTTACTGGGTAATACAATGCATGTTACTTCTGGATCATAATAGCCCTAACCCAAAAATTAGTTCAGTGAGTCAAGTGAACTGCCCCTGTATCTGATTCAATCAGAATTACTTAATGTATTAATTTCACGTTGACTCAGCAAGCATGAAGTACGTTGTTTTGCGCTATGCTACAACTCGACAAACGTTACAGAACAGTTACTTTTTATCTCTATTCTGGTAGCTAAGAGCTTGACGGCTTCTGATTATACCAATAATTACATTTAATTATCTTATCTATGATATATTAAACGCATGAAAAATCAAGGGGATATCTCTCATTTTATGCTGCGATAAAATTTCACGTACAAGTCAATTTCCATGGGCTTAAAATAATTAGACTCATGTTAAAGTTATCTTACACCAAACAGTTCATGTTAACAAAACAACCGATCTTCTATCAATTTAAAACATACAAATAACTTATGTTATCAGTTCAACCCTTACGCGATAGAAAACGCAAAAAGGGTAGCGGGAGGGTTAACTTACAAATTGTAACTACTTGTAAGTTATTGCCCGAAGTCAAGTTAACATGTTATGTGAAACTGGTACACCCGTGTTTGGTTTTTGTGTACCTTTTATCTAAAGGCATGAGGGATTATATTTTCCGGTTCAAAAATTCATTCAGTGGCTAAAAGTAATGGTAGCTTTTATAACTAGTTTCTGATTTTGTTTTTTTTTTCTTGTTCCTCCGGCCCACCCTGTCGCATCGTATCGCCTAATAGCGGGATTAGGCGATGTGACACGATTACATCGTTTCCGCTTAGCCTTCTTTTGATTGTTTGTCTCTTTTGCTCTGCTCCTTAGGACCTAGCGTGATGTTAAGTAACCTTTAGTCTTCTTCAAGAATTGGTCTTGGGAAACGCCAAAAGTTTTTTTTAAATATCCGATTCGTAGTTCCAGAGATTAGCGTGATCAAACAACCAAACGCTTCAGCTTTATTATTAAGATTTATAGATAGTCGTAGTGGAGATCTTTGTGAAAAACTTAGCCGAGAACTGAAAATCGAATACCGTACTTGTGTCTATTACTAAGCACGATTGTTAAGTTCCGGTTTGAAAGATATTTTATACAGCCACATGAGATTTTTCACCTTCTCTCAGCGTGACAAAATCATGTAATCTGTCTCACAGACTAATTCGTAAATTACTTCCGGGTTTCATCTTAACATATATTTGCTATAATTCTACCTAGGCAAGGCCCTACAAGCACTTCCACAATTACACACAAAGAATTACAAACCAAATGGCAAAAAACTTCCGTTCTTTATTTGAAGGTATTTATATCAAAGACCAAAGTACATAATTTACTAGGTACAAGACAGTAAGTACTAAAAATTCCCGAGAAACAGCGTCAATACCAAAACACGCCGAAAACTCAACAATCATAACTACTAATAAAAAATTATAAGTTACATAAACCCCGCATCTGCATAGAAGAGGCAACTAAGCGCGGCACGTCGCCCTGGGCCCCGGGCCCCTGCCCCGGCCCCCTCACTCACACGCGAAACGAATAAAACACTAACACAAATACAAATAAGTAATAAAGTACAGGAGTAATATAAAACTAAGGAGCATCAACATCTAGCCACCCCGAGGGGCCCACTCCCCCCGGGCGGTAATTCCCCCGAACTTACTAAAATACTAAAAACGGAGATACAGGGGGGGGCTACCCCCACGTTTTCTTATGCAAGATCCTTATATTTTAACCTAAATGTTGTAGATACGTTTCTGTTTTTAGTTATAACTTTGTTATTTGTTGAGTTGAGCAGTTTTATCAGTTTTTCAGATGGAATTTTAATGATGAGTGTTTTTGTTAAATGAATTATTGTTTGGTTTGTTTTGTGGTTCGGTTTTAGGTATTAGTGAAGGCTGGTGGGAGGATGCGTGAGTTGAAGCTTGCTTTAATTATGGGAAGCTGCATTTGTAACACAAGCATGTTTGGCTAGTCGTGTAGTAATGTGTGTATAATAGTAATATAACCGATTTCAAGTATTTATTTATAATGAAGTTTAGGTTATTGTTGTTGTCACACTATCAGGAAGGAACGAAGGAAATTAGCCTTCTGCTCATCAACGTAATGAATGTTGTTAAATTTTCAAAATGCATGTCTTTGCTAATGAGTTATACAATTACAAGATGCTTGTACTATTAAACATCAAATCAACGGGGATTTGATGTTAAATAATACTTCTGACAACTTCTCAGGCTCCTGACGACCATAACAGGTCGTCAAAGATCCGGTAGTGACAGCCGGGACAAACGGCTTAACGTGCTTTCCGAAGTCTTGGTAAGTCAAGATGATCACCCATCCACGGACCAACCGTGGCAAGCGTATCTTAACCTGATCGATCGACCCGTACGGCTGTTATTACTAAGCCACGAGCCTCTCTTATCGCTCTGTGATAACAAATTCACCAAGAGCAATAAATTACGTTCAGTAGCAAACTTAACTCGAAGCAAATTCAAGAAAAATATAGCTAAATAAAAAATAAAAAAGCTTCGCCACTTCAGACAGACTCGCGATGTAAACTAGTCTAATAAAACCCCAGCAGTTCCTTGTAAAGAGTAAAATGTTTAAAGGGTAGTGGTGTTTTAGTACAGGGCGCGGTCCAGGGTTTGATGCTCGCGCGTTAAAATATGTCGTTATTTTGATTGTAAAATTGATGACGAGATTGTAAAGATTTTCATGGGAAATTTTATGGGGGGCTAGTTCTTAAGGGGGAAAGGGAAATGGGAAGTTTTTGATCGATAACTTGCGCCTTCGATATCGGAAACCGTATTTATTTATTTATTTATTTATTCTTACAGAAAGCTTACAGGCTAATAACAAACTAAAAATTATTTGTAGGCAAGAATTTTTTTTTTTTATATACATCAAGTTACAAGTACTATGCGTTGACTATGTTGGTTACAGCAATTTACAAATCAAAAGAACAAAATAAAAATAAAATTATAAATGTAATAAAGACTTAATTAATGAATTCGTCGAGTCGTGCGACATCAAAACAGTTAAATCAAATATTACCACAAAAACATTATAGTTTATATTCCTAATTTTTCATGACTGTCCCCAAAATATTCCTTGTTCAGGATCTTTCTAATACTGTGTGCGTTGGTGCAGAATAGATCGATCTCCAGGCGCAATGGCAAGCTATTGAAGGCTTTTACACTACGAATGAAGAAGGCGTTGCGCCTATAATTGGTCGATGCGCATGGTGCCTGCGGCATTATTATGGAACTCAAATGGAGTTGGACAGAACACCTGGCAAGGCGCAGTATGACAGGAGAATTAAGGCAGAGGTGACACGACGTCTGGTAGCAAGATGGGCGGTCAACATTTTTGCCATCGCGGGCAAAACCTGGCTGAGGCTGGCCCAGGAACGTGGAGATCTGCACAAGAAAAGAGAGGTCTACCGTCTAAGCCCAACAGTGGGTGAAGTCGGGCTATGAATGATGATGATGAAACAAAAAGGATGAGCCCCTCAAATTTGCTCGGCCATTCTGCAGCAGTGAACTTCTAAAGAATTACTCGAACTCTAACACAAACTTCCTAATAATAATCACTAAAAGTGTCCAGTAAGCCGAAATTACTACACTCGACATTCAGATAATCAAATAATCTACACTGCACTGAAGGACAAAAAGAGACAACATAACCGGGAAATGAACCCGTAACCCATAGCAAGAAGCTCATTGATCAGCAACAAAAAAAGATAATTCTGAAACTCAGACCACGAATCCTTTGCTTAAATTTTAAGTATTATAAACCCATGAAATATTTTATGACCGAACATAGTAGTTACAAGCCTCCCTTAAGTTTCTCCGCACTAAATATGTTATAAGTAATAAAAAATACAAAATACAACACAATTTTATTAAGTTACTAACTTAAAGTAGACTAAGCAAACTTGACGTTGTGCATGTATTAAAGCCGATAACATACTAGTAACTTTGCCGACACATTCCGTATGCTGTAGAGGGCAAGCAGAGAGCTAAGTTGTGTTATTTACGTTTAGAACATAACATCACGCTTTGTATTCCCGAAGTGTAGGGCAGAAGTGTACTGTAGGATCCGACAGTCCTCGGTTACCAGGAGGACTATAAAATTACAAATAAAACGCTATATGCGTATAAATATAAACTTCACATTTATTCCACGTATTAGAACATTACAGCTCCGTGCCTGTTAATCAATTAATTTCTTCCGAAACAAAACCTATATTTTATTTGAAGAATTCCTTCTAGAACTTCCTGATAGTTCGAATGAGATAAAGCCCTTTCGTTGGCTGCTAGTCTGTACATAAAAGTTGCATTCGGTAAGCGACCAACCTTCACAGTACCTACCTACCTATAGTACACCAACATTTCAACAGTGTTGATGTTTGAAGTCCCATGTAATAGGGGGCAAACCTATTTCCATCAATCGGTCACAATTCCAGACTCCGAGTTGCTACTGAGAAATTCCAGATAGAAAAACCCAATAACACTTTGCGCAACCTGGGAATGGAACCCACGACCTCATGCTCAGCAGTGGCGCTTGCGACCACTAGATGAACAAGGCAGGATGCCTTTAGAATTATAAAAAGAAGTTTTTTTTATTTTCATTTATTTTTAATCGACTTCAAAAAGAAGGAGGTTATCAATTCGACATGTTTATATTTTTATGTATGTTCGGGCATAACTCAGTCATATATAGACGGATTAGCAATTTTTTTTCGAAAGGTGTTTATTTCGAAATGGTCCCGTTTAAATTTGATATAGATCTGATGATGCGTTTCGGAGGCAGACAACGGAACTCTTCAAAAAATTACAGCAAATCAACCGCAATGAAATATCGAATTGGTGTGAGGTAGGTACTATAACTAGAAAAAGAAAACTAAATATGATGCAAAAAAAAAAATATCAACCGACTTCTGAAAAAACACTACTAACTGAAAAATAACTTTAATTTCGGAAGGCGGTGACAAAAAAATTAAAAAGGTACATATCCAAAGTCACCGACTTTAAAGTTATTTTTCACTTTGTAGGGTTTTCCCGGAAGTCGGTTTTTTTGTGTTATATTTAGTTTTCTTCATTTTACAAAAGTCTCCTGTTAACCAAATCTAGATTCACAGCTAGGTAAAGTCCCCCCTTATTTCTATTAATTTTCATCAAATAAGTAATATTTATGAGTTTACTTTGATTCTTCCATAAATATCAGTCAAAAGAGCAATAAAAATATAATTCAACCGTTTACGATCGAATGTTCAACAATAAATACCAAATGGAACGTACAAAACTAAAAATAACGTTTTTATATTGAAATCTAAACCACTACAAACACCACACAATGCCAATCAAATAGCGTACTGAAAAAAAAACAAAATCCGCTCACTGAACCTCCCGTAAAAATAACACTATGAAATGTAAAATAGACGAAAAAAAAAGCCGCGAGAAAATAATGAATAACCCTGAAAGCGTAGTTCACGCAAAAAAATACCCGCAAACGAGTTTTTACCGATCTTTATTTGCTTTTTACGAGCAACTACTGAAAGTGAGAGTGGTCCACAAAAAAAAAAAACGTCACTATTTCTATCGGGTACGCGTGAAAAAACGGAAAAAATGGCATCTACCCAACGAGAGAGAAAGTTCTATATTCGGTATGCCCGGGCGCCGTTCGCTTTTTATATTTTGGGTTCCGCTTTCGGGGGGGTGAATGTTTTTTGTGGAGGGAAGATGTGTATGTGTACATTCTGAAACCTTTGACAAATCAGAAAACAAATAAGGCCAGTTATCATTTCGATTTCATGAGAGAAAAAGAGCATGAGATGTAGGATACAGTCTCTTTAAAGAGAATAAAATCATGTGTTATCATCATCCCCTGCCTTATACCAATTTATTTGCCGCATTAATCAGAATGTCCATTCTTAGACTAGTTATTAAGGCGCTGCCCAAATGTAGGATATCGTAAACCGCTAAGGTTTTGTCGCACAGTTAGGCGTAGTGATTGTATTGTTAAATACCAACAAAATTGCTTATTACTGCGCCTTAACCAAAGTAACGCGTTTCATTTTCATGTCAGAAATCACAAGTCTGGTTTTTCCTCTGCGCTTTGCACGAGTACTCATGGCAAAGCCTCCAAAAATTATTTCTGAGAATTAGTGACTCAGGACATTGTCGTATCATTGTATTGTAACTACGTTGAAATTACTGAAACGTAACAGCATTAGGAGTAGCTATTATAACACTGCACAAAGCTTCCACATGTCTCCGATCTACTACTTCATAGACGTGTCGTCGTTTCCTTATAGGTGACCAAAACTACTACGATTTTTTTTTCTGGGTGGGAAATCATCAAATAACTTCTCCCGCTCTGGGTGGAGCAGGAGGGCGTGTCAGACTTTTACTGACTAAAACCCACCCGTGTTCCCTCAGTTGCCTGTGTGCCAGGGGCCGCGGTATCTCTTTCGAACAACCCGCACCCCTGGAAACCACTACGATCAGGTGGTATTACTATGTAGAACATTCTGCACAGTATTATAACACAAAAGTCACTCCCTACATTTAGATTAGCCCCTAAGTCCGTCCATTTCAAGTCTTTTGCACACAAACAGACTCCAAAACCCGTGAAAAGAAACCAAATCTACAGGCCCCTATCCCGGCGATCTAAAATTCGTTCCTGGCGGACATTTTTTTTTTGTATTTTTTCAAAAGGATTTTTCGGACGCTGCGTCCGGTGCTAGCAAATTGTATGCATGTGTTTTATACAGCCACTCTGTTAGTTTGTTCATTGTTTTGACGCAGAATTCTATTTGATGCGTTTTTTTGGCGAGTGTCAAAAAGCCGTGTAGTGTCGCTTTGATTGGAGTTTAAAAGTTTTTGAGGTCTGTCAGTGCATAGTTTTGGGACGTCCCGCGTCGGAACAGATTAGTGAGGGGAATATTGTTTTGTATTTATGTGTGTTATTGTTTTGTTTTGGTAGTTAAGTATGTTGGTATTTTCCATTTTGAGAGCAGTGGTGGCTCAGTGGTCGATTTACGAGTTGTAGATCGTAGCTTTGAACCCAGACGGGCGTTTTATGTTGTTTAAATGGTTTCATCATCTCACTCCTTCCAAAACGGTGAAGGAAAACATCGTGAGGAAACCGGCATGTCCTCGAACTGACAATTAAAGACATGCGACATCTACCAACCCGCACTGGGCACGCACGGTAGATTACAGCCCACTCTGTGTCCCAGCATTGGGAACATTCTAGACTGATTATGCGTATTGGTATTTTAGCAATGTTGGTTTTGCAATTATAATTACAGTTACCTATGTTCAAGTAGACGGTTATGATTCTCTTACAAAATAGGCCAGCGAAGGTGAACCTTATTCTTCCTACACCACGGCATCCGGCTGGATTGGAAGCCGATCCAAGCCAACATAGTTAATAAAACGCATGGCAGATAATAACCTAAACCACGGCATAATTAAGGAGTATATAGAACATGATGATCACAAGGTGAAATCTCAATCAAAACCAAAAACAAAAGAGCTTCGAAAATAATGGTATCATAAACCATGAAGACAATAATTATTACCATTCATAAATTTACTGGCAACTAACAGGAAGACGTGTTTTTAACCAATCATATCTCAATATAGCAATTCAGTCATTACGAATGAATTCAATGCAATGATGACCCAAAAAAACTGTATAATTCTGCACAAAAAAAAAAGAAATCCGTAGTTGTTCAGTATGATAAATCAATAGAGCTACAACTAATATACGGACCGTCTTCTCTGATGTCAAACGTGGCATATTTGTCACCAACTCAAAGGTACTAAGATCATTAAAAAAAGTAAATTTTCTCATCTTCCTGGTGATCACAATATCACGCTGAAAAACTACAAGACATGGTGCTCTTGACATCTAGGTACTGTTAGGTCCGGAGTTTAAACTACATCAAAGGAAACGCATACGACAGTTACTCTTTTCATTATATCGTTCAATTATAAAACACCTCTGTCAGTCGTCGGGTTTAATAATCGACTCCCTTTTTTATTCCAAGTAAGAAATTGTGTTTATTTCCTAATAAAATTATGGTTATAGGTTGGTGTAGGTTGAATAAGTAAGCCATAAGGCTTAAAGCCTTTGCAGAAGCCCTTCTGACAACCAGTCTTACCCACATACGACACCCCTGTATCGAATATTACCCAGTAACTGAGTTGTGGAGGTGAGATATGCAGTCACTCCATATGAAAAACTTGTATGCAGTTGCGTTGGGTTAGGCTTTGGGAAAAGACCGGGAAAATTATGAGTAGGTGCTATTTTTGAAGGTGTTTTCTAGGATAATAAGGGCCAAACTATTAGCAAATAACTAAATTTACATTTGCTAGATTTGCATTTTAATGCGTTTAAAGCTAAAGTAAAATCAAATCTTTGTTCGAAGGCATACTATTCTATCAACGACTACTTAAACGATAAGAATTGTTGGTCGCTGTGATTAACTCAAGACAACGTTTGTGTTCTTTCACCAGCATTAGCTTAACTACTGACAGGTCATATGAGTTACGTCATATTATTGTTTATTTTATTTGACTGTATAAACCACTTTTTTAATGAAATTTTCATTTATTGTTGAATGTTAATTACTTACCTATTATTGTACATAATTAAGTTCTTCCAACTTAACAGACAGCTGTGCTGCTGGGAGTTTGTTGCGCCACTTCTTCTTCCCAGCTAAAGCACTAGGAAGTGGTGAAGGGCGGGCATTTTGGGGGACTGTCTTATGTAATTTTGACGTTCAAAAAGTGCTGACTCTCAGCCTAGTATGAATAAATGACTTTTGATTTTGATTTTGAAATGTACTTTTGTCTTTTATATTTTATATTTTATCTCTCTTATTAATCTATATCTGTATACAGTAACAATGATTAGTGTGTATATGTATATCTTTGTATGTCTTCGCTACGTATCTTTTCGATCACATCTATAAAATGTTATTTTTCCACTGATAATGAACAGCGCCGAGCTCCGACGGCAGAATGAAACAGTTTTTTCAAACTATGTACGATACGACTCTTTCAATTGGAAATGCCAACTTTAACTGGGGAAGGGAACAAAAGGGGAGCGAACACATTAATAAGTAATTTCTAAACACCGTGAAGCTTGTGGTCAGGTGAACCACGTGTCTTGATCGACGACCAGCTGTTAATGGTTGCCTTTGAAAAGATTGCCACATGTATTTTCAAAGGAAAATGAAAGTTTTTGTTTTCCATTTCACTGACTTTTGTGAGAAAAACGATGTAGCATTTTGGTTTTTCAATAGATTAACTGAAATATCTGAATCATATACTCATGACGCTTTTAATCATATTTTAATTAATAATGAGCTTGAACAAAACAAACAACACAACATCAAATTTAACATTTTCTGTTAGGTACTTATATCATTCAATTCTTTGCCTATCACTTGAGATATTAATGTATTACTTTCAGCTTCGTTAACAAGATGAAGATGATTATTTGAAAATGGCGCTATTTTTATAAGAAGTGTAATCACTAAGTTTTACCATCCTACAACCATTAAAACGCGAAGCTTTGTGAGAATGGATAGATGGATGTATGGGTGTTAGTTAATCTTTCACGAAAAAACTACTGAACGGATAGTCATGAAACTTTACATTACTACTTATGGCTTAAATATCAGAATAACAGATAGGCTGTAATTCATAAAGATACTGTGTTAATTGTCCAAAATACACTAGCTAAACTGCGGGCAAAAGCTAGTTATTAAACATAGAATTAACGCCAAAAGGTTATAATGTGTTCTAGTTACTGGGAATCGAGAATTGGAGAGGCCTAAGTCCAGTAGACTGTTATAAGCTGATGACGACGATAAGCTTCAATTTCTCGCCCATTCGTCACCTACCCTATACAAGTAACTAAACAGTTTAAAAACCACATTTCAATCAGCGCCGAATTATCGGTGCACCGGTCACTGCGCAAACACAGGCTTCCGACAAAGAGCCGCGGCCAATAAACATACATATATAATGATGGCTGCATTTTAGTTAAATTATAGGAACAAAAAACGTATGTACTTGATAGTGTTGAGCTTACGGATTTACCTGTACCATTTTCGGGAGATTTCTTTTTTGTTGTTTCTAAGTTCAATAAGATAAATGATGAATGATTTAATTTCTGTAAGGAGGTTTGTACAAACATTTTTAAACGTCAATCATATTTTTAAAACTAGATGAGGTTGGGCTTCCTATCTGACTACTCTGAGAAGAAAGGCCGAAATAAACTCAGAGGTCTCTTTAAAAGTCCAGACATAATCTTGGTCAGATCATGTGGATTGGTGTCTGAAATGGTTTTTTGAGAAAAGAACCACACAGATTGAGTGGACTTGTCTAGTCAGTGTACGTATTGGTGAGTAATCGTGCAGCACAACTGAGAACTTAAGGAGATTTGATTTCGTGGTTTATGAAAATCTAAGACAGTTTGTAAACGTGTAAAACAGAAAGGGTAAAGATGAAGAAATTAAAACTCTGCAAATTCCCTAAGAAGCCATACAGGCTTTCTTTTATATTTTATCAGCCAATAGGAGCTCACTTTACAGTTGCTCTTAGGATAGGTAGGTCTATTCAAATTAATTTAAATAATACCCTATCTACATAATAACTCGTTTTGCGTATCCTCATTTCCTACAAGAGTTGAACGAAATTCTGACATGAAAATTCCAGAAGAAACAAATTTTCCTTGTGTCAAACAATGCTACAATGACTTGTGTTTTTCAGACACTAATTCTCATCCTATTTATGCATAAAAAAACAGACAATATCTTTCTAACCGATAAATCAACAGACAGACAACAACAACGCTCGAAATGATAATAGTACATGAGCGCTATATACTGTACATACAGATTAAGGTAGTACATAGATAAAGTAAATACATGATAAAAAAAGCCACATTTTATTATGAGCAGATCAGTCGAGAGAGGCGTACGCTTGTGTGTGTGCGTATACAGGATGGTGCTGATTTTAAGACTAATTAATTATTATTATTTAAAGATTAAAGAGATTTTGAAAACGTATTATCTTGTTAGTTGCTTTGTAAAATACTGCTGTGTCTAAAACAGATGAATAATTATGTTTGGCACAATGATGTAGGAATAGATTAAATATGTATGGTCTATAATATCTGTCGAAGAAAATAATGTCGAATTGATCTAAATATTTCATTGAATAATGATCGAAATTCAAGTCAAAATAAACAACGAAAGCGATGAGACATACAAACGGATGATAAAAACTTAATGTTTGTTTTAACGTTTTGAATTTTGAGAAAATCTCATGAATGTAAATTAAGTTATAAAAATAAAATGGCGTCATAATAGCAATACGTAGAATATATTTAATATTATGAATACTAAAAACTTACCGTTAAACATTTTATTGACATAAAATTGCCAGTTTAACCCTTACGTAACTTATATAAAGGATAGCTATTACATATTTTATGGATAGCTTCACTTATTCTTTCTTTATTTATGTAGGTTCACCAAAAAATATACACAATACAGGACAATTAAAGGGCAACATCAGGTATTAAGTAAGTGTATTTCATCACGTAGATTACAGCATCCACAAAGTTACTACTAATTTAGCTAACAAAATTAAAAGTGAAGTAAAAGAAATTGAATCAATTTTGCAAAAAGTTAATAAGTCTTCAGAGGACATAATAGAAAAAACATTACATTTAGAAATACTTAAATTAAATTAAATTATGTAATTAAAATGCAAATGAAATCTTGCGGCCATTAATCGATTTAAGTAGGTATTTACGACTTAGAGCCGCAGGAACAAACGACCTTATATTGCTTACAAGCAAAAGACTTCACTGCATAATTACCCATGTTATCTCTTCCTGATTATCAAAAACCTGTTCAACAATATCTGTACAATAAACAAACGAATTACGAGTTTTATTTTATAACATTTTAATGTACTAATAAAAAATGACACGCCTTTAAAAAATGACTGTTAAAAAATGGGCATCAGCCTGTGTATGAGTGGTGCATGTGTGTTGGTGCATCTGCACGCACTCACACAGACGTTTATTTCAGTTGTGTGTGTGTATTGGCCTATGTGTGTGTATCGAGGTCACATTGCAGTGTACAGGGGCAGGCACTTGTGATGCAACTTAAAAAATGCCTCCTGTTTTTGGAAAGTTTGCCGTTTTCTGAGATAGCGGCGGCGTTTTAGTGTGTTTTATATTATTAGTTATAAAACTGTAACAGACGTGCTGTGTACCATAATAAATATTTTAGTTTATGTTTCTTACAAAAATGTTTGGAGTTTTTTTACATTTTTTCCTCTTGAATTTTACCAAGGTTTGTAAAAAATACCTAGACAGCTATAAGATATTTCATTTAATATTCACTGAAATTATGTAAATCTTAGTAATTATATAAATGTTTACTTACCTATTTGTTTGATGACTATAATTATTAGGATCTGAAAGCAAAAAATATATTTTAGTATGGCTTAATCTGTACTACAACTGACCAAAAAAAAATATCATGACGGTCCAAAGTTACAAATTATTTTAATTAACATGGCATGACCAGGATATTATTGTTACTGATTAATTCCGACAGATAGGCTTCAAAAAAATGACAAATGGACCTAAAAGTAGGCCACATAAACCGTTACGTGTAACCCTAAAATAAACTACAGTACACAAATTGGTTTGTCATTAACAAACGACATCATTCCGCTTGTTCCACATTCGCTCGCTCCGCCCCCCGGCGCCATTCGGTTCCTCTTGTTATGCTCAACTCATGTTTGTGTGCCAGTTCTTTTTTCAACACGTCTTTATTGCACATTTCCAATGTTTTGTAATGTCGTGACTGATCGGTATTATTTTTTACATTTTTGTAGCTGACATCACGACGGCCAGATAAATTCATCCACGAATGCTGGAGTTTTCGGCACTTCAACCTTCGTAGGTGGATTCCCAGAACATCAAAATGCTTGATTATTGTAAAAACCTCCATTTAAACAATGTTTTATCATCCCGATATTTTGGAGTTCACAACAGCTTCAAAATTTTATGAGCCAAACTAAACTCAAATCATTCCCGTAAGTGATGATAATGTATAAGTCTAGTCCTGTTTTTTGTAATATGTCCAAAATACATTTTAATGTGCTTAACACCAAGGGAGAAGCCATGTTGTTTTTTGTAAGGACCATGTATCAGCCCTTTTCGACCCCATTATGCAGTTGTGTTAACGGATGCAAACATATTTAGGTCAAACACAGTCAAGTTCTGTTCGAAACGTTAGGTATAAAGTGTATTTTGGTACTCAAAGTCCGCGGTTTTTCTTATGTAAATTCTTTTCGGATTTAAATCAATACAGAAAGGTCGAAAACGTATTGATGACATTTGTGATTCGATGCAAGCGAGTTTATTTTTGTGTTGAATGTTTATTTTGTGGTGAGATGTTCAGTGTGTAGAGCCACATGTTTTATCGTGGCGTTTTTTGGGTTAATTTGTTTACTTTATAGAAATTATTTTTGTTTGCAATAGGGGTCGAATCTCAAGAATAGCTCGATAAAAATGCTTTTGGGCTACCTTAATAAAGGCATAAACATACTTTGATGCCAATGAAATGATCGAATCACATGTTTTCTTCTTTTGCAAATTAAATTATTTTGTAAATTATCTTTGTACGTAGTTGTCAAAAAACCACAATTGATTTGAAACTTTGCACACTTATCAAGGACCGATAACAATTTAATAATTTCATAACATACCTACTTAAAAATACAGAAAATAAATAATAGTTTGAAAACGAAAAAACAAGTTTAATTAAAAAAACAAAAATAAGGATAGAGTGATTAATATATGACATAATTTTAATGTAAAAAACTATTCGTTTTGGCCACGTTATCGTCGTCACCTAGCCTTTTTACAACCATTTCGAATTTGGCTCAGCTGCATACCAGCATTTTACATAGAGCGACTATCTGACCTCCACAACCCAGTTACTAGGTAATACTAGGATGAGAGGAAAAGTAATTATTACTTATGTTAAATTAAATACTGCTGATAGTCAATCTTGCGTCTAGGTGTACTCTATTACCGAAAATGCAAGCCTTGTCGCGGCACGCATTAAAAATCGACAATCGTGGTGGGCTTCAGTGTAGCGGGGCCTCTTGGTAGGAACAGTTTTTTTTTTTTTAATTACTTAGAAAACCTTTACTCTTATTTTAAACTGCACATGTTTTCGATTAGTTTAAGGCGACATGATTAATATTTATGGGTTTGTTTTTATTGTTTTTGCACTTAACATTAGTACGACAAAAACGTGTCAACCTTTATTTATTTCCAATTTATTATGTTTACAAAGTTTATGAAGGTCGGCAGTTGTTTATGCAAGTATTTACTTTAACTTAAACAGGTAAAGGTTTCAAACTCGAACCATAGTATTTTTCCTCGATTCGTATTCCGCCTATTCATCGCCAACACTATTGAAATTCTACTCTATCGCTCTGATATCACGGCTCTTTTTCTTTAAATCGTGTGTAGTTTCCTAAGCAGACAGCCCTAAGAACAAGCGCACAGACTGAACAAACAAGCACTTCAAGGTTAGACGTAAAGATTTCCACAATGAATAATCAGTAACAGTCTCCCAGCGTACGACACCTGCGTATAAAATGTCCATACACATGTTAAAACCTTACATGAAAACATTAAAACAACGGCCCATAGTTTTTGTATCACAATTTTACGACCAATTTTACGGCAACCGGATCTCTCAAAAACTTTTTAAAAGAAAAAAAAACGAGAGAAACCGTTCTCCAAATCTGTACGATAATGACATTTACACGAACACACCTAATATAAAGAGTAATGAGACGATATTGATTGCATAAAAATCGATTTCAATTGCATTCGCGAACCTGCTCGGCGACCTTTGTCTTTTTTGTGTCGGCATCAGCCTTGTGAGAATATTAAACTGCATGTCAAAATAATAAAATATATCTGGACATGACGATGAGATTATTTAAAATGACTTGTTTTAAAATTATGAATCATTTTAGTGGGTTTTCTGTGGGTTTGACCTGTTTATTTGAGTTTTTAGTGAAGCTAAATACACACATCTAAAGTGTCTAGGGATTGTCGAATTTCATTGGTAGAGATTTTACTGATTTGGCCTCAAATCCGTGGCAGGATTATATAGGAATACGATTTGACAGATGATTTCATCTTTTGACCTAAATTCAAAGCTATTCTCTTTTAAAATGAAAAAAAATATCCATAGGAGTTACAAAAAATATAATTCAAAATCTTGATTTTTAGTAACTAGCATAAACGTTCTTGATATGTGAATTACTTAGATGTAAAAATACTCAGCTCATTTTATCTACAGTTTTTATGCAGCCGTATGATGAAATAAACACAATTAAGGAAAAACAAAACTAACACAAAGACAAATAAACGTTTACATTCATTTGGCATTGACGTGTTTTTCTTGTTTTTATTAGACAAGTCACTGCAATGTTTTTAAAATGCAAGCAAAAAATACAATCTCAAGTAAGTATAATAATTACCCTCTCAGTAGTGAAACATTAATGTTTTTTAAAGAAACAGCATTAACATGATTTAAGCTCGTTTTCCCTCAAGGCATATAATGTTTAATTAAAAGCCAGTTATGTATGACCTTTACGAAAAAAAAATCCTTACATAAGGCCCGATAGATGGTGCTGATGTAATGCAAAATCAAATTACGTCCAATTAAGTTTCGTAATCAATACAAAAATATATATTTTTAAATGTAATAAACTGCCGATAAAAGTTGTTAGTCGGTTCATTTTATTATCATAGCCGTTGTTCACTCAGTGTTAAACGTTTGAACAGTTGAAAAATGACAAGTCGGTCATTATTTTATAAAAAATTACTGCAATTTGCTTGCACCTTGACATTTTAAAACCGAATATTAGTGGTTGGTTCTTCGTGGTAAAGATGACATAATTTTTCAGGTTTTATTTTTATACCTTGCCTATTAAATTTTAATTTGAGGAAAATTGTGAGAGTTTTAATTGGTGTTTACGGCGTTGAAATAAGGAATGTCCGTTGAAGAAAACTTTCCTGTTATTTACAAAATAATAATGTCTGTGTAAACGTAGAACTTAAGAATTCCCATATGAAATAACCATCTTATTAAACTGTATGCTAACTATGCCAAGTGTTACTAATAAATTAAAACGAAAACAGTACAAAAAAGTAAAAGCAAACAGTTGCACAAGTTACTGCACATACTTATTAAACAAAGCCCACACTAGAGCGCCAACTAACGGATCTCGAGTACATTTAAAACAAATAATCTAACCCGCCAACCGGCGCCTAAAGTGCATACAAAAAGAAATGTGCAACATACTCTCTCTTAGGTTCAATAAAAAACGACTCAGGCGCACAACGCTGTGGCGATGCGTTTATTTCAGCAATTGACCTAAATACGCCACATGGTCGCGCCGACTTAACGCACATATCTGTGTCCGTATGCGGTGCCTGCGCTTGTGCGAGTGTGGATGCAGGCGTGTGCACGATACAGGTTGTATTGTTGCTGTAGGGTACGGAAAAAAGATAATTTCGTTAATTTTTTTAAAGTATCATTGTGCAGTTTTTTGAGGCTAATTTCTTACTTATGTTCATCAATCATGTTTTGAGTTTATTATAAGTTCATTATATATTTTGCTGTTTAAACGAAATACGCAGATTAATTAGAAATTTTAAAAAAAAGCTAAAGTTACTAAAGTACTTAACAGCTAGAGAGTAGAGCTAGTATTATTTTACAAACGTATTGATATCGCATGTTTAGCAGTAAAATAAAAGCTCCTGGTGGCATCTAATTATCTAAAATTGGTGTTATCAATTCATCATTAGGTATCATTACTCAAAGATTTATTGATTTATTTTTGCTTTTAAATATAACTATACGTTATATTTAAATTTATAAAAATAAATCAATTAAAAAATTCTTATAATTTTTTATGTTACTATAAATTAATTAGCTTGCTTCAAGCATCCGCATTATCTAACAGAACTAAAGGCTAGTTTCACTCTACCATGAAAATCAACAAGCCAAATCAGCATAATAAAGATCTTCAACAAAAATTAATACCAGCAAGAAAAATTAAAGTTAATTATGATAAAAAATGCAATTTTATGCGGACGCTACCGGGAATGACAAGCGATATTGAATTGTGGCGGAGTTGTGCATGTGTGCGTCCCATTCTTTCACACATTTTTGATCACTACACTTTTTATTTGGGCTTTTTTGTAATCGTGTGCGTTTAGTTGCGTTTGTCGGTGTCTGTGTGCGCTAATTGCGATAGCTACTTCATTTAAATTTCGACTGTCAGCCGTTTGGTGGGGAAATGGTAGTAAGTATGGTTTAATGTTTTTTTTTTGGTTTTGTTTTTCTTCTAAGCTAGTGTTTTATGTTTTCTTTTCCTAACTTCCTTCAAGTTTTTAAAGTAAGTTAGGGGTAAACATAAAGCGATGTCGACAATGACCCTATTTATTTTATGAATTAGTTTTCAGTATGCATTTAGGTTGACACCGAATACGGAATAAGTTTAAAGTTTAATCACTTGTCACAAAGGTTTTTTGAACGATGTTTTCTTTATGTTATTTTGTATTCAATAAGAAATGGACTCATAACATAAGTACGCTTAAGTTTTCTCCTAAAAAACCTCAATTTTTTAGGCCTCAACTTTATTGCCCCATCTTAATGTATTTTAAATCTCAGTCTGTCTAGAGGAAGCTGTACTTCAGTTAGTCAGCCTAGACACCTGCCTATGTACTCACAACCTCGCCGGCCTTGTGGCGAGCCGGAACACGACGGTGCCGCCAAGTTAGCATTGAACAGGCGCAGACGGAGGAACTGACCGACTTGGACTTTGAAACGGCTGGGCTCAGTGTGATGCGGTTTTTGGTGTGGAGATCAATTGGGTCGGTAATTATAGTTTCGAGGCTAACGATTAACGATTGATCATTCGATTTTTGGGTTAAACTAAAAAATTACATCCTTACTTACTAAAGGAAAATGCTTATTACCTCTAAATGGATACCGACGATGCTGTGAAAGTGATTACGTATTGGGCTTAAAAAATCTAACAATACCATCAACAGGAATAAGAAGAAAAATATATATACCATAATCTGGTCTCTAACCGTAGTCGAGATTAGGCCAAGCCAGTAGGCATTGCCACCTAGGCCACCTTCCTTTTAGTTTTCTAAAGAAAACTGATTTGTTTACCCTAAAAGATTTTAATGCTTTCTGCATTTAACATTAAATAATAAAATTCTATTAATACTCATAATAAATATCACAGTAATTTAATAATAGTCTCAGTAACAATAAGAATGTATCAGATGCAACAATCAAGCTAGCATATTAATAATATAATGATAACTTGCCAGTTTCAAGGTCGCATGGCACGCCATTCCAATTATGCAAATAATAATACCTACTCCAGTGATATATTGAACTTTGGATTATTATAATTATTATTGTTGAAAGAACCCAACTAAACTAACATCATCAATGTAAAAGTAGGTATGTGTGTTTGTTACTCTGTCACACATAAATGGCTGAACCGATTTCGATGTTGCTTAGCAAAGTATACCATGGCCTAACACCTAAAATACTTACTATCCAGGCATATAAAGAAGTTCCTTAAGGTGCTGCTAACCAAAGGCAACAGCAGCTAGTATTATATATCTTTAAGCGTTCAATCCAGTGATTGAAAGCAGTCCTTATATGCCAAAACATTGAAACTTACATATCCCACATAAAACTCCAAATATATAGATTTTGTCCCATGCCATTTCGTCTCATTATACAGAAGTATCGATAACCTGCCTCTTCAAATGGCTACTTTATGCGCCCGCGCCTAACCTTTCTGTTTAACCTCAAAAATCTGATTACAAGATACGGCCATATCAGTAATCTTGGCCATTTTTGTTCAGCTAATTATGTAAACACATTTTTCTTATATTTTAATACTTGAAGCAAGAATGAGATTATACTATCACGTCAGGTAATCGTGCGCAGTCTGAGGAGGTAGACTTTGAATTGAAGGAATAGGGAATTTACTATGACATAGACAACAAAGCGTCAGTAAATAATGTTTTAGAGCCATTATTACTCTTAGCATTTAGTTTAATTAAATTAACAGGCACTTCCGAACTATCAAGGAGTCGGTCAGTCAGAGATATGAAACTATACTTATATCATATAAATAACTAATAGTGCTGGGGTAGTGAACGATTTTGCGTAAAGAACGAATGATAAAATGGTTTAATTTTAATTTGGTTATAAAACTTTAAAAAAATCTTTTGTAACATGTGGAATATAAGAATATATAACAAATTCTACTATTTTATTAATGCATTTTTTTGCATGTTCATTCAATTTCATTCATTCGTACACCACCTCACTATCTTTTTTTTGTTATAATCCCCTTCAATTGTCAGGTTACTGAATAGGATTATGAGTCCAAGTATAGTTACCCATTCTAAAGCGTAGTAAGTACCTATGGAGAAGAACGAGCTAGACCATGGACACTTCGTTAGATGATATTCATCATCATCATATCAGCCGAAAGACGTCCACTGCTGGACATAAGCCTCCCCCAAGAGGGGGAGATTTGCCATAACCGCCACGCTTGGCAGGCGGGTTGGCGATCGCAGTATGGTGGTCAAATGCATAGAGAACGCTGCTGCTCATTCTCTAGTAAGTCTCTTAGTCGCCTTCTACGACACCCACGGGAAGAAATGGGATAGATGATATTGTTACAAAATATTGTACTATATCGAAATGCTCTTTTTATCACAAAAGAAGATAAATGTTGGACCCTCTTTATTTTTCGGTGACGGCCTCTAAATACCCTCTGTCTATCCTCAGAGGATCCGGCGTAAAGATAGAAGTAATATACAGAGATTATCACTTATAATTATGATTCATATCTGGCCTTACACCGTGAAAACCGGGTTTGGTTGAATTTCATTATTTTTGTAACTTTCGACTTCGTGTAATGTTGTTTTAATTGATACGAAGAAATCCGCTTTTAGTAACTTTAAATATGAAATGAGCTTGACGTGAAGTGTTTCGAAAGGAAATGTTACGGAAATATAATAAGTGTTGTCAGAGTTTTCTTTTCATGTCAACTCTACGGTTAACTGTGAGTAATTCTCAGAAAAACATAATTGGAAAAAAAACATTTTCATTCAATAAAATACTTATTTATTGAAAATTCCAGTTACCTACTTTACATTATCAACTTATTTTGATAAGTTAAGCTTTTACTTAATTAAAGCCACCTTTACCTTAACACGTCATCAATCGAACTCACTAGGTACAAAAATAATGTACTCGAATATAATTAAAGGAGAAAACTAAAAAAACATTCTTATCGCGTTTTCGCTCGCGGCTGGCACACGATAAACGTTCGATGCAGCCGGACATTACGGCCTCATTTTTATTTGGCACATAGACAAAAACACCCTTTTTTTACATAATACACACGCACATTTATGTGCAAGAGCATATAAGTACATAACCGGACAATACATAGTCGCGGCACGTTCGATAATTAGTGAATGTTTTTTAAACAGAAAATTTCAAATGAACTTTTATATTGTGATTCGTTTTTTGAATTGGATATTTGTGTACTTCTGTGCATGTGTACTGACAGGTTTCATAATAAGAACTGCTAATTATTTCGGGGAATTTATGAATTTATAGTAGAATGAGAGGTATTATCGGTGCCTAATTAAAAACTCAATTCTTTGCATTATTGAAATTATGGTGACATTCGTTGGTTTTGGTTTTATATGTGCAGACTGCAGAGCGATAGGTCTGAGTTTCGATTCGTTGGTTGAGCAACCGGTTATAATGTTTTTCTCAGCAGTATCTTATACGTCGCGGAACAATATTTCATAGTCTCTACTCTCTAGTTGTACGTTATATCACATACATCATTGTAATATAATGCATAATACCAGCAACATTGACATCTTTGCTGACATTTTTTACCAATTCCGTAAAAATATTATGTCCCCCAACCATTATTGCAGTCGTTTTACGTATAATAATCAAACATTCATAAAATTAAATTATAGTATCTATTATTAATTATTTAATTAAGTAAATCTGATTTATTTTCTATAATATTGTCTTTCTATGGTAAAGTAGGTCTTATTTATTTTATGTTTGTAATCTTTTTTTTTTTTTAATTATTTTAACGCACTTTGAAACAGGTCTCATAATTTGTATGCACTTTTTGATTTATGTTTAAGCTGTGTACTTCTTTAAGTGACAAATTCACCATACTAATAGATATATAAGTTCTTTTATGTAATATGTTATTATTGAATAAGTCGTTGGAGTACCTTATATAAATAAATAAATATCACATTAAATCATATTTCGTCGTCTACATTATTATGAATTTTCCAAATTACTGTTATTGGTTTTCATAATGATCGAAAAAAGTCATCATAAACTGACGACACTTGGCAGAATTATTGGTGATTGCAGTGTGTTGTAACCATTAGAATAACCGTGGAGTTTCTTACCGGTTCTTCTACATAAGATATGACGAACTGGAACCGCGCACCTAGGATGTGACTTTTCACAATTGCCCGTGTAGGTTAACTGCAACGAAATATTTTCAGGCATCTTCTTTTTTTGCCTATATGACATCCAACGTTGGAAACAGAAGGTTTTCTACCTTACCAGAAACCCTGAGAACGAAAGAAACTGCCTATCCTTTTCACAATTACGATGATGTCGGCTTCCGGTCTCACCGTATGCAGCTGTAAACTGCATCATCAGCTGCCTAGTCTTGTCGAGGAGGTCATCCAGTTAAACTATATGCATCTGAATAGCAGTAATTTACTTGGAGATCAGACCTTCAAAGCTCTGTCACTAGGTTTCACTATACCTCTTGGTAAGACTGAAAGTCAGACATTCGGAGTTCTTAGATACCCTCAACCATACTTTCTTCTTCACAGTAACAATTCAAACTTTATCACAACCAAATCTAAAATCTCAACATCTAAATAAAATTCTCAACTGTATCTCCATTCCTGCCTACCCCATTCCGTAACTTAGCAACAGAATTAGACGACCCACTCAATGCAAGGGCAAACCGCACCATACAAAGTATACTCTTACTTAAACAAAACCATCATATCTTGGGACCCTTCACCCCCCTGGGCAGAACTAAGGCAGGGAATACCAAGGTGGGTACTTAAGAAGTCAGGGGTCTAGGTAAAGTGGACGGGAGTTTAATAAAAAGCAAGGGCTCTTCAAGAACTGTCGGGCTAGACTCGAAGGGCAGAGGGTCGAAAAAACTGGATTGAACCAGTCGCAACTAGTTATAGGTATGTCTATGTATGTGTCTTTGTTGGTTTTTAGCAGATGCTTCGTTATTTTGGTAGACTTTTGGTGTGTTTTGTGTTGAAAACTGCCTAAAATTGGCACAAATGCATTTGAAACCATTGTAGTAACGTAGTTAGTGTAAGGATCATTTTAAACTCAACATCTGTAACATGTACCTACGTTCTTTGAAAATAAAGGACTATTCTATTTTAAAAGATTCCTTTGCCTTATTTTTGTAACACAAAACTGATAATAAAACAAAATGATAGTTGTTTAATCACTATTTATGGCAAGAAGGCTCCTTATTCTTAATTAATTTGGTTTTTAACTTCTTAAAAGTTATTTTTCCATTGTCAGTAACAGGGTAACTTATATGCGTGTTAAAATGCTATATCTCATTAATTTTATTTACGTATAGTAGCGTCAAATGAATTATTATAGGCGTATAGTATAGTAGGAATGCATTATTTATATTCAGGCGAGGAGTATAAATTGAAATAACGATATTTTTAATATAAAATTAAGTTGAATCATTTGTCACATTCCGGATAAGTTTTTCAGCATTGCATTTTCAATTTAATTACTTATTTCTCTAGCGTAGTAAGTACTTTATTAGATAAAACTATCATTTCAATTAAATTATGATGAGATATTGTTACCACTCTATAAAGTCTTTATGAACAATAATTTTATTTCGGTAAGTAGGTTTGTACACGCAAACACTTTTACACGTCAATCATATTTTTTTAGCTACATGAGGTCGGCGTTTCCCATCTCACTATTCTGAGAACAAAATCTGAAACCAAATCAGAGGTCACAGTCTCTTTTAAAGTCCAGACATAATCTTAGTAGATCATGTGAAGGCTTCCTTAGCCGATCCTCCTTAAGTGATGCAATCCGCATCAAAAATACGTCTAGCTAATGAGAAATCATAGCACTCAACTAACGTGAATTACCCTTGCTAACTACCATAAGCACACAGATAAAAAATTCAAAATACAATTCGAACCGATTACATCAATATCCGATTCAAACTAAATCGCGTTCCAATTCCGCAAAATTCAATCGTACACTATCCTATGCACACGAACACACCCACACAACACACCCATACGCTGTGTATGTGTGCGTCTATCCTTCTTTGACCTAGAGACGGCTACTATCGCTAGTTGCAGTAGGTCAGGAACACTACACACTATACGGGACGTCCAGTACACGTTGATCCCCCCCTTCCCCCCTTCTATACTACATGTGGATCGTCTGCGCTGCATTTGAATAGGTCTCCCCGTGTCTTCATTCGCTGGACATGTTGCTAGACGAGCTGTAGACGGAATGCGGTTGGTGGACCCGATTAAATGGCGTCGGTGTTCTTGATTTGAATTTCGGGTTTAGTTTTAATTAGGGATGGGGATTATTAGTTATTTAACGTTGGTGAGAGAAACGTGAGAGTAATTTCGAATGTGTTGCGTGAGTAAAGTTTTAAGTGGGTAGTTAAATAATTAGGAATTTTGGGTAGTCGAGTGGGTTAATTGTTTTGTTAATTCGTGGTTTGGATTAACGCTGAGCATCATATATGAAAGAGCCCAGTACAATCAATGTAGGAAGAAGTATTGTTTAGTTATAATACAGAAGTGAGTTTTAATTAATCTTTCTAACCAGGTGTAAATACTTACACTAATTGGCAGTCTTTGTATGGAATTTAGAAACTAAAACATTGTTTGTGACTTTCTTATCTACTAATTAGTTGAGTATTTCTAAATTAAAATAAATGTTTCACAAATATTTTTCAAATAGTAGCACTGCATTAAAATAACAGAAAAAATAAAATCTGTAATGTAATAGACTCACATCACTACATTTTACGAAATGACAACTAGTGACAGTCAGACATCATCCTAAATACAATGAAACTATTTAAGAATTATCCATTACCTATCTTCTTCACTCAAGGACAAAATAGCCAACGAGATAAAGCGCAATTTTCCTCTACATCAAACGAAACAAATCGTATATTTTCATTCATATTGACGTAACACCATTACTAGCAGTTTCCCGTTTACCTCAAGCTACTACACAAGAGGATGATAAGCAGCTTACGATCCTTTACGTATTTTTTCCTTCACAAAAGCGGGTATTTTTCCCTCGTTTCTTTGTGGCATATGTTATTTATTTGTTGCTGATATGGGTAGTGGAACTTGTTGCTTTTCTTGGCTATTTTTGTTGAAGATACATGTTTTTTATTTAGAGCAGAGAGATTACAATATTTTATAGGCTTTGTTATTGCTTTGGGCTTTATTATGCGGGTAATTTGTATGTATTAAAATTTTTGTATTTTATTCTGATTTTCATTTTGTATTTTAATTTTAAGCTTGATTTTGATTTTAATCCTAATTGTAATTTAAATGTTTAAACTGATGTTAATTTTAATTCTTGAATTTGGTTTTAATTTTGAATTTATTTTATTTTGATGTTGTTTTAATTTTATATTTGAATCGGAATGTATGGATTAATTATGGTTATGGATTATGGATCTGGACAATCAATCAATCTGCTTAATTTTTTCCGAGTATGTTGGGGTTGGCTTCCAGTCTAACCGGATGCAGCCTCTACCTAGAAACTGGGTAGTACGATATTCCTTCGTAAGACTGATTATAAGACTTTCAGGCTTTCTTTCTACTCGTAAGGACTGTCAAAGATGTACAAATAAGAAAGAAAGATACCACTTCTACCTCGCTGACTACGCAATGTCCGTGAGCTTTTTTTTCGTGAAACGCATCCTGCTGGTCTTCTAAAGAAGAAGTGTGCTATACTACATAACCGGCTATCCTGTGTTGCCTTACCAATAAGGTGTCTAGCCAGGGTATAACACTTTAAAACTGATCAACTACGGCATCGGCTTTTTTTCTTTTTTTTGGGTGGAAAATCATCGAATAACTTCTCCCGCTCTGGGTGGAGCGGGAGGGCAGTGTCAGACTTGTACTGACTAAATCCCACTCGTGTTCCTTCAGTTGCCTGTGTGCCAGGAGCCACGGTATCTCTTTCGAACAACCTGCACCCCTGGCAGGTCAGGGTAGGATGAACTATGTCCCCATATACGCTCTTGTATTGTTCTTGCTTTTTTTTTGTTGGCTTGTAGTTTCCCACTTCTGGGCAAAGACCTCTCCCTCAACTTCTCTTTTCTTGCTTATATAAGATAAAAGAAAAATGTAGTGTTGACAATTTTTTGCTGTTCTAGCTACGTAGCTAATGGCGCACTATTATAAAACGAATTGAAATTAATCTTTCTCCATAAGCAAAGAGAGATAAACCAATTCTCTATACAAACACGTGCGAAGTAAATAAAAAAGCAATTCATCCGTATCAATGCGCCGGCGCAGTACCATGAACAATTGACGATCGATATTTTACTATCGACGTCTTTCTCAACACTATAGTGCTTGGCTTTATGTCATAATGTACGGCTACGGCGTCTTTGAAGCTCATTTTCAAGAATTTCTTCGCAGTATACCTTTGCATCTTCCTAGATTTTATGAGTTAAAGAGAAATCAGAATCCCACCAAAAACATTTTCATGTAAAATGTTCCCAAGACGAGACCATATTCGCACTATCAAAAAGTTATCAGATCTCATGTAGAGCCAAGCTTCTAAGTCTACAAGCCCTAACTTCACAAACTACGCCTTAGTCAAAATTTGTGGCTTGGCCGTTTCGAGATAGGAACGTTTTTGGATTCACACAGCATTTTTTGTATTTTGTTTTCATGATTTTGTTATATTCTTTTTTATTATTTGTATTTCCTGTTCGTGTCCCTAATAATATATTTTTGTTACTTTCTTTATGCATTTCCCTGGAAAGTTGGCAACGCACAAGCAGCGCTGGTAGCGGAGTTAGTTACTGTTACTGCTTATGTTCCATTGCTTAGACAGATGTTCTGGAGTTTTGTTTAATGTATGTATGTTATTTTTGCGTGCAATTCGAGAGGCCTATGTCCATCAGTGGACTGCTGTAGTTTGATGATGATGTTATTTGTACGGTTCCCGCGGTTCCGACCTAGAAGCAAAAGCGGAAGCTTTGTAATCTCGCTTTTAGTCGTCTAACTCAGAGGTGTTTCTCGAGATCCATGGGACGTATGAATTTGATCCTGAGTAAGTTATTGTCCTATTTTCCATCATCTCATTTCTTCCCGTGGGTGTCGTAGAAGGCGACTAAGGGACTTACTAGAGAATGGGCAGCAGCGTTCTCTATGCATTTTTACAACCATACTGCAATCGCCAACCCGCCAACCTGCCAAGCGTGGCGATTAGGGCAAACCCCCCTTTTGGGAGAGGCTTATGTCCAGCAGTGGACGTCTTTCGGCTGAAATGATGATGATAATGATGATGATGAATTTATTAAGTATGTACAACAAAGTGCAGAAGACTAACTAAAAGACATTTCAAAGAAAATGCAATCTGCCTATCTTTCCATGAAAAACAGGCGTGCTTTTGTAAAGGTGTGAAAATCAACAAGTTTTAAATAGAACTCCTTTGTGTTTTAATCAATAGGTATAATTAATAGCGTTCTCCCAAACAGTGGGTAGTGTTGAGTTACAGTGAGATGTAGTTGAAATTTAAAATAGATATTATTATTAAGACGCGTTATATTTAGCCTAATGTTTATTAATGCATAGTTAGCTTATTTTATTAAGCTTAATGTCAAAAAAATACTTGACATCGTAAAGTTTTTTTTTAACCAGTTTTTGTCTTGTCAACATTTAATCAATCAACCAAGACTTGGTCTCTCTGTCCCTCACATACTTACACACCAACGAATCATCACGTCTTCCCCCCTTCTCCCCCAATATGCTCCCACTATCCGGTCTAAATCCGGTCTAACCGGCTTCACATCGCTTTTCTACGTACACATATATCTATCTACTCACACATGTGGTTATAAGTATGTGCACAAAGTCAAGGGTTGTATGCACCGGGGTGAATGACCGCCGAAACGCAGCGCGCAACAAGGTCACGCACACAAGCGCATACACACATAGACGCGACGACCGTGAAATTAGAAATAGTAGTGATGTGGGAGTGTCGAGATGTGCTACCGATGTGTTGACGGGAAATTGGTCGATGAATTTTGGTGGACCTGTTGTTTTTTATTTGTAAAAAAAATGTGTCAGTGTTTTAAGCATTGCTAGTTTTAGAGAAAATTTAGCCAATTATGCCAGTTTTTTTTTTGTATCTACTCTAAGAAAATTTTTGAAAAAGTAAATGAAAATTTACCTAATTAATTAATTATCTTTATTAATTATACAGTAAATGGTAATTCTTTATAATAAGATGTTAAGTAAAAATATAAAAAGAACTCATTATGATGCAAATACACAGGTAATTAATCGGCCAACTACCTAAATGTGTATTATCAATTGAAATAATACCGAATAACACATTTTCAAGAGTCAGTGTACAAGAAATTAATGCAACACTAGCTTTGGAACTTGTGCAATAAAATATATATTTAAACCCATTGTTAATTATGTATTTACCTACTGCTTTGTTATGTATGTAGGTAATTTATTTACTTCTTTGTAGATTCCTTGACCCTTAACTTCTTATCATAAAGTATGATTTTTGTAGTCGATTTTTTTTTTCGTAATTTTTTTATCTTCGTCTTTGTAATTAAGGCTTATAATATTTTTATATGTTGTCATCACTATCGTCTGTGTTATTACCACTATCGTCTGTGTATTACTTGTCGCCCTATAAACTTATCAGTTAACAGTTTTATAAAACCATCCAAACATCAAATTATTTGAACGCAAATACAAAAATCGTTTTTCCAACATCGATACTTCTTTCTATCAACCAACGTCCCGCCAAGAAAACCGTGTATTTCCCATCACTACGGACCCCACACCTCAACCGCCATATCTAAAGGCAGTATAAACCCTATAACCTTGCAACATGGCCGGCTTCGGCGTCCAAATGATATTCAAATCCGACGGCCGTTGTATTAGCGATCGACATCGGCTGAATACAAATGAACCCAAGAATGCAACCAGGGTTAGCGTGAAAAAACAATTGTTTCCTGAACCCTCACTATGTTGTATGCAGTTGTATGTGTGGGTAATGCTAATGAGATGTTAATAAAACTGATTTGTGATTTTGTGAAGTGAAGTAGGGATTTTCTATTTTAAAAGTTTTTCTTTCAAGTACCTATTACAAATTAATAATGTCATGTACACATTATATCAATTTATTACTTGCTTAAAATCGTGTAGAGTTTAAACTATTTTTTTATAACGTTTAAACGCCGTATCTTAAATTGAAGCGCAAATAATAATGGGTATAGGTATTATTATTGATTTTTTATAAATAAAAGTTGTGTGTAACGATTTTTTAAATAAAAATTGGACTGCATTATTGTTCAAAGATGGAAAAAAAAAAATATATTTAGTGTCATTGTACTATAAAATATGGCTGATTTCGAATTCAGCACTACTTGTACTGTTTTTTCAATAGGTTAGCTTTGAATTGTATTGTATTGTTTTCATCAATACAATCTTCAAGTACTGTTTTCATGATGTTGCTGTGTACTTTTGTTCTAAATCTTTCTATTTGTCACACTTTTATTGACTTTTCATTAAACGTATGTTTTATCTATTTATAGGCACATATTACAAAATGTGCGGTAATTTTTCTAGGTCTCATATGAGGGTGTTTCCTCTGCCACACCCTTCGGGAATGGAAGCGTGATGTGTATTTTTGATAACTGTTATTTGTGTTCACATTATGCTGTTCAATTTACATTTTATTTTCTAATTCTGCAGTACCCTATTCAATTAACTTCATAAAAACCGAAACAGTCGTAATAATCATCGCAAATTGTTTGTAGTAACTGACCACCAAGATCACTAAAAGAGAAGTATGAAAAAAAAACACATGTTGCACGACCTAAAAATAATTTGGTATAAGGCCAAGAGAATGATGAACTATCGATAACCCAACTTCAAAACAGTAGCCCATTCTTCGACAGATCCATTTCCCCGCACTAGTGTGTCGGTACACTACAGTGAGTAATTTCAGTAGCACTAGTCTGGTTTATTTTCGTAAAGTTTCATCGACGCCTGCCTGTAACGCCTACACGATATCGTTACGATTTTACTAGGTAGGTAGGTAGGTATATGACATTTACGATCTACGTCATTCACTCAACTATTTATAGTTATGACGTCAATGTATTATTAGGCAGAAACATCGTATCTAGTGCTGCCGATGTAGTAGTATTGCATTTAATTTAATTACAAGCTTGGATGGCAGTGTGTAGCCGATGGTAAAAAAGGAAACAACAACGTTTTTCCACAGTTATTTTTAGGCCAGTGGTTTTGTAGGTGTAGTTCAAGTATTTATGAAATATTTGTAGTTATGACGTGGATATATTAATAGGCAGAAAAATCATATGAAATACTCCCGCTATAATGATCAGATTTGATTTTTATTTTATCTCTCTTATCGCCACAGCTAGTAGTGAGCAATCATCTGTACTTTTTTTTAAGATTAATAAAAATTTAAGATGTTTTTTCACGAAACCCCATAGTTTATGTAAAGTTTTAAACAAGCGGTTTGTTATTTAATCACTATGAGACAAAAAACTTGTACGTTGGATCAAAAATAAATTGGGGACGGGATATAGCAGGTTGCCCATCGTTTTTTTTATATTTTAGGGTGCACTGTGTGACAGATGGCAACAGTGGAAGTCACAACATTTTTCCGAGCGGAGTTTGTCCACAAATTAAGTTAGGTAGTAGCTTTATGGTTATCATGCATCATGACGTGTGTGATAAGAAGGGCTAAGCAGTCAGTTCGCTATCCAATTTTAAAGACGCTTTAATTAAGGGCAACGGTGAAATAGGGGATGGTATACGACATTTTACAAGCAGAACTTTCTGTTTGGTACTGGAAAATTGGTTTCTTATAGGAGTGTGATTAACGGGTCCATACTGTATGTGTAGTTATTTATTGCTCGGTTCCTATAAACAAAAACGAATCGTTTTACTTCCCGATGGTAGCATTTTTTATTTCCAAACTGGTCAAATAAAAAGTTTCGTAAGATAATTATACCTGTGATAGCTTCTTCCAAATAGGGGGGGGGGACCTTACTATGCCAAGGTATTAATTAGGTCTTTGCTTCATAATTGGTAAATATACAAGAGTCTTAATTTTAACCTACAACTGTCGGTAAATTATAGGAATCGGCCATAAGAGTTTCATTAAAACTCTAGTCACAGCACAGCTTTTTTCTAAGCGTTTAAAACAAGATCCGTTTCTCAAAGATCACTGACCGACCAAAAAAATATTCTCTGTTTCATCGCACGCCCGCGTCATACATTCCTTGGATATTTCAATAGATCAGCTTTATTTGTGTTGGCTAGGTCGCGGCCACTAAATATACCAACGTGAACAATCTTATATCAGTAGGAAGTTGTTCAGACAACCGTTTCTTACTTCTCCTTTTTGAAAATGAATGAAAAGGAGTTTCTGACGACATTGAGTCATTTAATACTTGTTTTCTCTAAGTACAAATTTCAAAAAAAAAATTGAGGAAGTTTTCCAAAATCATCATCATCATTTCAGACGAAAGACGTCCACTGCTGGACATAGGCCTCCCCTAAGCTTCAACCGGTTCTGTTCTCGAAAATATTTCAATGAAAAAAAAAATGTTTTAGTCAATGTACGGCTTTTCAGAAAAGAGGCAGATTAATTGTGGTGAAAATGTTGGAAATTATGTTGATTTGGACGTATGTTGACAATGCATGTTTGCCTTAGTTTCTGTGGGTTAATATTGTAAATAGAATAACTGTTTCCTTTGCTCATTTAAGCATGCATGCAGTGCTATAGATTAAAAACAATACATCATTTACCTACCTGTAATTAACATTCTCCCGTGTCAAAAAACTTTGGCAGTTATTTTAATTGTCATTTTACTGAATTTAAATACAACCGTCCATGCCTAGCTTCACTTTAAAAGCACTCCATCCGTCAATTAGCATTAACAACCCATTCTCAACCTTATTACGATAAAAATAAAGTATACAATAAATCGAATTATAAATAAAAGATAATTTACTAAGGCCCATTAGAATTCCATCCTTAATTCAATGCTGAAGAGTTTAAATTTATTTGAATTAACAAAAAAGACCGGCTCCTACATTGTATTGACAATAAGCAGCCTAAATAATGCTTCAGCTATACAAGAATAGAGTTCAAATTCGATTGATAGTTGCATTCAAACTTAGAACGTTTTGTGTGCGAAGAGAAACCGCCAAAATGCATCGGAAGGTCAACGAACCTCGCCAGCCAAGGACAGTGCATTCCATTTTTAAATAGCGCGCCAATAGAAGGCTCGATCTAAATAGGCCCGCCATCTTGCCATCATTGCGCGGGAATCGTATAATGGCGTCCATTTTTGACAAAAACATTTTTTTTCGACAACAATGGCGCCTTTCCACGTATTATTTCGGCATAATTAGGGAGCCGGTAACGAGATTTTCGTTGCAAGTTCGTTATAAAATTGTATTAAAGTAAAATGGAGTACTTGTGTTAGATAAATGAGGTCTTTTTTAATAATCTGGGGATTCTAGACAAAACTTATACGCGTACAGAATTCCAAGAAAACATTATTTTATAACGTTTTAACAGATCTGGGTTTCTTTACATTGAGAAATCGACGGAAGGTTTTCAGAACAGATAATGTCGTTCTAACCAGTTTTAGAAATGCAGGATGTCGTAAACATTCTTAGTTGCTATTGTTGATTGAAGATTCTTAGGGTTGGTTGCCTGCAGTATAAAATGGAATGTGTAATCGCTGTGTGGGTAACTTTGGATTTATGTAACGAATGTTACATTTCCAACACTATTAATAGTCCGTCCCAGCTTATCATAGATCATGAACGGACATAATATCCTTCCTAGAAGGTATGATAGTGTCCAACAAAAAGATTTTAATTTCTGATCAGCTATGTAGGAGAATGCACTATTGTAACCCGCGAAATTCAAACTATGTTATGTTTTTTGCTTTGACTGTTTTATGAAATAGATATTCAAACTTTGTTTTACAATATGTGGTGATCAATATTATCCTAATCATATTGATAAACCACATATTGTAAAACAATGTCCCCGCCGCGTCTGTCTATTCGCAGTAAACTCAAAAACTATTGAATGGATTCTCATGTAGTTTTCACCTATAAACAGAGTGATTCATGAGGAAAGTTTAGGTGTACTTATAATTAATAATTTTGTAATTTTTTCGTGTGAATTGGTTAACGTAGGCGGAGCCACTGGCAGAAGCTAGTATAATTTAATTATGTGTGTGTTATAATGTAAAGTCATACGTGTTACGGTCGCGAATCAAATTTTTTTCAACATAAGGCTTCAAACTAGATCTGCAATTGCAAAATATGTAAGAAAACTTGAATTTAATAAAGGCTTATCTTACCCTGGCACTTCTCCCTTAGGGTCAGCTCACACCGAGATGCGACCCTGCGCGCACTTATTAAGATCACGATACAAAATAGATCTTATTTACTTCACAATAAGGTATACGGGCTACACAACACGGTACATCTCAGCGTTCTTCGACACGCTTTCGCGCTCGTAGTGAAATTATACCTATTCGTGTTGTAAATAAGTTAGATATTCTGTTGCTATCTTAAAAAAAGCGCGCAGCGTCGTGTCTCGGTGTGTAGTGACTCTTAAGTGGTATTCATAAAAAAACCTTTAGTCTTAAGTTAAAACTGCCCCTAACTCGAAGTTGCTTTACTTCCAAATGCACCATCACTATACCACTGCAAGAGATACCCACACAACAAAGGCATCCTCACGACCTATGAAGGGCAGACAGTCGTCACGGTGGCTGCATCAGCAATTTGTGTCTTCCATGAAATGATTAGCATATCAAATATACAGCACTTACTAATAATGTCTTGAGATTTAAGATATTAGGAGCTTTGGCGTATTACATTCATCAGACCCTTTTTAAAACCAGTTGTAAATCTTTATCTCATATCAGTTTGAAATATTTAAGAATAGTCTCATCTCCCAATCATCTGCTTAGACTTTTCTTAACTATGTTAGGGTCAGCCCCTAGTCTAACCGAATGCAGCTGAATACCAGTGTTTTACATACGACGACTACCTATCTGATCTCCACGATCTAGTTACTGAGTAATACGATATCCCGTGTTAAGACTGGTTGTCAGAGAGTGTCGGGCTTCTGACGGCCCGTAAAGACTTTCAAAGATGTACGAATGACAGCCGGAATAAAGCGCAATTAGGGTGCAGGTTGCAATACTATTAACAGTAGTTATTAGTCTTTGTACTTATAACACAAAGAACCTAGGTTCAAAAGAAAACAACTGACTTTCGGAAAAACACTACAAATTGAAAAATAACTTGAATTTCGGAAGTCGGTGACTTAGGATATGTATTTGAGTTTTTTGTCACCGCCTTCCGAAATTGAAGTTATTTTTCACTTTGTACTGTTTTTCCGGAAGTCGGTTGTTATTTTTTATTTTATTTTTTTTAGTTTTAGTACCTACCCCACACCAATCCGAAATTTCATCATCCTTGTGGTCAAAACAATGCATATTTATGCGATAACAGCAATAGCGGTTGATTTGCTGTTATTTTTTGGAGAGTTCCGTCGTCTGTCTACGAAACTCATCATCAGATCTATATGAGATTTAAATGGGAAAAAACGTGTCGAATTGATAACCTCCTTTTTGAAGTCGGTCAAAAATATTATTCTCGACTTACATTGTAAGACTTAATTTTCGATACTTACATAACTTAACTTATTGTGATGCATCAAGTATCATGATCAGTTGCTTAGCAATGTCGCTGTTACCGACGGGCACCGGGCAGGGCCGGTACTTTCTAAATTATTCTACATTACATCATATATGTAGACGTGTTTTGTATAGATTTGTAGGTAGGTAATTTATTGTTGAAATTAGTGTAGATGTTAAATTAAAAAGAATATGAAAAAGATTTTATTAATTTGCCATGTGCGGGCACGGGCTTTTTTTTTTGGGTAGGAAATCATCAAATAACTTCTCCCGCTCTGGGTAGAGTATGGGCATGTCAGACTTTTACTGACTAAAACCCACCCGTGTTCCCTCAGTTCCCTGTGTGCCAGGGGCCGCGGTATCTCTTTCGAACAACCCGCACCCCTGGCAAGCATCGGCCCTTGCGGACCGCCACCAGTTGGTGCTGACATCTCTTTGAGGCGCGCGTGGAACACAACGCGCCGTCGACCCGGGCTTGGTCCTTACCGGACAGCGAGCTACCCATTACTCGCCGTCCGCAAGCCAAGAGGGCACGGGCTAGTGGCTAAATAATAACAGCGACACGGGTCGGTCGATCAGCTTAAGCTACGCTTGGCGCGGTTATCGAAAGTCTGACAACCAGTCTTACCAAGGGGGAACGTATAACCCAGTAACTGGGATGTGGAGGTCAGATGTGATGAGTTGCTCCATGTAAAATACTGGTATTCAGCTGCATCCGGTAAGACTGGAAGCCAAACCCAACATAGAAAAAGGCTGGGCAGACGATGATGATTAATTTTACACGTCGGTATTTATTTTTTATCGTAGATTTGTTTAAGAAACTTCCTCATAGCTGGAGGCTTTAATAAACATTGGTCATCCTAAAATAACTTCCAGTTCAAATATTGGTTTAACGAATTGATCAAACAAATTAATATTATATCTGGCATTTATAATCCCACTCTAAAAACAGTGCAGAATTACACTTTAAAAAACAAAATCAAGCTCTCCTACACAGTGCCCGATCAAATATAAATACAGATACAAAACTGAAAAGCCAATCGTTCACCATTTTAATCAGTGTTGCGTGAACTGACTATTTTTAAACACTGACGTACAAATTCTATTACAATATTGAAAAATATCACAAAAATACAATACATTCATTTTTTGAAATAAGGTAAGCCGGTATGAATGGGTTGCGTAGCTCGTAGAGGCGTCTATGCTACGAAAACTGTAGACCTATGCTACGCCGTAGCGTGTCTACGATCTAGGCTACGAGAGGCGGTCGGCGCGTAGCTTAGAATTAGAATTTTATATCTATGTATTTCTTGGGCGGGCTTGTGGAATGTTCTTAAATGTTGTTCATAGTTATCTCTTAATACATATTGCTATATTCATTAGAGAAAATGCTAAGTTGTTTTTTGGAAATACTTTTGTACTTTAATTATACTGTATATTTTTTTTTCTATGTTTGAGTCATATTTCTATAATTACTGAAATAACGTTTTTGTTTACGCTCACTTAGTTACGCTTGATCTAGATTGAATTCGATTACAAATGGATGCACGAATCTACATAATACAATAAATATGAATTAAATTTTGTCTTCTTCAAGCATGACCTTTTTCAGTCTTTTTACAATTTTAAGACACACTGTATCTAACAGATACGAACAAAATAAAACAATATAGTAGTTTGAATGCGGTGACTTCGAGGCGGACCCTACAGAAGACGATGGTACGAGCTTGTCGCCTACAGATATGTTTGGTCCACACTAGCTCAAGAAGGAGAGGATTGTAAAGAAGAACTCCCTTTATCCTGTCCACTTTTCTCTGTCTTGTGGTGCCTTCAGGGAGAAACGATAAACTAAAACAAAAATAATTTGTGGGAAGTTATACAACACGCCTTATACAACGTGGAGACAATTATTTGTGAGTGTGGTTGATTTGTTTCAGTGATTTCATTTACCGTCGTAAAATAATTAAAATCACTGGAAATATTAACGTATTAATGTACCTATAGGATTTATTTTGCAACTATCAAATAAATCGTAACATCGAAATTAAAAGAGTATTTTCTTCAAACAAACTAAATAGTAGTGGTGGACGACTATCATCATGATCATTATTAGCCTACTAGCTTCCAACCGCAGCTTAGCCCACGTAGAAGTTGGAAATTATCCCGCGGAAACGTACTACCGGGATCAAAAGTATTTTTGTGTTAATCTAGGTTGTAATCTATCTGTGTACCAAATTTTATCCAAATCCATTCAGTAGTTTTTGCTTGAAAGAGTAACAAACATTATATTATACATCATCACTACATAGTATAAATCAATGTCGCTTTCTCTGTCCCTATATCCCTATGTATGCTTAAATCTTTAAAACTACGCAACGGATTTTGATGCGGGTTTTTTAATAGATAGAATGATTCAAGAGGAAGGTTTATATGTATAATATACCGACCTCCACGCGGGCGAAGCCGCTGGCAAAAGCATTTTATAAAGTATTTTATAAGTAAGGATAATGTTCCCACTGTTGGCACACAGGCCTGCTCTCTGTGAGAGGGAGTGGGCCGTAATCCACCATGCAGGCCCAGTACAGGTTGGTAGGTGTCACATGTCTTCGAATTTTTGGTTCTAGGACATGTTTCTTCACAATGTTTTCATTCAAAGTTTTCAGAGCAATGGCGATGAAATAATTTACACAAAGTAAAGCTTGTCAATCTTTGACTAGCTATAGTAACTTTATTATTGGATATATTTGATTGAATTATTGGATTAAATTTTTTGTTGTAATGTTGTCTCCACCTTTTATGTCAAAAACCCTTTACTGCACTAACATTCTTACAAAGTCACCATAATTATAAATAAACAGTCCACAAAATGTCTCAGCTCCTCACTCACCGGACCCGTAGTACCGTCCGTGCGTAACTATGACGTAGCCGCGCACGGCGACACATGTCCCACGCCGCGCGACACATGTCGCTCTACGTAGACAGCCACGTGGCCTTAGAGCGAGCGACACATAGTGACGTTAGCTACTACACGTGTGGTAGCATGTGCTTAGAAGTCGATTTAGAAGGTTTTTGTTGAAACTTATATAAAAGCTACACGTCGAAGTTGTTATTAGACTTACTAACGTCATCGATTAAGCTGTTTTTGACAGCCTGATTTAAGCATTTTTACAATTTTTTATGTTTTTAACAGGACCGCCGCTAGTGATAGTAATTATGTATACTATCACAGTACATCAAGGGTCTGAACTTGTCATTGACAGTCATAATCATCATCATATCAGCCGAAAGACGTCCACTGCTGGACATAAGCCTCCCCCAAAAGCAGGGGATTTGCCATAATCGCCACGCTTTTCGGGCGGATTGGCGATCGCAGTATTATGGTAAAATGCATAGAGAACGCTGCTGCCCATTCTGTTCACCCACGGGAAGAATGGGACGATGCTATTCTTTACGTCCGGCATCACACGGAACAGCCATTGGCAGTGCTTTTATATAACGACGATTTTATTAGTTTCCGATGCGTAGTTGACCGTCAATAATACCTTGTCAGTCATAATACAGTAAATTTTGTATGTCTGACTGTCAGTCAGTTTTGTTTTGAAGAGTACAGTGTAGAATTCAGTAATTAATTGTAGCCTAAGTTTAGACATAATGATAAATAAGAGCACTCATGGGCCAGTACTAAAGGCCACGACTTACGAGTTGTAGGTCGTAGGTTCAAACCCTAAGCAGGCACTTTGCCTTGAGCAAATAATTTCATTATCACTCTTCTCAAAACGGTGATGCAAAACATCGTGAGGATACCGGCATGACAAACAAAAAATCGAAGAAATGTGACATCCGCCAACCGACACAGGGCCCGCGTGGTGGATTATGGCCCACTCCGTCTCACTGAGAGGAGGCCTGAGTCCCAGCAGTGGGAATATTGTAGGCTAATTATGCAGCTTGGGATATAAAGTGCTATTAGCCTTACAGCTCATCTGTTTCATCATCAGCCGAAAGACGTCCACTGCTGGACATAAGCCTCCCCAGAAGGGGGGATTTGTCATAATCGCCGCGCTTGGTAAAATGCATAGAGAACGCTGCTGCCCATTCTCTAGTAAGTCCCTTAGTCGCCTTCTACGACACCCACGGGAAGAAATGAGATGGGATTGATCTTTTTCATCATCTTATCATAATTATCTTCATTGACTTTCTTTTGTATGAGATTCCGTTCTATCAGTACTGTTTGAAGTTGTCATTTACAGGATACATTCTGCCATTTTTATTTCCACCTTTTCTTTTACCTCCAAATACAAAAACAACATTTTCACGACACAACTTACTAACCACTGAACTAAACCGAATTCCTTTTCCATTTCCTTCATAAACTAGTTTCCCCCTAACTCAGGGGTGACGTACCTCAGTGATGACGTCATCAAGGGTTGAAGGGTGGTGGGTGACGTCCCTCCAGATCGTCAAGGGTGATGTGTGGTTTGCTAATTGATAGTAATTACTGGTATTATATGTGTGGTTTTTGTAATGTTTGAAAGGGCTTTTGTGGTATGGTGTTGTCATGTTTGCATTATTTTATACAGGGGTACAGTGGCCTCGTTGGTTTAGTGGTCGCAAGCGCTATTGCTGAGCATGAGGCCGTGGGTTCGATTCCCAGGTCGGGCAAAGTTTTATTAGATTTTTCTATCTGGAGTTTCTCAGGAGCAGCCCCGGCATTCAGATTTATACCCGGTTGATGGCTATAAGCTCGCCCCCTTTTACTTGGGACTGAAACGTAACTGGCAAAATGTAGGTGGACTATAGGTACACCTCTGCTCAGCCCTTCGGGAAAACAAGGCGTGATGTTATGTGATGTGAGTACGTATGTAGACTTTTCCATTTAATTATTTCAAGTACAGAGGGAAATTGGAAGTGCTGATACATAGTTTTTTTACTTAGATGAATGGGTATTTGAAAATAGAGGATTCAGAATTACAAAAGTGTACAATAGTGATTTTTTATTATAATAAAACATGTAAATTACGACTGTTAAGCACACTTGTATAAAAAATAAGACCCAAATTCATATTTTTACAGCATAAAGTGTCATGCAACAATCTTACAATACTGACATACTCATTCATCAAATAAATCAACATTACGACATCACAGTCTCAAAAAAAACAGGCAAAGCCAGAAGGCAAGCCCTAGCGCGCATATCAGGGTCAAGGTGATATGTTTGTGCAACTTTCGAATCCTCCCCGCCTCCGTCTGATGCGCTTACCCCGCCAGGGGGGTATCCTTGCGCGTTATTTATAGGCGCACTAAGTGCGTTTTAAACATGGAGGCCGAAGGTCAGCTAATAGCTTAATAACCGTTCAGATACGTTGGAAAATGTTTTTATTTAAAGATAGTTTTAAGTATTTCCTATTACTAGGTTTTCGACCATTATTCATTTAAATTTAAAGCAACAATAATAAAAAATATTAGCTTTCTGCACTGCTTCTCTATAAAAAATTAATGTGCCAAATTTCACACTTCTCGGTCCGCGTAATTTTCGGAAAAAGGAGTACAACAAAGTTTTTGCTTCACATCACGTCATTTTAGTCGTGTTACAACGGCAGCCCATTTTATGTATCCAATGACTACTAATCATTTATAAAAAGAAATATGTGTATTTTTGAACATTAAAATAATTTATTAAGTTGAAGCTAGTTTAATGTTAAAAAAATATATATTTTTGAACATTAAACTAACTTCAACTTTCCAACTGATCGACTTTTTGACAATTCAAAAGTGCCTGTAAATGGTTTAATTGAAATAAATGCTTTGAGTTTGAGTTTGAGTTTTAAAAAAATGATAATATCATTCACTAAGACGCATGACGTAGTTTGAAACACCCTGTTATGGAGATAGAATTAATTATGTAATGTAATGGTAAGTAGCTAGATATCTTCTATCGTTTGATACGTAAACATTATTAACAGGGCCCTCCCTGTTAATAATGTTTCATAATTCTAAACCGTTATTTATTTTTCTTTGTACCTATTATCTTAATTAATGGTAACAATGTTTGAATTGCGCCTAGAGGTATTTTATGACGGATACATTTAGAAGACCATCTTTGTAAGACGACTAAAATGTCACGGTATATAGACGTCTTTCCAATGGTACATCTGTATTCCCATAGTCCAAAAAACGAATTAATTTATATGTTTTAACGCAATTTATTGTTCTCATTTCTCATACTCATTTATTTATGAGAGTTTTTGTTTTATGAAGTAGAATAATAAATCATCATCATCATATCAGCCGAAAGACGTCCACAGCTGAACATAAGCTTTCCCCAAAAGGGGGATTTGCCATTATCGCCACGCTTGTCAGGCGGGTTGGCGATCGCAGTATGGTGGTCAAATGCATAGAGAACGCTGCTCCCCATTCTCTAGTATGTCCCTTAGTCGCCTTCTACGACACCCACGGGAAGAAATGGGATGTTGCAATTCTTTTACGTCCAGCACCACACGGAACAATAAATAATTGGTTCGGAGTAACAAATAATTGGTTCTAATGATTTCATCTCGAGTCAAAAACGTACTATTAATCGTTGCCTTGTATTATTAAAAAATTACATAAATATCAAGTTATTATGCACTTCACAATCAGGCTATAACGTTCCCACTGCTGGGATACAGGCCTCCTTACTGTGAGAATGAGTGGGCCATAATATCCACGTCACGGGTCCAGAGCGGGTTGGTGGATCATAATGCACTTATAGTTGTAAAACTGTACAACTGTACCTATATACCATTCACACATTTAACATGTATCAGAAAGCCCTTTACCCAATAGAAATGATCTTCTTATCACAACCTACCTTGTAGATACAAATCCTCCAACAGATTCTTCAGATAAAACTCAAGTCTAAGTTTAAATAGCGACTACAAAGCGATAAGGAAAAGCTGCGCAGGGGCAGCCGGCGTACTCAGACCGACAGCCTTGACGCGACGCGTTGCTCTTGTTGCAATTTTTTGTACTACGACTGCGTTTGTGATATGGGGTGGGCAGGGGTCTTGGTTTTATGATGGCGGGAAATTCTTACGTTATGTTATAGCACGGATAATATAATATTGTACTACGCTTATTAGTTTTCTCCACACTTCTATTCGCCATTTATGTTTCGTAAACACCGTTATCATTTATATACTATACATCGTTTTGTGTCTGTATTTGTGACTACGTTGTTCTTCTAAACTACGCAACGGATTTTGACGCGGTATTCACCATCATTAAGAGAGTTTATTCCAGAAGGTTTATGTGTATAAAGCATAAGTATTAAACTTACCTAAAATAATGAAATCTTGATTCTTGTGAAGTCGTAAAACTGTGCGTGCGAAGCAGTGGTGGATCTTTAGTTAAAAATAATTAAATGATTGCTTCTGTCGTCTCAAGTCAAAAATAATAAAGAAAGTATATGTAATTCTATGTGTATTATAATTTAGAATTGCAACAAAAACTCCCTAGAAACAAGTTTTTGCTGACAACTCTGTAATTTTCAATGTTTCTGCTCTTTACATAAAAACTTCTTTTTTCTTCTTTCTTTTTGTCTAGCATTTTATATCTTCAGTTTTAGGGTATAAGAAGACTTTTAAGTGTCAAATCTGCATGGTGTTACTAAAGCTGCGCGCACGCAGCCGGTGGTTACTCACCGAGACAGCCTTGGTGCAGACGTCTTTCTTTTGTTGTAGCTTTGTTAATGTATGTATGGTTATCCTTGTTATTGAGCACGGGATCAGCTGAGATGTTTTAGTGTCTTTGCTGTATGCTTACGTATTTTGTGGATTATATTGAAAATGGTTTAGAATTTCTATTTAAGGTTATTTATTTTACCTATCAGTGGTATGACTAATTGTTATGTGTTGTAAATGAGCTTTGAATGATGAAGTTTATCATGAAATAATGCTATAAATAGTAATTATCATTTTGTTCGGATCTGTCAACAATTATTTCAAGGTTATGAGTTAGCCTTTCAATAACTCAAACTCACAGTATTTATTTCAATAAGAGCATTTACATGCACTTTTGAATTTTCAAAAAGTTGGTCAAATAGTCAGTTGAAGCTTGTTGCCCAATCCAAAAAGTAGATTTCTATGGAGGCGAACAGGCAAGACACTCCAAGGACACTCTTTTAAGTCGTGATAAAACAAAGTTGCTTCTTTAAGTGAGGTCAATGTACAAAAAAATGCAGAAACAATTAAAAATATAAGATTTAAAATAACCCTATATTAATTAGGTCAAATTTCAAATAATACTTTACTTATAGAGTCTAACAGGTCTCTTCAAGTCGGCTTAGGCCTTCGTACGCCTTGCCTGGGACCCCATGGTTCCGAGATATATAAAAATATTTTACAAAAACATATTCACTTCAAGGCACAAAGCCCCGGCTCTTGTACTAGGACTTTCTGTATCACAAGAGTCAGAAATGGCTCACCCATTATTATTTTTTTGTTTTTTGATAATGGGAAACCGTCAAATAACTTCTCCCGCTCTGGGCGGAGCGGGAGGGCGTGTCAGACTTTTACTGACTAAAACCCACCCGTGTTCCCTCAGTTGCTCCACCCAGAGCGGGAAAAGTTATTTGCTGAACTCCCACCCTAAAAAAAAAACCCGGGTTTCGTCAGTTGCCTCTGTGCCAGGGGCCATGGTATCTCTTTCGAACAACCTGCCCTTATTAAATTCCATAAGCGAAATATCTTATAGATTAGCTGGTTGGTGTAGTGGTCGCAAGCGCTACTGTTGAACATGAGGTCCGGGGTTCAATTCCCAGGTCGGTCAAATTGTGGTTTTGGATGACCATAGGCTCGCCTACTATTGCATCGGACTTAAACATAACTGCCGAAATGTGGGTGTTCTAGGTATAGAGTACCTCTGTCTAACCTTTTGGGGACTACAGGCGCGATGTTATGTAAAATACCTTATTGTAAAGTCAGACATACCAAGACATGGCGCCACTACTAAAGTGCAACTATTTCCTCAACCCCGTCTATCTCGCCACGGAGCTACGAATGCACCAAATAAAAATAAAGTAAGTAACTATGCAATTCAAGGTGCGCACACGCACCACACACCGGGCGGCCCTGAAGTTCGTGTTTGATTACGGAAACCTATAGGTACGTAGTCTTTTCTTAGATCCAAGTTTTTTTTTTTAGTAGGTTGTAGTTGGGACTTTTAAGTGTTTCGGAACTTAAATGATGCATGGAGGATTAAATAAAGGATTTTCTTTTGTTTTGGGGGTAGTTTATTGTTTAAAATATACTTGTTTTATAAAACGTGTTCGTAGGTACTACTTACTATGTAAAAAACGGTGACAGCAGGCTTAGCACGAGAGCCGTAGAGAAGCGCTTTGTCGACAAAATGGGTGTCAGGAATCCCAGGCTTATTCCCTGCCACCGTAGGCGCGGGCTTGCGGACGGCGAGTAATGGGTAGCTCGCTGTCCGGTAAGGACCAAGCCCGGGTCGACGGCGCGGTGTGTTCCACGCGCGCCTCAAAGAGATGTCAGTATCAACTGATGGGGCTCGGAAGGGCCGATGCCTGCCAGGGGTGTGGGTTGTTCGAAAGAGATACAGTTGCCCCTGGCACACAGGCAACTGAGGGAACACGGGTGGGTTTTAGTCAGTAAAAGTCTGACACATCCTCCTGCTCTACCCAGAGCGGGATAAGTTATTTGGTGATTTAGCACCCACAAAAAAAAAGAAAGGGAAACTCATAACTATTCGTACATTCACATTAAAATTATTTATCGAATAACCTTCGCGTCAGTATTAATTCATTTTCGTGACAATGTTTTGTAGAATACATTAACAATACAAACTGACCAATTATAATTGATTACGTCATCAAATAGTCACGTTATACGCTATTGTGTGGTAATGAATTGTGATACTAACTTTATGCAGAGGTTTTTTCTGCATTTTCGCTTTAATTATATTCGCCTGTATTGGTCCTACTGTGGGGCAAAAGCTTTCCTCTAATACAGTCAGTGAAATTAATTGTTAAGCAAATTGACGCCTTGGATTTAGCCAAGTCCTAGTTATTTTACACATCTATCAAAAATGACAGATTAGCTAATAATACAGTCACAAAAATTAACTGTTAAGCGAATTGAGATGTTATGTAAACTTTCCATGTCATAGCCATTTTATACTTGTGTTGAGGGCTTAGTAATAACGGCCGCACGGATCGATCGATCAGGTTAAGATACGCTCGCCATCTTTACACACCCAAACCCCTCCGTGCCTCGGAAAGCACGTTAAGCCGTTGGTCCCGGCTGTCATTCGTGGATCTTTAACAATCGTTACGGGTCGTCAGAAGCCCGAAAGTTTAACAACAAGTCTTAAGCAGGGGTATCGTGTTATCCAGTACCTAAATGGGTTGTGGACGTCAGATAGGCAGTCGCTCCAAGTAAAATACTGGTATTTAGCTGTAAGTCCAAGTTTCCAAAAGATATTGTCTTACACTGATAGTAATTGGTGACTTTAATAAACCTTTTGTTTTATTAATGTATCTTTATCTTTAAAAAAGGTGAACTCTCTTTCTCCACACGCGAATATTTCTTTAGATAGGAAGTGGTGAAGGGTGGGCGTTTTGGGGGACTGTCTCATGTACTTTGACGTTCGAAAAGTGCTGATTCTCAGCCTAATTTGAATAAATGACTTTTGATTTTGATTTAGATATAGATAAGAATCTAGTAAAATTCTTCCTGCCTTAATCGATCTTTTAACTTTTATTAAAAGTTATTTTCATTACAACCTTTAAGTAAAATGTTCTAACAATATTAAGAACAAGTTTTTGCCAGCGGTATCGATCGCGTGGAGGTCGAAAGTTATCCCACGGGAACGTACTATTGAGATAAAAAGTACCCTTAGTGTTATTGCAGGATTACAAAACTATCTGTGTGCCAAATTTCATCCAAGTTCATTCAGACGATTTTATGTGATTTGAGTAACAAATATCCAAACACCTAAAAATGCAAATATCACATTTATAATATTTGTAGAATAACATTTCTGATAGAATAGCACAGGAAGAATGTTTCACCAGTTATGTTTAACTCCCATGTAATAGGGGGCGACCCTATTGCCATCAACCGGGCACAAATCACACCTGCAGGCTGCCACTGAGAAATTCTGGACGGAAAAATCCTATAACATTTTGCCCGACACTGGAATCGGACCCATCAGATCTCATGCTGAGCAATAGCGCTTAGGACCATTAGACCAACGACGCAGTCCTTGCTAAGAATCTAGTAAAATTCGACTTGGGACTTTAATAAAAGATTATTTTCGTTAAAACCTAAGCTACTGTTCGCTGACACTGCGGCGCAGTTGTCAACAGTCTAGGATACTACTGCCTGTGTTGCAGCCAAAGCCTGGGCCGCTTAGCACGACACGCAAACATTAACGACATCATCCGACGAGCTCTTGTCACCGTCGGCATTCCAGTTGTATTAGAACCCAAAGGCTTGGCACGCAACGATGGCAAGACCCCGGACGGAATGTCTTTATTTCCATGGAAGTCGGGTAGGCCTTTAGTGTGGGATGCAACGTGTGTCAATACTCTTGCGCCATCCCATCGTGTGCGCCATCCCATCTTCCTGGCTCGGTGTGCTGTGCTGGCGCTGCCGCTACGGCTGCGGAAAACCTCAAGCGGCAAAAGTATAACAACCTAACTGGTAATTATATTTTCGAGCCGTTTGGGGTTGAAACCCTCAGGCCGTGGGGTCCGAATGCTCATGGTCTCTTCTAGGAAATCTCGAAAAGGCTGGTTGACTTTTCCTGTAACCCAAGGGCTGGTTTCTACCTTGGCCAGCGGCTAAACATTGCCATACAACGTGGTAATGCTGCCAGTCTCTTGGGAACGTTACCAGTCGACAGCGACGCGGATGAATTTTTTGACACAAGTTTTTAATTTGTGAATAGATTTAGTTAATTAGTATTCTATTTGTTTTTTAGTAACTGTTTTAATAGTATTAAGAATGTAACAAAGAATGCTACCAGAGAAAGTCTAACCACATTTGGCTCAGTAATTTTCGGACAAACGTGTGCAAACTAATAAATAGTCCGATTTTTCTCTGTTTGGAATAATATTGGTCTAGAACGTCGTAAGTTGGAGTAAGCCTTTGTTCTGTAAATTGTATTTATAAATGACTAACTGTTGCCCGCAACTTCGTCTGCGATCCAGGGTGAAAACCTATGTCCTTACCCAGGTCATGGTCTATCTGTGTGCTAAATTTCATCCGAATTCGTTCAGCCGTTTTAGCGTGAAAGAGTAACAAATAAACAAACTTACTTTCACATTTATAACATAAGCTTGGATGTTGATGATGACACCAGCTTCTTGCTGTCCCACTGTTGGGCAAACGCCTCTTCTTATACAGAGAAGGCACGAACATTGATCACCAGTTCACCACGCTTGCTCAAGACGGGTTGGCGATTTCCGACTTAACGTCTGGATGACCGAGCTTTGCTCGTCTTTTTTTTTGGCTTGTCGTTTTCTAAAAATTAAACCTATCTAGATCGATTAATCGCCCCGGAAACCCCCTGCATACTAAATTTCATGAAAATCGTTGGAGCCGTTTCCGAAATTCAGATTATATATATAAACATATATAAAAGAATTGCTCGTTTAAAGGTTTTAGATATTAACTATACGTCCAGGTTTCTTCACGATGCTTTTCCTTCATCGATGTCAGTAATGATAAGTAGAAAAGTACATTTAAATTGATAAACATAGAAAGTATGGGGGCTTGTTTGTGGCTTAGTAAAACCAGCCGTACGAGTCGATCGAACAGGTTAAGCTACGCTTGATACCGTCGGGCCGTGGACGGGTGACCATCTTTCCATACTAAGACCCTCCGTGCCTCGGAAAGCACGTTAAGCCGTTGGTCCCGGCTGTCATTTGTGAATCTTTGACAATCGTTACGGATCGTCAGAAGCCCGAAAGTCTGACAACCAGTCTTACCAAGGAGTATGGTATTACCCAGTAACTGGGTTGTGGAGGTCAGTTATAGGCAGTCGATCCATGTAAAATACTGGTTTTCAGCTGCCTCCGGTTAGACTGGAAGCCAACCCCAACGTAGTTGGTAAACGGCTAGGCAAATGATGATGAAACATAGAAAGTACATTTAAATTGAAAAAGTCTCATTAGTTTTTGCCCGGATTTGAACCCTTTCAGTCGATGATGATAATATTTTATTTAAATATAAGGAAAAACTAGTTTAAGGTATATTCATAGTCTTAAAAGAACTGCATTATAATCAGAGATCGGATATTCGGATGCATATTCACCTAAAGTTGCGATGTTGGCTAATATGGAACGCGCTTTTGTATCGAAAAAATCTTCATTAAGGTGAACCTAGTCCACATTTTTCCCATACAAACTTCGGGAGTGTTTTACTCCACTGTTCGACAATGTACATAAAAAATTAAACATGGTATGATTTTGTCTCATTATTAATATTGTCTGTACGGAAACAGAATACTAAAATAAAAAGCCATTAAAAAGTTAGGAGCCAACAAAGATTCGTTTTTCTTGCTAATTTAACCTAACTTTGGGCGTCTTTAAGTAATAAAAGAAGTATAAAATCTAAAAAACCAAGTCGGTACCGACAAAGCTCAGATATCGAAAAGTTCAATTAACTTTATTAGTCATTGATTTATGCAGTGGTTTTTTCATAAAACCCGATCTTCCGAAGGATTGTTCATAATTTTTTACGCGCTTGTTGTACTATAAATGATCCTGCATCTCACTCAAGAATGTTGAGGGTGTAGACTAGCGTCTAACTACTCATCACTGATACTACCTCTGTCGGACACGATGCCTGATGAGACAGCATGCATTTTAGCCAGGCCCATCAGTGAGTTCGAGCCCGCGACTAGGTTCCCCTTAAATGTTAAAAAATGTTTTAACTAACACACACCACCCCCACTCTTACGGACTTTATACACCCTACTTAAACATATTTGCATCGCGATTAATTTGAAATAAATATGTGTCTGAATAGATAAGCAATCCTAATAATTTAGAAGTCGCTTCCATGCTATACACCTGACTAGTTATGCATTCCCGGTGTTCCTAGCATCCCGGGATATTTTTATCAAAAAACATTTTTTGAGCCCCTTCCATACTTTCGTAACTAAAAATTAACTTTAGGTAAATATGCATCCGATTATCCGATCTCTAATTATAATATAAAGTCAACCATTAAACTATACAGTTTACGGTCCTTTGTTTTCATTAAGCGTAAAAAAGTAAAAAGTTACAACTGATTGACAGTTAAACACACGTATAAAAATAATAAACCAATACAAGGAGTCTTGTAAACTCTAAAACGAATCAATTGTCTTCGGCAGTGTTCGACGCCACGATGATCGTCGAGTGCCTTCGGGAATCTTCGGGCGCACGAGTTTAACTGAAGTCTGACAGACATGATGCAAAGTTAGCACAAAAGATTGAATAGTTTTCTTGTAATTTGCAACCAGACATCAGATAATGGAAGGTCACAGGCTAGACCTTTTCTAGGAGTCGATGCAAGTCAGTGATTAGCTAAGATTTAAAGAATCTTTGGAATAATTTGGTTTTTAATTGGTATCAGCGTCATTTATTTACGAGATCATTTGGCTATCTACAGTTATAATCTGATTCAATGCCTCAGGTTTGAAGTCTAAGATAAACAAAATGATGGAAAGAAGTCCTATTGTGTCATACTACATAAATTATCTTTTTCCAAAAAATTTAATTCTAAGTAATGACAAATGTAAAAAAAAGATTTTCTTCTATTCAATATTAGAGTAGATCTTTTTTTATTCTAAAATGAATACAATAAAAAACTGAATTTGTCAATATAATATAGGTACTCATCTTTTGACCTCTTCGTTTATGCATATTTTTCATCTCTTTCACACATCATCAAACCGAAGATGACACAGTGTTGGACTATGTATCAATATACTCAATGCCTCGTTAAAATTATTACACTGTGTCGTAAATGGAAAACGCAACTACCACTCCGAATTAATAACCAGTATACGTTCAGCTCTGTGCCACAGCTTTTCATTTAACGGAAGAGGTCAGAATAAATTTGTTACTTTTAAGCAGTGTTAGAAAGAAAACTACGCACCTACAAATTGAACATATCCAGTTTGTTCTGAAACTACTATATTGTTCCTTGATTAACACAGTGTATCACACTGTTCGGAAATCGTTAACACAAAATCAAGTACCCAATTCTCCTTGACCTCTTCCGTCGCACATTTTATTAAACACAAAAGGTCAAAATAAACTGGCTAGGCAAACTGTAATTGAAAAACACTGTGCCCACAAAAGTAACACGACCAATACATCTTGAGACATGTGACCTTGTAATTTGTTCCTCATTGAAGGTCAAGTAAACTTGGTACTCTGCAGGTCTGTGTTATAGATGGAATACAGTGCTAAGTTTTAATGCCAGTGTATTCTGAAACATGTTGTCTTACCTTTTATATGGTAGCTAAGGCCGTTTTAAATTGGTGGTATTCAACAAGTAGATTCTTGGGTCTCCTTTTATAAAACTGGCTTTTGTTTCCTATATTATTTCGTAGTTTATTTTCTCTTTACTTAAAGCTAAGATGTAGCATGGATCGTGCGGATAATAATAGTTTGTGCGATTATTCTGTCGCATTCTCCACGTTGGTAATTTTCTTCCAAATTAGGATATACTACCTAATGGAAACTAATGGACGTTGTAAAACTACGTAGTTCCGTGAAAAATCAGACATAATGTACAACGAATAAGGTACCTGTTCCCATCATCGTCATATTAATCAACTGTGTTATAAGCAGCTTATCGACCTTTAGAGCCAATAAAACTAACAACAGATATTTCACGTCTAGACCTCCATCATTCACAAAGTCTCCGTGCGACTAATCGCGCGTGAATAGGCAGTTATAAGCCTTAAAGGTATTGTATGAAGGGCATTGAATATGTTAGGATATTGGTCCTTTATGCTATATGTTTACATTTTATAACTTATTTTGGTTTGAGATGTTGCTGTCATTAACAACCTACCTAATGTATCAATAAGCATATACTTATTCAATAAATTGTTCATAGATTGAGAATAAGCCGTGTCTTAGAAAGCACGTTAAGTCGTTGATCCCGGCTGTCATTCTTGGATCTTTGAAAGTTGTTACGGTTCGTCAGGAGAGCCCGAAATTCTTACAACCAGTTCCACCAACGGGTATCGTGTTATCCAGTAACTGGATTGTGGAAGTCAGGTAGGCAGTCAAGCCATGTGGAATACTGTCAGCAGCAACTGATGGGACCCGCAAGGGCCGATGCCTGCCAGGGGTGCGGATTCTTCAAAAGACATACCGCGGCCCCTGACACATAGGCAACTGAGGGAACACGGGTGGGTTTTAGTTAGTAAAAGTCTGACACGCCCTCCCGCTCCACCCAGAGCGGGAGAAGTTATTTGATGATTTCCCACCCAAAAAAAAAAGCCGTTGATCCCGGCTGTCATTCTTGGATCTTTGAAAGTTGTTACGGTTCGTCAGGAGAGCCCGAAATTCTTACAACCAGTTCCACCAACGGGTATCGTGTTATCCAGTAACTGGATTGTGGAAGTCAGGTAGGCAGTCAAGCCATGTGGAATACTGTCAGCAGCAACTGATGGGACCCGCAAGGGCCGATGCCTGCCAGGGGTGCGGGTTCTTCAAAAGACATACCGCGGCCCCTGGCACATAGGCAACTGAGGGAACACGGGTGGGTTTTAGTTAGTAAAAGTCTGACACGCCCTCCCGCTCCACCCAGAACGGGAGAAGTTATTTGATGATTTCCCACCCAAAAAAAAAAAAGCCGTTGATCCCGGCTGTCATTCTTGGATCTTTGAAAGTTGTTACGGTTCGTCAGGAGAGCCCGAAATTCTTACAACCAGTTCCACCAACGGGTATTGTGTTATCCAGTAACTGGATTGTGGAAGTCAGCTAGGCAGTCAAGCCATGTGGAATACTGTCAGCAGCAACTGATGGGACCCGCAAGGGCCGATGCCTGCCAGGCACATAGGCAACTGAGGGAACACGGGTGGGTTTTAGTCAGCAAAAGTTTGACACGCCCTCCCGCTCCACCCAGAGCGGGAGAAGTTATTAGATGATTTCCCACCCCAAAAAAAAAAAAAAAGCCATATGGAATAATGGTATTCAGCTGCATGAAGCCGACTTAGGAAAAGCCTGGCAGATGATAATGAGATTGAAAGTAAGCCCTTTTCTTTTATTTCTTTGTCTTGTTTTAAACTAACAGAAACAGCTATCACCAATCTGATTATCATTTGCGCGATGATTCTGGCAATTTCCTTGTCTTGTATCTCCTATTCTGGGTCTTGTGAACTCATGATCTGCCTAGCTTTTACCCAACTAAGTTGGCTTTGGCTTCCAGTTCAACCGGATGCTGTTGGGTGCCAGTACTTCACCTCCGTACTTTTCCGAGTGGTGCCGTACGTAAAAGAACAGCACCATCCTATTTCTTCCCGTGGGTGTCGTAGAAGGCGACTAAGGGACTTACTAGAGAATGGGCAGCAGCGTTCTCTATGCATTTGATCACTATACTGCGATCGCCAACCCGCCTGCCACGCGTGGCGATTATAGCAAATCCCTCCCTTTTGGGGAGGCTTATGTCCAGCAGTGGACGTCTTTCGGCTGATATGATGATGGTGACTTTACCTATCTGACTACTCGATAACTGACACCTCATAATAGTGACGTTTAGATGGGCATCCTCCCGTCTCGTCATACTTTCATCACCATTCCGTTTGCCAAGTGTGGTGATTAGGTCATTTACAACTAGATTTTTGGTAGCATTTAAAAGGGCCTTAGTTAAAGGACTACGTTTCTAAAAGCTTGTATCTTAGGGATACCGAATACCTAGAACATATCGCCAAAACTGTAGATTCAAAGTAAATATCTTGACATAAACCAGCGAATATAAATTGTTGTTTTCAAAACCATTTGTTTTGTGCATGTGCTACCAACAACAAGTTGCAAATATATAAATAGACTGTAATGTATACTTCGAAATGTCTGTTTTTATACGCTGGCGCACGAAACCGCTCTACAGATTTTCGTGCAATTTACCATTATTAGGATCGCCAAGCTTTTTAACGCTTTTTGGTTGTTCAATTTTTAACATTAAAGCTATCAATAAATAAAGTTGGATTTTTATACCTACGGAATTAGGTACTTATACCTTTTTTTTTTCAGACACCAGACGCGTCTTTTTCTGAGGAACTAAGACTATTTATTTATTAACAAGCATACTTACTGGTATTTTTATCATCAATGATTAAAGGATTTCTGGCTTTACGCTAAACTACTAACGTTTATACTAATTCCAATATATTCATAGCAATAATATTCCCACAACCTTTTACATAGATCACAACAACACTAACAAAACACATTACTTTTGACTTTGCAAAGACTTTGGATGCTCCTATCATAGACTCAACATACCTAATAGACGAGCCACACATGCATAACCACACACACACAGACACACACGTAACTGAATAGTTTTTAGGCAAGCAAAACAGCCGAATGTCATTTGAAAATCAAAAGTTAAACGACACGAGGCATGGCGGCCGAGCTACTACGGATTTAGACTAGGTAGCTATCTCGCGTGGCCTTCGGTTATGTGCAAGCGCAGGATCTGAGGCGTCAGCAGGATTTCAAGGCAGTTTTGTACGATATAGGGTTTGTTTATTATAGGTCATAAATAGTTGGTTTATTGAGCTAGATGGACGTTTTTCTTGAAATGATCTGGTGTTTTTCTTTTCAATGGTAAATAACATTAAATTTTTATCAAATATAAAAAAAAAATATTTTATATTATGGCTAAAAATAACTAGTTGTCGTCTATATTTTCAATGATGTTTATTGAGCTAAGAGATCATACTGAGACTTTTGTTTTTTGATAGTTTTTTAAGACTTTAATTTAAAATATTTTATCAGAAATAATATTTTTTTATTAAAGTAATAAATTAACCGTAAATGGAGTTATAAGTCTATATTTTCGATGTAACTTTGCTAGTATTTTTAATATTGTAACAAGTTTCGTGAGGAAGATGTCTATATGGTCTTGATAACCTGTTTCCAGACTGGACGGCATCCGGAAAACGTGGAGCCGGGGGCCAGCACGCTACTTGGGATAGGTCTGCGTATAATAGTGGATTTTGCAGCGCCTGTTTGTGGGCTTAACCGCCATAGTGAAGGTGATTAAAAAGGAGGTTTAGCTGTTTTTATAGATATTTTTTTAGGGTATTTTCTCTATAAAAAAATGCAGACTGCTGATTGATTTTTACAACAATTACGTAATTTAATTGGAAAGGAACTTCGGATTTGTTACTCGGTTTTTTTCGTTACCCACTGCGGTAGAATAATGTAGAATATTAATGTCTCTGGAGGTTTTTGTGTGAAAATAAGTTCCTGAATGCAGAATGAAGAGCTTTTTATTTTTTACGGAACATCATTATTGTTTTCCCTATAGGGTTTGGCAGAGCAGTACCTAAAGTAAACAACCGTTTTGTTCAATTATTGTTGTTATTTTGAAAGAAAGATAGAAAATACTTTTATTTAGCACAGATTTAAAGCACACAATAAACATTAAACAGCAGGAAAGAGTAAAATAAAAATCATTTAAAAGTGTAAGGTGAGAAGTCAGTAACTAGCATTATAGTGTGCCTCACGGCTGCGCTAAAAAGGCCCAGCTCAGCATAAATGCCACTCAACTAGTGCCTGACTCTGGTTTTCAACTGGACCTGACGTCTGAGGTGACGAATGTAAATCAGTTTTCCAGTCCAAAAATCAAATCAATGTCCTTTGATATAGTTTATAGTATAATATAAATTAAATTACTAACTAAATACAAAAACAAAACGACACTTAGGCGTCGAAGTATTGGTCCGCATTGCTGTCATCAGGAAACGTGCCCAGAAGACTGGCAGCATTGCCACGTTGAATGGCAATGCTAATTCTTTGGCCAAAGAACGACCCAGCCTTCTGCGGGTCTAAAAACGCCATATTAAGCAATTCCTCTAAACGTGATTAATTTCCTGAATTCCCCTATGATTCTGCTATTTGACATTTTACTTTAATAAAGCAATTCATAATTTGGTGACTATTTTACGAATTTCCATACAAAACTGTCAAATAGATGAATTGCGTACTGTCTACGCAGATAATATTATGAATTGTCAGTTTGTGAACATTTTAAATATGATTCATAATATGATCATAGTATGATTCTGCCAAAGTGGCCTTTTTAGACCTTTTTTTTAACAAACCATCTTGTTTTAGAACACAAGCTACTATAACATCTTTATATTTAAAATAATCATTGTAGCAATAATGATGATGCACACATGACTCCATTGACTTGTTTGGTCATTCAACTTATTTATTTAAAAATAATATTTACTTGCGTTTCTATCTTACTTTTAATAAAAAAAAACTATGTGGTCTCTATTGATTTATAAAGTTACCAGCTGTTACCGACTGTTGCTGGTCTGCGATCCAAGATGAAAAGTAGCCTATGTCCTTACCCATGTCATGGTCTATCTGTGTAGCGTGACATCGTAACAACGAAACTTACTTTTGAATTCATAATATTCGTTGCGATGTGATCTCTTTTTTTATAAATATCGTCATCATCATTATCATCATATTAGCCGAAAGACGTCCACTGCTGGACATAAGCCTCCCCCAAAAAGGGGGGATTTGTCATAATCGCCACGCTTGGCAGGCGGGTTGGCGATCGCAGTATGGTGGTTAAATGCATAGAGAACGCTGCTGCCCATTCTCTAGTAAGTTCCTTAGTCGCTTTCTACGACACATGGGAAGAAATGGGATGGCGCTATTCTTTCGTCCGGCACCACATCATTATTTCAGCTGAAAGACTTCTACTGCTGTACATAAGCCTCCCCCGAGCCCCAAGTTCCTGCTTCCAACGGAAGAATAATGAATTAATTTGCCAATTTCTAAGAATACTTTCTCTAAAACTACAAAAAATTATAAATTGTATAATATGTACCATTTGTATGTCTTTTTCAGCGTAAAATACCATTAATTTAGTTTCTCCTTAAATCTTACTTGGTTTGTTAGAACTTTTATGGCCTATAGCTATAGGAGCCGCGCTGGTGCGGTGATATTTGTAATTCACCTATATACGCTTAATATTGTTTTAAGTACAATTAATTTATCAGATTAAAATGCCATACTTAATCGAGATACTAAATTGATTAAAACATAAATTTTGCTGAACTAGTTTCTTTTTATTATTTTCCATAAAATTCGATTTAATTTGCAAATCTTTCCGGCTTTTCTAAAAATCTCCAATAAAATGTAGTACCCACTTACATAAACTATATTTCATTAAGTACCTTTTAATAGAGTTGATTAAAAATAATATTTTGATTCGACATATGTTTGTTGAACAAGGAATCTATTTGATTCAATTTATTCAAAATACAATCCTATTTTTGAATGTCGGAACAAAAATACTTCGATACTATCGAGCCGCTTCAAATAGGCCTATCTTACAATGAATGGCAGGAAATGCACACATTAAAAGTTCATTTATAACAATAAAATAATACTTAAAAATGCTATACGTTCTAAATTAACCCTAGCTTCCAAAAATAGGAAGAAATGGTAGTTCTAAATTCAAAATTTGAACATAAAGCAACATGGCGGGCCCGCGCCCGCGCACTTTGTAGGCTTCAAAAAAAGAACACAGAATCAAGATGGCCGACTTTCTCGGCAGTGCCTAGTACTGCTGACGTCACTCACGACGTGTCCTTGTCACTTTGTCTAGGGAACATTCCCGATTTATTAGAAAACTATACGTTTTTACTAAGTTATCTAGTGTTTTGTAAGCTTAAACGTCGCAGTTTTGTGATCCGTGGCGCTGAATACGATGCTGATTATTCCTTTGTGTCGTTTTATTTAAATAATGGTTGTTAAAAATAAAAAAATGGTTGCAAAACTTTTGCAATAACAGATCATCATAAAATACGTAAAGATAAATCAAAACGTAATTTAAAAATAACAAAAAGTCTTAAAATAAAAACAGGGAAAAACAAAAGTACTCACCAAAAAATAAAAACGGGAAACACAAAAGTCCAATAAAAGATAAAATAAATTCTAATTGCAGTAAAATAAAACACAACACGACACTTTAGTCACTAGAGTCTTCCAAAACGGTGAAAAATCTTGATTTTTATTTTTAAAATATTGTCACAATCGGTGACGTCTGTAAAATAAAATCCGAATGAACACTGCGCCTGACCGCCGCGGTATTTTAGTTCAAAACGCTCGTTGAATTAAGTAAAATAAAATCTATTTATCTATTAAAAAAGAACTATCAAATTCAAATAAGATTCCAAGTGGAGCGAAGTAACGCGTTTCGGGTTCTTTATTCAAAAAATCGCGACGGACTGGCGCGCTTTATAGTTGCAGGAAGAACGCCTTTTCCTAGTGATGTAGACACAAAAATTCTTTTCAAAAATCGCCAACGAGCGTTTTGAGCCAAAAAATCTAACCTAACCTAACCCAGGCGGGCGGGCGACTGGCGGGCGCGTAGGGGCCGCATTGCCAAATATTTTTTTTTGCATCTCGGCCGAATTATGCACTTGTATGCGACTTACGTCGTCCCTTCATTGTAGTGGTGCGACATGTACCGATTGGGCATTTTTATGTGCTGTCAATGTGTGGGGCACACACACGAACGCAACCAACGAAATTTTTGTCTGTGCGCGTTCTGAGCCCTTCGACGTGAAGTTTATTTAAAAAATTCGGCATGTTATGTAAACACGGGAATTTTTTTAGACACTAAAATACTTAGGTGTTGCCCGAAGGGGTCGATGGCCGCGTTTTTCGGGAACTCTGACTAATTTCGCTAAAAGGATCTCTTTCATACACACTCCGGTAGCAGAGGCTGTCGCAGCCGAACACCCAAGTTCGGTTTACGAACGCCGCTCGTGTTTCATCGTTTCGGCGCGAACGAATTTTGAACTTGGAACGTTTGTTTTCGAAATTCTTTGTTATTTGTGTCGATTAATATTTTACTTATTAAGGTGAACCTAGTACACATTTTTCCCACACAAACTTCGGGAGTGTATTACTCCACTGTTCGACAAAGTACATCAAAAATTAAACACAGTATTATTTTGTCTCATTATTAACATTGTCTGTACGGAAACAGAATACTAAAATAAAAAGCCATTAAAAAGTTAGGAGCTAACAAAGATTCGTTTTTCTTGCTAATTTAACCTAACTTTGGGCGTGTTTAAGTAACAAAGGAAGTGTGAAATCTGAAAAACCAAGTCGGTACCGACAAAGCTCAACAATCGAATAGTTTGATCAATTTTATTGGTTATTGATTTATGTAGTGGTTTTTTCATAAAACCCGATCTTCCGAAGGACTGTTCTTAAATTTTTACGCGCCTGTCGTACTATAAATGATCCTGCATCTCACTCAATAATGTTGTGCGTGTAGACTACCTTCTAACTGCTCATTACTGATACTACCTCTGTCGGACACGATGCCTGGCGAGACAGCGTGCTTTTTAGCCAGGCCCATCAGTGAGTTCGAGCCCGCGACTAGGTTCCCCTTAAGTACTCGTGATTGTTCGTAGAAGTTCCGAGCGTTCAGACCGTATTCTGAATTGGAAACCACAAATCGCAAAATTGCGAAACCGTATCACACATCATAGAGATCTAAGCCAATTTGCTTTCTTTTTCACTCACTTTTTTTTGGAATATATTTTACCGATGACTTCATCACTTAAACAACACTTGTATCACTATAATAATAATAAACCTAGGTACCAATTCCCGTCTATACCTAGTCAAACACTAAATTAGACTAAATGGAATACGATTAGCGTCGACTAGACAAGGCGGTCGTCTAAAAATAACCAATAAAAATACTATACCTAGCAATTTATGAGTTTGGTGTTTTTCTAAGAAACTGATTCATTAATGCCATAAGGGAAAAACGTTTATATTGCATTCTTTGCATGCAATATTTTAACGACATACCTATGCAGTTTTTGTGAGGTGGACAGATTTCAAAGCATCATCAGATTCATCACAACATTTTTTTTAGAAGACATTTTACAAAGAAATAACACTACGGCAAGAGTTACCATATCTTGTTATGGTAACTCTTGCCGGTTATGCTTAGGTCTTCGAAGCATAACCGAAAATGCTTCAAGGACAAAAAGATCACGAATGAGCACAAATTACATTTTTCCAAGGCAGGGGGCAGTGAAAAGGACCAAGCCCGGGTCGACGGCGCGTTGTGTTCCACGCGCGCCTCAAAGAGATGTCAGCACCAACTGGTGGGGTCCACAAGGGCCAATGCCTACCAGGGGTGCGGGTCGTTTGAGAGAGATACCGTGGCCCGTGGCACACAGGCAACTGAGGGAACACGGGTGGGTTGTAGTCAGTAAAATCATGACACGCTCTCCTGCTCCACCCAGAGCGGGGGAAGTTATTTGACGATTTCCCACCCGCAAAATAAAAATAATTTCTTTATTCTCTACTACACTCATCATCATCCAGTCTAACTGGATGCAGCTGAATAGCAATATTTTACTTGAAGCGACTGCCTATCTGACCTCCACAGCCCAGTTACTGGGTATTACGACACCCCTTTATAAGACTGGTTGTCAAATTTAGTCAACTACACCACATTTTGTAAATCATCGAGGCATACCATCTTAATCAAGGATTCCAATGAGATCAAGCCTGTCTTTAAAAAATATTACAGCAGCTTCTAAATAGGTACTAACACTTTAAAAAAATGCTAAACTTCGTTACTTTTATTTTTACGAACCTAGTAAACAAAGCATACAATTTCTCTAGCGCGTTGCATTTTTTCATTTTAGATAATTATGGACGATTACATCCTCCATCTTTATAACCCAGAATCAAATTACCACACTTACTTTCCTCGTCCCCACTTTACCTCGCTTAAGCTAAGCTTGACGCGACGGTCCGTGGATGGGTGATCATCTTCACATACCAAGACCCGTCCGTGCCTCGGAAAGCACGATAAGCTGTTGGTTACGGCTGTCATCCATAGATCTTTGCCAGTAGTTACAGGTCGTCAGAAGCCCGAAAGTCGCACAAACAGTCTTACCAATGAGTATCGTACAGTCTTACCCAGTAACCTAAGAGGCAGTCGCTCTATGTAAAATACTGGTAAGCTTCATCAGGTAAGACTGGACGCCTACCCTAACATAGTTGGGAAAAGGTTAGGCAGATGATATTATCTCCAAAAACTCAACACTAAACTGACAAATCCCCTAAAAAAACAAACGCGAACTAATTCCTATATTTAAGGTACCCTAAACCATAGTGTATAAAGACCATCGAAGCAAAAAAGGACAATAAAGGTCGCCAAGCGACACAGGTGTTTCAAAAATAGTAAAAAAGCCCTTTGAAACTACTCAGTGGGCTCGATAGCGGCAGGAACTATATATAGAGCGGGCTCGTGAAATTATAATCAGCGATTTAGGTTATGGATAAAGGGTTATATGGATTAATTGAGTCGGTGATTAGATTTTTTCGTATTTATGGTCAAGTATGTAGATAGCAGTGGTGCCCCAGTGGTAACAGCCTTGACTTACGAGTACTTCGTGCAAATAATTACATCACCGCTGCTCTCAAAACGGTGAAGGAAATCATCGTGAGGAAACTGGCATGTCCTGGAACCATGACAAGACATGTGACATCCACCAACCCGCACTGAGCCCGCATGGTAGATTACAGTCAACTCCGTCTCAAAGAGAAAACTGTGTGGGAACATGAATGTAGTGACCAAAGCGCCTTCTGTGTCGTATGCAAAGCCTTGCCGCGGTCAAACCGAACCATGAGAGGCAAAGCTGGTACCTACTCCTTCTCAGGTTCTTAGGTTCTACGGTTCTTAGGTCAATTCAAAGCAAAACCTCATCATCATCAATATTTCAGCCCAAATATGTCCACTGCTAGGCACAGGCTTCCCTTAAGCACCGCCGCTTCGAACGCTTCTGTGCTCCTCGCATCCAGCAGATTCCTGCGGCCTTAACCCGGTCATAGAAAATAAAATTCTTCAGGGGACTTAACCAACTTTCACGTATCTTCGGTAGGGTTACCATATCAAAATTATATGCTGTCTTTTTGATAGGGTTATGTTATGAGTTATGATCCTATTAAAATATTTTGACGAGTCAATCGGCAGCGGGTTACTCACTTCATATTTTAATCATTGACCTTTGATTCGATGCTCTCTCGGTCTCACCAAATAGATATTTTTAGTTACAAGGTCTAGGTACGTATTGGTTTTTTGTCGCCAGTTGAAATCCCAGAATAATAAAATCAGCAAGTACAAAGGACATATAAAAAACCCAGCTAGCATCACACTCCATAAAATAGTGTAAACATTAAACTGCTTAATAACAACATAAAAAATACAAAGTGCATTTCCTGCAGTATTCAGTGATAAACGTTAAAAACACTGCGCCCGCGCATTAGATCGATAGGCCGGGTTGCCGCCCTGACGTCCTTGTTAGACGAAGGACGAATCGACTAATACTGATAGGCCACAGAGTAGGGCAGAGACGCGACAGTGGCAGACTGTGTGGCTATTAAGATCTCTAAATACTACTAAATCGACGAGAAGATCAATTGCATATCGCACTTGAGAGACATTGTCGATCAGATAACAGAATTTGCATCAAATTATCAGCCACTGGCACAGAGCAACTGAACATTGTAGGTATTAATGATCTTTCTCAAAGCATAGCTTTTGACCAAGAGAGGGGCTCGTGGCTAACTGAAAACAACCGCGCGCGTTTGAATGTTAATCTACGCTTGCCACGATCGGTTTGTGGATGGGTGATTATCCATTATGATTATATCATTATCGAGACCCCTCCATGCCTTGGAAAACACGTCAATCCGTTTGGTTTCGGCCCTCATTCGTAGATCTTTGATATCCGTTGATGCTAAAAACCCCGACAACCAGTCTTACCAAGAGGTATCGTGTTAAGTCTGATAAGTACTCGCTCCATGTAGAATACCGGTATTCAGCTGCATCCGGTTAGACTGGAAGCTGACATCAACATATTTGGAAAGAGGGGCTATAAAGATTTTGACTTTTGACCAACATTATGAACTTCACAGATACACGTAACCAAAACCTTGTCGTAATACCGAAGCAAACTACACTGCCACTGTGTCAATTGAGTTATGTAAACGCAAAGTTCAAAGATCTTCATACCAAAAAGTTCTTCAAGTAATGGACTTCTACCATTGATTCTGGTACCACGCAGTAATTCATATTCTGAATACTTATGTATTGCAGCTGTAATAAGATAAAAGTAACATTATTCCATCATTATCGCCTTTCAAGACACATATTTCAATTAATAACCTAAAAATTACAACCGTGTTCCTATCCATTTGCTTGAATATGGCAGTGAGTGCAGTAATGATGAAAGTTTATCAGAAACACAGCACGCAGGTAAGGTTTACACTTTGGGGAAGTTAGATGTCATTTCTTTGTTTCTAACGTCATCATCTTCTGCCTAGTCTTTTGCCGACTACGTAGGTTGGGTTCGGTTTCGGAATAACCGGATGCAACTGAATACCAGTATCTTACATGAAAAAAAAAATGGATCGACTGCCTATCTGACTTTCACCACCCATCTACTGAGTATTACGATACCCTTTGGTAAGATAGATTGTCAGACCTTCAGCCTTTTGAAAACACGTAACGAATGTCAAAGATGCACAAATGACAACCGGGACCAACTGCTTGACATTATTATCGAGGCACGGGGGGTCTTAGTATGTAAAGGTGGTCTTGGTCCATGAGTTGAGTGGGAGAAAGCACTCCATCTTCCTCCACAGTAATTTTTCTCTTGACCTGGGTTTCCTAAATACTGATGTTCCTCATTTAATACACCTCTAAAGTCCCTCAGCTTTGTCGTAAAACAAGACATCACATCCAAAATGTCGCGTCTGCGGATATTTTCAAATATAACATTGTTCGTGTACGTGTAAATGCACACATCCTCACCTGCGCACAGTGGAACGAATGTATGGGAGCGGTTGGACGTAGACATGTCCGAAAAAAAAGAGTAAAATTATGCCAAACTAATGATGCCATCTTATTCGATTACTTAATGCCTTCATAACTTGTGGTGATGAATTTCTTCATAACTCCCATATTTCGGGAGTAATTTGAGAAAATGTGAAATTTTACTATGAAAATGAGTGTATCGAGCTCTCTCCCTCCTGATTCCGGGCTTGTTTCAAGTAGCGGTCTCTAATATCATAATGCTAATACTAAGAGCTATATTTAATACTAAGACACATAGTGCGCCAAATGTGCACTTTCTGGGATAAAGAGTGATGTTTATTTTATAACACAATTTTTTTATTTTTTGTTTATTTTGTTGATTAAAACCGTTTTTCTAAAGGTTTACCTTATTACAATAACATTTCTGAGCAGCCAATTAGAGAAGATATAAGCTAATTAGGATATATAATTAGGGACTTAAGGTTTACATATAAAACTGATGCACTAATGATTACTGATAAGAACATTGCTATTATTTAATTACTAAATGGCTCTTAATACACTAATTTAGCATGCATCATTTACTAATTATCACAATAACTAATTACCTTGCAATATTTAACAAAGGATACCTGGGATACCTGGATTTTATATAAATAGGTCACTATTAGTAACTTTAAAATCAGTGTTGATTTACACCTCGTTGTATCCAAGCTAATCTCGCAATGTATTTTCCAAATTTTAATACAAATCTTGATATTCACGTTGCTTTATGCGCACGCGCACATAAAGATTTACGCGACTTTAACTATTTGTTCAGTGTTTTAAAAGATAACAGTTGTGTTCAGTTATGTGAAAGTGCTGAAACAAGTTTAAAAGACTGGTGTCGTCGATTTTGCTACCGCATTTATGCAAAATGGACACAGTCTGGAAGAAGCACAGATAAGTTTCGGAAGAAACATGAGATTTGGCTACAGGCTGCAATTCAATGGCCGGAATTACAGAATGAAAATATGGAACCTTCTACAGAAAATATAAGTGACGTCATCGAGCCCATAATTTCTCCTGCTAAATCTGATGCTTCAACTTGTACACATCCTAGTCCTCGTAAATCTTTTGAGGACCTTAGTAACCGGCAAAAAAGAAGACGCACTGAAGATAGTCTTTCATGCAGCAGTAGCAGCGCTGAAATTATGTTTTCGGCCGAAAGGGCGCTTCAAAAGGCAGGACAAAGCGATACAGCTTATGTTATGAAATACTTGACGGAGAATCCAGAAGAGGCCTCAAAAATCAAAGCCTTCATTGAAGGTAAATCAATTCAGGTACGGGAAATATCCCCTTTGAAGGCATTGGCTCTTTATGTATCGATGAACTTATCGAAATGGCGCTATAACACTCTTCGGGATTTCAACACTCAAGAAGGAGCTCTTCAATACCCGAGTTACTACATGTTGGTTAAAGAAAAAATTAAGTGCTATCCGGCCAAAGAAGATCTCACAGTTACAGAGAGCTCTGCAAAAATCAAATTACAAGCCTTGATGGATTTAACCTCAAGAAGACTTATTAGGTCGTTAGAAACCCCTGTTGATCCCAATCAACAGCTCGTATTGACCAGCAAATGGGGTTTTGACGGATCATCTAGCCAAAGCATTTATCATCAAAGGACGAGTGAAGATGAGCAAATCGATCTTGCTAGTAATTTTATGATTAGTCTTGTACCACTGCGGCTCGTCTCAAAAGGTGTAACAATTTGGGAAAACGAGCGACCATCTTCCACTTCATTTTGCCGGCCAATATTGTTTAAGTTTATAAAGGAAACCAAAGAAAATGTGCAGAGAGAGATGGCTGAAATCGAAGCAGAGATTGAAGCCTTAACTCCATCCACCATCACTGATGGAATTAGTGTCAAACACCAACTGCTGTTGACAATGATTGATGGTAAAATTCATTCCATTATATCCAATACAGCAGCTTCAGTGTGTGACATATGCAAGGCTTGTCCTAAAGAAATGAATAATTTAGAGTTAATCAAAGATAAACACGCAAACGAGGACATGTATAAATATAGCTTAAGCACCCTTCACGCTTGGATTCGCTCAATGGAATGCTTATTACACATTTCCTACAAATTAGACATAAAATCATGGCAAGTAAGGGGTGATATAGCAAAAAGGCAAGTTGATGACAGGAAGAAAAGAGTTCAAGAGGCTGTAAGAAGAGAAACGGGCTTACTTCTCGATGTTGTGAAACAAGGCAGTGGATCCACCAACAATGGCAACTCGGCAAGGAGATTTTTTGAAAACTACACTAAATCTGCTGAACTGACCGGAATAGATGCTATGCTTTTAAGAAAAATCTGTGTGATCTTGCAGTGTATTTCATCAGGAGAGAAGATCAACGTAACTAAATTCCGAGAGTTCTGCTTTGATACTGCTAAGCTTTACGTGGAGTTATACCCATGGTATTATATGCCTTCTTCACTTCATAAAATTTTAATGCATGGGCCAGACATAGTTCAGAACATGTCAATTGTGCCCATTGGTTTTCTATCCGAAGAGGCATCTGAGGCTAGAAATAAAGATTTTAGAAAATATAGAGAGGGGCATTCTCGAAAGCATAGCAGTATCTCATGCAATGAAGATATTATGCACAATCTTTTACTGTCTTCTGATCCACTTGTTACAAGTATCCGTCCAAAAGGAAATAAGTTTGTAAAAAAATCTTCTTTTAAGGAATTTTATGAGCTTACGGATTCTGAGAAAAGTGATATCGAATTTGTTAACATAAATGATTTAGCGGACATCGATTCTGAATTTGAATTAATTGATGATGATGATGATGACGAAGATAATTAAATGATGTTATTGTTTTAAAATGTGTAACTTAGTAAATTAGAGCTTACATCTTAATTATTTATTGTACTTTTAATGAAACTAGGTAATTTATTATCAACTTACTTAAAAGTCATACTCTCATCAGTTCTTGTGAATATTTTTGTTAATATATATTTCTGTATATATATATAATATATTTATAGACCTCTTAATAAGTCTGTCTGCGGTTTAAAGTAAATACAAATGGGGAAAAAACGTTTTTTTTTTTAAATTTTCATTTCCTTTTATCCCAGAAAGTGCACATTTGGCGCACTATGTGTCTTAGTATTAAATATAGCTCTTAGTAATAGCATTACGATATTAGAGACCGCTACTTGAAACAAGCCCGGAATCAGGAGGGAGAGAGCTCGATACACTCATTTTCATAGTAAAATTTCACATTTTCTCAAATTACTCCCGAAATATGGGAGTTATGAAGAAATTCATCACCACAATTTATGAAGGCATTAAGTAATCGAATAAGATGGCATCATTAGTTTGTCATAATTTTACTCTTATTTTTCGGACATGTCTACGTCCAACCGCTCCCATACATTCGTTCCACTGTGCTGCGCCTGCGCCGTTCGTAGACGCCCTTTGTTTTGGAGCCCACGGCCCGAGGATTAATGTTTTTTGTGTACATAAAATGTAAATTTTTCGTCTGAGACTTATTTTTCAAATAGGTAGTTGAAGATTCGAGTTGTATGAATAAGCTAAAAAAAAGGATTGCCTGTTTATAGTGTCTCTGGGTTATAATGTCGGTAACTGTGTGACAAATAACTTGTGCTGTTTATAAAAAAAATTGGCAAATTGTTTTTTTTTTTAAATTGACCTTTAATAGGGCGCTATTATGACAATATCAGGGCTCCTGAAACTCTAATTGAATATAAAAAATAAAAAATAAAATCGTGAGCGTATTTTCAAAGTTATTTCAAAATTAGCTTAAAGGCGCCATTTTGAAATTGGTTTGTTTATTTTGAATGAGTCACAAGGATAGCCAAAGCATCCCATAAAACGACTGTCTTCAGTGATTTGTTTACTTCATACTACTTAAACATAACATCGCGCTTGTTATCCCGAAGGGCGTAAGCATAAGTGTTCACGCCTGTATTCTTCACAGTGGTAGGTATAATAGGGTGTTACACTCATTTTTGTAAAGTGTCTTAAATAGATTCTAGAGTGCTAATAAACCACAAAAAAACAACATTTTTATTTAATCGATTAGTGCCTTAGAAAGGCATTTAAATTTTACATTTTCAAATTTCGCGCGTAATTATACAAAAACGCTGAACGCGGTGGATGCCATATTTACTCTGTGGGTATGACGTCAGTTTGCTAAAAACAAATGCCCTGATATTTTAAAAGACAATTGTACATAATTTAAAAAATGACTTATTTTTCTACTTATCTTTGGTTTTCTGTTCCTGAATGGAAAATGTTATTTAAAAAAAAATACTTTCGTTACGAAAATAATAAAAGTACAAAGTTGCTCAGCTGACATGCCGTATGACGTAATAACATGGCGGCTACTATTTCATGGTGTTCAAAAACAGATTAAAAAAAACTGAAGTCTTTAAATTGTATTTTGAAATTTATTTTATTGTTTCATGAACTAAAACTAACATTTTCCGACTGCATTTTTCCTAAGCTATCTGAAAAATATATTTTTAGATTTTTTCTCGTATATAGTAAAATACCCACATTTAGTATGTGTGAAGATAATAATATTCACAAAATCACTCTTGGATTGGAGAGCAGTAGTGGCCCGGTGCTAGCTGCCTTGACTTACGTGACTGTGGGTCGGTGGTCTGAGCCCAGGCAGGCGCACATCGTGTAATTTTTTTCGGAACCATTCCTCTCAAAACGAAACCGGCATGTCCTAGTACCAAAAATTCGAAGACATGTGACATCTACCAACCCGCACTGGGCCCGCGAGGTGGATTATGGCCCACTCCTTCTCACAGAAAAAAGGCCTGCGTCCCGGCAGTGGAAACTTAGGCTGAATAGGCTAACGCACTCTTGGCACACTAAATTGTTGATCACTTGCCAAAAATAAATCAAAAACCCAAAATATATTATTACAAAATGTGTTATTTCTGCAACTAAGCGTAGGAAAACAAACATTCTCTTGGCTGCATTCAATTTAATAAACTCTACATACTCTATCGTAGAGTTGTTTACTAAAACCACGCTTTTTGTCTTCGTAAAAAATAATTAATTACGATGTATAAAAAATCTGGCGAGCGTATGCGCATGTAGAGCTTTGCAATACAATGTAAAGATGAAGGTAAAAAACGTGACTTCTTGATAGATGAAAATAGAAATAAATTTTGTGTTGTTCTTTTGCTAATTCGACGTAGGTAGAGCTATTTTTATGTAAAACAAGTTTAATGTAGAGCAATGTAGAGCAAGACACTCCCTATCATTATTACGCAAATGGGTAGCGTATTAATTTTCTCTAAACGGATGTTTGCTCTATTTTTCAAAATCGACCTAAAAACAGAGTAAAACCTAACAAACAGCCATAACCTACGCCAATATTCCTAACGGCAATCTAATATCTAGAACGTAACCTTGACTCTCCCGGTCAACGACTCTTCCATTCTAAAAAACTAGAGTCACGGAAATTGATGTATTTCTTCATTGGAATTGGAGTCTAATGGATTTCCTTGCCATTTCTTCTCCATACGAAACTACCTTTTTGAAAAAGAAACTAAAATCAATTTAAATTATTGTAAATTATGACTGTCAAAACTGCTTTTTAAATGGCCTCCCTGAAATATATTATTTGTCTTTAGCTTTAACTATTGTAGCACGACCTACATCAATGTCTCTATGCGAATAGAATTCTAGAATGACCTTGAACGGTCACTGACTCTATGCAGAGTTGTTACGTCTATGATAGAGCATGACCTACGCCAATGTTTGTCGTTAGAATTTTAAATTTAGTAGGTATGACTCTACCGGTCATTGACTGGCTAATGTGCGATGTTTGTTTAGTTTTTTATACTCACTGTGTTTTTACGTTTATTATGACAAAACTATGAGCAAAAATTTAAAAGAACTATGAACTAAGAACTATGTTTATAAAGTTTATAAAGAAATAAAATTAACTCTACATAAATAAAAAAATACCTAATTAATTAATAATTTTTTTAAAAAAAAACATAATGTCCTAACTTAACTAAATCCATTAACAAACAAAAAAATTCATAGATCCACTTTGAGCACTAATATTATCCTTTAGGCTGAAATAAAGATAATTATGTTTCAGTGGAATACAATCCTTTATTTCTATAAAAAAACTATTACCCTTCTTCTGAGGCATTCGGGTAAAAATTCCTAGACTTTATAAAAATCGCTCTACCAAAATAAAATATGGAGTCACAATCATAAACTACAAGTGATTTATATCAAACATTTGACCTACACTAACGTCATCTCTATTCGGCGATTGCAACCTTGACTCTCGGTCGGCGACTCTACCAACACGTGACGTCACCAAACTAGTCACTCGTAGAGTTATGTGTTCTTAGAATTAGTGTCGATGTGAGTGTGGAGTACATATTGTGGTTGGTCTCTACATGTGATTTTATGGTAATAGTAACTCTATAATTTTTTTTTTATCTCTGAAAAATGGCCTTGGTTCATTCTTGACCAGCAGTGGGCCAAGTCTCTAGAATTAGTGGGCATTTTAAGTCAGTTTGTTATTCACCAGAAAAGTTCTTAATGTCGTAGTATTTATTTCTCTGTAGCAGCCCAGAATCTGGGTTATTGCTTGGTTAGTGGAAATTAACTGCCCCGCAATGTGGTTGTATAGAGGCCACCACAAACTACCCCAATCTGTCAAATTTCTTTGATAGTTTTTCAACTTTATTACAAAAGGTTTAAGGTTCATGTTCAATTGGGAGAATTTGACAGTTTGGGATAGGTTGATGTGCTGGCGTCTGTACTGTAATGTGGTTATACTGAGCATTTTAGCCGAAATTTTCAAGGAATAGATCAGAGGGGCATTCTCGTAGTTTTGAGAACGTTACCAGTCTGCTCAGTCTCAATCTGTCGAAAATTCTTCGAGTTTTCATGCATTTGACAATTTTGTGACATTTAATTGTCGCCCAGATGAGACTGTGACTAGATTTTGAGCGTTTTTAATTACGAGAATTGGCCTCCTGAGTGGCAATTCTCGTAATTTTAAGAACTTTCACAGTCCTGATCTCAGTGTCAATCTGTCAAAAATAATTCGATTTTTCATACGAGATGAGACTGTGACTACATTTTGAACGTTTTTAATTACGAGAATTAGCCTTCTGATCTCAGTACCTGTCATCTGTCAAAAACACCTCAATTTTCCCTACATTTTGACAAGGTTTTGACATTTGATTGTCGCCGAGCTACGACTCTGTGACTAGATTTTGAACGTTTTTAATTACGAGAATTAGCCTTCTGATCTCAGTACCTATCATCTGTCAAAAACACCTCGAGCTTCCCTACATTTTTGACAAGTTCTTGACATTTGACTGACGCCGAGATGAGACTGTGACAAGATTCTGAACGTTTTTCATTACGAGAATTGGCCTTCTAGTCGTTCTCCGAGGACTTAACAAAGTGTGCACCATCCACCAGTTAAGGAGAACAATTCTTTAATTTAAATAGAACTGCGCTAACATTAAATTGTGATGATCACAACAAACATAGCTAGCAGTGACGTTCTAATGATCAAATATAAACAAATGAGCAGGGACATTGTGTCATTGTTTTAATCTACGACTGACCTTGGGACATGCATCGACAATGACACTATTTGACCTTGACAAGTCTATGGGACGAAACGGCCATGACTCTGCATGTGTCCATATTTTATAAGTACTGTCAAAGAAAAAACAGCTTAAATTATTACTCGGTGTTTGAGGGTTCGAAACGTGAAACATTGTTTTTCTATTTCATACAATCCGTGTGGCACATCCCATCGGCAAAAATTACGAGCTTTTATACCAATTTCCATCCCCTGTTTAACTGTATAGGGGATCTATAAGGTAGCTTGAGCAGCGACACGGAAACTGTAACAAAGAATTCAGCACACGATTCTCACCCCCTCTGCCAGGGGTGCGGGTTGTTCGGAAGACATACTGTGGCCCTTGGCACACAGGCAACTGAAGGAACACGGGTGGGTTTTAGTCAGTAAAAGTCTGACACGCCCTCCTGCTAGCGAGCGGGAGAAGTTATTTGATGATTTCCCATCCTGAATAAAACAAAAACAAAAAAAATAAAGAAAACCCTGGGGCAATTTTTTTTTTCAAAAACAATTCCTGTTTCATAGAAAAGTGCAATTTACCTACACCGGTCAAAATGAAAAAAAAAAACAGCATTGTCTTTTAAATAACCGACAAGAAATTTCAACGTTTCAGAGTCGTTTACTGAATCAATGGTAATTAGATTCTCGTCAATGTCCCTGACACCCACTGTAATTTGAATATTAAAAATCAAAACAGGTTGAAACCAAACACCCTAACATCATTATTAAAGACACCCCATTTCTTACTTAACCCTAAGTTTCTAATAAAACTTGTCTACATTATCTAAGTCACCTTTGACCTTGCCCCTGACTGCCACTGACCTTGGGCTGGTCATTCACGCCGCTCCTACGCCTATCCGGCCAACTATTGTCAGCTCTACGTGGAGGCAATTTGTGTCAATATGCTGTTATGTGCGAGTCTAACTCACAATTGAATGGCCCTGACATTCGTTATGCGTGGATTTACGAGTATGTAGCGATGCAGAGAGGGAGATAGTGTTAATATTGCGTGAAAGTATAACTAAGTATAGGTACAGAATTTCATTTTAATTCATCATTTGTCCTGCTCTTTCTAAACTATGTTGTAGTCGGCAACCTCACTGGATGCAGTTGAGATTTTACATGGAGCCACTCAGTGGCGTGCCTAGGGGTCAAAATCAAGGCAAGCCGACATATTTTTTACTATTAAAAAACAGCTAACTGAGGGATTGGCTCATTTTCTCATGTTTGTTAGTATTACTAACACCATTATCATAATTTTGGTTAGAAAACCTATAAATACGATGATCACCAAATATAATAATTACGTACTGATACTAATTGAGTTCAATGAGTACGTATATCTTACAACGCGGGAAAAGCGGGGATTTCGAATTCCTATTATACCTATGACATTAATGTTTTAGTTAGAGGTCATTGAGTGATGTGTTTTTTGTAATTTCCTGTTGCTGGGGTTATTTTCATTGTTATGAATTACAATTTTCTTAGGGCAAGCTGGGCTTTTTGGCTTCTATGAAGGTACCGCCACTGGAGCCACTGCCTATTTGACTGCCGCCATTCAGTAACTAGGTAATACGATACCCCTTGGCAAGACTGGTAACGGTTGTCAAAAATCCACAAATGCATTACGTGCTTTCCGAGGAATTACGTTTTAACTAGCCTACAGAGACTGGGCACCGTATTCAAGTAGCACAAAGGGCCATGCTGCGAGCCATCCTTGGCATAACCCTACTAGACCGAGTACGTTAAATACCAAAATCCATCGTCGTTCGATAGTCTATGACTTCGGGGACAGGGCGAGGCGCCTCAAGTGCAATTGGTCAAGACATTTAGTCGAAGAGATAGCCGATGGAGTCAAGCTGTGACCGAAAGGTGGCCAAGGCTAGGCCAAAGAAACCACGGCCGTCCAACAGTTCGTCAAAGTTGCGGGAAACACCTGGATGAGGGACGCACCGAACTGGGAAGTGTGGCAGTAAAACTGGAGGCCTATAGTGCCAGCAGTGGGTGATTCCGAGCTGAAATTATATTGACGATTATAGTCTAAAATATAACGTCATTTCTTCAAATGAAAGTCGATGAAAAATTAAGACTGCGGGGTTTAGCACTTGATTTTTCGACGCGTGGTTGGATTCCTGCAAGGAATAAATTGATGGCCTACAGATCGTTGGCCTAGGTCTAGATCGATTTATTTGATAAATTGTATTTTTAAATGCAATCTCGTTAAAAAAGCCGGTGTTTTCGTCTTAGTTTTTTTTCCATTTACAAAATGATCATGCAGCGAATTTTTAACCCACTTATACCTGATTGCTCCAAACCCAGTCACGGCCAAACAAAAACATCACACGAATAAATATAAAAAGACTAAATAAGACGAGCATTTACTAAACAAGCGGCACTGCCCGCGCCAAGGATAGACACTATTTATGTAAAATTAGTCAGCTCAACAAGCGACTACTTTATCACACTTTAGGAAGTACCCACGTTGTTTATAAATTATTGTATAAATGCATGAGAAAAACTGAAGAAAAAATCAAGGACATATAGTTTAATTGGTGATGACTAGGGATCGGATAATCGGATAAAATATGGAAGCGGCTTCATAAAAAATGTTTTTGGTACAAAAATCCTGACATGCCAGCAACACCGGGAATGCATAACTAGTCAGTTGTATAGTATGGAGCGACTTCTAAATGATTAGGATTGCATAACTATTCAGACACATATTTATAAAAAAATTAACCCCGATGGAAATTTGGTGCCTATACCTATGTACTGTGGAGGCTCAGACGAGCCTCCAGGTACCGGGTGTGTATGGGTATGAATAAAAAGATTAAGGGGCGCTTAAACTGTGGGACTCCACGTTTATTTCAAGAGTTCTGAAGACATTCAGATGCTTACAAAGACGCGCCTGTCAATAGAATCAAAGCTCACCGGACACCACCTACTTAAAATTATTTGACGTTCTTATTTTAGAACATCCTAAATGCTCGAACATAGACATAGCCTAATCATAGGCTGCCAGTATGTGCGTGAGGTTTTACACTAAGTAAATATCCTCTACAGTACCTAGGGTGTAAGTCTGTAAGAGTAGGGGTGGTGTGTGTTAGTAAAAACAAATATTTTACATTAAATTTAAAAAAAAAATCGGTACAAAAGCGCATTCCATTTTAACCAACCACTCAACTTTAGGTGAATATGCATGTAAATATCCGATCTCTAGTGATGACTGGCGGTGGATGCTTGGTAGTGGTGGCCCCGACTTACGATGTAGGTCGTGGGTTTAAACCCAGGCAGTTTACTTTGTGTAAATAATTTCACTACCACTGCTCTCAGAAACAGGAAGCAAAACATCGTTAGGAAGCCGGCATAGCCTAGAACAAAAAAATCCAAGACGTGACATGTACGAATCCGCACTGGGCCCACGTGGTTACAGCCCACTCCTTATCGAAGAGAGGAGGCTTGTATCTCAGCAACGCGAATATTAAAGGCTTAGGCTGAGGCTACATTAGACCGCGACGCGACCTGCGACACATGAGCGATTAAAACAAATAAATGAATGCTCACGTATATGGCTACACGGTACATCAAATATTACTAGCGATCTTTGATTTCTTTAAGCGAACGGAACAACATTACTATAATCACAGCATCGGCTACATCAACATATCAGCGAAATCGCTAATTCATGCTAATTCGTTGTGTAGCATGTGTACTGTAGCCATGTCATCGCCGAATATAAGCCGGATTTTCGCTTATGATGTAGCCATACCATGTTTATCTCGTTTCGCTCTTCCAGTCGCATCGCAAATCGCTACCTACTGTAGCCTCAGCCTGATTGTGCGATACCCACATGTATTTACTGAAATATGATGCTGTTTAGTTGCACGTGAGATAAATCACCTAATGTGAGTGATCTAGCGACCTCACGGGGCGACCTTGACCAATGCGGTTGTTGACATGTGACGTAGCAGGTAATTTTATAGGCCTCATCCGTTTGGTTAGAAATAATATGTCCATGATGTACCTAATAGACATTTTTTTTCTTTAATTTTAATTTTTTATTTTTTTTTATTTTTTTTATACTTTATTAAAAAGAACTCAGTTCTTAGTAATTCATTACAATCTAGTCTATAAGACTAATAAGCAATTTTAATCTAACTTAATTTTATACATGATGATTATTTTAAAACATAGAATAGTGTCCTTTGTACTTTACACAAGTCCGTTCCACTTTCTTAGAGTCTGATATGATGAAATTATAAACACTTTGTTCATGTGTTATTATGTGTGTCATTGTCACTATTATTTCTACACTTTTTACACTACACTAACTCAAAAGGTTTTGTTCGTTTTAGTCTGCGCACTATATTTGTTTGGTCTAATAGCTGAATCGCCTCGATGTTCACATGTTGATGGAGTCGTTGTTCATGGGCCTCAGCAAATTTTTGGATTATGTTGGTGACTGGTTCCATTTTTAGGTCACGATGGAGGTCGTCATTTCTTATGTACCAGGGAGCATTAACAATACTCCTGAGTACCTTATTCTGGAATGTTTGTATAATTTTGATGTTGGTCGGTTTAGTACAGCCCCACAGTTGGATGCCATATGTCCATATTGGCATAAGGATATGCTTATATAATAAAATTTTGTTGTGTATCGATAGACAGGAATCCCGTCCAATCAACCAATACATGTTTTTAAAACGCATGTCTAGTTCCTGTCTTTTCTTTTTGACGTGCGCTTTCCAGCGCAGTTTCGCGTCAAGCGTTATGCCAAGGTATTTGGCTGTATTTGCGTATGGTACTTGTTGGCCATTTATGAAGACTGGATGGTATTCAAAATTCCTGTTGGTGAAATCAATGTGAAACGACTTTGATTCATTCAATTTGATTCTCCATTTTTGTGCCCAGTCATGAACTTTATTTAAAGCAATTTGTACCTTTTCGATTGCTTCCATATGGCATGACCCAGTAGCCATAATGGCAGTGTCGTCCGCAAAGGTTGCAATAGTATTATTTTCTAGCTCTGGTATATCATACGTGTACAACAAATAGAGCACTGGACCCAGCACACTACCTTGAGGCACGCCAGCTTTAATAATTTTTAGCTCAGAAAAAGCATCCTCGTGCCTTACTCTAAACATTCTATTTGTAATGTATGATTGCAAGATATCGGCAAAATCATTAGGCAGCATTAGTCTTAGTTTGTATATCAAACCCTCATGCCAAACTCTATCAAAAGCTTGTGCCACATCTAAAAATACGGTGGAGCAGACTTTTTTATCTTCAAGCGATCTCTCAATGATGTTGGTAATTCTATGTACTTGGTCTATTGTTGAATGTTTCTCTCTGAAACCAAACTGGTGGTCAGGGATCAGGTTACTCTCGTTTATAATCGGTTTTAGGCGTTTTAAAAATAATTTTTCAAATAGCTTTGATAGTATTGGCAACAGGGAAATGGGCCTGTATGATGATGCTTCGTGAGGTGGTTTACCAGGTTTTGCAATCATAATCACTTCGGCAACTTTCCATGGCTCAGGAACATGCTTTAGCACGAATGCAGCATTGATAAGCCTGGTAAGCTTAACGATGGCTTTACGTGGCATATGTTTTAGGATTTCACCCGTAATAAGGTCATACCCTGGGGATTTCTTTTTTAAGCTTATGATTTGAATTTCCTTTGCAACTTCATTCGGGGTCACAAGCTTAATTCTCTTATCTTGCAGAATATTGTCAAACTGCAGGTTGTCTACATACCCGTCATTTGGCTGAAAGGTTTCTTCTAAATGATGTGCAAATCTAAGGGCTTTTTGCTCGTTGCTTATGGCCCACTTTCCATTATCATCTCTGATAGGGGGAATTGATGTGATTGGCCTTTTCAGTGACTTTGTTGCTTTCCAAAGAGAGTATTGCGTTGTATGATCGCTGCTTAACTGCCGTAGGTTAGTATTTAGAGCCTCATCTTGAAATGTTTGTATTGTTCTTTGTAGTCTTTTCGATATGTTATTCAAAAGTGTTTTATCTTTCGGAAATCTAGTTTGCTGCCATATTTTTCTTTGATTCCTTTTTTCATGTAATAGGTCTATTATTTCCTTTGGGTAGGTATTTCCTTTACATTTTTTAATAAACTGTGGTGTATTGTTCCATGCACATTGTTGGATATTGTTGCTAAACTTGTTTACTTCAGAATCGAGCTGATCTTTGCTTTTTAATGCAGTTTTTAGGTCAATAATATTTTGTAAGTCTATGCTAAAACTTTCCCAATCTGTAAACTTATTTCCCAATGTCAGGTGGTTTTTTCTCAGTAATATTTTGTGACTTAGTTGTAATAATATTGGAGAGTGATCGGAGTTCATGTGATACCCCTCTTCCATACTCAGATAATTGCTGGATATATTTTTGACAATGAAAAAGTCGATAAGGTCTGGAAGTTTCTGGGGGTCAGTCGGCCAGTATGTGGGTTTTCCAGTACTTATGACCTCACAGCTCATATCATTCACTGCACTAAAAAGCTGTCTTCCCTTAGTTGAAGTTAGTCTCGATCCCCAATGAGTGTTCTTAGCGTTAAAATCACCGCCCAATATAAATCTCGGTCCAAGGAGTCTGAAGAAGTGTACATATTGTTCTTTGTTTATCATATGTCTTGGGGGACAGTATATGGCCGCTACGGTCACATTAAATTTCTTTGTTTTAATTGATACCGCCACAGCTTGCGTGTCTGGCTCCTCGTATTTACACTGTTCGTAATGACAGATATTTTCTCTAATAATAACTGCGCTACCTCCTCGGGCCGTGTTGTTTGGGTGTAGCGAGTGATAAACCTTATAACCTTTAAACTTTACAAAAGACTGTTTGGTGAAGTGCGTTTCAGAGATCAAACACACATCAATGTTTTCTGTGTCTAGGACTACTAGCAACTCATGTTGGTGTTGCAGCAATCCGTTGGAATTCCACGCCATTATTTTGAGTGTGTTATTCATTAGTGATTTTGTAGAGTGCTTGATTCTAATTTCTCTAGTCTCTTGTCAAATGAGGATATGCACTTCAAGATCTGGTTGAGCTTGTCGTCTAGACTGGATGGTATGCTTGGTTTTACTGCTTGTGCATATGAGGCACTTTTGGATGTATGTGCAGTTATTGCGGTTATCTGTGCAAACTGCGCATTTTGTTTTGTTGTCTGTTTGTCGGTGTTTCTAACAATTTGCTTAACGGCAGGGTTGTTAGTTGGATTATTTTTTGCGTGTTTGTTCTTCATCATTTGCATCTCCTTGGCAACTAAACACCCTCTGTAGTTGGCTGGGTGAGGTAAGCCACAGTGGACACACTTAGGTTTTTCTTGTGCAGGTTTCTTACAATCAGCTGTGAGGTGTTTACCTGTACATTTAACACACCTTGGCTCTTTTGAGCAATACTTTTGGGTATGACCATAGGATTGGCATCTCTTACACTGCGGTATTATTTTTGACGTTTTAAGGGGGTGTATCTCTACTTTACACCCTAGGATATGTTTAATTCCGTATATTTTATTGACTTCTTCGTCATTCTTGAACGATAAGATAAACATGTTCAGCGGTTCTTTTGTTCTCCAGCTAAGCTTGTTAATTGCATTTTCTATTTGGAATCCTTGCGACGTTAAGTCATCTTTAATCCGATCCGGTAAGCAGGAAGAATGCAATTTTTTCGCCACAACTCTTATTGGCCTACTCTGCTTATCCTCGTATGAGTGCCATAAGCAGTTATTTTCTGTTAAGCGTCGAGAAATCACTCTGTAGGACTCTTCAGTTTTGGCATTTACTTTCACACTATTACCGCTTAACATTTTGGCGGTAAATGTTTCTACTGGCTGAGATTCAGTTAAAAAGTCGTAGAATGTTTGGTAATTCTTAACACCGTCCACCACAATCGGAGGCGGCGGTAGAATCTTTTTAGTGGGTGCCTTCTCTTTGCTGCTGGGTTGCTGCTGCTGAGCGCTAGTTTTAGCTTGTTGTAGTGTAGTTTAATTTTAATGATTATAATTCTGTAAATACATACATGTTGCAGTCACGAAGTTTATTTGCTTTAACATACAGCCTGAAGTCAAAGTCAAAGTCAAAGCATTAATTTCAAATAGGCACATAAAAGGCACTTTTAAACTTCAACATTTATATTAAAATAGATTTGACTGTAGTCACCCCTTCCTAAATTTAGTTTAGTGTGGAAAAGAATGGGCAAGAAACTCCAACGTTACTCTTTTATAATGTTTTAAGCACAATATTTAACATAAATTCAATATATAATTAAGTGAAGCAATTATAGATAAATTAATTTTATGATAGATACATGGTGCTCACATATTTACAAACGTTGTAAATGTAGGTATACGATTTTCCTAGAATATTAACAAGTAATAATAAGTCAGTGTGTGAGTTACAAGTAATCACTGAGTGTTTATCAATGTCATAAATATAATTAATAATACAATTCGATTAGCAACCAGTTTGCTTTTGTATAGACTCTAGATTGTCGTATGGAGCAGGACCAGCATGTTTACAAGCATTCTTATCTTGCATATAATGCTCTAATTTTTAATATGCTTGTTTAGAAGCTTTACTTTTAATATGAGTTTTAAATTTCCTTTAATTTAATTGCAAAATATCACATGGTATTTTGCTATAACATTTAACACAGTACCCCATAAAAGATGACTTAGCTAATCTGAAAAATGGCTAATCTATTTTTCTTACATACATAATATTTTCATAAATGAATTGGCAAGGGACCGTCATAATATTAATCCTTTTAAATAGTTCCCTGAGGGATTCGCGGCGACGTGGATTATAAATGGCTCTGACAGCTCTCTTTTGCAAAATAAAGATGGATTCAATGTCAGCAGCCCGACCCCACAGTAAAATGCCATACGACATAATGCTGTGGAAGTAGCTAAAATAGACCAAACGCGCGGTTTCTACATCTGTTAACTGTCTGATCTTTCTAACAGGATAAGCGGCCGAGCTTAGCCGCCCCGCAAGAGATGTTATATGAGGTCCCCATGTAAGAAAACCTGCAGATTGCAAAAAATGAAAGAAAATTTAGCGTCAACGCAGCATGTCTTCATCTTTGAAATCTCTATCAGCCGTAAGAGCAGTATTCAATGTTTTTCTTTCTACCCTTCCATTTATCGAACAATCCATCCACCATTTTTTTCTGTAAATAGCATGAACTAACCATATAGATACATACATAAAACTCATCTTACGACATAAGTACGATGTTAGATCTCATAAGTTCTCTTAAAGTTCAGTAATTAAGTACTTTTTGTTTGTTTATTCATGAACAATAAATTGTATCTGAAATTACATGGTATAAAAAAGAAAATTTAATTACATAACGAAAAAAAAAACACGTTAAGTATTACAACAATGCATAAATACAACATGAATAGGAATGTCGTTATAGATCCTCAACAGCATAATCAACAGGAAACTTTTAAGTTGGTTCTTAAAAGAGTTCAAGCTCTTTTAAGAACCAACTTAAAAGTCGCACTAAGTAGCGCTATCTACTCAAGTAGATAGCGCTTTTTATATCGAAAGGCAACTTATTAAATAATATAACCGATTGATATCTGAGACTGTGATTCACAGTACTCAAATTACGTTATTCCTTGTACCGTTTAATGTCTTGTCTACGTCTGCCTACTCTAATCTGTCGTTCTTCTGCTGTCTCATATTTGGCCATGTTAATGGTAAGACCTGCCGTCTTGTATGGGTCTGATTGTTGGGCCACAAAAGGGATGAATGAAAGGCAATTGCATGTAGCTGAGATGAGAACATTAAGAGGGATGTGTGGTGTTACACGGATGGATATAATAAGAAATTAGTACATAAGACGAAGCCTAAAAGTGGCACCGATAACTGAAAAGTTGTGTGGAAATCGGTTGTTATGGTATGGGAATGTGATACGGAGGAATGAGGAAAACGTCGTGAAGAAAATTTTGAATATAAGAGTAGTGGGAGACCAAAGAAACGATGGATGGACTGTGTGAATGATGATATGGTTAGAAAGGGTGTGACTACGGAGATGACGACTGATAGAGTTGTGTGGGAGAAAAGGACATGTTGCGACAACCACAAATAAATTGGGATAAGGGCAGGGGAATGATGACTTAGAAGTACAAATACACAAATCCTCTTTGCCTCATGCCTTATTGGTCTGGTAGTCACCAGTGGCGTGCCTAGGGGTCAAAATCAAGGCAAGCCGACAGAGTTTTTACTATTTAAAAACAGCTAAGGGATTGACTCATGTTCTCATGTTTGTTAGTATTACTAACACCATTATCATAATTTCGGTTAGAAAACCTATAAATACGAAGATAAACCTAAAACGAAATATAATAATTACAATTTTCTTAGGGCAAGCTGGGCTTTTCGGCTTCTACGAAGGTACCGCCACTGGTAGTCACAAGCGCTACTGCTGAGCACGAGGCTGGGTTCGATTCCCAGGTCGGTCAAACTGTTATTGGGTTATCTCATCAGTAATTACTCGCTCGGGACTTGTGCTTAGTTGGCAATAGGCTCGCCCCCATTACAAGGGACTGATACACTGGCGAAATGGTGCTATACTATACATAGGTACACCACTGCCCAGATCTTCGTAGCTACAGGGCGTGATGTTAAAGTAAATAAAAACAACCGTTTTCCGAAAAAACACTACAAAGTGAAAAATAACTTTAATTTCGGAAGGCGGTGACTTTGTATATGTATTTAAATTTTTTGTCACCGCCTTCCGAAATTAAAGTTATTTTTCACTTTGTAGTGTTTTTTCCGAAATCGGTTGTTTTTTTTTTTGGAAAAAGTTTTTATTTTTCACTTTTTTGTTATAGAAATTTCATCATCCTTGGGGTCAAAACAATGCATATTTATGCGATAGCAGCAATCGCGGTTTATTTCCTGTTATTTTTTGAAGAGTTCCGTTGTCTGTCTCCGAAACGCATCATCAGATCTATACGAAATTGAAATGCGACCACACGGGAAGCACCAGCTTTCAAATAAAAAAAGAATCATCAAAATCAGTTCATCCAGTCGAAAGTTATGAGGTAACAAACATAAAAAAAAATTATCTCTCATTGGTCACAGAATTTATTTGTGATATGTATGCAATATTGCAATATTTTCAAATATTGTCTTTGATGTCTTAAATGCTGTATTTTCTCCTCCAAGACATATTTAAAACGCATTTTACATTTCAGATAGAATGTTTGTCAAAGAATACAAATAGAAACGCTGTGCCTAACCCATCCGGGAATATAGGCGTTATGTTAAATTATGTTTTGTGTTTAGTATTCTCAAATAGCGGTTTACACGTTAGGATAAAATAATCAGCGCCTGCCCGCCACTTAGTCGCCATTATGCAGTAGAGTTATTAGTTGAATGTCAACAACCTAGGCCCAAGGTTAGGCGATTAGGTCGCATAGGCCGGACGTTGTGGTAGGTCGGAGATAGACTGACTCATTTATTGCGCTCGCATGTGTAATGTTCTAGCGCGATTTAATACCTATTTTTGTTGGTTATCAGCTCGAACAGTATAGTTATGGGTATGTGGGAGGATTGTTTTGTTAGGTATTGAAAACCTAGGCTATTTAAAACTTCTAACTTTTTCTAGGAAAAAGAAGAATCAATATAAAATAGGGGTTTCCAAGAGGTTTAGCCTAGCTTTTTCCTCGTTTTAAGGGTTTTTTTCCTAGCAAAAGATGAATCAATGTTAAATAGGGGTTTCCAAGAGCCAATTTTTTTCCAGAGGAGTATTACAAAAATGCACGTACAGACGCCAGCACATCAAGATCTGTCAAATTTCTTTGATAGATTTTCAACTTTATTACTTAAACATATGGTTCATGTTCAATTGGGAAAATTTGCCAGTTTGGGATAGCTTGATGTGCCGGCGTCTGTACATGCATGATTTCATCGTTGAAATTGAATACTATTCGTTGTTTGTACTAATAACAATTACTTGGTAAATAATAATTCCTTTTCTTTTCTACATTGTTAATAAAGCTTTTTTATTTTTTTTACTTAACAATAAGCATTCTCCTGACGCATGTTTTGGCAAAAACTGATAGCAGATTTGCAGATTCTGTTGAATAAAATTCATTAAAACTATTTTTCATAGATTAAAAATATTCTATATTATCTTTTTAATAGAATACATTTTTGTTATATGCCTATGCCTATATAGAAAGAATGATTGGACGTAATTCAATTGTCTACTGAAAAGGTTTGGAAACCAGTCTGAATATCTCCGAAGTTCTAGATCATTTAGACGTAGTATTTACACCAAAATAATCTTCTACATTTCCTTAAAAAATACCAATAAAAAAAAACTTTTTTTCAAATAAATTAAAAGTACTATCAATTTCACCGCGCCGCCGCGCCGGCGACCTGCGCTCGTATAGCACGAATGCTTGGAAAAGACGGAGCGCAACACTGAAATGTAAGAGGGTCCTTAAAAGGAAAATACGGAACCCCTATAAAATCACTTCGTAGTCCGTATAAAAACTTTTAACAAAAAAAACAACCGACTTCCGAAAAAACACTACAAAGTGAAAAATAACTTTAATTTCGGAAGGCGATGACTTTGAATACATATTTAATTTTTTTGTCACCGCCTTCCGAAATTAAAGTTATTTTTCACTTTGTAGTGTTTTTTCGGAAGTCGGTTGTTTTTGTTTTTTTGGAAAAAGTTTTTATTTTTCGCTTTTTAGTTATAGTACCTACCCCACTAATTCGAAATTTCATCATCCTTGGGGTCAAAACAATGCATATTTATGCGCTAGCAGCAATCGCGGTTTATTTACTGTTATTTTTTGAAGAGTTCCTTTGTCTGTCTCCAAAACGCATCATCAGATCTATATGAAATTGAAATGGGACCACACAGGAAGCACGAGCTTTCAAATAAAAAAAGAATCATCAAAATCGGTTTACCCAGTCGAAAGTTATGAGGTAAAAAAACATTAAAAAAAACATACAGTCTAATTGAGAACCTGCTCCTTTTTTTGAAGTCGGTTAAAAATACGGCCTATTTAGAGACTCGGAAATAAATCAAAACCTATAGGGAACTTCCCGTTGACCTAGAATAAATAAATTTGGCAAGAAGCAAGGTCTCTAAGTAAAGGTCGAGTAAAGGAAAAAATTCGAAAATCGTTCATTTCCAGTTTTATTACAAAAACAAAAATATTTTTGCGTTTACAAACTTACATTTGCAATTTGAGTATTGACCGTGACGTAAATCGATGCACGGGGGAGCATGTTTTTGAACTACAATATTAATTTTGTCCTTGGAATAATGTTATCCCAACTACGGAACCATGATTGTGCATGGTCGGACACATAGCCGTTTCTTTTTCTATTTATGTCGTTAGGTCTAAGTCAGTTTTTTTCCTCAATTCTAATTCAGTTTGCCACTTTGCTGGGAATCCTTTCCATAGCTGTATAGGCGAAGGTCAACCTACGATTTTACCTAGATTTTTTTAAAGTATTTTTTTAAGTATATTGGATCTTAGATGATTAGAAAAGATAATGATAATGATTTGTTTTTTGAAATATATTTATTACTAGCTTTTGCCAGCGGCTGCACCCGCATCTAGGTCTGAAATTATCCCACGGGAACATACTACCGGGGTAAAAAGTATACTATGCGTTAATCTAGGTTAAAAACTATCTGTGTACCAAGTTTCATCCAAATCCGTTGAGCCGTTTTTACGTGATTGAGTAACAAACATCCAAGCATACAAACTTTCTTATGATAAAAAACACAACAATTTATGATAGACCCATTAAATACGTCAAAACATTTTCTAAACAAAATTCTCCTCAGTCCATCCAAAATAAACCGAAAATAACGTATTCCCCGTCACTACATAAACACTTGATGTCCATCAACTGGCCGCCATATTAGTTAGCATATATTTAGTGTGAATGAATTCTAGCTGCCAAGGTCTAGGTATCAGACATTGCGCAGGTCATAGTACCTGACTCACTGAATAGATGTGATCATATTATAGTGCGCGTTGATCGGTAATAGTGTGCGTAGGAAGAGTTTTCGGAGGATTTTGGGCAAGGGGAATTTGTTAGCTAAAAATAATGCTGTTTAAATTTTCATTTTCCACATTTTTTTATGTTACTTTTGTTAAAAAACTACGTAATTAGTCCACCGTAAAATAATCTTTTATTTTTTTATATTATGTAAAGGTCAGGTCCAAAACAAAAGATGTACAATGTACAATAGAACAACAAAGGAAGTATGTTTATCGATAATTATAAAAACTTACAGCCTGAAAAACCGCCCAAGGGTGACATGTAACCTTGAGAATTCTGTTACCACCCCGAAATTTCCGTAAACTTGAACATTTTACCAGAAAGTTCCTTACAAGTAAGAATCTACTCAAATTACGCTTCAAAACCTACCAAAAAAGTGCATGGACCTACGCGTCATCAAAGTACACAAAGATTTTCCGTTGCGACAAAAAAATCGCAGGCACTAGACCAAAACAGCGCATTAAGCAGACATCAAGAGTAGGTACAAACTGTAGGTATTCAGACGCAACCTTGGCAGTGCTGTCGAACTCTCGCCTTGGGCAGACTGGCCAGTGACAAGAGAAGAACAGAAGGACCAGTCCTTGCAATATGCTCACGTGATAAGATATCGTCAAAGTATTTCTTCTTTCAGAAACCTGTACCTACCAACAGATATGGAAAAGGTATAGAAACGATTCTGTGCAGAAAATCTAGTTTTTACAATTTTTGTCGCAATCTGGTCTCAATTAAACAGCTACTTCTAGTGTTTCTAATAAACTTTTAAGAGACTACTCATCTTTTACTTGCCATTGAACGAGGAAGGGACGGTAAATATGAACTATCAAATCAGCGGGGTAGTACGACTCACACTGAAGTCACAAGAATCAAGTTCTTCCAACTTGTTGTGCTGCTGGGGAGTTTGTTGCGCCACTTCTTCTTCCCAGCTAAAACACTAGCAAGTGGTGAAGGGCGGGCGTTTTGGAGGACTGAATTATGTAATTTTGACGTTCAAAAAGTGCTGACTCTCAGCCTAGTTTGAATAAATGACTTGTGATTTTGATTGACAGACAGTAGGAATAGCTTTCATTTTGGCAGTTCAATAAAATTCATTGTGTTATTTACGTTGTTGAGCGGATTTTTCTTCGAACATGTGTAACAATAGATTAGCAAAAACCTTACACAATTAGGGTGCAGGTTGAACTTTATAAAAGTTTTGAGGATATTTCTAAAACATGTCACCAAACAAAAAAAAAACAACCGACTTCCAAAAAAACACTACAAAGTGAAAAATAACTTTAATTTCGGAAGTCGGTGACTTTGGATATGTATTTAAATTTTTTCTCACCGCCTTCCGAAATTAAACTTATTTTTCACTTAATAGTGTTTTTTTGGAAGTCGGTTGTTTTGTTTTTTGGAAAAAGTTTTTATTTTTCACTTTTTAGTGGTTCACATGTGCTTGCCCCTTCACAGCGTACCGGCGTGATGATATGTTATAAACTGGTGTAAACAATAGACAGACATGAGATTTCAGCAATTCCAGCCAACTCGCTTCAAGTGTGCCTATAAAATTTGAAGACTTAATGATCATGGGACCACTTGGGAAGTATCCCTTTCAAGCAAAAAAAATCCAAATCAGTCCAGCCATCTACGAGTAATCGGGTAACATACATACAAAAAAAAAAGGTTCCGACGAATTGAGAACCTCCTTCTTTTTGAAGTCTGTTACAAATAAGCTGATGTTGGTTGCGATATAGTACAGGCTACTCCTCCATATCGTCGTCAGTGTCAAATTCTTTCCTATGTCAAGTCAGGACACATAACACCTTTTAAAGGTACGGCACTGAACAGACTGTGGCATAGAAAACTATATTTAATTTCTCGATAGCAAAGATGAGAATTGTATTATATACTTTTGACCTATGTTGAGTTGTAAATGCTCAGGACATTAAAAATAAGTTAAGTTGTTGTACTTAAAATCTTTTTAATGGCCTGGCGGTTTTATGAAATATATATTTTTATGATTTAATTCTGAGAGTCTGCCAGTGTCACATTTTTTATTCGGACTGACAGGTATAGAATATAGTTGAATATCGATCACACAAAATAGGCCTTAAGGTGACGAACATATTTTAAATGTGACTGTACTTGTTTAACAACAATAACTATGTATCTTTTTGTCTCTGTCCTATATTGTAGGAAAACTATTATGTTTTAACATCCACCACCCTTTACACAAATTTCGCTTGCAGTCTCAAATCATTTGCCTTAAATACTAAAAGTAATCAAGCTTCATTTACCATTGAAATGCAGTCTGATTTCATCTCATATCCTTATAGACACAACTGGACCTTCTGCCGATTCTCCTTCACTATCCCGACGCACTAAATTTGCTCATATTAGTTGCAAACGCTGGGTTATTGCTTGTATTTATTTTAGCTTTAATGGCGGGCTGTTTATTTTGGTACGATTTGTAAATCAGGTAGTATCGGAGTTACGTTGAGCATGTGTTAACTGCGCAGTTGGCTGGTGTCAAGGCTATGGTTTTGTACCTATTTATTGTTTTGTTCACTGCTAGGAATTAAGCTTGATGACGTATATGTGTGAAGGAATTCCAAAAAAAACAATGTTGTTTCTCAGCTATATTTACCTGGGAGACTTTAAGCCACTAGTGGATGAGGTAGTTCAAGGCTCCGTGCACCTGGATCCAACGATAAACATTAGAGTCAGTAGGAAAAAGTTAACAATGAACCTCTTTAGAAGAGTTAATAGACCACGTATTTTGCAGACGGCATCTTAATAAAGCGCCATTATGCCGTCAGTTGGGACAGGTCATCTCAAAGCTACAATGACTCTTCCTTCAAAAGGGCCTTCCAGACATGGTTCTGCATTGGTAGACTCACATAAAATAATAATAATAAAATGTTTGGTCTTTAAAAGAGACCTCTGAGTTTGTTACAAAATTTCCCTTCTCCATTTGGAGGAGCCTTGTGTCCAGGAGTGGACGTCTTCGGCTGAAATGATGTTGATGATGATGAAAATTAACACTTATACGTATATTATTTACTTAATACATCTAAACAACCAACATATTATATAAAACACGAAGTGACAAACAGATGAAGGACTGTTATTAAAAGACTTAACTTTTTGGCACCTTCTGACGTAAGTTGAGATAGAATTGATTGAATTAATCCCATGTTTAGTTTTCTTAGGTCAATATCCTTCAAAAATTACTCTCGAAAAGTCATTGACACCCTCCTTCCCTCTTCAGGTGGATGCGCTAAAGAAATACGCGAAATTGAATCTGAATCTTACGTTTTTTTTTTGCAAATTGCATATCATAATTTTGTCTTATATTTTGAAATTTTCACATCAGTGTCCATCGTCAAGTCACGAATCATATTCTGTCTAACATACAGCTTGACAAATCTACAAATATTAAGAGACATTTAATACAAAAAAAATAAGAAAATTTCAATCTCCCGGGATACACTGGCGAGAATGCAAAGCCATCTATGACCTAGCGCGCTTTACCTCGCTGGACCTTCGATCCACGCCGCACCTTTGTCACTCACTTTTCTTTACATCTTAAACTCAAAAGTCGACGCACCTATCATCATCATCTTCATCTGCCAAGCCTTTTAGCTTCCAGTCTAATGCGGCTGAATACCAGCATTTTACATGGAACGACTGCCTATCTGACCTCTACAACCCAATTACTGGGTAAAACGACACACCTTGGTAAGACTGGTTGTCACACTTTCGGGCTTCTCATGACCCGTAACGACTGTCAAAGATCTACGAAAGACAGCCGGGACCAACGGCAAAATGATGATGTGTTTGTGTGTTGATGCATAACTGAACTAGAGATTAAGAAAAGAAAATGGCTTTTAAATTGCGATCACCGATCTATTGGCGATGCGTTGTGATTGCATTGGTTATTAAAGCAATTTCTAGTACGTTTATTTAACTTCTTGATTCGTTAAATTTTGTTCATCAAACTGTTAAACATTAAAAAAAAACTATCGACTTCCGAAAAATCACTACAAAGTGAAAAATAACTTTAATTTCGGAAGTCGATAGTTTTTTTTAATGTATTTTAGTTTTTTGTCACTGACTGTCACTTTTTAGTTATGGTAAAACAATTCGTATAGGTACTACTTGCTTGTCAACAGTGACAGGAAGCAGCAGAATGTCATCAAGATACATAAAGTGGATTAAAAACGTATTATGGAGGCTAATGTAAAACCTACCAAAGCAAAGTTAATAGAATTTATATGGGTCCAACCCTGAAGCATGTCCATTTTTTTTTAAATATATTTTATAGAATTTTCGAAATCCATCCACGATTGGCAAACTTAAGTGACAGTGGCCAGGGCACATTGCTTACAGAACAGATGGCCGATGGGGCCGAAAGGTTCTGGAGTGGCGACCACGTACGGAAAGACGTAGAGTGGGAAGGTCTCCCACAAGGTGGACTGATGATCTTGTGAAGGCCGCGGGAATCCGCTGGATGTGGGAAGCACAGTGGAGGAGCATGGGGGAGGCCTATGTCCAGCAGTAGACGTCTTTCGACTGACATGATGATGATGTACAAAAATTTACGGAGATATCGCGGATCAAACATATAAAAAAAATATACAGACGAATTGAGAACCTCCTCCTTTTTGAAGTCAGTTAAGAAATTAGGAGCTTCCTGTAGCGTGATGTTACGTATTTCTAGCAAACCCTTCGCAGTCCAAGCCTTGCTACTAACTCCCACACGTCTCATGCGGACACGAGAGAGTAGATCCAAACAATGATATTATGGAACTGAAGAACCTATAGGTGCCCTGCTAAGTAGCTGCACATATCTTAAAGAAAACATCATAAACAAAGGCAAACCATAACAAAAACACCACTCTAACTTGGAATAGAATTGCAAAGCAGTGATATTGTGTTCACAACACGAGAGGCGACGCGGGGCAACGCACTGTGACTTAGGTTCAAGGCAAATGGCTTATGTTAATTTGTGTTTAGTCCTTAGTTTTATGTATTGATTTAGGTAGTTACTTATTAGGTCCCTCGACTCATTGTGGCTCAATATTAACAGCTGCACGAGTCGACCGATCAGGGAAAGCTACGCTAGCCGCGGATAGGTGACCATTCTTACATTCTCCTCCGTACCTCGGAAAGCACGTTGATTCGTGTCAATATTGACTAGTAAATTCAAAGAAGAAACCTACACTTTACAGGCGTCCATTCGCGGAATTTCCCTTTCCATCAATTCAGCCAGCAGTTTACCTATCACATAAAAAAACAAACATGCCACAGAATAACAAAATGACGCACGAGGCGACGAAAAAGTAATCTATGTTATTGCACATCTCACAATCTCCCTCTGAGGCCTCAAGCTGTATCCTGCCGCTTCTATACATAACACGTACATGCATAACGTACATACTGCGAGCATTAACCCACGACCAATCATTCATCTATTCTAAGAACACATACGAAGAGAAAAACACCCACGAACCCCCCAAAGTAATGAAATCGTAGAAGCTGAAGTTCATTGTTCCCTTGTTGCTTCCTGAAAGGGAAAAGCTATTTTCTTCCAAAGGCTACTTTCACGGAGGCTCAAGAAGAAAGGCAGAAACTTTACACTTGCTGCCTAGGCTTTTCCCAACTATGTTGGGGTCGGGTTTCAGTTTAACCGGATGCAGCTGAATTTTACATGGAGCGACTGCCTAACTGACCGCCACAACCCAGTTACTGGGTAATACGATATCCCTTGGTAAGACTGGTTGTCAGACTTTCGGGCTTCTGACGACCCGTAGCGACTGTCAAAGATCCACTGATAACAACCGGGACCTGCAACGGATTAACGCGCTTTCCGAGGTACAGAGGGATCTAGAGGTTGGTAGAGACCGTCACCCATCGACGTCAACACGACATTAGTTTGAATATTCGACAGTTTACACACTGACACCAGTACACACCCTATGACCTTCTATTCTGTTAGGCATGAACAAAATACTATATTTACATTATCATAATTAAGACAAAGATCTCCCTCTCCTCTTTCTGTGTACATTCAAGCAAAATAAATAAACATTTCTGTCCATTGACTTCAAGAAATAAACACAAAGAAAAAATCCTCAACAAAATCTATCTTTAAATGGGTCTCAGACCAGCACTCCTTTCGCGGCCTCCCAATGCTATATCCTGTTTTATACATAACAAGTACATAAGCGCATAAATATAAAATTACGTTAGTTCATTAAACTGCAGTAGATAAATACATAGGTATGTTGAGTGAACCCATCTCTACTGGCAGACCAGTTCATACATTGCAGGCCGAAATTATTGGCTCACTATAAGTATCAAATAATCATCTAATAAACATAATAAATACTGTTGAAGATATCCGCTACGAGCGAAAATCATGTGATTATTCCCAAGACTACTATTGGTCGGGTGGTGCACTACAGACCTCTCCCGCTCATAGAGAGGAACACCTATTAATGAAGATGTGGAGACCTGTATCCCAGCAATGGGAACACATTCATGTTAATACATGAAGCAAAAATTTCGTATCCCTTTTACAAAAATAACACGGATGGAGGAGTTTGAAATTTGGCACAATTAAAATTTAGATGCAGAAGGAGTGCAAAAACCTATTTTTTTTTTTAAAGAATGGATTAGAAATACATTAAACTAATAAAAAAAACATGGTCGAATTTCGACCACTGCACGACGACCACTTGTAAGAATAATTATGCAATATTTCTATATCTACCAAGCTACCAGATTAGTGACAATAATCAGACAAGAAGATGCAGCAGCTCATGTTTTCTTAAACTTTTACGGCTCCTAAAAAACATCCTTCTGCTTAGTCTGCCCATCACAAGCGCCGCTGTAGAAGTCCTAGATTCGACTCGCAGAAAGGGCAGTGCAGCAGCAGCCCGGGGGTTAGAACTATCCTGCAAATAATTAAGAGCCTTGATTAGACCCTATTTAGTAACCAGGGTTTGTAAATTACTGACATTAGTCGTATTACTTTTTGTTTGATTCATAATCAGCCCTTAATGTTCCCACTACTGGGACAATGGCCTCCTCTCTGTGAGAGAGGGAGTGGGCCGTAATTCACCACGCGGGCACAGTATGGGTTGGTAGATGTGACACGCTATCGAGTTTTTGGTCCTCGGACATGCCGGTTTCCTCACGATCTTTTTCTTTACCGTTTTGAAAACATTGGTTACTAATTAATTTACACAAATTAAGTTCCTGTCCCAAGTCCCTTTTCTTTCCATGGGTGTCGTAGAAGGCGACTAAGGGACTTACTAGAGAATGGGCAGCAGCGTTCTTTATGCATTTGACCCATACTGCGATCGCCAACCCGCCTGCCAAGCGTGGCGATTATGGCAAATCCCCCATTTTGGAGGAGGCTTATGTCCAGCAGTGGACGTCTTTCGGCTGATATGATGATGATGATGATGACAAAAGTACCTGCTTGGGATCTTACCCACGATCTACTACACTTAAGTAACTGCTACCACGGTTACCACTTGGCCGCCATTGCTCAATCTGTGTCTCTTTCGTTGGATATGAAACTTTAGCACAGAAAATTAATAAAAGCTAGAAAAAGGTCCTAGCCATGCGGGCAACTCTATTAACAACAAAAAATAAATCTAGATTATGTTTATAGAGCGTAATAGAACATAAGTGGTAGTTAGTTCCTAGCCCGCATGGAGGCACTCTAGACCTCGTTGTACCAATTAACAACTTACGCAGCATGACAGCAATAAATTAATTGTAAACTACGTTATCACTTTCAGATCAAAATGGAAAACCAACACACTTTTTTATTATATTTTTGTTATAGTAATAGTGCTGCACCCTAATTGTGTACCACACTATCAATCAGAATCTGAATCGTAGTGAATGATTTTGCTAATCCATTACTTCATATGTTCGAAAAATGTATCTGCAACAATGTAAATAACGCAATCAATGTTGTTGAACAGTCAACACGAAAGCTAAGTATGAAAGAAATAGCAACAACATTGTGAACAAAATAATCTACGTAATTTTCCATTTTCTTCAGACCTCTTTTTCTTTATTACTCGCCCTTGGTGTTGCTAAAATTTGGATTTAATGTATGGCTGGTATTGTATTTTCTAGTAATTTAAACCATGATATATAATAGTTACAAAAACGAAGGCAATCCCCTTTCTCATACTCAAGATTTTCGTCTAAAAACCCAACAATAAACTACGCACATCAATTTTTCTGGCACACAATGTAATCCCCGCTGCACTGAACATTTGCCAAATATTTTTTTCTAAATATGTAACCGTCAGTTCGTTAACCCCGACCGCCATTATCGGGCTCGCCGGACGAGTGTTTTAGATCGGCGCAAGCGCATCGCTGTGTGCATTTACGACGCACATTATAATCTGCATGTGTGCGAATTTTTATGTCCCGACTTGTATTTTTTAGATTCGAATAGGTGACGTCATTATGAGGACTGTGAGTTCAAATTATTGTACCTTTTGATTTTGAAGGTTCTTTCAAGGAATCTATTTGTGGTGGTGATGTTTCCTATAAAGGGAAGGAACGAATTGCATTTCTGACGACATGTTAGAGATCCGAAAAATAGACATGACGAACATTTTTTTGAGGTGAGGTGCTCTTACCTATTTTGACTTCCCTACAGTGTCGCCCATTAAAGATAGTGTAAAATATTTTCCGAGTGTCTCGGCTGGAGTAGGGTTATCGATTTAAAATTATTTTCTTTGTTCGCTTTGGCTACGTTCAGCTACTAGCAATTTACGTCTTCCCCACCAATAATCTACATTTAGGCAACTTTCTCTCTTTATGAAATAAACTAGCTCGCCCCACGATCCCGTGGGAATATCGGGATAAAAGTCCTAATCCAGTACATGGTCTAGCCATGTGCTAAATTCCATTCAGATCCGTTCAGCCGATTTAGCACGAAAGCTTTATAAACAAAACACAAAAAATCAAATCTTTTCTCTTTATTGTAGTAAGTTTGGAAGTTTCGATTATAGCATAATCAATCAGCCTATAATTTTCTCACTGTTGAGACACAGCCCTCCTCTCTGCGGGAGGGAACGAAACAAAATAATTTATTATTAAATCTATATTCTACAGAATAAGTTTTTATCCGGTGCGCAAACTGTAACTATGAATTCAGCATATCATTCTAGACCCCCAACGTAAAAATGTTAAGTCGGTTAGCCAAAAAAAAAACAGTTGTTACATACATTTTGACAGCGTATGTATTGCATTTTTCTATGAAACAGCTAATTTTGTTTTGTATTACCGACGAAAAATTTCTACGCTGGGGGGAATGGTATACTAAATTCATGGTTACAATTTGCGCACTGGATAAAAACTTATCCTGTATAGCCACACGAACCACACTTTCATCAGTACCCGAAGTAATGCCTATATCATAAAACCTTAAAATAATATAGGCGTGACAATGAACAAAACATTAAACAACCATAAAACCAACAAAAACACACCTTCACACAATCAACAAACATCCTTTGTAACCCAAAACTACCCTCCTCAAAACAACATAATAATAACAAAGTAAATAAACTATAAACTGGACTATATCCGGTCCTCGTCTAGACGTGGACCCCGACCCTTGAGCCGGGGTCAAGTACGGTCAACTAGACAAGTAGCTAGTTACCTATGAATGTGTTATTGATAAGAGACCAGGGGGAAATAGTTTAAACTGGTTTGTTAGACGGGTCTTTTGTTATATAGTTGTTTTGTTATACTTAAAGGGAAATAAGCTGCACAATATAATAATAGCGACGGATGTTAACATTTATCGACACTACTCTTGGAAAACTATCGGTTATCGCAGTACTATGTTAATTGCATATTCGTTTTCTTTAAATTATTTTCTGCAGCTTGTATTTTTGAAAACCACAAGTATATCTGCAGGTATTAGATGCCTTCTCAGTTATGTTGTTAGCTATTTACCCCATTCATTCAAAATCTTATTCGTATATCTTATTGTATTTACGGCTATTACGCCGTGACATTTTAGTCGTCTTACAACGGCAGCCTATTTCATGTAATCCAATGACTACTAATCATTTATAACAAAATAATATTTTATTTTAAACATTTGTATAATTTTAAAAATGAAAATATCATTCACTAATACGCATGACGTAGTTTGAAACGCTCTGTTATGAATATGGAATGTAATGGTAGGTAGGTAGAAATCTTCTACCGTTTGATACGTAAATATTATTAAAAGGGAGGGTTTTTCATAATTCTAAAGCATTATTTATTTTTCTTTGTACCTATTATCTTAATTAATGGTAACAATGTTTTAATCACGCCTAGAGGTATGTTATGACGGATACATTGAGTGGATCACCTTTGTAAGACGACTAAAATGTCACGGTGTATAGTCAATCTAAAAACAAAAAGTACGATTTCATAAAGTAGAAACTCGGTAAAATTTAGTTTTATTCAACATAAGAAATCATCGTTATCTGCCTAGCTTTTTCCCCACCATGTTGGGGTCGGCTTCCAGTCTAACCGGATGCAGCTGAATACTAGTATTTTACATGGAGCGACTGCCTATCTGACCCCCACAACCCAGTAACTGGGGTAATACCCCTTGTTATGACTGGTTGTCAGACTTTCGGGCTTCTGACGATCCGTAACGATTGTCAAAGATCCACAAATGACAGCCGGAGCCAACGGCTTAGCATGCTTTCCGAAGCACGGAGGGGTCTTGGTATGTAAAGATAGTCACCCATCCACGGACCAACTGCGACCTGATCGATTGACCCCTGCAGCTGTTATTACCTAACCCCTCATACGACGTAAGAAATACTTCATGTAAATAAAAAAATGACGACATTATAAAAAAAATAGCAGCAGACACCTTTAATTCCTTCCAAACACTATCTAACATAATCTCAACAACATAAAACTAACCATTTCCTCAAATCAAAACTACAAACCCGACCAGAATTACCAACCCCTCTCAAAAGGCCGAAGAAAATTACACTGTCGTGACATGTAACTATCCCACCGTCGCACAGTGGAACGAATGTATGGGAGCGGTTGGACGTAGACATGTCCGAAAAATAAGAGTAAAATTATGACAAACTAATGATGCCATCTTATTCGATTACTTAATGCCTTCATAAATTGTGGTGATGAATTTCTTCATAACTCCCATATTTCGGGAGTAATTTGAGAAAATGTGAAATTTTACTATGAAAATGAGTGTATCGAGCTCTCTCCCTCCTGATTCCGGGCTTGTTTCAAGTAGCGGTCTCTAATATCGTAATGCTATTACTAAGAGCTATATTTAATACTAAGACACATAGTGCGCCAAATGTGCACTTTCTGGGATAAAAGGAAATGAAAATTTAAAAAAAAAAACGTTTTTTCCCCATTTGTATTTACTTTAAACCGCAGACAGACTTATTAAGAGGTCTATAAATATATTATATATATATACAGAAATATATATTAACAAAAATATTCACAAGAACTGATGAGAGTATGACTTTTAAGTAAGTTGATAATAAATTACCTAGTTTCATTAAAAGTACAATAAATAATTAAGATGTAAGCTCTAATTTACTAAGTTACACATTTTAAAACAATAACATCATTTAATTATCTTCGTCATCATCATCATCATCAATTAATTCAAATTCAGAATCGATGTCCGCTAAATCATTTATGTTAACAAATTCGATATCACTTTTCTCAGAATCCGTAAGCTCATAAAATTCCTTAAAAGAAGATTTTTTTACAAACTTATTTCCTTTTGGACGGATACTTGTAACAAGTGGATCAGAAGACAGTAAAAGATTGTGCATAATATCTTCATTGCATGAGATACTGGTATGCTTTCGAGAATGCCCCTCTCTATATTTTCTAAAATCTTTATTTCTAGCCTCAGATGCCTCTTCGGATAGAAAACCAATGGGCACAATTGACATGTTCTGAACTATGTCTGGCCCATGCATTAAAATTTTATGAAGTGAAGAAGGCATATAATACCATGGGTATAACTCCACGTAAAGCTTAGCAGTATCAAAGCAGAACTCTCGGAATTTAGTTACGTTGATCTTCTCTCCTGATGAAATACACTGCAAGATCACACAGATTTTTCTTAAAAGCATAGCATCTATTCCGGTCAGTTCAGCAGATTTAGTGTAGTTTTCAAAAAATCTCCTTGCCGAGTTGCCATTGTTGGTGGATCCACTGCCTTGTTTCACAACATCGAGAAGTAAGCCCGTTTCTCTTCTTACAGCCTCTTGAACTCTTTTCTTCCTGTCATCAACTTGCCTTTTTGCTATATCACCCCTTACTTGCCATGATTTTATGTCTAATTTGTAGGAAATGTGTAATAAGCATTCCATTGAGCGAATCCAAGCGTGAAGGGTGCTTAAGCTATATTTATACATGTCCTCGTTTGCGTGTTTATCTTTGATTAACTCTAAATTATTCATTTCTTTAGGACAAGCCTTGCATATGTCACACACTGAAGCTGCTGTATTGGATATAATGGAATGAATTTTACCATCAATCATTGTCAACAGCAGTTGGTGTTTGACACTAATTCCATCAGTGATGGTGGATGGAGTTAAGGCTTCAATCTCTGCTTCGATTTCAGCCATCTCTCTCTGCACATTTTCTTTGGTTTCCTTTATAAACTTAAACAATATTGGCCGGCAAAATGAAGTGGAAGATGGTCGCTCGTTTTCCCAAATTGTTACACCTTTTGAGACGAGCCGCAGTGGTACAAGACTAATCATAAAATTACTAGCAAGATCGATTTGCTCATCTTCACTCGTCCTTTGATGATAAATGCTTTGGCTAGATGATCCGTCAAAACCCCATTTGCTGGTCAATACGAGCTGTTGATTGGGATCAACAGGGGTTTCTAACGACCTAATAAGTCTTCTTGAGGTTAAATCCATCAAGGCTTGTAATTTGATTTTTGCAGAGCTCTCTGTAACTGTGAGATCTTCTTTGGCCGGATAGCACTTAATTTTTTCTTTAACCAACATGTAGTAACTCGGGTATTGAAGAGCTCCTTCTTGAGTGTTGAAATCCCGAAGAGTGTTATAGCGCCATTTCGATAAGTTCATCGATACATAAAGAGCCAATGCCTTCAAAGGGGATATTTCCCGTACCTGAATTGATTTACCTTCAATGAAGGCTTTGATTTTTGAGGCCTCTTCTGGATTCTCCGTCAAGTATTTCATAACATAAGCTGTATCGCTTTGTCCTGCCTTTTGAAGCGCCCTTTCGGCCGAAAACATAATTTCAGCGCTGCTACTGCTGCATGAAAGACTATCTTCAGTGCGTCTTCTTTTTTGCCGGTTACTAAGGTCCTCAAAAGATTTACGAGGACTAGGATGTGTACAAGTTGAAGCATCAGATTTAGCAGGAGAAATTATGGGCTCGATGACGTCACTTATATTTTCTGTAGAAGGTTCCATATTTTCATTCTGTAATTCCGGCCATTGAATTGCAGCCTGTAGCCAAATCTCATGTTTCTTCCGAAACTTATCTGTGCTTCTTCCAGACTGTGTCCATTTTGCATAAATGCGGTAGCAAAATCGACGACACCAGTCTTTTAAACTTGTTTCAGCACTTTCACATAACTGAACACAACTGTTATCTTTTAAAACACTGAACAAATAGTTAAAGTCGCGTAAATCTTTATGTGCGCGTGCGCATAAAGCAACGTGAATATCAAGATTTGTATTAAAATTTGGAAAATACATTGCGAGATTAGCTTGGATACAACGAGGTGTAAATCAACACTGATTTTAAAGTTACTAATAGTGACCTATTTATATAAAATCCAGGTATCCCAGGTATCCTTTGTTAAATATTGCAAGGTAATTAGTTATTGTGATAATTAGTAAATGATGCATGCTAAATTAGTGTATTAAGAGCCATTTAGTAATTAAATAATAGCAATGTTCTTATCAGTAATCATTAGTGCATCAGTTTTATATGTAAACCTTAAGTCCCTAATTATATATCCTAATTAGCTTATATCTTCTCTAATTGGCTGCTCAGAAATGTTATTGTAATAAGGTAAACCTTTAGAAAAACGGTTTTAATCAACAAAATAAACAAAAAATAAAAAAATTGTGTTATAAAATAAACATCACTCTTTATCCCAGAAAGTGCACATTTGGCGCACTATGTGTCTTAGTATTAAATATAGCTCTTAGTATTAGCATTATGATATTAGAGACCGCTACTTGAAACAAGCCCGGAATCAGGAGGGAGAGAGCTCGATACACTCATTTTCATAGTAAAATTTCACATTTTCTCAAATTACTCCCGAAATATGGGAGTTATGAAGAAATTCATCACCACAAGTTATGAAGGCATTAAGTAATCGAATAAGATGGCATCATTAGTTTGGCATAATTTTACTCTTTTTTTTCGGACATGTCTACGTCCAACCGCTCCCATACATTCGTTCCACTGTGCGTCGGCAGACCTCGGTGACCCACTTCGCTATGCGGCCCACATGTCTAGACGAAAGACGAACCCCTCGAGGGTCGGGGGCGGTCAAATACACCCCAAGCCCCCGATAGACGCCACTAATGTAATGGGATTATGTCCCCATAAGATTGGGAAAAGCCGGTTAGGGAGGTTTAGTTTTATTTTTATTTTTACTTTTTTTCCTACTCATTGAATTAATAGAAATAGTTATGATAAGGTTGATTTAACTGTTAAGGCAGAACCATGATTAATTTGTTTAAAAAAATCAAAAAATTGTATTTTTATTTTTTTAACCTTTTATGTACCATATTTTATGCAAAATAAAGATCTATTCTTTTCTACTGATTTGAATGAATTTAATGAATCCCGCGCCAATTTCGGCTATGGTGACTATTTCGGTTTTCGACAACTGTACCTAGGTTCTAAAAATATTACCACTCTAACCAACCTAATTAGTCTTGTGTCAATAAGACGTGCTTCATAAAACAAATAACCACGAGCAGAGCTGATTGCCAGTCAGATGTTCTTTATAGAAGAACTATCTCCAATTTATCCAATCATATTGTCAATAAATACGATGACTTAGCTTAGCTGTTTATACTGCAACCTGTAATGTGGCTACCTACTATGATCGTACCCGGTTCCCAGTTTCATTCCGTAACCTACTCTGTCAGGATTAACCAGAATTCTGTCAGACTACGATATTCTAAGCTAGTAATCTTCATTTCAGCCGAAAGACGTCCACTGCTGGACATAGGCCTCCCCCAGCAAGTTAGCAATACAGCCCATTCATTTCCGATTCCTATTTTTTATGGACCGTTATTAGTTAAAATAAAGACTCTTGTATCTTTACCGATAATGAAGCTAAGACCTCATAGCTTTGCATAGTAGACTCTCTCATATCGAAGTACCTAACACAGGTAAAATTAGCTTACGAATCTATGTATATTATATTTTGGCCATAAAAAATGCAACCGTTAGTAAGCAAAACGATTCGTTTTTGTTTATAGGAACCAAGCATTAATCCACAGCCAAACGCAAACTAGCACACATCACAACACTAGTCTACAGAAGAAAACACATGAAACTATTCTCAAATCAATCACACCGCCCCCCGCCACCCCTCCCCGCCAGACTACCCTCAGAACGCATTCCCGTCCTACACAATAACCCGATCCTGCCCATAACCTTGGAAACTCCATCTTAACTATCAATAGACTCCACGCACGAGGGAGACGCCGATAGTCTCGAGGAAGGAGGGAGGGAGACGGAGTAATAACATAAGAAACGCAAGGTCGTCGGGCAGTGGGTCACTTCGTCTAGGCGGCGTCTAGTACGCACACTAGTTTAGTTGTAGGGATAGTAAAAAAGGTGATAGTGAGGAATTATTTATTTATGTACTTATTTAGTTTTGTACATTAAAAAAGTTGGTGGGTTATCTATGGTGTGGGAAATAGTTTTGTATGTGTAAAGTTGGTAATAGTTTTGTTGTTAAACAAGAATGTAAAAAGTAGTTCCTTATTCCACTCCTTGATAGCAATAGGCTCTATAGCCCCATAAAACATGAGGCCTCAGGGGCTAGTGCAAATCTTGGGGTTCATTCGAGAGTCTGGTCAAACCACAGTGGAATCGGTGCATTACATTTATTCATAGCAGTGGTTCAGTAAATGGTCATCGTTGTTTTTGAAGGGAATTATAATTTCAACAGTATCAAGACAACACTATCGTTTTTTAATTGAACTCTACATAAAACTTGTTCAGAGAATTTTATTCATCGGTCAAGTCATTTAAAAGTATAATTTCAAGAAAAAAGAAAAAAACAAGAAACCTGTTTTCTCATACAAAACATCTTGTCAAAACATCATATCCCACGGTGAATAATAGAAGCCAACCCTGTAAAAAAAAATCCCTAATTGTAGTGACAACTAACAAGTGATTCAATTCCCCTTCAATATCAACGACTGCCTCTATAGGTACACCATTCACAAAATTCCATCGTCACGACTTCAAACCCTCATTGCCTTCAAACATCACTTGGACACTACAACCCACGTATGCCCCATAATCGCCGAAAACTGAAGAATTAGCCAGTGGCGTGTTCTTATTAGCGTCATACATGTAATTAATGAACGCGGTCACACGCAGACTGAATGCTTAGTGAGCAGTGCCGATGAACTGATGGCAAGAGGGTATTTGAAAGACGGAGTCTTATTAGTTGACGTGATTAGGTTTTAAAAGTGTGTAGAAATCAGACGAGTATAGAGATATTTCGTAGGTACAGACGCCAGTACATCAAAATACCCCAATCTGTCAAATTTCTTTGTTAGTTTTTCAACTTTATTGCAAAAGAATAAGGTTCATGTTGAAGTGGGAAAATTTTACAGTTTGGGATAGCTTGATGTGCTGGCGTCTGTACCTACTACAAATAGGCACCTTCTTATAAACGTTGCGATATCTTTATTTCTTAATACATAAAACAATGTCAGCAAAAGACTTCATTATCATCTGCCCAGCATTTTATGCCTTCAAAATCTTATAATAATCGCTTATTAATCTTCGCCTTATTTTTTTCTTTGGAAATCCAAACACGGTACTTTACCTTTATAGCAAAATTCTTAAGTAGTTACTGCAATACTAAATTAAGCATTAAGAAGAAAACCGTCTCGGTGATATACCTTTATTAAGGCGAATTTGTAAAGAACTTGCTAGAAAAGACATAGACTGAATTTAGAACTCGAAACATAGTATCCTAGATTTACTTGTGCTGCATTTTTCGCTATAATTTATTCTGTCGTGAAAAAGTCCTTGCACCCCACCTTCTAGAGACAGACATACAAGTGAAACTATTGTAAAGCAATTCATTATTATGTATACCAAAATTCACCCTTCAAAATATTGATAGTTTCATTTATTTACTACCATTTACACTTCTACTAAATTTAAATTTTTAACTTTTATTATATACTAGCTTTCTTCAGCGGCTTCGACCGCGTGGCGGTCGACAATTATCCCATGGCGACGTACCGCCGGGATAAAAACTATCCTATATGTTAATCCAGGTTACAAAATATCTGTGTGCCAAATTTTATTCAAATCCATTCGGCCGTTTTTGCAAGATTTTATTCAAATCCATTCGGCCGTTTTTGCAAGATTGGACATATATATCCTACTAATATTATAAATTTTATGATATTAGTAGGATATATATACAACGTGTCGTTTTGCATCCTCGTCAAATTCAAGGAGGTAACTATGCTAATGATTCTCGACACGAATCAATAATAAAATAAGTAGATTTTTTATTAAAAAAAAAAAATAAAAAAAAAAAATAAGTAAAATAAAAAATCGCAACAAGTAATTCGAGGACTGGTTTGTGCGACGAAGACTGTTTGAACCCAGGTTACCCAGTTACAGTGCGGTATCACACGGGCCGCGTTTTAAAATTTAAAAAAAACAAGAAAAAATACCTACTTATTTACCTACTAAATTTGACGAGGATGCAAAACGACACGTTGTATAGTAGGATTACCTTGACTCAAACCGTTTTGTGTATTAACATGTCCTATCTGAAAGTGCCGGTGATCTGTGTGAACTCAGGACCCTTCTATCTCAGACAACTTTCTCGATTAAGATTGTGCATTCTATAAACCAGTGCCTGTACTATAATGTTGATATACTCAAATAAAGATTTATGATTTATGAAATCGTAACAAAAACCTAAATTTCATAAGTGCATAAATCAAATAATATTCTAACTGAGTCTGCTGTCGGTCCGCTCGCGGCTCACACTACCGCATAAAGTCCACACGGCCGCATGTGTGCGATAGTTGACGTCGCAAGCCGTATTGTTCGCAAACATGCGATTATAGGATTACACACGTGTAGAAGACGGCGGGAATGGAAACGGTGGTGTTCATAGCTATGTTGGAGGGTTTTCCTGGAGTTTGTTCAAGCGTTCAAAGGGTCAGTTTCCGGAATTCGGTTTTATTCAGTTTCACACCCATTTATGTAACGGCCGAATCTTCTACTTTCCATAATCTGTTTGAGTTGAAACTTTGCAAACATATTGTGTTGTTTTTTTATAGTAATACAATTATTTTTTATGTCTTTTGCCATATCTTGGGACCCGAGGGTCTTGGACCTTTGAAAGGCGTACAGGGATACTCGTAGAGGCTTGTTAGACGTACCCGACTCACTGCGTCGCAGCGCATTTCCCGCCCGTTCTTCTACTTATTGGCTTAGCGTTCTTCCTGGCTTGTTTTTTTTTGCTCGGTTCCTTAGGGCCGTAGAGTAATGTAAAATAACCTATAACTTGGCTCAAGAATTGAGCTACCGTGTGCAAAACAAATTTCTAATTCTACTGGTAGTTCCAGTGCTTAGCGCGTTCAAACAAACAAAAAACCAAACAAACTTTTCAGCTTTATTATTACTATGGATATAGATGTTTCTAACACGTCATAATTCTACTCTAAATGATACGGAGAGCTTTTACTTGCCAAAAACAATGCTTCTTATTTATGCAAAAATGAACGGTACTCCAATGACTTACTTACCTGAGTATTTTTTTAAAAGTTAAAGGGTTTTATGAAAATAATGATGTAGATAATGTAAAAAAATATTCGGTAGGTCCTAGGTACCAGTCATCACACCACTTTCCTCATCAATCTAGGGAATTGATCAGACAAAAAAATTAAATAGTGAGGCGCCTGAAATTTCTATCAACAGTCAACCGCTCATATGCTATTTACATATTTACTCAGGTTACGCCTAGGACCTACCAAATTATTTTTTAGCTTTTAGTACATTATCTACATCATTATTTTCATTAAAACCGTTTAACTTAAAAAAAAATCTCTTATTTTAGTATCAAGTTTTTAGTTTTTATTTCGTTACTTAATATTTCTCATTCTATTTTTTTTTCATAGTGTACAGTATTTTAATAGTCAAGCCCTTTCATTTGGTACCCATATTGAGGAGGATGTGAAAAAATTTGTAATCCGCCATTTTGGATTTACAATGGTACTGATTAAATTAAATTTTATTGTCATCAAAACTAAAGGTGTGTACGAAATATCAGATCGATCTGCCAACAGGAAGGGGGTAAAATTTAAAGTACTAAATTTGACCCAAAAAAAACAAACGGCAAGCTAAACAAAACCGTTTATAAATCAAAAGTCGTGCTGATTCTCAGCCTAAGTTTATACAACTTAGGCGGGGAATCAGCACGAGAATCAAACGGTCTACCAAAACGCCCAGCCGTCACCACTTCCTAGTACTTTAGCTGGGAAGAAGAAGTGGCGCAACAAACCCTCCAGCAGCACAGATGTCTGTTAAGTTGGAAAAACTTGATTCTATATCACAATAAATAACACACATAACGAGACACAAAACATTAAATTAAAACTTTTGCCATATAACAGCTAGCCGTAACAATATACCAACAAAACTAATGAAACCTATACCGTCCAAAGTTGTGGCTAGTAGAAAGTAGAACCCGGAAACTCCTAAAGAATGCAACCAGGAAAACACGAAGATGATGACAATAAAAACTATATTCAAGCAATAAAAAAATACTAGTCACATACATCATCATCTGCCTAGGCTTTTCCCAACTACGTTGGGGTCGGCTTCCAGTCTAACCGGATGCAGCTGAATACCAGTATTTTACATGGAGCGACTGCCTATCTGACCTCCACAACCCAGTTACTGGGTAATATACGATACCCCTTGGAAAGACTGGTTGTCAGACTTTCGGGCTTCTGACGACCCGTAACGACTGTCAAAGATCTACAAATGACAGCCGGGACCAACGGCTTAACGTGCTTTCCGAGGCACGGAGAGGTCTTGGTATGTTAAGATGGTCACCCATCCACGGACCAACCGCGGCAAGCTTAGCTTAACCTGATCGATCGATCCGTACGGCTAATATTACTTAGCCACAAGCCCCCCAAATACTAGTCACATACATCATGATAAAAAGATAATTCGTTCACGAATATGGTGAATTCACATCACAAATCATATTATTCCTAAATCTTTTAAAACACTCAATTACTGATTGTTAAGATATTATACTCCACTATTATGTCCCGGAAAGTCATTCCTCTACAACATTCCCTATGGGGAAACATGTGGATTATGAGGGCTTACACGTATCACAGTCAATTGAGTGAGGTAAATACTGCGGTTGTATACAGGTTAGAATGCGGTTACAATAACAACAGCGAAATCGGGGTTTTGTGTGATGACTGATGAATGATAAATTATTTTATTTCTATAGGGCTTTAAACTAACTAACTAACTAAACAAATAAATACAAAAACACAAGGAGACTTAGGCGTCAAAGTATTCGTCCGCATCGCTGTCATCAGGAAACGTGCCCAGAAGACTGGCAGCATTGCCACGTTGAATGGCAATGCTAATTCTGTAACTAGATTTGTAAATACAAACATGACAATACAATTTTAAAAATATAGATGAGGTCAGCATTTCCTTTATGATTACTCTGAAAAGAAAGGCCGAAACAAACTCAGAGGTCACAGTCTCAGATGTAATCTGGGGCAGATCATGTAACGACCAAGTAGATTGATGTCTGAAATGGTCTTTTGAGGAAAGAACCACACAGGCTGAGCGAACCTGTCCAGTCAGTGCACGCAGTTGTCCGTAATCGTGCAACTCAACTCAAAACTTAAGGTAAGGTTAATTAATTATTGTTTTATCCGGGATGATAGTAAGTTTGTATTTGAAAAAATATTTATATAGAGTGGTTTCTGAAAGTGTCCACAGCATGGACCTATGACCCTTGGGTTCCGTGCGTCGTTTTCGGGCGATCAATGAAAATTATCGCTTAGCTGAGGTTTTTGAGGGTGCTGAAGCCGATAGTGAGGTCAAAATTAAAATCCAAGATGGTGGCTGAATACATTTTCGCATTTTTCTTCATGGGTGCCGTTTTCAAGATTTTCGAGGACGACCCACAGGTCGCCATTGCACAGCATCATGCTGAGTGGAAGCCTTCTTATCACAGTCACGACGTGCCGATACCGATTATTTATTTTTGTTCTATGCTCGTAATTATAGATCTGTTTTCATTAAGTACCTACTAAGTATCATCTATTAGGCGGATCACAAACTGCTACGGACCACGCTGCGGGTTGCGCGAAACGAGCCAAATTCTTAGTGCTTTTCCAGCGTTTTTATTAAATTTGTATGAAAATAATCACGCGCTGGGAGCGCGTTATCTGCGCCCCGTTGCGTGGTGCGTCTTAGTGTGTGAAACGCCTAGAGTTACGTTACGGTTTTTTAATGCACGAGTTCCTGTGACAAACAAACTTATTTTTCGTTTCATCTTTCCACCACAAGGGTGGCTGTTCTGTAAACATTGTGATGAGCATCATCAATAAAGGTCTTTATTGTTAAAAAGATGATGCCTCCGACTGCATGAGATTGCTTATGGGTCTAATAGTCATTATTTTTAAAATTCATCTTTTTTAATTAAAGTTTAGGCAGGTTTAGGTTTAGGTTTTGTTTAGTTTTAGGCAGTCGGGTTTTTGATTTTGTAATAACAATAGTAAATGTGAACTAATGTTATAGAAAAAAAATATTTGATTCACAACGATATTTGATAAAATTATAGTTTGTTCTGTATTGCAAACAATTTTTTTCTAGTTACCAAGCTACATCTACCAAATGCCATCACAATAAGTACGATAGTATACCTGCAACAAAGTTGCAAACAAACAAGAATGCAAGATACCCATGACATTTTATTCCTTTGCTAAACGCAGGCAGTTTTGAATGCCCAAGGCTATCCTGTCTACTGTCTGGATTTACGCAGTACTAATCAATTAGTGCACCCTAAATACTAAGAGATAGGGTGCTTTCTACCCTCCTGCAGGGTGCATGCAATGTTTGAATACACTTTTTTTTTTTTGGGCTGGCTAGTTTGAATAAATGACTTTTGATTGGTTGAAAATTGTCGTAATGTTTCTAAATGTCTTCTTGTTATTTTGTAGATAGTCTTGCAAACGGATCTACAAGACTCAAACTTGGTGCCTACCTAAGTTATGAAACCTGCAAATGAAACCAGACTGACGGGACTGTGTGTTTTAAATAATAACAGTAAGAAAAGTAAAGAATAAGCTTAGCAGGCTTAGCGTAACGTTTTCTATTTCTTCGAGGAATAGACAGTGCTTTTTCAATACAAAGTGACATTTCGTTTTTCCATTTTTGACATCGCACCGTAGATATCCTTATACAATCTGTCATGTTGTCTTTCGTTTCTAACGATCTTTATCTAGGTCCCTATAAATGTAGACTATTTCAGAAGAATATTTCTTCCCAAACTTTTAAAATTACGCTGACAACAAACTTTACGATTATCTACAAAATCTAAACATGTAGAACGCATAACTGTGATAATTAATAGAAAAAAACAGATATCTTCTCCTATTGTACATCATTGTTTTTTTTTTTTTTTGTGGGTGGGAAATCATCAAAGGACTTCTCCCGCTCTGGTTGGAGCAGGAGGGCGTGTCAGACTTTTACTGACTAAAACCCACCCATGTTCCTTCAGCTGCCCGTATGCCAGGGGCCGCGGTATCTCTTTCGAACAACCCGCACCCCTAGCAGGCATCGGCCCTTGCGGGCCCCACCAGCTGCTGCTGACGTCCTCCTGCGACGGGTCAGTACAGTGGCCCCGCCGCCAACCACTTTTCGGACGCAGGGGATAGGGAGAGCGGCCAACGCTATACCGACACTCCTCTTCCCCTGCGGCCCCACCGCGTCCGCCATCAAACGGTGGCGGCCCCGTCCAGGCTACGGAAGGGAAGAGCGCTACTCAGAAGTACCGGCACTCGACATCGCGGCCCGCCTCAGTTGCGATGCACCTCACTGCAACCTACTTTTTGGCCGCTACGTCGGCGGCTTGGAGGCACAAGCCCTGACGAGCGGCCCCACCTTGGGGTTCCTCTTCGCTTCACCGTGGGAGGGTGACCACGGTTACTGAGCCCCCCCTGCAACGACAATGCGGCAACCCTACTGGGGGGGCTTGTACATCATTGTTGACAAAAAATCGGTACTCGTGCTAAGCCTGCAGCAGAGATTTATGCCAGTTATAGCAATACTAACAAAAGGTTTTACAAAGCAAATGTAAGTGGGATCGCCGGGACGGGGACGCCCTAGGACAGGAATGGCGAACCGATGGCACGCGTGCCTTTGGTGGCACGTACCAAAACAATTTGGGCACGACAGCCTAAGTCAGAGCATGGTAGTAGGTTCAGTATGATAGGAGTATAGTAAGTTCATCTTCTCAAGCCTGAGTCGTTACTTTCAGAAACCATACCTTCACATGATTCTTTTCTATGTCATACGACCAGAAGTTGCACTTATTTTCTATTTCTTATAAATAAGGTTGTGTGATGTTGATTACTATACAAGGTCATTTTATAGTCACCGTCCAAATTTTTCAGGGTGCTAGTACCCGTGAAATCGAACAACTTTCTCCAAGGAACATGGGTCGAAATATTTTAAAAAAAATCCGACCTCTCACTCAAAATCGATCAGCTGACTATTGATTTTGTATGGGAGGTCCGTTTTTTTTTTCATATTTCGACCCATGTTCCTTGGAGACAGTTGTTCAATTTCACGGGTACTATCACCCTGAAAAATTTGGACGGTGACTAAAAAATCAGCCTGTATATTAGTACAAATCTATTTCTGTTTGCATATAAAGACTACCAATGTTTGTGAAAGTATTTAGTTTTTTTTTCTAGGAGTCAATAAGTCAAGATTGTTTGTTGACACGTCAATGCCCATATTCAATATTTTTTTGGAGAATAGGCTCGTAAAGGTTAAGATGTTCACCATCCCTGCCATAGGAGGACATATAGTGACCGTATTGGTGATATTCTTCTGTATGGTCATGTGCGTAATACTTGACACCGGTGTGCGTGTGTGACCAGAGGCCTCAGTGCGAGTTTCATTTAACCATCTCGATCAAACGCATCGAGCGCGTTTGGCGCTCCGATTGGCCCTGGATTGGTGACGGACCAATCAGGGCGAGGAGCGGATCGAGATGGTTAAATGAAACTTACGGTTCTCTGCCCTATCGCCGAAAATTGTTTGCCAGATTTTCACTTGCCAACTAACGTTTCGCAGAATTTTATTTCGCCGAATAATCATTTGCCAACTTATCATATAATTTTGTTTTATTTCCCAACCTCACAGTAACCAACTGTACGTTTGGTCTGCTTTTCATAATCACACTTTTTTAAAATGCCAACTTTCATCGTTAACCTAACTTAACTGTTTCCTTTTACAAAAGCGATACGCTTCTGGCACATCGCCGTTAAATGTCCCAAACGTTTTGTGTCATTATAATAATCAGCTTAACAATAATTATACCAAATGAAACGTTGTCATACAAAAATGAGCTAATCGTTAGTTGTCGAGGTGAAATATCGGCGAAACGTTGGTTGGCAAGTGATAATCTGCCAAACAATTTTCGGCGAAAGGGCAGAAAACCGAAACTCATACTAGGGCCACAGATGTTTAAACGTTAACGGGGCAAAAGGAATAACTGTAAGGATCGTAGCAGGTAACGTTCTGTAGTTTCTACCTATTTCTACCCATATACCGAGGTTATGTATGTGTGTATTAGCAATTGGTCACCGCCTATAAAATGGTACCTTAATTGGCCAAATGCAGGTCATGCTGTATCTCTGCCTAACCTTTCCAATTATACAGGATAAAATTTAAACCAGAGCGTAATCTGTGACCATGAATTTAGCATATCATTTTTTTTAAACGTTGCCCCAAACTAGGAATTTATCCTATATTGTGAGTGCGTTTACAAACATTTAAACTCACATACACAAACATCCAGACCCGGAGCAATTTCTTGTAGATTATACAAATATTTGTTCCGTGCAGGTATCGAACCCGCGACTCTCAGCGCAGCAGTCAATCGCTTAACCACTGCGCCAACCGTGCCGACATCATTCTAGACCCCCTAGAAAAATTTCTAGCTAGGGGTCTAGAATGATATTCTGAATGCATGGTTACAGTTTGCGCACTGGTTAAAAATGTACCCTGTATAGACTGTTTTTTTTTAATGTATACACATAGGTAAGGTATGTATGTATGTGTCATAGGTTAGGTGTGCATCATAAATAATCATCATTTCTGACAATACTGCGCAATAGTGCTGGTTTAAAGACCTAGCGCACACGTGTATACATCGTGTCTAGTGCAACGACCCGACAGAGCAAGGCCAGGTCTTGTTACGTCTTAGAATATTAGTAGCGGTAGCAAAAACAGTTGAAAAAATACAGTATAATGTCGTGTGTACCGTGTCTCAAAATCGTTGACACCATATTGCCTTTGGGTGACCATAGAACCCTAGCTAAAGGAACTAGGTCATCACCTGCCTAGCCTTAACCAACTATTTTGGTGTCGGTTTCCATTATAACCGGTTGCAGCTGGATACCAGTATTTGACATGGAGCAAATGTCTATCTGGCCTCCACAACCCAAAAGTGGGTAATACTATACTCTTTGGTAACGATGACTGCTTGAAAAAAAAACACTTCTTCGGCCAATTTTCTAAAATCTCTTTAAAGTTTATTTCATTCCTTGAAAAAAAAAAAAAACTACTTTTTAATCAAAGTCGCCTGTTCAGCTTATTCGATCAAAAATTAGATTAATCGATTCGTAACATATTTACTTTAACCGTAACAGAAAAACAGACATTATTCATGTGTATATGGAAGTAAGGTATCTGAAAAGATACAAAACCTTTTAGTAGCAGTTCCACGAAGTGACATAATCGATCTTTTGTCGTTTTCTAGTGAATAGAACCAACAAGAAACTCCATGGTACTATCTACCCAAAAATCCTGGAAAAAATCGCTCTTAACAACAAGATAAAATAAGAAGAAAAGCTTATTTAACACAAAGTAAGCCTTATTACAATGAAACATTCACACTCATTCATAACTTAAAATAATTCAACAAAATATTTCAATCACCTAATTTCGGCGAGCTTATTACGTTTACGTAAAAAAATACGTTAGCGCTAAGAATTTAGCTCATGCCTCGTACAAGGTTACGTTAGAACTATTTATTCAGTTCAGTCTAGCTAGACCTGACCTACGACAACTAGAAGTCTAGCCGTCGGCGTTCAGCCTTCAACTCAGCCTAGGACGTTGGCTCCAATGTTGTGAAACAGTCATTGGTGCGGTTTTTATTAGAAGTCGAGGTTACTTTAGTCTAAAAGGGAACATTCATTTTGAAAGGGAACACGGAAAATTGGATGTTTTAAATTAAGAATTGTTTAAGCATATTTAATGGAAAAGAATAATTTATTATTTTATCTTCTTGCTGATTCATCATATTAGCCTATTTATTCATTTTTGTATCTCTGATTCCTGAGTTAAGTTTCTTTTCAGTAAAGCATTACTGAAAAAGAAACTTTACACTAGAATCGTACCACTTTAAGTTACGATTCTAGAGTTAAGTCAGTCAAAATCAGTCGTAATAGAGAAATCAGTAGATATGTTATTGCTATTTGTGTATTCAATAAGTTACCCGCAGCTTTATGCAATTTAATGGCAATATGTACCAAAATGAAAAAATAACTGTTAATAGAAAATGTATTTTATAATATTCATGAGTTAATTGAGAAAAAATAATGTTAGAACCTGTATGATTTACCATTCAATACCATTGCAAATCCGACATGGGTAGACTGTTGAGCCTAAAAATGTTTTAGTTAAAATAAGAACAAATGTACACAGTTTTGCAATAAATATATCGTTATCTTCATCTGCGACTATCGTCCTAACCGGATATAGTAACAGAATGTAGAAAGATTTTGTAACTAAAAAACATCCATTGGGCTGTAAAAAGAAAAAAATAAGCTAATAGAAAAGTATTGAGGTTTTTTTTTTTCATAAATTTTCCACGTTCCTAGAATGCGAATCTACAATGCCGACGGCTCCGTATTTTGTGGGGATATTTGATAGGATTTTTGTTTAATTTAGAAATAATTTATTCTCTTTTCTCATACATATGAAAGATAAGATGCTGGTGGGATACGTATTCCAAATAATAAAAGTAACATTCAGACTATTTTCTTAACATAGCACAATCTTCAAGTAAGAATTCCGTTCATCCACATCATTCACATTTTATCCTATGTAGATTTAAAACGGCCATGGCGTATTTTCTTAGCGTTACATAGCAAAATTGCTGACTTTTGCTAAGCTTTCATATATAAAAGCATTGCTTTTGTAACCGACTCCTTTGGACTTGATTTTGACCCACTTCAAACGGTCAGATTTAATTTAAACTTTGTAGACTTATCAAGGACCGATAACTAATAATTTCATAAATTTGTTCCAAAAAAATTAAAAAAAAAACTGATAAATCACTTCGGTGTAGTTAGCAGAACTAAGAAATAGAAAATAAATAATAGATTAAAAAAACTAAAAACGCGCTTTAAAAAACAAACTAAAAAAGCAGAAAATTATTTCAAAAAAGCGTGGGGTGCTTTTTGAGGTATTTTTATAATCAATTAATATCAAGCACCCCACGCTTTTTTTAAATAATTTTTTGCATTTTAGCTTGGTTTTTAAAGCGTGTTTTATAGATTTTTTATCGGTTATTAATTAAATTGGATATTAAGGTCATCATCTGCTTAGCCTTTTCCCAACTATGTTGGGGTCGGCTTCCAGGCTAACCGGATGCAGCTGAATGCCAGTATTTTACATGGAGCGACTGCCTATCTCACCTCTACAACCCAGTTACTGGGTGAAATGATACCCCTTGGTAAGACTGGCTGTCAGACTTTCGGGCGTCTGACGACCCGTAACGACTGTCAAAGATCCACAAATGACAGCCGGGACCAACGGCTTAACGTGCTTTCCGAGGCACAGAGGGGTCTTGGTATTTAAATATGGTCACCCATCCACGGATCAACCGCGGCAAGCGTCGCTTAACCTGATCGATCGACCCGTGCAGCTGTTGTTACTTAGCCACAAGTAAATAAAATAAAATTAAAACGTATACGTTCCGATTTGATGTTATGTTATAAGATTGCGAAACAAAATGATAATGATGAAGATTTGATATGAAAATAGTTTAATAATTATGTATTATTTGTATGTATATAATATTTTCAGTTTTTTTTGTGAAAATATGATGTCTTGATTTTGAAAATCTTACATTGTCAGATAGTTTTTGCTAACACTACAAAAGCGGCAAAAAATACAAGATAATCGACGTTGATTGAGAGTAGCGATATGCAAATCGATTTGCCACTACTGCGCAGACAGATTTCCTAAACAAGTTTATTTATTTGGCAAGTTCATTTAAATAACTTACATTTATATTATATGCACAAAAATACATATTGATCCTTGAGTATTTTTCCGTTTCTTTTTAAAGTTAATCAAATTATAAATAAATGTAGGTACTATTTTATGTTTGCTTCACAAATTGTATCTAAACGAACCGATAACTGGCGACATGTACTGTAGACCCCTGTCTGCCCTTTTGGGATATACAGGCATGATATGTGTCGTATATGAGAACTTGGTCTTCATAACAATATTTTTCTTCTTCATAGCGTGTCGATAGCAATCTATAAACAGTCAGCCAAGAATTTGGCTACGAGATTTAAAAAAAAATAGTTTATTGGTAACACAAGTATAGGTATTAACAAAATTTCTGTGATTGGATCCTCCCTTTAGGCAAATAGTGCCTGTATTAGGAGAGTCCGCTCTTCCATAGCAAGACGTGTTAGGTATATTAAAATCAAATGTATAATTCTTATGCTAAAACTACTTAAATTAACATTAACTTAAATGATAAATGATCCCCCCCAGCGGGGTTCCCGCATTGTCGTTGCGGGGGGGCTCAGTAACCGTGGTCACCCTCCCACGGTGAAGCGAAGAGGAACCCCAAGGTGGGGCCGCTCGTCAGAGCTTGTGCCTCCAAGCCGACGACGTAGCGGCCAAAAAGTAGGTTGCGGTGAGGTGCATCGCAACTGAGGCGGGCCGCGATGTCGAATGGGAGGCATCGCGGCTGAGGGTTACAGGCTGCGGCGGAGGAGGAGTGCCGGTACTTCTGAGTAGCGCTCTTCCCTTCCGTAGCCTGGACGGGGCCGCCACCGTTTGATGGCGGACGCGGTGGGGCCGCAGGGGAAGAGGAGTGTCGGTATAGCGTTGGCCGCTCTCCCTATCCCCTGATCCCCTGCGGCCGAAAAGTGGTTGGCGGCGGGGCCACTGTACTGACCCGTCGCAGGAGGACGTCAGCAGGAGCTGGTGGGGCCCGCAAGGGCCGATGCCTGCTAGGGGTGCGGGTTGTTCGAAAGAGATACCGCGGCCCCTGGCATACGGGCAGCTGAAGGAACATGGGTGGGTTTTAGTCAGTAAAAGTCTGACACGCCCTCCTGCTCCAACCAGAGCGGGAGAAGTCATTTGATGATTTCCCACCCACAAAAAAAAAAAAAAATGATAAATGATAAATGATTTTATTTCTGTAAGTAGGTTTGTACAAACACTTTTACACGTCAATCATATTTTTTTAAACTAGATGAGGTCGGCGTTTCCTATCTGACTACTCTGAGAAGAAAGGCCGAAACAAACTCAGAGGTCACAGTCTCTTTTAAAGTCCAGACATAATCTTGGTCAGATCATGTGAAGACCATGTGGATCGCTGTCTGAAATGGTCTTTTGAGGAAAGAACCACACAGATTGAGTGGACCTGTCCATTCTTAACATAACATAACTTAGCTTAGCACTTCTAATAGCGTCCATCATCTCCTGTAATCTCCTGTAGTGTGCAGACAACGACACGAAATGAAGTGCACCATTATTTGTGGAACAGCACCATATTTACACTCCAGGGTGGAGTCATCTGTGAATCTCCACCTGACCAGGTTTTCTTTGCTTCGTCCTACCTGAGTCGGAAGTCTATTTAAAGACTTCCAGGTAAGCCAAGGCAGTTCATGTCCAGTTGCGAGATTTTCAGCAGGTGGAACGAAAGAGTTTGATAAGGAAGCGAGCAATTTTCTTTTTCATATACCTATTGACCCACCACTAAATTGCCTACGCAATTCTATTTTGCCATCTTGTGTTATAAATTTAAAATAGAGTTTTTTTTTCCAAGTTTTCTTTCAGACCATTTTCAACAGGTTTTTGAAAATGGTTTCCTCGCATTTTATCTAAGTATGCCTGAATACGATAAACTAGTCGATGGTTATTGAATACCTTCTAATATAATTCCTGATGGTCGTCGTAACACCGAATTAGGTTACAAGAAATATGAGTGACGTCAGTTTCAATTTGTCTAGAACATTTTCAGCTAGCATCGACCATATTATGTTAGTCAAGCCAGCAGGTACCTAGGTTCTGAAAATATGACAGAGATAAATGCAATAACTACTCTTTATTCATGAAATTGTTACTCTGTACCTACAGCGAGCGTAAACAGCGCATGATCAACTTTTTCAGGTCAAGCAAACTGAAATACGAAATCATTAATAAGGAAATGTACTTCCATTATGCAGTATGTTTTCTTTTAATACTTGTTTCGTGGAAAACAAACATAGGTACATCTGGACCATATTCATTTCCCGGCCACCATCCGACCGAATCAATAAATCAGCAATTCCTTTCCAATTCGTAACAACAAAAAAAGCTCGATCCAGAAATTAAACAAACAACGTAAATTACAAAACGTATATATAAAAAAGCCGCACATCGTAATTTAAAACGTAATGACGTTCCATTTCGCAGGACGACTGAACGAAAATTAAACATGCTTTGCAGTGTGCCAGTTAAAATTATTTTTTCACTACTTACACAGCCCACTGTGTCCGCTGCCGTATATACGAAAAAAAAAACGAAAAAGGCACTAATACAAACACGCAAATCCATCATGTGAACAACAAAATAACGCACACGTTGACACGTTTTAACACAACACAGTGACAACTTCTACCGAATACTGAGACAGAAAGAATGCATTTATACGTGCACACAAAGAAAAAAACGCACACGGGAAGAAAATTCGGTGTTCCTACAATCAAAAATTGTGTGGCTGTGTGTGTACCGTCATTCCCACGCACGGGTAATGTGTTAACATGCTAGTTCTACAAACAACCCACCACCATTGCAATTTCAACCTTACCGTCGTTCCTTCACAGTTTATATTCCAAAATATCCGTATAATGATTGGGTTGCATTGCCTGTGCATGTGTGCGAGAGCGATTCGTTCGTTTTGTTCCTTTTTTAAATTTCACCGTTTAGTTCAATCTATTTATTGGTCGGTGGACGCGTGTGCGTTGCGGTGAAGTGTGTACACGCGGTCAGTGCGCGTGTGTGCGTACGCGAAAGTGCGTAGAAAAATGGTGGGATATAATTATGTATGATTTTTAACTAGCAAATTATACGACACTGTCTGTTCTTTGTTGTGGTTATAAAATGGGATATCTTTTGCGGATTAAGGATGGGGTAAGCAGCAATGTGCAGTAATGAAGTCATCATCGCATTAAGTTAAAGACGTTTACCGGAGAGACCTTGTATGTTCCCGTTTCTAAGTTTCTTGCATCTCTTGTTTCCATCGGCATCCGAAATCGATCAACAAGTAGTTTGCTCGTAAAATGCATGATTCCTGCCTTCATTCGTACTGCAGTCTTCTTTTTAAACCCTTTTCTTCAAGATCTCTGACTTCCGCGTCACCTAAAAAAACCGGCAAATATTTTAGTGTAACTGTAATTTTTAGTTAATAATGTATGACGTCAGTTTTTGGAGTAAGCAATGTTACAGTTTCATTAATATACGTCAACTTTGATTAGTACAACAATAACTTTCTTATTTGGTACTAACACAGATTAAAAATAAAGATGTAGATGCAATCAGGGAAAAGTGGCATTGTAATGTAATGCTGCTTAATTTTCTATTTCCTTACTTCAGAATATAAGTAGCCAAGTTACAAAAACAAATTTTCAGATTTTTTTTTCAGCTTCTAGAATTTTACAGTCGTAGAGAACGTGTCGTAAAGACCCTTTTCCTAGGCCCCTATGAAAAAGTATTGAAATAACTTGGTGTTTCGATGTAAGAAATAATCTTAAAGTAATAGAGGTGAGGTTTTTGGGGTTAGATGACATTTTGAGCAAACATTGTCATTGAACCAATTAAGTTAATTGTATGGAAGCATTTTAGACACAGTGACAGCGTCCTATATTTGATTTTAATCATTTCTGTGTGTCTCCTGAAGTGATAATATTCGTTAGTTCGTCTTTTCAATTTTCTTTTTCAACATTTTTCGAATTTCTGAGAAAATTACCTTCTTTTTATAATCTTTCAATTTACATTCTAGGTTTATAATTATCTAACGATAAAGTATCCGGCTATACCTAATTACGAAAAAAAATATCGAAATAAAAAAAACCGTAAAATTAACATTTTATGACACGGCCATTGAACCCGGAGGGGTGTCAAAACATTGTACCAAAAAGGGGTGAGACTATCAGTACCTTTAAGCCCTCACAGTATCCCTGGTATTACACGATCATTGACCATATAAAGCTGGATTTTTCTAACCAGTAATCTTCTTATTACTGGCTGGAAAATTATATACTTGGTATTGATTTACAAAAAAAGTTATACCCACAATTCTTTGACTGATATTGTAAACCTAGACGCGAAAGAAACCTAACTTAGATGCGAAAGTTGTATTCATGTTGATTTTGGAGTATAATGAAAGACTGGTCAATTTTTCAATTTTTCAATCATTCTTAAATGATTGAAAAATTGTATCTCCTCGTGGAAAAATATAAACAAAACGTTCTTCCGACGACTACACGAAACAACTTGTAGTTGTGTCGTGTAGTCGTCGCTAATCATTTCAATTTTCTAATTTCCACTAGCTAACTCTCCTAAAAAATGATGAAAAACAAAACTACTGCAAAACTTATTTAATTACGAACACAACATTTGCAAAATCACGAACCTAAGTACCTCTAACACTGCCAACATCCCTGCTCCCCTGTTTCATCCCCTGCATTTGAATCTCAAAGCAAAAACGGACGTAATTAAAAAATCTCCCAAATTTAGGGTGTCGCCCTAACTAACAAAACTAGTGCGATCCGCAGCGATCCGGCGCGAGCTTGTTCAAAGCGGTAACAACCGGTCTATTCCCGAATTCGTTCCTTGCCCTACAGGTGTGCATTAGTGCGGTAAGTTTGTGTGAGTGAGGTGCACCTGTGTGAGTGCCGGGTGAAATGCAACTTGTTCTTAGGAGTAGAGAACGGCAGCGGAGCTCAAGCTGTGGTTATTTTTAGATGTTTTTGGTAGTCGTGTGTGAAAAATTTGCAAGACTTGAAATGTTCAGATATAGAGTTAATAAGACAGAGGCTAGAGTATGTCTTCCGCTGTCACAGAAATACTGTTGTATGCCTAACATGATGCACGATGACGATCGTGTAATATCAGTTAATTCCAAAATAATTTCATATAAATCCGCGGAACCAAAAGGTTAGTCACCCCAAGTGTAAGAAGCATACTATTTTGTCAACTAGGCAATGCTAACATTAGGAAAATGAAAATTTACGTATAAAATTGAAAATCCCAAACTAAGGGGATTATTTAAAAACGTTGTTTTAAGTTAAATAACGTTTAACGTCTTCTTAACTGTAAGAATAGTTCTTAAAAAAAACTCCTGAAGCTTTTCTTCAGGAAGTGTACTACCTCAAGAATGCTTGTTTAGTGTATAAAAAAGTCTCTTCCTGTTTACATGACTAACAAAAATGGCGTTGATATTGTTTTCACTTCTGCTTACGTTTTCAAGAAAACCAGATGTTGTGTGTTTACTGCCTTATCATATCACTTTGTCAGTCTTTTGTCTCGGATTTTTTTCACTTTCCATACCAAAGCATTATAGAGAGAGATAAGATTCCAATATATATTTTTAGTAGGAATTTTCACCATCGGAAAAGTGTGTAGTCTCACTTTTCCGATGGTGAAAATCCCTGAAGAAAACTTGAGCAAAAATTGTAGGTCTTTGAAAATAATATGTTGATCATGCCTTATCTTTTCAGGCTTTTTCTTTTTTTGCCCACCTGTACATACTACCGTGCCACAGAAAACACGTTAAGCCGCCGTTGACAGCTGCCATTCTTGGTTCTTTGACAGTTGTTACGGCTCGTCAGAAGTCTGACAACAAATCTAACCAGTAAGGGGTATCATATTACCCAGTAACTGGGTTGTGGAGGTCAGATAGGCAGTCGCTCCATGTAAAATACTGGTATTCAGCTGCATCTGGTTAAACTGGAAGCCAGCCCAACAAAGTTGGGAATAGTCTAGGCAGATTGAGCATTAAGACCCTCATAGAGTGCTTAAAGCAAACATAATAAAATGTCACAACCACCACGATTTGAATAAGGTTTTAAGATTTTGGTTGTATGAAAAAGAGTTTTACTTGTTCCAAATTTGTTGTAACAATAATAATAAATTAGTCCTACACATACTTGAGGATTTTGTTTGAATAATAATTATTTTTTAAGGTCCACCCTCCACTGCTCTCCGAAACGTAGATGCTTTCAGTAAATGCTTATATTTACCTGCATTTAAGCTATGTAAACTATGTTATACAGCCGCATTAACGTTCTACGGGTACACACGTTAAGGTATAAGTCGTATTGTATAAAAGTGTAAAAAATACCAAACGAGAGCAAAAACACCTATTTGTATTATATTTTAAACCTTATTCTAGAGAAAACCAAAATGGCCGTCGGGAGAAAAAGCTCCACACTTTTTTCATCCCAAATCACATCAAATTAGCGTAAGCACTCCAAACTAAACTCATAAACACGACAGTACCATTAAGAACAATAACTATCTAACAAAAAAATATTAGTTCGACCCAAAAAAACTCCCAGTTCCCCAGAACAAGCATTATTTGTGGAGTATAATTGCAAAAAGTTTGCAGCACCTGGCATAGAGTAATGTAACGCGGTAACAGGTCCGCCCGCCATTTTGAAACTTTTTTTTTAATGCTTTCGAATTTCGGGTGCCTAGGACAATGACCTCGTCCGCCCTGTAGGATTGAGCATAGGGTATTTAATGTGTATTTTCGAGGTATTTCGACCTCTTTTGTATTGTATAGTTGGTAATAAGGTCGGTAGGTACTTTTTGTTGCAACTATTGATTTAAACTGAGATTAAGAAGCGAATATTATTTAAGTAGCTACTTATTATTAATTAATACCGCGCTTTTCTTATGTTATCTTACATAAATATTATGTGTTATTATTCATTTCCCTGATAATCTGAACAACTAGAAGTTAATTAAACTATTGTTAACGCGTAAAAGTGTGTGTACAGAACTAAAATAATTTATCATAGCATTATAGATTAAGCCAATTATGAAATGGTTCGGTAATTTATCCAAAACTAATATTTAAACTTGTTTAATTCTGTAAAACTAAATTCTTTCAGCACTGAACCAAGTACGATTCTAGGAAATTCCTAACAATGATAAAATTGTGCTAAAAGCTTTTATAAGTACTTTAACCTTTGGAGCTCCTACAAAAGACAAAAATCGAAAGCCTGATTCGTATATAACAATATTCGCTTCAATGTAAGCGAATATTGTATGTGTGTATGTATGTAATTCCTATGAAACGTTGAAGTCACACTCCTTAAAATAATCTATTTTTTTTATTTACAAGCGACCCGCCCCTAGATGCTTCGCATGGATTTTACGATTAATATATATTAACTTAAGTTTAATATAATCACACACATTAATCAGTCAACCAGGGAGGATGCTAAAAAAATTCTGGTCTACTTTTCAATGCTGTGGACATTGGACAGAAACCGGCGCATTTGATTTTTTTTCTTTCAGGTCTTCGCCAGGGTTCTTGATCGTTAGACCGTTGTCATATTTAAGAAGTGGTCACCATTTTTTGCTTTTCACCGTACTTCGTTTTTTGCTAGCCGACGGAGAGCCGTCGTGTAGTCGTGTCATTTAAGAGTTATACAATATGTAACAAAAACCCTGTTGTTCCTTTTAGGGACGTATACACTTACTCACAAGCACAACATTTACGAAGTTATAATTTAAAAAATAAGCATTGGCTAGTCGAGAGTTCAACATCAAATAACTATTAAAATCGGCATATTCAAAAAAAATGTTAACAGTATCTGATTTTACAAGTACCCTTATTTCGCACAATAGACTACGAGCTTGGCGGCTTTCTTTGATCTAATCAAAATCAGTTAAACATTACAAATATTCATAATTAAATATTTATTTTAATTATTTTTGTTAAACAGTTTTTATAAATGACATGCTTTATTACGTATGTATACCGATTCTGAAAACGTGGGTAGAAGGAACAACAGGGTTTTTGTTACATATTGTATACATATTACAGTGCCGCAGTAACATAATCTTTGATCCTAAAAATCCTCTAAAATCCCGACTTTTACTAACTTCAAGTTAACAGGCGTTGTAAATCTTAGTACTTAAGCAAGTTGAAGCTTAAGCACCGACCGAAAAGTAACTGAAAATTACTTGAATTAATGTTAAGTTATTCGTAGATATATTCGTATTTACTTAAACGGTAAGAAGTAAACTGTCTTTAAGTACTCATTATAAATTCAAGAAATTACATAAAATTGTTCGATATATCCCAAAAAGAAAATTGCCTCCTAATATATACAACGCCCTGGTAAAACCTCATTTATTATGTCTTATTGAAGTATGGGGCAACGCATCCAAAATAAGTATAAAACCAATCCAAATCTTACAAAACAAAATAGAAAAAATCTTGCATAATTACGACTTTTTAACGCCATCAAAAACTATTAACAAGGAGACCAGACTGCTGAACATACAACACATACTTATTTATAAAATAACTCATAAACTCATTCGCTCAAACATTACGTTCACAACAAAAGGACAAACGCGAAAATACTCATCACGTCGTGCCAGTCACATTGTATTGTTTAGACAAATTATGGTCAAAATTACGAAACCTATGGGATAGCACAGAAATAATCAACTCCCAAAAAATGTAAAAGAAGCGACCTCATTAAGCATTTTATAATAGTTTGTTTACTCACTTATATTTTCAGTTATGAAACACTACAATGATTTTTGTTTGCTTAGTTATAAAATGTTAGTAAGTGTTAGTTAGTAAGTGATTGAGGAAATATTTTTATTTTTAGATATCAACATCTTTTAACTTGGGCAACCGCCTTATAGCAGGAATGTAGTGCGTTCGCTTCTAACTTGTTCACTCATTTGTCAACCAACCATTTTGTTTTTCTTATACCCCGCACTGGGTTCATTAATATTACTAAGTAGTTATCGTTCTCATGTAAGTGACGATTGTCTTAATGAGAATAAAGTTCTTTAAAACCGAAGTCACATTTCGTGTCTGTCTGTGTGACCGCGTTGTTCCAAGGCATCTTAGTCGGTAAAAGTCTGACACGCCCTCCCGCTCCACCCAGAGCGGGAGAAGTTATTTGATGATTGGGAAATCATTTCTTTTTTTTTTGGGTGGGAAGTCATCAAATAACTTCTTTTGCTCTGGGTGAAGCGGAAGGGCGTGTCAGACTTTTACTGACTAAAACCCACCCATGTTCCCTCAGTTGCCTGTGTGTCAGGGGCCGCGGTATCTCTTTCGAACAACCCGCACCGCTGGCAGGTATCGGCCCTTGCGGGCCCCATCAGTTGCTGCTGCCATCTCTTTGAGGCACGTGTGGAACACAACGCGCCGTCGACCCGGGCTTGGTCCTTACCGGACAGCGAGCTACCCATTATTTTATGTATTGAGGGTGGAGCCTCCAAAAATAAAAAAAAGCATTCACTTTTATCAATTCATCTCACTAATATTTTACATGTGCAAGTTTGTATTATTTAGGTATTTGTTACTCAATCGCACAAATACGACCCAGGATTTGGATGAAATTTGGCACACAGATTATAACCTGAATGAACACATAGGATACGTTTTACTCCGATTGTACGTTCCCGTGGGATAATTTCTGACCTCCATGCGGGCGAAGCCGCTTTATTTTGACAGCGAAAATCATGAAAATTATGAATTAGGTACTAGCTTTTCATCGTCATCATCATATCAGGCTCCCCCAAATGGAGGAATTTGCCATAATCGCCACGCTTGGCAGGCGGGTTGGTGATCGCAGTATGGTGGTCAAATGCATAGAGAACGCTGCTGCCCATTCTCTAGTAAGTCCCGTAGTCGCCTTCTACGACACCCACGGGAAAAAATGGGATGGTGCTATTCTTTTACGTACAGCATCACACGAAACTTTACGTCCGCTAGCTTTTGCTAGTACCTAATTCACAATTTTCAAATTTTAAGCAGGCGTGGTTCATGATCGTGGCTTCTCCGTATGAGAAGACGAATTTGCGTAGTAGTGGGATAATAATAGGATGGCATTATTAGTTACTTACTTACTCATTTTTAATAATGTTACCAATCCCAAAAGCATTAAAACCCGAAAAAACATACGTATATAAAAAACTAGCACGCTTCTATTCTACAATTTTAATTTACCGCCAGGGGTCGAAACCATTTCTAACTTAACAAATTTTGAAGGGTTTTTTCGATGCCACCCCGGGGGTGGGTCGCGGCCGCTTGAACAAATACGGTAAAGTAGCCAGAGGTCACTAATTCGATTCCCGGCTCACGTATACGTAGAACAAATATATGTTGTGTGGTGAAGGGTTCGGGTAGATGGACTGTTTATTAATTTTTTAGGACGAAAGTTCTTTTTTGTTTTTTAATTTTGGGCAGCGTTTATTGCGTTTTCTAGGATGGTTTTGTTTATTGATATTGGACTCAGAAAATGATTATCTTCAGCTCAAACGTTTTTTTTTCTGTACACTGTTTTGTAAGTATTTGAATGATGTAAACTTGTATTATAAAGATTTTTAAGTCTCCGCCAATTCTACATAACTGTAGCAAGTACCTACATACTGTATTTCGTTGTTACTATTACCTAGGTCAGCTAAACCATCTGACTGGTTAATCAACCTAGACAAATCTGCATGTATAAAATGCTCGGATCATTACAATTCAAATTTTAGATTAATAAGCCCAATTCAGTCGTAGTACTATATTAAAAAAAAAACAAAAAATATTTGAACCATACAAAATATTTTTTTTAGAAAACAAAAGAATTATAAAAGATATTATAATAAAAAAAATATCATTATATTTTTTTATAAAATAATAATAGTAATTTCATAATATACATTTTTAAGTATTATTACTTACCAGGAACTTCAGCTGACAAAGGATAGTCCACTATTTGGGGAAATAGTGGACTACCTATCCACTATTTCCCCAAATAGTGTGGGTGAGGCCTCTTGAGGTCGATTTCCAGAACTGAAACAATTGTTATACAGGATAAGTTTTTATCCAGTGCGCAAACTGTAACCATGAATTCAGCATATCATTCTAGACCCTGGATAAAAACGTATCTTGTATAGTTTAAAATTATATTATATTTTACATTATTTCGTTGTTACTGTCACCTAATTACTATTAACCCAGCTAAACGGTACTACTTCCTTGTGAAACATACACGTATGAGATCCTCAGATCAGCGCAGTTCAAAGAGCGATTCAATTATGATTTATTATTACGATACTCTAGTCCACCATTCCCCTACCTATAATACACTTTATAGAATTGTTATACTTGTTCCAAAATCCAGCTAATAATAAAACCCACACACACATCATCCATGTAAACTTATAATTCACTTTTACCGCTCGTATATAAGAGAATCCGAACAAAAAAACTTTATTGGCGTTTCAAACGACGCCTTAGGGCGACATCGATCGCGCACAACATGTACCGCTTTCTAATGTGCGGTGCGAGATATGGGAGATAGCGGGGAGCGGAGTGGAAGCGGGGAGGTTAGATGTAGGCACCTGTCCCACCGGCGACGAGGAAGCGGCTATTTATCAACGTTTTTCTCGCTCAAGAAACGCACAGAAGATTGTAGGTCCCTGCGAGTACAAGAAATAAATACAGTATACATTTTTAACCAGTGCGCAAACTGTAACCATGAATTCAGCATGTCATTCTAGATTTTTTTCAAAAAAAATCAGCTGTTACATAGAAAAGTGCACTACCTACGCAGTCAAAATGTATGGAACAGCTGATTTTTTTTTGCATAACTGGTTTGGACTGATATTCTGAATTCATGGTTACAGTTTGCGCACTGGTTAACAACTTACCCTGAATATATAGTTGTTCGCTGACTGTTCACATCGTCGGACTGTTTTTAAATTATCGTTTTACGCAGACAGATTTACGGAAAGTCTGGTGGTGCCAGTGATTGAAAAGTTGTGTGAAAACCGGTTAATATGGGCATGGGGCATGTGAAGAATGAGGAAAACGTTCTGACGGAAGTTTTGCGTACAAATGCGCATGGCCATTAGAGTAGGGCGAGACCAAAGAACCGATGGATAGAATAGGTGAAGGATGAAATGGCTATAAAAATAACTACTGACATGATGACTAATAGACAAATATGGAAGAAGAAGACATGTTGCACCGACGCCAAATAAATTGGGAAAAAGGCAAGAGAAATGGAAAAAGAGCGGAATGAAACGTACAAAGTCAAAGTCAAAGCATTTATTTCAAATAGGCACTTAAAAGGCACTTTTAAACGTCAACATTTACATTAAAATAGAATTGATTCTAGTCGCCCCTTCCAAAATGTAGTTTCGTATGGAGAAGAATGGGCAAGAAACTCCACCGTACGAAATCAGTTCTATGGTAGCGTTCCAATAGTTCGTTATCTGCCTAGCCTATTCCCAACTATATTGGGGTCAGCTTCCAGTCTAACGACATGCAGCTGAATACCAGTATTTCACATGGAGCGACTGCCAATCTGACAATTTGGTAAGTCTGGTCTGGGACTGGTCTGATAATTCTTAAATCGAATTCTGTGATAGTAAAACAACTTACTAACAACAACAATTTGCTAACAACTTTAACTTGTAATATCTATCACATTAAACACGCAGTATTCTTACTCCTCTCTCCTACTTGATCTATGCTGTGCCCGACAGGATCCATAATTGTGTCTAATATAATTTCGCTACCAACTACATACATTGGTACGCAATACAGAATTGAGAATTGAATTGATAAATGATAAACGATTTTATTTCTGTAACCAGGTGTGTACAAACACTTTTATACGATTTTTATTGGGTGGGCAATAATCAAATAACTTCTCCCACTCCGGGTGGAGCAGGAGTGCGTGTCAGACTTTTACTGACTGACTAAAACCCACCCGTGTTCCCTCAGTTGTCTGTGTGCCAGGGGCCGCGGTATCTCTTATCTCTTTCAAACAACCCGCACCCACTATTACACGTCAATCATATTTTTAAAACTAGATGAGGTCGGCGTTTCCTATCTGACTACTCTGAGAAGAAAGGCACAGTCTCTTTTAAAGTCCAACATGATCTTGGTCAGATGAGGATTGAGAATTGGTTGTCAGACTTCAGGGGCTTCTGACGACCCGTAACGACTGTTAAAGATTCATGAATGTCAGCCAAGACTAACGGATTAATGTGGTATCCGAGGCACGGAAAGATCTTGGTATCTAAAAGTGGTCGCCCATCCACGGACTTACCACAGCAAACGTAGCTTTACACAAGCCCCATTATTTACCTTTAGAATAGTTCTAATTCCAAAAAAAAAACACTTTTTTCTTACCAAATAAAACGAACTAGAACTCTAACTGGCCCGCTTTCCGCTCCTACCTTGCACCACTCTCTAGATATGTGAACCAACCCCTATCTAAAATCGCTTGGAAATAAAACGCGCATAGAGATCTCCTGTAGGAATTAACTGGGGTAGGCAGAGGCCGCAACTAATAAATGGCGATATAATAAAGGTACCGGCCTTTTTACTGACCAGGGTTTTGTACTAGAATACAGGCTGGCGGAGTTAAATAATGAGTTAGGTTTATTTATATGTTTATACCCTTTTCTATAGAGATTATTATCATTATTGAACCATACTCATAATAATTATGAAGAGGAACAATACGGTTTTCAGTACGCAGTACCTACAGTTTTCAAATCGTTTCAGAACCAATGATTAGCTAAAAGAGTAGTCTCATGTAAGTAACGGTTCTCATTTAAGTATGCTGGGATTTGTTGCTAAGTCATAACAGCCTCATGGGTTGATTGATCAGGATAAACTACTCTCACTGCGGTTGGTCCGTGGATGGCTGAACTTTATCGAGGCCCCAGCGTGTCCTGGCAAGCACGTTAAGCCATTGGTCCCGGCTGTGATTTGTAAACCTTTGACAGTCGTTACAGATCAGAGGCAGTCACTCCATGTACAATACTGGTATTCAGCTGCATCTGGTTAGACTGGAAGCTCACCCCGACATAATTGGAAAAAGGCTAGGCAGATGACAATGAGTAGTCGACAGTAAGTAAGTAACAGAACTCATCTACAGATGTATAAATCCTGTCGGTGACTTTGGATATGGATTTGAATTTTTTGTCACCGCCTTCCGAAATTAAAGTTATTTTTCACTTTGTCGTGGTTTTTCGGAAGTCGGTTGGTTTTTTTTTGGAAAAAGTTTTTATTTTTCACTTTTTGGTTATACTATCTGCGCTACACCAATTCGAAATGTCATTATCCTTGTGGACAAAACAACGCATATTTATGCGATAGCAGCAATCGTGGTTGATTTGCTGTAATTTTTTGAAGAGTTCCGGTGTCTGTCTCCGAAACGCATCATCAGGTCTATATGAAATTTAAATGGGACCATTTCGGAATAAACCCCTTTCGAACAAAATTTTGCAAATCCGTCTATATATGACGGAGTTATGCCCAAACATACATTCAAAAAACATGTCGAATTGATAACCTCCTTCTTTTTGAATTCGGTTAAAAAACGACTAGATTAGGAAAAATTATTTCTAGAGACTAGAGGCACTTAAGTAGAGGTATTTAGGTTGATTCTAATCCTTTCACCTTCTGTCAATCGTCAGTTTTCTCGTCTAATTGATCATGTGCTGACGGTCAATAACCCTAGTTCCTGATCAACAATCATTGATTAACAAGAAGCCAAGTAACTGATTAATTACCTCGCATTATTAGTTGCAACGAGGACAACAAGGCTCTGATGTGTCAACATCCCGGACGGAGTAGAAGTGGGTCAGTAACTACAGATGGCGACTGTGTACCTAACTAACATCACTCAGTTTCCTCACAATATTTTACATGACTAAGTCCACACTCGCTTGCCACTACTGCTCCTCACTGGCCCACCACTTCTCTTCACTCGGCCACCACTGCTCCTCACTCGGCCACCACTGCTCTTAGCTGCGCCACTATGGCTCCTCACTGGGCTACCACTGCTCCTTCATCTTTGCGCAACAGTCAGATCAGTCATTAGGCTGCCTTCCCTGTAGTAGCCTGGAGTTTGAATTGGTACTGCATCAAGCAAAACCTTCTGCATAGAACCTATAACATCTGGAACTAGCGAAATGAGGGTGTGGCGGACATCTACAATGCCCCACATACGAATCTTAAAATTAACAAATGTGGAAAATACAAAAAGTGAAGTGGCGCCATCTACAATGCCTTATGCGAACTACTCAAGACTTGACGTCACACCGCAGCTACATCACGCAAGCAGAGTTTACCTCGCAATCTACATATATAAATCCAGACATCAATCGTTGGGCAGTAGCCCACCAGACACAACACCCATCTGGTCGGAGGATCCTCCTTTACCAATAGAGTATGAGTGAACTTTACACTCCTTATACCTCTCTATAAGGGTATTCCAATAACGTTTGCCTTCCTCCTCGGGGAACACACGCATGATATTAAGTAGGAACGTTATTAATAAATAATTTGATCTAACCCAAAAATATTTGTAAACCCTTAACGACATAGGCATAACTTTTAGAAAATGCCAAATATTTCGAAAGGCTTATATTACTGAATGCCAGCCCTGAGCGGATGGTATGTAATGCTTATAATGTGTAGCGTTATTTTTCTAAATTGCCTGTTGTACTCGTTTAATCGAGCATATATTTTTGCTCGGGATTTTTAACGGCTACATGTATTTATGTTGGAGTCGCTGTTAATGTTGTGATAATAGGTTAGTGCTTTTTATCGTAGTTAGACGGCGTGAGGGTTTTATTTGAACTGTATTTTCTCGCAACGTGTTTCACCAAATGTATGAGCGTAGCGCAGTAAAAGTATGTGAGGATCGTAGCAGGTAGTGTCTGCCTACCTCCATGCTAGAAGCGGTGAGAACTTTGACTGGCTATTCTGTTCATAAAGCTTTTGACCTATACCGAAAACTATTAGTAGGTACCTACGTGTCGTGCCTACGTAAAAGGAGAAGGTACAGCATCAAAATAACCTTCAACGTCAACCACACGGTGGACTCCGAAGAGCTCAAAGGTGAGGTGCAGCCGGAGAAGCAGGAGTTTGCGGAGATGAGGTCACGGCCCCAGTTCGAGGTGGACATCGTGCGCGGAGACACCACCCTCGGCTTCACGTGCTCCTACCTGCAGGAGCCGCCAGCAGCTAATGCGAGTGCTGATGAGTACAGTATGTATAGCTTCTTACATTATTGCAGCCGGCGTGCGTCTATGACCAGATGTATGAACCAAAAGAAAGCAAAAGATGTGAGTTCTGTAGTGTCTGTCTACCCTCATAGGAAATAGGCTCGGTTTATAATCCTACTAATGTAAATAGTTTGTACAATACTTCAGTTAGCTTGTAGACTGAAGTACCAATAAAAGATTCATTAAGAGCTGATTTTTCAATAGTCAGAATACTTTTATGTGAGAATTAAATATTGTGGTTTGACAGCATTTGTGTAGAAAATATGTCAAACTGTGAGATTTATTCTTCAGATAAAACTTATCTGTCTATTAAAAATCAGCCCTTAGATGAATAATTATGTTTGTCCCTTTTGTGTATTATGTAGTAAACAATTAAGTGTTAAGTAAATAAAAGCATAAGCATTAGTAATCAAAATCGAAGGCCATTTATTCAAATTAGGCTGAGAATCAGCAGTTTTCGAACGTCAAAATACATGAGACAGTCCCCCAAAACGCCCACCCTTCACCACTTCCTAGTGCTTTAGCTGGGAAGAAGAAGTGGCGGAACAAACTCCCCAGCAGCACAGCTGTCTGTTTAGTCGGATAGACTTGATTCTATACATACATAGGCAAAGTAATAAACATTACGAGACACAAAATATTAATTACCTAAATAATTAGTCAAAATGTCAGCTAGCCATGCCAATATACCGACAAATAAAATGAAAACTGTCGAGGCCAAATAAAGCCTAAAACAACTCATCATAAAAAATAACTCAGAATATATAATAATACATTATATCCTTAATATAAATTAAAGTCACTTTTCGTGTCTGTCTCTATGACCGCGTTGTTCTTCTAAACGGATTTTTATACGGTTTTTACCATAATTTAAAAATGTTACCCTGGAACGATTTATGTGCATCAAGCATTGTTATTAAACTTACATAATTAGAATAAATTGTCGCCATTATTAAGTTGTCCAAATGTGTATTCTATCTACTAGAAAACATTTGATAGCCATAATCTCAGTTTCAGTGTGTCAATTAACCTTATTTTTTCAGACAAACCATTTTCTCTTAAAATAACAAATCCCTAATGCCAAAAACACCATGCTTTAAAATAAAAACCTTAAATTATGAACCATCTTTCGATATCTTTTAAATAATTCCAACTTTCTACTGCCGTAAGAAATGTGGTAGGAATACTAATATCAATGGGAAGAAGGGTCGAATGTGGGTTAGGGGGACTTTTATAGACAACCATGCTATCAATTTGAAGTATTGATAGTTTTCGAGTACGTGGAGGGAATGAGAAATGTATTTTAGATATGTGTATTTTACTGAATGTTGTAAAGATGCTACTGTTATTTGTTGGTAAAAATGCAGGATTTTTTACCTAACTATGGCGAGGCAAATGATTATTACACCTATATATATTTGTATGTATGTACAGTCAGCGTTAGAAATATCGGGACGAACAGACTGTTCAAAATGATCTCAACGACGAAGAAAATTAAACTGTATCTCAATCGAATAAAGTTCTCGTCAGAATGACAGCTGTCGTTCACTGTCACCATTCTGAAACATTCCTTGTGTCATAGAGTTAATGTTTAATTTTCATAGTTGTTTAGATCATTTTGAACAGTCTGTTTGTCCCGATATTATTGACGCTGTCTGTACGTATGCTCATTTGTTCCCTCAAAACTTCTAAACTACTTATCACATTATGACAAATGAGGTATCTTTGGAAGCATCTTGATCATCCACTAGTTATAGGCTAGGTGGCGTTACATAAAATTGTCGCCCTCTAGAGGTCATAAAGTGTCGAACCAAACAAAAATACGGCAGCCCACTTCATGTATCCAATGTATTTCTACTAACTAATCATTTATAAAATAAAAAAGATATATTTGAACATTTCCATAATTTAAAAAATATGTATCATTCACTAAGACGCATGACGTAGTTTGAAACACCCTGTTAAGGAGATGGAATTAATGATGGAATGTAATGGTACGTAGGTAGATATCTTCTACCGTTTGATACGTAAACATTATTAACAGGGAGGGTGTTTCATAATTCTAAAGCATTATTTATTTTTCTTTGTACCTATTATCTTAATTAATGGTAACAATGTTTTAATCGCGCCTAGAGGTATTTTGATGATGGATACATTGAGTGGACCACCTTTGTAAGACGACTAAAATATCACGGTGTACACATACATTGTGAGCTAATCACAACATAATTTAAATGAAAATTAAGTTCACATCACAAACAATACATTCGAACAGATAAGCTTTAGGGCAAAGTGGCACACGACCAGGGTTTAACCGACTTCAAAAAAGGAGGGGGTTAGTTATATGTTCGACTGTATGTATTTTTTTATGTATGTTCACCGCTTTCTCCGCCATTTGTGGACCGATTCTCAAAATTCTTTTTTTATTTAAAAGAGTATACTCCTGAGGTGGTGATGATGGAGTCCCAGGGAAATAGAGAGCAACACTCAAATGTTATAGGTATTAACAATCTTTTTCATATATTTTCTAAAGCTATTGAGACATTTGCGTATGGTGATCATCATCTCATGACGCTGAGCTGATTAAGGGAGATACAACCTTCTTTCTTAACATAACTTCGGGCATAACTCCGTCATATATTGACGGATTTGCAAAATCCTTCTGATGATGCGTTTCGGAGACAGACAACGGAACTCTTCAAAAAATGACAGTAAATCCACCGCGATTGCTGCTATCGCATAAATATTGACCCCAAGGATGATGAAATCTCGCATTAATTTCCAAAGGCAGTGACAAAAAATTTAAATACATATCCAAAGTCACCGACTTCTGAAATTTAAGTTATTTTTCATTTTGTAGTGTTTTTCCGGAAATCGGTTGTTTTTTTTGGAAAAAGTCTTTTACTGTGCTACCGACTGTTTGTGCCGACGGAGCGTCACAAGACTGTTAATTTTTCAACAAAATGAATCCTAGTAACGTTAAATTCTTTCGTAAAATTGTACGCGAACTTTGCTGCCTCACATTGTTCCACATACGAGTTCAGACTGTACTTACACAAGTTATACAACGCAATAAATCAATTACCGATAGGTTTTCACGATTCAAAAACAATAATTCAGCTTACGCATTAATCTATAAAATTAAATAGAATTAATCTATTGTTTTTCCTAAAAACTACAAAAACTCCTCCATTTTACAAGCTTTTTTTTATTTATTTACTTTCACCTGTCCCGGTGTATGTAATGAAATCTTGCAAGTCTAATTTGACCCATATTTCTATATCGTGTGACAATGCAATATTATGATGAACATGGAGCTGATCTGATGGAATGGAGCTCAGAAGGAACTCGGCAATAAAACGACACAACCACATCGAGTTTGGGCTTGTTTGATTTGTATTGACGAGTACTTTGATTGTATATGGCGACCAGAGTCTGATACTGGAGCTGGGAGGTGGCCATAGATACACAACAGTTTAAGTGCTCAAAACAACACATATGTGTGGGTTCTACGAATTATTACGAGCTACATAACGAAAAAACATTGCTACGTACTACGCCGTAGTAAATCCCGCATCATAAATACTAAAAACTTAAAAATAAAATTAAAATAAAATAAACTTTTTTTAAACAAGCTTAAAAATTATTTAATCTCAATTATTAAAATAAAAGCGTGTTACATATTGACGTAAGGAAGGTGTAAACATGCTAATAAATGTTAAAGCTAAAGCTGTGTGTATGCTAAAGTGTTTTAAGTTGGTTCAAAAGCACTCTACCTATCCCCAAAACCAATTATACCACGCTTTTCCGTCCTAAAAATGAAAGAAAGAGACAGAGGATAAAATTCTCGTAGTTTTAGCTAATCCGTGATATATTCCGGGCGACATTTTAAATTCGAGAGGGCTGTGGAACCCGTGTTTTTATCCGGGGTGGCAGTGGTGGCTCACAAGTGAAAATAATTTATCACAGCTTTGCCATTGTAACTTGTAATTAAAACTAATATTTTATTTAGTTATTTGGCTTTTGAATTGTTCAGGGAAAGGTAAAGTGAAAGTTAGCTTAGATAGAGCAGAATTAAATAAGTTAAAACATAGAAAGAAAAGAAATAAAAAAAATACTTTTATTACAATGACATAGACAACAAACAACAACAGTTTAGGATAGATAATTTTCATTCAAGTGGCTTTTAGTTAAATTATTTAAGTTATAATACATGGACACATACAAAATATAGTATTGTTCAGTCAAATTTCTGAAGGGAAAGTTAGAACGGCAACGGAGATTAGGTATAGGTGATCACTTTTTAACCGACTTCCAAAAGGAGGAGGTTCTCAATTCGTCGGAACCTTTTTTTTTAATGTATTTTCCCCGATTACTCGAAGATGGCTGGACCGATTTGGATTATTATTTTTTTGTTTGAAAGGGTATATTTTCCCAGGTGGTCCCATGATCATCAAGTCAGAATCTGATGATGGGATCCTGGAGAAATAGAGAGAACTCTTCAAATTTTATAGGCACACTTGAAGCGATTTGGATAGTTTTTGGAAGAGTACTTTCTGGGAGTGATCCTATTTTTACAAATATATTCAATTAACAGTTTCCTTAAAATAACTGTCACGACAAGTTAATCTCTCTGACTGAAAAACTATTGTAAAATAGAACATATTTTACAGTCTACGTATAGTTTGTTCACAGGTTTTTACTAAATTGAGACGACTTAAGTACCTAATAATATTATCTACAGCTAGATAACAATCTATATACCTCAGTCAGTCCCTAGACAGTTAGTCTGTATCTCAGGGTATATCCGTGTAGACATGGTTATCACTGCAAATACTCGAAGTAGGTAAACTATATTAACTTATTGTTAAACCATGCAATTGCACGGTATACCGAGCAATTGTATAGTTTGAAATTGCCATCAAAACCCAAAAACCACATCATTCGAAGCATTGTTTCACCCCTTCAGTCTTAAGGGGGATCTCAAGACTCCCCTCTTAATGGCGGTTTACCATAAGTCGCATTTACACAACTATTATGGGGGCAAACTAAAGGCTAAACAATATGGATGCTTTTCAAGCCACAAAGGATATTGATATTATATCTGTACAGCTAAAAGCAACAAGTTAGTAACCCGTTAACATAGTTTTAGTAATTATTTGACGGTTACTGGAACAGAAAGAGACAGTTACAATTTTATTTTATTTTGGAGTGTTGATAATCTAAGATGGGTGATTTCCTTGTCATTATTATTGCCTTAAAAGACGCTGTCGACCATGCCCTTGTTTCAATCATCCTGCTTCAATCAATCAATCAACTCTATCTGAGTTGTTTGGTTGATTGAAGCAGTCCTCGCAGTCCACTGCTCGACATAGGCCACCTCCAGGCTGCGAAACACCACCCTGTAGTCTGTCTTCCGCATCCAGTCTGTCACAGCCATTTTCTTCAGGTCGTCGGTCCATTTAGCTGGAAGACATCCTACTAAATAGTCGCGTTTTCATGCCTGGAATAAGCATAGCTCGTGTCGTGGGAAAAATATCCTTGCCATTATAAGTGCCTTAAGAATGAGGTGCCTGTGAGTTGCCTAACACATTTGGCTACGGTAATACCAGGTTCTGACGTTCCTCTAACGTGTCTCACTAGAGTACCTCTTTCCCAGTTATAACCTTATTCCTAACCCGCTAACGCAAGCAGGTACTACGCAACATCCCAAAATAAAAACGTAATACGAAACAAAAATATAAAACGACGAAAGGGTAAAACAACACACTAATGATTCGTATTTCGCAAACGGTTTTAATGCGTGCCTTCGGACATATTTAAAACACAAAGTTTTCCGTACCCTCGACCCCTAGCCCTCCCCTTCCCCCCACATTTCGGTAGTTAGCAAGCGGGCAAAAGAGAAAACAGATCCCTCTCGGTGGGGTAAAAAATACGTAGTTTTAGCTAATCTGCGTCGAGGCCCGCGCGGCATTTTTAAACTCGGGTGGGGTGGTTTTAGGCATTTTAACACTGTACAAAAATGTAGGGGATGAGTGGGGGTGCGTGTGTGGAATCGGACTTATGTGGGAATCTATTTATGTGATGTTACCCCCCTCGCGTTAATATCGGTTGCTATGGCAACGGGTAGATTACTGCATCGCATCTACTCGATTTTTCGCCGCTTTTTCTGTTGTAATCAAATGAGGTGCGACGCGTGTGTGTGGGGGGTGATGAGGGGGGTATGGGGGTGTCGTGAGGGGGTGACACGCGTGTACTCAATTATCCGCAGTGAATCAATAGCGGCGAGATGAGGGTAGTTGTGATGTTTGTGACGGGGCTAATGTCTTTTTATCAGTTTAAATTTTTCCGTGTTTGAGCGGCTCGACGGTTGTTTGACCTATTTTCCCGTTTACTGCGGTCCAGGGGAATAAAAATGTACGTAGTCAAACGAGGGGTATGCCAAACATACGCGCAGGTATAAATAACCGCCGCGTATTTTTTTATAATTTATTTTTGAAGGTACTTCCGGGTGTGTAGCGGGGGAACAACATTACTCTCCCTTATTTTGCAAATTATGAGAAAGTTTAACGCAAAATAATATTCAAAATGTATTTCATTACGTCGTAGGTAATGAATTGATGCTAGTGTTTTTTGAGTTTAGTTTGTTTTCTCAAAGTCAAAGACAAAGTCAAATCATGTATTTCAAGTAAGCATATAAAAGCAGTTTTGTACAATTTACACAAATATGCAGAACTGATTCTAGTCGCCCCTAAAAATTAGGCCCTCCCATAGTAAATCAATCAGCTGGTAGTCAGTTTTGTAAGGGAGGGCCAATTTTTTTTTTTTCATATTTCGACCTATGTTCTTTGGGGAAAGTTGTTGAGTTTCATGAGCACATTCACCTCCTTCAGGGTTGATACCCCCCTTCCGTTACACGCTATATAGTCGGAAATAAAAATAAAACAATTACAGGTTAATGAATTATGTGATATGTTTAAACATGCTGCTCGAATATTGTAAAAATTGATGATTTTCCTAATATTTTAACTTACATGGAAGTTTTGGTGATTTGACCGATATATTTAAATTATTGTAGAAGAGTGTTTAAAGTCTACACAATTATTTATAAATCAGTGTGCCTACAATTACATACTTGAGCACAATTACTGATTCGAACTGAGTATTAAATTATGCAGAATGGTGCTTTCGTTATTATAAATCGACTTCACTTTTCAATGGCTACAGGTGTTTCGGTATTGTTACAACCATTTTATGACGCGAGTGAGCTTATTATTTAACAAATAATATTGGAAACGAAGACTACATGATTAATTATTATTTCTAAATTACTAGTATCAGTAGTTAAGAAATTAATGGTCTGTATCACCAGTTTTTTATTTTTAGTAACAGGTTTGAACTCAGGTTAGGTATAGACGTACCTATTTAGGTACCAACATATCTTCTTTGCTTATCACTATTATTACTGTAAAATAGTACATGTTTTTGACAAGGTACGTTTACGCGTTATTAGTGAGTATTATAATAATAAGTCGCTGCGTTGTTTGACGTACTTACACGCATTTATAGAACCTAAATCTAATAATGCTTATGGAGCGCGGACGTGGGAATGCATGCTACCATCGTTAATAAATGATTTACCTATGGAAATCTGCAATGCATTAATTGCGAAGAACTGCTCAAAGGTATTAAAAAGATATTTGTAGATTGCAGGGCGTTATAGGAATATATACCTATATATCTATGTTATTTATTTGTTAACTAAATTACTTTTATGTAGTGGCACCGAGTTGCCGTGTCTGGCCATACTGCTGTTAAACCCGCGATAGTTTGTGTGGTGTGTTTAACATATAAATGTAAAATGTTTCTGTTTTTGATTAATAAAAGCTAAAAAAAACTAAAGATATACCTTAGCAAGTAATAGTTTTATTTATTAACAAATGTTATGAAAGAAAAAAACACAATAATAGTACTTTTAGAATAAAAAGTAAATTCAAGAAACCCGACGAACGAAATGTAACGCTCGAATAAGTATGAAACAAGCATATATTTTCATCTGAAAACCCTGGTGATATGCCGCTTTGCCCTAAAGCTTAAGATCGCTTACTACTGTTACAATGTTTTGTTTAGGTGGCATACCGTTCCGTGTGGTGCCGGACATAAAAAGAATAGCACCATCCCATTTCTTCCCATGGGTGTCGTAGAAGGCGACTAAATGCGGATGCGGCGGATTTGCCAGAGAATGGGCAGCAGCGTTCTCTATGCATTTTACCTCCATACTGCGATCGCCAACCCGCCTGCCAAGCGTGGTGATTATGACAAAACCCCCCAAAAATGTCAAGGAGCCTAGGGTAGGCCTATGTCCAGCAGTGGACGTCTCTCGGCTGAAATGATGATGATGAGGTGGCATACGACCACTGTTTCATTTATTTTCGTCAGTCTATTTTCTCTAGAGGGCGCCATATTAAATGTCAAAATGTAAAGTGACAGCACATAGCTTATGCGGACGCTTCCAACTATACTTTATTTGTCAAATTAGGTTAAGTAGTTTAGAAGTTATGAGAGAACAGATACATACACACATACTGGTCAAATTCATGACCCTCCTTTTTGCTTTGCCGTATCCGGGTAATTTAACAGACAATAGTTGGTATAACGTGCGTTGGGATTTTCTACTAGATGTATAAAGTAAGCTTAAAACCTCTCTGCAACCAAGTATCTACAATGTTATCTAATATATAAAATTCTCGTGTCACAGTTTTCGTTGCCATACTCCTCCGAAACGGCTTGACCGATTTTGATGAAATTTTTTGTGCTTATCCGGTATCTATGAGAATCGGCCAACATCTATTTTTCATCCCCCTAAATGTTAGGGGTACTCCACCCCTAAATAATTTATAAGGCAAAACAACGTTTGCTGGGTCAGCTAGTACTCTTTTAATAATTTGAAGGCTGGATGGATTCTTAACGACCTATTAGCCATTAATGCTCTATCATAACCTATTTTAGCCAAAAATCGATGCTTAGTTTTCATACCCAAGCATTTCAGCAAGCTTTTAAACAATTTCATCAAAATACGTTTCTCAAGGCCAGTTTTATATTTCAATTATTTTAATGTAGGTACACATTTTATGTACCTACATCGCTGACTGAAAATATCAATAGGAAACCAACACCAACAATAACACTAATGAATTAATACAATGTGTTTCTAGCAAATAAACCTTTGATTTGATTTATGATATTTGGATAGTACGGATTCTATTTATTTTTATTTTTTTTATTTAACCATTTATGTACACACATATATAAATAGACAAGAAGATTAGAACAGAAAAATAGGTACAGAGGTGATGCTTATTTCTACAGAAATCTCTTCCAGCATACCTGCGATAGGAGAGAAGATAAAGAGATGTAGACAGCGTGTGAAAGGGTAAAAGAGAAAATAAACTACATTAATTTATGAACAAAAACAATAATACACTAAACATATTAAACAACTAATATGGGAATATACTTACATACATAATTACAAACATACATACATACATATTTCTAAAATAAATATCACTAAAATATTAATAATAATAATCTATCTGTTTGAACTTTTTGTAATTAGCCTAAAACCTTTCCATTGCTGGGAGGTAGTAGTAGACAATTATACACCACGCGGACCCAGTGCGGATTGGTGGATGTCACCTCTACTCTTCAATTCATCTTCTAATTGTTACTTCTGGGGAATGCCAGTTTCCTCATAATCTTTTGAGGAAAAACAAGTCTTCTGACGGACATTTCAACACCAGGATTCTGTTTTAGTCAAATCAGCCTAAGCTGCTAGCTCCTACCGTGAAGCATTAAGTTTTAAATAAACGCCATCTTCCAGAATTTCCCTGAACTTTTCACTTACAGAAAACCTTAGCACAACAAAGCAGTAACGTTCCATGAACACGCTTCCTTCTTACTTCGACTTTTCACAGTTCTTTTACCACCCGCTAGATGTCGCTAACAGTATGTGCCCACAATATTTCGAGAAAAAAATAAATAGTGCTCTCTTAGCGCCATCTATATTTTCCGTAACTTACTACTGTGTATGTAACGACTCTGTTTTCAAGTTCCACATCCATTTTACAACAGATGTTATACTATTAAACAAGAACGCGTTTTAATACCCATATCCGTCTTTACTCATCCATTTTCCCAACTAAGTTGAGGTCGGCTTCTAGTCTAACCGGATGCAGCTGAATACCAGTATTTTACATGGAGCGACTGCCCATGCGACCTCCACAACACACATTTGATAATACTGTTTGTCAAATTTTTGAGCTTTTGACGATTTGTAACCACTGTCAAAGATCCAAAAATGACAGCCGGGATCAACGGCTTATCGAGCTTTCCGAAGCACGCAGCGGTCTTGGTTTGGAAATATGTTTACATACTCATAAACTAACCTGATCGAACGACCCGTGTGGTTGTTATTACTTTACTACAAGCCCCTCATCCGACTTTACTCGTACATACTTACATAAACTCTCACCTTTTCCCCATGGGGTTTTTTTTTTGTGGGTGGGATAACCAGGGCGTCTTCTGCGGAGGCTAGGGCCGTGAGAGCGCATATACTGCATCTCCCTCACGTGCGCCGCCTCCCTCTTCACGAGCATCACTGCTTCGCAGAAGGAAGCAACGGTCACCCATACACTCTCGCTCCGTACCATGGCCTGGACCAGGGCCGGACGCGAGAGATCGCCGCCGCCGATCGCCTCCACGAGGACACGGCGGTGCACCGCCGAGGCCGGGCAGACCTCCACCGTATGCTCCACCGTGTCCTCAGGGCAATCATCGCAATGGAAACACCCGGGTGTTTCCTCCCGCCTTATCCAAAACAGGAACCTCCGGAAACAACCGTGTCCGGTGAGGACCTGCGTCTGGCGGAAGGTTCCCCATGGGGTTAGACAGAAACTACAGAAGATATCAACATATTCTTTTTGGATCGTGTACGTTCATGCATCTTATTTTTCTATTTATTCTCTTCTTTTTAACCGACTTCAAAAAGGAAGAGGTTCTCAATTCGTCGGAACCTTTTTTTTGTATGTATGTTCCCCGATTACTCGAAGATGGCTGGACCGATTTGGATGATTTGTTTTTTGTTTGAAAGGGTATACTTCCCAGATGTTCCCATGATCATCAAGTCAGTATCTGATGATGGGATCCTGGAGAAATAGAGAGAACTCTTCAAATTTTATAGGCACACTTGAAGCGATTTGGGTAGTTTTTGGAAGAGTACTTTTATCATTATTTCTTTTTTTAACTTACCTATGTTTGCATAAAACAAGTAAAAGATGTTTATTTAAGTTATGGAAGTCTCCTAACACAGGTTACTCCAATGACTAGTTGTTAAGTTTTACTTGTTAAAATAATAAAGCATTTTTCATTTTCACATCTGGTCAAACAAGCACGCAGATTGCTAGAACTACGCACCGGATCTTTATGATCCGTCTTTCAATATAGGTTCTTGGGTAAGTAGAAATCTAGTATTTCATAGAAATCTTTGATTATTTTATTTTATTTGTTTGACTATACGGCTGCCGGAAATATATCGACCACTTATAAAAATATTAAAATTAGGATTAAACACTAAAATAAAACACAAATTCCGCAAATCACTTTAAATTTATTTTATAAAAGTAACTCCAAATAAAATATTAAAATCATTAATGCGAACTAAATTCATTTAAATATAATAATTATCACTTACATGCTAATTATATTTTTTCAAACTCTTAGCTTTTCAACTAGCCTACAAAGAAATGATAATTTCTTTAATTCATAATCAATTAATTAACGCGAATATTCCATTTGTTTCAACTAGTTTTACGGGTCACTCGAATTCTTGGTTAATCAAATATCAAAAGACCGGCTTTCTATTTTTCGATTAGTCTTTGTAGCACTTCATTACTTAGGCTGCTTCGTTGGTCCAGTGGTTGCAAACGCTACTGTTAAGCATGAGGTCCTGTGGGTTCGATTCACAGGTCATGCAAAATGGTATTGAGTTTTTCCATCCGGATTTTTTTCAGTGACAGCTCGGTGTCTTGATTTTTGCCCGGTTGATGTCAATAAACTTGCCGGAAAAGACCCGAGGTAACCGAAATAGCTTGCAGAGGTAGCAAGCACAGGTGACAGTGGGCTGGCCATGTTTGTCGAAGGCCGGTGACGCATATGAGTCCTGGAGTAGAGACCACTTATCGGCAAGGTTCCGTATGGTGCCGGACGTAAAGAATAGCACCATCCCATTTCATGCCGCGGGTGTCGTAAAAGGTAACCAAGGGACTTACCAGAGAATGGGCAGCTGCGTTCTCTATGTATTTTACCACCATACTGCGATGGCCAACTCGCCTGCCAAGCGTGACAATTATGGCAAACCCCCCCTTTTTGGGGAGGCTTATGTCAGCAGTGGACGTTTTTCGGTTGAAATGATAATCGGCAAGTGTAGTTGGAGACGCTCCCCAGTTAGATGGACCGATGGTACCTTAAAAAGGTAACTGGGAGAGATGGAGAGGAAGGCAGAGGATAGGGTATTGTGCGACTGCGATATGCTGAGTTGATCGAAGTGTCGTCACTCTCTAATAACCCGTAAAATTAGCTCTTCAGTTTAACTCTTTATAAAGGTTCGTTTGGCACGTATAGGTTTCGTTTGTGTCGCGGACGGTACTAACACTCAAACTAAATACAATATAAAGGCGGCTGTCGACTACAGTGTAACATTGGTAGTGATGCGCATGAACACCAACTTTATGCTGTTTCTTTCGTGACTATAACAGACTACTGCTAAAGCTACTAATGGTTAGCTTTGCTAACACATGAGAGCTTATAAAAGTATCGTTATGTCGAAAATCCCGAGAAAAATTGGAAAAATTGGATTATTCTCAGGACGAAGTGTTGAGCTGATGTATTGTGTGAAGGGAAATATTTATCTGATAAAAATTTCTCGCCGGCTGATCGACGCTTCACATGACCAGAGGGCTGGGTCGTTCTTTGGCCAAAGAATTAGCATTGCCATTCAACGTGGCAATGCTGCCAGTCTTCTGGGCACGTTTCCTGATGACAGCGATGCGGACGAATACTTCGACGCCTAAGTGTCCTTTTTTTTATTTATTTGTACACACCTTTAGTTTTTATGTAGGTAATTTAAATGATATAAAGTTTATCTGATATCCTTAAAATAATTGGGCTCGTAATGGTAATTTTTTTTTTTTATTAATGAACCTCTAAAACTTTTTGTGCTTTTAACGATGCTCACTTTTTATTCTCGAGCATGTTTTTAACTTTCTCACCTTTTGTTGTTCGCAGTAACTAGGGTACATCGACCAAAAATTAGTTTAGGTTAGAACTGTGACCAACCGCGTCTACACCAAAGTTGGTCATAGTTACTTGACTTTTTTCCAATTTTTAGGTTCCCAAATCAGGAATTACTAGAGATTCGATTAAATACATAATGGGAACTCATAAAAAAGTATTAGAGAATATATGAAATCTGCTTTACATTATTTGGTCCTTCGGTCTGCTTTCTATACATAGATATTAAATCAGTGCGAATTACTTTTAAAGTTTATGTTATCTATAAGTAAACAGTACACTGTAATTGACAACCACCTTTACAGAAAAACATCATTTTCATAATATCTATAAATTCTATCACAAGTTTTAAAATATTTTTTTAAAAACTGAGCAAAACTAACATTACCTAATCTAACAAATAAACTGTTTTCATTATAATATTTATAAACTATATGAATACAACTGAAAAGAGCCTTGAATATTGAATCTCAATTCCTTAATTTTATAAATATTTTTTAACAATAAGTATCTTATACTAGTTAGTAGCGAAATTTGGTGTAAATGCAGAAATAAAAATGTTGACAGGGTCATCACTTGACTGAGAAAAATATTATTTCAAACCTACTAATATAGGTTCTAGGGCTACTCATAAATTATGGGTTTATGAGGTCACTTACAAATCTATATCTGCGGGCATTTTAAATGCATGCATTTTTCTCCATTCTGGTTCCTTCAAGACCATCAAACCTTAACAGAAAGAGAAACAACAAGGTGAAGACGACAATATGACAGTAAAAATATTAAACTTCGTAAATCTAATGACGTTGCCAGCTCGCAAGCAAAAAATCAACCAAATATATCTAAAAGCATAGTCAATAAATCGTCAGCTCATAAAAGCTATTATGATTGTTAGAAAAATCACTTTCAATTTCGTTGTTAGGATTTATTTGATACTTCTAAACAACTCCGATGCATTAGTATTGACAGTATTTTTATTTAGTATCTTATTGTCGTTGAAGTAAATAACAATGAACAAACAACAATCCCATAACTGATATGAAAAATTAATAATACAGATAAACACATATCGAAATTGTGCGTACTGTATCACCTTAGTATTCAAGCAATGAAGGTTTATGTACTTCCTTCAAAGTTAACGTTGATAGTAATAATCTTGCTTATGAGAACCCTCCCAACATTTCTTCCACTATCACTTAACTATACGTACAACTATTTGGCCACAACGATGAAGAACAGAAATGTACATAATATCATGGAAACGTCTTCCTATAACATATATATCCACGGTTAAATGTTAAAGAGATATCACAATTATATCTGCTACTACTAACCCACTATGTTGGATTATAGCCTCTAACTCTTGGAACAACAGACGCTTTCAATGATACCTCGTTTGTCAAAATACTACGAGTAATTTAGGAGTTATGAGGGAACCGATGAACATACATACATGGTCTGTTAAATCATAACTCTCATTTGGATTTGCCGTATTGGCATAAAAAGAAGCAAAGACTTTTCAAGTAAATCACAAAGAAGGACTGTTAGTTCCAATATGACTTATATGGAATTAAAATTGTGGAACTAAATAAAACATTGAGTATGAACGTCAAATGTCTTTGTGTAGTATTGTTTTAATTAGACCTTTTTACACAACTGCGGCAGAAGAGTTACCGTTTTAACCGGGTAAATGATAAATGATTTTATTTCTGTAAGTAGGTTTGTACAAACACTTTTAAACGTCAATCATATTTTTTTAAACTAGATGAGGTTTCTTATCTGAATACTCTGAGAAGAAAGGCCGAAACAAACTCAGAGGTCACAGTCTCTTTTACAGTCCAGATATAATCTTGGTCAGATAACTAGCTAACTAGCTAGATATTTATCATATTTCATTTAATGTCTTTGACATTTAACCGCCGATAAATTCATCTGATCACATGTTCCAAAGTTTATGCTTATCCCCTAAGCACTGATATATTTAAATAACATGTTAATCCCAATAAAGTTAAATATGTCGTCAATGTATACTATAAAGCCGTTATCGAAACCTAATGGTACCGATAGAGTATTCCTAAGGAAGAAACAAGAAGCGATACTAATACCAATATCGATTTTATAGTATCCATGGAGCGTTAGATTCAGGAAACCGAAACATTTCAATAAGCCATGTTATCTCTTATGACAAGTTCCACAAAACCACCGTCCTTTGAAATTCTATCAAGTTACTCAACGATGACCAACTCAAACGCCTTTCTCAGATCAACGACCTTACTATTGATGACAATTACATTAACGAACAGTTTCTCTGTGTGCATTTCCAAGAGTGTATCGTGAAAAGATTCATACAATTCAAAAGTAAGGCCAGTCGAACAAAATAATAATGTTGTCTAAATATACCAGTAATTATCTAATTTATACAAATTCACCTACGGAGCGGCACACAGAACGGTCAATGGCTACTAGTGGCTGAACCTGAACTGAAATGAAACAACGAGGTGACTCCAAGCTTACGACTACTTCATAGATTTTACAAAATTATTTACTAGGACATGCGGTGTCAGTGAGCAAGACAATCACATTTATCAAATTTTCAGTCACAGATGATAGGACATTTGAAAATTTTATTTTCTGAGTGGTTAATCTTGTAGAAAATTACAAAACACTGCTTGGTAGTCTTGAATCGAATTGACAGAGCATAACATACACTAATAGTCGTAGACTGTAGAAATGTCAATGCAAAATCACCTTGTTAAACCATAGGGATATGCTTCGTCTTCCTCTGTGACACCGCACCTCAACACATCAATAAACGACCTGACCCACACTATATACAAAAAACCGAGCGCTGAATTAACTCGTGCCATCAGACTTGCTGGATTCACTCTCCTCTGTGATAGTAATCATGGGAGGCGAGTCGTACGTGCCATCCCCCGGTGATGTGTCATTCATCAGCTTCTCAAACTTCGGAGATCCCGAGGGTAGTATCACGTCCCGAACTGATTCGTACATATCTGTACTTATAATTGGCAATGATCCTCTCTTACCCTTCATGTTATCTTTCCCAGAACCGTCGTCTTCTTTTATAGTTTCCATCGGTACTTTTTCTGCTTCTTCTTCTTCTAACCGTACAGGGAGACTATCAGCTCGGTTCAGAGACTTTGAACCTTCAATTTTCTCTGCCACAGGAACTGCTACACCATTCTCTAGTTTCTTCTGATCGTGAAGGTGTTGTAAGCTGTATTCTCTGGCTTGGACATCTGATAATAACGGCCCGTCAGTTGAGCCTTCAATACAGTAACCTGGTCCTTGTAGAGCTTCACTGCCTATAATGGAATCTTGTTTGAATATCGCTGCAGTTACCACAGGCTTGTCAGGGTCTGTCGGGGTCTTGGTGATCAGAGGTTCTTGGGAATTGTCATTAACTATCCCTTCTGGGACCTCGTCTTTAGAAGTGTCATAGCCAGCGTAAACTGGATACCCAAACGGTCCTTGTTCATAGCCCATTTGACTGCTGTAAGAGTAGCTTACATTATGGGAGCCAATTGACGACATGCTAAGATCTGAAATTGAAAGGCCTGTACTAGACAAAGCAAGTGCTTTGTCTCTTTCATACTTCCCGCTGCAATTTTCGCTGTCTTCTTCTATCTTCTTCTCCAACTCGTCGGGGACGCGGTGTATAAGAGCCTGATTGGTGGAGATCTGAGGATCTTGGGGTGGGGAGTTATGAACGGCTTTGGTGCTCGACCTGTAGACCGCTGACTGCTGGACCTCAACCACGAAAATACCGTCGTTGTCTGGTGAATACTTCATCTTCGTTTCTCGTCCGTTTTTGGTGATGTCCTGAAAAGATACAAGTTTTTTCTTTAGTATTTTTTGGCAACGAAACATACTGACGATTTTGGAGGTTCTACTCCTAACTACAAAATCAATAGTTACGGCCAAGGTTACGGGCATGTCCTACTCCGTATCGCCTATGGACATTAGATTAATTCGGGCCCTAACTTTCTCCTTATGAGTACCTCCGATGTATTTTAATCCGGCGAAAAGTTAACTAAACGGGAGTAGGGTTCACTCCGAAGTATTGAACAAGATACAGACGGGCCAAGAGTAGTCACCTGATTGTACAAAATAGTAAGTAAATACGTAACAACATTGTAACATTCCTAGTCTAATTACTTAAGAAAACTTCTCAGCAAACTCTTTATTAATACAGTTCAAGTTAGTCCAGTTGACGGCAAAGTTCCTGAACGAAGTGTTCCGACGCGACGACGGGAAATGCCGGAGGAACCAGTGTCTGACAGCTTGTGTCTAGTATTTGCCGAACTTTGCCTTGGGGTTGGCCTGCCAGAATACATGTGCACACTAACTTTCTAACTATCCTAAGCCAAACTAATACGGAAGAGTCTCTGGATTTTGGAACTCTCATTAATTTTACTGTTTTCGGATTGCAACAAACTTTAAGAAAATTAAAATTTAAATCAAATTAATTTATTTGCTAGAATATAGATTTACAACGTCTGATTTTAAACTAAAATGGCCCCTTTACATTACCATTGCAAATGGTGTGCAAATGTTTAGTGTAATGTATTAAATTAATCAAACAAAAAAGACAGCAACAGTCTTTAATAGCCTTAATGTTTGAGGGCGAAAAAGATTTTCAGAAATACGTGAAGCAAAATCCTTGTAACCCTTTTTACAAAAATTACGCCGACGGAGGCATATTAAAGGCGCAATTAAAGTTTTTATGGAAAAGAAGTGAATATAGAAAATGTGTATATTTTTTATTATGGTCCAATTTCGACCACTTGCCGATCACTAGTAAGAATAAAATATAAAAAACACAGTTCTTTAAAATCTCATTATTTTTCAAGGAACTATATTAGGACCTTTTATTTGCCATGAGGCGAGCAATCTCTAAAAAAACAATAGCTCAGCTAAGATTTTTAGTGTTCTTCAACACGCTTCTAGATTTGTTTTTATAAAGGGCTTATCGCTTTTAGTATATTCAGCCTATAATATTCGTACTGCTGAGATATAGGCCTCCTCTCAGTGAGATGGTGTGGGTGGATGTCACATGTCCTCGATGATTTTTTGGTTCTTGGGTTCCGTATGATGCCGGGCGTAAAAGAATAGCACCATCCCATTTCTTTCCGTGGGTGTCGTTGAAGGCGACTAAACGACTTACTAGAGAATGGGCAGCAGCGTTCTCTATGCATTTTACCACCCGCCTGCCATGCGTGGCGATTATGGCAAAACCCCCTTTTGGAGGAGGCCTATGTCCAGCAGTGGACGTTATTCGGCTGAAATGATGAAGACACGCCGGTTTCCTCACCATGTTTTCCCTCACCGTTTTGACAGTAGTGATGATAAAATAATTTACACAAAGTAAATTCGTAACTCCTAAGTCGCTGCCATTCCACTAGGCCATCACTGCTCTGTTCTGCTCTGTTTATAAGTATAGTTACTCACATTCCTCTCCTCAGTCTCCACAATAAGATGGTTGTTCTTCAGGGTCATGGTGAAGATTGAACCGTTAGCAGCCGGCACCTCCCCACCATCCGTACCGGTGCTCTCATCCGTAGGAGACTTCAACTGGAATTAGTAATAACATAATTAAGATTTAGTACAATTACCAAATAAATGCCACATAATGTAACATCACGCCTGTAATCCCCGATAGATTAGGTAGAGGTCTATCTATAGTACAATCGCCAGCTATGTTGAAGTCCCATGTTATAGGTGACGGACTTATTGCCATCAACCGGGCACAGATCTATTTATTACATTACAGGTGTATCATGGCTAAAAAGAGCGATAGAACCATATGTGAGCTGTAGGTCCGTGTATTCCGTAGGTGGTTGACAATTTAACAAATCGAGACCGTTCCGTGAAATTTAAAATCAGTTAAAGATAAAGATGCATTTATTTGTATAAACATGTGTAAGATGATACATAAATATGCACATATGGATGGAAAGTCGTTTAAAATTGCTAGTTCAACATATTCTGCCTTAACCGGCGTACAAAATAGTTTATAATATTTTAGTTTAAAATTATAAATGTGAATGTTTTTAATAATAGTCAAAATTCAATAATTTCAAATACATAATCAGTCAATACAAAAATATAGAAAAAAATAAAAATAATTGAAGCAATAAAATTACTAAAACTAAAATACTTATTAAATTATCTAAATTCAAAATTTGTCATTCAAGAACACCGTAACATTATAGTATCCCTTAATAATTAGCAATTTTTTAGTTAAGGAGCCGAGGAGGTTGCCGTTAAGGAGTCATAACACTGACATAAGCCTGACAATTCTCGAAATTGAAGTTCATTTCAAATATTGTCAGGCTTTCATAAGCCTTTTCAAATCTGTATCTACATAGTTCTAATTATAACTGAAAAAGGGACGGGGCTTTAGAAGACAGACACCTAACCGAACTCTGAAACACAGTTAATACTAACACAGACATCGTCGTTTACTATATCTTTTAAATATTCATACATTTATATATTACTAGCTTTTGTCCGCGGCTCCGCCCGCGTGGATGTCGGTTATTGCGAAAAAAAGTAGCCTATGTCCATCTCCATATCCCCGGCTACATCTCTGCCAAATTTCATGATAGTTTAGGCGAGAAAGCATAACCGACAGACAGAGTTACTTTGGCATTATAATATTAGTAGGAATTATATTTTTTTGTAATATTTAATTATTTATTAAAACTCAATTCTCAATTCTCAATTCTTTATTGCATTCCATATGTTTTACATAGATGGTATAAACAGTGAGATCAATATGGACCCTGTCGGGGACAGCAAAATTAGGAGAGAGGAAGAGGGCTACGTACAAATGCAAGCAATTCAATTCATTATTATAATAAAATTATTCGATGTATTGAGTAATTGGGTGTATAATTATCTATATATATGTATGATTATTTACAGATACATATAGTATAAGTTTTGTGTATATAGGTACAGTATATTTGTTATTTTGATTTTTATGCATAAGCATATTACTATTACTAGTAATTAATGTTTTCATTATTATTAAATTATGTTATTATTTATGTAATCGTGCTTTCATATTTATAGGTATTGGATTTTCTATATTCCGTATTACCTATATTATATTTTTTTATAATGTTTGGTGAATTATAGAAAGAATAATTTTATTTTGTAATCGATTTGTCATCTAAAAATTCCTTTACTGTGTAGTATGTCTTGAATTCTAGAAATTGTTTCAGTTTATTAATAAATATATTTGTTTTCTGTACTTCTCTGATGTCATTTGACAATTTGTTATAAATTTTTATGGACATAACTAAAGGGCCGGTTGAGTGCATTTTGAGTCGGGATTGAGGTATGTTTATTTTGTTTTTGTTGTGTCGAAAGGTGTATTTTGTTTGTGTTTTTTCGCAAGTGGTGTACTCTGGGTGTTTTCTGACAAATTTGCATAATTCCAAGATGTATAAACAGGGAAGTGTGAGTATTTTGTGTGTTCGAAAGTGTGGTTTGCAGCTATCTGTTTGGTCTATGTTGGTTATTATTCGAATTAATTTCTTTTGTGAAATAAATATGGTTTTTGAATCGGTACTGTTACCCCACAGCATGACCCTATAGCTGAGCCATGCCTGGGCATATGCATAGTAAGTAACAAGTGCAGTTTGCTGGTTGGTAGTTTCTTTTATTTCGCATATATTGTATGTTGTGTTTCGCATATAAAATTTTGATAGTTTTGCTCTTATTTTCTGTATATGGGATTTCCAATTTATGTGGGTATCTATAGACAAACCGAGGCGAGTGAATTAATTAACTATTACATTATTATTAATAATAATGCAAAATTGGAACAAGTTAATGAATTCACTCTCCTCGGTTTGTCTATAGATACCCACATAAATCCCCTTTAAAACTTAATTTCAGTTTTAAAACTGAAATTAAGTTTTAAAGGGGATTTTTGAGGGGGGTGAAAAGTAATTAATTTTGTTTTGGTGAAGTTAATTTCTAAATTATGGTTATCCATCCAGTTTACAACTATAGATAGAAGGGATTTTAATTTGGCGTTTATATTGTCATCGTTCTGGCATGAGGTGAGCAGAGAGATATCGTCCGCAAAAAGAACACATGGTCCGTTTATAATTTTAGGAAGGTCGTTTACATAGATAAGGAACAAAAGGCAGCCTAGTACACTCCCTTGGGGAATAGACGCGTTAACTGCTTTACTGTCGGATCTTATTTTTATTATTTCATGTGTGTTTTTACCAAAATTTCCACTAGTTGTACCCTATCCTTTAGGTATGATGCAAACCATTCATGAGCTTTTCCTCGTATCCCTATCCCATGTAACTTGTCTAATAGTATTTGAAATTGCACCTTATCATAAGCTTTGGTCATATCAAGCAGCATATCTATGGCGTAGTTTTTGTTATTAATAATGGTAAGAGCCTCTTGTACGTATTTGTAGACTGCTAACGTTGTAGACCTGTTTTTACGGAAACCATTTTGGCAGTCGTCAAGTATTTTATATTTTTCACAAAAAGAGTATACGCGGTCACACGTAGCCTTTTCAAAGATTTTAGACGCAGTTGGTAACAAGGCGATAGGGCGATAGTTATAAGGGTCGGTTTTAGAGTTTTTCTTATGTATGGGTTTTATTAGTGCCTTTTTAAGTAGATTGGGAAAGGTTCCCTCTTCAAACGATTGATTAATTAGTATAAAGAATGGTAGGGTTAGTTCGTCTGCACGTTGCTTAAGTAGAAATGGGGGAAGTTCGTCTACTCCATAGCTCTTATTATTTTTTAAATGTTTTATTATTTTATTTACTTCATAGGGATTGGCAGGGCTGAGAAACATGGTGTTTTCTGTGGGGTACATCACAGGGGCTCCATTTGCTGGTGAGATATTTTCCCCAATAGAAGCAAAGAAGTCGTTAAACATATTGGCTATTTGCTTAGGTTCAGTTTTCAATTTATCGTTTTTTATGTTTTATTTGTTCTTTCGTTTAATAAATTCTTAAAACTTAATGCACAAGTAAAAAAGACTGTACAAAGGCGGACATGCCTGAGGCATTTTCTACCGGTCAACCTTAGCGTGATGCAGAGAAAAAACATAGCAGGTGCAGCGTTACTTGAAAAATAATACATACTAATACATAGATACAAACGAAAATAAACTTTGTCTTGAAAAATAACGACAGGTAGAGGAGAAAACAAATCCAATAAATCAGCGCTAGGATAATTCTGCCAACTGCTTACGAATACGCTCAAGACCCTTCACTTTAAACGATAACCGACTGGTTGCCATCTAGAGGAGCAATTCTTGTAATTTTAACAACGTGCACAGTCTGATTTCAGTGTGAAACTGTCAAAAATACCTCGAATTTTCATACATTTTTGACATTTACTTGCCGCTGAGATGAGACTGCGACTAGGTTTTGAACGTTTTGAACGTTGAAATTTTATATTATGTACATGTGAGACCGATGTAGAAAGACGTGCACTTTAAAAGCGTCCATAATCTAATACCTTTAAACGAGCAATTCTTTTGTATATATATACAACGTGTAACAGAAACGGTATATACATACCAAGGGCACAGCTTCTTTGGATGATATCAAACGATATTGGAAGGGTTTTTTAATCCTATCTCTATATGTTCGGAAGTTATGAGAACTTTGAATACATTGATACCAGAAACCGAACTTTTCAAATTGAAATAAACACACCCCTCGGAAGAGATTTATCGTGTTATTGGCAAGTAACGTGGAAAGTTATTGACCTAAGAAGTGTGGTAATACATTTGTTATGATTTGAATTTAAGAAACATATGGAACCGAAAATTTATTATCAATTCTTAGAGTATTTTATTTTGAGCTGAAACTATCTATAGTGATTCTATACCAGCTGTTATCTTTAGTGCTTAAGGATAGCAATAAGGGTTTCTGTTACACCCTGTATAATCTGTATCTCGGAAACAGCTCCAACGATTTTCATTAAATCTAGTATGCAGGGGTTTCGGGGGCGATAAATCGATCTAGCTAGGTTTCATTTTTAGAAAACGTCAAACCAAAAAAAAAACCGAGCAGAACTCGGTCATCCAGATATTATAGGATTTTAAAAAGCAATTCAAACATTAAAATAAGCCGTGGAAGCTAAGAAATGAACAGTCCTTACTGTCGGCGCCTTCACGGACATGACGTATGTATTAGTACCATTGCGCTCAACTAGCTAATGTAGGAGAAGGTAGAAAGGTAATCGTTAAAGGTTAACGTCAGTCATTCATAGAGGAAAAACATGTGTTTTTCCTCAAAACTGCAGTCTCAACTCAAAAACCTCAGAATAATAAACGCAAACAGTCCCTCTGCATGTTTTACCTCAAATAACATCAGTTATTACCCAAATGGTGATGGCATTCGTAATGACTAACGGAGGCCACTGACAAAGGAGCTATCCTCTCGTTTGGGGCCGCTAATGACCCGCATTGACAAATCGTTCACCTTCGCCCACGTTGTGGCCGCATGGCATAAGTTGAAGCGGGTGACGGATATGTCAACCAACTGTCAAATGGGTGTCAGTTCTTAACATAACATGACCGTAGCGTATTTACCCTTTGATTTACAAAAAATCTTATTTACCGAAGTACGCAGAGGTACACCCACAGTTAGGTATACAGGGTAAATTTTTAACCAGTGCGCTAACTGTAACCATGAATTCAGCATATCATTCTAGACCACCTAGTGTAGAAATTTTACGTCGGTTTTACAAAAAAAAAATCAGCTGTTCCATACATTTTGACCGTGTAGGTATTGCACTTTCCTATGAAACAGCTGATATTTTTTTTGTATAACCGACGAAAAATTTCTATGCCATGGGAGGGGTCTAGAATGATATGCTGTCTTCATGGTTACAGTTTGCGCACTGGTAAAAAAATTACCCTGTATAGATAAGCCATTTATTTGGTGCACACAATAAGGGGCGACCCAATTGCTATTGTATCAGCATCTACGTCGCCACATTCGAACTAAGCATCACACTGACGTCACGCAAAATCCTGCATCGTGAAAGCCACAAGCACATATGCAACGTCTCTACATCAATCCCACCAGACATGACACCCGTCTGGTCGGCGGATCCTCACTTTTCAATACAGGATGAGTGAACTTTACTTCCCGTTCCTCATGACATGGTAGGAACAGGTGATTCCCATCCGACTCATCCAGTTTTGTAAGAGTGTGTGTTGGTTCCGTGTGGTGCTGGACGTAAAAGAATAGCCCCATCCCATTTCTTCCCGTAGGTGTCGTAGAAGGCGACTAAGGGACTTACCAGAGAATGGGCAGCAGCGTTCTCTATGCATTTTACTACCATACTGCGATCGCCAACCCGCCTGCCAAGCGTGGCGATTATGGCAAATCCCCCCTTTTGGGGGTGGTTTATGTCCAGCAGTGGACTTCTTTCGGCTGATATGATGATGATATGATGTGTGTTGAAAAACAATTTAAGAAATGAATGTCTTTTATCATTTAAGGAATTTTAAAATAAATAAACAAGAAAATCTTTGATTTCAGTAGCATAAAAGGTATCTCTTGGCTCTAATTTAGATCTTAATTCTTGGCGAAGGTAACTATCGCTTACATCCTTTATCCTAACGGAACTTCGCGGTATTTTTTTCACGTTAATCATTTTGGTGGGTATCTGAACTAATATTATAAAGATTTTTTTTAACCAAAAATGGTTGACCGGATTTGAATGTAATTTGACACATGGGTTGACCATAACCTGGACCAGAACATATTATGCTAAAATCAAAAAAAAACAAAAGTCATTTATTCAAATTAGGATGAGAATCAGCACTTTTCGAATGTCAAAATTACATAAGACAGTCCCCCAAACTACTGCTACTTTTCGTCCTGGATCGCAGACGAAGTTGCGGGTAATAGCTAGTTAACTGTGATCCAGGCTGAAAATTAACTTTGTCTTTCTCCAGCTCATGATATACCCATGTGCCAAATTACATTCAAATCCGTTCACCGTTTTAGCGTGCAAGCGAAACAAACATACGTACAAAATAAATAATAGTTTTAAAAAAAAAAATCACGCTTTAAAAACCAAACTAAAAAGTAGAAAATAAATTAATTCTATTAAAAAGCGTGGGGTGTTTTTTGAGATATTTTTATAATCAATTAATATCAAGCACCCAATGCTTTTTAATAGAATTAAATTATTTTCTACTTTTTAGTTTGGTTTATAAAGCGTGTTTTTTTTGTTTTTTTTTAACTTTTATTTATTTTATATTTTTTAGTTTTGCTAACTACAAAAGCGTGTTTTTTTCTATTTTTTTTTTAATTATTGAGTTGTCATAGGTCAATAAGTCTACAAAGTTTAAATGAAATCTGACCGTTTAAAGTGGGTCAAAATAGCGTCCAAAGGAGTCGGTTACATACAAACATACAAGTGAAGCTAATGTAAAGCGTGTAAAAATCAAATCAGTTTCTTTTATAATATTAGTTTAGATTAAAATCAAGCGATATCAGTGTATGTCGCTTCCGCAAATTCTTTTAGCTTACTACAGAGGTACAAACCAAAATAAAAGGACCTCTAACGTTACATAAAAAATCCCTAATTCGTTTCACAATTTCTGAAACGAAGGGAGCGCGGAAGTTCTTTCAAAATTGGTCAGCTCGTCATTTCAAACTCACATAGAAATTCTTTTGCATTAACATATTGAGGTAACATTAAGAATAATAGCTTTAAGCTTAATTACTTAGCAATAGAGTCGAAAATAACTTGGCAGCGATTTTTATGATTTCGCGTTTGAATGTAAAAATAAAATAAGTGTTTCGGTATTTCAACTTTCTGACAGGCAATGAAGCGTGCCCAGGTGTTGCCAACCTTTTGGAAATATAATTAGTTATTTAAAATTATGTTATATTATAAGTATTATGATATCATAATGGAGCTGATTCAAATCTAATCATAATAATATCTTTTCTCATTCAGCATTCAGCAGCAGCTAAAAAATTGGCTACATTTAACTGATTATGACATGATCAAAAGTCAAAAGTCATTTATTCAAAATTGGCTGACTGTCAGCAGTTTTTGAACGTCAAAATTATAGAAGTATAAGACAGTCCCCCAAAGCGCCCACCCTTCACCACTTCCTATTGCTTTACCTGGGAAGAAATTGCGCAAACAACAGACAAACTCCCCAGCAGCACAGCTGTCTGTTTAGTTAGAAGAACTTGATTCTATATAATATTAAGCAATTAACATGACACAAACACAACACATTAAATTAAATAATTTGTCATATGTCAGCTAAATGTTGGCCAGAGTTCTAGAATTGAAATAACTTAACTGAAATATACCAGTACTTTGAGGGCCAACAACAATCTCCTATTGTTCAATAATAAATATCCACAAAGAGCTCGCCCCCTATGTATGTAGTATGTACCTACCATTTCTAAGTGTCTAAGTTTGACGAAGTAAAAAAAAGTAAAACTTTTTGTTACATACTTTTTTTTTCATAAACTTTCCATTATATCGTTCAGATTTTCGAGTTAAACTTGTGTTTGTGAAACCATTTACAAATGTTAACAAAAGCCTTATTATTCCTTTAGCTAAACTCGTGTCTCGCAATACTTCAAAACTGTGAAAGACAGCCACGTGCTCGCCAAAGCCAACGTGCCCACGCTGACGTCACTTCCTTCAGAGCTAGCCACAGAGTACATAATGCGTGCCCCGTCTCATGGGCGGGAAAACAGAGAGCCGACGGAAACACGTGCCCACGTGCTTTCGAAGTTTCGTTATTGTGCCCCTTTTTGTTTTGTGCGTAATTTATTAAGAAATTTATGGCGATAAATAAGTATTTTATCAAAATAATTATAGATGATATGAATCGTTTTTTTTTTGTGTGAGCGATATTTGCATGCTTTTACCCCACACTGAATAATACGAGTACTTCCATGATATTTTGATATTTACAGAAGTATTCAATGATTTAACTATCATTGTTGTCCGTTTAATCCGATAATTTTCCTATAAAAGTACTTATTTAACAAAATTAAGCACACACCATTCTATTTCGATTCGCATATAGAAACGTCGTAAACATACACACACCAAACCCACCAGTCATTAAACCCTGAAATACCTACTATACCTACCAACATACATACACAGCATAATAAAACACAAAAAAATCACAACAAAAACTCACACCCACATTCACACTTAAGACCTAGGTCCTTAGGTCTAACTTCGCAGGTCATTGGCCGGTCGTCGCCCGCGCATTTTGGCGTACTCTTATTTTTTTTGGGTACCCCCGCCCCCCGCCTCGCCGCAGCCTCCCAATCGAGTTGCAGTTTTTAGATGCACCTACTTGAGTCGTATGACTATCTAACGACCTGAAGAAAGATGGCCGTGGAGCGGCCATTAGTATGTAAAAGATTTCGGGAAATTACAATAATGCGTTGTAAATCCATGTGCACACAAATAAACATTTTAATGGATAAATAATTTTTAGTTATGTAGCAAGACAAAAATTGTATGTAGTGTCTAATCAAATTCTTAAGTTAGGCAAAAAAATATAAGGTTTTCCATTTTGAGTAGCCAGGAGTCAGGATTTGTGCCAGAGTGATAGGATGACCATATATAACAAAAAAATGACGTTAAGTCGTAAAAATTATAGACCTCTGCTTAATTTTAGGAGTCAAAATCGTCATTTCAGCCGAAAGACGTCCACTGCTGGGCATATGCCCCCTTAAGCCCCGCCACTTCGACCGGTTCTGTGCTTCCCGCATCGCGAGCATTGTGTCCTGCCTACTGGCACTTAAGTTTGGCAATTCTTCGGGCTATGTCGGTTTTAAGGAGTAGTTATGTTACACTTTGTTTTTGTTTGCCTTCACACTCGACACCTATGCGGCACACAAACAGGATTAACTACTACTACGTACTAAGGTCATCATTTATTTTCGACAAATCAACCTCAATCCAAAAATTTCTACATCAATCTCGACTCCACCGCACTCTATTGCGCGCACGCATTCATCGAGAAGTGCGTTGCACTATAGCGAGCCAGTTTGACTAGATTTTTGGCAACGCGCGGCGCATGCACTGTTCCTCCCCCCCCTGCCACCCTAACCGTGCCAGGCCCCGCATCGCCTGCACGGCGTGGTTATGACTTTCTGATGGGGTTTGAAAATAAATGAAGAATAACATTTCTGTAATTAGTTTTTGTTGAGATTTTGTAGGTACAAACTTAGTAAGTATGATGATATTGGAAGTTGAGCCTAATCAAAGATCGAGGTCGGATTCATGCAGCAGCTTCTCTTAGATGGTAGACAGACCTTTTAAAGAGGATTGTTTAGTGAGGTTCTGTGGCTAAGTAATTACAGCCGCACGGATCAATCGTTCAGGTTAAGCTACGCTCGCCGCGGTTGGTCCATCTTTACATACCAAGACGCCACCTTGCTTTTGAAAGCACGTTAAGCCGTTGGTCCCGGCTGTCATTCGAGGAGCTTTGACAGTGGCTACGGGTCGTCAGAAGCCCGAAAGCCTGACTAATAGTCTTACCGAAGGGTATCATTTCACCCAGTAACTGGGTTGTAGAGGTGAGATAGGCAGTCGCTCCGTGTAAAATACTGGTATTCATCTGCATCCGGTTAGACTGGAAGCCGACACCGACATAGTTGGGAAAAGGCTAGGCAGATAATGATGATGTTTAGTAAGATCATTCATATTCGACGATCTTGCTTCATAGTTAAGGAAGTACCGACTAATACTACTATGTAGTCTAGATTGAACATATGACTTTATAACTTGTCTAGTGGTTTTGAGTATTTTGTAAATGGCCTACGCAAATGTCCTGCAGATTTGGTAGCGTCTTGTGACGGGTCGATCAGCTCCCTAAAATAGGGTTGAGGTACACGGTGACTGAAACATACATGCCGTCTGTTGGGACAGGTCAGCTTAAAGCTGCAATGGCTCTTTCTTCAAAAGTCCCTTCCAGACATTGCCCTGCATTGTTAGATATAAAATTCAAATAGGTAATATAATGTTTGTACTTTAAAAGAGACCTGACCTCTGAGTCTATTTCGGCTTTTCTTCTCAGGGAGCAGTCAGCTAGGAAATGCCGGCGCCATCTTAGTTTTCAAAATATTGACCAACAAAATATGACGTATAAAAGTGTCTTATAAGATCTTCTTACATAAATAAACATTAATTTCGAGAATTTTCAAAATACCTTTACCAATGCTAACTACATAACTTCTTGATAACATGACACTCGAAAGTTCGCCCTGTCCTGCCTGCATTACTGAAATTCAGCATAGTAAAATTAGCCCATAATGTTCCCACCGCTGGGACATAGGCCTCTTTTCGATGAGTGGGAGTGGGCCGTAATCCACCACGCCGGCCATCCACTTTAGGTTGTCGGACATGCTGGTTTCTTCACGATGTTTTCCTTCAACGTTTGAAAGCAGTGGTGATAAAATAATTAACGCAAAGTAAAGCGCATGAATGGGTTGGAACCCACTACCTACAATTCGTATGTCGCGGCTGATGTCGCTGAACCACCACTCTGCCCTGCTGCATAAATGCAATACTTGCAAAAAAAGCGGTTTCGAGAAAAACGCGGAAATCTATAAGTAAAATTTTCATGCAAGCACTGTGAATCTCGTTATCAAAAAATATACTTCCAGGACCCAAATATTTTTGTTTTTCCCATATAGGTTCGCCCCTAAGGATGCCATTTCTGCAAAAAAGCGAAAACCCATAAGTGTCGATTACTGCAGATAAAATTAGCAGGGAAGCACTGCGCTCAAAATTATACTTCTGTGTGAATTATCATGTCAGCTGTTCCAAATTCAACACACAACATAACTCCTACGTTTTTAGAAAAACCTGCAAATATTTCAGAAATGTGCCAGATTCGAATGATAAATAAAAAAACATTCTACTACAGTTTCTGAGTACAATCAAGATTGCTCAGTGCTCAGGAGTGGGTGCAAAGTTTTACAACTCTTTTACTACTGTGAGATGTCGCAGATTCCGTGTTTAGGTAAATGCTGAGACTGCAGACTTTATGTTTTACTTCTTCAAGGTAAAACACAAAGTGACAACTGGTTGTAAAATGTTGAATGGGTGGAAAAGTTTTTCCTTGTGTTGGTTTTGTTGGCGAGTTATTCGCCATAAAAGCTTAGTTTTTACCCGTCTTTTTACCCGACGGCAAAGCTAGAAGGTAGGTAGTAGATAGGAAGTTAGAAGGATTTTGACCGGTATATATATGTTCATTTGTTGCCTCATAACTTTTAACTACTTATCATAATTTGACCGATGAGGTATCGTTAGAAGCTTGAATATAGGCTGTGTGACGTCATATTATAATGAATATGGCGCCCTCTAAGAGATAAAGTAAAGAATGCCCTTGGACTTGAGGTAACACGCTTTTCTTTTCCATTCTTCTCTGTCAACCGTCACGCTATCATTCACTACCTTCTTTTTTAACCGACTTCAAAAAGAAGGAGGTTATCAATTCGAATGTTTATATATACTTTTTTATGTATGTTCGGGCATAACTCCGTCATATATAACCGGATTTGCAAAATTCTTTTTTTGTTCGAAAGGTTATTCCGATATGGTCACATAAAAATTTCATATAGTTCTGATGATGCGTTTCGGAGACAGACAACGGAACTCCTCAAATAATGACAGCAAACAAACCTTGTTTTGACCCCAAGGATGATGAAATTTCGAATTGTGTGGAATAGGTACTGTAACAAAAAAGTGAAAAAAAAAACTTGAAAAAAAAAACAACCGACTTCCAGAAAACACTACAAAGTGAAAAATAACTTTAATTTCGGAAAGCGATGACAATTTTTTTTATAAAATACGTAATTATCCAAAGTCACCGACTTACGAAATTAAAGTTATTTTTCACTTTGTAGTGTTTTTTGAAGTCGGTTGTTTTTTTAAAAGTTTTTTATCATATCCTTAATTCCTTACACAATCCATCAGTGGAAGGAATACTATACCGAGCAACTTTAAAACGAATCGGATACTCGCAATTTGCGTTTCCTCAACGTAAACTGCTATTTTCCGATAGTTTTTCTTTTTACCCGAGTTCGGCGAAGCAAGGAGGGTTATGATTTTGATATATATTTATGTATATATGAATGTGGGTATGTATGTTCATCTGTTCCCTCACAGCTTCAAAACTACTTATCATAATTTGACAAATAGGATATCATTGGAAGCGTGGTGATCGTCTGCTGTTTATGGGATATGTGACGTCACATTAATATGGGGGGGCGTCTAGACTACATAAAGTTCATGCCAACATAATTTTAATTTAAAGTAAGGTAGGTTTAATTTTTTTTGGGTGGATACTGAAATGAATTTTATAATAGTTCAGGATTTTTTATAAAAGATTATACTATATAAGCTTCGGTTGTCTCTAAATTCTAATTTCTTGGTTAAAAATACTTTGAAAAGTGACCTCAATTTAGTTTTTCAGATTCGTTGTTCTCATTGAAAGCATCATGTGATTTTCAAGTGGCATGTCCATTTTGTGAAGTAAGTATATAATGCTGAGGATAGTAAGTAAAGCCATGGGCAAACGCTAGTAATATTAAAAATAAAAGTTTTGTTTTTTGTGTGTTTGTTTAATAACACGCTAAAACGACTGAACGGATTTAGATGCAATTTTACTGGACATAGAATACTTTAAGGCGATTCACACACTAAGACACACCACGCGACGGGACGCAGATAACGCGCTCCCGTGCGTGATTATTTTCATACAAATTTTAATAAAAACACTGAGAATTTGGCTCGTTTCGCGTACCCCGGAGCGTGGTGCGTAGCAGTAGCAGTGTGTGATCCGCCTTAATCTAGAGATTCCTACGGAATTGAGACTTATACGAGTGAAAACGCTGGGGTGATTTTAATAAATCAATCAATCAAATAATTAAATAATTCGGTAAAACTCGTTTAAATGTAAATTTATAAAATGCATAACCGAAACTTCACCGAAAATATACCCAATGAAATTGTTATTCCCGTTACCTAGCACATTAAGGTAAAAAATATAGAGTATTATGTGCGTATCATTTAGTGATGTACAAGTACTGTTCATAGAATCTGCATAAATTGAAAACAATACGAATAGATTCAAAAACTTGAACAATAACTTTAACAATACTTTTAAACGCCATGCTGACACACGTTGCATACAGCATACCGTTTATCTCCATATTAGGAAGGTTATTTAATTACGACCAATTAAAAACGGTCGTAAGATTTTAATCAATTAACCATGGTCAATACCTATGTTGTAAAACCTTTAAAATTATGAGTCAAAACATAACCACAAGGACTCGTTATTTAGAAATATAAAAAATCACCAAATCGTTTCCGATGATCATAAAGTGTCCCAAAAAATAATAATTACGGTTATCAATATTGGCTTTAACTCTGATTTAGGAACGAAATAAAATCTTGTAATGTTAACGTACTTACTATCTTTTAGCCAAAGGCTTCCCACTGCGAGACTCAACCTAAGACACCCACAGACAGGCGCGACTCGAGTAGAATAATTTATATGAAAACTTCATGGATATTTTTGTACCAGAAACGCGTTGTACCGCCACATTGCGTCTGACTGCAGAAGCCTTCACTTGGACTGGGTACCTTTTTTACTACCAGAATCGCGCCTTTGCTTTGATCTACTTGATAATGGTTTGGAGAGTTTCAGAAAATGGCACCTGAAGCAGGTTTTGGTTTAGTTGAAAAAAAACTAAATTCTGTTCGCTTCAAGATGATCTGAACAATTTTACGTAGGAGCATAAATACCTTAACTTAAACAAGATTCAGAATAGATGGTTCCTAAAGTATTGGTTACAAAACGATTTGTTATCGTTTTTTTTTTACTAGATTATTATAAAATAGGTATTTTCTCAAAGTCGCGTGTTTTATTTCATGACAAAAACTTTTGAATTTTGCGTAACCGTGAGGAATTAATGGTCCAGACTGTACTTATATCCGACCTGGATAACTACGTTAAATACTGTCCGTACGGGTGAATATATCGATAGGTAGCCGCAGGCCGAAGTTATGGGCGCTAACGGTCAACGAAGGCCTCTTGTGAAATACCTATGTAGCGACAGCAGACAAACATGAGTGCTTATTAATCAATTCGCATGAATTTACTCGCCCGTATCGGGCGAATCTTATTAATAATATATTTCCATAACTTTTCCTTAACGTTTTATTTAAAGCGTGCCAATTGCACACTATGCATTTCTGGAATTGTCGATTCGCCCACAAATAAATTATATTTGTGTGATTCGCCGTGTTTTATTACGATTCGCCCGATATGGGTGAGCAAATTGGTGTGAAATGACTAATAAGCCAACATTATGACTACGTGAATATTTGAAGTATTATGTCATCGTTTTATGAAATGGTAGTCGAAGTTTTTGATTCTGATTCTTCCTATATTGTTATATGTTAAATATATTGTTGATGTATCCCAGTTTTCTTTATCCGGACACAATATCAACCTGCACAGACAAATTCCTAATAGGAAAAATTAAGAGCATTTTCTAAAAAAAAGATTACGTTGGACTACCTGGATAAACAGCAAGTCTTAAAAAAAAAACTAAAAGGACGGTTTGAGTTTTCTCTAAAATTTAATTCATGATTCCTATGGCTATGACTTTTTCATTTATTGATAATACACTTCAACGGCTTATTCAAAAAGACATACACAAACAATAATCACATACAGTTTTGGAATTCGTGAATTTGTCACTTACAGAAATGCACAGCACTAGCAGTGAAATTAATAGTTCGTAAAAGATATCGTTGGTTGAATTACATGTAAGTCATAAAATAAAATATAATTTAAAAAAATTGCTATGTTCACAAATCACCACTATCTGCCTAGTCTTTTCAAAACTATTTTCGGGGTCGGCTTCCATTCTAACCAGAAGAAACTAAACAAAACGTGGTACATTTTTGTGTAGGTGCTTATTATGTTTTTGGGTAACTACGCATTTCCTTGCTTTATTCTATAGCATTTTATACCATTTGTTGTAGCGTAATATTAAATTTTATGTACTGTTTATTATAATTATTTTACTTTGTTTCCTACTTGTTTTGGCTAATTTGTAAAAATCCTGGCTTGATTTTCGTACGTTGTTTTCGGGTGACCACTGAAAATCAGCGCTGTGCTGTGGGCCCCATAGAACAGCATCATGCTGAGTGGCAGCCTTCTTGTCACAGTCACGGCGTGCAGCTGCCGACTATTTGTGTTCTTTATGCCTATGTATATATATCTATATTGTTATCATGTTTTATTTATGTTGTGTCATCTTTTTATATGCACGTGTTTCTGTGACAAATAAATCCATTTTTCTTTATTTCTTTTCTAAATATCAGTATTTTACGTGGAGTAACAGCCTATCCTATCTATCTGCGCAACCCTTTACACACCCCAACTCCCCTCTTGGTAAGACTGGTTGTCAGACCCCCCTAACGCCCTCTATTACATGGGACTTCAAAAACATATAAATGGCGAAATTTATGTGTACTATAGATACTCCTCTGCCCAACTCTTCAGCGAAACAAGGTGTGATGTTGTGTAAATGTAGATTATATTGATCTAGGCACCAAGTAACCTTGCGAGCTAAACATATCAATAGCTCAGAGGCAGTGTCCCATGCACTAATTAGGTCCAAAGCCTTGTATGAGAACCAAAATCCACTGTGAACTAAGATCAAAGGGAACCCTCAAATTTGACACCTACCTATTTTTGTAAGTAAACTGTAAAAGGGTTAAAGGTCAGTTATTTTCTTTGTAAGCTACTTTTCTAGTAAGTTTGTGGGAATATTTGAATTTTGTGACGTATTCTAGCTTTGCTTCTAGAGATATGATCGTCCTTTGTGTCACTCTATGTATTTATTATATCCGTATTATATTACTTCGATAAAGTATGGTTTCGGTTTAAAGACATTTAGGTTTACATAATAAAGAGAATTTAATCGTTCATGTGTCTATCTTAGTCAAATGCATTTTTTTACCGTTAAATTGCTCAATTAAATGTAGAACAGGTATCATATCAAATCCTGCACAATATTAACCATACCTACGTTGTCTATTTTAGTTGTTTGTGTATGTAAAGACCTATTGATATTCGATCGCGTTTTATCATTCTTAGGGCTGATTTTTAATTTTCAGATAACTTTTAACTGAGGTATGTAAATTGCGGTTTGACAGCTTTTTATAGGCTTTTTTGTCAAATCACTATATTAATTTCATCTTCAGATAACAATTATCTGACGATTTATAAATCGGTCCTTAGTGGAACTAAGGCTCTTTGCCTAAACTAATATTAGAAAGAGGAAAGATTTGTTTTTTTTTTTTTTTACGCCTGCATGCCAAAACGTCATGACGGATTGGGATGATTTTATGCACGTGAGTGTAGACCATGACTTGAATTAAGACATAGGATAATTTTTATCTCGATATATTCCTACGGGATCGAGACTCATACGGGTGAAACCGCGGGGCGAATAAAATAAAAACCCAACCAATATCGACAACAATTTAATTTCACGTAAACTTTTTCTGCTATCGCTACATTCCTTCGTCCAAGGACTATCTCAATCGCATGCCAACCCGGAAGGCAGCTTCTTGCCGCATTCGCCTTTATTTGCATTCAGTACCTCTGTACCTCTGAACCTCTGGCTACAAAGCCATCCCTCCCATCCGGTTAACGTCTTTCGTACATCCTACCTTTTTCTGAATACTCCGTCTACAGGAATAGGTACGTATATTAGGGAACACCTTAATAATTTAGTAGTATCTATTTTAGGGTTCTTTTTATGTGAACGGTTAGAGAAAAGATTGAAGTATGTACTTTATGTAGTGCTATAATGCTTTTAAACTACATTGTACCACGTGACCGATTAGTATTGATTTTTATAGAAAAAGTCACGCTTTTTGTTTGAAATTCCGAAGTGTATGTGGGAAATGGTGCTAAGTTTGCAGATTAATGCCTATAGGTATCTTTTGTTGGAGATCCTAAACAAATGAATGGTTCAACAGCCCATATAAATTGAAAAGGGCAAGTTACTTTAAATAAGTTTATTCAAAATTAAATAAACAATCGACTTCTATAAAAAACCAGTACAAAGTAACAAAATAAGTTTGAAGTTGGTTTCTTTGGTTTCGTATCGACGGTTTTTTGCCACCGATAAAAGAAGTATTATTCAAATCAGTTTATAAATGACGGAGTTCTGCTAAAAACCATAACAAAAAAACCTCCTTTCTCCGTCCTTTTTTTGAAGTGTGTTAGTAAATAGATAATCTGTTGTAATGTTCTGTGTCTATTAATGTTTATTACTTTGCTTATGTACGTATAGAATCAAGTCTATCCGATTAAACAGACAGCTGTGGTGCTGGGGGTTTTCTTCTTCCCAGCTAAAGTACTAGGGAGTGGGGAAGGGGGGGTGGGACTGTCTTATGTATTTTGACGTTCGAAAAGTGCTGATTCTCAGCCTAATTTGAATAAATAACTTTTGATTTTGATTTTGAATAATTATGCGTACATTTTCGACGAGATCCTTAATTCTAACCTCCATGGCCGACGAGCCCTTTCAAAATAAATTTTACGACGAAATCTCATGTTTTACCCCAAGGGGTAATTGTGTTACACATTCACAGTAGGAATGGTTTCCATTTTGACAGTTCTACAACATTTATTGCGTTTTTTACTTTGTTGAGCAGACGAATTTTTCGAACATATGCAGCAATGTATTAGCAATATCCTTTAATATTATTGGGATTGTGATTTATAGTTCAATTCCATTCAATTCATTTATTTCAGATAAATTACAATAATATTGTTAGTAGCTATCATAATCATCCATAGACCTACATGGTTTTTTAAATGATATAATAATAAAAGGAATACAAAAATCGACACAGAATAATAGAAACATAATATTGGATCAGGACCGCACTACTCGTACATGCAGTTTTGTCCAATGCTCCATGAGGGAACAATCTGCGTCCATTCTCCCTGCAATAAGCTGCAAAAAGCTGTGTGAGCTGTGTGTGTGTGTGTGGGTGTGTGTGTGCGGGTGCGTGTGCGTGGGTGTGTGTGTGTGTGTTTGAGTGTGTGTGTGGATGGTATGTTACGCAATAAGGGGTCCGAATTATAGATGCATCTATAGAACTAATCGACCTATACTTACGTCACTCTTAATTAAATAAATCCCCATTCCAGCTTCCCAGCTAACCGAAAACTGTAACTAACGGAATAAAACATACAAGATCCGTCAACTTCCCGAGTATTCCCAAGTTGCCTGTCCTATGTATAATTCAGTTGTTCTGTACGGAGAACTATCCCTTAGGGTTGGTTCACCCTCCCAACTTGACGGGTTAAGAAGTACAAGACGTGGGAGGATACGGGTTGTTCAATGTTAATATTATAGCTTATATAATAAGGGACAAATTGACGTTCAAACAATTTGCCGTTCAAAAGTGTATTAGGACGTCTAAAAGTGACTTGTATGTGCCTATTTGAAATAACTACTTTGACTTTGGACACTGGACTTGACAACTGCCTATCCGACCTCCTCAACTCAGTGACTGGGTAATTCGATACCCCTTGGTAAGACTGGTTGTCAGACTTTCGGGATTCTGACGATCCTTAAGAATTGTCGAAGATCCCTTAATGACAGTCCGGACAAACGGCTTAATGTGCTTTCCGAAGCAAGGTGGGTTCTCCATATTTAAAGATGATTAGTATTAGGATTGTCACCCATCTACCGATCAATCACGGCAAACGTTACTTAATCGTAAGCACAGAAGCCTAACCGCCATTTCAATTTATTTCTAAAAGTTGGCTTTAAAACGTAGTTGCTACATTTTGTTTTAATATCTAGGCTAAAGAAAGCTAGTCCGTATAACTTTCTTCACAGAAAAAAATGCGCAGACACAGAGGGAGAATTATTTCGTTGGAGTTTTTTGAAAAGATATAATTTAACATCACAAAGGGTTAGGTAGAGGGTGTCCATATAATACACCCTTATTTTTTTTGGGAAATCGTCAAATAACTTCTCCCGCTCTGGGTGGAGCAGGAGGGCTTGTCAGACTTTTACTGACTAAAACCCACCCGTGTTCCTTCAGTTGCCTGTGTGCCAGGGGCCGCGATATCTCTTTCGAACAACCCGCACCCCTGGCAGATACACCCACGTTTTTTTTCAGTTTTTTTTTAAGTCCCATGTAATGGAGGGCTGGCCTATTGTCACCAACCGGCCTCGAATAGAGACTCCGGGCCGCTACTAAAAAAATCCAGATGGAAAAACGCAACAACACTTTGCCCGACCCGGAAATCGAACACAGGACCTTATGTTCAGCGGTAGCGCTTGCGACCACTACTACACCAACGAGGCAGTCGAGGGAAAAGATTTGATGATTAATTTATTCCACAAAAGCAGTTATGCTTAAATATCTTCCATATGGTGTAATATAAACCAAGGGATGCTGTAAAATATGTACTCCATTAGATTTCTCTCCACAACACATTATGATAATGTCAAGACATTATAAAGACCACGTTTATTGTACGCGAGCATCGTTTTATTTTCTATTAAATTGTAAGATTTATTGTTATGGTTACTGCTGACTGTTTTTGTCGTAAATAGGTTGATGATACATACTTGAATTAATAATCGGGTGGAGGAAAAAATCTTTTCTTCAATTTTCGATTTATGGGCGATCAAAATTGCATGATATTTGGGATAAACTGGCTATAATGCAAGACGTTTTATGGTTGGAGTGCGCTTAGACAAAAGTCTCCTTGAAGATACTTGTAAAGCAATAAGAAATTAAACTTTATAAAATAGCTTCAGCATTTGGTAGGCTTTGCAGGGCCAACATGATCAGAGAAGCAGGGATGTTTGGAAGTTAAAAGGGGATGCTTTTGCCCAGCAGGACGAAAATAAAACGTTTCAATAGATCTATCTAAACGACGAAGAGCAGAATGACGATATTATATTGACTTGTCTCGTTTTTTTTATTGATTATATCCTATTAAATGTTATTTCATTCAATAAAATTCTGATCTTACGTCACCGGAACGATATAAAATATTCGTAAATCCGATCAACGACTTCTTCAATGATTGTATTTAATTCCGAACATTCTAAAAGTTTCCATTAACATTCATTATTTATGAGATACTTAACACAAATCGAAGAACATTTGCCATAAACCCTCGTACACAAGACCGACTTTTTTATCGCGCTCTGGACTTTCAACGTTGATAATGCAACAGTGTAGTTTTTTTGACGTGCTGGGATGCACTCTGTTGGATTCTCAAAGCCTGAGTCAACACCAAGAGTACGATAAAAAATCGTCACGTCAAAAAGCCCGAGCGAACCTGTGCAACCCATTGTTACGCGTATAACAACTTGTGCTTCAAACTTGAATTTTTACGTTCCACAAAAATTAGAATTACGAGGAGTGCCAAGATGTTATATTTTACGATATACATAGAGATAATATCGCTCATAAAAAGAGTATTAAGTGTGTTTACGAGTTTTTTTCATAACGGTTAAATGTTCGCGACTCAACTATGCGGGAGAATGTAAAACTGCCGTTTTTGTTCCGAGATTCGGAAACTTCGTCTTTGCTTTGTTGTTGGAAGTAGACCGGTATGTAATGTAGGGTTTTATGTGTGTTTGAGTATATTTGCTATGTGCCTTTTATAGGGGGTAAGTAGTATTGTCGACTCTTAACATTGATATACAAAAAAAACCAAGATGCACAGTCTCAAACAAAAGTACCACTCAAAACTTGAGAATTGAGAATTGAAAAAGAAAAAGACTATCCCCAATTATACGTCAGTGGTTATAGTTATAATAAAACACATATTTTTTGCAAATTCAACCTTATACGCATGACATAAAGTGGTTTTTACAAAGCAATGTCAAAAAGACTGACTGAAAGATGACTGACGCTAATATATGACACCTGCGCACATTGCGCCCAAATTATGCGGATGTTTTTGAGATGCTGATTGTGTATCTTGGGTTCTTTGTATATCAATGACTCTTCTAGTAAAATAATGTCTTCACGATTTTGTGTGCCCCATGCACACAAAATCGTGAAGATGATCGTTTTTGCTTTAGTTGAACCTAAGACACTGAAGAGCAGCGGTGGCCCAAGGGTAAGTCCTGTTTACTCCCTAAGCACAAAATCCGTAATTTCGGTCGAAGTAACCGTCGGTTCCTCCTCCGTATCACCTACGGACATAGAATTAGTTCAGGGCCGGAACTAAGAATGAATGACAACACGATTTGGCAGTTATCCGTACCTCGGATGTGTTTTTATCCAGACTTACAAGTTGTAGTTCGAGGGTTTGAAGCCTGGGTTCAAACCTTCGACCTACAACTTTACTTGGTATAATTTTATCACCACTGCTTTCAGAACGGTGGACGAAAACATCACGAGGAAGCAGGGATGTTCTAAAACCAAACCAATTCGAAGTCATATCTACCAACCGGCACCCTGGGCCCGCGTCGGGCGTTATGGCCTGTGGCTTGTGTTCCAACAGTGCGAATGTAATACGCTGATAATGCATTTGCTAAGACACCTTCAACAAATGCGTCCTTGCACAGGGCATATGATGTTCGATAAACGTAGTAACCAGCGCTGATATGGTACACCGAATTTAAAAAAAAGAGAAGATCAAAGAAATAAATGTACCTTTCTACACAATCAAGTAATTCTCCTCGCAAACTCTTAACAAAGTAAAAGTTATACACGATATTTTTCCGCAAAGGAATCGTATCGTTTCTACGAATTCTCCGTCTTAAGTCTCACCGTCTAATTACGTAAAAGGGAATGCGCGTAACGATGCGGTGACGTGCGAATTCAACGTAATTCATTCAAATCGTGCGCAAGTAGGACGATGTTAGCGGGAGAAAGCATCGACACCGGTGCGCGGACGCAGAGCGCTTTGAAGTTATCGATCATGGTTAGGGGAACCATGAGATGGAGGTGTGATAGGATTTCAATAAACGCGTGATACAACCTTGTAGAACGATTGATATTTCATCACCTCTCTGTTTTACTGTTGTGACGACACATACGAAACTACAGGTGTCATCTGACGTCACACAAGTTTTATATCTCGTAAGCAATTTTTTCTGCGAAATTATCTTATACAAGGTGGCAAGGACAGTGACGCAGGACCTGATATACAACTATCACCTGGTCAGAGGATCCCCTGTGCTTCATACTTGACTACTATTTTTCTAAAGAGATACACTTCCGCAATAGAAAGCTTTAAAAAACTGTAATTCGCAGGTATCATAGCGAACGCAATAAAACTTCGTATAAAAGTGAAACTATTTGTATTATACGCCCCGAAACTTTAAGAAATTGTGCGATATTGAACGTGTCTGGGGGTCTACTCTCTAAGCACGAAATCCGTAGTTTCGGCCGATGTTATGGTCGTTTCCTACTCCGTAACAATGACGGACATAAGATTAATTTGTGGCCCGAGGTTAAAATGTATGGCAACACGATTTGACTTTTGTCCTTACTCTCGTTGTGTTTTTGCCCGCCCGAAAAAGATTATAAATCGGGAGTAGTGTTCATTCCTAAGTATCGAACTATTTTCGGACGAACCCGTATCTTCGATGACGGACTTAGAGAGTAGCCCCCCAAGTTTGAGTGTTTTGTGTCTGTTCCATGCTTGGACCCAATTCACTTCAAACCAGAACACAGGTATGACTTTACATAATATAAATAATCAGCCTATAACGTTCCCACTGCAGGGACACATGCTCGAGAAGGAGAAGGAATGAGGAGGATGAAGGAGAAGTTACCCACCACGCAAGCCCAATACATATGTCACATGTCTTCAAAGTTTTGTTCTAGAACATGACCAGCATGTTCTAGAACAAAACTCACGCTGTTTTCTTTCACTGTTTTGAGAGCAGCGATAATGAAATCATTTTATTCTAGGCTGGATTTGAACCTTCGACCCAAAACTCTGAAGTCACGGCCGTTAACGCTGGAGCATCACTGGTCACCACCGGGCCACCACTGCTCCGATGCAGCGATGTCTTTATAAAGAGCTTACTATTTTTTTTTTTAAGTAACGTCGCCCACACTAGGAATTCCTCCTGTATTGTGGGTGCGTTTACAAACATTTAAACTCACATACACAAACAGCCAGACCCGGAACAACTACTTGTAGGTCATACAAATATTTGTTCCGTAATCGAACCCGCGATACGCAGCAAAGCAGTCAATCGCTTAGCCACTGCGATAACCGTGCCGTCAACTATGCCGTATTGTGTACACTCATCGTACTTTGTCCCATATTTTGGTGGTATTAACACAGCCACCACAGCCTGCTCTCACCGAAGGGCGAGGTATGTCGCTAACGCCGCGGTGAAAGTTTTAAGTTGCCACAACTGAAACACCGCTTCAGAACTAGTACATAAATAACTTTTTATTGACTCCGGTTATGGCATGCAGTTTTGGGCAATGCTAAAAACTATGTGGAATGTTTAAGTGTGGAACTACCATGTCCCTAAATACATCAATGTGTTTAAGGCACTGCCCAATTGTTTTTGTCACATTGTTAGGCGTATACCTTTTATAAGCCAGATTTATTTTCAAGTGTTCAAAGAAAAGACTTGTTCAAAAAATTTCATAAGAGTAAAATAATATCGTGAATCGGAACAATCATAAAACAGAGCTCAAAAATATATATTTTTCTAATTACTACTTATTCAAATTTTGAGCGAAATCTATCATATTTCATGTAACGATAGTAAATGGAATTCAATCATCTAAAGAAATACCTGTAAACTATACCACTGAGCCATGCAATAATATTTAATTTTATTACAACTGCCTGACTGAAAATGACTTTTGTTTTGGTTATCATATGATTCAGCTGACATCAAACGCATCGCTGGTTTGGACGTTATTTGATGCCGCGATGCGTTATGGTCAAACAGGTACCTAAAAATTTACTAGGGCAAGGGCCGATGCCTGCCAGGGGTGCGGGTTGTTCGAAAGAGATACCGCGGCCCCTGGCACACAGGTAACTGGGGAACACGGGTGGGTTTTAGTCAGTACAAGTCTGACACACCCTCCCGCTCCGCCCAGAGCGGGAGAAGTTATTTGATGATTTCCCAACCAGAAAAAAAAAACAAAAAAAAAAAGATGATGCCCTAAGGTACAAAATTCCATTTTTTTTTAACCTGCGGTGAAAGGACCCGAATAATATTTTAATCAACATAAAATTTGACACTTCTTTGCAAATAGCAAAAATTTTAGAAAATTCGTATTTCGCTAGCTACCCTGGTGGTTCCCCCTTCAAACAACATGTAGCTAGTGATAAAAGTAAGTATACATATAGCTATGAATGTAGAACTTTTTTATATAGGCACTAATACTAGTAAAATATGGTGAGGAAACCTGTACTTGATAGTCAATCTTACTCTGTAAAAGCATTTATCCTGAATAATGAGGCTAAGTTTTAAATCCCCAACCTAATACTCACGGAGGTTTTTTTTTTTTGGGGTGGGAAATCATCAAATAACTTCTCCCGCTCTGGGTGGAGTGGGAGTGTCAGACTTTTACTGACTAAAACCCACCCGTGTTCCCGAGTTGCCTGTGTGCCAGGGGCGGCGGTATCTCTTTCGAACAACCCACACCCCTGGCAGGCATCGGCCCTTGCGGGCCCCATCAGTTGCTGCTGACATCTCTTTGAGGCGCGCGTGGAACACAACGCGCCGTCGACCTGGGCTTGGTCCTTACCGGACAGCGAGCTACCCATTACTCGCCGTCCGCAAGCCCGTGATACTCACAGAGGTTCAAACTTAATTTTCGAATCCTCTTTTATCATTAAATCTTTTGTTATGATACCACCCACCCTTCTTCCATAGTGTTTTCAGAACCTTTCAAAGTATAATACATAATTATATCAAATAACTAAAATTTACAGCAACCTTTTGTACTCATAGCCCGCTTCTGTAATCTCATAACCAATAAATTGTAGTTAGGGGTGGTGGGTTCGATCCCCGGCTAATGAGAGAAAGGCCCCGCTTCTGAGAATAACTCGGCCAGTTAAACTTAACTTTAAGCTGTGGTTTGGTTCAAATGTAGGTTAGTTCGTGATACATGTACGACTGAATTGGTTTAAGAACTTAAAAGTAGGTGAAATTCAACTAAGGACGGGATTTTTACCTACTTACTCGAACTAAAAGTCGCAAGGATATATTTAGGCAATGCGTAAATCTTTATTTGGTATAAGGAAAAACCCAGTAAGATGATATGGGTATTGTGATTTTTCAACAGACAGAAATTCCGATGTTAACGTCAAATAGGTAATGTGAATATTTCAGTTTTCTTACCATATTGATTTTGTACATATTTTTCGAATCCGACTTGGTCGGGCAGCGTTCGGGAAGCTACGCAATATCTTCTCGTCCCACATCCCGTAGTGTCCCAAGACGAAAGTCTTTGACCAGTACGTGTTGCTAGTGATGACATTATGGTACTGAAACGTGGTCGCTCACAATGGACCTCATAAGAAGGCTGAAAGTCACCCAAAGGGGAATGGAGGGGGCTATGCTTGGAGTTTTCCTACGCGATCGAATCAGAACTGAAGAGATCCATAGGAGAACCAAGGTAACCGACATAGCCCGAAGAATTGCCAAACTTAAGTGGCAGTGGGTAGGGCACATTGCTCACAGAACAGATGGCCGATGGGGCCGGAATGTTCTGGAGTGGCGACCGCGTACTGGAAGATGTAGCGTTGGAAGGCCTCCCACAAGATAGACCGATGACCTTGTGAAGGCCGCAGGAATCCGCTGGATGCGAGAGGCACTGAACTGGTCGAAATGGCTGTGCTTGGGGGAGGCCTATGTCCAGCAGAGAACGTCTTTCGGCTGAAATATTGATGATGACATATTTTTCATTATAAATACTAACAGCATGTTCAGCAATCCCATGAAATAATATTTTTATTAAGTTTGGTGTTACGAGACATCATAAACTGCTAGGTCAATTCTTCACGTGACCAGAGGATTGGCTTATTCTTTGGCCAAAGAATCAGTAATGCCATACAGCGGAGCAATACTACCAGTCTTTTGGGCACTTTTCCTGTTGACAGCGATGCGGACAAATTCTATTCCGTCTTTTTTATACAGGTACATGTACCATGTAAGTCAGTTCGCTTAGATAATATTTAAACATTTGTTGTTTATTTGAAAGTGAGTTTTGAGTAGCCCAGTCAAACTAACTAAGGCCGAAAGATATTTATACTTTTAAGAATGACTAGCTTTTGCCAGCGGCTACGCACGCGTGGAGATCGAAAATTATCTAATCGGAACGTAATACCCCGGGATAAAAAGTATCCTACGTGTTAATTCAGGTTATAATCTATCTGTTTGCCAAATTTGATCCAAATCTGTTCCCTCGTTGTTGCATGATTGAGTAACAAACATACAAACATCTAAATTTCCAAACATACAAACTTGGTAATATATACAAATATTAGTAGGATAAGATTATACGTTACAGATTGTCAAATTTACACTAAGTATACATTATGCAAATTGACACATCAGATTTTTTCCAGCCTGACAAAACCAAAGGTGGATATTCACATCAATAAAGACTAATGAAACCACAAAAAAACTTTAAATAATAAAGTGAGCGCAAACCTGCTAATTAGAGGGCATCGGCAGATGTGCCAACGTTTGAAAGTTGACATGCATTGCAAAAACTGTAGGGTGGAAGTCCCAATTATCGTCCGTCAGTCATAGTTTGAAAACTAGTTTGGTTTTTACAAAAAGCGTTTTCTAGGACCGTATGTTCTCATTTATTTTTCATTTTAATTTACATGAGCAAAAGAACGAAGTAAAGTACTTACCTGCTCATTTTTTTAACGTCAACGTTAGATATACAAGTCCTTTTACATAAATTATGATGTAAAGTTTACAAAATGTAATAAACTCATTCACTCGTTAATAAAACAAAATGCCCGAGGGTCTAATGAAGTTCTATCTAATAATTGTTTAACCTACCGTAATTCACTCCAATCCACAACTTTCTCATCTTTTGTATAACCTTAAAAGGAAAAACACTGGGTATTTAATGTACGTATTGTTTGAGAAAACCGAGAGGGGCTCGTGACTATATAATCACAGCCACACGGCTCAAGGTCACGCTGGGCTTGCCGAAGACCGCCATTGGATGGCCGACAATTCATTACATATCGAGACCCTTCCGTACCTCGGGAAGCACGTTAAACTGTTGGTCCCGGCTGTCATTTATAAATCTTTGACAGTCGTTTCGCGTAGTCAGAAGCCCGAAAGTCTGGCAACCAGTCTTACCAAGAGGTATCATAGCTAGTCACTGGGTTGTGGAGGTCAGATAGGCAGCCACACCTTGTAAAATACTGACCTTCAGCTGCATCCGATTAGACTGGAAACCGACTCCAATATAATTTGGAAAAAGTTAGGCAGATGATGTTTTAGAAAACCGGAGGGGAATAACACTAGAATAATATTTTTTGTGTTGAATATAACACATGTTTCAGTATGCTGGAAGTGTGAGAGCCGTTTTTGGGTCACATCAGTTATTCATACTTGATATACCGCTATCTTAAGTCTTGCTCTAGACACCACACATCTTAGCAATATTTATTACTAGGGGTTTTGTTTCTTAAGAGTTTTGGCGAAAATCTTAGTTTCTGTATAAATATTTCGGTATTGTTTGTGAGCAGTAGAGGGGATGTACCAATAAACTTAATACTTTTATAGTCTGTGCACAGAATTCTCGATGAGAGAATGATAATAACAAAAAAAATATTTAATACCAAAACGTAAATACAGTAATAACTACATTCACACGACTAATATACTTTTATACCCAACTTGTTTTCAAAACAACATTTAATTTTTGATATCGCCTTTCACTTCAATGCGTCAAACCGCAGGACTTCAAAAGTACCCACGTAGGTACATCGTTTCAAAAATAATGGCTTTGAATAAATAATGACAAGGAAGATAATTGGTGGTGTCACCCTACACGCGTCCTTAAATATCGAGTTTGCCTTTATTATTAGCAGAGAAAGTCTGTGTTTGGGTTTACCTTTCAAAATATTACGCATCACTCTTTTGCGTACTCTTAACAGGACCTACAATACGACATTTTGTAAAAATATGCTTTGTTCAAACTGGGCCAAGGAAAGTTTAGCAATTGCTGTATAATTTTCTTGAAGAAAAATTAACATTATATCCTCAGGAAAATGCTGCAGTTACAAACCAATAATAAACCGGTTTTGTATCTAGTTCTTTCAACTTAACAAGCATTAAAAGACGATTAAAAGTACGAATGGTAAGGTACCTGGTTAAGTAATTATTTAACACACACACATAACATCACGCCTGTATTATCTAAAGGGTTCGGCAGCAGCACTCCTAGTTTCCCATCAACCGGGCATAAAACATTTAAATTCTTAACAAAAGAACTACACAAAATGTTCTAACGCAAAACTGAAAACTCAGACAGTCGACTCACATACATTCATCATCATGGTTAGCTAGCGACCTCGACAATTGATAATTCTATTCTTGCCTGAGTAACCGGCAGCAAGTTCGTCATGCTCCCGTAGATGTCACTGCTTGCGGTAGCGTTGGGGATCGGGTTACCTCTTTCCCTCAAATATGGCGAGGGCGGTAATGGCTGATCTTTGCGTTATTCTCGTGAACGGGTGCTGCTTGTGGTGACTGGTCGTCTTGCTGACCATGATTTTGTTATTGTTACTAATAATTACCTACTTGTTTATTTATTTTACGTCGTTGGTCCTAGGTTATCATTTGTAAACATAATCCAGCATTGCTTATGTAAGCTATCACGCCATTTATACCAGGAGACTTTTATTTTGGTATATGCTTTGCTTACTTTTATTTTTTGTGCTTGAGTTAATTTTTCATTTTATTTGTTGGTATATTGGCATGTTTAGCTGACATAAATGACAAATTTTTAAGTTCTGTGTCTCGTAATGTTGATTACTTTGCCTATGTATGTATAGAATCAAGTCTATCCGACTAAACAGACAGCTGTGCTGATGGGGAGTTTGTTCCACCACTTCTTCTTCCCAACTAAAGCACTAGGAAGTGGTGAAGGGTGGGCGTTTTGGGGGACTGTCTTATGTACTTTGCCGTTCGAAAAGTGCTGATTCTCAGCCTAATTTGAATAAATGACTTTTGATTTTGATTTTGATTTTGATCACTAAATTGAATTATATCTTGGAAAATCACACTGGACATTAGTAGTATACTTTATACCTAAGGGGATAAAGAGAGTCTAAGTCAATCTATTTTTTACAGTAGGTAACACAATAATATCTGTACACGTAATAAATTCAAGGCGGTTTTCCTGTCCGGCTGTGTGACCGCGTTATTCTTCTAAACCACGCAACGGATATGATGCGATTTTCACTATCATTTAGAGGATTTATTCCGGAAAGTTTATAAGTAATAATACTATTATGTAAGTTATTGATAGTACACTTGCATAATAATATTCACCATCATTATCATCATCATATCAGCCGAAAGACGTCCACTGCTGGACATAAGCCTCCCCCAAAAGGGGGAGATTTGCCATAATCGCCACGCTTGGCAGGCGGGTTGGCGATCGCAGTATGGTGGTCAAATGCACAGAGAACGCTGCTGCCCATTCTCTAGTAAGTCCCTTAGTCGCCTTCTACGACACCCACGGGAAGAGATGGGATGGTGCTATTCTTTTACGTCCGGCACCACACGGACTACCACCATAATAATATTATCATAAAGAAATATCGATGTTTCGTCAAAAAATAAAATCCGTGCGAAGCAGCCATTATCATCATCTGCCTAGCCTTTTAGTAGTAGTAGTAGTTGGGGTCGGCTTCCAGTCTACCCGGATGCAGCCGAATACCAGTATTCTACATGAATCGACTCTCATCTACCCAATAATTAGGTAAGTAAAAAAACTAGTTGTCAGACTGGTAGGCTTTTGACGACCTGTAACGACAAAGATCATCAAAGATCCGCGAATGACAGCTGGGTCGCCACTTCTTCCTAGCTAAAGCACTAGGAAGTGGTGAAGGGCGGACGTTTTGGGGGACTGTGTTATGTAATTCTGACGTTCAAAAACTGCTGATTCTCAGCCTAATTTGAATAAATTACTTTTTACTTTGATGTTTTGCTAGTCATCAATAAATTAGAATCATTTGTTTGAACATGAGGTTGGATAAAAGTGGACTTGATACCTAAGGGAATAAAAGGTACCAATTATGAACGTGCTGACAGGAACAGGTACCTACTCAATTTGAATATCCCTAAACATTTCACCGCGGCGACACGGTCTATTTCCTAAGGAAGTTAGCGGAACTCCCGGCCGTTCTAAGTACAGGTTAGCATGGCATAATACCGTATCTACTAAATGGTTTATTTGCATTAATATAAAGGGTAATGACAAGTTAACTGGTTGCTAGCCTATGGCGGGCCGCCCACTTCCCGCGACGTTTTTAATGTACAAGATGGTCAAACGAAACTTAAGTTTTGTTGAAGGGAATTAGAAATTCTGAAAAAAATATTCGATTGCTGGTATATCACCGAAAATAAAATTTGCCGCTTATTACACAGAATCGAATCGAACAAAATATCAATAAAATACACACAAATATGATGAACATGTCTGTATGTATCTTTGCTTCTCTTGGTTTGTTGTTATAAACCATTTTTGTTTGTTTCATATATAGTGGCTACATAGCTATGATTGCTCATAAAAAGATTGTGAATAGCTATTCATAACCATTCGATACGCTTCCGTACCGAATCAATGTCATCATACCAACATTTAATCAATTTAAATCAAATAGACGACTGCTATACTGCCGACACCTATTTACCTGTCGAGGGCAAGGTAAATCGGGATATCAAAATGTTTCATTTTCGATTCGATAGGCTGTCGAATGTTTGTGAACCTATGCTGGTGGCATATTGGGTGAGTATTTCTTTTTCTCTTATAAAAGTCGTCTGACGGTGTCTAAACATCGAAGACACTGATATTTACTGTCTTTTTTTATGTATATTTAGTGTTAATACTCAGTAAATCATCCACGTATAGAAGATTACAAAGAAATTACAAATTGTGAAAAGAAAAAGTGATCGTAATTATAAAGGCTAGCCCATTTTTAAGTAACTGTTTGTTTCGCCTAAAGGGTCAGTCATCACGAAACGGAGACAGTATCTCATTTCTTACATCAACAAAACTTTTTCCTGCTACTCTCGTTCCTAAAAATACTACGAAAATTGCTCAACCAAAAAATGATTCATGACACTTCTACGACAAAGCGGCCACCAAGCTATTATAATTTACGACCGAAGCAGTAAAAACACCACAGTTTTGTAAACTACAAGGAAAAAAGTAACAAAATGTCCGCCATCTTTGTTTGAATTTACATCGCGACACTTTTCGAACAATGGCGACGAGAGTGATATAACAAATTTTCTTTTAGCTATAGGTACCGTTAGCTGACCGGAAAGTTGGCTGGAAACCTTTTCAAACTATTTTTTGGAAAGTTCAGTTTTTCTCAGACAGCTGTGTGAGTACGTGATCTGAATTTGAGCAACTACAGCGTAAATTGTATAGGGCGACGGTTTTAAATCAAAATAATGTTTTTGAATGATTTTGTTCATTGTATAATAAACTAACTTCTGCCCGCAACATCGTTCACGTCAAATTGCCTTCCTCAATAAATGAGCTATCTAACATGGAAATAATTTCTCAAATCGGACCAGCAGTTCCTGAGATTAGCGCGTTCAAGCAAAAGAACAAACAAACTCTTCAGCTTTATTATTACTGTATAGATAGTGCTTTCCTAAATGTTATGTTATGAACCTTTTTTAAATGAGCATAATTATTAATTCTAATTTAAAGAGACACCTAATATTTTTTTGGGGACTTTTCACAAATTGATAGCAGAGTGGAGAGAGAAGGACGTATTTTACCCATTTTCTCGAAACGATCTGTTCATCATCTTCAAGTAAATCTTGTTTGGTTAACACTTTATAACGTGGACCTATTTTTAACCGCTCCCGCCACAATCCGCACGCTTCTGACGAAAACGCCTCTTGTTCCCGCTCGGCCAATAAAGGCGTGCCGAAGCTTCTAGAATGTTCTAGAAGCTTCCTGGAAAACAGACGACCCGTGCCCTCGCCTGACAGCAGCCGTCCGCATTTCCTTGTTATACAATTTAAAAAGCCTCGCCCTTCGCCCAGAACCCATTTTTTTAGGTAAAAAACGACTTATTAAAACTCTAATTTAATAGCACATCATGCATGTGGCTACAGATACTTGGTACTCATACCATGTGGTCTTATAGTTTCTCATTAACATACATTCAAAAGAAAAATAAAACGCAATTTCAGACTGGTTCAAAAGAAATACCAAAATAGAAAAGCAGAAAGTTAAAACGTTTCAAATAAGGAGCATAATGAACTCTAACACAAAGGAGTTACGAATACCGAAACACATAATTAATCGTCCACAGACATTATCAATCTAATTGAACAAAACCTCATTTCAATCATTCATTTCAACATTAATCTTTAAGGGAAATATATAACAAAGTTCAAAACCTACATAGGTACAAACCTGAATTACCGTTAGCTCCAAAAACATGGAGTAACAAAGATGCTGCGGTTTCGATCCCAACCTTTCACAAACCTTATGAGTAGGGGAAAATCAACCTTACTCTACGAGTCTTTAAAGGTCATGGGAAATTTTCATGGTTGTAAGATGAAGTTGTGTGCAATTTATTCGGGTTTGCCAATTGTATAGTTCTTCGTGAACAATGCTGGTGGTTTTTGTTATGGCACGGACGTGTGAGGAATGCACTGGATGATCGTAAATCGTGTTTATTATAGCTCCTGCTTGCTCGAAACCGGATATCTTTGATGGTTTTGAGAAAACTTTTGGGGAAATTGGCCATTATAGATCACATTTAAGGTGTTTTAGAATGATTCAGTACATCTAGAGTACATTGTTACAGTAGCCATTATTTATTTATAAAACTATGCATAATAAAGGTACAAACATACATAGATACAAGAATATTTCTATGGGTACAAAGGTATTTGTAGGTGGGTATTTAATGCCTACCAAGGGTGGTGAAGAGATTTATTAGACTTAGCAATAATTCATTCACCTTCGTTTTTTCTAAATTCTTACATTTTTGTAATTAATTACAATTCCAAGAAAGAAAGGACTGTCATTCCCGGTATTCAAGACACAAATTCTAGACATACAGGGTGATTGGAAGATGGTTGCAAAGGTTTAAGGCGAAGATAGTATTTACAATTACAATTTAAAACCATTTTATGCTATGGTTGTCTTAGTCAGACGAAGTCATACCATTTTTTTTAACCTAGTTTTATGATTATTTTCGAAAATTCTCAAAATTTTAACTAAACCGCGCATTTATGGCCAAATTTAGTGATAAATGAATTCATTTAATTTACTTTATTAAAGTAATGTGTAAGCAATCTAGCAAAATATGTTTTAGTACTCTGTGTCGTTAGACATTTTTTTAGAGACATAAAATTCATAAAAAAATTTAGAAATGCATAAATACTTTTTGTAAACCTTATTTTTAAAAGATGGAGGGTCCATTTTTTGTGCAAACCTTTTTGAAAACATGCTTGATAATCGCTCTTGCTTTTGAGGTATCATTTACGCGGATATTATACAAATTATTGAAATTAGGACCTACAAACCAATTTGAAGGAGAAATTTTAAATTTTAGGCAAACTAATTTAAACAACATTTGAATTTAAATTATTTCTTTTTCATGTTCAAAATGTCTGCCGTGATTCCTAATACAAGCACGGCTCCGTCTTCTCACTTCTGTTGTTGTTATTTTCAACATCATCTCTAGCTTCATTGTTTTAAACGCTGAATTAATTCTCTCTATCAATTCTTCTCTCGTGTTTCTTTCAACATTCGTATACACCAGTTCCTTGGCCCGGCCCCACACGAAAAAGTCTAGCCGGGTCAGATCTGGTGAGCGAGCGGGCCAAGGGATGCGTCCATCTTTGCCGATCCAGCTGTCAGGAAAGCAATTATTTAAGTGTTCCCTTACATTTAACGTCCAATGCGCTCGACAACCGTCTTGCTGAAAGGTGACTGTTCGGTCTCTTTCGAATATCGGTACACCGGTTTCCTCTATCAGCACTGGTAAATCGACTTGTAGAAAGTGCAAATCATTTTCACCATTCAAAGTATCCGGTAAGAAGTGGGGCCCAATCAACGTCCTGCCAAATACTCCAGGTTACAAAAAAACTGGTAAGACTTCGTCTAAGACAACCATGGCTTAAATGGTTCTAATTTGTCTGTACTATCTTCGCTCTAAAGCTTTGGACCCATCTTCCAATCACCCTGTATAATTACAAACCCGTAGACAGAATTCAATTCTGTGCCTCAAAAAGCAAAGATATAAGGAATCCCTAAATTCATTCAATACAAAGAATTTATAAATATAAGAATTTTATTCAATAAAATTACAGTAACTCAGTACAAGCGACCTTTACAAGAATTAGAGAATCGCGGCCAAAAATAACTTTTCAGGGCGTCACCCTAATAACCTCAAATACCATCGTTCATCCAGTCCCCCATAGTCCCGTAGTTCCCAAATCGTCTCACGTTGCCTCATACAAGCCCCCACTAATTGGCAACACTGTGGGAGCCGGGCGAAGTTACAGAACTGCTGATAGTTGGCAGGAACGTGGCAGGCAATTTAAATTAATTTGGGGTTCGTACGGGAAACGATTCAGCTCAGTAATCGTGAAAATTCTAATGCCGGTACTCATTACATGACCATATTTTATTCACTCATTACTCTGGTAATGAGTGAATAAAATAAGCCGACTTTAGGCTTTCTCTTAGAATAAAGAATAATGAACAGAGATCGGATATTCGGATGCATGACCTAAAGTTGAGATGTTGGCTAAAATGGAATGCGCTTTTGTATAAATAAAATATATTATTATTACACCCTAGATATACATATTTGTTTTAAATTAATGTTTAACCGTGCAAATATTTGTATCGGTGCGCGGTGGTTCATATGCATCTGAATAGGCATGCAATCCAAGAATCCATTTGATTTTTTTTAATCAATATTTTTTTAGAAGTTGCTTTAATACTATATACCCGACTAGTTATGCATTCCCGATGTTTTGTGAAAGTATAACACCGGGAAGCTTATAATTAACTTTACGTAAATATGCATCCGAATATCCGATCTCTGTTCATTATCGTTTATTCTAAGAGGAAGCCAAAAGTTGATTGAGAAGAGAATGAATTATTATAAAAAGAAAATGTAGCCACATTTTCTTTTTATAATAATTCATTCAGGAAGAGGTGTGGAGACGACAAGCCGCGTGCCGCCAGGGTTGGATCTAGGTGGCTCTGAAAAAGGATGCCCGAACCTATTTGGGGGAAGCCTTTTCTCCGTAGTGGAATTGTGTAGGATAATAAAAATATAATAAACACAGGTTTTTATGATAATTTACTTGAAATATTCAAAACCTGTGTTATTATTTTGATAGAGAGACAAAATGATTGAAGTACGCATCACGTATAGCGATTCTTAGATGCACGTTCAGCATTCCCTGGGCCTCCAGCCCATGACATATGCTATGATAGTATACGATGTGTAGTCGTGGAAGAAGGCGTGTTAAAATATATTACCAGCATTTCCTGGACATGTATTTAGGTTAAGTTACACATGGTATTGGTATCTTAAAAACGTGCCAGTTACCCCCGAATGTCACGTTCGAAATCAAAATCAAAATATGGGTATACCTATATTTATGAAACGGGTATTTATGAAACGTCAGACGCTAGGTGCACGGATCCAATTGGTCGTTTCCGATGGAGCAGAGCTGGCAAGAAACTTCACGAAGTATATAAACGTACTTGTTAAAATAATTTTCTCAAAAACTTTTATGATAGGCAGTAAAAACTTATCTTTGCTTAAGATTCAAACAACCCCTATTTTGATGTACTTATAAACTTGAATCAGACAAGCCAATAAAACATTCATTACGTTTATAGAGATGATAAAAAAACAAAGATTGCTTTACGTTTTCGTTACATTCTACTTAGTTAACTTCTGAGAGACTTCGTATACAAATTATTTTCAGGTTCCTAAAGACCAGCCGTTTGCAGCTCAGACTGATACCCACTTGTTTTCACCTATAAAAGCATTACTAAGAATGAAAACTAATTCATCTTTTATCGGCTTTCACAAGGAAAGTCCCTTCTACTATTTTTTATAAATGTGAAAGTAACTCTATCTGTATATCTGTAGGTCTATTACCTTTTACGCCTAGGCAGCCTGGATCTGGAGAAAGTCATAGGTTACTTTTTATCCTGAATATTTGTTTTAAAAAAGTATGAAATCCAAAATACACGCACTCATCAAAATACAATCAATCAAAACTCATTTATTAGGCTGAGAATCAGCACTTTTCAACCGTCAAAATTACACAAGACAGTTTCCGAGTTCCGAACCCAAAGGGTGCCAACGGACACCTATTACTAAGCCTTCGTTGTCTGTCTGGCTGCCAGTATTTTTTTTTACTATATTACAAACATTTTTCTTCGGCATTTTTGCCTTGTGGTACCGAACCCTTCATGTGCGAGGCCAACTTGCACTTTACCGGTTTTTTTTTTGTTAGTTAGGCAGTTTTCCTACGAGTTTTATAACATTATAACGTTTAAAACTAACAATGACTAAAATACGTTCGAATATTCCACGCCCTTCGATTCACATTCGTCTGTCATTAACCTCTTTACGACTTACTTCCTGCGACTTTTAAACACGACAATATCCCAATACATAGACTCAAATTACTGACCAAAAAAGGGCAAAGCCTTACACCACCCGCCTGAGTAAGGCCATCGATAAAAAACGAAACAGATGCCCTATACTTTGTGGCAACAAATAATACCCAAAAATTCTTTCGGGCCTCATTGAACTATTTATAGGTGTATACCCTAAAAATGTACTTTGGTAAACCGGCTAACCCACACGCAAGCGCGGTAAGTACAGGTATGTGACGTGTGTGTGCGTCTGCGCTTGCGCATTACTCACACATCGTAAAGAAGGGCGAAGGGAAATTTTGGCAATAATTTCGTGTTGTATATATAGGTTGCGTGGCGGAAGAAGGTGAGTGGTTTTGTATTTTGTTTGAATTCGTGGAAAAACCCCGACAGGCGTTTTACTTTATGTAAAGTACTTCATTACCACTGCTCTCAAAACATTGTGAGGAAACCGCCACGACTTAGAACCAAAATTAGAAGACATGTGACATCTGCCAACCCGCCTCGGGGCGGCGTGGTGGATTACGGCCCACTCAATCTCACAGAGAGGAGGCCTGCGTCTTATAAAATAATGGCGAAAACATCATAAACGTACTATTTTAAGTGTTTTCGTTTAAGAAGTATAAATAATCTACAGGTTGTCATCTTCAATTTCGCAGCACTAATCGTAGCAAGTCATAGACGAATGCTACGAATAGCTACGGCGTAGCACAGACTAAATATTTCGTAGACCTCGCGTAGCATCTACATTAATTAGTGAGCGTTTCTTATGTTGCTGTCAGTGGATTACACTGGAAATTATTCTGAGTAAATTCAATAGATTAAAATTTTTAATCTTTGCATAAAACATATATGTTCTGATACAGTCAATATTTTTCTTTTTAAACAGTTGTACACATTATTATTTTAAGACCGGTAGTTTTTTAATGAAAATTATGTAAATATCTAGAATAAATATAGAATAAATAATAATAAATAATATAGAATAAATATTTAGAATCAGCCTTCTCCAGTCACAATTAAGTCTTTTTTAAATTACACAAAAAAAAAATACAATTTTACCAACAAAAAATCGCACCCATATGTACCGTATGCGCACTATTGCACCATGTCTGTATTGTACTGTATAATGCATTAGTCTGTTTATGTATGTGAGTGTGTGTGCGTGTGCGCAGGCGATCATTATTCGTGAGTACTAGAGGAGTAGGCATGTATGGGTAGAATTTGGCTGCGCTCGAAGATACGTTGCAATGAAGTTTTAAAGGTTTTATTACTTTTGTATGTTAGCGAATTGAGTTTTATAACTTTAGAATTGTTTTTTTTTTGTAATTTTGAAGAACGAAGTGTGACGCTTAATTGAAAAAAGAGAGGGCTAAATAAATTTGTGAGGCGTCTTCTCATGCCACGACTACTAGGTTCTTTTTGAAAAAACAAATTAGGACTGCCTCGTTGGTCTAGTGGTCGCAAGCACTACTACTGAGCTTGAGGTTGTGGGTTCGATTCTCAGATCGGGCAAAGTGTTATTGAGTTTTTCTATCTGAAATTTCTCAGTACAATAGGCGAAATGTCGGTGTACTATAGCCTATAGGTACACGTCGGCCCAACCTTTCCGGGAAACAAGGCATAATTTACGTTACGTAAAATCATAGCATGTTTAGTTAACCATCTCACTAGGAGTTCGTAATATTTTAGTTTCGTTAAGAAGCCAATATGCTAAGCATATAATGTTAAGAGCACCGAAAGAGATACCGTGGCCCCTGGCACACAGGCAACTGAAGGAACACGGGTGGGTTTTAGTTAATACAAGTCTGACACTCACTCCCGCTCCACCCAGAGCGGGAGAAGTTAATGATTTTCTAAAAAAAAAAAAGCGACCACCGTAGAAGTGCTATCGTATATGAGGGAGCGAGCTCAACTCCGTCCCGTCAAAATCAGCCCAGCCGTTTCGAAGATTAGCCGAAACAAGTAGATTTAATTTTTCTTTTGCCACAAGCACCGTCTGTACTTTCATATGCATTTAGTAATAATATAAAACGTTTATTCTCTCTACACAAGTTACGAACTTAATGCTAAACTTTGACAGTAATGCTAGAAAAAGGAGCTTACTTTGTGAGAGACTAGTACCTGAGGTAGGTTTATTTAAAAACCTGTATTACAGGTCACCAGTAAAAATGTGTTATTGTGACATTACAAATAGACACTTCAATTTTATTTATTTGTATCTATGTATAGATATATGTAGATTAGCTAAACGAGCAGATGGAATATAGGCATAGAATAGTTTGGTGTCTGGAAATATAGAACAGTACGGCAACTACAGTTTCAAACAAATGAATGTGCACTGTTAACCTATGTTACAGAGGTATTCTTTTCATGACGACATCTTCAAGAAATCTTTTCAGATACTACGCCTACCTAATTTTCAACTACAATATATAATTAACTCCCTGCTTCAGTAAAATGCAATGAAAATAACAAATTAACGCCGTAACCCGATAAAGTAAGTCGACATCTCGCCGAATCGATAACTGTCAAGCACTAATTAATTAAATCACGAATGTGGACAGGGCCGCATCAGTTCGGTACCCAGTGCTCCAAAGTACTTGTAAATTACGATTTAATTAGATACCTACCATACTTGTACCATGTTCTTGACAGTGTCTAATTTCTTTTCCGGACTTTCGAGCTTCTGGCTACCTGTAACGACTGTCAAAGATCCACTAATGACACAAACGGCCAACACCAACGGAAGCGTTTTGGTATGTAAAGACTCATCCAGGTAGCGACCACGACAATCGTAGCACACCCTGATCGATCGACTCGAGCAGTTATGTTACCTAAGTAATTTTAAGATTTAATTGAGAAGGGATCCCTCTTCTCAATTAAATCAAATACCATCAGCTAATTATTTGTGATTTGATTAAATATGCACCTATCTCACTAATTCGAATCTATTCAATCAGTTGCTTATAAGCTGAACCAATATTCATAGGTTCTTATTTCAAGTGTTTGTTTTTGTGTTCTTCAAAAGTTTTAAGAATCGAACGAGTTATAATTATTATTATGGGCCCCAATTCATAAAGGCTCCTGTAGTAATAGTCGCAGCTCAACCACCTCCCCAATACGTCCCTGCACTGTGCAGTTCACGTTTAGCGATCGCGCGACTGGTTGCCAAACAAACGGTTAATTAATACTATTGTCCGCAGTAAGCGACTGCCTTATGTGTAGTTGTATGATCGAGCGACACCTTGTGAGTGTCCCCGAGTTAAGGATATTATAGAGAGAAATGAGGTTATGTTCGACTAACAACTTAATTGGTTTTTGGATTAAGAAATTGAGCTTGAATAAGTTTGTGAAAATCGTTTTTCCTGCTGAGCATGAAGCCCTAAGTTCGATTCCCAGGTCGGGCATAATGTTATTGGGTTTTTCTATCTTGAATTTCTCAGTAGTGGATCTGTGGCCGCTTGATGGCAATAAGGTCACCCCCTATTACATGGGGCTTAAAAATAACTGGTGAAATGTTGGTGTACTATAGGTACAACGCTTTCCAACCATGTATGTATGTCAGGGATGGCGAATCAAAGGCCTTTCAAAATAATTTGGGCACGGCAGCCTATGTCACAGTAACAAACATAGAAATCTGTGTGATAAGTTCATCTTCTTATGCCTGAGTCGTTACTTTCAGAAACCGTACTTATGTCGCATGATTCCAGTTCAGCTTGCATTCTGATAAAAGTTAATATACCTATGAACCTAGTACCAGACACCAGAAGCTGCGCTAATTTGTTCTTTCATATAAATAAGCTGGTGTGATGTTGATTACTGTACACCGATAAATTTTAATGGTTGTTTTCCCGCTGCAGAACAACTTGCCTTAGAGTAAAAGTAAAAAAAATAAAGATTTTTTTGGTTTAAAATAATTTAAAAAATATTCATCAATTCGATAAAACACTACTCAATAGTAATACTAGAGGTAACTTGTACGTAGGTACGTAGTAGGTAGGTAGTAGGGAACAGCGATGCATAAATGTTCAAAGCAAAATAAACTCTCGCACGTGGTGATTTTTCATAATGGTATAAATATTTTATTGGTTTATAAAACGATTGTATTACCAAGAAAAAACCATTTCACTGCGGGAAAACAACTATTAAAATTTCACGGTGTATAATAGTTAAGTTATTTTTTTTTTGGGTGGGAAATCATCAAATAACTTCTCCCGCTCTGGGTGGAGCGGGAGGGCGTGGCAGTTTTTACTGACTAAAACCCACCCGTGTTCCCTCAGTTGCCTGTGTGCCAGGGGCCACGGTATCTCTTTCAAACAACCAGCACCCCTGGCAGAGTGTATAATAGTAGTTACAGTCTATTGCCGTTTGTAAATAAAGACTAGTAGTCAGTAAGTCAAGCTTGTTTGTTAGCACGTCAATGCCAAATGAAATATATATATATTTTTAAAGTGTCTCGCCATTGATCGTTTGTAATAGTTAAGTTAGTCGCTCTCCAGTTCTTCTGTTCTGCAACAAAACTTGCTGACTGGCAAACCTTTCGCCATGGCGTGTGATTTAATCTATCAACCTAGTCTTTGCCCAAACACATTAGTGTCAGCTTCCAATGTAACCCGATGCAGCTGAATACCAGTATAACCTGGGGCGGCTGCCTATCTGACCTCCACAACAATGGCGTATGATTTTGCAATCCTACTATCCTATCCTACCAATAATATTATAAATGTGAAAGTTTGGGAAGATGTTTGGATGTTTGTTACTCAATCGCGCAAAAACGGCTAAACGAATTTGGATAAAATTTGGCAAACTGATAGTTTATAATCTGTATTAACGCATAGGAAACTTTTTATCCCGGTATTACGTTCCCGCGAGATAGTTTTCGACCTCCACGCGGGCGAAGCCGCTGGCTAAAGCTTATATATAAATATATTGCTTCGAAACCAGGAAAGGAAATCAGTGATAGGCTAACAGCCCGTAACTAGAATGATGTGCGAAACTATCTCTACTCAGTGAATAAGCCGAATAAGTTGCGAATATGATGCAAAAATTACAAAGTAAATCACACGGCATGTAATTTAGCATCATTAACCTTTTTCTTCTTTGAGGGTGGGAAATCATCAAATAACTTCTCCCGCTCTGGGTGGAGCGGAAGGGTGTGTCAGAATTTTACTGACTAAAACTTTCCGTGTTCCTTCAGTTGCCTGTGTGCCAGGGGCTGCGGTATCTCTTTCGAACAACCCGCACCCCTGGCAGGCATCGGCCCTTGCGGACACCAATAGTTTTGGAATATTTGGTTCTAAGACATGCCGATTTCCTCACGATGTTTTCCTTCACCGTTTTGAGAGCAGCGGTGATGAAATTGTATGCAAAAAGTTTTTAAAATTAGTTTAACCAAGCTGGAATTTAAAAAATCAGTCATAGAACTTGTGGGTAGGTAATAACCGCAGCACGGATCAATCGATCATGTTAAGCAACACTTGCCGTAGTTGGCCCGAGCCCGAATGGGCGACCATTTTGGTATGTTCATATTTTTTTTATGTATGTATATAGCATAGGGCATAACACTGTCATATATAGACGGATTTGGAAATTCTTTTTTGTTCGAAAGGGGTTTATTCCGAAATGATCCCATTTAAACTTCATATAGATCTGATGATAGGATTAAGACACAGACAATGTAACTCTTCAAAAAATGGCAGCAAATCAACCACATTTGCGGCTATCGCATAAATATGCATTGTTTTGATTTGATTGACTTTGAGAATTCCCCAAGGACGATGAAATTTAGAATTGTGTTGGCTAGGTACTATGGCTAAAAAGTGAAACTAACTTTTTTTTTTGTTGGAAAAACTTTTTCCAACAAAAAAAAACAACCGTCTTCCGAAAAAACATTACAAAGTTTCGGAAAACGGTGGCAAAAAAATAAAATACATATTCAAAGACACCGACTTTCGAAATTAAAGTTATTTTTCCCTTTGAAGTGTATTTTCGGAAGTCGGTTGTTTTTTTTTTTTTTTTTTGTAGAAAGTTTTTAACATACCAAGTCCTTTTCATGCCTCGGAAACCACGTTAAGCCATTGGTCCCGGCTGTCATACGTGTATCTATAATAGTCGTTACGGGTCGTCAGAAGCCCAAAAGTCTGACAAAACAGTCATACCAAAGGGTATCGTGTTGCCTAGTCACTGGATTGTAGAGGTCAGATAGGCAGTCGCCCCATGTAAAATACTGGTATTAAGTTGCATCCGCTTAGACTGGAAGCCGACCCCAATATAGCTGGGAAAAGACTAGGCAGATTCAGTCATAAGAATGACACGAGACAAATCACACGGAAAAATAAAGCAAACGAAAATATCACAAGTTATTCATATGCATTTTATTCTAATAACCAAAAACCTTGGTTTCTTCACGCATTAGTTCCACCAAAGAACTGCAATAAAAAGACATCGCCACGAAATATCTCATTACTTCGATTGCGAGCTTGTCCAAACTGCATTTTTGGGTTCTAGAGAGCGCTACACCCTTCCCTCTCTAACTTGCGCGTTAGAAGGAGAGGGCTGTAGTTTGACCTATGCGCCAGCGACCGATTTCGGGGCCGTTGCATGTAGGGTTACCATTTCGAAATTTGATAAGGCCTGACAATTAGCTGGACATTGGAGATTTATTTATAAACGATGATAAAAGTTATGAGATGTTTAAATGTCAAAAATGTATGGTAAAACAGTCGCTAATCATTACTTAACTTTAAGCAACATTTATAAATAAAGAGGTTAACTTTTAACCATAAGATAACATCACGACTCTTTCCTCCGATGGATTAGGCAGTCTTCTTCGTCATATCGATGATTCGAAGTAATATCAAACAAGCTTCAACCAGAATTCTGCCACTCCGACAGGGTTATCGCTGGCCTCACAAAGGTCTTTCATAGTACAGGAGTTATTGCAAAGAGAGCACGACAAAAGGTGGGGCATAGTTTGCGATGTGGCTTCACAGTCGCACTGCATCTCATCGGAGTACCCCCACCTGACCAAGTTATACCGGCAGCGGCCCACCTGGCTTCTTAGTCGATTAAGAGATTTCCAGGTGAGCCATGGCAGTTGGTGGCCCTCTGGAAGCTTTTCTGCAGGGGTCTAAAAGGGCCGCTTTGACAGAATCATAATTGGAAAATATTATGATTCATATCTAAAATCATAAAATGGTTACAAACTGACAACTCATAATATTATCTGCGTAGACAGCACGCTATTCCTCTGTTTCTGACAGTTTTTACAGAAATTCATAAAATGGTCACCAAATTGTGAATTGCTATATTAAAGTAAAATGTCAAATAGCAGAAACATAGGGGAATTCAGGAAGTGAATTGCTTTTAGAGGAATCGCTTAATGTGGCGTTTTTAGGCCCCAACATGAGCCTTTCCCTTTCCCACACACGTGTATCTGCTGCCATTGTGGGCCAGTCCGTCCGATAAGAGCCAAGTTCGTCCCGTCGTCTTCGTCTTGGTCTGCCGCAAGCTCGTCTACAGTTTATGGGACTCAATCAGTGGTTCTTTTAGCCGTTCAGTGAGTCAATATTAGCAACAAAAGAAAACTATTGTCGAAAAGTTCGGACAAATGACAAGGCTGGACTAGCAGGAAGGCCAGTATTTTTAACCGATTTCAAAAAAAGGAGGAGGTTTTCAATTCGACTGTATGTTTTTTTTTTCATGTTTGTTACCTCATAACTTTCGACTGGGTGAACCGATTTTGATGATTCTTTTTTTATTTGAAAGCTCGTGATTTCCAATTTCATATAGATCTGATGATGCGGTTCGGAGACAGATAACGGAACTCTTCAAAAAATAACAGTAAATAAACCGCGATTGCTGCTATCGCATAAATATGCATTATTTTGACCCCAAGGATGATGAAATATCGAATTAGTGGGGTAGGTACTATAACTAAAAAGTGAAAAATAAAAACTTTTTCCAAAAAAAGAAACCGACTTCCGAAAAAACACTACATAGTGAAAAATAACTTTAATTTCGGAAGGCGGTGACACAAAATTTTAAAACATATCCAAATTCACCGCCTTCCGAAATTTAAGTTATTTTTCACTTTGTAGTGTTTTTTATAATATCTAATTAAAACTCCAAGGACACTCTCCTTGTAGTTTCATACCCGTTCTTGTCCATAGAGATCTACCTTTTTGAATGGGCAAGCTTTAACTTTCTGAATAACTGACCGACAATGAGACAATAGTTTTGAGTTAGAATAATTAAGTATCTATTATTTAAAAATAAATCTCATTATTCAAAAAGTCTGCACAAATGGTACAGATGAGAGGTAACCCTAGCTGCATGGAAGTGCACGGCCGTGCAATGATTTCTTTTTGTTTGATTTATGAAACTGTAGCAATATTTTTGGGAGCCGGAGATTTTGTATCGTACGTAATATTGTGCGTAATTGTTGTAACGGTTGATAACGGGGTGCTTGATAATGTTATTTATTGCTACTTAAGTGGGTAGGTATGTATATCTTTATGATTAACATAAAATGAACGAAAGACATGTAACCTGGTAAATTTTTTGTAACAATAATAATGGTGTGTATTGCATAGTGCATACAGGGATAATCGTCGCTTGGTGCCTCCTCATTCTTTAAAATTGTGCAAGGGGCTTGCGAGTTGGCTTTGGCTCCTCGTACGCCTTCCAAAGATCCGGGCACCGTGCCTTCCCCAGGGTTCCGAGATATTTCAAAGGTGGTGTATACTTTATTAAAATCTTGAATTCATTCGTTTACTGATATGCAAAGCGTAGCCTGAACCGCTGGATCTTGCATGCGAGAGTATCTTATGCATGAAAAGTAAGCATTAAGCAAGAGATATTGAAAATTCATCCCGTAAAGGGATTAAATAAGGGATACAAGTTTGTATGGAATCTCGTCAGTTTTGCCGATAGTAAATCCCATCGATCACACGGCTTGTTTTTTAATAAACTTGTAGATACGTCCGCTTTTCCACGATCTTGTTTATGGTAGGTTACCTGCAAATAGTTTAAATTTTTTGATCAACTTTGACAATCCAAGTGCCGGTTGAAATTAATTAATGCTTTGACTTTGACATTAAAATGTTAAGAACCTATACTTATTAGTTTGTAGCTACGATTAGATTTAGAAGGCTAGTTCTTGCAAGCGGCGTCGCCCGCGTCGTGCTCCAAAATTATCCCACAGGAACGTAATACCGGGATAAAAAGTATCCCATGTGTTAATCCAGGTTATAAATTATCTGTGTGCCAAAGCGTAATTGAGTAACAAGCATCTATAGGTTTATACATACAAACTTTCAGGTAGGACTATTAGGGTTGATCACCCCAAAAGTGGGCATACTATGTAATACCTGCAAAGTGAACGATGAACATTAATAAACCAAGCATGAACAAAAACCTTGAACATTAACCACCTCGCCACCATTACACTACCAAAAAGAATGACCAGTAAATACACGAAGGGTAGCTCTAAATCATCGGAACGTGTGATCCCTCCCAGAGGGGAGGTAAATCCTCCGCGTGACCTCTGCTGACGTCAGAGAGGTTTATGCCGTGCAAATACACTGTTCAGGGGTAAAACTCTTGAGGGGCTTACTGTCCAGTAGCTAGAGAGGATAATAATTATGTTCGTTTTGGGAATGAGATGTGATTTGGTAGTAATCTATACTATTTAAATTATATACATATTATTATTTATAATATTATAAAGCTGAAGAGTTTGTTTGGTTGAACGCGCTAATCTGAGAAACTACTCGTTCGAATTGGAATATTCTTTTAGTGTTGGATGTCCATTTATCGAGGAAGGCTATAGGCTATATAACATCACGCTAAGACCCTTAAAAGCCGAGCAAAGAGAAAAAAGTCACGAATACGAAGCACTCGCACGGGCAGGCAATTCGAAGCGACGGGTTGCGTCGTGGGAGCAAGAAATTTTACGCGAACGAAGTCGCGAGCAGAAGCTAGTTAAGTTATATGTTTGCCTTTAAATAATTTTGTGATGTTATAGGTAAGCAAATGGAAGTCTTAACAAATGTTCGGTGAGTAAGTCAATTTAGATTCAATTCTACATGGACTATTTAATTTTGATTTAAAAGTGTGTTCATGGAGTTTCTTGCCCGTTCTTCTCCATCCACCTGCCTACTTCGTATTGGAATGGGCAAATAGGTTCATGTTTTTGACTGACTTTTAAGGACAGTTCAAAAGTGCCTGGAAATGGTTTAATTGAAACGAATGTTATATTTTAGTGATAAAGGAATAATTTTGCTAATAACAAAGTAAATCTACTTTTCTTTGTAGTGGAGAATGAATATAACCAGTGAGAAATACATACAGTGAAATATCACATTCCGATATTATACTAGTATCGTTTAATTCAGCAATTGATTCAGACAAAAAAACTCACAGCTATAAACCATAACATAAATATCCATTGCCATTTTAAGCCACGTTCTTTTAGCAAAGTAAATAAAAAAGGACCCGATAAGCTTTTCAGTAGGTACCTACCCCTGTATATTCTTGAAAACAAAACACATAAAGTCCTGAACACCTGTACCTATACAATAATATGTAACATACCGCTAGTGCACATTAACTTACAGCCAGCAAACTAACATAAACAAATGAACTGACTGTAAGCGCCTGCAGTATTTACGTGAGCAAACGGTTGCGGTTGATCGATTACATGCGGGCTTAACTTAACTAGGAGTAACTAGTTGGTAACTAGAGCTTACTGACTAGTGTCTGCATATGTTTAAATTAAAATAGCAATTGATTAAGCTTTCGCAAGTTGTACTTCAATTTATATATTGTTAATAGTTATAAGTTCTTTAAGCCTCCAGCAAATCTGATAAGGTACTGTCACGAACATAAATACCTACAGTTGCAAAATTCAAAGCCTTTTCTATATCTTACTAATACTAATATTATAAACGCGAAAGTTTGTAAGTATGGATGGGTGGATGTTTGTTACTATTTCACGCAAAAACGGCTGAACGGATTTGGATGCCATTTTGCACACAGGTAACCTGGAATAACACATAGGATACTTTATGCCTTCGAAGTACCAGGCTGTCATAATTTAGTAGGAGCAGTTGTGTCACATAGCAGCGTTTCCTTCACTTATAGGAGACCACAGCATGCACAATAGTGTTAACAACTAAGCTAACAAAGTAAAAATATTAATTCGGTCATCGAAGTATCATGTATCATAAGTATTATTTTACCGAACTACATTTCGCCAATTTACAAAATAACTTTTTGCTATTGACCGAAGCCTCTTTTGAACTTCTTTCATTTGCCAAACGATTTATTTTCCATATTTTCACCACGCCGAAACAACATTTTACGGAATATTATTTGGTCACGAATAGGATGCTTTTTTATCCTGGTATTACGTTCCCGTGGGATAGTTTTCGACCTCCACGCGGGCGAAACCGCTGGCAAAACCTAGTATAATAATATGACGGTTGGTCAGAATAGATCAGCAAAAATATACCTTTCGGAAATACCTAGTTCACGTAATCGTGATTATATGAACTATTTCCGGATATGCATGGTTCTAAAACCCTGTTCTAAAATACCCAATAATTTGTTGTGTTAATTAAAACAGGAATAAAAAACAACTTTTAACACAGTAAAACTATGATCGTAACTGTTTGCTAAAATAAACTAATTCAACCCTACAAAATGAATTCAAAACTAATCAACTTCTGATTTCTCAATTAAACAACACGTTGCGATGTTATTTTCTGCAGGCGCTAAACTCATTTCTTACCAAGACCGGTAATAATTTCATCATAAACTGTAAGTTAATTCAGTTAGTTGGTCTTGCAAAATGTTCACTCGGTTTTACGTAACTTATAAATGATTTTAGTTCTACAAAGATTAGATTAAGTCCATCAGCTGTCTAGCTTAGAATTTTAGATAGTAATTGCTAATTAACTGGCAGGTACGGGGTAGCTGCCATTGTTACATCTGGCACTAAATTATGCTGAAAGGGATGGCAGATGGGTAGGAACATGATATATATCTTATTCATAGAAATGATTGTTTAATTGGGTACTGGCTGCACTGCCCAGCGATTCTTACTTGCCTAGCTATGCTTATCGTTAGCGGATTATTCGAAATATTACACGTGCTCAATGTACCCATTTAGGGGATCAATTTTTGAAAATGCTTCCTTACTTTCGTTAAGTCAGGAAGGCTTGTGCAAAATTCATGCTCCTAGATCCAGCAGGTTTGACTGTGCGTTGTCTCCCAGTGAATGAATTTAAGATTTTTGAATGAAATTGCATTGTTGGTCATATTGCCTCGTCAGATTATATTATAAAAATCATTTTATTAAGTGCAAATCAATATTGTAACTTATTCTACATACTACAGTTGTAACTTCAATAGTCAATACTGATTGATTTCAGTAAACGGAGGGACTCGTCGCTAAATTATAGCACCCGCAAGCACAATTCATATCACAGTTGACACAACTAAAAACGTATTGGCCGCCGCTGTTGAGAAAGGCACTACCGCTTTTGGCACAGCTAAAAATAGTCTAGCACATTATCTTCCAGGAGGGCGGGTTGTTCGAAAGAGATACCGCGGCCCCTGGCACACAGGCAACTGAGGGAACACGGGTGGGTTTTAGTCAGTAAAAGTCTGACACGCCCTCCTGCTTCACCCAGAGCGGGAGAAGTTATTTGATGATTTCCCAGGCTCAAAAAAAAACGGGTGAATCGCAGGTTTAGCTACGCCTTCCGCGGTCAGTTCATGGATGGGTGACCATCTATTACATAACTAGACCCCTCCATGCCTCGGAAAGCACATTAAGCCGTCGGTCGCTGCTGTCATTCGTAGTTCTTAGGCAGTCGTTTCAAGTACTTAGAAAGCCAAAAGTCCGACAGTATTACCAAAGGGTATCATGTTACCCTTTCCTGGGTTGTGGAAGTCAGATTGGCATTCGCACTGTAAAATACTAGCATTCAGCTGCATCCGGTAAGACTGAAGCTAACCCTGACATATTTCAGAAAAAGCTGGGTAGATTGATTGATTTCATTGAGAGAAAAATATGATTTCAATAAACAAATCTTGAACATTTCAGTTTCCTACCTAAAAAATGTATCGAAGCATAGTTTTCAACCTGTCTGAGAATTCGGTCTACGTGGCTGTACCTACTGTTCGGCTTCTGGTATTTAATCCCATTATTGTCCAGTGTGCGGCTGTGCGGTTTGATTCTCAAACTCAAACTCAAACTCAAAGCATTTATTTCAATTAAACCATTTACAGGCACTTTTGAATTGTCAAAAAGTCGATCAGTTGGAAAGTTGAAGCTAGTTGCCCATTCCAAAACGTAGATCTCTATGGAGAAGAACGGGCAAGAAACTCCACGGACACTCTTTTAAAATCAAGTTGAAATATTACAAAATCTTGGGAACATTATTCTTGTTGCTTCTGTATGTGAGAACAATGTAAAAAAAAATGTAATTATAAACAATTCTAAATACAAGATAAAAATAAGCCCTGGAAGTTAGGAGATGACCAGTCTCAACCGACAGCGCCCGTTCACGAACTTGACACGTGGATCAGCACCATCCAGCTCAACCATTTTGTAGGGAACCGAATGATCCAACACACGCGCCACCATCAGTGAGATTGACTCGGCTTAGCCAGTGTGACTACAGATTATAATTCACGTCTAGCCTCTGTCTTGTTTAAACCGTTCAGCTGGCAGTTCTAGTAGAACCGATGGCAAACGCCTGCGGTACTTTTGCCAGCAGAATCTCGCAAATTAGTATTGCAATGAAGAAACGGTTACGGAAGCCGTTGGTATAATTCTAGAGTTGCTGTGGAATCTAAATAATTTAAAGGGATTATCAAGGTCAAACATATTTTAATAAACAACATCATAATGCGAGATTTAGGTGGTAATAACTCCCAAATTAATTTTTGCACGTTTTTTTTTTTTCAGAGAATGGATTGATTATTGGAAAAAAATCGTAGATACACGGCCTCTTAAGCAAAGTTTATACAGAAAGGGTTTAGAACATAGTTAAATGAAGTTTCTTACCGCTCCGTTGGTCTAGAGGTCGTAAGCGCTTCTGCTGAGCAAGATGCCTTTGGGTTCGATTCCTAGATCGGCCAAAGTGTTGTTGGGTTTTTCGGTTTAGAATTTCTCAGTAACAGCCCGGAGTCTAGATTTGTGCCCGGTTATTACATGAGACTCGACCATAACTGGCGAAATGAGGGTGTACTATATAGGTACATCTCTGTCCAACCTTTCCGGGAAACAAGGCGTGATGATGTTTATATTTCTATGGGTTGGAATCACTGGCATTTCTTACTCAGTATCGATAAAACATTCATTTTCCTGACACACTCATCTGTACTAGGCAACCAATCTCCAGGGATATCTCGTATCCCGGAACCTTGGAAGAATCAATATTAGGAACGATATACAGGCAGTTTGCTACTTCCTGGAGATAACAGATCAAAGGGAAAAGGTTCTGGATATGGCTTGGTTTATGTTGCTACTGTTTTGAGAGAAACTATAGAACTGTTCGATACCTACCGAGCGACCTACCTTTCGAACGAAAAATAATTAACTGATCCTCTAAAAATATATTGATATGACCTTCTAATGATGGTCACTTTTTAACTATCTTCGAAAGTAGGAGGAGGTTCTCTATTCGGTTGTATTTTTTAAATGTTTTAACCTCAGAAATCCGGCATTTACCTATGAACCGATTTGAAAAATTCTTCTTTGGTTTGGAAGGCCAAAGTATACTTACGTAAGTAGGTATATTTACCGAGTGGTCTCATATAAATTTATTCAAATCTTTATAATTTATTAGGGGTTTGTAGTGCTTGTTGGTGGAAGTCAGTTTTTTTTTTTTTAATAAACTATCGAAATTTATTAACCCCTACAAAGTTTTTACGCTTTTAATGATGATTTTGTTTAATAATAGGTGGAGCCTCTTTAACTTTCTGGATTTTTCTAGGGCACCCCGACCAAATGGATAAGTTTAGAACTGCAACGAACCTACTTCCAAGTTTGTCACAGTTAGTGGTTTTAAGATTACAACATAGGAATTATTTGAGCTTCACAAAAAGAGGAGCAATCATTATAATAGAGTATTCACAAATATGTTTAGGAGCGCAAAATGACAATTACTTGAGGTTTGATTAAATATATGCCCTTTCAAACTATACTGGCTTGTAAGTTAAGTACGATGCGGCTGCGTATTTGCATTTAATTTTAACTTACATCCATCATTTTCAAATTCCGAAAGCCCAGTAACTAGTCAAACTAAAGCTTCATCATATCAGCCGAAAGACGTCCACTGTTGGACATAAACCTCCCCCAAAAGGGGGGGATTTGCCATAATCGCCACGCTTGGCAGGCGGGTTGACGATCGCAGTGTGGTGGTCAAATGCTTAGAAAACGCTGCTGCCCATTCTCTAGTAAGTCCCTTAGTCGCCTTCTACGACACCCACGGGAAGAAATGGGATGGTGCTATTCTTTTACGTCCGGCACCAGACGGGACTAAAGCTTATGGGTCGTAAATGTCAAATGGCAGGTCCGCAAAAACACTGATATGAAATTTAAGCAAATTTCAATGTTTTCATAGACCAACTGATATTTGAAAATGTAGTTCAAATAAGATGTAACCACATATATGTATGTTGTATCTACATGAAGCATATGTACTTAAAGCGATGAAGCCCCATTAATAAACGTATCTTAAAGTTAAGAAATCATCAGCGTCTGTTTAACCATATATTGTAAAGTTTATAAAAAAACACTACAAATTGACTTTGGATATGTATTTAAATTTTTTGTCACCGCCTTCCGAAATTAAAGTTATTTTTCACTTTGTAGTGTTTTTTCGGAAGTCGGTTGTTTTTTTTGGAAAAAGTTTTTATTTTTCAGTTTTTAGTTATAGTACGAGTACCTACCCCACTAATTCGAAATTTCATCATCCTTGGGGTCAAAACAATGCATATTTATGCGATAGCTGCAATCGTGGTTTATTCACTGTTATTTTTTTAAGAGTTCCGTTGTCTGTCTCCGAAACGCATCATCAGATCTATATGAAATTGAGATGGGACCACACGGGAAGCACGAGCTTTCAAATAAAAAAGAATCATCAAAATCGGTTCACCCAGTCGAAAGTTATGAGGTAACAAACATAAAAAAAACATACAGTCGAATTGAGAACCTCCTCCTTTTTTTGAAGTCGGTTAATAAGGGTTAATGAAACAACAGAACTTTTTAGTTGAGTACGTCCTCAACAAATCTAGTCTTTAGGAAACCATTCCCTATATTCCCAGCAAAAATACAAAGAGAAAACTCTAGTGACCAATTCCAACATTAATATTGTATCGAGACAAACCACAGCCAACCTAAATCCAATTACATTATTGGTAGAAAACATAGAATGTAAACTTTGTTTAAAATGTGGAGCCCGGTGCGGTCGGGTTCCGCAAATATTTGTCCGATCGCGGCAGGCTATCTCGGTCAAACGGGTGCAATTGATTTTCATTACCCAATCTTTTGGTTAGCATTAGAAATTGTTGAAAATTGGAGTATAGGGACATTTTCATTAGGACGATCTTGGCACTACGTTTTTTTTAATTAGTTACCATGGATTCTGAACCTTCCTGTGATGTTTTTCATCGGTTATTTTAAAAAAATGGCTGTTCCATACATTTTAACCGCGTGCCATTGCAATTTTTTTACCAATTAGTGTAGAAATTATTACACGAGAGGGTCTAAAATGAGGTACTGACTTCATGATTACTGTTTACGCGTCAAAGTCTCTGGCACCGCAGAGTGGGTACCTTTGAAGGGTCAATAGGCTTTCCATATACAGATATGAAAAGCCTATTGACCCTGCAAAGGTGCCCGAAAGTGAACGTAGTTATTTGGTCTTTGACTTACAAATATAGGTAACACGATATTGTCTTAGATATTTGAATGTCTACCAGAAGAGCGGAGCATAAAAATAACTTGCTGGTTTTAACGTAAAAGTTTAAAGCATGCCCAATGTCCCTAATGGTGTTTTCTTAGTCATTTTATATTATGTTTGTATAAACATTTAGAACTAAGTATTTGTGTATTTATTAGATTTCTTATTCTGTTATTTTTGTCTTATCGTATGCTGCACCGGTTGACGTCATCACGTCAACGCCAATCTCTGAAAACCAGCGCTAAGGCTCTGTCTTACATAGGGTCGTAGCGTAGCATTATGCTGAACGATGGCCGTTTTGCGTACATATGACGCATATTTCCTCCCATGTTGTTCTTTTTTGTGTTTGTATTCTTTGTCTGCGTCATGTTTACCGCAATTAAACGTATTTGTTATTCTTGCTTTCTTTATATTGTAACAATTTCTTACCTGCTGGTGATTAGCGTCCTGCTTCTCGCTGCTATCAGAAGTTGTTGAACCCGTTGGCTTCTTGCAGAAGGTGGGGCAGTAGCGTCGACATAAACATCTGTGAAAGGGGAAGTGGAATTAATATGTGTAGGAATACTAGACAAATTCAAATTTGGTAGCCATACTCTGCAGGTGAAATAGAAATTGATAAACGACACGATAACATAAACATTAAAATGATTCGATGGTCTTTTTGCGGGTCAACGACCGCTGGTAGTGTTGTTGAAGTATGAGTTGAGAAAATCTGGTGTCTTTTATTTTATCATGTTTAGATTTCGATTTAACGTTTGATCAAATACAACTTTAAAAAAATACAACAATAGGGGTAAGAAAACTATAAATTAACTTAAACTAAAACATATTCTCAGCATTCGGCTTCTCTCCCCTCTTGACAAAGGCCTCCTCTATGGATTTCCACTTGTTTCTGTCCTTTGCTGTGCGTAACCATTCTGTCCCAGCTACTTGCTTCAAATAAGTTAAATCTAACAGCAATAAAGGCTTATTTTATTTTATTTTATTAATTTTTAGATTTCGATTCTCATGTGAAGCTTACACAAAAAAAAAACATTTTGTTTTCTTGTGACTACACAAACTGCGGTCCATAACGCTACAACAAACAAACAAACATTAATTTAATTAATTTTTTGTTTTATTATGTTTAGATAGTCTTCGTAGTATCGAAAGATGTTGTGACGACGTACATTTGACCGACAACTATTATGATCGTTTAAAGTACGTTTGACCTTGTGACATTCAAACCGTTGGGAGTTTGATAATACGAGTATCCAACGTACAACTAAAACGCTTTTCTACACAGGATGGTCTCGTATTTTACCTAACTTGCTAGATGTGAAGTTATGCAGTCTACAATAATGCATGTTTGTCTAAAATTAACCTATTCACTTGCACAATTTTAGAACATCGTAACTACGTCTTTACTGTCGAGTACTTCCCCGATTATTCAGACAGACAGACATTTCAGACATCTATCTACCTACATGGTCTGATCAAGATTATGTCTGGACTTTAAAAGAGACTGTGACCTCTGAGTTTGGTTCGGCCTTTCTTTTCAGAGTAGTCAGATAGGAAAAGCTGACCTCGTCTAGTTTTAAAAGTACGATTGAGGTGTCAAAGTGTTTGTTCAAACCCGCTTACAGAAACAAAATCATTTCTCAAAGTTCGTAATAGCTAACCTTCTAGAACTTACTAAAGAATGTTATCTGTCATACCTGACAACGTGTCTATTGCCTGACAAAAACCCTAAACGGTACACAAACGAGGTAGGTGGGGACACTATATCCTGCTCAACAGTCTCCATTGTGTGGACCGTCGAGAGTAAATTAACGAGAACATAATAGCATCAACAACATCCCGTCGATAAAAGCAAAGGCCAGGCAGGTTGGCGCCAAAATTATTATTAAAGGTAAAATAAGGTAGTTTGATGTTCGTTTACTTGTTGTAGCTTTGACCTTTAACGAGGTTAAGAACTGTTAAGTACTGTGAGCTTTTCCGCGGATGTAAATATTTCGATATGTTTTCATAGGGTGTAGTTATGGAAATGAAGACTAGAATGATCATTGGAATAATCAAGTAGGAAGCTCAACGGTTCGTGAAAAAAAACATACGAAGACAGTTACTTGCTAACATTATCATTATAGAAGGCTTTAACTGACCACTCACGAAAAAGGTCCCTTTAATGGCCAATACAAATTAATGGACCCAAAGGAGAACTTACCACGGATGCCAATCAAATTGCAGCATGCGTAGCATGACCATTCTCTACGAAGAATATACCTACATATCTCTATCTATGCAAAGTCACATGTCTCTTCTTCATTTTTGACGCGCCGTAAAATTCTTTCAACATCCATACATACACACATAAACTCCCGCCTTCTTTCCATCGGGTAGACAGAAACTACAGAAAACCATCCGCTTCGATCCTTACATACTTATTTCGCCTCGTTTACTTGCATAAGCAGTCTTAGCATGACGCTTTCTATTTCTACTCTACTGTAGAATAGAAATCGCTTGTCTACATTTCTCGGTGAAAAACTGTCAACTGCCTATACGGAAACGTCATTTTTGTCTACTCTTCCGACGACAAAACGCTTATCTACGGATCTCGTGCTAAGCCCGCTGGGCATACACGTACGCCGGTTGCGAGTACTACGCACACTAAAGAACATCGACAATAAGGTCACTGTATGTCTTAGGGCGTCCCCTCCCAGTGGTCCTAGGGCATTTCCTCGCGGCGTTTAAATCTTTCAACAATCTGTCATTTTCTCTTCCATTTCGTCCGTCTCAACAAAGGTCACGCTGCGCGTACTGGTTGCAGTTTTGTATTCTTAGCAGAAAGATACTGCCCAACTTCTTGATGTGATTCCTCAGCCACCTTTATTTACCCGCGAATTGAAAATATAGCTTTCTCCTTCCATCCACGAAAACATTCTAAAACTTCATCTCAAACGTACAGTTTCCCCAGTACATGTTAAGAAGAGTAGATAGAATTCAATAAACAGTTTGGCTCGGTTCCAGCTGCTGTGCCACTGAATATATTTTAAAACGACTTAATTTTACTTCGAGGGGCGCTGGACAGTTTTAGCTGAGACCAATTTAGGGGGAAAGAAATTGGTCTGGACGTTTTGCTAGTAGGTGATATTAAATTAGGCTTTAAAGACTTAGCTGGATTGTGATCTAAGACGGGATGCCGCCCAAGACAACTAGGCTAACTACCTTTTTGCCCAGATACATGTAGTTCCTGCGTGAACCATTTATGGTTCAGTGAATATTACGCACATTGTGTCTGTAAGTGTACCTACTGTGTACATGTTTATTGGGTGTTGTGATTCATATAAATAAAACAACTGTTTTCGGCGACCGCTAGTACATAACTGGCATGAATAATTATTTATTTCACTATTATAAATATTTGACCTGCATACAAGCGTATACTGACGATGCACCACCTCTTTCTCATCTTTCCCACCTTTAGAACTGTTTCAAAGAAAACTGGGCGAGCAATCGCGTTTTCCTGCTATCTAGAAACTAATCTAAATGGCTTTGGATTTGGTACATAATAGTTTATAATTTTAAAGGTCACCAAAAACCATAAACACATGACCATCAAATCAAGGTTTACCTACCTCACACTACGCTCACATTTGTCTATCGGACTATTCTAAAGATCTTCTTAGTACCTAATAAATATGGAACCCTTTAAAGAAAGGTTCTTACCTTAATATTTCTATTAAGACGAGAACACCCCTTGTCAGCTTGTTACTAAAGAAGCATACGTTTCCTGACCCGAGATAATGGCGCCCAGAGTGGGACACAATCACATGATTCTAAATTCAACCTTTTAAACGATTTGATTATGCAAACACTCATTGTTAAGAACCTTGTGATAATTTATTATTTGAAACAAGTAGAAAAGGTATTGTTGGTTTTATTTATGAATACTGAGTGATTCTCTAACACAAAACATTTAAAGCCATACATTTGAAACGAAATCTTTTACAAATTAATCACTGAAATATGTAGGTTAGCTTGTTTCGGAAACAATATTCATTTGACGAACTACGTCCAGAATGTGCCCCACGTTGGGCGCCAAAATCACGCAAGGGCACCCAACATGGGACACATTGAATTTAGCACAAAAAACTGTACAAAACTATTATTTTCAGTTATTTAACTAGCATGAACAACAACTATACACCCAGCATCAATAGGTGCTGCGAGCAATTATGGCAACAAATCCAAAAGTACATAAACCTTTAAACTTGACCTTTAGTATGACAAACACACATAGAGACGCAACTCTACAAAAAAATAATAACGTTTAAAAGCCTAATCCAGATGTTTTGCCACACATTGTTATACTATTCTATACTGCTTAGGATGTTACAAAATCCAGTAAGTCATAGACATTGAGACAGTAAAAAAGGGTCGATGTTAATACAAACTCGTTCAAAAATGACCTTTCTTCTATGGATTATAGCTTAAGAAAGTTGATGTTTGATGATGAAGTTGATGATAGATACATTATTGTGCAAGTTGATGTAAGAAAAGCCTCTTAACTAATATGAATTAGGTTAATAACTATAGATACGACGCCCTACTGGATATTACAATACTTACTTAATCTAATATTGGTAAGTGTATCCTCATGTCCTTATTTTATTTTTAAATTATAATAATTTTATAAGTTTTACTTTTTTTACTATCCTATTGCTTTGCCCTTAGAGGGTCCATAATTTGTACATAGCTAAAAGACTTTTGCCACATCTATAATACTATACCTAATAATATACCTAACCTACCCAATTCAGACTCCCAACGATTTTTACGTGTAGAACTAAAAGAATGAAGAAAATCTATATACCTACTTCCTAAACTTTGGCCCTCTGACCCTCTCCGACGCCATACTTCGACCCCGCGCCATATATTTAACACAATAGAGCCTGAATGGACTGTAAGGAAGACAATTAAGGACGGGTCAACCCGGCGTTATCAAATTACTAGGAACTGTACTAGAAGATATCTTATATAGGTGTTATATATGCTATTGGAAATGGAGTGTTGAAACTTTATGCATTAAGGTGGAGGCGCTAATTTAGCCCAAGAAAATTCAAATTTTCAGGCCAGTGTCAGGTTGTATGTTGATTTAAACATTATTCGCGACCACAACAAGTAGGGAATCTTTAAAAAATGATACTAAACTAGCTTTTGCCAGCGGCTTCGCCCGCGTGTTGGCGAAAATTATCTCACGGGAACGTATTACCGGGATAACAAGTTCTATATGTTAATCGTGGCTATAAACTTTATGTCTGCCAAATTTCATCCAAATCCGGTAAGCTGTTTTTGCATGATTGAGTAACAAACATCCAAACATCCTCACCAACTTTCAAATTTATAGTTACTACTAATATTACAATATTAATAGGATTATTCACTGCTGGGTAGGCCTCCACCAAGCTCTGCACCTTCTCCCCCCAGTGGGGTTCCATTGGGTGCATTGTCGTTGCGGGGGGGCTCAGTAACCGTGGTCACCCTCCCACGGTGAAGCGAAGAGGAACCCCAAGGTGGGGCCGCTCGTCAGGGCTTGTGCCTCCAAGCCGACGACGTAGCGGCCAAAAAGTAGGTTGCGGTGAGGTGCATCGCAACTGAGGCGGGCCGCGATGTCGAATGGGAGGCATCGCGGCTGAGGGTTACAGGCTGCGGCGGAGGAGGAGTGCCGGTACTTCTGAGTAGCGCTCTTCCCTTCCGTAGCCTGGACGGGGCCGCCACCGTTTGATGGCGGACGCGGTGGGGCCGCAGGGGAAGAGGAGTGTCGGTATAGCGTTGGCCGCTCTCCCTATCGCCTGCGGCCAAAAAGTGGTTGGCGGCGGGGCCACTGTACTGACCCGTCGCAGAAGGACGTCAGCAGCAGCTGGTGGGGCCCGCAAGGGCCGATGCCTGCTAGGGGTGCGGGTTGTTCGAAAGAGATATCGCGGCCCCTGGCATACGGGCAGCTGAAGGAACATGGGTGGGTTTTAGTCAGTAAAAGTCTGACACGCCCTCCTGCTCCAACCAGAGCGGGAGAAGTCATTTGATGATTTCCCACCCACAAAAAAAAAAAAAAGCTCTGCCCCTTCGACCGGTTCTGTGGCCGACAATCCTGCGGTCTTCACAAATTCATCGGTCCACCTTGTGGGAGACTTTCCAACTCTACGTCTTCCGGTACGCGGTCGTCACTCTAAAACCTTTCGGCCCCATCGGCCATATAGACCTATAACATAATTTATTTCCATTGAATGACTTTTTTTATTAAATAGTCATGCCAAGAGATTATATGAAGATAGAAACACGTAAGAAAACACGTTAGAAATTTTACTTTCGTGGGCTAGCCTGTGGCTTCCCCGTTAAAAGAACGTAACTTGTGATTCAATGTTGGCACATTATGATAAATAAGATATTTCTATTTTTTATAAGTAGTGCAGTATTTTCAAAGGGCAGAAAGGAAAAGCCTTTTGATCTTCAGACTGTATATTCTCATTACTAGTACCTAATTTACTTTAGCCCTTTGATCCTAAAGCTTTTCTACATAACGTGTCTGAGTCAAAGTGAAAGCTTTAACTTTTGCCAGCAGCTTCGCCCGCATGGAGGTCAGATAATATCCCACGTGAACTTACTACCGGGTTAAAAAGTATCAAAATACAGGTTATACGGTAACTATCTGTGTGCCAAATTTCATGCAAATTCGTTCGGCCGTTTTTGCGTGATTGAGCAACAAACTTACAAAGTTTCACATTTATAATATCAGTAGGATTAATATTATTATAGAGTAGGATAGACACTTATAAGGCACTTTTGAACCTCACAATTGACAAGAAAATAGAATTGATTCCAGTTGCTCCTTCCAAAGGGTAATTTCGTACAATGACAGCAAAAACTATATACCCAACTAGATTAAATAACTCCCAATTCTACAAAAGCGACATATAAAAAACACTACAAAGTGAAAAATAATTTTAATTTCGGAAGTCGGTGACTTTGGATATGTATTTTATAAAAAAAATTGTCACCGCCTCCCGAAATTAAAGTTATTTTTCACTTTGTAGTGTTTTTTTGGAAGTCGGTTGTTTTGTTTTTATTTTATTTTTTCACTTTTTAGTTACAGTACCTACCCACACAGTTCAAAATTTCATCATCCTTGGGGTCAAAACAATGCATATTTATGCGATAGCAGCAATCGCGGTTTGTTTGCTGTCATTTTTTGAGGAGTTCCGTTGTCTGTCTCTGAAACGCAACGTCAGAGCTATATTAAATTTTTATGGGACCATTTCGAAATAAACCTCTTTCGAACAAAAAACATTTTTGTAAATCCGTTTATACATATATGACGGACTTATTTATGCCCGAGCATACATAAAAAAATAAAAATATGCAAATATGTCGAATTGATACCTTCCTTCTTTTTGAAATCCGGTTAAAAATCGCAAACAGGCTTTGTAAAACAAAAACAACATTATAAAACCCTCAACACATTTTAAATATTTCACCCACTTCATAAAGCTAGCAGGTTTAAATAAAACCTGCGACACACGGCAGCTCGTTTACCGTGTACAAAAAATAGGTCGGGAACACTCGACGAATCCAATAACTATTTGTAAGTCCATCCTCCCATGTGCAGTACCCTCATATTGTACGCTTATACTTTTAGATTAACCATTGTATATTGCACCGTATTTTCGTCTTGTAAGGTTGAATTTTGTTTGTGTGCGAATATAAGCACACGTATAGGAGCGAGTGTACCAATGAGTATTGACAGGCTGTTAAGTAATGCTCCGTTATTTGTCATAAGTCGTCTATTGAAAGGGGGATATATGATGTAATACTTTCTTCCTTATATTTCCTTTGATATCTATTTCCTACATATTTGTCTTCTTTTTTCTATTTTCATTGCGATTGGAGACATATAAAATGCCAATCTTGTCACACTGTGGAATTCTTTTATAAGCTAGCACCTTCTTCTAGCCCTATCCAACGATACATTTCTCGTTCTCATAAAGGTACTGTGAGACCCTGAGGTTCTCCGTACCGGTATCGAGCAATGAAAACACCTTTTTAGTGTGATTTTTTTTTAATTTCGTTTAATCAACGCTTTCGTGTTTACAGCACCGCGCCTGCCATGCAAGTTACTCTTTCAAATCAAATCAAACCATTTATTAGTTTGCAAACATATGTATATGATAGTACGTAGATGATGATCTTTGTTTTGTTTTGTGTTATATGTTTTTGTGTGTAACTTATAACCAGCCTGCACAACGTAAGGTCGTCTTCAGTAGACAACAACATTACCTACTTAATATTTTTTTGTTAGCCTATACTGCTGACCTCGCGTTTTTCTTTCCAAACCTCTTAAATTTAAACTCTTACGTTAAACAAAAAAAAACGCCAAAATTGAACACGTCTTTCAAACGCAACGATCGTTTGATCGTTTATGTAGATCTTCACAACAGTGTAAATATTTAACCACCTGTAGATTTCCATGAACAGTTTTCTCAGCTTTCAAAACAAAGCAATAAATAATTACCATAAACCGACTAACCGCTTGCATATTAGCCCCGACTACGCGCACCTGAGCGAGCAGCACTTGCAACAATACAGTTTCCAAGACGTTTAATTTTAATTAACGCTCACTAAGGCATGAATTATGAGCTAAGATTGTGTGGGGCTACCGATTACACAACGTTTCGGATTTCACTGTAAGCAATACCATGTTTAGTTGTGGGCACTTGGGGTATTGTTTGAAGTATTACTAGCAATTTAGTCTTAGATGTAAACTGTTTACTGGGAGACTTAGAGAGCTTGAGGATTTTGGATTTGAATGTTTGTCGGTTGTAGCACATGGAAGTTTGTACTTGCTGTTGGTGTTTGGGATTAGCCTTTTTCAGGACTTGCAAAAAAGTCCTCATTTTAATGTGGGAATTTAAAAAAAAACTAAAAATATAAAGTAAAACGTAATTGTCAGGGTTTTTCTAACTTAGAGTAATAATAATGCAAGACGTTGTGTGGTAAAAATAACTCAATTTTGATTTAATCAATCAAAGTTATGGATACAAACGAGGCTGAGAATCAGTACTTTTTAAAAGTCAGAATTACATAAGACATTCCCCCAAAACGCCCACCCTTTACCACTTCTTAGGGCTTAGAGAGAAGTGGGGCAACAAACTCCCCAGAAACACAGACTTGATACTTTATATTATCACAATAACTTCTTATACGGGGTGGCGATTTCGTCATCTGCATCCGTCAAGGTCAAAATCGAAAATAGTGTAGAATGACATGTAGTATCTCCATTCGACACGTCATTTTAAACTACTTTGCATCGAAATATATAATTATATTACCTGTCTACTGTTGTATAAGAATTTGTTCTTTCTTTTCACGAATCAGATAATAGTTTTGTAGCGAAAATTGTTTAAAATGACGGATAGAATCACCCCTTGTAGGATGCAAGTGACTAGATCCTATCTATCAACATAATAAATTTGTCTTCTCACCTGATAAGAAGTGTAGCGAAGAGCACGGCAAGCAGCGGCAGCAGCGTCCCGAAGCACGCGAGGAACAAAGTCTGGACATCCGAGTAGCCTGAGAAAACAGACAAAACTGCGACAGTTCACATGACAGGGCAGCTTAAAATACTAGCACGTACTGGCTCATCTAGTAGACTTGCACTGGACGTAGGCCTCACACATACTTCAGTTATGGTTTCGTAAGACTGCGGTGGCCCCCACATAACGTCCGCAGTTTACCGTCGAGAGACGTCACTGAAACATTATTTATGAAAGTACCCTAGAGAGCGCTAATTGAGACCATAAAGTCAAACCCCGGTGTTAAGGCTCACAGACAAGCGCGACGCGACGCGACGGTGCGACGCGTTACTGTTAGGCCAATTTCATGAGGTTGTCATATAAATTATTTTGCTAAAGTCACGTCGCGCCATTCTGTGGGAGCCATTTTCATGACGGGCATCACTGCAGCCGTAATGTGGTAGTCACCGCTTTTTTTGCAGACCACAGCTAGTAAGAGAAAAGATTTTGGACAGTTCATGATGAGATTCTGCAGGATGTTCATATAGCAACGCGGATAGGCTAAAACCGCGTTGCTTTTAAATACAGGACAAGTTTTTATCCAGTGCGCAAACTGTAACCATGAATTCAGCATATCATTCTAGACCCCTTGCGCAGAAATTTTACGTCGGTTTTACAAAAAAAATCAGCTGTTTCATAGAAAAGTGCAATACCTACGTAGTCAAAAATATATGGAACAGCTGATTTTTTTTTTGTATTACCGACGAATTTCCGTATTTCATAGGTAGGCTGTTTTGGTCAAATGTCATACAACATGGCATACGTGTAGTACATAACGTGTTTACATTTCGACTAAACATAGACCAATTCTTTAAATCCTGCTGACATGGCAGAAATATGGATATCGCTGCATCTGTTAGCTAAAACCTTTGCCATGTTTTTTTTTTATATTGTTGCATTTTTGGACCTATGTTCAGTGGTAGATACCGTAAATCTTACTTAGCATAAAAGTAATTATGATTCATGTAGAGAAGAGCAAGCATTGTCTTTGAAAACAGGAATATTAGTAATAGGCACCAAATGTAATCCAAACCCTTTTAAAAACGTATTTATCAAATCTTCTTCGTAATAAGATCGCTTCCGTATGTTCGACTACTGAAATATGTTCAAACAAAATAACTTCAATTTCGAAAAATAAACAACCCAGGTTAATAGATACTTTAAACAAGTCTGGCTGTAGAGGTTTTAGTCTGCTTGGTTTTATCATGCAACGTTCGGTAGTATTTTATAAGTTGATGGCTTAATGTGATACATGTGACTTAAGTAGTCCATTATTGCACAGCGTAAAATTAGCATGTGTGACGTAAGTCCCCACATAGGACAGGCTTTTCTATGTAAAAATAGACTACTTAAGTCAGAGAAAAGCGTGACTTAAGTGCAGGTTTAGGTCACAAAGTACTATTTTCATTTATAGAAGATTAGAAAGTAATAAAGACTGAGCTTGAAGAGCTGCCAGAACGCGTCCTCATGTAAGATATTAATAAACTGATTTGATTGAAATAATAACGATATTAATACTAAATAAGTCACACGGCAGTTTTTACTGCTAGTAATATTAATATTTTAATATCGTTTTATTAAACAAGTAATATAAACACGCCTTACACAACTAAAAGTGCACAACAATCATCTGGTAGCGCACTTACTTCTTTGTAAATAAAAGGGCTATAAAAAGATCGTAACCCCGCAATACCTTCAGGTGTGCACCGATGTGTTTTCATACACATGTACACACACAGTATCCTTCAACCTTCAAACGAGGTTGTAAGAAAACTGTAATGTTCATAATACAAAGTTTCTAGGAATATAAAGTTCGGAAAAAAAGCAATATAGTCAAGGTAAAAAGAAATTACTGTTGAAACGTGGGTAGGTCGTATATTTTCATCGCTGTCTGTTAGTGTCAATTATCTCTTTTATCAGTTTGGTGGCAACTGAAAAGACATGTCCCAGGTCGTTCGGAACGAACGATACCACAGGATTCAATAAAAAAATGTGCAAATAATGAGCAAAATATACAATAACGAGGCAGACGAGGCAATTCGATCTCCATACCTTATCGGTATGATAGTTTTGGTTTCGCTGCGGTAAAACTGAATTTGAATTGTAATAATATAAAAATAGCAGAAATGCTTCGCTGTTCAAGTTGAAGCGGTATTGCAGCGGTGGGGCATAAGAATATAATATGCATATTTCTTGTACAAAGCTTCTTTGCTTCAAACCCACAATTAAAATAATATAAAGTTCAAAGAGAACGGCATCTTCCTATGTAGCTATTACCTATCGATGAAGAATACATTCATATTTAACAACACGCATACAAATATTATGTTTAGAAATATATTTTAAACTATTCAAAGCAGATTAAACTATCATAGTAGTATTACATAAAAAATCTTAGTCCCATCCTTGGGCGCCAATAGTTGAAATGGCGCCCAAATGTGGGACTACAAGTAACAGCCTGTTATTATTTAGGAGTTATATTTCAATAATCATTCACCCAACAGCCCTCGGCACAACGCCACATGCTGCTTCCCTACTAACCCTATAAAGTTACTTCTTCCTGCCCAAAAACAAAACAAATTTGTTTTTCTTTTTTTTTTTGGGAATGACAACCCGCAATTCAACTTAAGAGGTTGTTGTCTACTTATCCGGGCTTGTTTGTGATAATTATATAATAAATGATAATAATGAATAATAAATGACAATAATAAATGAAGGTTACCAGCCGGTTGAAAAAAATTAAAACTAGAGCGATTGCTCGCTAAGGGCACCCCCTGAGGGGGAACGAACCGTGGATAAGGACATCGCTGGTAGCAAGGGATGAAATGAATCTGATTGATTACTAATAGGGGACGTACTTTATACTACAGGCTCAGCGGCGCGGACTGGCTCGAGCAACGGACGGGACGGACATTGAACAGGACGTCGCGACGGGCTTCGGCGGCCAGGACGAAAGGACGGTGGTTTGCGACGGTGTACCCTGAAGGTGCTGGTGAACATACTACTCTCCTGGAGGAGATTTATAGCGTCGTCAGGAATGGTAAGAGTATGCCTCGGTCGGCGAATCTTACTAATGCGGGATGTGATTGTAGCGGGCGGCTGCTGCGATCAGGGTAATGGGATGCTTCACAGCTGAATCGAAGAAACGCTTTGAGAGGCGTTTCATGAACTGCTGGATAGTGGGCATTTTGAGATCCAGATGGAGATTCTCTTTTCGGACATACAAGGAGGCTTCCGTGACCTTTCTAGAGAAACGGTCCTGGAGGTTCTGCCTCCTATGGATGTGATGAGCTTAGCGTTTGCAAAGACGATGCATGCATAAGTACGAGTGTAATGCGTGATAGGGCGTATGACCGCGGTTTAGATACGCAATTTGCACCTAAGGGACAATTTGCTACTGGCGGCCAGTACGAAGTGGAGCCTACTGAGAGCGAAAACGGCGCGAGAACGAGCCGTCTTTATCTGCTCCCTGAAGATAAGTTGGTGGACGAAGATCACTCTTAAGTACTTGGCTTGCTTCTCTCAAGGGATCGGCTTACCGTACAGTCGACAAATTTGAATCATGACACACTTTGACGATAAATCGTTTGAAACCGTCAAAATAACAAAGATTCTCCTCCTTAACAGTGCACACTTAGGACGTTTTAAATATTAAGCAAGCTATGTCAATACGGGTCGGGGATCTATGCAATTTTAACCTTTGTGATCACTGCAATATATAATATATATAATGTTTTAGATAAAGCATTAATAATCATATTTGGAATCCAAACTCTTTGGAATTTAACTACAACTCAGAACAAATGTTTTTTTTTTTTTTTTTCAAAACCATGTTCCGATGTTTTGCTTATAAAATGACAGAGTCAAAAAGTCACTCGGAAATTGGTGTCAAATAATCATTTCTATGAGAATAAAATATAAATGGCAGAACAAAGAGCTCGGATTATAATTCTCAGTGAGCAAGGCTACAAATATATCTCGAAACACAATGAGGACCTGGATCAGGCGATATAAAGAAGAGGGTATTCTGGAAGCTATCTTCCAGAATACCCTCTTCTTCGACGACGATATAATCATCGCGTTCGTCAAATCACGAATCAACAGAAAACCAATATGCGTCATCATATCGAAGAACATTCGTTTACTTCCACACGGTATTTTGCGGCACGTTACGACATTTGTTTACAAACGATAAGAAATAATTTGTACTCTACTGGACTACACTATAGACATCACGCTAAGAAAGTCGACTTAACAGATGCACACAAACTTGCAAGATTAAATTTTGCACGTGAATATTTAGACTTTGACTGGACTAACGTTATCTTTTCAGACGACAAATCTTTTAGATGTTCTCAGCACGCTCGCATTACCTTGCGGCAATACACGATACGCCGAGGATCACGTAGTGTCGAATGAATTATCTGGCCGAATCTCAGCTAACATGTGGGGCTGAATGGAAACCGGAGGTATAGGCGAGCTGTCTCAGATTTCTTCTCATGCGAATGCAATGGGTTATGTGCATTTATTAGAAGAATGTTACCGACAGTACGAATGGTTTACCCGCGAGAAGAAGTTCCAAGCTTTTATTATGTTCACAATAACTGTAGAGTACATACGGCCAGAGTTGTGTCTAACTGGTTTAGCCAGCATCCAGAAGTTACGCTATTTCCCTGGCCGTCTAAATCCTCGGACTTCAATCCAATTGAAAATGCATGGGGTCTGATGGTCCAATTGTGGGATAACAGAAACGAGAGGACATAGCAAGCAATTGAGCAACATTGCCACGTTTGGGATTATACGAGAGAATGTTATATTTGCAGTCGCCTTATTGGATCAATGCGTTCGAGACTATTGGCTGTTATTACAAGCAATGGTGGTTGCACTCGATAATAACTATTGTTAAGTAATAATGAGTTCAACATCATAATTGTTAAATTTTTTAAGCGTTTTACTTCCCCATTTCTTATTGTTGCCATAACGCACTTTGCAAACAAAATTCAGTGAAGATGTATGCAAAGATGGCGGAATGTCGTTTGCAGCACATTTAAGCTGAGCGCATATTAAAATAAATAATAAATCAGGTATATTAGATTTAAAATACATTGATTTTGGTACGGCAATGCGTACGCGTCGTATTTATATTGGGTGTGCATTCAGCTTTATACCGCACTCGTGTGTCAAAGCTCTTAACAAAGATGGAGACTGCAACAGACAATTCTCTGTGTAATTAAATGGCAGATAACAAGGTGGTTGCCATGAAAATGTATGTTTACGCGAATGTCGACCTAATTGTATTTTAATGTCTGTAAGAAAATAAGCTTCTGGTGGGTCATAATTCAAATTTGTCGACTGTACATAGTGATCGGACTGGGAGGGAGACAAATTTGCGTAATCACGACGGAATTTATACAGCAAACTTCTAAACTCCGCTATTAAAGAGCTACACGCTTCAAATAAGTCAATTTCCGATGTTCTTTGAACCGAACATTCTAAACCTGGGCAGTCTTCCAATTGGCACCCAACGTGAGACCGGTCTATCTTTCTGCTGCTGAAAATCTCAGCACTATTCCGTTACAAGCATCGATTTTACGTGACCAAACTACCAATTAGCCGGTTGAGGAATTAGCCAATAATAAGCCGCAATGAAATTGTATTACTGGCTCTTTTTGCTTCGTCTGCTTTATTCGGTTCATTCGGTTTCTTATTTATCGGAAGGTTTTATGAGGATTTATTGGACTTATGTATTTAGTTGTGATAAAACGATGGTTTTGCGTTTCATTTTCATACTTAACAAAACCGACCGACACTTTACACATAGCATACTTAACATACTTATAACATACTTAGTCAAATAGTTGAAGCTAGTGGCTCTATCTATCTAATAGAGAAGAACGGGTAAGAAAGTCCATGGTTACACACATACACAAACGTAACGTATGTAACTATGGACTGACGACTGATGGAAAACCCACACGTACGCGTGTGTTTTGAATTTAAAGAATAACCGTAGGAGGCTCAAGTTTTAACACAAAGTCAAGCTGCTACGATTCTTTTTTTTTCACAATGGTTAATCTACCATTTTTTTGTTTCTAATATTTTATTTGTTTATAAAACAATTGTATTATCAAGACAAATCCATTTCACTGCGGTGAAACAACCATTAAAATTTTCGTGTATATTTTCTGTGAGTATATCATTCGCCACCTCATGTGTTATTCATTAATTAATTCAAACACCATTCTTGTATTTAAAAACCACGAAACAAAAACAGAAACCAAACCTTTCTAAAACAATTTCAACTGCTATTTGAAACGGGTCTTATAATTTTTTCCGTTACCCTACTTTTCCCTTTCCAACTTAATTTCGCCCCCGCTTTTCGCACACACCATACGGTTCAGTACTGCAGTGGTCCCTTTTTTTTTTTTTTTTTTTCTGGGTGGGAAATCATCAAATAACTTCTCCCGCTCTGGGTGGAGCGGGAGGGCGTGTCAGACTTTTACTGACTAAAACCCACCCGTGTTCCCTCACTTGCCTGTGTGCCAGGGGCTGCGGTATCTCTTTCGAACAACCCGCACCCCTGGCAGGCATCGGCCCTTGCGGGCCCCATCAGTTTCTGATGACATCTCTTTGAGGCGCGCGTGGAACACAACGCGCCGTCGACCCGGGCTTGGTCCTTACCGGACAGCGAGCTACCCATTACTCGCCGTCCGCAAGCCCGCGCCTACGGTGGCCGGGAATCAGCCTGGGATTCCCGACGCCCAGGGCGTCTCCTGCGAAGGCCACGGCTGTGAAGGCGCATGTATTGCATCTCCCTCACGTGCGCCGCCTCCCTCTTTGCGAGCATAACTGCTTCGCTGAAGGAGGCTACTGCTAGCCATGCCCTCTCGCTCCGTACCATGGCCTGGACCAGTGTCGGACGCGAGAGATCGCCGCCGCCGATCACCTCCACGAGGACACGGCGATGCTCCGCCCAAGCCGGGCAGACCTCCACCGTATGCTCCACCGTGTCCTCAGGGCGATCTTCGCAATGGAAACACCTGGGCGTTTCCTCCCGCCCTATCCGAAACAGGAACCTCCCGAAACAACCGTGTCCGGTGAGGACCTGTGTCAGGCGGAAGGTGAGGATGCCATGCCGCCTCTCAAACCACTCCTCAAAGAGGGGACTTACCGCCGCGATCGTGGCGTGCCCATGCTGTGGTCCCTTAGGGACTGAATACAAATTCGCGCTGAGCAACGAGCTAGCGAGATAAATTTTGAAAAATCCCCGCTAATTTGTCAAAAAAAAAAGGACCCAGGACAAAGCAGATCGTAGCGGGCTATACAATACTTTCTACCCTCGTTCATGTATTTAGTCACGGTTCTGTTATGTTCAGGAAGTGAGGGAATAAGGCAAGAAATAAAAATGTTTCGTGAAAACTGAAGGAAGATTTACATCAAAGAGATGCAAGTCTTTGTAACTTGATTAATAATTAATTGAATCAGACAGAAAGTCGAGCTGCTACGATTCTTGCATAATCCTTATGCTTCGTTAACGGTCATTTATCTAAGGGGCAATTCTCGTAATTTTAAGAACGTTCACAGTCTAATCTCAGTCTCAATCTGTCAGAAATAGTTTTCATACATTTTTGACAAGTTTTTGACATTTGATTGTCGTTGAACGTTTTTAATTACGAGAATTGGCCTTCTGGCACCTGGACTTTCTGAAAAACATCTCCACTAAGATCACTAGACGAGTATATATGTCCGCATCCACAACTAACAAACTAACTGCTACTTAACAGTTGACTTTCGATCGACTTCTCACCTTCTTTCCGTAATCCAATTGAGAGACGGAAAGTGGTCCGTTAGTGCCAGTACCTTCTTGAACGTAACATCACGCCTGTTCTCCCAGAAAATTTAGGCAGATTTTTTTTTTTTTTTTTTTTTTTTTTTTTTTCTTTTTTTTTTTTTTTTAAAAACGTTGCCCCACACTAGGAATTACTCCTGTATTGTGGGTGCGTTTACAAACATTTAAACTCACATACATAAACAGCCAGACCCGGAACAACTATTTGTAGGTCTTTCCAATATTTGTTCCGTGCGGGAATCGAACCCGCGACACGCAGCGCAGCAGTCAATCGCTTAACCGCTGCGCCAACCGTGCCGTCATGCCGTGCCGTCAGATGTGTACGTACCTATTGTAACAGCCACATTTCGCCAGTTATGTTTAAGTCCCGTGAGGGGTGACCCTATTGCCAATAACCGGGGACAAATCCAGACACCTCAACTGAACTCAACTCAACTTAAAGCATTGATTTCAAACAAACCAATTACAGGCACTTTTGAATTGTCAAGGTCGGTGAGTTAGAAAGATGAAGCTAGTTGCCCATTCCAAAGCGTAGGTACCTATGGAGAAGAACGGGCAAGAAACTCCATGGACACTCTTTTAAAATCATGGTATTGTTACAAAAAGTTGGTTACATCATTATGTTGAAATGATCAATGTGAGAACGATGTAAAAAGACGTGCACATTAAACCGTCCGTAATTAAAACAAAAATAAAATAACAATTCAGAAATTATAAATTAACACACCGTTTTAACACCGGGGTACTACTGAGAAATTCCAGATTGAAAACCCCAATAACAATTTGCCCGACCTGGGGATCGAACCCAAGAACTCAGCAGTAGCGCTTCCAAACAGTAGACCAACGAGGCACTCAGATGAATCTTGATTAATTTCTCACCCACTTTCAGTAATTCGATGGAAAGGCGGAGAGTGATCCGTTAGTGCCAATACCAACCTTCTTGAACGTTAAAACGATTTCCTTCAAATAATACTCTCTAGGGTTCCGTACCGAAAGGGTGTCATCACAGGGCTCTTTTGAACCGTCATAGATGGATTAGACATTTGAAATTTTCACAGAGTGTGAACTTCTATGGCTGCTATAATAAAATGTGTAAGTGGTGTTCAATATCGAATAGAGGTACGGAACCCGTCGTGTGCGAGTCCGACTGGCACTTGGCCGCTTTTTAATATTTTCCAACAAACTCTCTTTCAATTTATTTATAAATAACATCCCAAATGCTTTTAAATAATTTCATGGAAATCGATAACTTTGCTGGAACTTCAGCAGAACGAACTGGAACAATGGCCGCCATTTCGCTGGAATTAAACAGCTTTAACTGACACAAACAATGTAAACAGCTTTTGAATAACAAACACGATGTACAAATGGAGCATCATTTGTTCTGTCTATTCATTTAATTATAATTTGTAAACAGTACAAACTCTCATCCGTTATTGTGGAATCAAACAGGAATGTGCTTGGTCCAAGTGGTTGCTTACGGGGTTGAAAAAAAAACAGTGGCACTCCGGGAGTGCCTACAGAAGTAAAAATTTCAACAATTACGTGTGTATTTTCTGAACACTATCACGAGGTTAACTTTTTTTCCCATCTCAAACAATGTCCAACGCGCCTAAAGAAGTTTTTACCTCAAATTCGTAGGTACAGAGGTGTCGGTAACGGTAACGGCAACAGAGTCGCGATTTCAATGGCTTTTTCCCATCTCAAAAAATGACAACATGCATGTGTCTATGTACGTACATACACAATATATCTACATACTTATATACAGATGTGTCGGTAACGGTAACAGCGTCACGAGTCCAATTGTTTTTTTCCCATCTCAAAAAGTGCCCAATTGTATTTTTCAATTGTTACACACATACATACATAAACTCACGCCTTTGTATCATGGGGGAAGGCAGAAACTACAGAACGCCACCTGCTACGATCCTTACGTATACTCCTTTTGCCTCGTTTGCGGTCATACATCAGAGGCCCTAGTGTGAGCGCGTTCGACGTTCCGATTGGCCCTGGATTGGTGACGGACCAATCGGAGCGCCAAACGCGCTCACTGCGTTTGGTGTAGATGGTTAAATGAAACTCACACTAGGGCCTCTGGTCATATATGCACGCCGGATGCGAGTATTATGCACCTGACCTTTCTGAAGAAAACCACCAATAAGGTCACTATAATTATGTCCTCCTAGGGTGTCCTCTCCCGGCGTCTCCACTCACATCTGCCTTGTAAATACCTTTTGTTAGTGGCCTTCATTCATCCTCTCACATCTAACTCTATTTATTTCCAAGCTTATTTTCCATATATCAATTATAATATTTGTTCAAATATATTTTATGACAAGAGAATCAAACAGAGTCCTTCATCTGGCCACTATACACCCAGAAATTTTAATGGTTGTTTTCCCGCGGCATAACAACTTGCCATAAGGAGTATATCGAAGCATAGAGTAAAAGTAAAAAAAATAAAGATGGTTTTGTTTACAAATAATTAAAAAAAAAATCATCAACTCGAAAACGTGAGAATCAATAGTAACACTTGTAGGTACTACTCGAATCGCACGCGCCGCCGACAAACGGAACAGCGATGCATAAATGTTCAATGCAAAATAATCTCTCTAGTATATTGGTTCGTGGTCGATTTCGAGTTTTGTTTTTCACAATGGTTAATCTACCATTTTTTGTTTCTAACATTTTATTTGTTTATAAAACAATTGTATTATCAAGACAAATCCATTTCACTGCGGTGAAACAACCATTAAAATTTTCGTGTATATTTTCTGTGAGTATTTATCATTCGCCACCTTACAAGATACAAGATACAAGATACAAGATACAAGATTCTTTATTTGTGGAAACATGAGTACACATACAGAGCATGCAAGTTATTAAATTAACATCCACCTTTTGTGTTGTTATTCATTAATTAATTCAAACACCATTCTTGTATTTAAAAACCACTTCACCACGAAACTAAAACAGAAACCAAACCTTTCTAAAGCAATTTTTACTGCTATTTGAAACGGTTCTTACATTTTTTCTGTTACCCTAATTTTCCCTTTCCAACTTAATTTCGCCCCCGCTTTTAGCACACACCCTACGGTTCAGTACTGCCGTGGTCCCTTAGGGACTGAATACAAATTCGCGCTGAGCAACGAGCTAGCGAGATAAATTTTGAAAAATCCCCGCTAATTTGTCAAAAAAAAGGACCCGGGACAAAGCAGATCGTAGCGGGCTATACAATACTTTCTACCCTCGTTCATGTTCACGGTTCTGTTATGTTCACGAAGTGAGGGAATAAGGCAAGAAATAAAAATGTTTCGTGCAAACTGAAGGAAGATTTACATCAAAGAGATGCAAGTCTTTGTAACTTGATTAATCTGAATTTTAGCTGACTTCAAAACTTGTTCATCTGTTATCTCAATAATCTAATTTAAAAAATTCTCGTGTCACAGTTTTCGTTGCCATACTCCTCCGAAACGGCTTGACCGATTTTGATGAAATTTTTTGTGCTTATCCGGTATCTATGAGAATCGGCCAACATCTATTTTTCATCCCCCTAAATGTTAGGGGTAGACCACCCCTAAATAATTTATAAGGCAAAACAACGTTTGCTGGGTCAGCTAGTATATTTGTAGATTTTTTCTCATAAAGAGTAAAATACACTATTTTTTTTTATCTTCTAAATATTTAATTAATAAACAACTGACTTTAAATTAACCAACTGAACAAATAAATACAAAAACAAAAGGACACTTTGGCATCGAAGTATTCGTCCGCATCGCTGTCATCAGGAAACGTGCCCAGAAGACTGGCAGCATTGCCACGTTAGATGGCAATGCTAATTCTTTGCCCAAAGAATGACCCAGCCCTCTGGTCACGTGAAGTGTCGACGTGCACTCGGGCCCGAAAAAAAAAACTCGAGCGTTACGACCCCAAACGGCTCGAAACTGTAGTTACCCATTACAGATAACGTTTATCCGTTTTTTTTATTGTAGCAAAGATGGTTGCTTTTTTTTAGTTAAACAAAAAGATGTGACTAAAGAAAACGAAAATTTTTCTTTTATCTATCTGAAGCTAAGACTCAACAAAAAAGGGATAAATAACATAAACCCGTCATTAGTCGTATTAGGTCCGCCATTTATACCTCTAAGAAACGTATTCCCACTCGTTATAAGCCCCAGGTGCAATGTTCCAGTTCAGTGACACCATTCGGAGCCTTCTTGATTATAAATTTAGTGTCTAGAGACCGGTCAGGTAGACTAAGAGATAAGCCAAGCACCATAAGGTGGTTCTTATTACGAAGGCAGTAAAGGTGAATGTTCTTTCTGGTAATTGCTAATATTCCTGTTAATAGTTTACAGCGAAAGCGCTCTTACCATATTTTATTCAGTTGTTGAGGGAACTTAGTTAACATGAATACTTAAATATGGCGACTGCTAACAGCTTCCAAGCCAAACTATCACAGCTTGAGTATTTGAAACTTTTCTCTAAAGATTTTTATATACGTATATATACTTGTACACCGTGACATTTTAGACGTCTTACAAAGGTGGTCCACTCAATGTATCATAACATACATGCGCGATTAATTTTTTTTTTCCATTAATTAGGATTATAGGTACAAAGAAAAATAAATAGTGCTTTAGAATTATGAAACACCCTCCCTGTTAATAATGTTTACGTATCAAACGGTGATGATTTCTACCTACCTACGATAATACCATTGAATGATAAATGATAAATGATTTTATTTCTGTAAGCAGGTTTGTACAAACACTTTTACACGTCAATCATATTTTTTTTAACTAGATGAGGTCGGCGTTTCCTATCTGACTACTCTGAGAAGAAAGGCCGAAACAAACTCAGAGGTCACAGTCTCTTTTAAAGTCCAGACATAATCTTGGTCATTACATTTCATCATTCATTTCATCTCCATAACAGGATGTTCAAAACTAAATCAAGCGTCTTAGTGAATTATATATTTATTATTATTATTATTCATATGCCCAATTTTTTTTTGATATAAATGAATAGTAGTCATTGGATACATGAAGTGGGCTGCTGTTGTAAAACGACTAAAATGTCATGGTGTATATTACAATACCTGATTTAAAAATAAAATAAAATAACATATGTGTATACTCACTCGTATCTGGCGCCAAATCGTTATCCACTTCATGTCCTGTGATGTTCATCATTAAAGCACTCCTGTTCTCCTTCGATGGCTTAGCCACTTCCACCAACTCCACATAATCAATCTTCTTCAGCACATCACTACTGTTCCTATCTCTTTCCGTCTCACTAACACTCCTATTCGAAAACTCACTCTCATTTATTTTCGCAGCTATCAAAAATTCAAATTTTGGCATGTCTTCTGCGAACTCAGATTCTGGCCTAAAAAGAATGTCAGTTATAGTATCTTCTCTGTTTGTTTCCGAATTGATGATGTCATCTAGCAGACTACTTGATATGTTCACTTGTTTTTCGACGGGAGTCGCTTCTCCGCTTGGTACCTCCATCATTCTCTGCTCTATCATTTTCTGCTCTAATCTGTTCGTGTTCTGATCTTTCATTACTTTCTTTGATAGATCCTCATCTCTGCCTTGCTCAGCATTCATGAGACCTTCTAGTTCTGATTTCGATGTTCTATCTGTCTCTCTTATTTCTTCGTCTGTCTCTTCGGCCACGACAAGAGTATCAGAGTTTGGATCAATGGGTATATTAAAAGTGTTATTTTTATTTCCATACTTGATGACAATGTCTGTGGCGTTACTGTTCATGTCAGAGTATGGTCTTGCGTGGACTATATCAGCTGTTAGCAGAGCGTTCAAGAGGAAGAACATGAGTTTTAATTTAACGTTAGTCATTTTTATTCGATCAAGGGTTCATTATTATTCTTTTAGTGTCAGTTCATCTTTAATGAGAGGATCTTCGGAGCTTCAGTGTCTGTCGGCGGACATCTGCGGACAAAGAACAGTTGTCTATTAAAGTTTGCACTAACTTGATTAATGTCTGGCGGTAACAATGGCTGGCTAATTAATTTTTCACGTGGACGCTAGCTTTGTGATGAATTTGATTAATGAAACTTTATTATTAAACAAGCTACAAAATTCTATTGTATTATGATTTAGTTGGAAACCAGTTCTTAATTAATCGTCAACGGAATATTCCTAGAATTGGAAGATAATAACTAACAATCAGCTTGTAATTTAGCGAAAATGTAAGTTTGGCTTCGCTTTGTAATCAAATAGTGCTAGCCTAGATCTTGCTACACCACGATGAAATCTGTAGCTAATTACAACGACAGAGTAAAATGGGAAACAGATTACTCGAAAATTAATCATTTATTGCCTTCCTACTGGTGGTAACTTATTTCTTGCGATCATTATGGACACTGTCGGGTACAGCAAATATTAAGGAAGAGGAAGCTTTAAAACTTAACTTATCACTTTATCAGTCATCTTATCTATTTCTTATGTTATTAAGATTTTTTTTTTTAATATAGATGAATTTTCACTTAAATATATAGCTCAACGTAAAATTGTAAATACCGTTAGATTATAATCTATCTCGCGAGATTGTAAGCTGTCGACGCATTATTTTTCGGTAGATTATAATCTATCGAAGTGAAACCATTAAATTATGAACTGGTATCAAGACTGATAGTACCTTGCACTATGACTACATACTCAAGTAACCACTAACTTGGAAGTAGCGCTCGCCGGCCGCTGCCACGGCACCACTCGCTTCGCTCGCTCGGCTCGCGCGCGGTTGGTCGCAATTCTAACCTAACCTAACCTATTCGGTCGGTAAGCAGTATGATGCAGTCCACAATTTATCGACAGTTCACAATGTCGCGAGATAGATTATAATCTAACGGTATTTACAATTTTACGGTGACACATACAAAACATAACATAACATCACGCCTAGTTTCCCTAAACGGTTGGGCAGGGGTGTATCGTACACAAATCCAGACTCCGGGCTGCTACTGAGAAATTTCAGATAGAAAAACCTAATAACATTTTGCCCGACCTAGGAATCGAAGTCAAGACTTTATACTCAGCAGGACCGCTTGCGATCACTAGTCCAAAGAGAAAAACTAAATGTAATTAAATCGCATATCCTACTTATACAAGGCCAAATATGAAAAAAAAATCGGATCTCCCATACAAAATCGATCAACTTACTATTGATTTTGTATGGGAGGTCCGGTTTTTTTTAATATTTCGACCCATGTTCCTTGGAGAAAGTTGTTCAATTTCATTGGTACTATTACCCTGAAAAATTTAAAAGGTGACTATAAATTCACCCTGTATATGTAATAAACTCGTAATTGTGAAAGTTTGTATCTTTAGATGTTTGTTACTCAATTACGAAAAAATTACCGAACAGATTTGGATGAAATTTGGCACAAAGATAGTTTATAACCTGATTTAATACATAGAATACTTCTTATTCCGGCTGTACATTTCTGTAGCATAATTTCTGACCTCAACGCGGACGATGCCACTAACAAAAGCTAATTAAATATAATTTCTGTTATAATCATTTTCAGATAGGCTTCAACATCTAAGGTCTATAACCCACTGCATCAACACATAGAACATGTAAATGTTACACTAAAGACATTAACCAAACGAACCGTTACCCGCGATCTATGCAGTGTAATTGGTCTAACCGGCGAACGGCTCAGTCTAACCCTGCCCGTTGACCTAGTTCTGAACGGCAAACAATGTAACGATGCGTTTAACAAACCCACGTGTATAGCGAGCTGGAAGTTGTGCTGAGGGTCTGATAAATTGTTGTAGAAACAACTGGTGTAGCGTACTACTATGTTCCTACTATAAAGCTACCATTTACAGGGTACGTCTTTCATTGACTTGAATGTGCCCTGGCAGCTGAGAGTATGTCATGCTCACTCAAATGTCTTGCTGGTGGTGGCGTGTGTGTTGGATCATTAAGTTCCCTTCAAAATGGTTGAGCTGAATGGTGCTGATCCACACGTCATGTTCGTGAACGGGCGCCACCTGTAGGGACTGGTCATCTCTTAGCTCCCACGGCTTATTTTAATTTCTGAATTGTTATTTTATTTTTGTTTTAATTACGGACGCTTTAATATGCACGTCTTTTTACATCGTTCTCACATTGATCATTTCAACATAATGATGTAACCAACTTTTTGTGACAATACCCTGATTTTAAAAGAGTGTCCATGGAGTTTCTTGCCCGTTCTTCTCCATAGGTACCTACGCTTTGGAATGCAAATAGGGATGGGCAAATAGCTTCAACTTTCTAAGTCACCGACCTTGACAATTCAAAAGTGCCTGTAATTGGTTTATTTGAAATAAATGTTTTGAGTTTGAATTTGAGTTTGAGGTGTAGTTTGACTAACAATAACGATTCTCGTTCGTGACTCGATCAAATCAAAAGTCATTCATTCACATTCAATGTTACCATACTAAAACTAATAGTGTTGGGGTAGTGAACGATTTTGCGTAAATAAGTAATGATAAAAATGGTTTAATTTTAATTTCGTTATAAAACTTTAAAAAATCGTTTGTAACATGTGGAATATAAGAATATATAACAAATTATACTATTTTTAATAGTGCATATCATGTTTTTGTATCATGTCTTACTAGAGAATGGACAGCAACGTTCTCTATGCATTTGACCACCATACTGCGATCGCCAACCCGCCTGCTAAGCGTGGCGATATGCCAAATCCCCCTTTTTGGGGGAGGCTTATGTCCAGCAGTGGACGTTTTTCGGCTGATATGATGATGATAATATATCATGTTATTAAGACAAGTTATTTTATTTAAAATATTTTTTTGCATGTAAGTACATTATTTTAAGTTAATTCAATTTCATTCATTCGTACACCACCTCACTATCTTTTTTCTGTCATAATCTTGAATACGATTATGAGTCCAGCTATAGTGGTCGCGCTACTGCTGAGCTTTTGGTCCTGGGATCGAATTCCGGGTCAAGCAAAGTTTTATTATGTTTTTCTGTCTGGAATTTCTCAGTAGCAGCCCGGAGTTTGAATTTATGACCGGTTGATGGCAATAGGCTCGGCCCCTATTATTTGGGACTTCAATATACCTGGCAAAATTCGGGTGTACTATAGGTAAACTTTTGCCCAACCCATTAAGGAACCAAGACGTGATGTTAACAGTGATCCTTGAATTGGTGCATATTGGTGCACTCGTCATGTGCCTGGCCTATTCCATTAATTGATTGATAAGTATTATGTTTGAGCTCGTTCACTTACGGCTAAAGATACTCTAACAGCTATCTCTACTCTATCTCCCTCTGAGAGGGAGTGGGCTAGAATCCACCACGCGGGCTCAGTGCGGGTTGGTAGATGTCACATCAACATTTTAGCAGAAAGACGTCCACTGCTGGAGATAGGCCTCCCCCAGGCTCCTCCACTTCGACCGGTCTTGTGCTTCCCACATCCAGCGGATTCCCGCGGCCTGCACAAGGTCATCGGTCCACCTTGTGGGCGGCCTTCCCACTCTACGTCTTCCGGTACGTGATCGCCACTCCAGAACATTTCCGCCCCATCGGCCATCTGTTCTGCGAGCAATGTGCCCTGCCCACTGCCACTTAAGTTTGGCAATTCTTCGGGCTATGTAGGTTGCCTTGGTTCTCCTGCGGATCTCTTTATTCCTGATTCGATCACGTAGGAAAACTCCGAGCATAGCCCTCTCCATTGCCCTTTGGGTGACTTTAAGCCTTCTGATAAGGCCCATTATGAGCGGCCACGTTTCTGTGCTATAGGTCATCGCCGGCAACACACACTGGTCAAAGTCTTTCGTCTTGAGACACTGCGGTATTTGGGATGAGAAGATATTGCGAAGCTTCCCGAACGCTGCCCAGCCGAGTCGGATTCGACGATTGACCTCTTTCTCAAAGTTGGACCTACCTAACTGGACAGTTTGTACTAGGTAAACGTACTCGTCTATAACTTCGAGTGTAGTGCCTCCGATCGTCATGAGAGTGGGTGGTGTTACATGGGCATTTGAAAAGATGTCACATGTCTTCGAATTTTTGGTTCTACGATATGCTGGTTTCCTCACGATGTTTTTCTTCACCTTTTTGAGAGCAGTAGTGATGAAATAATATACACAAACTAGAGCGTTGTCAGGGTTGGAACCTACGACCTCGACTAGTAAGTCGTACCACTGACCCACCATTGCTCTGCACTTAATAAATGTTAACTGAAATTTAAATACCCCCACAAGTCATATACCATTACCTGCAGTCAGCACAACATTTTACGACCGTTTCATTGCGCGCTACCGTACAAACAGCGATTTTTCACACCAAAAATAAAAGTCGTTTCGCAGCAATGATTTAGCTCAATGTTACTTAGTTCGATGTGATGGGTTTTTTTTTAACTGTATAAACGTGATCTCATGGCAGTCTTTCACTAGAACATTTCACGCTGCGCCATGTTGAAAGGATCGGCCAGTCAGCAAGATTAATAGCAAAGACTCTCGGACCAGGATGCGCCGGAGGTACTAAGTATCGTTAGGTACTCGTGAAATGTCTTTTATTGAAAGCCGTTAAAGAGTTTATCTGGTGCTTTTTGAAACGAAGAAGATCAATAGCTTACTACCATGAAAGAAGTTGACTGGCAATACACAGTGACAATACTTATGTGAACCCAAAGTTTATTAAGTTTAGTTTAGTAAGTTAGACTTAAGTTAGACCCAAGTTATACCTAAGTTAGACCAAAGTGAGTAAGAGTAAATTGTCCATATATTCAAAAAATGGCTGTATCACCCCAAATTGTAATTTTTTGCCGAACACGTCTTAACCCTGGGTGTATCCGGTGGCCCTGAGCAGTCAGGTGCTTTAAAAACCACTTTATTGACCAACTATTATAGGGTGTATGAGCTGCTGCTATTCTCATACTGTTCATTCCAATATGACAGAAGCAAACCGCTGAAAGGGCTAAAAACGTACCTACTGTAAAGGTTGTCTGCAAAAGCCGACCTTATGTTGACTAGGATTAGTCAGTAAAAGTCTGACACGAAGAGCGAGAGAAGTTATTTGATGATTTCCCACCCAAAAAAATAAAAACAAATAAAAAAAATGTTGACTAGGCTGGCGATAAAATAACTTGTTACATTCGAGCGTTTAGGTTTTTTCTTTGTGAAAGCCAGAATATTATGGCAGGCGCGTTACTGTAAACACGAAAGCGTAGAATACACGTAATAATTTTAATGTTAACGGTGTATTCAGTCCGCTACGTCCCCACAAATACATCATCACATAATCTGACCAGACCACGATTTATTCCGGATTTTTATATACACATTGACATTGATGAATTTTATTTACACAGTGACATGAATATTTACTTTTTAAAGTAATTAATTGTTTTAATTATAGTCATGTGAGGATTTTGTGGGTGTTTTAATCATGGTTTGAGTAATTTATGCGGCCTACCCAAATGTCCTTTCTTTGGTATTGTTCGTCAAATTATTGAGCTCCTTAAATTCTGTGTTGAGCTCCATGATTACTGATAAATGCGTACACCGACTGGACTGATCTACTTAATCAGTGTGGTTCTTTCTAAGACCATTTCAGTCATCAATCTACATGGTCTTCGCATGATTTGACCAATATTATGTCTGGACTTTTAAAGAAAAAGTGACCTCTCTGTTTGTTTCCGCCTTCTTCTCAGAGTAGTCACATAGGAAACGCCGACCTCATCTAGTTTTTTAAATACGATTGACGTGTAAAAGTGTTTGTACAAACCTACACACAAGAACAAATAAATTATAGTAACCACTGCCAAAAGAAAAAACACCTACAAACGCCAAATTGAATCATTTCCACTCCCCTCAATCTAACATAAATAAACACGCTAGTGTAATAAACAGTACATACAAAATTCACCACACCGCAATCTGAGCTTCACGATCCAACATTAAACAGCCGGAGTAAGGAGCGCCCTAACTCGGCACCAGTGAGGAGGGCCCTAACATCGTCAGCTTGTGGCCCATAATGTATGAATTAGGAATGACTTGCCGGCAATTTGTCAAAGTCAAGAGTGGCGGCTCATTCTGTTGAATGACATGTCTTTTATAACGGTGTGTTTTATTGGTTTGACTAACTTGAGTTTTAGGGGTTTTATTTTATTTTATGGGAAATTCTTCTAAATGTTCGTATGCACAAAAGGCTACACCCAAAAACTATAATAACTAATAATTCATTTTCTTTAAAAAAGCCTTTTATCCTTATACTTAATTAAAAGCATAAAAGGCTTTATACAAAGGTTTATATTTAAATACTCTGGATTCCGAAGCTAGGTGTTATTTCGCTGTGACTTAAGGGTCGGTGATTCTCCGTAGCAACAAAGCTATTATAATGAAATTTGTACTAATTTTAATTAGTGGATAACATTTAAGACTGTATGCTCAGATGGTTTGGTCGTGTTGAGAGGATTAACAAAACGGCTAAACAAAAAGTTATTTACAAGGCAAAGAACACCGGGAAGGGACGCGCTAGGAGGACATACAGTGACCTTATTGGGGATGTTCTTCAGAAAGGTCACTGCGTAGTACTCGCAACCGGCGTGCGTGTATGACTAGATGTATGATCGTAAACGAAATAAAAGGCATATACAGGGTGTTTGGCAGAACGTTGAACATACGAAAATGGTGTATAGGTGGGGTCATCTGCTACTTACTCAGCCCTAATTTATTTGGCCCTGGCTCCCTTGATATTTTTTTTTTTTTTGCTTTCTTCTAGTTTCACCACTTTCTTAACTTTAAAGTGTAAGGTTTAGGCAGATTCTTATAAAATTGTTGCTTTATTCAGATTTTAGCTAGAAAAAAAGTTATGAGTCCTCAAACTTACAGAAAGATGTAAAAAAATACTTAAATCTTAATTTCAACTTGCATTTTTAAAAAAATATTGCCTGTTTCACCCATTTTTAATAAAAATTACACTTTAAAGTTAAGATAGTGGCGAAACTAGAAGAAATCAAAAACAATTTTTTTTAATATCCAGGGGGCCAGGACCAAATAAATTAGGGCTGAGTAAGTAGCAGATGACCCCATATCCATCATTTTCATATGTTCAACGTTCTGCCAAACACCCTGTATAAGGTACGTAGCATGTGGCGTTCTGTGTTTCTGCCTACCCCATGGGAACAAAGCGTGAGTTTTAGTATGTATTTTTGAATATTTTACGAGTAAATGGTGGAAAAGAAAACAAATCAGCAGGGTGTCTAAAAAGGCCGCTTTGGTAGAACCATAATAGGAAAATATTATGAATCATAGTTTAAATCGTAAAATGGTCACAAACTGACAATTCATAATATTATCTGCGTAGACAGCACGCAATTCATCTGTTTGACAGTTTTGTATGGAAATTAGTAAAATGGTCACCAAATTATGAATTGTTTTAATAAAGTAAAATGTCAAATAGCAGAATCATCGAGAATTCAGGAAATGACTCGCTTTTAGATGAATTGCTTATTGTGGCCTTTTTAGGCCCCCAGACCATTTAAATATTTTGTTCCACGTAAGAACCGAACCCACCTCACGTAACCAGAGCCAATCTTGCAACCATAAGCATATTATAAGATAAAAGACTACGTTGAAGACAGATAAGTTTGGCACTAATTCCATCTGCACATGTGGCTTCCCTGGCACGTCGTTAACAGCATAACTGTGTGAGAGTCTATTAACTGCTTCCAAATTACAATGTTAGTTTTATTCTTTTTATTTTTTACAATTTCTGACATATTCTCGTCCTTATTTGACATTATACATCAATTCTAATATCGACTATTTATTCATGATTATCATTGAAATCATGTCACTTGGTTTAAATAGGTTCATTTTATTTATGTAGATTCTTTTACATATTGTGAATGCGAGAACGTTGTAGGCCTTACAGACTGTACCTACATTTGTAGACGATTTTCTATTCTTTATTTTCATTCCTCCTACAGTACCTGTTACTTAAGGACAGGCCTGCACTGTCCTCCCATACCTATAATCACTGTAATTTGAAAACATTGTAAAAGCCAAGTATTTTTAAAGAGTAACCGTGGAGTTTCTTGCCGGCTCTTCTCCATAGGAAGCGACAAATTGGAACCGTGCATCTAGCTTCTGACGTTTCATAAGTGCTCATGGAGGTATATGTGAAATAAAATATTTTGATTTGATTTGATTTGAACCACTGCGCCAACCATGCCGAAGGTAGCAACTAAATCCTTTGGTATTTAAGATTATATAATGTCAGGGTCACTTAAAAAGTACGCACTGGAAAATTTTGGAGCTTTAAAACCACTGTGGTGGAAAAGGGTTACACCTCAAAGACCCAAAATATCTCCAAACCTTACATACATACTGGTTTGTTATTTACGCAAAATCTTCAGAGTGTAATTTAATTTATTTTCGTGGTCGGCCTTAGCCACATGGGGCCAGAGTGTGCAGAGACTAGTCGAAATGTTATCCCACGGGAACGTACTACTGAGACAATAAGTATCCGATGTGTTAAGCCAGATAATAAAGATAATAAACTATCTGTGTGCCAATGTTCATACGAACCCGTTACGCAGTTTTTGCGTGATTAAGTTACAAACCTTCACATATGTGTTATACTAGCTATTGCCAGTGGCTTCGCCCGCGTGGAGGTCGGTGTACTATACAGGGTGTAACGGAAACCCTATTGCTATCCTTAAACACTAAAGATAACAGCTGGTATAGAAATACTATACATAGTTTCAGCACAAAATAAAATACTCTAAGAATTGATACCAAATTTTCGGTTTCATATGTTTCTTAAATTCAAATCATAACAAACGTGTCACCGCACTACGTAGGTCAATACGTTACCATGTAACTTAACAATATCACGTTAAATCTCTGCCAAGTGATGAGTTTGTTTAAATTTGTTCTGGTATCAATGAATTAAAAATTCTCATAACTTCCGAACATGTAGAGATAGGATTAAAAAAATCGCTTCCAATATCGTTTGATATCATCCAAAGAAGCCGTGCCTTTGGTATGTATAAACCTTTTCCGTTACACGTTGTATACTTAAACTTTCCTTGTGAATCACTCTGTCTATTGATGAAAACCGCATTAAAACCTGTTGCGTAGTTTAAAAGATCTAAGCGGTTTATACTCATCATCATGTTGATCATCAGTTCAACCGATAGACGTCCACTGCTGGACATAGGCCTCACAAAAAAAAAATGGAGAGTAGTTTAGTATTGTGAAGTTTTTTAACGCGCTTATAAAAAAAAACATTTATTTGACACTTAAAAATACATGTTACAAGCCAGTCATAATAAAATAGCACACGAATGTATTGCCACAAATTTGATGCTAACCCCCAAACTAGGCCTGGGCACGCCACGATTGCGGCGGTAAGTCCCCTCTTTGAGAAGTGGTTTGACAGGCGGTATGACGTCCTCACCTTCCACCTGACGCAGGTCCTCATCGGATACGGCTGTTGCGGGAGGTTCCTGTTTCGGATAAGGTGAGAGGAAACGCCCGGGTGTTTCCACTGCGTAGATCGCCCTGAGAACACGGTGGAGCATACGGTGGAGGTCTGCCTGGCTTGGGCGGAGCACCGCCGTGGCCCTGTGGAGGCGATCAGCGGCGGTGATCTCTCGCGTCCGGCCCAGGCCATGATACGGAGCGAGAGTGCATGAGTCGCCTTCACCTCCTTCTACGAAACAGTAATGCTCGCAAATAGGGAGGCGGCGCACGTGAGGGAGAGGCAGTACATGCGTCCTCACGGCCCTAGTCGCCGCAGTAAACGACCTGGGTGTCGGGAATCCCAGGTTGATTCCGGGCCACCATAGCCACGGGCTTGCGGATGGCGAGTAATGGGTAGCTCGCTGTCCGGTAAAGACCAAGCCCGGGTCGACGGCGCGTTGTGTTCCACGCGCGCCTATAAGAGATGTCAGCACCAACTGAAGGGGCCCGCAAGGGCCGATGCCCGATGCGATGTAAAAATTACTTACCTATTACAAAAAGAAGGTAAAACGCACTTAGTATGTAGGAATTAAAATTACAGCAGGAAAGTCTTATGTTAAAGAGTTTTGTGTTTGTATGACTGTGTGTGAAATTGTGTTAGTTGAGTGTATGTGCGTAAATGTGCATGTGGTGGAAATGTGTTGTGTGTGCATATGGGAGTGAGTGAGTGTCTGGTTTGGTTCGCACCTTTGCATAAACTACTAGTTGGATTTGAAAAAATATTTTGCATTTGATAATCCAATTATTGTTTTTTTTTTACAGCAGGTACGCTACTACAGCCAAAAAAGGCAGTAAGAACACGCGAAGGTAGGTTAATTTCAGTAAACTCCAGCTTAATTTCAGTTTTACTTATAATAACAAATACTGAGTATTTAAGTATCACTAGCTGCTCGACAATTTCACCCGTATGTTAATTCCCATAAGAACCCATTTTTCAAATACTGCATGAAAGATGGACAAACCAACAAACACTTTCGCGTTTGAAATATCAGTGGTATATCTGAAACAATAACTACACTCTTTACACAAATGTACTAGATTGTACGCAGGGATATAAAATAGCCTGCCTAGGTACAACTAAAGAGTTATCTGCGCTCTTAACGGGCAGTATTAAAGTGATAAAATCCGGGCGCGTGCAGAGAGCACTCTGTGAACTATTAGGTTACCGGGAGCGAGCTTATCCCTGTCACGCTACCAGCCTACGTCTAGTACATACATTTTACGTAGACATATATGTAATAGTTCCGTTTTAACTCCAAATTCTACCGTCAAACGGGGTGAATGGGGCTGCAAGAGTGAATCGGGACGAAATTTTAAATACGTTTTCAATATTGTTATAGTATAGTTTGTTGCCAAAAAGGACTTAAATGTGATAACTATATTATAATTAGCGATTAAGTGCCCTTGTTGGCAATAAACTATACCTATCATTTCACCGTTAAAATTTTAGTTTCGTCCCGGTTAAGCCCTGCACTCCTATTCACCCCGTTTGTAGGTAACCTTTACTACAATAATATAATATCAACAATATATTATTTTATTTTATAATATAAAATGTACGTACAAGTTCCGTAATTAACAGTGCCACTTCATTAATTAAGACGTATGAGAGATATAAATTATGTCCAAGACTGTGAACAAATGCTATGTATGTGTTTAGTTGCCGCTATGCGTCCCTCATCCAGGTGTTCCCGATACTTGGAAGATATCATCAACCCAATGTACTTTTTGACTGCCATGGTTTTTATCTATGGCAACTGGACCAACGAAGCAGGAATTCAATTCACACATTTATACTATAAAACATAAAAAGACTCTATGACCACTGGCCTCGAATACGATAACTAATAAATCGAGTTTGTTCTCGCATCGAACCTACATTCCCATGACCCGCAGACGCGCTAACTTCAGCAAAATCAATGAAGCGGTTACATGAGCTAGATTTTTGAGATAAATTCCCGCCAGCGTGCTAGAGATTAATACAGGTTACCGGGAGCGTGCCTATCTTGTTTTATCTTGTGTGACGTGCCAGCCTAAGTGTAGCGCACATATGCCTACATGTTATGCTGAGTCATGGCTTTGGTTTTTATGCCTCCATACACCACGAAAAATTATAACTTGCCTACTGGCATCATTCTTTTTACAAGGCAAGTTATAATTTTTCGTGAATAAGAAGAAGATATGTGTGTGGGTTTGTGTGTGTGTGAGATGTGCATTTTTTTATTTTTTTTAAAAACGTTGCCCCACACTAGGAATTTCTCCTGCATTGTGGGTGCGTTTACAAACATTTAAACTCACTATACACAAATAGCCAGACCCGGAACAACTACTTGTAGGTCGTACCAATATTTGTTCCGTGCGGGAATCGAACCCGCGACACGCAGCGCAGCAGTCAATCGCTTAACCGCTGCGCCAACCGTGTCGTCGCATGATATGTGTGATATGTCGTCATGTCCTTTCCAGTTACAGTCCATCCATCGTTTCTTTGGTATTCCCCTCCTCTTATGGGCATCCACAATAAGGGGTAAACACCAGGTTAACCCGCGAAATAGCACCAGCTGGTCAAAACTCAAACTCAAAAACTCAAAGCATTTATTTCAAATAAACCAATTACAGGCACTTTTGAATTGTCAAGGTCGGTGAGTTAGAAAGATGAAGCTAATTGCCCATTCCAAAGCGTAGGTACCTATGGAGAAGAACGGGCAAGAAACTCCATGGGCACTCTTTTAAAATCATGGTATTGTTACAAAAAGTTGGTTACATCATTATGTTGAAATTATCAATGTGAGAACGATGTAAAAAGACGTGCACATTAAAGCGTCCGTAATTAAAACAAAAATAAAATAACAATTCAGAAAATAAAATAAGCCGTGGGAGCTAGGAGATGACCAGTCCCTACTGGCGGCGCCCGTTCACGAACATGACGTGTGGATCAGCACCATTCAGCTCAACCATTTTGAAGGGAACTTAATGATCCAACACACACGCCACCACCAGCGAGACATTTGAGTGAGCATGACATACTCTTAGCTGCTAAGGCACATTCAAGTCAATGAAAGACGTACGTCTTTCATTGACTTGAATGTGCTATGCAATTATACAATACTAAAAGTTTGAATTTATACAATGCAAAGATATCTAGTCTTTTACAGTCTTCAGCAGCTCCAACGTTTTCAAATGCTAATCAATTTGGTTTAACCTACCTTGTGGAGCTGGACAAGCAGCGTTTAGCCAAGCATTTTTATCAGCGATGTAATCTCCCAACTTATAATAAGCATGGCTGCATAGTGTGCGTTTTATACAAGATTTAAATTTCATTTCATTCAGTTGGAGAATGTGGGGAGGTATTTTATTGTAACATTTTAAACAGTACCCCATGAAGGATGAGTCTACTTTAGCCAGTCTGAAGCCTGGTTGAACTAACTGGTCCCTATTTCTAGTCCCAACGGTGTGTCTTTCCCCCCCAGTGGGGTTCCCGCATTGTCGTTGCGGGGGGGCTCAGTAACCGTGGTCACCCTCCCACGGTGAAGCTAAGAGGCACCCTAAGGTGGGGCCGCTCGTCAGGGCTTGTGCCTCCAAGCCGACGACGTAGCGGCCAAAAAGTAGGTTGCGGTGAGGTGCATCGCAGCTGAGGCGGGCCGCGATGTCGAATGGAAGGCATCGCGGCTGAGAGTTACAGGCTGCGGCAGAGGAGGGGTGCCGGTACTTCTGAGTAGCGCTCTTCCCTTCCGTGGCCTGGACGGGGCCGCCACCGTTGATGGCGGACGCGGTGGGGCCGCAGGGGAAGAGGAGTGTCAGTATAGCGTTGGCCGCTCTCCCTATCCCCTGCGGCCGAAAAGTGGTAGGCGGCGGGGCCACTGCTGACCCGTCGCAGGGAGACGTCAGCAGCAGCTGGTGGGGCTCGCAAGGGCCGATGCCTGCCAGGGGTGCGGGTTGTTCGAAAGAGATACCGCGGCCCCTGGCACACGGGCAGCTGAGAGAACATGGGTGGGTTTTAGTCAGTAAAAGTCTGACACGCCCTCCTGCTCCACCCAGAGCGGGAGAAGTCATTTGATGATTTCCCACCCACAAAAAAAAAAAAAAACGGTGTGTCTTTCACCTCTTTTACTGAAAAGATTTAAATTTTTCCTGACGTACATAATGTTCTCATAGATATATTGACAAGGTACCGTCATGATATTAATATTTTTGAAAAGTTCCCTTAGAGAATCTCGCCTACGGAGGCCATATATTGCTCTGATGGCTCTTTTCTGCAGAATAAAAATAGACTCAATATCTGCAGCCCGTCCCCATAGTAAAATACCGTAAGACATGATACTATGAAAGTAACTGAAATAGACTAACCTCGCGGTTTCTACATTAGTGAATTGGCGGATTTTTCTTACAGCATATGCTGCTGAACTTAGCCGTCCTGCAAGAGCTGTTAAATGAGGACTCCACTGTAGCTTTGAGTCGAGCGTGATCCCTAGGAAAACAGTTTTATCGACGAATTCTAGTTTCTCTTTATTCAATACTATGTCACAATCAGTACTTTTAACATTTGGTAAAGCAAATCTTATGCATTTAGTTTTTTTCCCATTTAATAGTAAATTATTAGCAGTGAACCAATTTTGCACCAGCAGTAGGGCGTTATTTACGTCGTCAAGATTTGATGCAAGTCTATTTATTTTAAAAATTAAGGATGTATCGTCAGCAAATAACACAAGAGGTGAGGTCCACAAGGGCCGATGCCAGTCTGGGGTGCGGGTTGTTCGAAAGAGATACCGTGCCCCCGGGCACACAGGCAACTGAAGGGACACAGGTGGGTATTAGTCAGTGAAAGTCGGACACGCCCTCCCGCTCCACCTCTAGGTGCCCCGCTCTAGCGGAAGAAGTTATTTGACAATTTCCCACACAAAAAAGAAAAACCCCGCGAAATACAAACCTTAGGTTATTTGGCATCAGGTCGTATTTTGAATAAAATATGATTCAGTCAAATCATTAACAGAGAGATAACCCCGTTGAATGATGTTTTCATGATACTGTCAATACAACACATTGATGATTTTAATAATTATAATTCTTTAAATAAATACGTGTTACGGTCGCGTATCATATTATAATCAGCACACAATTTGACACTGACAAGCAAATATCAAAAAATCGTAAAAAACATTGAATTTTACAGGCTACCTTAACGTATCTTCCTTAAGGCGGAAATATCTGGAAAACGCTCAAAAAGGTGTTTTTTTAAAGCAGTGTATCTCTTTAAGTGTAAATCATTTTGAAAGCAAAAAAATGTGTAATATATTCAAGTTTTTTTTACATACAGTGATGGAACTTTAAACATAATTAAACATACTTTAATGCATCAAAAACATCATCAAAGTCACCTCTTTATTATCTTTAAAATCAGTTTATTCCTTCGGTAACAATTGTAAACATAATTAAAAATATACCATAAAATTCCAAATGCCAAACTGCATCCAGTGATGGATTATTTATTATTAAATAGTTAATATCTAATTTTATACGATTTTATTTGCATTTTTACGACATACGCTTGCTCATTTGTTATTCGAATTTATTACAACAGATTTTAACCCGTAACAGATTGCTATAAGAACTATTATCGCTCGTAACGACAATATTTAAAGTAACCAGGGCCTTAATACTCAAAATTTCCTCACGACACAATTTGATTCCTAGGAAATATAACAAACAGTAGTCACAAACTGTCAATCGGTAAGAAGTCTTCGTGTAAGTATTTGCCAAACTTTAGAGCAGTGTGGTCGTCTAGCCGGGCGGTCGCATGCGTCACTCGACGTGTAATCCCTTGGGTCCCATTCCATTTTTCCCTTTTGTAGGCACAGGCCAGCGGGGCTGAGGCAATGAGGCTAACATCCAACACTTTTACACTTGAAAATACCGCTCCATTATATTTCTAAGCACATAGAGACTCCAACAGTCGCTGCAATCTGTCCGCAACGTCGGAGAATAAAAGGTATTGTGCTTTTACAACTCTAGTTTCATACAATGCTATGTTTAAAAGAGATAGAAAGCATCGACGTGGGCAGCCATTTTGTTAGAATTTGAAAGTTCACACCGCGTACTTATTGACTCAGTTCCAATTACGACCAATGACTAGTAATTTTGTAACCTAAAAACCTAATTACTTCTTCTTTGCGCTTGTAATTGAACCTAGTCTTACAAAGTATACCTTGATGTCAAAATAATTTACGGTTTCAAGGCTCTGGGGTTTTTGATGTAAGGGCCCTGTGATGTAAAGCTGTGAATTAGACGCTTCGCTGGAATGAATGTTCATTTTTCATCTGCTCCTTTGAATTCATTTCTCGATTATTCTGTAGGCGAGTGAAAGATCCAAGTCTTCGGATCGGTGAACCATGTTTTTCAGTTTTATTCACCTTTCTTTGTTTTTTTTTACAGACGTTTCACTTTGAGTGAAAGATATATAATATATTCAGCCTATAATGTTCCCACTGCTGGGACACAGGCCTCTCCGTGAGGAGTGGGCCGTAATCCACCGTGCGGGCCCAGTGCGGGTTGGTAGATGTTACATATCTTTGAATGTTTTGTTCAATTGCATGCCGGTTTCCTTCGCCGTTTTGAGAGCAGTGGTAATTTTTTTTTTAATTTATTTATTTAGGTTTGTCATTGGTATTTATAATTATTTTAAATATTTACTCTTTCATAAAAACATTTAATCGTACTTAGTAATGCTAATAGAAAATAATTGACGGTATGTCGATTTTTGTAACCAAATACCAACGATGTAGTGCATGGCTGAAAAAAAAAATTACTTTTGTTTGTATTTAATTAAATAATCACTAAAAACCGCCATAAATGCGCCGTTGCCAGCCCGCGTGGGGAGAATGCTCTTAAGAAATCCTGCACAGAATAATAACATTTATCTACAAGGAATTCTGTGAAACGCATTTAAAATTTTTGCAACGGTAAGTTTTTAATTCGGTCAGGTATTTTATTATAGACTTCAGGAGCCATACAAATCACATTTCTTTTTAATAAGCTAGTTTAAAATACGCCCGTGCATAATAGATTCTGGTGTTGAGATCTCATAGATGTATTTCGTTTTCTAGTTGCTATTAAAGTTGCAAATAGACATCGATTAGTTTATTTATACATCTATACATATAAATAAAATTTGAGTGTCTGTTTGTAATATTAAAATAACCGCTTTTTGCTACATGCATATGAATATATATACGGTACATATACCAAAATAACATTTTTTACAATTTTTGTCTGTCTGTCTGTCTGTCTGTTTGTTCCCGTTAATCTCTGAAATGGCTGGACCGTTTACGACGGGACTTTCACTGGCAGGTAGCTGATATAATAAGGAATAAATAAGGCTACTTTTATTTTAGAATTTTTATTTGTTTAATAAAAAACCACGGCTAGTTACAAATATTGCTAGCATCTGATATCTGCTTGAGTACTTCTAAGCTAGCTTTTTTACCAAGTAAAGGTTATACCCATAACTTTCGCTGCCCCTACAGTAAGCCTTCATGAAATACAGTATTTATTACTTCACACAGTCTGTAAGGCAAGTTAATTTAAACTGCAGATTTCCCGCGGGACGCGATTCAGTTTCACACCAGGCAATACTTCAAATTCCATTGCTCGTCGTTGAACGAGATTCTTTTGATAAATAATCTTTGTAATCTGTTCAGCTTTTTTCTTTATCTGGCTTTTCTTTTTTCGTTATGTATCTTAAGGCTTTAAGGTAGGAACTGAGGAGTAAAATTCGAAACTATGAATAAATAGCTTTTGGCAGCGGCTTTGCCCGCGTGAAGGTTGGAAATTATCCCACGGGAACGTACGGCCGGGATAAAAATGTCCTATGTCCTAACCCAGGCCTTGATCTCCCCGTGTGCCAGAGCTTTTAAGGCCTGAGCAGGTAACTGACAGACAAACAGTAAATATCGCATTGATATCATCTTATGCCTAGCCTTTGCCAACAACAATTATTGAGGTATTCAGTCTTACCGGATGCAACTGAATACCAGTATTTTACATGGAGTGACTGCCTATCTGACCTCCACAACCCAGTTACTGGGTAACACTATAGCCCTTCGTGAGACTGGTTGTGTGTTTTCGCAATTATGTAATAAATAAATATGGATAGAGAAATGTGTTTGAAAGATTCGTGATTGAAGAATACAAATACAATATTTCATTCAAACATGATTTGATGTTCTGGTAGGTTTAGGAACAAATTGGTGCAAAAAAACAACTTTTTGTTTAGGAAATTTAGTTGGCTTTTTTTTTCAAATCAAACCTGTATCTATCCTTTTATCTCTATTCTATCTATCTATTCTATTTTATTATCTTCAATTTTCACCATTTAGCTCTCAAAAACTCATGAAAAGATCACACATGACATCAACAAGCTGTCACAATTCGCAAAGCATATATACATTCCAAGATTTCGATTGACACGCTTTACGAATGTCTAGCGTGACGACGTGACAACGTAGAAAGGGTTTCAGTGTACGCCCGCGGTTAGACCCAAAACACATTTTTTTGAAATGGCATTTTTTTAATATCGGAAAAATTGGTCTCTTTGTTCCGTTTTGGTCTGTCGATTTCTGCAAAGAATCGGCTGGGGATGTCGTTAAGGAGATTAAAGGATTATTTTAGGAGGATAAGGCTGAAAATCCGTATTTTGGTTGGAGTGACTGTCATCGGTTTTTGCAGCTTAATTCTTGCAATCCATAACTTAACATCACGCCTTGTGTCCCTTAACAGTTGGGTAGAGGTGTACCTATAGGTATACCTACATTTGAACATGGTCTGGATATATTTAATACCAGTGTCTCTCGGCTTAAACATCTGTTGGTGGAAAGCTTCTTTAAGGAAAAGTAATTGTTTGCTCTGTTTGTTTTTTTTTATTTTATTTGTATTAGTTAAGCGTGTATTATTTATTTCCTAAGTTAAGTCATAAGTAGTTATTTTGTACCTACCGACCTTTTTTGTTGTTGTTTAAGTTAAGTATTTATCAGTGGAAACTTGAAAATGGCCTTCAGTTTCATATTGTTTTATCACATCGTTTATGTTAGCTGTAAGTTCCCGAATAAAATAAAATAAAATAAATTAAATACAATAGTATAGACCCCAGCACATCAAGCTACCCCAAACTGTCAATTTTTTCTAATTTAATATGAACCTTACAGTTACGTTATAAAGTTGAAAATCTATCGCAGAAAATTGACAGATTGGGGTAGCTTGCTGTGCTGGCGTCTGTACATCTATATTTCGCCAGTTATGTTTAAATCCCATGTAATATAGGACGAGCCTATTGCTATCAACCGTGCATAAATCCGGACTCCGGGCTGCTACTGAAAAATTCCAGATAAGAAAAACCCAATAGCGCTTTGCCCGACCTGGGAATCGAAATCCCGACCTCATGATCAGCAGTAGCGCGTGCTAGTGACCACTAGGCCGACGAGGCAGTTCATAATATATACTTTATGCATTGAAACTTGAGCTTTATCGCCTTGAATGGAGTTTTCTTTGGCTCAATCAGTGGAAGATGTGGCAAAATACATAATTTTAGAAAAATACCCATACTAAAAGTTACTGAAATCGATTCAGTAGTCAATTGGGAACGGGCTGCTTTCGGGTCCTGCGTCCATTCTGTTACACCTTGTATAAATATTATATTATGTAATTCGTTATTCCTAGGGTTGTTACTGTGCTGCTAGAAATAAATGTTTTTTTTTTTTATTATTAAAACAGTTGGCAGTTTATTTAAGTTATAATTGAGACCCTGTCCGGCTCAAATCATCAGGTCTTTTACATACAGTCACCACATGCTAAACTTTTTGGGTTTCCGATAACTTGTGAAAACGGTCAGCGACAAGTAAAACTTAACCTCGTGGATCAATCGACCAATGGTTGTGTCCAAATTCCAGAGGCTCTGTCACTCAATTGAAATCTCTTTTTGCCACGCAATTTTGGCGGTAAATGTGACGCAGAAGAAGAACAGAAACACATAAAATAACATGTTAGGTTAAAATATGCGTCACATCCACGCAAAACGGTCATCGCTCAGCATCATGCTACCACCCTATACAAAGCACAGCCGAGCAGCGTTGATGTACCGAGGTCAAACGATATGAACACTACGAACAAAATAAGTTATCTAGGCTATATGGGAGGTAAGCTTTCCAAGAATTATCCAAAGGTAAATGGGCCAATGGCCAACGGGACGACATAGCCCGAAGAATTGCGAAACTTAAGTGGCAGTGGGCAGGGCACATTGCCCGCAGAACAGATGGCCGATGGGGCCGAAAAGTTCTGGAGTGGCGACCGCGCACTGAATGACGTAAAGTTGGAAGGCCTCCCACAAGGTGGACCGATGACCTTGTGAGGGCCGCAGGAGTCCGCTGGATGCGGGAAGCACAGAACCGGTCGAAGTGGAGGAGCTTGGGGGAGGCCTATGTCCGTGTCACAGGTCGTGACCCGCATACGGCGCCTAGGCCTGGAGGTGGCCCTCAACAAGTCGGAGGCCATGGTCTTTCATGGCCCCCGGCGGGCGCCGCCGCTGGGATCACACATCGTGGTCGGGGGGTCCCGAATTGCTGTCGAGTCAACCATGAAGTATCTTGGATTGGTGCTCGACAGCCGGTGGGATTTCGGCCCCCACTTCCAGCGGCTGGTGCCCAAGTTGATGGGCGCGGCTGGGGCGCTATCAACGCTGCTTCCCAATCTGGGGGGCCCGAGCGCCGCCTGTAGGCGGCTCTACGTGGGGATCGTGCGATCGATGGCCCTGTATGGGGCCCCGATCTGGGCGGCTGACCTGACGGCCGGCAGCATCACTGTCCTGCGAAAGCCACAGCGAGCGATGGCCGTCAGAGTCATAAGGGGGTATCGCACGATCTCCTACGAGGCGGCTTGTGTACTGGCCGGATCCCCGCCCTGGGACCTCGAGGCGAAGGTACTCGCGTCACTGTACCGGTGGCGCGAGGACTCGAGGGCGCGGGGCGAATGGCTGACACAGCGACATTTGGAGTTGCGTCGGTCACAGCTTCGCGCTGCCCTGGTGGCGGAATGGCGGGACAGGCTCTCATGCCCTACCGCCGGCCCCGTCACCATCGGGGCGGTCCGGCCGGTACTCGAGCGCTGGCTCGGGAGGAAGCACGGCTCCCTGTCGTTTCGGGTGACACAGGTGCTCTCGGGGCATGGTTGCTTCGGGAAGTACCTGTGTCGCATAAACAGGGAGCCGGACGCTCGGTGTCACCACTGCGTCGACTGTCGGGAGGACACGGCGTGGCACACGCTGGCAGAGTGTGCCGCTTGGGAGGAGCCACGCCGTGCCCTCATCTCAGGAGTCGGCAGTGACCTGTCGCTGCCGGCCGTTGTCGACTCGATGGTCGGCAGCGAGGAGTCCTGGGACGCGGTGGTATCCTTCTGCGAAACAGTCATGTCGCAGAAGGAGGCTGCGGAGAAGGAGCGGGAGATTGCTTCCGCTAACCCGATCCGCAGCAGACGCACCGGGCGTCGGCGGAGGGCGGACAACGCCCTCTTCCAGCCCCCCTAAATGGGTCCAGGGGCGACAGATCCGGGGAAATCTATTGCCCTCTACTTGTTAGGTCCCGAGATGGCGGCGCGTAGTGTTCCACGCGCGCCTCTCTATGACGTAAGGGGGGAGTTTAACACCTCACTCCCCCCCTATCGCGAGGTGGCCCGCAGAGGCGGGCCGGCACTAGCCGGGGATCGCGGAAGTCACACTAGTTCCCGCCCTCCCCGGGGCGGAGGACATCCATGAGGATTTCCCCCCGTAATCAAAAAAAAAAAAAAAAAGGCCTATGTCCAGCAGTCGATGACTGAAATGATGATGATAAAATGGGCCGATATCTATAGTATTTCAGCGCCGGAATTATTTTTCAGGACGGTCATACTTTTGAATACAATGTAAAACACCCACTTTTGTTACCTAATCATATAGGATTTAAAATACGTTTTGAAAGCTTACATCCGCTTACAAAATTCAGTTTTAATCCCTTGAAATTAAAGGTTTTTTAGAGTGTTGTGTGGAAAATTTTCACTTAAGCCTCGGGTTGTTGGGTTTCAAAAATTTTATACAATGCACGCTTTTTTATTGTTGTTGCCGTACGTGAATAACAAGGAATAACTAATTAATGAATAAAAATTGCAAAATTATATCCTTATTTTTTTTTAACTAGTCGCAAACTAAAATATAACGTTAAAAATTCATCCGCATCGCTGTCGACTGGTAATGTACCCAAGAGATTGGCGGCATTGCCACGTTGTATGGCAATGCATACCCCTGACCGAGGTAAAAACTAGCCCTTGGTTTATGGGAAGTGTCAACAAGCCGTTTCTAGATTTCCTTGAAGAGACCATGAGCGCTCGGACTCCACAGCCAGAGGCTTTCAACCCCAAACGGCTCAAAAATACAATTACCAAAAAGGTTTTTAAACTTACGCCGTTTCCGCAGTCTCATAGTTATAAACGTAGCCTTGGTTCTAAGTTTGATAACTTGTCGGGAAAAATCGTGACGAACTGGTAGATAACCTTGTCTTTGGATGAACGACAATTATTGGCTACTGTACTGCTTATGCTAGGAAAACATCGTGGGGATACTGGCATGATCTAGATCTAGTTTTGGTTCTAGATCATGCCGGTGTCCCCTTCCATGTCTTCGTTTGAAGACATGTGACATCTACAAACCCGCACTGGAGCCACGTGGTAGATTGCAGCCCACTCCCTCTCGAAAAGAGGAGACCTGTGTCCTAGCAGCGGGAACAATGTAACAGCAGCATAGGTCGATCAATCAGATTAAGCTACGCTCGCCGTGGATGGGTGACCATCTTTACCTACTAAAGCACTGAGGGGTGCCTCGGAAAGCACGTTAAGCCGTTTGTCCCGGCTGTCATTCGTGGATCGTCACAGTCGTTTCGGGTTGCCCATGCCAGGAACCTGAAAGTCTGACAACTAGTCTTACCGAGGGTTATCGTATTACCCAATAACTGGGTTGTGGAAGTCATATATGTTGTGGTATTCAGTTGCCTGCGGTTAGACTGAAAGCCGACCCCAACATGGTTGGGAAAAGGCGGGCAAATGATGTGTAAAGACCATACCTTACTGTTACATTCTGTAAAGGCTGATACATAATTGTGTACATGTGTACATGTCATTAATTCGACATTCTAAGAGTACCTTTTTTTCCACTCCCACTCCCAGCAGTGGGAACCAGTCTTGTGTAGTTCGTGAACGATGAACGAATAGGAACCGTTTCTTAGCACTGTACTAAAAGAAACGTTTCCGAATGCTGACTTGTAATCGGTCTATTAGTTCTAACAGGTCCTCGTACATTAACAAAGAGCCCTAGCGTATGTACTGCTGAGAGCGAAGACCAAATAGAACTAATAGAAAGAACTAGTTCACTGACCGAAATTAACAAGTACGGAGTGATTTTAAAATATAACCGAGCAGGCACAAGACTAGTGGGAACGTTGTAGGCTGGTTATTTCGTACCTACTAGGACAATTTTAAGTTACTGCTTCTTAAATATAAACACAGACCCGTTGAGACAGTGATATATGTATACTGATCAAAGAGAAGAGTATAAATTAGTCTGCATTTAGAACAAAACACGAGAGGAAAAAACAACAATAAAATATTATGTTTCACAAAACAATGAAACAACACACTAATTGCGTCTCCTATAGGAACCTACGCATTATTGGATGTTTTGACTAGTTTCGGGTTTTCGTATATTTACGGTAATTCGTAAGATTTAAAAGCATCTAAAGATTTACCTCTCACTAATAAACACGGGATAAAATTATTCCAAGTTTAAACCTATAAAAATGTATGGTTATTCCATTGTTATTCCTGGTGAAACTTTATTCCGTGTTTATTAATAAGAAAGAGGGTTAATGTCCACGTCATGAAAATCTGTAATATTCACCTTTTCAACCTGTCATTTTGACATCTTTATGCTAAATACAGGCAGTAAGATATCAAAAATGGCTCTATAGTTGGACAGCCATTATTGTGCGACTATTTTCGATTAGCAATGTACTCATGTGTGGAATTTCGTTGGATAGGGCTTTCTTTGGGATCCCTATGTGGAATATTAAGCTTTAAATAGCTAATTTTTGTTAGAGTCAAGGGTTCGTGCTCCCAGCCAGCTAAATGGTTGTTTTTAGACATGTGAAAAAAATCAGGGCAGTAGTATACAACGTATAATTAACGCAAGACCTCATACACCCCAATTAGAGTGTTGAGTTAAAAGCATAATACAATGACCAAAACTATTATGATATGAATTTGAAATGAATTTTATGATAGCAATCTAAATACAGTCAGCCCATTTGGCTACGAGCTTGACATTTTCGGCAGCGTCCATCAGCCGTCCATCGCCAGTGAGCGGGGGAGGATACTTTAAGAAGCTGTTGCGGCTTTTCAGCCTTTGTGACAAGAGGATGTTATTGTGTAGAAGGTGTCGTGTGTCGGAAGCCATCTTGGCTCTTTCACTTTAGCTTGCCACCGCTCTTCGAATTTTTGGTGGCGCTATCCCAGCTAATGAGTACAGCATTTGCACCGGGGTCGGTTGCTAACTGTTATTATTAAGAAAAGCGTGTTGACCTCAGCATTGCTTTAAAAATTGAGTCTATAGCCATTAAATAAGGTTGAATTTTCTTTGGCTCAATCGGCGGTAGGTATGGCAAAATGACTTTTGAAAAAAATACCCATATCAAAAGTTACTGATTCGATTTAGTAGTCAATTAGTAACAAACTACTTTCAGGTCTTGCGTTAATTCTGTTATACCTTGTATATAACGAAGTTAAAAAAAAAACTAGCACAGACAAGTACAAATTTAAATTTGCAGTTGGCATATAAGGGAGACTATGTTTTTCAACTACAATGTTAAGTTTGTTCTTAGGATAAATTCATCACAACTACGGAACACTTCATTATGCCTGTTCCGACGTGCTCTTCACAGGTTTTTGTAAAAGTTTGCCAATGTTTGCTACATTGGAAACATTACCAATAGGCAAGAATAGCGCTGGTATAGGAAAGATTGAACACAAAATCAGGTACGATAGTAAGATACCTATCTACACATTCTACACGGTTGCCCCTCAGCGCTTGCAACACAAATATATTTCAAAGTAACAAGGTATAACAATAAGATTTGGAGTAGACAAAGCAGCGATATCTGTGACAAAGAGCAGAAATATGCAGGAGGTTCATTACAAAAAAAAACACCCGGCTTCCAAAAAAAAACACTTTTTTTTGGAAGTCGGTTGTTTTTCTTTTTAAGTAAACTTTTTTAGTTGTGAGAAGATATCTGCATCCTACTCAAATAAATATTCTATTTTAAAACACATTTGTAAGCTTTAGTGCATGTTGCAGTATGTTTGTCTGTAGTAAAGCAGAAATTGAAAATCGTTCCTTAAAACGTCCAACCGCATCGCGGAAGAGTCAGGCATTTCACAGATGGCGAGACGAAGTTGACACCTATATGAGGGATTGGTCCAAATTGGTTCTGTACCAAGTTGAGTGAAAAAAGGAAAGAGGATCCGTTGCCGTGCAGTGAGACAATACAGGCGGATTATTATCATTTTCTAGGTTACCAAAGATACAAGTAAGTTACGGTGAATAAAAACTACCTTGGAAAAACCAGAACTAAGTCTCCGAACGTGGTGTCTTCCTTACTGGACATGAAAAGATGCATTTACTCCATTGTTAAACTGTTAAGGGCAAGATGTCCCGGAATTAACGCACACCACCAAACACACCATTTAGAATATTATGTTATATTTATAATACAAACAATGTTTTTTTACCATTATGTACCATTCGTTATAATAATTGTAGAAAAAAAATTGGTCACAATAAAAATCTACTTTCGCACACAGTACACGTATCGTCTATTTTGGTTTGTTTTGACAGTACAGCAGAAGTTGACTATAATTTATGTAGTTTTAATCATTTTAGGGATAAAAATACTTAGTAAAAATCGATTCAGGAAACGATTCCGAACAAACCACTGTCAGAGTGTGCATTAATTCAGTTCATATTTAAGAGCATTCATTCCACGCGGGCTAGAAATAACGCATTTATAGTAGTTCTTCGTGATTATTTTATTAAACACAAACAAAAATACATTTTTTTTTTCAGCCAAGCACTAGATCGTTGGTATTTATAATTATTTTTAACATTTACCTTTTAATAAAAACAGTTAATCGTACTTAGTAATACAAATAGAAAATAATTTACGGTATGTCGATTTTTATAAGTAAATACTAAAATAAATGTAAAAAAAATAGCACACAAACTTGAAAATACCAACGATCTAGTGCATGGCTAAAAAAAATGTTTACTTTTATTTGGATTTAATGAAATAATCACGAAAAACCGTCATAAATGCGCCGTTGCCAGCCCGCGTGGGGAGAATGCTCTTAAAAGAATACTTTAAGAAATCATAAATGTAACTCAGGCTCCTCGTTCACTTCAATATGGAGACATCTCAAGGAATTAGCCGAGCCTAGTTTATATTGTTATTTGTCCTAAGTTCATTCAGGCTGTTACGAATAACCCTTCTGCATCTAACTCTATAGTGGTAAACAAACAGACGCAGTAGATTTATAGCGGCAGAAGCTTTCATTGAAATTAGATGATCGTCCAACAGAATTTATTTTATTGCTTTTGAGAAGGAAAAACATTGTTCCGGGCCATTTTACTGCTGGGGCTCCCTAGCTATGTGGAGAGAGGTGTTGGACTAACAAAATAGTTTACAAAAAGATGGCAAACGTTTTAATTGACGTTGGCACACAGATAGTTTATAACCTGGATAAGCATATAGGTAGTACGTCATCACATCAGCCGGGAGACGTCCAATGCTGGACATAAGCCTCCCCCAAAAGGGGGGAATTTGCCATAATCGCCACGCTTGGCAGGCGGGTTGGCGATCGCAGTATGGTGGTCAAATGGATAGAGAACGCTGCTGCCCATTCTCTAGTAAGTCCCTTAGTCGCCTTCTACGACACCCACGAGAAGAAATAGGATGGTGTTATTCTTTTACGTCCGGCACCACACGGAACTGGTAGTACATACCTGTGGTATAATTTCCAAACTTCACGCGAGCGAAACCGCTAGCAAAAGCTAGTGAATAATAAAACTTTAGAGTGATTAGATCTTTGCGTTTTGATTGAGGTTTCTACCGATTTTGTTTTATTTGTTAGAAAGGTGAATTAGTCGGGAGTGTTCTTAGACAAGTTTCATCAAAATCGGTTAAGCCGTTTGAAAATGATCAGCTCTTTTCTGGTTGGTGAAGGGATTTGACCATCTTCCACGGGTCTGATCAAGTCGAAATTTGGTATTCTATTACTTCAATGATACTAGACGAACAAAGTAACCTTGAACTGATGCTGGAGCAACACCTGGAATTTCCAGGATACCCAAGTTACTCACCAACAAACAGCAGAAGTATCGTATTTGGGCTCATTGAAAAGGTCTCAATGAATAGGTTGTGGATCGGATTGTGGATAGGATGTGGATGGTGATCAGGACGAAGAATGAGGATAGATTAGTAACAAACTTCACTGTGGGAAACTGACGCAACGCTGCGCAGATTTAAGCGAGACCTTAAGTTTAAAAAGCAGAAAATAAAAGTTAAATTTAAAATTTCAAAAACCCCCGACCCAAAAAAAAACTCTAAAAAGTTAAAAATAATATTTATTGGTCTTTTAAGTTGTAGGTAATATTTTGATCAACGTATTGTCAAGTCGGGGGACGGCTAATGAACATGTTAGGCCACCTCTGTTTGGCGTTTTCTTTGACCGTCCCCCGACTTGATACAACTTAAAAGACCAATAAATATTTTTTTTTTACTTTTTAGAGTTTTTTTTTTGGGTCGGGAGTTTTGTTTTACTATGCAATGAGCATTCTTCTGAGAAACTGATGATTTATTTTTAGATTTTCATGGAAGCTTAAGAAATCTTGGCGTGACGATTTGGACTCTTTCCTGACCGATTGGCCGGAGAAGGCACAACGTATAGATAATTGGATAAGTACGGGGGAGACTTTTTCTCAGCAGTGAGACAATAAAGATTAACAGGAAAAATAAATTAAAAGATTTTCATGACTTATCATTTGGATGCATATTTTAGACATTTTGATTGCATATTTTTTGGTAAGAAAGTAACTTTTACGAGTAATTTGCAATACTACAAACTAATTCATCAAATAGTCCTCTTTCCCGAATATGCAGAGGAAAGGAAGGACCACTTTTTTTTTATGTAGCAGTGTGCATTACTAGCACCATATGGATGAATCAAGGGTCTGAATTTTAGTTTTTTTTTGGCTTATCTAAAAATAATACCTACTTACTACTGGATGGTGCTGATCCACGCGTCAAGTTCGTGAACGGGCGCTGTCGGTTGAGACTGGTCATCTCCTAACTTCCAGGGCTTATTTTTATCTTGTTTTTAGAATTGTTTATAATTACATTTTTTTTACATTGTTCTCACATACAGAAGCAACAAGAATAATGTTCCCAAGATTTTGTAATATTTCAACTAGATTTTAAAAGAGTGTCCGTGGAGTTTCTTGCCCGTTCTTCTTCATAGAGATCTACGTTTTGGAATGGCCAACTAGCTTCAACTTTCCAACTGATCGACTTTTTGACAATTCAAAAGTGCCTGTAAATGGTTTAATTGAAATAAATGCTTTGAGTTTGAGTTTGAGTTTGAGTTTACTTAAACCATCAACCGGCAAGAGTTCTTCGTAAGATGGAAAGTCCCATAAAAACCATATCACGTCTACCCAAAGTGACACCTGCCACTTTCTCTCACCCCATGTTCTTCACACGTTCGATTTTATTACTGTTCTATGGCGTTTGCACCATTTACCCTATAACTCCCTTAGGAGAGCATGCAGTTATGCTTAGATAGCATTTATTGCGAGGACTTCTTCACCCTTATTCGGTGGAAAACCCCAACGGTCTTGTAATTGCAAGCAAGGTTGCCAAATACATACATAAACTCACGGCTTTTTCCCATAGGCGTAAGCAGAAACTACAGATTGGCACCTACTACGATCCCTACATACTCCTTTTGCTTAATTTACGTTCATACATCAATGGCCCTAGTGTGAGTTACTTTTATCCTTCTTGTGTTAACACATCGACCGCGTTCAGTGCTCCAATTGGCCCTTCACCAACCCAGGACCAATCGGAGCGATTTAACTTTAGATTTCGCACCGAAATCTCGATTTTTTGACACGCCGCAACATAAGTTTTTTTTTTAAATAAACTACAGTTTTGGCACTAATAAAAGCGCTAACCAATTTAATTAGTATTTTTAAAGATTGCAGATTTTCAATTCAGTTTTTCTTAAACGTTGTGAAACAACAATCTAAATCATTATGAAATTATGTTTTCAGCACATGAAAAGTTATCTATGAAGGAAACACATTGGTTGCTTTTTTTGGGTGGGAAATCATCATATAACTTCTCCCGCTCAGGGTGGAGCGGGAGGGCGTGTCAGTCTTTTACTGGCAAAAACCCACCCGTGTTCCTTCAGTTGCCTGTGTGCCAGGGGCCACGGTAGCTCTTTCAAACAACCCGCCCCCTGGACATTGGTTGTTTTAAATACGTTTGGAAATCTTGACGTCATTCAGTCATGATTCATTATTCTCCTGCCCTTAGTCCGATGGAGTCAGCGCAACATGTCTTTTCCATACTTATCTTTAAGTAGTCATCACGGTAGTCACTCCCTTTCCAACCATATAATATTTCACACATTCCATCCAATCGTTTCATTGGCTATCCACATTGATACTCAAAACTTTCCTTACGATATTTTCCTCATTCCTCCATATGACATACCTATAGGTGTCAACCGATTTCCATACAACTTTTCAGTTACAGGCCCCAGTTTCAGATTTCCTCTTATTAATGTATTCATTTCTTATTCTATCCATTCGTGTAACACCACGGATCCCCGGACGGCGAGTAATGAGTAGCTCGCTGTCCGGTAAGGACCAAGCCCGGGTCGACAGCGCGTTGTGTTCCACGCACGCGCCAAAAAGAGGTCAGCACCAACTGAAAGCCCGCAAGGGCCGATGCCCGCCAGGGGTGCGGACTGTTCGAAACAGATACCGCGGCCCCTGGCACACAGGCAACTGAGGGAACACGGGTGGGTTTTAGTCAGTAAAAGTCTGACACGCCCTCCTGCTCCACCCAGAGTGGCAGAAGTTGTTTGATAATTTCCCACCCTTAAAAAAAGCACCACACATCCCTCTTAGCATTCTCATCTCAGCTGTATGCGATTGCTTTTCGGTCATCCCTTTTGTCAATCATTAAAATAAATATGTGGGTAGACCTAACAAAGAATAAAATGCGTTATGACCTCATTTTACACAAATTAGCTTAGAGTTAATTAGTACTTAACTTAATAGATGTTTCAGTTTAATGAAGCTTATAAAACAAAGAATGCCGAGACAAGGCTTAAATTAAAATTAAAAGTAAACTTTAAAGACTTGAAGTTTTCTAATAAATATAAAAGAGATTTAAGATTGTTGTGGAGTTTGTACGTAATCTCTTATTAAAGTTATTATTATGCTTTACAGTTTTTTCATGTGAAAAGAATTAGGTAATTGGTGCACTCAGAGATTTTGCTGAATAAAATAGGGTGTAGAAAGGCCATAATAGATACTAACTAGAACTAAGTAACATTAAGAAACAGTTATTGGTGAGAAACAATATTCATTTATTTTTGTAGCGAAAAAGCGCTATTTACGGTACGGTCACAACGAGCCTATACAAGGTGTAATTTTAATCACCTTTAACCTCATAAGGGGTCATTGTACTCATCATTATGAACAACTTTTACTGCCGGACCAAACCTGAAATCGCGAAAAAAAATCAGCTGTTGCCTACATTTATGTTCGCATAACTCGTCAAAATGTAAGGAGCAGCTGATTTTATTTTCGCGATTTCAGGTTTGGGCCCATAGTAAAAGTTTTTCGTAATGACGAGTACAATGACCCCTTATGAGGTTAACGGTGATTAAAATTACAGCCTGTATAATGTTCCCACTGCTGGGACACAGGCCTCCTCTCTGTGAGAGGGAGTGGGCCATAATCCACCACGCGGGCCCAGTGAGGGTTGGTGAACGTCACATGTCTTCGAATTTTTGGTTCTAAGACATAACGGTGAAGGAAAACATCGTGAGAAAAATAATAGTTAAAAAAAAAACTAAAAAAAACACGCTTTATAAACCAAACTAAAAAGTAGAAAATAATTTAATTCTATTAAAAAGCGTGGGGTGCTTTTTGAGGTATTTTTATAATCAATTAATATCAAGCACCCCACGCTTTTTAATATCTATAATTAAATTATTTTCTACTTTTAGTTTGGTTTTTAAAGCATGTTTTTTTAAACTATTATTTATTTTCTATTTTTTAGTTTTGCTAACTACAAAAGCGTGTTTTTTTTTCAATTTTTTTTTAAATTATTGAATTGTCATAGGTCCTCGATAAGTCTACAAAGTTTAAATGAAATCTGACCGTTTAAAGTGGGTCAAAATAGCGTCCAAAGGAGTCGGTTACATACAAACATACAAACAAACAAACATACAAGTGAAGCTAATATAAAGCGTGTAAAAACGGCATGTCCTAGAACCAAAAAATTCAAAGACATGAGACATCTACCAACAGATAGATTATAGCCCACTCCCTCTAAAAGAGAGGAGGCTTGTGTCCCACCAGTGGGATTATTATGGTAAACATAACTGGCGTAATGAAGGTGTTCTATAGGTACAACTCTGCCCAGCCCTTCAGTCGGGGTTACAGGCGTAATGTTATGTTGTTTAAATATGTAATACAATTAAAGGTTTTAATTGATTATTATTAAGAGGCGTGCCGGAAGACGTACAGTTGGAAGGCCTCCAACAAGGTAGACCGATGACCTTGTGAAGGTCGCAGGAATCCGCTGGATGCGGGAAGCACAGAACCGGTCGAAGTAGCGGAGCTTGGGGGAGGCCTATGTCCAGCAGTGGACGTCTTTCGGCTGAAATGATTATGGTGATGATGGAGAGACATAAGTGCGGTAGTACTTAAGCCTTTTAACATCCATACAACCAAGCCTAGCATCACATCCATTTAACATCAAAACTATATTATCCTTCAATCAATTAAACTAAACACACTGAAAAGGTATCAACACTTCCAAACACAATTAACTCCACAGAATTTCAACAGCAATTTACTAAAAAAGCAACGACGGAACCCTAATTCTCGGTAGTAATTGTTCGCAAAGGGTTCCGCTCAACATCTTACTTAATGGAAATAAGGGTGAAATTGGCTGCCTTTGAGGACCTCGACGGTTTATTTTCGTAAGAGGTTTTTGTTGCAAACCTCTTATGTTGCTGTAAAAGGCGCCCTTGGATAATTTACAAAGGTTTCAAGCTCGATATTAGTAACATATTTTGTATTGGGAGAACTTGAGTTTTGAGGGTTTTCTCAACTTTCAGGAGTCTATTATTATTATTTATGTTCTTCAATATGTGAAGGGAAATTTTATATTGGCTGGAAGCCCCTGGGTAGCTCGCTAAATTCAAAATTTCTTACATTTTTCATTGTAGTTTACAAGAAAAATGACTCGCGACCGTAACACGTACGTGTCGTGTATTGGTGGCGCCAAAGCATAGCGGACAGTGCCATCTAACAATTTGATTCGTAAACGAATAATCATGTTACTGGAAACGCAAGCGAGGCCTACCGCTTGGACACGATCGTTAGTGGAGGGGATGCAGCGATGACTGGCGAAGGGACCGAATGCGGTTACAGTCAGTCGAGCTCGGATAATCTAGATAATCTAGGCAAACGTTCAGTACCAACGCACGTGTTTGTTTCTGATGCACATGTTTAATTCATTTGTTACTCGCCACTTTTATAAAACGTTATTTTAAATTAAAATGATCTTTTCGTTCGAACTTTCTTTAACTATATCGGATCGCGAAGAAAACACCCGATGTTTTGCATCTCGGCCACCATGATGCGACATACAGGATAAAATTTTATCCAGTACGCAAACTGTAACCACGAATTCAGCATATCATTCTGGACCCCCAGCAAAGAAAAAAAAACAGCTGTTACATACATTTTGACCGCGTGCTGCACTTTTCTGTGAAACAGCAATTTTTTTTTTTTTTGTATAACCGACGAAAAATTTCTACGCTACCGGGTCTAGAATGATATGCTGAATTCATGGTCACAGTTTGTGCACTGGATAAAATTTTATCCTGTTATAGTAGGAACTAGGAAGTAAGGAAGAAAGAAGGATAGTAGTATGTACACCGGCTAGATTAGGCGTTTTGGGGGACTGTCTTATGTAATTTTGACGTTCAAAAAGTGCTGACTCTCAGCCTAGTTCGAATAAATGACTTTGGATTTAGATTTAGATTTCGCATTGTATCTTATACTTTGCTTGGATGCTCGTTGCTCGCCAGGCCGTTTTTAGTTCCTAACTCTACTCGCGTCTCGTTAATCGCCGCAGTGGGACAGCTGTCTAAAGCGCTGTAGATATCATGACGCTATTAGAATTTGCTTAAAATTACTTGTTTACTTGTGTGCTTGTTTACCTTGGTAGGCTGCGAATAGATCGTCTATTCTGTTTGGGTGGCTCGTGGTTTGTTCGGTTGCCACGACTCACGCATCGAGCAATGATGATTGCTGATGTTTAGCGGGCCACACGCTGTTTGTATACTTTATGGAAGCAGTTTCATGCTTTGGACTAGGGTTGTAACCTTAGGTAGTAGGTAGAAACCTTATATTTACTTTACACGACTAATATTTTAACCGAACTTCGCCTCCGCCTTTGTAAATTCGGAACTTTCGCAAAAGAAACCGTACCTCAGCCAACAGCCGTACCTCGGACCACATGTTAAGCCACCGTACGGAGAAGAAGATAAAGAAACATTATAAGGCTACTTACGAACACTTAAATGAATTAAGAGATTCAGCATCTCTATTCAATTCAATGTATTACATAAGAACCCTGACTTAGCATGTTCAATTAATCTGTCTATCTAGCCTAGCTTTTTGCCCAACTTGTTTGCAACTAAGTACTGTTCGTTAGAAAACCAGCGTCAGACAGCAAGTACCTTTTTTGTGCAGCCGCGAGGTACACACTGTTGTTGTTATTTATTTTCACTTTTCTACTTTGTTGTTTTTGTGTATACGTACGTATTTTGTGTTTCACAAATTGTCCAAATAAATGGTCTTCTCTCTTTCTTATTTTTTTGGGGTCAGCTTCGACACTAACCAGAAAAGCTACTGTTTATCTGACCTCCACAAACCAGTTACTGGATCACAAGTCACAACCACATCCAGTAATAAAAATAAAATAACATTACATAATAAAGAATAATTACAATAATTCGCATAAAACGCAATAACGAGTAGCCCATTAAATCTGCGCACGTCTTAGGTGTGCCTGCTAATATACTTACAGGGTGTTCTAACACATTTACAGGCTGTTCTAATGAGCAATTGACGCGGGCGCCCCCTAACGTCACTAATTATGACGACAGGGGTGATGGTTGCTAGGCAACGAGTCTTGTTAATTTTAAATGTGTACGTAGTATGCTATGTTTTATACGTGTGTGAAATCATGCGTGTTATCTTTTCTGTTAAGTTATTTTATCTAAAGCTATAAAGACGTCGTAAGCCTATAGAAATAAGAGAATGTTTTGAAACATGTGAAATTAATTAGACTATTGGACGTCGTTTTCTTCTTCAGTACAGTCATTTTAGCTAGTTTATTAGGCACGTTTTCATTTGATTAAAGCAACAGAAATAATTTATCTGTAGCTGGATCTTAATCCAGGAAAATTGAGAACTTCTTTATTGCTTAGCTTAAACCTGCGCTGTACCTAAGACCAGTATGCATTAGTTATTTAGCTGACAATACGTTCTCCTGTCCAAATATCTATAATTTTTACAACAATTCCATAAAAACAAGGACGTCTAGTTTTTCCCGAATTTGAAAACTTTCCAGGATTTATTTTTATTTTCCTTTCTATGTAAACCTAGTTCGGACTATTGGAAACATTTCAAAACAAAAAATGGCCTAAATCGATCAAGCCGTTTTCAAGAAATGCGCTTACCAACGAACACCATTTTTGCGTGACAGCATTCCTCTTGATAAGTGTAGGTATTGATCGTAACATAACATCACGTTTTAAAACCCTACAAAGTACATATTATTTTAAAAATAAACCTATATTTTTGTTTCAATAAAATCACTTCCCCTAAAATAATCCCCATATTTTCCTTTACGTGCCGGCCGGTATTGAATGAAAAATGGCGGCCAATCACATGTCAGTTTCAGTTAACGTCAAAACCCACGCACGTTTATAAAATACAACACGCTGTATAATATTATGTACATAAAGTATTTATGTAAAAATGGCAATATTTATACATAGCGTTTGGTCGGTCTGTTGGCACTTGTTCCACCGCTGGCAAGTAAGCGAGTGGAGTTAGCAACTAAAAACGAGTTAGCGAGCAACGAGCAGCGAGTGTGCGAAAGCGACGAGCGATTACTCACTGGTAATAACAGCCGTACGCATCAATCGATCGGCTTAGTCGATTCATACGAATTTATTCGCCCGTAATGGGCGTATCGACAACTCCAGAAATACGAATTAGGCAATAGGCACATTTTTTATTTTATATATTTGATACACTACTATTACTACTTTTGGAGCAGTACAAAACAGTAAACAAACCCTTCCAGGTTAAATTCTTACGCGGTCATTCACTAAACGAAATTAGGACGAAGGTTTTCGCTTTATATTTACCTACATTTTTGCTTTGTTTGCTGCTGATCTCATACATTGTTATTGTAATTTTACTTATTCAACACCTGCTTCGTCATTAGACGACGATTAGTTATGTTAAAATTCAAATCACATAAAGTAAACAGTAAACTGCTGAACTGTATCATGTTCTTATGAGAAATAAAGATTATTTAAACCTATATCTCAACACATTGTCCAATAATTATTGTTTAAATAACATGACTAAATTGTAATCGAAAAATCATGGAGGAAAATTTAAGTTATAAAATTAACCACAATTATTCGCAATTAATTGACATGTTAGGTAATTTTAAATTATAATTTCGGGTTCAATTATTCAAATAACAAATCAGATTTTGTCAGAATTTGTAAGTGGCACTACATATTGGTAACCACATGTACGTTATCTGATCCATGTGTTTACATTTCCAACAGATACTTTTAAAATATGTATACTATAATCCTCTTACTAATAAACACAGAATAAAGTTATAACAGGAATAACAAACGAATAACCATACATTTTCATAGGTTTAAACTTGGAATAACTTAACACTGTGTTTATTAGTAAGAATGTTAAGGTTTAACCTAAATCATAATGAGCTGTACCTACGTGTCGTTACTGACACACTCTGTCCATAGACACAGTTTCTCAAAATAAATCAATGTTTATCCAGCCACTCGTCATCTCACAGCTCACACACACGCATACACAGAATCCTACTTAATCGCCTGTCAATCATCGTTGAGCGGTTGACAGCGTACCCTCCCGTGCCGCTATAGGCACAGACGTGACCTAAAGTCCACAAACAGTGCGACATGTTAGGGTTAGCTTAAGACATGATTAGTGAATGACGTGAATATATTAGAAGGACGTGAACTCAGATTTTAAATATCTGGCTTTTTAATAGACCTTAATCGGAAGTCTAAACGCTGAAGGAAAACGTCGTCAGGAAACGAGCATGTCATAGAACCAAAACTTTGAAGACATGTGACATCTTCCAACTCGCACTGGGCACATGAGTAACCAAACGGAACAGAGGCAAAGCTTCTTAAGAACGTGCAAAATTCCCAAGGAGTACAATGGGTAAGCCCATTGTACTCCTTGGGGTAGCTAAAGTATGATACATTTTTATTTTTCTTAGAATTCATACACACAGTACATTAAACAACCATTATTAATAATAAAATACCACGTTTTTACATTAACCGGTGTAGGCCGGACGATGACTTTTGACGTTAAGTAGCCGTCAAGTCCCGCGCCGATATCTGACAGCTGACCTTGCTCACAAAAAAGGTCCATTCAAGTTTTTATAATATTCAAACTTGCAACTAATAAACAACGTGCACTAACCCTGAGATTGTCAACTGGCTGTGCCAGCGTAAACCGGTTTTTTCCAGTCTCGTCGAGTACGCGACAATCGACCAGTGGTCACGCAAACATACCCCGCGTGCTTGTAGTAGTGCAACCAATTCGCGCGGTTGTATGAAGCTTTGTCTCTGTTCCGTTTGGTTACTCATACGCACTGGGCCCGCGTGGTGAATTACGGCCTGCTCCCTCTCTCTGAGAGCAGGCTTTTGTCCCAGCAGTGGGAATATTAAAGGCTGATTATGCTAATCTGGAGTCTAATAAAAAGAAATAAATAGGTCAAATGTGCGGTCTCGATCATCAAATCAAAAAGTTAATTTTGAAGTGTAACTTCTTAAGATGAATCTTATCGACATTTTTTCCATACAAACTTCGGGAGTGTATTACTCCACTGTTCGACAGTGTACATCATAAATTAAACATGGTATGGTTTTGTCTCATTGGTACCATTGTCTGTACAGTAACAGAATACTAAAATAAAAAGCCATTATAAAGTTAGGAGCCAACAAAGATTCGTTTTTCTTGCTAATTTAACCTAAATTTGGGCATGTTTAAGTAATAAAAGAAGTGTAAAATCTCCAAAACCAAGTCGGTACCGACAAAGCTCAAATATCGAAAAGTTCAATAAACTTTATTGGTCATTGATTTATGTAGTGGTTTATCCATAAAACCCGATCTTCCGAAGATTTTTTCTTAATTTTTTACGCACCTGTTTTACTATACATAAGTGATCCTGCATCTCACTCAATAACGTTGTGCGTGTAGACTGGCGTCTAACTGCTCATCACTGATACTACCTCTGTCGGACACGAAGCCTGGTGAGACAGCGTGCTTTTTAGCCAGGCCCGTCAAGTAAGTTCGAGCCCGCGACTAAATTCCCCTTAATTATTCTACTGCTAGGTAGCCCACATAATCCGCTTACTTTACTAAATTAAACAAAAGAAAATCATTGTAATTTTGAAATGATTTGTTGTTCACTATTAGAATGCTCCATGGTCAGTGGACAAAGTAGAAATTAATTAACCAATTATAGACTGCCAAAATAAAGCAAAGAGATCATTCAACATAATTATAAACCTAAAGTATATCATAAGTCACATAAAGAACATCCCTTTTATTAAATTGGGTCTGTCACCCAGAGGCAAAAATAAAAAAGACTTCTCCATTTTTTTATTTACATTGTCCGCTTTCACTGCCGGATTTTATTTAAAAAGCTTTCTTGTTTACCCACAAAACATTGGGTGGCCATATTATTATTTATTCAAATAAACCTTGTTTTAAGGACTTAACGGCATCCCACACAACACGTGTTCTCTTTTCGAAATAAAAACATTTTATGCCAGTTGGCGTGCGAGTGACAGTCAAATTATGTGCAGCTCTGACTAAAGTGTGTATTATGGATGTCATATTATGTGCGTTTTACGGAATTTTGCACTACTACGTTATGATACGAGTATATGATGTGAGTGGAAACGCCGGAAGAGACATTGGACATATAGTGACCTTATTGGTGATGAGCTTCACGATGCATGATCTTCTGTTGGAACAGGCATTGGATTAGCTAGGAATTTTGCCTGAATTAGCCAGTCATTTAATGAGATCATAAATTACCCCTAATAATAAATAATCCTACCAAAAATATTTCATGTTAAGTAGGCTCCCAAAACTTAATAACGGTTTCACTGTCAAAAAGTTATAAAAAAATCTAGTAAATATGCCTAAACTTTATCGAAATCCGTTTAAACGTGGAAAGGTACCTTTTCACGTTTAAACGGATTTCGATAAAGTTTAGCAAGAAAATATAATTGTATTCCTGGAAAGGTATTTTTCGACGCGGGTAATATATTTTCTAGGTTGGGCATTGCCCACCCTTGCTACGCCCATGGCGACAGGTTAGCTCAAAGCTGCAGTGGCCCTTTATTCAATAGGCTTTCCAGACATGGCCCTGCATTGTTACACTTGCATAAAATTCTAACAACATAATATCTGGTTAATTCTTCTCAGGGCTCAGTCAGCTAGGAAATGTCGGCGCCATCTAGTCTTAAAATATTGATCAACAAAAAATTGACGTGTAAAAGTGTTTTCAAAGATCTACTCACATAAATAAACATTTCGTTTCATGTAGATGTTCTTCAAAAAGGTCAAGTGCGTAGTACTCGCAACCGGTGTGCGTGTATGACCAGTGGCCCTAGTATGAGTTTGCGCAGTGAGCGATTTGGCGCTCCGATTGGTCCGTCACCAATCCAGGGCCAATCGGAACGCCGAACGCGCTCACTGCGTTTGGTGTAGATGGTTAAATGAAACTCACACTAGGGCCTCTGAGGCCTTAGTGTGAGTTTCATTTAACCTTCTCGATCAAACGCTTCGAGCGCGTTTGGCGCTCCGATTGGCCTGGATTGGTGACGGCCTCTGATGTATGAACGTAAACGAGGCAAAAGGAATGTAAGTATCGTAGCAGTGGCGTTCTGTAGTTTCTGCATACACCCATGACGAAGGTGTGAGTTTATGTATGTTTGTTTGTACGTTATGATAAAGTCACAGCCGATATCAAAACGCCAAAACGAAATCTGACGATATTTTTGCTTACAATTTTAGGTTTAATACCATAACATCACTCACGCCTTTATTTCCTGAAGAGTTAGGCAGAGGTGCACCTATAGTTCACCCACACTAGTTATGTTTCAATCCCATGTAACAGGGGCGAGCCTATGACCATCAAAAGGGCACAAATCTAGACTCCGGCCTGCTACTGAGAAATTCACAGACACTGCCCGACCCATGAATCGAACCCAGGACCTCTTGCTTAGAAGTACTATTTGCGACCACTAGACCAACAAGGCAGTGATAATATAATAACTAAAGTCTGTTCGCCGAGAATCGAAAAAGTCAGGGTTTCTAAACTATTAAACTATGACATATAATAATAAAAATAAATATAATTTCTAAAATAAAAGTAAGTAACTTCTTATTACATCAGCTATCTGCCAGTGAAAGTCCCGTCAAAATCGGTCCAGCCCTTTTAGAGATTAGCCGGAACAAACAGGCAGACAGACAGACAAAAATTGTAAAAAATGTTATTTTGGTGTATGTACCGCGTATACATCCATATGCATTCAGTAAAAAGCGGTTATTTTAATATTACAAACAGACACTCAAATTTTATTTATCTGTATAGATGTATAGGTTACGGATAAAGCAATTGATTGATTTGACGACATGGTTGGCGTAATGGCTGAGCGATCGACTGCTGCGCAGCGTGTCGCGGGTTCGATCCCCGCACGGAACAAATATTTGTATGATCTGCAAGTAATTGTTCCGGGTCTGGGTGTTTGTGCTTGTGAGTTTTCTATGTTTGTAAACGCACCGATACAGGAAGAAATTCCTAGTGTGGGGCAACGTTTAAAAAAAAAAAAAAATTTTTGGTCTCAAAAAACCAAGATTTCCTTGCAAATATACTCATAAAAAGACAGTCTCATTCGACTAGCATCAGCATTCCAACCGAGTAGACTTTGAACGTTCAAAACGTCTGGTTAAAGCACACTTAATTAGATAAAAGTAATTGTAATGCTTCAGAAAGACCCTTCAGAAACAATAAAAATGTAATTTGGAAACAAAAACCGCGTAACGACGCTTTAAGTATATTGAGTACCTTTTTGCTCTTTATTTCCATTTCTTCTCTCCCTGTTTTTTCTCTTAGTGAAAGAAAGAAAAAAATCTCTTCATTAATCTATTCATTACAAAGGTTTATTCGAAAGACTGACTTATTTTCAGGTTTTTTGGTTTATTTTTATATGCAAATACTACGCTATATTAAATATTGGTGATCCGATTGTAATCTTTCACCATTTATACGAACGAACGTTGTGGAGCAGATGATTTTTTTTGAAATCTGTGATTGATTCGAAAAAAATCATCTGCTCAACAACCCAAATCACGCAATGAATATTGCTGATCGGTCAAAATTAACGGCTATGGGGTAGAAGTCTTAGCATTAACTAATTTTCTAATCTTGCTCCATGAGATATTTCTATTTCTAACTAAAACTGCGTGCCTAGATATTTTTTAAAAGCTTTATTAGCACCAGAATTTTCACGACCACAAACTCAGAGCTAAGCCTCTTTCGTCACAACACACTACTAATTCCGTAGTTACCAGAAAGGCACGAACAACTGACAAACTATTTAATCTCACAGATGACGGGCCACCTCACGCTCCGACCGGAATAATCGACGTATTCCGACCAATACCAAAATGTTTCCACTCACGAAGTTAGGCCCCGGTCACGGAAACGAGCGACGCGACTTGCGTCAAGCGACACGCGGTCGCGTATCTTGTGGTCTTCGCGTGAGCATCCTTGCTCCGCAAGTTCCTCGCCTATCAGATGCTTCATTCTCTTTTCTTTCATTCGGCATCTTACACTCAATGTGAAAGATGCCGAGTGACCGATGGCCGGTGAAGCAGACGAGTCCTGGAGTGGAGGTAAAGCGGAAGCAGTGTACTGAAATAGGATGAGTTAACTCGAAATGAAACGTCGGAACACAACAACATTGAAGAATGAATTCATTCGTGAAAGACTCCAACGATGTTAGGTTTTGGTATTTAGCATGTTTCACTCGCCTACGGAATAATCTAAAAATGAAATGAAGGAATCGGAACCATTAGTTCCTATACAGCATGTATCAGGAAGGTGTGTTCATATTTAGTGTATAGACCATCAAACTGTGAAACTTTCTCAACTTTAAAAATATCAACTGACGCATACAGAACTACAATACCTACTCGACCTAAATATATATTTTGGCTGTTTATTTTTTCCCGCAATTACGATATTGATCCCATGGAGAAAGTTGAGCAGTATGATGGTGTGTTACCATACCCTTAAATATAAACACACCATTCTTTCATCAAACATGCTGTATATTTTTTGGCGCATTGGTGTGAACATGGAACCAACAAAAATGAAGCGTCTGATATCTGGACAACCCTTAGGACGAAACTGAACATAAATCAGCACTTCTAAACCGCGTTCAAGAGCTGTCAGCGTCATTATTGTTGTGGAATATTGACACTGACAGCTATCGAACATAGTTTAAATGTGCTGATCGCATTCAATTTCGTTGGCAAAATTGACACTTAGTCGCTATCGCAACAATGCAAGAAGCATATCGCTTGAGCGTATGGCTTGCGGCCACGGGTTTATGACACATTATTAAACTCTGTTTTGTTTTTGAACAGTGTGTTTTCATGTCAATATGAACGTAAAAGGGTGAACAACGTCATTCTGGCAACGTTTCAGTTCCACATATTTTATTCTTGCATCAGAATGGATTTTAAAAGCGTGATAAATTTTTCTGAATAATTATACCGCCATTGAAGTTGTAGTTAGCTGTTGTGGTTGGTTAAATTAAGGACAGTCAATGATAATAGCCAATTTACTTTATATTTCCCACGGAATAAAAACAACTTTCAAAACTAAAGGAAACTGCCATGGCAGTTATGGCCTGTTATGAGGGCTCAATTTTTAAAGTTTGTCATTTTAAATCAAATAGACTTCCGACAGCGGATAGCTGTCGGAAGAATCGGGGCTTCCGACAGCTATTCGCTGTCGGGGGCAAAGCAAATTAATTATTGATAACGTGCCATTTTCGATTCGACAACCTATCGTATGGTTGTGAATAACTTTGCTGATCTATATACGTTTTGGAATGGGCATCTAGATCCAAGGTATCTAGAAGAGTCAGTCAGTTAGTCGCAAAGTTGAAGCTAACTTTCGTAGTAGGTACATAAAATAAAGTTATTTACAAAACTTTTGATCCCTTTCAATTCATTGAATTAGGCATGCAAAACAAAAATATTACATGTCACAAACTAAAATTGACATTAAAATCATATAAAATGATAGAATTTAACCCCACAGATCTCACATTGTCCTCACATATAGGAACAACAATAAAACAGTGGCACTCCGGGAGTGCCGATAGAAGTGAAAACTTGAACGAACACGTGTGTATTTTTTTAACAGTGTCGCGAGTTTAATAGTTTTTTCCCATCTTAAAAAATACCAACATGCATGTGTATCATGTACGTACATACACAATATATGTACATACTTATACACAAAAGCGTCGGTAACGGTAACGGTAACAGTGTCGCGAATTGAATGACATTTTCCCATCTCAAAAAGTACCCAACGCGCCTAAAGAAGTTTTCACCTCAAATTCGTAGGTGCAGTGGCGTTGGTTACGGTAACAGTGTCGCGAGTTCAATGGTTTTTCCCATCTCAAAAAATGCCAACATGCATGTGTATCTTTGTACGTACATACACAATATATGTACATACTTATACACAGAGGTGTCGGTAACGGTAACAGTGTCGCAAGTTCAATTGTTTTTTCCCATCCCAAAAAATGCCCAACGCGCCTAAAAAGTTTTCACTTCAATTATGTTTCCAGGATGGAGAAGAACGGGCAATAAACTCCCAGGACCAAAAATTATCCTTGTAGTTTCTCCATAGAGATCAACATAAATTTATAATTATATCATTCGTTCTGGAGTGGGCAACTAGCTTTAACTTTCTGACTAATTGATACTCTGGATGCGGGAAACACAGCATCGGTCAAAGTGGCGGAGCTTGGGGAGGCCTATATCCAGTAGTGGACGTATTTAGGCTAAAATGATGATGATAATGGTGATAACCGACTCTTTGACAATTCAAAGTTCCTGTAATTTATTTAATTGAAATAAATACTTTTGAGTTCGATTCCTTAGATCATCTTCATGTAGTAAATTGTCATCCTATTCAATATCCCAGTTCAAATCAACTTTCCGTCTCATATTATCGATACGTTTCCATCCAGTCATGGCAGAGGATTAACTGCGGGTAGACGTTTAAAAAAGGGAGGTTTTTTAGATAATCTGGCTGAACAAGAACGTTGCTGCTGCATATGTATGAGGAAACTGAGTGGAATTGTTGTGAAGTATATAAAAAATTTACGTCATTTTGTTTGGTTTAATGTAGCGTGTGTAGTGGTTGTTGTTAGCGCTTTTTTTTAAAGTTCTTTGATTCATTAGAAGATTCGCTTTTACCGGCGGCTTCGCAAGCGTGGTTGTTGGACAATGTCCCACGGGAACGTTCTATCTGAATTAAAGGTAGCATCTCGAAACTCATTGTTTCGGATCATGGTATATAACGTATCGTGTATTATTTTCTTACCTACTCTTCAACTCCAATAACCACAGAAAAATAACGAATACATACGCGTAATAACAGTTGAATCCGCTTCAAATATAAACGTGGTAAATACCTATCCAACGACACCCACATTGGGCACGCCACGAATGCGGCGGTAAATCCCCTCTTTCAGGAGTGGCTTGAGAGGCGGCATGGCGTCCTCACCTTCCGCCTGACACAGGTCCTCACCGGACATGGCTGGATCGGGAGGTTCTTGTTTCGGATAGGGCGGGAGGAAACGCCCGGGTATTTCCATTGCGAAGATCGCCCTGAGGACACGGTGGAGCATACAGTGGAGGTCTGCCCGGCTTGGGCGGAGCACCGCCGTGTCCTCGTGGAGGTGATCGGCGGCGGTGATCTCTTGCGTCCGACCCTGGTCCTGGCCATGGTACGGAGCGAGAGTGCATGGCTAGCAGTCGCCTCCTTCAGCGAAGCAGTTATGCTTGCAAAGAGGGAGGCGGCGCACGTGAGGGAGATGCAGTACATGCGCCCTCATAGCCGTGGCCTTCGCAGGAGACGCCCTGGGCGTCGGAAATCCCAGACTGATTCCCGGCCACCGTAGGCACGGGCTTGCGGACGGCGAGTAATGGGTAGCTCACTGTCCAGTAAGGACCAAGCCCGTGTCGACGGCGCGTGGTGTTCCACGCGCACTCAAAGAGATGTCAGCAGCAACTGATGGGGCCCGCAAGGGCCGATGCCTGCCAGGGGTGCGGGTTGTTCGAAAGAGATATCGCGGTCCCTGGCACACAGGCAACTGAGGGACCACGGGTGGGTTTTAGTCAGTAAAAGTCTGACACGCTCTCCCGCTCCACCCAGAGCGGGAGAAGTTATTTGATGATTTCCCACCCAAAAAAAAAAAACGACACCCACATCCATTATGTCTGGACTTTAAAAGAGACTGACCTCTGAGTTTGTTTCAGCCTTTCTTCTCAGAGAAGTCAGATAGGAATCGCCGACATCAGCTAGTTTAAAAAAAAATATGAACGTGTAAAAGTGTTTGTACAAACCTACTAACAGAAATGAAATCATTTCATTACCCTGGGCTAGATGAGAAAAAGAAAACATCCATTTTTTTTTTTTACCGCTTTGTTGGCATGACCAATATGTATATACCCATGCCAAATTACAGCTTTCTAGATATAAGAGTATCTGAGCTAAGCTGCGGACACACGGGCGAACGGAGATGGCGAAACAAATCAAAATCAAAAATCAAAATATTTTATTTCACATAAACCTGCAAGGGCACTTATGAAACGTCAGAAGCTAGGTGCACGGTTCCAATTTGTCGCTTCCTATGGAGAAGAGCCGGCAAGAAACTCCACGGTTACTCTTTTAAAAATAATTGGATTTTATAATGTTTTCAAATTACAGTGATATTAGGTATGGGAGGACAGTGCAGGCCTGTCAACAAGTACCAGGTACTTAGAGGAATGAAAATAAAGAATAGAAACTGTAGGCCTACAACGTTCTCTCATTCAAAATATGTAAAAGACTCTACATAAGTAAAATCAACTTATTTAAACAAAGTGATATGATTTCCATGAGAATCACTAATAAATACTCGATATTACAAGTGTTGTATAATGTCAAATAATGACGAGAATATGTCAGAAAGTGTAAAAAATAAAATTAATAAAATTAACATTGTAATTTGGAAGAAGTTAATAGACGCTCACATAGTTATGGTGCTAATGAGTTACCAGGGAAGTCACATGTGCAGAAGGAATTAACGCCAAACTTCCTTGTCTTCAACGTAGTCTTTTATCTTATAATATGCTTTTTTGATAAGGACACGTTTGATGTGAGTTTTAAACTTTCCATCGCTAAGTTCTGTAACCGATTTTGGCAACTTGTTATAGAAACTAAAGGGTTCTCCGTTGACTACGGCACCCGAAAGATGACAGATTTTCATGACGGCCGTTATAATATTTTATGGCCCTTCTAGGAACCAGTAGCTATAGACTGATGACATAATATTGTATTTCTTCTCCATAGAGATCTACATTTTGGAATGGTCAACTAGCTTCAACTTTCCAACTGATCGACTTTTTGACAATTCAAAAGTGCCTGTAAATGGTTTAATTGAAATAAATGCTTTGAGTTTGAGTTTGAGTTTGAGTTTGATTGATAAACATTAACACACATCATTGGACGTCACAACCAAGTGTTTGCCTAGATCAAAACATCAAGCTAAGCTCCTTGAGTTACGTATTCTGATCGTTGAGACATACGCTGTTATCAGCGTAGTATCTACAGCTAGGTATATAAGACAGATATAGAATCCGATAGAGGCGATAATGTTACAGTATGAAGAGAAGACAGTAGATTAGTTTCGTAACACCGTTCAAATAAAAAATCATTTTGCTCTCAGAGTACAAAGATGTTTGATGGTTTTACTGCAGCATATAATAGACGGTCTACCAACTCCCAAACTAAGTCAAGCTTGTATTTTGAAAGTTGGTGGTACTTATTATACAGGACTTGTATAGACACAACCTTGTAGCCTAAGTATTAACTTCCAACCCTTAAAAGTGAATAAAGTACACTTCGAACCATTGTTCCGTGTGGTGCCGGACGTAAAGAATAGCACCATCCCATTTCTTCCCATGGGTGTCGTAGAAGGCGACTAAGGGACTTACTAGAGAATGGGCAGCAGCGTTCTCTATGCATTTGACCACCATATTGCGATCGCCAACCCGTCTGCCAAGCGTGGCGATTATGGCAAATCCCCCCTTTTGGGGGAGGCTTATGTCCAGCAGTGGACGTCTATCGGCTGAAATGATGATGATGATGATGATAATGATGATCAACCATATATTGAGAAACAAATTATAGTATCTACATAATCTAAAACTACAATTTACAAAAGAAAGCCGAAAAAATTTAATATAAGAAAAATTTATAAATAACTAAATTATACCAACCACCATATCGAATTAGTTTTATGTTTTACTTTTCTATAGTTTTTTGTTTTTCGTAGCAAGTCGCCATCAAATATTATGTGAATAGCGGAATAATGTACCTAAAAACACGACACTTGAGGTTTTTTAGTTGCTAGGAAAACTTTCGGGAGAAACTCGTTAAAACAAGTGCAATTAGGTAACTAACTAAAACGCTAGTGGTCGCATAGCAATTGACAACTTTTATAGTCTAACCCCGGCTAAAATTGGAGGTAAGTTTCGGAATTATTTGTGAAACAAACAAGGTGAATAGTTCTAACTTATAACGAGGCTGACACGAGAACCACAGCCACATAATTGAAAGACATATTTCAAAAAAACAAAATTAACTTATCAGTAACTATTAAGAGTAATTGTTCATTTTGTTTCTGCTTTTGAATTTTATTTAATTTTATTTATTAAGGGATAATAAACAACTATAACATATGTGTAAGACATTAAGGTTAACAAAACTTAAGTAATACTGTGGTGGCAAGGTTGGCGCAGTGGTTAAGCAATTGACAGCTGCGCTGCGTGTCGTGGGTTCGATTCCCGCACGGAACAAATATTTGTATGACCTACAAGTAGTTGTTCTGGGTCTGGCTGTTTGTGTATGTGAGTTTTAATGTTTGTAAGCGCAATACAGGACAAATGTCTAGTGTGGGGCAACGTATAAAATTATAAATATATATATATATATATATATTTAAAAATTATATAAATATAATAATTTATATAAATATATATATATATATATATATTTATATAAATGTTTAATGTTGCAGTCCACTGCATTAAACGCAGATAAGACATATTTAAAGATCAATGGATGCCAAGCATTGCCAAAGTTCACAATTATCTTGGAATAAATAAAAAAGTAACTATGAAGGTAGCTATAGCTATAAAACAAATAGATCAAAAACCATTTTAATTTAGTTAAAATGGGTTAATTTATTTGGAGTCGGCGCAATGTATTTTCCTCACATAATTCTCAATTACTCGTCATCTCAGAAGTCATCCCCTTTCGAGCCATGTTATCTTTCCCACAGTCCATCCATCGTTTCTGTGGGGGCTTTGCTCTACTCCTATAGCCATCTACATTCATACTAAAATAGTAATTTGTTATCGAGGCTGCAAAGTTGTTTTTTGGCGCGAACAGTACCGCGTAACAATAGTTATATTGAAAGTAGAGCAAGCGAAGGACTCTAGGATTGAACCATGAGCGAAGCGAATGAATGTGTGTTTCGAGGCTTTCAAAGGTACTAGACGAAGAATACCTTTGCTGCCGAACGCAACACACAATTTTTCATCTCACTACCGCGAGGAGGAAAATGATAGGTGCCTAGATGCAAGAAAACAGCCGAAATAATAAATTAAATTAGTGTAGTTCAATGAAGTATGATAGCATTGCATTGTAGTCTTCGAAAACGTTTTCACGCCTATAGCATGTCTCCATGCATTGAACAAATTGTACGATGTTATGTATTTTTCGCGCGATTTTTCCGGAAGATAACTCAATTTGGCATTATGTAGGTACCGCTTGCACTAACTCTGCAGGTGTTAAATTTATATCTACATCGCTGCTGGACTAGCTCATATTTTATTATTTCTTACGATTTTATCAAAAAACAAACCAAAGTTATGGAAAGTGAATTGAAAACAGACGGAAAATTTAAATGTTTCTTTTTCTGATGCAATCGCCGTGCTGGCCAGTGCGATTATTCTATAAATGGGGATTGGTACACTAACATAAATAAGTATAATGCATTTTCAGTGGACTGGTGGTATAAAAAAATATTGAATAGAAAGGTTCGAATTTCAAAAACTCTTTCCACGCGAGAAAAAAAATGAAACAAAAATAAAATAAAATGCACTTTTGCACGCAGATTTCGGATGATAAACAGAATCTTTTCGAGGTTGTAAGGTGAAAACTACACAAGTTTTCAGTCACCAGTGACAACTTTAAACTTCCTCTAATAATATAATTTCTTGAACTATTATTTCATGTTACTATCTACTAGAAAACATACCCAATACCTACCAAGATACACTAAAACCCGCTTAACCTACTGTTTCATCCGTACACACACACGGGGTGTGCCAACAAATCATGGACGTTAAGGGCTGTGTCCCATAAAGACGTGAAATATCGAAGCTACGCGACGCGAAGGAGGCGATCCAATCGCTTCTCGTAACAGATAATGTGCTCGAGAGTCGTTACGTGTTGACCTTTTTGTGGGACTTTTTATATTTAAGTGGTTTTTTATATTAAAACTGGGGGTAGATGATTTATCTGGTAAGGCCGGTTGGTAATTTTCGGCCATGTGGTTTTGGTGAATACCTTTTATAGGTTAGTAAGACAGTACCTAACAATATTACAGGTATTTTAATCATTAACCAAATATCGCCAGTATTTGGTGTGTAGTAGGATGCAAGTCTATTAACATTTATTTAAGCGTTTCATTTACATTATATATATTTTTTAATCATTAATTCATTAAACATGCTACTATATAGGCATTTGAACGATAATTATAGAAATAAAAATAAATTTTTGAAAAAATAAATTGATTTGACAAAATAAAAAGAAAACTACGATATATTTATTTTTTTCAATGATCACTGGGTGCCCATTTATGGGCGAAGTCGTCTATCGTCCATTTTCCGCCATTCCTCTCTGTCTTGGGCTATTCTAGTCCAGGTGGGGCCGGTCACGGCTACAATATCGTTGCACTACCGGCGCCTGGGTCTGGCACGGACCCCCATTATCAATGGAAAACCCTCTCACTCCAGCGTCCATCTGTGGCTCTAACTACGTGTCGTGCTCATTTAGACAAGGCATATACTTCTATTATAAAAGTTTTATATATCAGTACCAAGGACAGCAGTCTTCAAATTACCCTTAATATGTTCACCCTGCAAATACTCTTCCCTACTAATATGCAAACTAATACTTTTCTTAGATTTTCCATCTCCTAAGATTTTCCATCATGGCAGCCTATAAAGATTCATATTCACACACTCGCACAAAAGGCTATAAACGTCTATTGTGACATATGTGGCGTGCCCCCTTCCTCCACAAATGGCCACAAAGAACAGCCAGGAATATTGCCACGATCACCACAGACACTCTGTTTTCTTTTTAATATCGTTATATTTCACACCTTTAACTCCCTAAGGTTGAATTATGTTGTATATACTTAAGTTGGGTTTGAATGTTGTTTATGGTACTTATACTAGGATACCCGCGGCTGCTTCAAACGGTTTTTTCAACTTTGTTGTAAATTATGTGTGAGTTTAATGTTAATTTATTATATACATAAAAGTTCCAGAATAAATTAACTAACTGATGGTGAAGATTGCTTCCAAATCGTTTGTTGTTGTTGTTTCCAAACAACGCGGTCACATATACACATAAAAAGTGACTTTAATGTATAATCTATATTTTAATACTTAAAGTAAAAACTTTACACCCCTTTTTACGAAAATTCATATAATAATGCATTAAATTAATTTTAAAAAATATTGTGGAATTCCTAGCACTGGGCGATCATAGGTATGTATAGATGCATATTTACGTATAACGTTTTTTTATATATTATATAGTGACCGTATTGGTGATGTCCTTCAGAAAGGTCAGGTGCGTAATACTCGCAACCGGCGTACGTGTGTGACCAGGGGCCTCAGTGCGAGTTTCATTTAACCATCTCGATTAAACGCATCGAGCGCGTTTAGCGCTCCGATTGGCCCTGGATTGGTGACGGACCAACCGGAGCGCCGAACGCGCTCGATGCGTTTGATCGAGATGGTTAAATGAAACTCACACTAGGGCCTACAGATGTATGAACGTAAACGAGGTGACTTTCTGTAATTTCTGCTTACCATAGGCTGCTGCCATAGGAAGACGGTGTGATTTCATATGTTCACTTTCATTTTCATTTTCGAATGTACGTGTAGTGTATGTATCTAATGTGTAGGTTTATTGAACCAAAAAGGAAAGGAATTGAGTCTTTTGGGAGCATCAAACAAGAAACTTTCTCTAAGAAAACACTCTGTACCAGAAAATGACCCACCCCTGTTATTTGCAGCATATAAAGGTTTTCTTTGAAACCCTCTCTAGTTTGAGGAAAAGTCCGTCCTAAGCTTAATGACAACAATTTTCGCGCCATATTTGTTTCGCGCTAAGAGAAAATGGCGGCTGTAGAAACAAATGAGCGCCATTGTGGCAGTCGACCCGCGCTTCGCTGGAAACAGCTGATTTATTTATTACGTTCTCGCTTTAGAAAATGTAGAACGGAAAATGTTATGCTAGGAATAGAGAAAATGTTTTATTTTTCTTGTGTAGCGTTTTATATTATTCTTCTTCTCGTGAAGATTAGAACCAGTTAGTCTCTTCGCAAAAACTGGTACGAAAGCCATTGCCAAGCTAGGTATTTTTTTAACTCAAAATTTATTCACCCTTGCATTTAAATTTGCTGACCTTCAATCATTACTAGACCAATGACATGACCAGAGGGGTAGGCAATTTTTTGAGAAAATAATTGGCGTTTGCCTGCCATACAAAGTGGCAATTCTGCCTGTCTTTTGGGCACTTTTCCAGTTGACAGCGATACGGACGATTTTAACAGACTTCAAAAAGAAGGAGGTTATCAATTCGACATGTTTTTTTTATATGTATGTTCGGGCATAACTCCGTCATATATAGACAGATTCGCAAAATTATTTTTTGTTCGAAGGGGGTTTATTCCAAAATGGTCCCATTAAAATGTCATATAGATCTGATGTTGCGTTTCGGAGACAGACAACGGAACTCTTCATAAAATTACAGCAAATGAACCGCGATTGCTGCTATCGCATAAATATATATTGTTTTGACCCCAAGGATGATGAAATTTCGAATTGGTGTGGGGTAGGTACTATTAACTAAAAATTTAAAAATAAAAACTTTTTCCAAACAAAAAACAATCGACTTCTGGAAAAAAACTACAACAAAGTGAAAAATTACTTTAATTTCGTAACTGGATATTTATTATAATTTTTTGTCACCGCCTTCCGAAGTTAAAGTTATTTTTCCGGAAGTCGGTTGCTTTTTTTTTTTGGAAAAAGGTTCTTAATGCCCAATCATTAATTCCTTACTCCATCATTTCCCTTCCTTGCCAGGGTTTGGTATCCAAAGGGTAACGATTGGGACCCTATTACTAAGCCTCTGTTATCCGTCCGTCGTCTGTCACCGGGCTGTATCTCATGATTCGTAATAGAGAAAGGGCTCCCATAGAAACGTGTTTCCTTTTTATGTAGTGTTAAATATTGTACGGTGGTACGGAACCCTTTATGTACGAGTCTGACTCGCACTTGGGCGGTTTTGGTATAATAAAATAAAAATAAATAAAAAAAGCCTTATATTTCTCCTAATGTAGGTACAATATTTAACAATAGTTTTTTTTTTATTGTATTATTTTTATTTGAGAACCCCTGAGGTGAAGGCCTCCTCCATAGAATGCCAGCTTTCTCTGACTTTCGCTACATCCATCCAGTGTGATCAAGCTGTATGCACAATCTCGTCCTCCCAGCGACTGTGTGGTCTTCCTCGTTTTCGCTTTCCCGGTTTTGGTATACTTGTACATAATAATTATTTTAAGATAGTTAAGTTATGGTGGTGGTGTGTTATGTTGTTATGTTGTACGTACCTGGATGAGGCTGGCATAGGAGCGTGGGGATTTGTACAAGAAAAGATAAACGTATGCCTAGCAGTCTGTAGATGAAGTTACATATTATGTAAATATTTTATTTTTTAGTAGGGCGAGCAATTCCGAAATTACAAGGCGGTCATTTTGAAATCAAAAAACAGTCTTGGAAATGCTGAAAGAAAAAGCTACTCTGATATGATGGTACTGAAGAGGTAGCGCGATGTTATCTAGGTATCTATCTACCAAGGCCTCGGGTACCTTGAACGCGATAAAAACGGGAAGGGTTGGGTACGTGCTACAAAGTTTTCTTTCGCGAGAGATTCGATCACAATTCTCGGTTTCGGCATAAAACATTTATATTTTTTAAATCACTCATCGGTCTTGGGTTCGATGCAGGTCGAGCAAAATGTTATTTTGGTTTTTTCTATCTGGAATTCCTCAGTCGCAGCCCGGAGTGTGGATTTGTGGCCGATTGATGGCAATAGGCTCGCTCCCTATTACATGGGACTTAAACATTTGCATGACCTATATGGCAATAGGTTCGCTCCCTATTACATGGGACTTAAACATTTGCATGACCTATGAGTAGTTTTTCTGGGTCTGGCTGTTTGTGTATGTGAGTTTAAATATTTGTAAACGCACCCACAATACAGGAGAAATTCCTAGTGTGGGGCAACGTTTTTTTTTTAAAAAAAAAGAAGAAAAAACATATCTGGCGAAATGTGGGTGTACCTACTATGGGTACTACCTCTGCTCAACCGTACCTGGAAAGATGGGGTGATGTTATGAAAGTACAAAATTATTAAGTTGATCTTGCTATCACTACATATTATAAAACAAAGTTCCTCGCCGCGTCTGTCTATCTGCCTGTTCGCGATAAACTAAAAAACTACTGAACGGATTTTCATGCGGCATTCACCAATAAGCAGAGTCATTTATGAGGAAGGTTTAGATTTAGGTGTATAATTTGTTAAGGTTTCGTGTAAATTGGTTATCGCGGGCGAAGTCACTGGCAAAAGCTAGTTAGATATATTTATCAATTCACCCTTAACATAACACGTCTCAGTCTTAAAGTCTTGTCTTCATACCTACCAACTGGTCTTTGTTTGTTCGAGACATTGATCCTGATCCCGTACGGTCGGTCGGAAATATCAATTGTGGCCGGAGCTCATTGGCTTCCTAGACCCACCCAAGGCCTCGCTTCATTCGTATACAATAGCCTATTGAAGCTGTTAGGATTCCGTCAATTTAACCTAGGCCAATATTTGACACGCGGTGCGTTCCTACCTACCGCGTGTCAAATATTGGCCAAACCTCATGTTCGTTTAACTCAAACTCAAACTCAAAGCATTTATTTCAAATAAACCAATTACAGGCACTTTTGAATTGTCAAGGTCGGTGAGTTAGAAAGATGAAGCTAATTGCCCATTCCAAAGCGTAGGTACCTATGGAGAAGAACGGGCAAGAAACTCCATGGACACTCTTTTAAAATCATGGTAATGTTACAAAAAGTTGGTTACATCATTATGTTGAAATTATCAATGTGAGAACGATGTAAAAAGACGTGCACATTAAAGCGTCCGTAATTAAAACAAAAATAAAATAACAATTCAGAAATTAAAATAAGCCGTGGGAGCTAGGAGATGACCAGTCCCTACTGGCGGCGCCCGTTCACGGACATGACGTTTATTAAATAAATAACCCTATAAAGCTAAATAAGATTGTTATTTAAATCAGAAGCTAGTTTTTTTAATTAATGTATAGAAATGTAGTTATTTAAACTGATAAATGAGTCCGATGCAGTCCGGTAGAGTTGCCATTTTTGAGTTAAGAACTTTACCTAAATCGAAATTAAGTTGGAAATGTAAAAACTGGCTCATAGCCATTGAGATAATATGTACTAAATTACCTCAAGCTTTAGGCTAATAGGCACTAAAATTAGATCGCGTTTTGAAATAAGACGAATATAGATTAAATCAACGATTTCGGAAAGGTTATTCAAATTAATCTAATATTTTGACATTCATTCTTACTAATCCTATTTCATATTATAAATGTGAAGTTTGGATGTTTAGATGTTCGTATGTTTGTTATTCAATCACACAACAACAGCTTAACGGATTTGGATGAAATTTAGCAAACAGATAGTGTGTAACCTGGATCGTTTTATCCCTATAGGACGTTCCCGTGGGATAATTTCCGACCTACACGCGGGCAATGCCGCTGGCATAAGCTAGTAAAAAATAAAAATAAACCTAAAATTTTATCTGTTTAGATGTTTGGTTTTTACTCAGTCGCGCACAAACGACTAAACGGATCCTTATAAAATGACAGATAGGTAGCCTGGGACCAGCACTCTAATTGCATAACACACGGTCAATCATAATCGGAATCATTTTTAAACAGAGTGCTAATCCATTGCTATACAGGGTGTAACAGAAACCCTATTGCTATCCTTAAGCACTAAAGATAACAGCGGGTATAGAATCACTATACATAGTTTCAGCTCAAAATAAAATACTCTAAGAATTGATTACAAATTTTCGGTTTCATATTTTTCTTAAATTCAAATCATAACAAACGTTCATAGGTCAATAACTTTCCACGTTACTTGCCAATATCACGATATATCTCTTCATGGTGATGTGTTTATTTGAATTTGACGGTTTGGTTTCTAGTATCAATGTATTAAAAATTCTCATAACTTCCGAACATGTAGAGATAGGATTCAAAAACACTCCCAATATCGTTTAAGATCATCCAAAGAAGCCGTGCCCTTGGTATGTATACACCCTTTCCGTTACACGTTGTATATGTTCGAAAAATGTGTCTGATCAACAGCGTGAATAACGCAATGAATTTTGTTGAACTGTCAAAATGAAACAGATTATGATTGATCGTGTGTTACGGAATTAGGGGCTGGAGAAGGACTTCGTTTGATATGCAGGTCAGTGTCATTCTGTATGTTGATCACCGCCACCGTAACACGAATGTATTTATATAATCGTAGTCTTTGTTCCGTGTGGTGCCGGACGTAAAGAATAGCACCATCCCATTTCTTCCCATGGGTGTCGTAGAAGGCGACTAAGGGACGTACTAGAGAATGGGCAGCAGCGTTCTCTATGCATTTGACTACCATACTGCGATCGCCAACCCGCCTGCCAAGCGTGGCGATTATAGCAAATCCCCCCCTGTTGGGGGAGGCTTATGTCCAGCAGTGGACGTCTTTTGCCTGATATGATGATGATGAATCATAATCATTAAAACCATCAATATTAGTTCATATAGTCCCAATGAATGACTATTTCATGAAGAACGTTAGCAAAATAAGAAGGGTCACGGCCCGTACGAAATTTGCCCAGGCTTGACACAAAATAAACGTATCTCAGTTATTTTGTTATATTTAATATAACAGAAATAAATGAATACTATTCTCAATATCATCCTTTAAAAGGGTAATAAAAATGAGCTGATCCATACATTTATGTTCGCATATCTCGACGCAATGTATGGATCAGCTCATTTTGATTTCACGATTTCAGGGTTGATATCATTGTAAAAGCTGTTCATAATTATGAGTACAATGACCCTTTTAAAGGATTAAAACGAAAAAAAAAATTACATTTATATATTGCCATTCGATTTTGTTCAGGCACATTTATTTATATCTATTTAAAATTACGCCAATTTAAATAAAATTGCAATTAGACAGTCATCAAGCTTTTAGCTCCTTTAATTATCCCTATCGAGTTATACTAGAAGTTTAAAAATTACATAAATATTAAATTAATTTAATGTAATTTTATTTTCATTATTAAATTACATTAAATATCCAGCTCCGACACCAGGTCACCTGGATATTTCTATAATTATTGTATCGTCATTGAGATACATACAATTACAAATTTTATAGGTAAATAAGTAGGTATTAAAATAATAAAAAATTGTATAACGCCTGAACAAAAACATCAAAACATATGGCAATATTTTAATGTTAGCTATTGATTTCGCAAAATAAAAAGAATATTTTAGTTACATTTAAAATAACAAAAAACTGAGATATACTTATCTCTTTCGTGTCGGGTCTGGGTCACAAATGGCCGTTCTTCTTTGAATTTCTGGGGCTGCTTAATGCATTCCCCTTAACAAAGGGATCTCAACGATCTCCTAGGGACATTCAATACCAGTAACCTTGCCAAGGTCAACAATATACGAATATTGGTGTAGGTATACCATCCAGTAAGATGGTAGCCGACCCAACACATACTCGAGAAGGTTTGGTTGATAATATACTTACGTTATTGGGACGGCCTTCGCTACCTTACCTTGGCAAGATACCGACGAAATATACATACTTATATATGACTAGCTGACCCGACAGACGTTGTCCTTTCTTAACTATTAATTTTGAATTCGCATTATTTTAAAGTTACGCGCAACTTTCTTAATTTTTTCTTTCATAAGAACCCTCTCCTGACAATAACAAACACAACAAAAAAAAGAATTAGCAAAATTGGTCTAGCCGTTCACGTGTGATGCCGTGACCAAGGGAAATAGGGATTCATTTTTATAAATTTATAAATAAAATAGAAATAGGTATATGTATGTATTTACCTCCATATAATCATGCTTTGTTTGAAATCTGTGTGTTCTCGGTATCTTGACGATTTGGCATCTTACAAGTACGTAATAATACTTGAAGTTTAAAACTTAATATTTATTTATTTAAAATCTCTAAAAAAGGTGTCAAATACCTCCAAGTATATCTCTACTTATATATACTGGAACAGGACAGGGTTGAATACAAGTACACGCGCTGCGCTTCCAATTAGACGAGACCACATCATTTACTTATAATCAAGTAGTTTGAAAATATTAAGTTATTAAATTAAATCAAAATACATAACACGAAAATCATTCAAAGGAAATGTAGTTTTTACCTGTAACATATGTACCTATTGACATTGACCCATCAATTGGATTGTGGAGGTCTATGTCAGTCACTGCATGTTAGATGGAAGCCAACCAAAAATCATCCGTGAACAGTCTGATGACGTTTTAGGATTGAGTCCTCGACATAGAATACGTTTTATAGAAGTTACATCGTTGCTCGTAGCCACAGCTATATTAATCGTTATTTTGACAACTGCTGTCACGTTCCCAGCATTAGAACCAAGAAAACATTAGCATATTATAATTTGAACTTAGAATGCCAACACACGCAATTGACATAATAGGGATGCGACTGGGTGTGACATTTTATTTTACCTGTAAAACCGTAATTAGAGCAACTAAAAAAAAACTATTTTGATAGTACTTAATTCTATCACCACGTTGTTATGCCATCTATACCGTATTCATAAATCAATTATTAATATTATCAGTTGAATTTATTGTCAATAATAACAATAATGATGTGTCCAAATAGGCTGTTAAATTATTGCACCGCAACCGCAGCCAAGTACTTAATTAACGACAATAATGTAATAGCTTAAATTAACATCGCAAAAGTACCTACCGTAAATCAATTATCAATTGCCACTACTGTGCCAAAATTAATATCACAATAATCGTTTTACATCACAAATTACACCTGTAGGTACATGACGAAAACCAAGAATACTCCGTAAAAAATTCAACAAAGAAAATTCCATAAGCGTCTGAAATCTCCAATCAGGCAAAACCGGTAAGACAGCGATGAGATAAACTCAAATCCGCCTTTTGAGATCAAAAAGGTCTTAAGCTGACAAAAGCACAGTCGACGTTAGTTACATAAATGTAGATCGTGCAATTGTTGCTTGCAAGAAACCGGTAAAGATAAGTTGCTACTTGTTGCCTTTACCATGACTTTTAATCAACCATAATTCGTAAAATTTTCTTTGTCATAATTCGGTCACATTTTATTAATATAATCTAATTTTGAGTAAAGAGACAATGCACATTTAAAAAATCTGATCTCAATAAATTATAATTAGTTTAATCATTAACTTACCGTAAATCGCATGGTCCGAAACGGATATCACAAATTGACACCTCACTACAACTCAAAAATTAACCGCAACGATAAAGAATTTTGCTTTTTTTCTAAAACAAAGGTCACAATCACACACGGAACCTCCACTCTCACACTGGCCGAATAAAAAATAAATAAATTCCAAATTCAAATGTGACAGCTCTGAAACGCGGCAGACACATTTTTTGACAGTTCGATTACTTTTTTTAATTATTACGAGGGCACTGATCGAATTTTGTCCGGCGTCCGGGATTTTTCGTCCGTACACGACGTTCGCCCGGGAGATCTCGCCGGTTCCAGAGGCTGACTCTGGCTCGACCGGCGATCGAAGCTACGTATACTGCGCCTCCCCTCTTGCGTAACTGATATTGTTGTAAATTATAATAGCTTCTATAAGCTACCTCATATTGGCTTCTAAATATTATATTTTGTTTGATCATTTTTTAACCTTAGATGTAACGCAATCAATAATAAGTATAACTTGCAAATTGCCTACATAAAAAAAAAACAAATACGAAACAGGTTATTTTGCGAAATTGCTAATCGTCTCCGTTACCTCAATATTTTTATTCAATAAAATAATATGAAAAAAAACTTAACTGGAAGTCCCTATTATTTCGTATAATTTTTATCAGCATACGTAGCTTCGACCGGCCCACATCTTTCGGGAAAACCCTCAACGCGCAGGCGTGAACTGGAAAATTAGAGCGAGATAACAATACCTGGTTCGTACAAAAGAGGGAGACCACAATACTACCGAAGTGAGTGCAATAATCCTCTCAATTTGTTGTCTAGGCACGTTCGAAATTCAAAAAAGATATTTTTCATAGAGCGCGCTTTTTATTTTTTAAGTGTTGATGATTCATGGAGATAAAGTTAATAAGTGAATATTAAAAAATGGCGAACTTTGTAATGAAAATTATGAGATTAACATTTTATTTAATTAATGTTTTCCGTAACTCGTTTAACCTCCAAATACAGGAAGATTTTCTTTAAAATTTTAGCGAAGACGTATAGGAAAAGTTAGGTGCTTACCCCTTAAATGTTTTCCCTCCCTGCCAAACGGTTTTCCATTGTAGTAAACTGAAATCGATGAGTTGTAAATGAAACAATGAAAATATATGTTTAATTCTAAAGTTTTTTTAGGTTGTCATAAATTAAAATTAAATCAATTGGTCCTGCGGACAGTTGACATTTCAATACCAAACAGCTGAACACCCAAAAAAACACATACCACATGCTCTTAAACGACCACAAATGCTAACTGAACATCCATTGGAATACCCACTCTATCTTTTAGAAATCAGGTCGAAATTTTAACGAACTGTAAATGTACTAGCATACATATTGAGTTTGTAGTTTTAACTGAAAGTTTTCTCTTCCGGTCGGTTTTAACGGACCCTGTGGTTACAGGCCTTTACGTAAGGTAAGCTTGTGTATACGTAGCTTTATCTTTGTTTGATGAGCAGGCTTTATAGATGGCCAGAGCGTAAGTGTGTGTGTGTGTATGTGTATGAGGCTGTGTTTGCGTGTGTGTGGGTGAGTGTACATGTGTGTATATGCGTGTGAGGTTTTAATGTTAAGAAATAGATATGATGATTTTCTCTGTTTCGTCATGGTTCAGCGACAGTAGCCATGGCTTAGGAGTCTGCTTGACTTTATGTAGGGTTAGTTTATGAATTGAAAGTTTTTTGTTTATTGGAACGAAGTTTTGGAACGAAGTTCCTTATCGCGCGTTGCAAAAGGGGGCTAGACGGAAAAAATTAAGACCAAAAGTTGTAACGACATTTTTTGCTACATTGTTGTTGTAACGACACTTTTTGTTACATTGTTGTAAGCCGTGCGGCGTGCGCGTGTTTCTCTGCAGACAGAGACACAGACAGAGTATATATATATATATATGTGTGTGTATGTGTGTATGTATATGTACAATTTTTAAAATTTTATTACAATTCCTTGACTAATGAATCGAAAGGAACTTCGTTCCATCCGGGTGTCCCTTGACACCTCTCAAGTTTTTTTATTATACATAACTGCGCTTTGGGCACGGTAGTGTCGTCGCGCAAGTGCAATACGACATTGGACAGACTCACAGATAGAAAAGCCAATCCGCCGATTACATAGCTTGCTATCTAGTGGCATCGTGGAATGTCGGCGTAAGATACGAAGGCGAAAGAACGTATAATTTTCTCACCGTTAGTACTTAGGCTTCTGAGTAAAGCTGAGCCGTGGGGTAGTCCCTTTTGCGGAAATAAATAACTTTAAGAACAGCCCGCTGAGCTCGTTCCACCCTAAGCATCACTGTTTTGAAGGTACCGCCCCATACCGAGATGCAGTAACTAAAAATCGACTCGCATAGAGAACGGTATACTAGTGATGCTGTTTCAATGTCAGCCACATGTCTGAGCTCTTTAAATAAATACCTTTTTAAATAATCTTGGTCGTACCACAATATTTGTTCCGTGCGGGAATCGAACCCGCGACACGCAGCGCAGCAGTCAATCGCTTAACCGCTGCGCCAACCGTGCCGTCAAATCAAATCCTTTTTTTTTAAGAGTATAATGGTCATATTCGTATGAGTGAATGTGAGCAAGAGTTTCAATTGAAAATGATGAGTGATATACTAATAAAGTTAATTCACCAGACATTTATCTACGATGCTTACGAAGCAAAGTGAAATGAAAATGCTATCTGTGAATCTTGCCCTAGGAGGACTAGGCAAATACTGTCGGGAGGACACGGCGTGGCACACGCTGGTAGAGTGTGCCGCTTGGGAGGAGCCGCGCCGTGCCCTCATCTCAGGAGTCGGCAGTGACCTGTCGCTGCCGGCCGTTGTCAACTCGATGGTCGGCAGCGAGGAGTCCTGGGACGCGGTGGTATCCTTCTGCGAAACAGTCATGTCGCAGAAGGAGGCTGCGGAGAGGGAGCGGGAGACTGCTTCCGCTAACCCGATCCGCAGCAGACGCACCGGGCGTCGGCGGAGGGCGGACAACGCCCTCTTCCAGCCCCCCTAAATGGGTCCAGGGGCAACGGATCTGGGGAAATTCGTTGCCCCCTACTTCTTAGGACCCGAGATGGCGGCGCGTAGTGTTCCACGCGCGCCTCTCTATGACGTAAGGGGGGAGTATAACACCTCACTCCCCCCCTATCGCGAGGTGGCCCGCAGAGGCGGGCCGGCACTAGCCGGGGATCGCGGAAGTCACACTAGTTCCCGTGATCCCCGGTGCAAGTGAGAGACGGAACACCGGGGTGGTTTTAGTCAGTAAGAGTCTGACAGACCCCTTTGCCCTCCCCGGGGCGGATGACATCCATGAGGATTTCCCCCCGTAATCAAAAAAAAAAAAAGGAGGACTAGGCAAGTTTAAAAACATATTAAGGGAACACTGTAGACTTAGACCAGTAACAGTATTTCTAATCAAATTATCAGCAATTATAACAAACTAGCTTTTGCCAGCGGCTTCGCCCGCGTGGAGGTTGAAACTTATCCCACGGGGACGAAATAAAAAGGACAAAAGTATCCTTTGTGTTAATCCAGGTTCAGCCATTTTTGCATGATTGAGTAATAAACATCCAAACATCTTAACATACAAACTTTCACATTTATAATATTACTAGGAAGTAGGATAGGATAGTAGGACTAGTAGGATTGCTGATGTATAAGTCTAACAATTTTTTAAATGTTTGTTGACAGATTTTTATGGGGCTTTTTTTTACGGGGCTTGTTTTTAAGGGGCTTATTTTGTGGGGGAATCGCGGCGAAGGTGGTGTGACGTTCTGATCATGTGGCCAACATGGCCAGAGATCACACAAGACAGAGAGGTTGGGAAGGAAAAAGGGGAAGCCTTTGCCCAACGTTGAGATACAATATAGGCTAGCAAAAAAAAGTTCCCTACATTTTGTCCACTTACGCCAATAGCAGATTTTTTTTTCTAATTTTAGGTTTGGTCCCATAAAATGATGAGTATGACCCCGTTTTCGACTTTCAGCTATTTCAACTATACCCTTTATACGCCAGGCAACAAAACCTGCATATTTAACGCTTCGCCCACGTCAGTTCATAGATTTTGGACCAAATTCGGATAGTGGGCGAACAACAGACCTCAATTTCTAATTATAAACTACGTGGTTTTGAATTGTTTAGCTTAGACCACGTTTCAAGGATTTTCAGTTTGAGTTCGCTTTTGCATTCTCTATCTCTGTCTATCTTGTGGTTTAGCACCTTTTACTTTTACGTTACGTAGCCTTATCTGTGTTTATATTAGTTTAGTTTTGTTTTGATTGTACGGCGGTGTCGAGTCGGCAAACGATTAGATAATCATGAAAAGTTATGACTGTTTTTAAAGGCTAAGGAATCTGCTGGATGCGAGAAGAACAGAACCGGTTAAAGTGGAGGAGCTTGGGGGAGGCCTATGTACAGTAATGGACGTGTACCTGCAGTAATGATTTATTTATTTACTTATTTTCGAACTTACAACTATCATTACAGGTTTGCATCTAATGCGATAGTGTACATCTGATCATCATCATCATTTCAGCCGAAAGACGTCCACTGCTGAACATGGCCTCCCCCATGCTCCTCCACTTCGACCGGTTCTGTGCTTCCCACATCCAGCGGGTTCCCGCGGCCTTCACAAGATCATCGGTCCACCTTATGGGAGGCCTTCTCACTCTACGTCTTCCAGTACGCGGTCGACACTCCAAAATCTTTCGGCCCCATCGGCCATTTCTTCTGCGAGCATTGTGCCCTGCCCACTGCCACTTAAGTTTGCCAATTCTTCGAGCTATGTCGGTTACTTTGGTTCTCCTGCGGATCTCTTCTTTCCTGATTCGATCGCGTAGGGAAACTCCGAGCATAGCCCTCTCCATTGCTCTTTGGGTGACTTTAAGCCTTCTGATAAGGCCCATTGTGACCGACCACGTTTCTGTAGGTCATCACTGGCAACACACGCTGGTCAAAGACTTTCGTCTTGAGACACTGCGGTATTTGGGACGAGAAGATATTGCGAAGCCTCCCGATCGCTGCCCAGTTGAACTCAGCTCGCATCATCATCGTCATTGTCGAATCCGACTGGATTCGACGATGACCATGATGATGCTAAATCATCATGCAGACTATCTTTGAAAAATGACCATTTTCAGCAACTAAATATACATAAACTCACGTCTTCTTCCTATAGGGGTAGGCAGAAACTACAGTACGCCACCCGCTTCGATACTTACTCCTTTTGCTTCGTTTTCGTTCATACATGTTCATACAAGCACGCCGGTTGTGAGCAACTATATTCCACACAACCCGCACAAGTTATTTTCCCTTTTAATTTTAAACCACGCACACCCCCTTATCTGTACAATCGCGTAAAGAGTGAAGAGCTTGTTATTCGCTCGCTAATTCGCGAAGTGAGCGGTAAAGCGACGCGTCAGCTTATCTGAGCGAAACGAGCGAATCTGAGCGAGCGGGCGAAGATTATGATGCATTTGCATTTTACTGGATTTGTTTTTTTATTACTTTGAGGTATTTTTTAAAGCGGAGTGTTAGATATTGAAGTATAAAGACTTGATTGATAAGCTGTTAGATTCCCTAGCTGAGTTGCTGATTAAATTTTTAAACAGATAAAGTCTGCTATGAGAAATCTAGCCGGTGTTCATCCTACTGTCCTACTAATATTATAAACTAGCTTTTGCCAGCGGCTTCGTTCGCGTGGAGGTCGGAAATTATCCCACGGGAACGTAGTACCGGGATAAAAAAGCATCCTATTCGTGACCAAATAATATTCCGTAAAATGTTGCTTCGGTGTCGTGAAAATATGGAAAATAAATCGTTTGGCAAATCAAAAAAGTTCAAAAGAGCCTTCGGCCAATAGCAAAAAAATATTTTGTAAATCGACGAAATATAGTTCGGTAAAATAATGCTTATGACACATGATACTTCGATGATCTAGTTAATATTTTTACTTTATTAGCTTAGTTGTTAACTCTATTGTGCATGCTGTGGTCTCCTATAAGTGAAGGAAACGCTGCTATGTGACACAACTGCTCCTACTAAGTTATTACAGCCTGGTATTTCGAAGGTATACAGCGTTTTCTAGCTGACACAACTATGTTAAGTGTTTCCTACAGAGTTATGACAACCTGGCACTTCGAAGTCATAAAGCGTTTTCTAGCTGACATAAAACTATGTTAAGTGTGCTCCTACCGATTTATGCCAACCTGGTACTTCGAAGGCATAAAGCGTTTTCTAGATGACACAACTATGTTAGGTGAGCTCCTACCAAGTATTGACAACCTGGTACTTCGTGCAGAATACCAATTCACAAAAGATCCTGCACGCGGAGGGCACTGTACGATTTCTCAATATATCTAGCCCATAGGCTGCTTGTGTAAAACGTAGTGCAGTACGCTCTGAAAAGAGTAATTTTAACACTGAACAACGAGCAAACCTGCGCGCCAGCATGTTCGCTCTAACCGACAAGGCCCTCCGCACCCGTTCAATGTCGTCATCGTCCTTGAGATCAGGGGTAAGTATGTGGCCAAGATATTTAAACTTGTATGCCCTCTCTAACGGCATACCATTAAGGTAAACTGGTGGTACGTAAACAGGATACTTACCCCCAAAGACCATGACTTCACTTTTTTTACAATTGTAAATTAAGCCATGTGAGCTGGCATACCCCTCACAAATGATCACAAGCTTTCTGAGGCCACAGAATGACGCGCTCAACAGCACGATGTCATCAGCGTAGCTGATATTATTAACACAGGCTCCATCTATGTGACAACCGATCTTGATGCCGCTGAGCCTTCGAATCAATCCATCGACATATAGGTTAAAGAGTGTCGGTGAACTCAAACCACCTGTCTCACCCCGCACTCCAACCCATACGGATCAGACAAAGCCCCTGCCCATCGCATATTGTTGACCGGGTTTCTATACTAAAATTTAAAGATGTTGATTATTACAGGTGGAACCAGAGCTTTTTCAAGTTTTTCTCCCGTAGGATATCATAAGAAACCAAGGCCCCAAGTCTGCTATTTTTATAAATTCGTCATTCCAACACGATTCCATTGTCCTTTTGCTAAAAGTTCGTAATCTGCTAAATTCATAATGGTCGATCATTGGTTGGTCAATGGTCTCGTAATAGAATTGTGTTATTGGCATTGTCGTATTGCCATTATATTAAAACCTGTTAGTAGAAATGATTTTCCAAAAACTCCTACTAAATTTGAACATTTATTCATGCCCGATTTCATTTATATGTATTTTTACACATTATTTATTAGTTTATTAGTGTTAAATTTTAGCAGATTAGGTACCGCCTAAGTCAGTCATTCATTTGTCATTAAGTACAAGGTTACCAATAAATGCCATTTCTTTCAATGGAGTGTCAGTGGCTGACCATTGGAAAGTCATAATTACGCCATTATATTAGTAGATTACCAAACCAGGTCACATGCTCCACCATGCGTAATCCACCACGCGAGCCCAGTACGAGTTTGTGGATATCACCTATCTTCGAATTGACATACCGGTTTCCTCACGATGTTAACCTAAACCCTTTGAGAGCACTGGTGATTAAATCAAATGCTGAAAGTAAAATGCCTTTCCAAGGTTCGTACTCACGACCTACAAATAGTTGATACCACTGCTCTGTATATCATCGTCTAAATAAATGCCAACAGCCTAACAAAATACCTTTATATCCTCAAATGATTATACAGATCCTCAGAAGCGACGGCTCAGTGCGTCATTGCGCGCACGTCGATGCCTACGTTCAATTTGCTGGCGTTGGACACGTTTCTGATACAATGTAAGTAATTGTTTCCGCGCCTTACTGTGTGATGCACGTGTCGATGGGCCCTACCACCGGTTGATACTCACCGAGTTTTCACTTTAATAGAATAAAATCCTTTCCAAATCCATGATAAATGATAAATGATTTTATTTCTGTAAGTAGGTTTGTACAAACACTTTTACACGGTAATCATATTTTTTAAACTAGATGAGGTCGGCGTTTCCTATCTGACTACTTTGAGAAGAAAGGCCGAAACAAACTCAGAGGTCACAGTCTCTTTTAGAGTCCAGACATAATCTTGGTCAGATCATGTGAAGACCATGTGGATTGGGGTCTGAAATGATATTTTGAGGAAAGAACCACACAGATTACAGAAGATTACATAAGGTTACAGGTTACAGAAGGTCCATCATCTTTGACGTTCAAGCGATGCTAACTTTAAGCAAGTTTTATAAATAAACCCGTTAATGATTAGGTAATTGTTTGCCGACTCGACACCGAGGTAGGTTCCATCGGAACTACAACGAAAATAAACAAAACTAAACTAATATAAACACAGATAAAGCTACGTAAAGTAAAATCGAAAGGTTCGAAACCACAAGACAAACACAGATAGGTGATGCAAAAGCGAACTCAAACTGAAAATCCTTGAAAACTGGTCCAAGCTAAACAATTCAGAACCACGTAGTTTATAATTAGAAATTGAGGTTTGTTGTAGGCCCACTATCTGACTTTGAGCCTGTCCTATAGACTGATGAATTAAGTACGGTCAACTGTGGCTTGCCATGTCGCCGCCATTTAATATCGAAGCGATACAGAAGTAGAATAATCTACTATTTGGAACAAATGTTTATTAATCGAGAGATATTTTGACACAGTTCTCATTGGTAAAGATGCTCATGGAAAGGCCATTTAATATCGAAGCGATACAGAAGTAGAATAATCTACTATTTGGAACAAATTTTTATTAATCGAGAGATATTTTGACACAGTTCTCATTGGTAAAGATGCTCATGGAAAGGCCATTTAATATCGAAGCGATACAGAAGTAGAATAATCTACTATTTGGAACAAATGTTTATTAATTGAGAGATATTTTGATACAGTTCTCATTGGTGAAGATACTCACGGAAAGTTAAGATGCCACAGTTGACGGTACCGATTTTGTAGGGAAATCAAAAATATTAAAAGAAATAGTGATTCTAAGCCCGCGTTTACACCAAGCCCATGTTTTCACATAAAAGAAACAGTCTATAATGTTCCCACTGCTGTGACACAGGCCACCTCTCTAAAGGTGCGCTTACACGAGCAACTAAAATTGCTCCAATTCAAATTCAATTCTCGTTAACTATGACGTCATGACTACATCCAGCAATTTAGGGCAATGGCAACATGTAGCCACCTGTTGCCAGAGATACGGCCACACAATATGGAACAATATGGAGCAACTTTAAAAATTAAGCAATTCGCCTATCCCGCCGCCACCGCCGCCGACCAGTTCCCCTCGCAAAACGAGACGTAGTTTAAATAGGCACAAACGAGATTCAGAGAAAATTTACTAGAAATTTCCAAACCGATTGGATATTCGGCAACTCATGAAATATATGGAGCAATCGGAGGCAATATTGCCGAAACACATTGGCAATTTATTGTTGTTGTTCCAGATTGATCCATTAGTGTGGCCGATCAATAATTGCTCAAAAAATTGCCCGTGTAAGAGCACCTTAACAAATGGGCTGTAATTCACCGCGTGGGCTCATTGCAAGCTGACTGTCACATGTCTTCAACGTTTCGGATCTAGGACACACCGGTTTTCTCACGAAATTTTCCGTGACTGTTTTTAGAGCAGAGATTATTTCATAACATAAGTTTGGGTCCTTCGTGTTCTTATCAGGTTTCTTTGTCAAATTAAATAATCAATCGAATGTTTAATGGTGAACAATGACTAATCCATTTTTTACAAAACACAACATTAATGTGTTCGTATCGCGAGTTGATATGGCAGCATAATCAGGCAATAATGACACAGGCCGCATCTTTTGAATTTTTGGTTCTAGGAGATGCCGGTTTACTCACGATGTTTTCCTTCACCGTTTCGAGAACAGTCGTGATAATATAATTTACACAAAGTAAAGCGCGTGTCTGAGTTCTTACCTACGACCTCGACTCGTAAGTCACAGCCGTTACCATTTGGCCACCACTGCTCACTTCACCGTCACTGCTCTGCTCCGATATGGTAGCAGTTATAAACAATATAGTTCATGCCGAGGTGAAGCTATGTAGGTCATATTTTGTGTTTTTTGTTTTGTGTTTCATCTCTTTCTCAGTTAGTTTTAATATTAATCTGGCAGTTTGAGTATTTTATGCGGCCTACCCAAATGTCCTGTCTTTGGTATTGTTCGTCAAATCGTTGAGCTCCTCAAGTTCTGAGTTGAGCTGTATGATTACTGATAAAGGCGTGCACTGAATGGACAGGTCCACTCAATCTGTGTGATCCTTCCTCAAAAGACCATTTCAGACACCGATCCACATGGCCTTCACATGATCTGACCAAGATTATATCTGGACTTTAAAAGAGACTGTGGCCTCTGAGTTTGTTTCAGCCTTTCTTCTCAGAGTAGTCAGATAGGAAACGCCGACCTCATCTAGTTTAAAAAAATATGATTGACGTGTAAAAGTGTTTGTACAAACCTACTTACAGAAATAAAATCATTTATCATTTATAAAGTACCTAATCCTTGTACCAGTCAGCTTGTGTAGCTTGTGTGCTTGTGCTCCGGGATAAACCAGTGAAATTCAAACTTTCATACGTTTATTGCGATTAGCAGGTCAATGTAAAGCTGTAGCCTTTCTCCATGTTCGGGTCGGCTTCCAGTCTTACCGGATGAAACTGACCGGATGGTGCGATTGCCTATCTCCACAACCCAGTTACTGGGTAATACGATACCCCTTGGTAAGACTGGTTGTCAGACTAACTAAAACCTCGATAAAATTACTATTTTATGAAAACGTCATTCAATAGAGTTAAATGAACTTAGAGGATTGCCTTGATGATAATAATATGAAGCCATATTGTAGGTCGCGAATCATATTCTGTTCTACGTACTGGTTGACACTGACCTGCTAATTGCAATAAAAGTATAAAAAATCGAATTTTGCGAGCGACCTTGGAGCTTCCATCTTTAGTGCCTACATCTAAGTTTTTGGTTAGTCTTTACTCATCCAGTAGGCACAAAAACCAACTGCCTGACGAAAAAAATGGCTTGTCAGACTGGGTTTCCCCAAGCAATCCTTTTAGGCCCTCGCTTTCTTGCGTAATCCAACTGGTCTCATTCTGCTTATTCTCCTTATTGGTTTAGATGTTATTAAAAAATCACTACAAAGTGAAAAATAACTTTAATTTCGGAAGTCGGTGACTTTGGATATGTTTTTAAATTTTTTGTCACCGCCTTCCGAAATTAAAGTAATTTTTCATTTTGTAGTGATTTGTCGGAAGTCGGTTGTTGTTTTTTTTTTTGGAAAATGTTTTTATTTTTCACTTTTTAGTTATGGTACCTACCCAACTAATTCGAAATTTCATCATCCTTGGGGTCAAAACAATGCATATTTATGCGATAGCAGCAATCGCGGTTGATTTACTGTTATTTTTTGAAGAGTTCTGTTGTCCGTCTCCGAAACGCATCATCATATCTCTATGAAATTAAAATGGGATCACACAAAAAGCACTAGCTTTCAAGTAAAAAAAAATCATCAAATCGGTTAACCCAGTCGAAAGTTCTGAGGTTAACAAATATAAAAAAAAACAGGTACAGTTGAATTGAGAACCTCCTCCTTTTTAGAAGTCGGTTGAAAATGGCTGTTTTTGTGTTTCTGTTTTTAATGTAGATTTAATTATGTTCTAAGTTGCACTGTCTTATATTCTTGTTCTTACATTTAGACTATTATTATGTTGACTTTGTTAATTGTGTGTTAGTACGTAAGGATTTGCGTGTTTCTCAAGCAATTGAGTTATTTTATTTTAAATGTGTGTCTGTGGTTTCGACACAACTAACTTTCTTATTATTTGTAAACTCTTGAGTAAAATGTAGCAAACTGACCATTTTATTATAACATTCTATCGTAATAAAACCTACATCACTACATAGTATAAAAAAGTCCCTTTCCCTGTCCCTATATCCCTATGTATGCTTAAATCTTTAAAACTACGCAACGGATTTTGATGCGGATTTTTTAACAGATAGAGTGATTCAAGAGAAAGGTTTATATGTATAATACACCGACCTCCACGCGGGCGAAGCCGCTGACAAAAGCTAGTATACGAATAATTTGATTTGATCTACATTTTTCTTTTTTTCTAACAAACACCCTTAGTAGTGACAACAGTAACGCCCACCAGTCAGGATCCAGCTGCCGTCGCCGGCGACCGGCGGCCGTCAGATAAAGGTGTGGGCACACCGGACACGGCGACTCGTTACGCGTGTTACGTATCGCCACTCATGCAGCGGAATTTTCCTTGTAAACATTATTGTAGTATGAGAATTAAGGTTGATTCAGGGTCTCATAGATTCATAATAACAGTCGTACGGGTTGATCGGGTTAAGCTATGATTGCTGCGGTAGGTCCATGATGGGTGACCATCTTCACATACCGAGACACCTCCGTGCCTTCGAATGCTCGTTAAGCTTTTGGTTCCGGCTGACTTTCGTGGATTTTTAGAACAAGAAAACTAGTTCTAAAAACGAAAAAACGCGCCACATCAAAACGTGGGCGAAGTTGCGGGTAGAAAGGTGTTTGAATAAAGGCTCACCAACTAATTACACACAAAGCATAAGAGCTTATCTTATTAAATTATCCCACGCGGGCTGGCAACGGCGCATTTATAGCGGATTTTCGTGATTATTTCATTAAATACAAACAAAAGTTAACATTTATTTCAGCCAAGCACCAGATCCTTGGTATTTACAAGTTTGAATTTTTGTGTTTACTTATAAAAATCGACATACCGTCAATTATATTCTATTTTCATTACATAGTACGAGTAAATGTTTTTACTCGTATTAAAGAGTAAATGTTAAAAATAATTATAAATACCAAAGATCTAGTGTTTGGCTGAAAATATATAGTGCTTTTGTTTTTATTTAACTAAATAATCACGAAAAACTACTATAATTGCGTTGTTGCCAGCCCGCGTCGGATGAACGCTCTTAAGCCATAGTCTTTGCCATAATTATAGATCTCACATGTATGATCTTAATTATAGGATAGCATGGCACTATTCATTAACGTACTAGTACATTACACAGACAGAAATGTGTAGATAATTTTGAAATAACATCACGCTTATATTTCTCTAAGGGTTAGGCAGCAGCGTACGATGTGTACCTTTAGGTACACAGTTTTTAATTTGTGGAAGCTTGTAAATGGCAACTGTAAGCGATGTTTATTTGTCTAAGCAGATTCTATTTTATTTTTATGTGATTTTTTTTTTCTTTTAACTTTAGGTACATAATTTTTAATTTGTGGAACCTTGTAAAAGGCAACTGTAAGCGCTAAATGTATATTAGTTAAGTAGATATTAGACTGTAAGCTTTCTGAAGAATAAATAAATAAATATAATACTGTAAGTACTCCTCGTCATTATACTACCGGGTCGGATCAATAAAAGCTTTGTTTAGAATTAAACTCGTAATTATTTCAATAATGAAGTCATTTTATATGATGGCATGTGATTGTTAGCTCGCTAAGCTGACTCATAATTCTTTTTCTACCTTCTGTATTGGCGTGTATCTCATTAATTTTATGCCATTGTCTTTTAATTACTACAAAAGGGTGCCTGCTATAAACTACGCATGCCATCTCTTACAGTATACACTCACATTTTCCTATAAACCGGGCATAAAGCCAGACTGGTATTTCGCAATCACTACTACTTGGTCTAGTAAGCGATATTGGGTACCTCCATCTAGAATTTCTCAGTAACAGCCCGGAGTCTTTTTGACCCCGGTTCAAATCAAATCAAATCAAATTATTTTATTTCACATAAACCTGCAAGGGCACTTATGAAACGTCAGAAGCTAGGTGCACGGTTCCAATTTGTCGCGTCCTATGGAGAAGAGCCGGCAAGAAACTCCACGGTTACTCTTTTAAAAATAATTGGATTTTATAATGTTTTCAAATTACAGTGATATCAGGTATGGGAGGACAGTGCAGGCCTGTCAATAAGTACCAGGTACCTTAGACGAATGAAAATAAAGAATAGAAACTGTAGGCCTACAACGTTCTCTCATTCACAATATGTAAAAGAATCTACATAAGTAAAATCAACCTATTTAAACAAAGTGATATGATTTCCATGAGAATCACTAACAAATACTCGATATTACAAGTGTTGTATAATGTCAAATAATGACGAGAATATATCAGAAAGTGTAAAAAATAAAATTAATAAAATTAACATTGTTGGTTGATGGTAATAAGCTCGCCCCCTATCGCACGGGACTTAAACATAACTGAAAAAATGTACACTTTACACGTCTGCCTAACCCTTCAGGTATTATGTTATGCTGCCGATATATCTTTTGTAAATAAATCCCGCTCGACTATGCGAGTACTGATCGTAAACAGGATAGCGGGTCGTGGGAGTGACCCCAGCGGTGCTCAGGACCTTGTGAAGGTCACGAGTGTCTCAATTGGCTTGGATTTATACCTACGTAATGTGATGTGAACGTGTAGTGGACGTATGGTAAATAATTATACAATATGCTGACGACAATATAAGCTAATAGGGTAAACCAATAGTAACTAATATACTCATACATTCATTTCTTCCCGTGGGTGTCGTAGAAGGCGACTTACTAGAGAATGGGCAGCAGCGTTCTCTATGCTTTTTGCCACCATACTGCGATCGCCAACCCACCTGCCAAGCGTGGCGATTATGACAAAACCCCCCATTTTTTTAATTAAAGTTGCCATCCAACGTGGCAACTCTGCCAGCCTTTTGGGCACTCTTCCCATTGACAGCGACGCGGACGAAGTCTTTGATGCCCAGTGAGGTCTTCCCTTTTTTACTCGTACATATTTTTTTTAGTGTTATTTTGTATATTTTTTAAAAATCCTATTAACTAGCTTGCTATTTGGAACGATAGTTTACAATAAAACATTCATTGAACAACTATGTTGTAAAGGGAAAACATTAAATTTTTTATATGTGCAATACGTGAAGCAAAAACTTTGTGCCCATTTTTACGAAAATTACGCGGAAGGAGGATAATGAAAAGAACAGTTATATATGGAGAAGGAGTGCAGAAAATGTTTTTTTTTAATGAATAATGCTCGAATTTCAGGCGGTGAGCGACCACTAGTATAAATAAAATAAAATAAATACTTACCAAAATAAGACCCATTACCAAATTGCATAATGACTACTCTAAATAATAATGGCTTATAGTATGTCAAACTCAAACTCAAAGCATTTATTTCAAATAAAGCAATTACAGGCTCTTTTGAATTGTCAAGGTCGGTGAGTTAGAAAGATGAAGCTAGTTGCCCATTCCAAAGCGTAGGTACCTATGGAGAAGAACGCGCAAGAAACTCCACGGACACTCTTTTAAAATCATGATACTGTTACAAAAAGTTGTTTTTTTTTTGGGTGGGAAATCATCAAATGACTTCTCCCGCTCTGGGTGGAGCAGGAGGGCGTGTCAGACTTTTACTGACTAAAACCCACCCGTGTTCCCTCAGTTGCCTGTGTGCCAGAGGTCGCGGTATTTCTTTCGAACAACCCGCACCCTTAGCAGGCATCGGCCCTTGCGGACCCTCTTCGTTGCTGACATCTCTTTGAGGCGCGCGTGGATCACAACGCACACCATATATGCTCCACCGTCTCCTCAGGGCGATCTTCGCAATGGAAACACCCGGGCGTTTCCTCCCGCCTTATACGAAACAGGAACCTCCCGAAACAACCGTGTCCGGTAAGGACCTATGTCAGGTGGAAGGTGAGGACGCCATGCCACCTCTCAAGCCACTCCTCAAAGAGGGGACTTACCGCCGCAATCGTGGCGTGCCCGGCACTGGGTTGCGACAATCGCACTCTCCACGTCGCCATGAGATCCCGCCGGAGCTCTGTCCGCCGTGCCGCGATTTCCCGCGGCAGCGAAGTTACGCCTCGACGTTTAGACAAAAGTTGGTAACATTAATATGTTGAAATTACCAATGTGAGAACGCTGTAAAAAGACAGGCACATTAAAAGCGTCCGTAATTAAAACAAAAATAAAATAACAATTCAGAAATTAAAATAAGCCGTTGGAGCTAAGAGATGACCAGTCCCTACTGGTGGCGCCCGTTCATGAACATGATGTATGGATTAGCACCATTCAGCTCAACCAATTTGAAGGGAACTTAATGATTCAACACACACGTCACCACCAGCGAGACATTTGAGTGAGCATGACATACTCTATGTATTATTAATACTACATTTTGAACTATCTGCATCCGAACTAGGTGCTAAGCTAGTATATATCGGATTACATTTGATCCCTGTACATACCTAAATTGTGAACATTTAGTAGCCATGTTTAAAGTTGTAAACTTTAACCCATTTATTTATAAAAGTTGTGTTGTTTAAAGTTAAGAGATGTTTAAACGTCAAAAATGTATGGTTAATAAGCAGTCGCTAATCATTACTTAACGTTAAGCAACGTTTTAAAAAAACTCCAACAAGATTGGCATGTAATAATGTATTTAAAAAAAAACATATATTTTATGTTTTTTTGAGACAATAAATGTAAGTGTGGTATGTGAGTGTGTGTCTGAGAGTGTCTGTGAACACACACATACACCCACCGTGTAATATATGTGATGTGAATGGAATTATTGTTCAATATGAGTGAGTAAAGTATTGGCTTGTGTGTTTGAGAATGTTCAACATCGCCTCTGTTTCAACATACGTAATTTTCACCCACCGTGTAATATATGTGATGTGAATGGAATTATTGTTCAATATGAGTGAGTAAAGTATTGGCTTGTGTGTTTGAGAATGTTCAACATCGCCTCTGTTTCAACATACGTAATTTTTAGTAGGTAGTATATTTCTATTTACAGTGTGTTTTATTTTATTGTATATTCTTTTCTAAAAAATTATGAAATTTATTGTAACGTAGATATACCTACCTATTACATGTATAGCAAGCAATACAGGAGTAAATGTAAACGGAACGAAGGAGCCTAGACCTCACGACACACGGAATCCTAGTGTGAGTTCCAGGAAGCAACGCATTTGAATGTAACTTAATGTAATAAATTATTCTTATTCTTATAAAGGGCAATTTTTTCAATAGTCAGATAACTTTTATCTGCAAATAATTATTGCGTTTTGACAACTTTTGTATAGAAAATATTTCAAACTGTCAGATTTATTCTTCTTCTTTTTTCTTGTTATGTGACTATTGAAATATCAGCCCTTAGTGGATAAATATTAATAATTTTGTTGATCTTGTCGTATAAGTTAGGACCAAGTGAAAATGAAAAATATCTTTTTAAAAGATGTTTTGGGAACAAATATACGTTTTCATAGTGCATGATTTCTACGCTTGCGTAGACTGTTTGGATCGTATATGAGATCACCATGTTGCTTTATAACTGAACTAAAGTAAAAAGGTGACGAACGGCGAGAACTTTGCATAATTGATATAGCTACATCGTAGGATATAGCATAGGCCGAAAAGAGATAGTTTTTAAAATAGCTCTTTGATTTTTTTATTTTGTTTGTTACAATTTCACGTTAAAACAGCTCAACGGATTTTGATGAAATTTAGCAATTAGGTAGAACATGACCAGCACCCTAATTGCGTGCCACACTATTAATGAGAATCGGAATCATTTTGAAGCTTATTGCTAATCCATACTTCCATATGTTCTAAAAATTTGTCTGCTTAGCAACGTGAGAAAAGCCATGAATACTGTGGAATTGTTAAAAAAAGCGATTCCCACTGATAGTGTACAAGTATTACGCAATAAACCCTCTGGATAACATAGGGTACTTTTTATCCCGATATTCCCAAGGGATGGAGACTTAGAAAAAAGGTGAAGACTTTCATAATTATTTGTTCATAAACTATTTGGCTAGTCTTTTTTTTATTTGTAGAACGGAACTTTGTTATTAACAAAATGCTATTTTATTTTCTCGACTTAGGCATTTCTTTTTTATGTTGTTTACTTGCTAACGACTTTTTACAAAACATTACCACACTCTAATGACGTAGCCAGAACCACTAGACAGAATTGGCAATTCAAGAAATTCTCACAAAACAACTAAACAACATCGTGGGTGCTACGCCGTAGCTGCGTAGCACCGTAGCAGCGTAGACCGTTGTACGTAATTTACGTAGAACAGTGTTCATTTACATAGTGCTACGAGTTGCTCGCACAGTAATGTTACTAAGTTAGTACACAAGTATTTCTTGAAAGCACTTTAAGTTACTCGTAGAATTAATGATGATGAATTTTAACTTTATTATTTATACAGGAATGCTTCATTTTACGTAAGCGCTCTACACAAGTATGTATGTTTTGCAATATAAAAGATTTCTCTGAAATCTCAAGGTACGTAGAAAAATGCAAGCTTTATTTTTCAATGCAATTTTTGAAGAACAAACATTTTTATTTTGTTTTTAATGAAACTACGCGCAATTTGGGAATGTCTCGAAATCAAGTACAGACACATATAGGTAAGCTACTTTTTTCCCGATAGCACGTTCCCGTAGGCTATAATCGACAACCACGCGGGCAGCAGAAAGTCATCAATATAAACTAAATGGAAAAAAACGTATTATTGAAGCTGACTCCAAAACTACTAAACAGAACTTGGCCACTTGGTACGTATACGCTTTCAAAACAAAGAAGAATTTTTCCTATCGGTTTGTTAATGACGGAGTTCTGGGGTAAAACATAAAAAATACAACTGAATTGAGAACCTGCTCATTTGTGTGAAGTCTGTTTTAAAAAGCTACAGAATATAATATTATTAAAATACCTAACGTACGGCACACTCGATCAGCTCATTAATTCCAACAGCTACATAAAATTCCGCTTAAGAAACCGTTCCAAGCATATTTTCTTTATTCACATGGAACAAAATGGAACAGGATGGAGGGATGAACTTGACACCTGCTGGAAGGACTGGCCCGCAATGGCAGTGATCAGACGTGTGAAGAAAATAGAAGTCGTTTGCCCAACAGTGGGAATTTACGGGCTAAATAGATAGATGAAAATAAAACAATATTGTATCTGTTCAATGAAACACACAAAGCGACCACTCGTTGATATAATTTAAGTGTCACTATGTGGAAACGCGTGAAAATCTTGGCGTGTCCAAACGACGAAATAATAAGTCATATTAATTCTGAGTTTCACCAACGGGACACACTTGTGTCCAGTCTCTCGTGTCGAGTTGTGACAAACCCCGTCCGGCGGATCGTTCTGTAACATTGTCAAATGCGTCCGACTGCACTAATTACTGCGGACAGCCTCCGGTAATGACACCGAATACCGATGCATAAATCAAATACATTTATATTTCATAAACTTGACATAATGTTGTACTACTGTACTCTCCGAAGAGATGGACTATCATATTTTAAGCCCTCCAGGATCGATTAAATAGGATAATAAGGACCAACTGCCGCTAAACGCGGTAAAAAATCCGGACCAGGCTGCTGAAAATAGTCTAATGAGAAGAACACACTACTCAACCCTGGGATTGAGCCGGACTGAATGCTCAGAACTCATGCTTAGCACCACTGGACTGACAAGTGGTAATTTTTGAGAAACAAAGAAAGGAAGAAAAATAGTTTATTCTGCACAAACAATACTCACATTACAAACAAAATACACACATGTGAAGTAGCCAAAACCCTCGTTTACAACCAATTAAACTTCGACAATTTTGTCCATTGCGTGATGTCAGTGCCACCGACCAAAGACAATCATTATCGTCCACAGTCTGACTTCACCCACTCCTGGGGAAAGGCCTGTCTTTTACCAATCCCAACGGTCCTGTGCCAGCCTCATCAGGATCCATGTTTTCCGCCCATCTTGACGACGCCCTCAAAGACACATACATTAAGTGGAACCACATTTTATCCTAAAAACGTCACGATGAAGTACGTACGCACTCCCTAACTTCGTTACAATCCAATCACACGTTACATTTATTATACACCTTTTAATCCTACACTTACCCTTGAATCCTTGACTTTTCCCCCACATTACTTCTAATTAGTCTATTAGTCCCCAAATGTCTAGCACTTACAACCTAAATACATTAGTGTGAACATTATCATTACTGAAATGAGATGATTATCCCTGAAGCTCCCAAGAGACCGCAAGTGATTGGGGACATTAAAAATCGTCCAGCTTGCGGTCTTATATTCTCTGGTTTTAGTAGTGATGCTAATGAAGGGGTGTCAATTATAAATGAGCCTATTTTTCAAGTTTCTTTTTTTCCTCTTACATAGTTGATAGACACGGAATACCAGAATTTTCTCTTATACAGCCGTTGAGTTACTAAAAACTAGGTTTTACGCGTGACTTCGTCCGGGTTGTAGTCAACTATACTATTAAACATACCATATGCGACTCGGCTTTGCGAAAGCAACTGATAATCTATTTATTGCGGTACCTATATCTGCATTGTCTTAAAACACACACACATTCATCATTCATTAATTTGGCTTCAAGACATGTATACTGCCTTGCATTACATATGGTACATTACATATGGTAGCGAAACTTGGTCTTTTGCAAAATACCACAAAGACATGCTGGCATACTGCCAAAGAGCAATGGAAAGGAGTATGACAGGTATTAAATAACAGAATATGATATTTAGAGAAAAGATAAAGTTATTGATGTACTGACCAAAATAGACCAACAAAAGTGAAGTTTGACAGGTATTTAAGTCAAGTGGAGAAAGGGCTTGTTATTATGGCACTCGGCAATTGTAGCTTTCTATCAGTGAAAAAATTTTCGAAATCAGATCAGGACTTCCAGAGATGACCTCCTACATCCAGACGCAAACACTTTACCTGCTTATAATATAAAACTGTAGATGCAGTAAATAAATCTGTTTCTTTTAAATAATTTCTTTATTTATATTTTTGGCAAACGGAGAGGAAGATTTTTTGAATTTGCATGCAGTGACTTTGATTTACAAGGCAACAAATTATATTATTTCATTTATGCATAGTAAGGTCGCCAAACAAGAGAGTTGGTCATAGTGAAGTGGTCACTTAGGAAACTTAGCTATTAGTAACTTAGCTCATTAGTAGGGAATTATGTCAAGTCGGTAGTCAGCAATATCCGGAATCCACTTAGTAATAATCGGCGACCCAGATTATATATACTTACTTAAAACTTATACTCTCGTACTACTTCTAGATTAAGTATAGCTGTTCTGCTGTTCCATTGTTCTATTTACACATAAAATCTAGATGTAACAATTGTTGACCTTCACAATATAGGTGGTCTGATCACACGAACATAACACGACAACAAAAACATGATTGAACCGTTTTCATCAATTGAATAACGAGGTGCACACACGAACTGTTTAGTGTCGCTGCCAACCTGCTAGCTATACAAACGTTTAAATGGTACTGCCCATTTGTGCCTCATTGACATCGCAATACTTAAGTTTACATACGAGTATATGCTATCCTTACGAATATTGTAAATTGTAGTGTGTGATGCTAAAATGTTTACTACGAAATATGTATGGTCGTACTCCGTTTTCTATATCGCTCGTGGATAAATAATTGCAACTGCACAGGTCGGTCGCAGCTTACGTTAAGCTATCGAGGACGGTCCATGGATGGGTGACCATTGGTTTTAGATATTGAGACCCCTCTGTGTCTCAGAAAGCATTTTTAACCGTTGGTGCTCGCTGACATTTGTAGATCTTTCTTTGTCATTCGTCACTGGTAGTCTAAAGCCGGAAAGTCAATCAGTTGTTGAGGTGAGATAGACAGTCCCTCAAAAATAGTTGGAAAAAGGCTAGACAGATGATGGCTCAGTTTTCAATGTCCTGTGTCACTTAGAATAAAGCTCATGATTGCGTAGTCATTGTGTGCCGCCGTTAGACAAAATTACTTAAGTTTTTGAATCTCTAATAGCTATGCAGGAATCAAAAATATAGTAGGTTAACTTCTTCGTTGTCAAGAGTAGCCAGTCAGGAAAGTTGATGGGCAGACTAAGCCCAAGGAGGCTGAACGCACTTAAATCTTGCGACGCTTGGAGGCTTTGTTATTTAGTTAGTCCCTAAAGTAGTAATATGCTGACTTTGGCCGCACGTCATCACCGATTGCTGGGCATAGGCGGTAGGCCTCTTTTCTTGTACCAATCCCCGCGCTCCTGTACTAGCCTCATACAGATTTTGCCCGCGATTGCAACAGCGGCCGTGTGTCAGTGGTAAAAACCAGTATAAGCTAGCCTCGTATTTTATTGAAACACCGTACTTCGCTAGACCAGCTCAAGGTCAAGTGTTAGCCTTAAGTGTTTTTTTGTTTTTTAAATGAATTTCTTTAGGCTCGTTGAAGGCTTTTTGGTAGGCGAAATATATTGGGTTCGCGTCACTCGCATGCTGATATAAAGGTGCGCTTACACGATCAACTAAAATTGCTCCATCTTGGGCAATTCTCGTTAATTATGACGTCACGACTACATCCAGCAATTTAGGGCAATGGCAACATGTAGCCACCTGTTGCCAGAGATACGGCCACACAATATGAATCAACTTAAAAAACTAGGCAATGCGCCTCCCCCGCCGCCTCCGCCGCCAGCCGGTTTCTCTCGCAAAAACGAGACGTAGTTATACGTACAAACGAGATAGAAAGAAAATTTACTAGAAATTCCCAAACCAATTAGATATTCGGCAACTCATGAAATATATGGAGCAATCAGAAGCAATATTACCGAATCACATCGGCAATTTATTGTTGTTGCTCCAGGTTGCTCCACTTAATTGATCCAGATTGCTCCATTAGTTTTGCCGAACAATAGTTCCTCAAAAAATTGAACGTGTAAGAGCACCTTTAGTCTGTTTTTATTTTTTATTTTAATTCATCTCAGTATTCTAACTGTAATGGTATTGAGAAGTTATGATATTGAATTTGATAGGTATCAAATTATCGGAGTATGACGTGTGGAGCTTTACCAGCAATGAAAGCCAATGTCTTTTAATTTATAAATAATAATATTCATTTACCAAGACTAATTGTAGTCTTGGTAATTATATTTTTTGTTTTAATAACTATTATTTCAAAGCTTTCACTTCTGTCGGCAGTCTATGACTGCCTTTGTTTGTTTTTTGCATTTAAACATTAATGTAAGTCAAGTGATCCCACAGTAAAGGTTGTTCTGTTCGCTGGGGTCACGTGACCGTGCATTTGAACTGGGTCAGTGCGACTCATTATGCACCGGATTGCAGCTGATTGCCTTCATTATAGCGAGATAAAGGTTAATTGTTGAGCAGCGAGGGGTGAAGCGGAAACTGTAGTTGTTATGGTAACTTGTTAGAATAAATGGAGAATGATTTATAGTATTCTAACTTTCTAGATTTATTCAATGCTATTATTCGTAAATCAAGTGCAAAAAACTTCGTTATTGTACGAGATATTAATCATGTGGGTACCTACTTAACCTTCCAATACCCGCGCCAAATTCTGTGTTCAGAACAGAAATTTCCATAATTTTGAATATTATATTTTATTATTAATAATATAAAGCTGGAGGGGCTTGTGGCTAAGTAATCAAAGCACGGGTCGATCGATCAGGTTAAGCTACGCTTGCCGCGGTTGGTCCGTGGATGGGTAACCATCTTTACATATAGCACGTTAAGCGTTTGTCCCGCCTGTCATTCGTGGATCTTTGACAGTCGTTACGGGTCGTCAGAAGCCCGAAAGACTGACAACCAGTCTTAACAAGGCGTATCGTATTATCCAGTACCTGGGTTGGGGAGGTCAGATAGGCAGTCGCTCCATGTAAAATACTGGTATTCAGCTGCATCTGGGTAGACTGGAAGCCGACCCCAACATGCTTGGGAAAAGGCTAGGCACATGACGAATATAAAGCTAAAGAGTTTGTTTTGTTGAACGCGTTAATCTTAAGAACTACTGGTTTGAATTGAAAAAATCTTTTAGTGTTGGTTAGCCCATTTATCAAGGAAGGCTATAACATTACGCTAGCACGCTTAGAAGTCGAGCAAGAAGAAAAATAAGTCACGAGTACTTAGTACTCGGACGAGCAGGCGATTTGATGCGACGAAGTGGGTCGGGGGAACAAATTTAGAAGTTAGTTTCGATTAAAAAGAAGTACGAATTATGTGTACCCAAGTGGGCCGCTGCAGATACAATTTGTCAAAGTGGGGGATTACTGACTCATCCAACACGCAGTGTGAGAGCGGTGCTTCTGATCAGACCATGCCCCACATGCTAGAGTGTCCTAAGTGCCCGTTCACTTAATCCTTTGATGATCTAAATAATACCACTGATGTCGCAATAAACGTCGCCAACTACCTCGGCTCAAACTGTAGAAATAAAAAGTGTACGAGTACCATCGACACGACAAGAAGAAGAGACTGTTGAGCTTAAAGAATTTGGTCATTAACTTAGTGGGGCAGATTATGGAAAACTATGTTACAATAGATATGTAGTTTTTAGTATGGAATTGTGTAAAGTACTTGATCAGCAGTATTCGGAAGCCACTTATAAATTAATCGGCGACCCATTTCCATTACTGTATTCACATCGTCATCTCCCTAGCCTTTTCCCAACTATGTTAGGGCCGGCTTCCAGTCTAACCGGATGCAGCTGAATACCCGTATTTTACATGCAGCGAGGGGTATCATATTACCCAGTAACTTTACTGTATAATACATTACCTCTTGGTTAGACTGTAACCCTAACGACTATCAAAGATGACAGCCGGGACCAACTGTTTAATTTGCTTTTCGAGGTACGGAGGGATCACGGTGTATGTTCGGGAGCAATGTAGATGGTCACCCATCCGCATTGCTTAACCTTGTAGATTGACCAGTGCAGCTGTTATTTCCCAGCCACAAGCCCCTCACTGTTCTTTTAACACATACACCTAAAATCTAGATGTAACACTTGTTGACCTTCACAATATAGGTGCTCTGTTCACACGAACATAACACGACAACAAAAACATGATTGAACCGTTTTCATCAATTGAATAACGAGGTGCACACACGAACTGTTTCGTGTCGCTGCCAACCTGCCAGCTATACAAACGTTTAAATGGTACTGCCCATTTGTGGCATTGACATCGCAGTAGGGAAATATGGAGACATCGTTCGCGAGTATGTCGGGAAACAATGTTGTGTCCGATTGAAATTGCAGGCACTTGCCAACCATTATTTTTAAATCTACTTTAAACACATATTATTTTAAAATTACCTAATGAATCTGTAAATTCTATCTTATTTTCATACACATAAAACTGATCTCTTTGCTAATCATTAATTTGTAATCTTAAAAAATAAAATATAATTTATCTCTTAAAAAATAGACTTTAGTTATCTAAATGTAAGTATTTTATGAAAATAGCTGTCCTGATTTTTAGGGTTCCGTAGCCAAATGGCAAAAAACGGAACCCTTATGGATTCGTCACGTCTGTCTGTCTGTCTGTCCGTCCGTCCGTATGTCACAGCCACTTTTTTCCGAAACTATAAGAACGATGCTGTTGAAACTTGGTAAGTAGATGTATTCTGTGAACCGCATAAAGATTTTCACACAAAAATAGAAAAAAAAACAATACATTTTGGGGGTTCCCCATACTTAGAACTGAAGCTCAAAAAAAATCATCAAACCCATACGTGTGAGGTCACACGTATGGGTTTGATGATTTTTTTTTTTCATTCAATCAACTAAAATATAAAAATTACAAAAAATAAAACATTTCATTTCATAAACAACCTTATGCATAAACCGTGAACCATTATTTTCTAATAATAAATCTGTAATAGGTGCCTAAGTAAATAATAATTATAATTCGTGCTACGGAACCTTTCATGGGCGAGTCCGACTCGCACTTGGCCGCTTTTTTATGTTATTGTTATTAACTTTTTATCCGAATTGAATTAGGTACTCAGTTTATGTATAACCACGGGAACGTACAACCAGGATATAAAATATCCTATGTGTTAATCCAGGTTATGATCTATCTGTGAGCGAAATTACATCCAAATTCGTTCAGCCGTTTTTGCGTGATTGAGTAATAAACATCTAAGCATACAAACTCTCCCCCCCAATGGGTTTCCGCATTGTCGTTGCGGAGGGGCTCAGAAGCTGTGGTCATGCCCACGGTGAAGCGAAAAGGAACCCCAAGGTGGGGCCGCTCGTAAGGGCTTTTGCCTCCAAGCCGACGACGTAGCGGCCAAAAAGTAGGTTGCGGTGAGGTGCATCGCAGCTGAGGCGGGCCGCGATGTCGAATGGGAGGCATCGCGGCTGAGGGTTACAGGCTACGGCGGAGGAGGAGTGCCGGCACTTCTGAGTAGCGCTCTTCCCTTCCGCGACCTGGACGGGGCCGCCACTATTTGATGGCGGACGCGGTGGGGCCGCAGGGGAGGAGGTGTGTCGGTATAGCGTTGGCCGCACTCCCTATCCCCTGCGGCCGAAAAGTGGTAGGCGACGGGGCCACTATGCTGACCCGTCGCAGGAGGACCAAGGGTGCCAGACACGGGGTCGTCTTGGGCCCGTATGCTATTTGATTTCTGGGGTGGTTACGGCGTGCCATGTGTCCTGGTGCGCCGGTGATAGGGGTTATTCCCCTCCGAGGAGGGTCCGATGACGAACAGCCGCGGCAGGTTCGCGGATGGCTTGCGCTTTTCCGTGTTCCCGACTCAAGTGGCACTGGAGAACCCTGTGGAGTTTTAGGGGTTACAGTCCCAGTTTCTCCACGTTAAAAAAAAATGCCTGGGTCGACGGCGCGTTGTGTTCCACGCGCGCCGTCAGAGATGTCAGCAACAACTAGTGGGGTCCGCAAGGGCCGATGCCTGCCAGGGGTGCGGCTTGTTCGAAAAAGATACCGCGGCCCCTGGCACACAGGCAAATGAGGGAATACGGGTGGGTTTTAGTCAGTAAAAGTCTGACGCGCCCTCCTGCTCCACCCAGAGCGGGAGAAGTCATTTCATGATTTCCCGAAAAAAAAAAAAAAAAAAGCATACAAAGTCTCACATTTTAATATTAGTAGGATTTCAGTTACGATTTAGATTTTTAACTTTAAGAAATATGTTAGTTATTTATCAAACAATACCTTTTGCTGTGTTGTTGTTCTGTGTGGTGCCGGACGTAAAAGAATAGCACCATCCTATTTCTTCCCGTGGGTGTCGTAGAAGGTAATTAAGGGACTTACTAGAGAATGGGCAGCAGCGTTCTCTATGCATTGGCCCACCACACTGCGATCGCCAACCCGCCTGCCAAGCGTGGCGATTATGGCAAATCCCCCCTTTTGGGGGAGGCTTATGTCCAGCAGTGGACGTCTTTCGGCTGATATGATGATGATGATGATGACCTTTTGCTGTGCTCTAACTGGTCTACAACGGCTCTTAACTGTAAGCCTTTTATTGACATCTTGTTTTGCCTTGTGGAACGCAAATAAACGAATATGAATCAAATCAAATCAAAATATTTTATTTCACATAAACCTGCAAGGGCACTTATGAAACGTCAGAAGCTAGGTGCACGGTTCCAATTTGGAAGATTTCCAAGAAGTAGTGTATGTATTGTAGAATTTCCAAGAATAAAACACGTCTAATCATTGGTCGCGAAGGTTTTCATGAGCAACGGTAATCTGCACTTCGATAACTCGATTCATCAAACCCAGGTGACATAGGATCATAATGTAAAGAATGCGTCGTTGACAATATTATTTTCTAACCTACAACATTGAACGCGTCGGTAATTCCAACTGTGCCGTCACCTAAATTTAATTTAGGTCACCATCGACACCGACTAAATATTTTATTCTCAGTCAGGAACTGTATGTTATTTTCACAATACTGATAAAATGTTACTTTTTCAATTCATATGTACTTTCTGAGTTTATCTTGGACATTACTGACATCGCTGAAAGAAAACATGAGGAAACCTGGAGTGGTAGTTAATATAAATCTGAAATCGCCAACACGTCTTGAGCAAGCGTGGTGATCAATGCTCGTGCCTTCTCTGTAGTGGTACAATGAAAAAAATGAAATAAACAAACAAGTATATTCATTATTTTTTATAGCAAGTACAATAAATAAAAGCACATACTTACACTACTGTATAGAAATTAACACTATTAAAAAAAATCCAAAAAAAAGGCTTCCGAAAAAAAACTACATAGTGAATAATAACATTAATTTCGGAAGTCGGTGTCTTTGGATATGTATTTGTCGGCTGTTTTTTTTTTGGCAAAAGTTTTTACTTTTCAAAAGTAAAAAGTGAAAAAATTCTTCAATGAAAAAATATGCAACTATGTACTAACTTTGATAGAAAATGTGGGTGTACCCTACATCATGGTATCTGAATACATTTGCTTAACCCTTTCGAGTGTACAGGCGTGATATTATGTTGTGTGATTGTGTAAACAATGCATATTTATGCGATAGCAGCAATCGCGGTTGATTTGCTGTCATTTTATGAAGAGTTCCGTTGTCTGTCTCCGAAACGCATCATCAGATCTATATGACCATTTTGGAATAAGCCCCTTTCGAACAAAAAAATAATTTTGCAAATCCGTCTGTCTATATATGATACCTGAAAATATCCAAAAAAGAAATACAAATCATCTGAATTGATAACCTCCTCCTTTTTGAAATCGGTTAAAAATATCAACAAAAGTTTATTTTATACAAAATTTGTTTGCAATGTGGTTGCATTATTTTGGCGTCAATTTATTGCTCGCATGGCAATAGTGTGTTTTCCAATTTATTAAAAACTAAAACTGCGCCAAACTAAGTATTTGTACCGGTGCCGTTTACACAAAGCTGACGTCACGATGTCACGTGATAAAAAGTCATCGTAAGGAGCGTTTTGGCGGTCAATTCAAAACAACCTAAAAATAATTTGATTTTAATCGTTTTTAATTCAGAAAATGGATATAAATAAATTTATTTTTATTTTTCTGTTAAATGTATCATACCAATCTTCAAAATAAAATAGTTTTGATTAAATTGGACATTACCCTATTCAGTTGCTCACTGTTACATCTTTTTCCTGAAACTTTATATCAATGATTGCATTCCATGCGGAATTGGCTTCAAGCACAATATTTTAATAAAATATAACACAATCACAATAAAATTTTAAATAAGTACTAATTTAATTCATATTCAATTCCTTTTATGCATTATCTGGTCTTTCCTTCAGAATACAACTCAATTATTTGGAAGACCTCCTCGAGTAACTATATGCGGTTACCCAGCTACCTAGGTACTCTCATCATTATATTCCAAAAAGTCTTCTATATCCGGTCTTCATCCATGTCTTCAAAATAATTAATATCACGATCCTACCTCCTCTTCAATTACTTTAATTCTAGTAATTTCTAGAGCTATTAAAGAAACGACATCTTTATCTATCATGGTAATCGGCTCTTTTATATACCCGTTGTTCATTCCATCTTTTGGTCATCCTCAAAAATACCACAGTCAATCAATAGTGACCCTGCTAAGTCGATACGAGTCCCCAACCACCTCTGCAGTACTGTACCTCTGGAAGAAATGTCCCTTCGTCTCCAGCCCAGTCTCTCCCGTCATTCCAGTTATAGCCGTCACCACATCATTTGTCTTCTTCCCACTTTTGTGACCTAAGGTTATGTTGTACCTGTTTATTTCAAGACCTAGGTTTCTAGAGCTGAAGCTACGGCCTAGGGATTTGGATCTTTTGACTGAGAACTTGTCTTTAGGCATTTTGATGTCGTATATAGGGTTTATGATGCCTGTGTAAGGGGGGGATGATGAGGGGTTAATTTGAGTGATGGTGGGTTCTAGTTGGAGACGACTTGGAGGGAGGTAGTCGGAGTAGCGGTTGGATACCTGGAAGAGAAATGAGAGTTACAGATTATTGGAATTGATTTACACACATAAATAACAACACAACTGTTTTTCTCGAAAAGTTGGGTAGAGGTGTACCTATATAATACACCCCCTTTTCGTCAGTTATCTTTAAGTCCCAAATAATAAGGGGTGGGCCTTTTGGCATTAACCGGGTACAAATTCAAACTCCGGATTACTACTGAGTTATGTCCGACCTAAGAATCGAATCCAGGGCCTCGGTGGAAAAGTGCGGAAAATGTCGTGAGGACAAGGTGTCAGCTTTAAATTTTAGTTTTGAGTAAGAACGTGGATGGCTATAAGAGTAGGGAAAGACCAAACAAACGATGGATGGACTGTGTGATAGATGATGATAAAGTATATTATTAATTAAAAATTATTCGGACAACGAAGATCCATAATGTTAGTAAAACCATAAAGATAGTGTTAAAATACATTATTATTGAGTGTGAAATTAAAAGATTCTGCACAGAAGACGACCAAGTAAGGTACAAACTCACATAGCCATCCTCAAACTAGTTATATTGCGCTGACACCAAATAACTTGGGATAAGCGCAGGAGATTGATGGCATACCTGTCTCCCAATACTGGAGGTCCTCGGTAGAGGCGGCGGAGGCGGAGGCCCCTCGTCTCCCGACACATAGTCTGGATGACGAGGTCTGTACTTCTGAGGAGACTCCGTCGTCGCACCGTCCGCTTCAGGTAGGCGCCAGGAACTGGGAAGTTTTATAAACATCATTCATTCAAATTATGCTGAGCATCACCTCATTGTACACTTAACGTCAAAAGTTACAAAAGACAACCTCCAAAATCCCACACTTACAAATTCTAGCATTTTAAAAACCGATGGGGTTAATTTTGTGTTAAGTATTAACCATACCTATGCTATGCCTCGTTAGGTACTCGACCTCCTGTGGCTATTAGCGTGTTCCTTCTAGATAACGTTAATAACTAAAACAAATGAACTAGATAGAATTATTTTCTAGCTAGTTTATTTTTTACCTATTTTTATTTATTTAATTTAACATAAAACGGCCAAGGACAATTATATAACTTGGGGCTAATTTTTCAATAGTCAGATAACTTTAATCGGACACAAATTTCCTTTAAAAAAGCTGTCATACCGCGTTATTTATTCTTTAGAAAAAAGTTTCTTGACTATTGAAAAATCAGCCCTTACAGACATAAAAAAATAGTTATGTACAAATACGAAAAGTACACAACTACTCGACAGTCATACGCTCATCCCATAATACTCCGGACATACTGACAAAATCTTCTTAAATTCCATTAATCTGCTAACACATCACAGTCAGGCTTAGTGTCCTAGAGAGCGTTGAGCGCAGACAGTGTGCGAGGTTTAGGACACAGCTCGAGCGATGACGGTTCGACTCGAGGTGAGCGTTCTGAACCAAAATAAAAATATTATGGGGTCAAATAAACACTTCCGTATTCACCATTCGGGCAAAAATCTAGTTCCTGAATGTTCTAAGAAATGAATTATCATAGGTATGAGTAGAATGCAACAACGGCTACAACTCGGCTTATGGTATGACTTGTTCTGGACATCTTGTTTTATTGATTCGAGAGATATTTTTGAGAATCGAGAACAGGCGGTCTATTCTGTAAAAATCTCACCGTGAAAACCTAGGTGAAGTGAGTTTGAAATAAGCTGTCATTCCGTTGAATTGACTCGATTGACAACTGGCTTCCAGCCCACATCACGTAAGTTTCGTTGAGATTTTTACGGAATAGATCGACTGCTTTGTAGTGTCGTTTTTTGGCTAATTACTTAGCAATTATCGGATACAAAATATGTCAAAAATTATAGCTACTGAAAAAGATAATTTATAAAAGCTTTAGGTGGTTTTCTTACAAGTAAGTACTAAATTAATCGATAACAACTTTAAATATTTTTTAATAATTATCTTATGTTCCGTGTGGTGCCGGACGTTAAAGAATAGCACCATCCCATTTCTTCCCGTGAGTGTCGTAGAAGGCGACTAAGGGACTTACTAGAGAATGGGCAGTAGCGTTCTCTCTGCATTGGACCACCACACTGCGATCGCCAACCCGCTGCCAAGCGTGGCGATTACGGCAAATCCCCCCCTTTTGGGAGAGACTTTTGTCCAGCAGTGGACGCCTTTCGGCTGATATGATGATGATGATGAATTATCTTATACCATTGAAAGCGGATAACTTTTTGTTGTTGTTGAGATAATTACTTATAAGATCGGCTGATTTATATTTTTTACCTACTGACTGAAAAACTCAACACGTTCTGCGTCGGTCGAGATTATTTGAAATGAGTTTGGGCATAGTTCAATTACTTTTTATAAGTTACATTTTGTCCAAGTTTTGCGCCCACGCCGCGGAACTTCGGGAAAGTTTCCTAACAGTGTCACTTTGCAAGACTCAATGTAATCTAAAATGATTTTCGGTCTATTCTTGGTGCAGAAATACGAGTTTGCGATGTATTTTCTCGGAGGAAATTTTCATAAGGATCTCTTCTATCTACACCAATATTATAAAGAAGTAATATTTTACTAATCGTATGCTACTGATTTGCCGAGTGTTAATGGGATATATTTTTAAGTAACGAATTTGACACGATCGAAGTCACGGGGGAAACCTAGTCGCTAATACAGTGCAACATCAAGATATTAGGCATACGCAACTTGGTAAATTATTTTTTTTTTTAACAGAAAGAAAAAGTGATGTGAAGTGCATTGTGACTCGCACAGGAAGGTCACATATTGACCATAACACAATCCTAGAAAAAAAAATAGATAGAGTTTTGGCCTTGTGGAAGACCCACGAGGCCAAAAGACTCCTTTCAGTGTCATTGTGCTAATAAACTAAAATATAAATACTTACGTACACACGTAGTGCTTATTTTGTAAATAGTAAATTAAAGAAGTGAAATTATGTTACAATAATGTTACCTTGATGCTCTCTCACTACTCCTGGAGCGGGCAGCCCTCGCGAGTCTGTGCAGAGCAAACAACGCACCCTCACTGGCGTCTCCCAAGAATGAACACAGCTCTTGTAGTATCTGGAACACACATCGTTTCAACCTTGTTACACAAAAATTCCATAAGTTTGTATGACCAGCATTCATCCCCTGGTCAGTGGCACTTCGATGTAGCATTAGCCACTATGCTATTGCACATAATAACGTGGATTGACAGAGGGAGTGGACGTGTGTTATTCACAACTGTTCTTGCCCGTATGTGCAAAATGCCCGGGTCGTTATAGTTATATAGAAATTGAAGAGTGTGTATCGATACTATTAATTAGTTCGAAACACTTTCCAAATGACACTCATTCTACATTTGCTTGTCCTGCTTCACAGAGCAGCTTAAACTAAATCGAATAGCATTTGAAAACATTGTTGGAGCTGCTGAAGACTGTACAAGCTAATAAAAATGGCTATAAATTCAAACTTTCGTAGTATTGTATAATTACATAGCATATGTGTGAACACTATGTTCCTGCTATAAAGCTAACATTTACGTACCCTGTAAATGTTAGCTTTCTTCGAGTTGAATGTGCCCTGGCAGCTGAGAGTATGTCATGCTCACTCAAATGTCTCGCCGGTGGTGGCGTGTGTGTTGGATCATTAAGTTCCCTTAAAAATGGATGAGCTGAATGGTGCTGATCCATACGTCATGTTCGTGAAGGGGCGCCGCCAGTAGGTACTGGTCATCTCCTAGCTCCCACGGCTTATTTTAATTTCTGAATTGTTATTTTATTTTTGTTTTAATTACGGACGCTATAATGTGCACGTCTTTTTACATCGTTCTCACATTGATCATTTCAACATAATGATGTAACCAACTTTTTGTAACAATATCATGATTTTAAAAGAGTGTCCGTGGAGTTTCTTGCCCGTTCTTCTCCATCTTCTTCATAGTTACCAACGCTTTGGAATGGGCAACTAGCTTCGTCTTTCTAATTCACCGACCTTGACAATTCAAAAGTGCCTGTAATTGGTTTATTTGAAATAAATGCTTTGAGTTTGGGTTTGAGTTTGACATTACTATACTCACGGTGAACCTGCCACGATGTAGCAACGCCAGCACCAACTCTCCGAGTGCAAGATGCAGAGTATGATGTCCACAGCGACCTGCTACCAGGTTGAGAGGCGCACACTGACCCACCAGCCACTCGTCTTCTAACGACCAAGCTGAGTCTTCAGCGTCTGAGGCACCGGATTCTTCCACTGTACGAAAGATATTACACCATATGAATTACAGATATTAAAATATACATTTTACATAATGCTAAACACAATAGCCTTTATGGCAACCTAGTATTTATATGCTAGGTTACCAAAAAGGCCATTGTGTTTACCCTCATTATGTCGGCTTCGGTGCTGCTATCTGGTTAATGTTATCCTTAACCAAAGAGCAGCACTGATGTTCTCCCCGGTGTCACTGACTATCACCCAAAGTATCACTGAGTTGATACACAGCGACATTTGATTCCAAGTATCACTAAGATTCACCAAAGTGTCACTGAGATTCACCCAAGTGTCATTGAGAATCACAAAGTGCCACTATAAAAATCATCGAAATAACTACTCTTTTCATGCATGAATTTACTTCAATGAACACACATATTTGTAGTTTAACAGACTTACCACACAAAGCATTCTTCACGCTATTAATAAAATCCAGCGTCTCCAGTATACTCGGTCTACTCAACGCCTCCTTATTCTTGACAGTAGACCCAGCAGACCGCGGTCTTTCCCTCATCTCTCTGATACTTTCCACAGGTTCCGTGTACACCAGACTCTTCAACGTATGGTACTTCCTTCTCATAGTCTTTGTGTCCGCATGGTCAGAAATGGAAATTTCTGGAAACCCGTAAGAAGTAGCTGGCCGGTGTCTTCGCGACCGTCTTCTGACCTTGGGCAGGTTGTCCTGGGTGTCTCTGGAGACGTCCTGGATGGATGTCGAGGGTATGATGTCCGGCTTCGTAGTCCTCCAGTAGTTACCGGTCTTCACGTTTGCGAGAATCTCATCGCTGCTCTCGTGACGGGAAATTGGCTTTTGTTTTTGTCTGTAGGTAAAAAGACGTAAATAAATTGAAATTAAATAACTAAATACGGAATATTGCCAGACATGAGATAACGGTGCCTCCGAAAGCGCGTTAAGCTGTTGATCCCGGCTGTCTTTCTTAGATCTTTAACAGTCGTTACGGGGAGTCAGCCAACGTTAATTTTAGAATGATAGTTAGTATTCTTTATTGATAAATCAGTAAGTTAAAGCCCATTTCGCTTCGGCTTCCCGCATACAAAAAATTACACCTCGCCGCTGTTACCCAGTGTCTGCGATGTGGCGGTTAGATAGGAATTCGCTCCATGTATAACACTGGTGTTCAGTTGCATCTAGTTAGACTGGAAGCCGACCTACAAAATCGTTGGCATTTTCGGCTTGACATATTGATTAAGATAATCGTGATTTGCCAGAATAGGGGTATGTGTTCATTCTACTATGCTGATTGACAAATCGGTCTAGCCGGCCAAGATAAGACAAGACAATTCCTTAGATTGTTTACAATAGGGGTACTTAGTAGGAATTTCATCACTGTTGGACATAGACCTTCCCCAAGCTCCTCACATTTTGAATGGTTCTGTGGTTCCTGCATCCCCTGGATTCCTGCGACCTTCAAAACCTCAACAGTCCACCTTGTGGGAGGCCTTCCAACTATGCATCTTCCGGTACGCGGTCACAACTTTTGGCCGAACCTTTCGGCCCATCGGCCATCTGTTCTGCGAGCTTGCACACTGCCACATACTCGTATGTTTGGCAACCCTTCAGGCTATAACGTTTATCTTGGTTCTCCTGTGGATCTCTTAATTTCTGATTCGATCACGTAGGGAAATTTCAATGATAGCTCTCTCCATTGCCATTTCAAGTATCTCCAATCCTGAAAGTTGTTTTTTCATCTGCACAGCTTCGTTGTGAACAGTTACAAGTTACTTAAAACCCAGTATCGAAATCGGAAATCTGGATTATAAGTGGTCCTGTCTGATAAAATTGTTCCTTACAATACATATACAATCTACAGTTTGTCTACTAAAAATACTATGATCGTTCTCAATACCGTTAGCTGTCGAAATGTAGTAACAATATTGCCAATTGTTTCAGAAGTTTAAAGAGTTCGTTACCCTTTTATAAATTAATTAGTAAAGTTTGGATTGATTGTATAAACCAGTATATACGAATGATAGCGTGATTCTATGGGCTGTCACGTTTTTTCTCTTGTTTTAGCAATAATTGCAGTAAAGCAGAATTTTGGATTATGTAAAAGCAATATAAATAAAAGCTAAAAAGTCAATCTGACTGCTCTTATTGATTTTTTAGCTTTTATTTTAATACGACCCCAAAAAAAAGTTGGGCTTTTCAGGTCACAGGTCTCCAGGCCTCCAATCTAGCCGGACAAGCTACAGTAATACAAACATCTACTAATAGTATGATAATGTCGGGATGGAAGACAAAAACAATTTGTTACAAAAAAAAACAATAAACAAAAACAAAGGAAAACAACAATTTTTTATTAGACAGCTTGTGTGGGTGTGGTTATGTTCCACGCGCGCCTCAATGAGATGTCAGCATCAACTGGTGAGGTCCACCCAGAGCGGGAGAAGTTATTTAAGGATTTCCCAACCTCAAAAAAAAAAATCCCTATTTGAAAGAATCGAATGCACCCACTTACGTATCTACCAGCGTGAATGATGTAAGGTTACCCTTTTTCTAACAACATTTACAGTAGGTATCTATATTTTAAAAACTTATTAGAATAAAAGTAACAATAGGTATGTAATTAGAAATGTCTTTGAAAGAAAAACTGTACGTAATTTGATAGCATTTTGATTTGTTGATATCGAAATCGAAGCTAAGTTAATGTACCGTGACTTGTAATATTTTATGCATTGTAAACCTCTATCCTGCTACCAGGGTTGCGGGTTGTTCGAAAGAGATACCGTGGCCCCTGGCACACAGGCAACTGAGGGAACACGGGTGGGTTTTAGTCAGTAAAAGTCTGACACGCCCTCCTGTGGAGCAGGAGGGCGTGTCAGACTTACTTGAAGGAGGTTGTTAATCCATTGCTTTATACATACGTATTTTCGAAAAATGTGTCTGCTCTACAACGTAAATAACGTAGGTAATGAATGTTGATGAACTGTCCAAATTAAAGCCATTCCTACTATGTTAGTGTGTAACGCAAGTACCCCTCTGTACAAACAGAAAAGATTCATCAAAATGCAATTCATTATTCAGAATTACATTAAAAGATTCATCAATATGCAATTCGTTATTCAGAATTACATTAAAAGATTCATCAATATGCAATTCATTATTCAGAATTACATTAAAAGATTCATCAATATGCAATTCGTTATTCAGAATTACATTAAAAGATTCATCAATATGCAATTCATTATTCAGAATTACATTAAAAGATTCATCAATATGCAATTCATTATTCAGAATTACATTAAAAAATTCATCAATATGCAATTCGTTATTCAGAATTACATTAAAAGATTCATCAATATGCAATTCATTATTCAGAATTACATTAAAAGATTCATCAATATGCAATTCATTATTCAGAATTACATTAAAAGATTCATCAATATGCAATTCGTTATTCAGAATTACATTAAAAGATTCATCAATATGCAATTCATTATTCAGAATTACATTTAAAAAAACCGGCCAAGTGCGAGTCGGACTCGCGCACGTAGGGTTCCGTACCATTATCTATAAAAACGGCAAAAAAACACGTTTGTTGTAAGGGGGCTCCCCTTAAATATCTATTTTATTCTGTTTTTTAGCTGTTGTTATAGCGGCAACAGAAATACATTATCTGTGAAAATTTCAACTGTCTAACTATTACGGTTCATGAGATAAAGCCTGGTGACAGACGGGCAGACAGACAGACGGACGGACGGACAGCGGAGTCTTAGTAATAGGGTCCCGTTCTACCCTTTGGGTACGGAACCTTAAAAATTACATCAATAACGAAACCATAATTGAACAGTGGTAAGTACCAGTAATAATTCGGTGCACGACCGCAGCATATTGCAGACCATCGTCACAAGTCACTGATAACGAACGTTCAACCCTTATCAGTTATCAGTACGTGACAAATCGCTACCCTACGTTATAGTTAAATGTCGAAATGTGGGACTGGCTTATTCGTTTATAATCTACTAGCTTTTGCCCGAGGCTCCACCCGCGTGGATGTCGGTTATCGCGTAAAAAGTAGCTTATATGCTTCTCCATTGCCCAGGCTATCTCTCTGCCAAATTTCATGGCGATCGGTTCAAAAAAGAAGAATAAACAAAAAAAACAACAAATTTTTAATTAGACAGCGTGTGTGGGTGTGGGTGTGTACAGTGTGTGGGCATGGGTGTGTGAGTGTGTGGGTGTGGGTGTGTAGAGTGTGGGTGTGCAGAGTGTGTGGGTAAGGGTGTGTTGGGTGTGTGTGATGATGGTTTAGGTGTGAAAGTATAAAAGACAGGCAGAGTTACTTTCGCATTTATAATATTAGTAGGGATTATTCCTTTGTCCCCTTTAACGGGGACATGTTCTACGGGGACAACGGGAATACATCAACAACCTGAAAAGAAACGCTACTGAAATAACCTCGTAACTAAGTTATAAAGAGCACCTGCCATCTAATCTCTTTACCACCCTTGATTGACTAATAGAGATTGCCTAAGACATTAAGTCCGCCTTTGTACCTTTTTGTGTGCGAGAAGTTTAAATAAATAAATAAAGACATAGCTTAGTAATTAGCGATAAGATAAGATAAGATAATATTTATTTGCTGAGACATGTGGACACATACATGGATATAAACGTGCATGCAGGATAACATAAACAAAATTTTACAGGGTCAGACATGTTTGCCACATACAATGGCGATCAAATATGAATAGTTCTGAGTGCGATACTATTAGTTTATTAAGTATATAATCCAGCATTGCATATGTAAGCTATTACGCCATTTATACCAGAAGGCTTTTATTTTGGTAGTATGCTTTGATTACTTTTTTTTTCTTTTGTGCTTGAGTTAAGTTTTCATTTTATTTGTTGGTATATTGGCATGTCTAGCTGACATATGACAAATTTTTAAGTTCTGTGTCTCGTAATGTTGATTACTTTGCCTACCTATGTATAGAATCAAGTCTATCTAACTAAACAGACAGCTTGTGCTGCTGGGGAGTTTGTTGCGCCACTTCTTCTTCTCAGCTAAAGCACTAGGAAGTGGTGAAGGGCGGGCGTTTTGGGGGACTGTCTTATGTAATTTTGATATTCGAAAAGTGCTGATTCTCAGCCTAATTTCAATAAATGACTTTTGATTTTGCTTTTGATAGTTATAATATTATTACTACGTAATATTCTAAAGAGGTCTTTGTAAGTTTGTATGTAGGGGATAATCTTCGGAAGTACTGTTCCGATTCCGAAAATTATGTCTCTAATACAGTATTGTCGAGTGTCAAAGAAATACATTTATAATATTTTAAAACCAGATTTTTTTTACCAACTTAAAAAAGAGGAGGTCATCAATTCGGTTGTATTATTTTATTTAATGTTTGTTACTTCTGAACTCCGTCATTTATAAAACGATTTTTAAAAAATATTTTAGAGTGGTCACATATTTTAGTCAAATTTTGATAACTTAGAGGTTTTTGAGTTGACTTCAATAAAATGTTTTTTTCCACTTCGTATATGTTAATGATGTAATATTAACTACCTTTCACGGTTATTTACTTGACTAGTGAAGGTACATGAATTTGTCTGGGGTAGGTAAGTACCACCGCCACAGTACCACGTTTTTTTAAATACTGATTTCCGAAATTATAGTTATTTTGTACTTTGTAGTGTTTTTTTGATAATAATGATAATAACAATAATAAAAATATTTATTTGCACCTTCAAAATTAACGTAAAGAAACAGGTTTACAATAAAATAGGCCGAAAGTTAGTTACATTATTGTACATGTTAGAGTTGCTACTATTGCCTAAGCTAAGATAACTTAATATCTTGTGATATAGGTATCAGCGCCCACCCTCAATTCCATTCACATAATACTAAATTTACATTAGAGCCAGAAAACTTAATATTATACTTATAGTTTTATAATTTCTATTCCCGTTTTACATTTTGACAAGAAAAAGGAGCATTCTAGGTACAAAATAAACCAGGTAAATGAAAAAGTTTTTTTTTATAATTTGAAAGACAAAAAATTAAAAAAAAAAATATAATTCAAGAGAAAAAATAATAATAATAATTGAGATAAGTACATAACACTAATGGACTTCCATTATCAAGCATTCCATTGCCAAAGAGTAAGCTTGGGAAGTGGCGATGGTAATGAAATTACAACAATTGGCCACTTCTAGTACAACAGTACCAACAACCATTACTCTTTCATGAATTGTTTTAGTCCCTCGGCATAGTTATTTACTGTAGACAGGTCATATAAGTTACTTCATATCAATTTTTATTTTATTTGACTGTATAAACCATATTTTTTTTTTTTTTTTTAATTTTTTTTTTTTTAAATGAAATTACCTATTATTGTATAGAATCGAGTTCTTCCAACTTAACAGACCAGCAGCACAGATCTGCTGGGGAGTTTGTTGCGCCACTTCTTCCTCCTAGCTAAAGCATTAGGAAGTGGTGAAGGCCGGGCGTTTTGAGGGACTGTCTTATGTAATCTTAACATTAAAAAAATGCTGACTTTTGATTTTTGTTTTTAATTTTGTAGAATACTTTCTACAACCATTTGAATAACATTGTTTACATAGCGTGTTTTTTTTTTTCATTTTATTATGTTACAGAATTCTTTATCATTTTAATCAGCCTATAATGTTCCCACTGCTGGGATACAGGCCTCCTCTCCATGAGAGGGAGTGAGCTGCAATCCACCACGCAGGCCCCGTGTAGGTTGGTAGATGTCACATGTCTTCGAATATTTGGTTCCAGGACATGCCGGTTTCCTCATGATGTTTTCCTTCACCGTTTTGAGAGCAGTGGCGATGAAATAATTTACACAAAGTTAAGCGCTTGTCGTAAATCGCAGCCATTACCACTAGGCCACCATTGCCCTGCAGAATTCAAGAGTGTTAAATTAATTAGGCTTTCCACGTGTCGTCGTGATATTGTTTCACAAAGCCGATGTAGGTTTACTTTATGGATATTTATTTACGTCATAAAATTAATTAAATTAGAAGGGGCACGTGGCCAAATAATAACAGCCGCAAGGTTCGACCTTCAAGCTTAAGCAACGCCTACCAAGGTCGGTCCGTAGATGGGTGACTAGCTGTAATATATCGAGACACCTCCGTGGTTTGGAATGGATGTTAAGCAGTTGGTTCCGGCTGTCATTTGTAGATCTTTGACAATTTGACATCCAGACTTGCCAAGGGGTACCGCGTTACTCAGTAACTGAGTTGCAGTGATCAGACTAGCAGTCAATCCATGTCAAATATTGGTATCCAGTTGCATCCGGTTACACTGGAAGCCAACCCCAACACAGTTGGGAAAAAGCTAGTCAGATTATTCGTCGGAAAATTAAATACAAACAGGATTCATTTTCAAGTAGGATCTCCACAGAAAATTTCTACTACGAAAAATATTTCGTAGAATTTTCTCGAGCTATGTATTAATTTATTTTTGTGAAACTCCTGTTCCTATCTTTAATGAGATACACTTTACATAGCTATTGTTTAAAGTATAAATAGGCAGCACAGCTCGAAATCCTCCTCTATTTTAGCCCTAGATTTAAAGGTACAGTTCCACTGCTGCCAAAATATACACGGAGAGTTAACGCACGTTAAGCCTTGTCTACACTCGTATCAGTTTGGTGTACAGCCTTGTATCATTATAGCTAGTTTTGACGCTCATTGAGATCATCATGAGAGATTTTTTGCATGGGTCCAGTGGGATGTCACATATTATTGCAACATGAGCGGCACTGACTGCGATAACGGAGAATATTCGAAATAATGTAAGGTTTTTATTCTGGCACAGTAATGTCAGATATAATTTGAATTTTACTGAGTAGATGGATATAAAATTTACAACGCAAGACATGGCTGATACTATTGTCCATTGTCTATTGCTGGAGGCCTTAGTTTATTCAGGTAGCCACTGGCAAATCCGTTTAAGCAGCCGACAACCTTATAGGTTGACCTGCCAGTCATCTCACAGGTCAACCTATGAGGTTGATTCCCAAAAAACGTAAGCGTTTTGGGGGACTGTCTTGTGTAATTCTGACGTTCAAAAACTGCTGACTCTCAGCCTAGTTTGAATTGAGGACTTTTTATTTTGAATATATTTAAACTCGTGACTGAATGCAGCAATGGAACTGCACCTTAACAGCTCTGTGGTTTCACCCTTATTGAATGACAAATGAGTGGCGCCCTTACAACTCTCTAATATATTAATGATGGGATGTTTGTTCGTTCATGCTCAACTTCAGTTAAATTGTCACGATGTTGGAACAACAAGTCTATCGATTGTTAGTTGGTTTGTTTTGGTTTGATATAGTACTAAGAGTTGAGCGAAACTTTGGGCGATATCTTTACTAACGGTTTAATAATGCTTTATCTTGAATGCAATTTAATATCCGCTAACATTTGTCTTACAGCCTCACTACAGGGCAATTAACTCTTCCCTTGTGTATAGTTAGGTAGATAGATGGAGAAGTTATTGCCGGTTGTTTCCTAGTTAAGTTAATGTTACTGTTTATAATTTTAGACATAAAGGTGCGCTTACACGAGCAACTAAAATTGCTCCATCTTGGGCACTTCTCTTTAACTATGACGTCACGACTGCATCCAGCAATTTAGGGCAATGGCAACATGTCAAAATCAAAATCAAAATATTTTATTTCACGTAAACCTAGGTACACGGTTCCAATTTGTAGCCACCTGTTGCGAGACATACGGCCACACAATATGGAGCAACTAAAAAAAACTAGGCAATGCGCCTCCCCCACAACCTCCGCCGCCGGCCGGTTCCTCTCGCAACAACGAGACGTAGTTATACGTACAAACGAGATAGAAAGAAAATTGACTAAAAATTTCCAAACCGATTGGATATTCGGCAACTCATGAAATATATGGAGCAATCAGAAGCAATATTGCCGAAACACATAGGCAATTTTATTTATTTTATTTTATTTTATTCGGGAAACTTACAGCTAACATAAACGATGTTATTAAACAATATGAAACTGAAGGCCATTTACAAGTTTCCACTGATAAACACTTAAGTTAAACAACAACAAAAACGGTCGGTAGTTACAAAATAACTACTTGTGACTTAACTTAGGAAATAAATAATACACGCTTAACTATTTATTTATTGTTGTTGCTCCAGATTGCTCCACTTAATTGTTCAAGATTAATCCATTAGTGTGACGGAGCAATAATTGCTCAAAAAATTGCCCGTGTAAGCACACCTTTAGTAAAGTAAATCTATAGCCTGGAGTACAGGCCCCAGAATCACATAACAATGACGTTATTGGTGAAGTTCTTCAGAAAGGACAAAACCGTAAACGAAGTTAAAGGAGTATATAAGGATCGTAGGCAGATGGTCTTCTGAAGTTTCTGCCGGCCCTCATGGGAAGAAAGCGAATGCATATGTAGAAGACGGTATTTATGTATGTAGAAGGTATGTATGTACATCTAGATTTCCTACACCGTGAGATGACATTGAATAACTTTATTACAAAAGTTACATTAGTCTTGTTTTTAACCTTCAGCCCATCGTGATATTTTTATTGCACGACGATGATATTTTCTCGTTTGTTGTGGGTATGACACGCCCTTTTGACTTTTGTTAACTAGACAGCACTAAGCTCCATTTATATTGGGCACGCCACAATTGCGGCGGTTAGTCCCCTCTTTGAGGAGTGGCTTGAAAGGCGGCATGGCGTCTTCACCTTCGGCCTGACACAGGTCCTCACTGGACACGGCTGTTTCGGGATGTTCCTGTTTCGCATAAGGCGGGAGGAAACTCCCGGGTATTTCCACTGCGAAGATCGCCCTGAGGACACGGTGGAGGTCTGCCCGGCTTGGGCGGAGCACCGCCGTGTCCTCGTTGAGGCGATCGGCGGCGGCGATCTCTCGCGTCCGGCCCTGTTCCAGGCCATGGTATGGAGCGAGAGTGCATGTTAGCCGTCACCTCCTTCAGCGAAGCAGTGATGCTCGCAAAGAGGGAGGCGGCGCACGTGAGGGAGAGGCAGTACATGCGCCCTCACGGCCGTAGCCTTCGCAGGAGACGCCCTGAGCGTCGGGAATCCCAGGCTGATTCCCGGCCACCGTAGGCGCAGGCTTGCGGACGGCGAGTAATGCGTAGCTCGCTGTCCGGTAAGGACCAAGCCCGGGTCGACGGCGCGTTGAATTCCACGCGCGCCTTAAAGAGATGTCAGCACCAACTGATGGGTCCCTGAAGGGCCGATGCCTGCCAGGGGTGCGGGTTGTTCGTAAGAGATACCGCGGCCATGCCTAAATGCGCGGAGCCATGCCTAAAACGCTCTTTCTCACTAAAGCAGTGTTACAGCGCTGATTGCTTAAAAAGTTTGCGTATTGGCTACGAATCGCAACATCTCGTAACGTTGACACTTTTTCGAACAACCTCATGTTTGTTTTGACGAAAACACTAATTTCAAAAATGTATAAAGAGGGTAAGGTAAGTATTCTGAGCGATTTAAATGATGGTACACAGCTATCATCAATTTTCAGACCACACATTGATCTTATGCATCTTTTTTGTGCCTTAAAAACGATATCTTTATCAGTAGAATTGCCCCAAAAAATAATACCATCTCGTAAAATTGAGGCTACTAAGCCGTGATATGCAACTAGAAGCGCATCCATATTTATTTTTCTAGCAATTTGGAAAAGTGCGTATGCTGATTTATTTATTTTCTTACTTAGGTCATCAATGTGGGCCTTCCAGTTAAGCTGGTTGTCAAGGAATAAACCTAAGAATTTTGCTTCTTTAGCTTCTTCAATGTCACAGTTACTATGTCTGATATTTACTTTTGGTACTTCAGTTCTTTGGTGAAAGTGCATTATTTTGGTCTTCTTTAAGTTTATAACTAAATTAATTTTGTCAAGCCAATTAATTATGTCCGATAGAGTATTATTTATGTCATCTTGATAAATATTGCGATCAATACATTTCACTATGGCAGTACTGTCATTTGCAAATATCACCATTTGATGTTGAGTTACCTTTGGCAGATCATTTATATAGATTAAGAAGAGAGGTGGCCCAAGGACGCTGCCCTGTGGGACACCAAACTTTATTAATCTAGAATGAGATAAAAACTCCTTTCAAATTTTGTTTTGTCACATATTCTGAAAGTAACTCTTGGCTGTCTATCTGGTACGCTTTCACGACTAAACCGCTGAACCGATCGTCATGAATTTTGTCAAAGATATAGCCTGGGATATGGAGAAGGACATAAGCTACTTTTTACCGATAAAAAAAATTGCCTATGTGTATGTCATGCGATAACCAACATCCACGCGTGCGGAGCCGCGGGCAAAAGCTAGTTTCAAACAAATAAGTTGTTGTGTTACTATTATGCGGCAGAGTTTCTGTTGGGGCATGTTACGTTAGGCCTATTTTACCCTGTTACTTCTTCCTAGAGTGTCGATAGCATCTATAGGGTGGCCTGGACATCGACGAGCAATGAATTCAGCACATCATTCTAGACTCCATAGCGTAGAAATTACTATTAGTTACAAAAAAATCTGCTGTTTTATAGAAACCTGCAATACCTACGCGGTCATAATGTATTAGAACAGCAATTTTTGCACCAATTCAGACTCCGGGCTACTACAGAGAAATTCCAGATAGAAAAACGTAATAACGCTTTGCCCGACCTGGGAATCGATCCCAAGACCTCATGCTCAGCAATAGCGCTAGACCGACGAGGCAAAATAATGTGCGTTATAACTTTGTTATTTATTTTCTTGTATTATTAGTATGCGTGCCAAGTGTGCTGCTATTGTTCAAAATGTGATCGGTATGTCATAAATAAATAACAATCGACAAAAGAAATACGTATATCTCAATGCCACAGATGGGATGCTGCGTAGGCGCAGTCACCAGCAGCGATAAGTAACCAGAGTCGTCGGATATAGTTGAATTTTAGTAAGAAACCGATGGATGCTTTCGAATAAAATTCAATTTTATTAATCGCTACTAATATTACAATAGCGAAAGTAACTCTGTCTGTCTGTTTCGCTTACACGCCTAAACCGCTGAGCCGATCGTCATGAAATTTGGCAGAGAAATAGTCTGAGATATGGAGACGGACATAAGCTACTTTATTACGCGATAACCGACATCCACGCGGGCGGAGCCGCGGGCAAAAGCTAGGAGAAAATAAAGAAAGAAAGAATATACATTTCTGTAGCACATACTAAAGGCACAAAATATACAGCAGGACAGAGTAAAAAAAAAACAAATGAAAAGTGTAAGATGCGATGAAACAGGTTCTTCATATTCTTTATCAAATTACATTTCATTTGATAACTTCCAACGGTTTCTTATTAAACTTCATCTATTCGACGACCCTGTTACTTATCACTTTTGGTGACTGTATCATACTGAACGAATTGAATTCGTAATGAGTACTGGTTATTACGTAGTGTGTGACATCAGAAATAGCCTTAGGTGTATTAGCTAAAATGTGTCGCGTCTTTGTCTTCGTAATTTTAATAAATATTGATGGTAGGGTAGGGCGGCGGGGCTCTAATTGAGTAATTTTTCACTTGATCGGTCATAGCTCCTCAACGATAAGTCTTAATGGCTTGTTATACATACTGATTGACAAGTAATTTATCCCTTTCCAAAAGAGTCCCTGAGTAATGTATTTCTAACAAATCACATACAAAATTTATCGAAGTTTAACACTTACCTGATTATAAACTGATATTTGACTCGTACAGAAGAAATTTTTACTTTTTGCTAGCGAAATAAGCAAAGCGTGCCTGTCCTTCACTCGATTAACAAGTGTTTACTGGCGGTCGCGCAATAAGTTTCTCTCTTTCTCTTTTTTGCCACCGACTTCCGAAATTAAAGTTATTTTTCACTATGTAATCAAAACCGAAACTCATTTATTCAAATTAGGCTGAGAGTCAGCTCTTTTTGAACGTCAAAATTACAAAAGACAGTCCCCAAAACGCCCGCCCTTCACCACTACCTAGTGCTTTAGCTGGGAAGAAGAAGTGGCGCAACAAACTCCCCAGCAGCACAGATGTCTGTTAAGTTAGAAGAACTTGATTCTGTACAAAAATAGGTAAGTAATTAACATTTCTAAACACAAAACATAAAGTTAAATTATTTGCCATATGTCAGCTAGCACACGTCAATATACCAATAAAACATAGTAACTAAAATCAAGCAGATTTACATAATAAAAGTGTTCTTATTTTTTTTTGGGTATCGTATTATTCAGTAACCGGGATGTGGAGGTCAGATAGGCAGACGCTCTATGTAAAATACTGGTATTCATCTACATCGGTTTGACTGGAAGCTGACCCTAATATAGTTGGAAAAGGAAAGGCAGATGATGATAGTGTTTTTCTTTTGAAGACGGTTGTTTTCTTTGTTGTAAAAAACGTTTTATCCCGCTTAACTCTCATATGCCTTATCACATCATTAAGATATGTAGGTGCAATAGTTCAAACCGTTCACACGCCCATTTACCATGACATCTCATTTGACCTCACTTTTACCTACGATGTACCGGTATCGGTCCAGCTCTGAACCGGTGTCATCTAACTATCGCGTGGCACCGTATCTACCTATTTGGCAGGCAGCCAGCAGTCATCCAAATATTACCTCGTTGCCAATAAACCTACGGGTGCTTTTTGACGTTGATAAAATTGCTTTGAAGTCCGAAATGGGATATTGTTGTTTATTTTGTGATAAAAAATTAAGACTGCTTTTGCATTTTTTCTATTTGTTATTGTTAAAAAAAATGTTGTTATAATGACGTACAACGGACCAAATGAGAGTCTAAGTGCGGAAAAGGGAGTCCCATGATCGTCATCACGTTGTTTTAATATTTCTGTATTCAAATGTTTTGGTGACTCTCTTATATACAGGGTGTAACAGAAACCCTATTGCTATCCTTAAGCACTAAAGATAACAGCTAGTATAGAATCACAATACATAGTTTCAGCTCAAAATAAAATTGATACGAAATTTTCGGTTTCAAATGTTTCTTAAATTCAAATCATAACAAACATGTCACCGCACTACGTGGGTATAACTTTCCACGTTACTTCCCAATATCACGATAAATCTCTTCCGAGTGGTGTGTTTATTTCAATTTGAAAAGTTCGGTTTCTGGTATCAATGTATTAAAAATTCTCATAACTTCCGAACATGTAGGATGGAGGATTCAAAAACCCCTCCAATATCCTTTAATATCATCCAAAGAAGCTGTGCCCTTGGTACATAAATACCCTTTCCCTTACACGTTGTATAATTGTTAGATAATTTACTCCGTATGAGAAGATATTGATCAAACCGGTGGGTTATTACTTACCGGTTGGACTTCTGTTCATTAGCAATCAAATGGTAAATGAGTTTATTTCTGTAAGTAGACGTCAAAACTTTTAAACGTCAATCATATTTTTTAATCTAGATGCTGTCAGCGTTTCCTATTTGACTACTCTGAGAAGAGAAGCCGAAACACACTCAGAGGTCACAGTCTCTTTTATTAAAGTCCATACCATTGTCCATACATAATCTTGGTTCGAACATGTGAAGACTATAGAAATAGTTGAAATGGTCTTTTGAGGAAAGAACCACACGGATTGAGTGGACTTTTCCAGTCAGTCATAAACTATCATGGAGCCTTATCTATTGAAGAATAGAGACGTTATTTAAGTGATAGTGCCAGGATGAGCCTATTTTTTTTAGATACCATCATTATAATGACGAAATTCCGAGTGGTACTTAAGTGCGCCCGCCGCGCCGCCAACAAGTTACTTTTCCACAACCGCTCAACAGCTAACTTTCATCAGACATTACCCCACCTCTGGAGAATCCCGAATGCTGTATATCGATGGATTTATCGAGTAATAAAAAAAAAGCCTTGACTCGTGCCAAGTTCAGAGAAAAAATGGTGAGACTGCACAACATTATGAACATTTTTATCACTTTATTTGTCGTCAAGGTAATTTACTATGAACTGCCAGTAAGGCTTGTTTCACTCACCTCCTGTCTCCTACCAGGCCAGTAGCGAAGGCCCCCAGCACACACCTCCTGGCGAGGCGCAGCTTGGCGTCGGCCTTGTCGCGGCGGCTCAGCGTCAGCGTGCGCGCCGAGCTGTGCTCGCGGCGGGACGGCAGCTTGCTGGGGTACGAGATCGCCATGCCTTCGCCCGTGGGGAACACTAAACGGAAATCTGGGACAAGAGGTTGGTTTTAAGAAAATAGTATCGCAACAGTAGGCGGGATACATTGCTTGCAGGATGATTACCTGCAGCCTAATTGCGTAACTCATCTTCGGGAAACAATTGAAACTAGTTTGCTTCGTTTGGATCGCAGTTTGCTTAATTTTAGGTGGGAAAGCAACTGCAGTCTGTTTGAGATGCTAAAGACTGAACGATACCTCAGGAACAATTGGGGATACGTATATTTTTCGAATTGCGTAACCTAAATGACAAGCGACAATTTGCTTTGTGGTAGAGGGCGCGGAAAGCACATATTACTGGGAAGTTAGTAATAGGAAGCGGACTAGCGGAAGTATTAGGAAGTCGTGAAGAGCGGGCGTTTTGGAAACGGTATTTTTTTTAATTTTGGCGTTCAAAAAGTGCTATTTTGGAGCCTACTTTAAATAAATTACTTTTGTTTTGATCTGAATGGTGCTCTTTGAGTTTTTTTTTGGGTGGGAAATCATCAAATAACTGCTCCCGCTCTGGGTGGAGCGGAAACGCGTGTCAGACTTTTACTGACTAAAACCCACCCGTGTTCCTTCAGTTGCCTGTGTGCCAGGGGCCACGGTATCTCTTTCGAACAACCCGCACCCCTGGCAGGCATCGGCCCTTGCGGACCCCACCAGTCGGTGCTGACATCACTTTGAGGCGCGCGTGGAACACAACGCGCCTTCGATCCGGGCTTGGTCTTAAACCGGACAGCGCGCTACCCATTACTAAATGACGATGATGATGATGAGTGTCTAGTAATCATCCAGTTTTGTTTTAAGACACTCCAACGTTTACCCGGAGACGTGGAACTCAAAAAAAATACACACACATTAGCTAAGTTTAGGCGGCTATCATTTCATAACTTTATTCGTCTGTTTACCGAACCACGCAAACATTTATCTGGCCAGAGCTTTTATTTGGCAAAATGCAACTACGTACAATTCTGAACAGTAAAGCCAGATGTACAATGACATACGAATCCCAGCGATTACAGTCACAAGCGCTGCGAAGCGCTGGAAATTCAGTAGAATATGTTAAATGTTAAAACTATTCGTATAAGTAAGTCTCGCGGACGACAGTACTTTACAGTAAATGTCTTTGAATAGCAATTCTTACGTTAGTTTGATCCCTTTTAGTAACAGCTACTACAGCTAAGAAAGTAGGTCTATACATAGTGGCAGGCACATCGACGCACAGACTGTTACCATTGATTCAGCGTATGGTTCCCCCGGCGTAGGAATTTATTGTCGATTATTTAAAAAAAAGTAAAACTTATTCATCAAACAGCAGATTTTTTTATGGTACTGAAACGTAGTCACACAGAATGGACCTTATAAAGCCCATTCTGTGCGATTTGTGTGCCTTCTTACAAGAAGGCTAAAAGTCACCCAAAGAGCAATGGAGAGGGCTATACTCGGACTTTCCCCACGTGATCGAATCAGGAATGAAGAGATCCGCAAGAGAACCCAGGCAACCGACATAGCCCAAGAATTGCCAATCTTAAGTGGCAGTGGGCAGATCACATTGCTCACAGAACAGATGGCCGGGTTTGCCCACGGAACGGATGGGGCCGAAAGGTTCTGGAGTGGCGACCGCGAAAGATGACCAGCTATGGTCTAAATTAAAACTCACTGGTGCGAATGTAAACAGCAACTAGTGTTGATTTTGTTTCCTGACTGCATTCTGGCGACAGCAAACCATAAAGGTATTTTCAATTTTAAATTTACTGCTTATATAAAAACGGTCAAAAATAATAATGGCATACTAATGGCGATTGGAGAGATCGGGAACAGCTTGCGGGAAAAGACTCGGCGCCGTATCCACAACTTAGGTGGGATTTGCATCTCGCCACAGTTTCAAACTTTAACAAGGAGATAGAGAGCTGGAAGTGATTCACTGTAGAAATAGGCTTACAAAAATTTAAGGGGTGCGGGACTAAATTCGGGGTTGATTGAAGGTTAAGGCTACACTTGACGCGGTCAGTTCATGGATGGGTGACCATGCATTATATATCGGGACCTTTCCGTGCCTCGGAAAGCACGGTTATTCAGAAGCCCAGAAGTCCTTATCTTGCAACCTAATAACTGGTTTGTGAAGATCAGATAGGCAGCTCCATGTAAAATATTGTTATTCAGCGTTACCTGGTTAGACTAGAAGCCAACCCCAACAGAGTTGGTGAAAGGCTAGACAAATTGATTGAACTAGTCTGTGAACTAAATTAAGCTCTCTTAAAAACATTTATGATAGACTAGCTTTTGCCCGCGGTTTCGCCCGCGTGGATGTCGGAAAATATCCCACGGGAACGTACTTACCGGGATTAAAAGTACCCTATGTGTTAATCCACGTAAACAACGTCTTCTCACAGTACTTATTATAGTATCGAAGGCGCGGCGCGCGGATTGATATATGATTGCTGGAGGATAACAAATCCTAAAATCGAACAATAGTAACGGCATACATAACGGAACGGAAAGTTACCAACGTGACTGCCAGTAAAATGGCCTCTACCACGTTTTTATGTAAGGTTTTCCTTTACAATTTTTTTTTTATCCCCTATTTTATCATCCGCTGATACATGTGATTATTAATTACCAACCAATAGGCTAAATACAAATTTTCGTTATTTGAACTACAAAACTAACGAGTTTCCCATTTATACTTTTCATCCCCTATTTTACGCCCTCAGGGACTGATTTCCCAAAACACTGAAACACGTGGTTTTTAATTTTTAATCAGAATGATAAACACCAATTTTCGTGGTTTAAACTACCAAAAATGAATGATGAAACTTTCATTTAACTCACTTAGGGGTAGAACTACGAAAGATCCTTCCTTTTTCCTTGTCTACTTTGTAAAGGCAACCTCTGTGCAAAATTTCAACTTTCTAGGTCCAAGCGTTTGGGCTGGGCGTTGATGAGTCAGTCAGTCAGTCAGGACTTTCCTTTTGATTTATATAGATGAGAGAATAATTCCTACACCTCTGGTTGTAAGAGCAGCTATCACTCCTCGATACGTTTTTCCTAAATAATTAAACCTTTAAATCAAAATAATTCTTTTTACACATGTAAAAAGAATCGTAGTTGATTCTTTCTTTCTTTATATTTCTTATTTATTTAGGCAGATTACGAATGTTTTTTTTTTTTTAAAAAAAAACGTCGCCCCACACTCGAAATTTCTCCTGTATTGTGGGTGCGTTCACAAACATTTAAACTTACATACACAAATAGCCAGACCCAGAACAACTACTTGTAGGTCATACCAATATTTGTTCCGTGCGGGAATCAAACCCGCGACACGCAGCGCAGCAGACAATCGCTTAACCGCTGCGCCAACCGTGCCGTCAATGTTATAAAGGAAAAACAATTTGCCATGTCAGTTTAAAACTCTATTCATGACAAATCGGAACAAAATTATAGATTATCATCATCGATATCAATCATCTCCGGTCTCATCCAGCCATCTACATCCACACCAAACCAGCCACAGCCAGCATTAACTTCTGTCCACTCAACCCTGACCCGCCTAGCCCACACTGCCCCACCACACCCAATACCTATATACACTGGTCATATTAAAAATGCTAACGTATTCCGTTGCAAGCGAAACGATCTTGAAATTTTGATCCACTGGATTGTGATATAAAATAGTGGCTTCTGTTATCGTTGTGTACTTTTTAAAGGAATTATTTGGAATTTTAAAGTTGTGTTTTTAGTTTAGTGCTACTTTGAAACGAAAAGAATGTTTTGTTTTGAATGTTCAGCAATGAAAAATGATTAAGTAGGTTTGTACAATCACTTTTACACGACAATCATATTTTTAAGACTAGATGAGGCAATGTGCAACCTAGAGCTACATTTTGTTAAAAGAGTGATGGCCGCTAAATAGCGTCTGCAATTTAGCGACGAATGACAGGGCCTCAAGTCTGCTATTACAATAGTGTCAGAACGGTCTATCATTGATTTCATAATTGTTGATTTTGACAATGGTCAGCCACTGACACTTCATTGAAAGAAATGGCATTTATTGGTAATCTCGTACATAATGACAAATGAATGACTGACTTAGGCGGTAATCTGCTACAATTTAACACTAATAAACTAATAAATTATATTAAAAAATATATATAAATGAAATCGGGCATGAATAAATGTTAAAATGTAGTAGTAGTTTTCGGAAAATCATTTCTACTAACGGGTTTATAATAATGGCAATACGACAATGCCATTATAACACAATTCTATTACGAGACCATTGACCGACCGATGATCGATCATTATGAATTTAGCAGATTACGAACTTTTAGCAAAACGAGAATGGGATCGTGTTGGAATGACGAATTTATTAAAATAGCAGACTTGGGCCCCTTGAAACGGTATTTGTAAAAATTTTATTAAAAACTTTATTTCAGAGGTAGAAGCAGAAGTTCCATATTTATGATAGGTGTTAATATCAATAGTGTTTAGATAAATGGGTAATCTAAGATTGTTAGTTTTCACAAAATTAATTATTTATTTCGTCTGATGACTGCCGCCACCCAGTGTCTGAAAGAGACAGTCCGCTCTTGCAGCGATGATTTTCAGAATGCTATTGTCACTATCATACAAGCGCTGTAGTATGGAGGCCGTTTTCTTTCGCATGGTGGCATGGAAACCATCTGTGCGGGCCTTCGTAAACATTCCCGAAACGCTACAATGCTATGACAGTCCCAACAGCATCCTTAAGGCATTAATAAATGGAACGTGCGTGAATGGCACCTACAGGCCACTCGTGTAAAACGATTGATAGAACAAAAAAGTAAGATGATTTGTTTTCTGTGTTTTTTGACACCGTAAAGTAAAATACCTGATGTCATCATTTTCACGACAGTCCTCACTGTGGTTGTTATGTAGCAGCCACCACTCTCCTAGGAAACCGTAGCATTATCGACAAGCTAAAGTCGCAGTGGACGACCATTTCTGTCAAAAGCCCGATAGCTGTCCTCGAGGGTACCTCACTTATTGACAAACATATCATGAAACGCTAACAGACCAACATCTCTGGTCAGACATCCCATAAACACAGCTTAAATTGGCTGAAATTATCTCAAATGACTTTAAGGCTTTTGATAAGGCCCATTGTGAGCGACCACGTTTCTGTGCCATGGGTCATTACTTGGCAACACACACTGGTCAAAGACTTTCGTCTTGAGACACTGCGGTATTTGGGACGAGAATTTATATTGCGAAGCCACTCCGAACGCTGCCCAGCCGAGTCGGATTCGACGATTGACCTCACTCCCAAAGTGCAATGGAGATGGCTATGCTCGGAGTTTCCCTACGCGATCGAATCAGGAATGAAGAGATCCGCAGCAGAACCAAGGTAACCGACATAGCCCGAAGAATTGCCAATCTTAAGTGGCAGTGGGCAGATCACATTGCTCACAGAACAGATGGCCGATGGCGCCGAAAGGTTCTGGAGTGGCGACCGCGTACCGGAAGACGTAGAGTGGGAAGGCTTCCCACAAGGTGGACCGATGACCTTGTGAAGGCCGCGGGAATCCGCTGGATGTGGGAAGCACAAGACCGGTCGAAGTGGAGGAGCATGGGGGAGGCCTATGTCCAGCAGTGGACGTCTCTCGGCTGAAATGATGCGCGAGTAAAAGCGCGACCGGGCGTTGTAACAACGCGACGCGGTGGGTCGGAAGAACAAGAAATGTCTCGCGAACGAAGTCGTGGACAAAAACGAGTCGTGAAGAAAACTGGACTTAACAACACCCCCCAGTGACCTAACATGATGATCCTACTAATATTGTAAATGTGAAAGTTTCATTGTTTGTCATTTGGCACACAGATCGTTTATGACCTGGATTAACACAAAGGATACTTTTTATCCCGATGGTACATTCCTGTGGAATAATTCCCGACCACCACGCGGATGATGCCACGGGCAAAATCTTGGACATTACTTAACACTACAGAACTAATACTCTGAACTTAAAAAGAAAAAGCACTGAGCAGTTTCTAGCTAGTACGTGTCCGACCACGTCTCATCGATAACTGTCCATCCATGGACTCCATATGACACCATACATTCCGTTCATTCCGTTTTAACCTGATACCGAACTGATAATATGAATTTTGTAAGCCTCAATTACCTCAGACTCACCTGTAACTAACACAACATATCCACAATAAATAATTTAAATTTGAATTTGAATACCCCTAGACTCCGCACAACGCGAAACAAAGTCTTTTGGCATCATTCATTCATCAATAAATGATAAATCTTAATCATAAAGGTAGAGAAACTGTACTACTCACCAATGTGCCGGAACCGATCCAAAAAGTCCACCATAGCCTTAGCCCAAGCAAACTTTTTAGCAGCATCAAGTAGACCCATGCACGGATCCATGGACCCATCATGGACCCCCAAGCAATATTCTTTCAACCCATCATACTCCTTTAAGCACTTCTTCCCATCGAAGTCTTCCAAAAACCATGCATTCTCCAAAGAACTGGCGAAAAGACCATCCAAAAACGGTCTTAGAACTGGTCCTAGGTACTTCTTGTCGTCTTTTGCGCCTTTGTAAAGCCAGTTGAGGATGTTCTTCATGATGATCTGGTGGTCTTTCAGGTCTTCTCGCCGGAGGTCTGGGTCTCTTCGAACGGCGTCGATGAGACACGCAGATGATGCGTCGTAGTAATCTTTTAGTTTGTTCCATTTTTTTGATCTGGATAAAATTATGTAGTGTCAAGATCGTATTACAAAATGTGGTTTTAAATGGAAAATTTGAAATTATATGACCACTATAAGGAAATCCTAGTTATGCAATTTAAGTAGCTATTCATAAAATTTATTGTAAAGACAATAACGGATTAACTTTGCTTTGATTATTTACTTTGCTTATTATAAAAACTGACTGTCAGTTTTTGCTACCAAATAATATAGTCTAATACTTACATACTTGCTTAAACAGTTTTAACTAACCTATAGTTTAGAGTTGTATAGAGTTTGTTCCGCCACTTCTTCTTCCCAGCTAAAGCACTAGGAAGTGGTGAAGGGCGGGCGTTTTGGGGGACTGTCTCATGTATTTTGACGTTCGAAAAGTGCTGATTCTCAGCCTAATTTGAATAAATGACTTTTGATTTTGATTTTATATTACGATGGTTGACACATTATGTAGAAGGACAAAGATGGGGGGCCTTGTTTAAAAAAAAACTGATTGCCAAAAGCCTGTCAAAGTTCTTTCAGAATGTCATAAAACTTACCTATAAGCAGACAGCTCTCTATCGAACTCGCTAACATTCCTGGAGTGGAAGTTGTTCAGATACAGGTCCCGGGCCTGGTCCAGCATGATCGCCAGGATGTGGATCAGATCCTCGATAGGCTCCTGGTTTAATGACGTCACCTGGATTAGATTTGCCCTGAATGTACTGTGGTTCTCCTGAGAAAAAAAAGCAATCAGAAGTGACGGATTATGTGGGAGAGACTAGCGTCTATTTTTGACCGACTATGGCAAAGCCAAAGGAGGGATTTGATTTTGACATGTTGGTTATGTCTTTATGTTCATCCGTTCCCTCATAACTCCTTAACTATCCGATGTATTTTGATGTAGCATGTCGACCTAAGTGTCATGAAAGTAAGCCAAAAATCATACAGATTACGTGAGATTCGGTTATACAAAAACCGAAACCATTGTTTTTTGTTTCTATCTTTTTAGTTGGCGGTTTTGTCGTATTTGCGTTTTAGTTTTAAACTTTTTTATGGACGTTATATTGTTTCAAAATCCGATTTTGACCAATAACAACAGAACTCAAAATGTACTGTTTTCTTTTACACACAACATCATAAAGTAACTATGTTGGGTTAAAGGCTGAGTCTCTCCCAGCGACTGAGTTCTGCAGTTTAAAGGAGATGTCTTCGTCAGATACTTACACACAACACCATACTCTTGCACTTCATCAGCTCACTGGCCACCCTCCACAAGTAGCGCAGCTGTCTGCTCGAGTAAGTTGGGTTAGAGCCTGCGGAGAGCCGCGTCTCTCTGTTGAGGCTCTCCCAGCGACTGAGTAATGCGGTCTCTAGGCACTCTGAAGGAGATGGCGGGATATCTTCACCTAGTGATAGTGCTTATATTAGTTTTTGTAATCAAGTCTAACTTTACAATGAAGAGACAAAGAAGGAATTTAATTTATAATTTCGTAATGGTGAAGTTAATTAAGGTTTTCAAAGGGTAGTATTTCTTTGTTTCAATGTAAACAGTTCTACGGCGTCTTTGAGTGTACATTTAATTAATTAGAGCTCAGTTTGAAAGTCCCTGTCAAAAAACCTTGAACCGAACCTCATAAATATCATTTAACATTGTTCACAAACTTCACAATATTCAAGCGACGCTGAAAGGCTTATTTGATTTTTGTCTATTACGCAGTTATACTTCTGTTACTTACAGTAGTTAATACAATAATAAATCTTTAATATATTGTTGTACTAGCTTTTGCCTGCAGCTTCGCCCGCGTGGAGGTCGGAAATTTTCCCACGGGAACGTACTATCGAGATAAAAATTATCCCATGTGTTAATCAATCATTCCGTAATATATTGTTTTCACATAACTCTATTGGTTTACGCGGCGCACGCCAGTAAAGATTCCAGCCTTCATGATTTTAACCGACAAATTCAACAATTATCGTCGTATTCCAACCAATTTATACAAAACCTTAACAAATTACATACTGAAACCTTCCTCGAGAACCATTCTATCCATTGGTGAAAACAACATGAAAATCAGTGCAGTAGTTTTTGAGTTTATCGCGAACAGATAGACAGACGCGGCGGAGGACTTTGTTTAATAATATGTAGTGATAGTCTGTTCCAAAATTGTCTGATGTAAATGTAAAAAACCCTTAAGGTTAAATTGTTATGCAATCACTGGCTAAAGGAAATTAGACTTTATTAAGACTCATCTATATTTAGAATTTTTCAACTTTATATCTCACCACGTTTCCAACAAATACTTTTAGAACGAAAAACATCTTTAAGGTAGAATTTCGGGTTTAAGTTTCAAATAATCAAATCACCATCTTGTTCCTGCACTTCTCCCATGTTCCTTGGGGTCGGCGCAAGTCTTTCTTCTTCCATTCTCCTCTGACAGCCGTCACGCTATCATTCACTGTCTTCTGTCTCTCATATAATTCCTCACACAATACATCCATCTTTTCCTGGACCTTCCTCTTCTTCTCCATCCATCAACATTTACATTCAACAGTCTCCGATTCACAAGCATTTTTTCCCTCATCACTTGAATTAAATCGTTTTTGTAAGTGGCACTGCAAATTGCCACCTACGGGTACGTTTTCTGATCCATTTGTTTATATTTTTATCAGATGTTTTTAAAACACACCATAGCAGTTCACACTGTCTTACCAGCAACATGATGCATCTGCTGCAGACAGCTCTTCAAGCAGGCAGCATCGAACTGCCAGTCAGCATCCCTCGCCCCTCGCCTGACCACAGACCCTCGCTCCACCGGGTACACGTAGCCAGCCACGCCGCCACGTTCACATAGAGCGTATAAGCTGGAAGATATTACGAAGAGATGGTAATATTTTCTCTCATAAATAAAAATACTCTCAAAAAGTACATCTCAAATGATAATTATGATTATGGCCCCAAAAGGCCTCAAAAATCGTATAAATGCTTTAGTTTTTTGACATTTAGTTGTTAAGAAGTAGGTGGTTAACAAATATTATCTGTGCAATATGCACATGGTACTCACGAATCCAGCACCAGTAAGAGATGGTGCGAAGCATGCGCGGCCACGCAGCACCGCGCCGCCGACTGCGCGTGCGCACCGCAGCGGTCCAGTCTACGACGTAGCAGGCTACTCGCCGCGTAGCGACTGAGCACGCGTAGTGTGCCCTTCAGACAATGGAAAGAAGTGAGCTTAAAACGGGCTTTTAAATACAAGAACAAAAAATGTAGTTTCGTAAACATAAAAGCGTTTAATACTTGGCTCTTACATTTCAAACCAAAGAAGTAAACTCTTATTAAAAACTAAAGTAACTTAAAGTGCGTACACCAACCTCCAAATTAGACCTGAACTTTCCTTTTAAGTTCCATAAAGCAAGAAACTAGAAAAGGAGATCGGTACGAATTTACTGACAATTTTCTAGGGCCAAAGGTTGGTTGGTTTATGTTGAAAAAGCAAAATATCTAAAATGATATTCACCTGACGCTCCTTCCTTCATCTTATCAACAAGCACATTGAATGCCCCTACGATCCTGGCAACAGTGAACACTTGAGGTGACACTAATGAGGGATGCGACGGTTGCCAGGAAGAGGAGTGGTCAACTGCAGACCAGCGAGGACGGTGGACCAACGGCGACAGTATAGTATCCTTGGAGAAATAATAACTGACCTGATACACTCCCTCCCTCATCTTGTCTATCAGAACATTGAGCGCCCCTGCGATCCTGGCGACAGTGGATAGTTCTGAACAGTGCGCGTCCAGCTCAGCTTCTAAAGATGGATGCCACAGCTGCCAGGTCGAGGAGCGGTCGCCGCAGACCAGGGAGGATGGTGGACCTACCGCAACGGCGTAGTAACCCTGAAGAATTGTTGTTACATTATGCTACCATTCCGTGAATTCTTTCACTTTTCGATTTTATCAAATCAAAATGGATATTTTATGTTTTGGACATTAAGACAAAAGCATATAAGGACAAGGGCCGTTCTGACAGCAGTGGTGACGAAATAATTTACACAAAGTAAAAGCCAGTCTGGATTCGAGCCTACGACCTACAACTCGTAACTCGCGGCTGTTACCACTTAGCCATCACTGGACATAAGGCTCCCCCAAAAGGGAGGATTTGCCATAATCGCCACGGTTGGCAGGCGGGTTGGCGATCGCAGTATGGTGGTCAAATGCATAGAGAACGCTGCTGCCCATTCTCTAGTAAGTCCCTTAGTCGCCTTCTACGACAACCACGGGAAGAGATGGGATGGTGCTATTCTTTTAAGTCGGCACCACTCACTGCCCTAAGAAACTAAAAAAAAAAAATATTAAAATAATAATAACAATTTCCCCATCTTTATTTTCTTCGAGCTAAAGAAACTAAACGTCATTGGGTAAATGCATAAACCGCGCGAAGCCAAAATAAGAGAACTTTAAGATTTACATGTTTGTCATACAGTGCGATCTCATTGCTAAAATCCTTCAAAGGAGAGGTCTAATGAAAATCAAGCTGTATCACTTCTTTCCGATACTTACCCCCTGAGCACTAGTATAATGTAGCAACGCCATCGGATGCGTCAGCGGTACCCTGTTGGTGTAGGCTGCTGCACTGCATCCCTCGACCCTGGCTCCCAACATCAGCTTGGCCTCTGCTTCGCCAGCGCCAACGCGCACCATCACCCAAGCTGCTCCTTCCACGATGGCGAGGCGACGGTCTGTGCTGGATAGAAGTGATGACCCTGAGAGGAAGATATGATATGACAATGCGACGTCACATGAAGACTTATATTACTGACAATTACACATTGCGTTTCAACCACATCCTAAGGAAACAAATCCATGTCAAAAATCGTCTGATCTCACAAATATCCAAACATTTTCAACGATAAATTAAAATAATCATAATACGAGGGTCATTCAATAAATACTTAGCCTACAAAAAGTAAACGAAAATTTTGGAAAAGTGGGAATTTATTTTTCAACATAGTCTCCTTTTAGTTCGATACACTTAGCCCAGCGATGCTCCAACTTTTTTAATCCGTCCGAAAAATAGTTTTTGTCAAACTCTGCAAAATAGGCCTCCGTGGCGGCGATGACCTCCTCATTCGATCCATATCTATTCCCGGCGAGTGATTTTTTCAAATTAGGAAACAGAAAGAAGTCACAAGGGGCCAAATCTGGAGAATACGGTGGATGGGGCAGCAATTCGACCAATTTGGCCATGGCAACGGCAGACGTGTGAACCGGTGCGTTGTCGTGGTGAAACAGCACTTTTTTCTTCGCCAGATGGGGTCGTTTTTTCTTTAATTCGGCGTCGAATCGGCCCAATAAATCGGCATAGTAAAGCCCTGTAATTGTTTTACCCTTTTCGAGGTAATCGATGTAGATCACACCTTGTGAATCCCAGAAAACGGTGGCCATAACTTTTCCGGCCGATTTTACAGTTTTCGCCTTCTTTGGAGCACGTTCCCCGGTCTGGATCCATTGTTTTGATTGCTCCTTGGTCTCTGGTGTGTACCAGTGGATCCAGGTTTCATCGACGGTCACAAAACGACGCAAAAACTCCGCTGGATTCCGCTTAAACAGCGCCAAACACGTCTCCGATGTGGTCTCACGGTTGCGCTTGTTTTCTGGTGTGAGTAAACGCGGCACCCATCGCGCCGACAGCTTTCTCATGCCGAGTTCCTCGTGAAGAATATGATGCACTGTTCCTTCTGAAATGCCTACAGTCTCAGCTAGCTCCCGAACCTTCAATCGGCGATCTGCCAATACGAGATCATGGATTTTTTTAATGTTTTCCTCCGTAGCAGCTGTTTTCGGTGCACCTGGACGTGGTTCATCAAAAAAAAACCGACGTACGGCCACGTGCAAACTCGTTGAACCAATTCTTGACGGTGGCCATCGATGGAGAAGAGTCACCGTACACAGCATCTAAGCGCTCTTTGATTTCGATGCGCGTTTTCCCTTCCAAAAATAGGAATCGAATCACCGAACGATATTGCTCTTTTTCCATTTTTGTGAGCGATCGACACGTTCGCTTCCATAAGTTGTCAAATTAAAACAAATGAAGGGATTGGAATGAAAATTTGAAAAAAGAATTAAAAAAGAATGTGCTACACTGTGGTAAAACTCTTTTGAAACTACAGCGCCCTCTGGCGATGAGGCTAGGTACTTATTGAATGCACCTCGTACACTGTAGATGTTAATAAAAAGGAGAGGAAAAAATCATGAGGCATCAAAAAATTCGTATGCATCGCTGTCAACAGGAAAAGTTGCCAAAAGGGTTGCATTGCCACGGCATTGCTACGTTGTATGGCAATGCTGATACTTTGGCCAATAATAGGACACCGCTCTGGTCACGTGAAGATTCGACCACCCGCTGGGCGGTCTCGAAAACTAATATAAGTAGAATTATATCACATCTTTTTTTAAACTTGATATTTTTGTACCTAGTAATAAAATTCAATAACGCTTAACAGAATACAATCAGATAATAATCTATATCAAATTTAGATGGGTGGGTCAATGTAGTGAGGTTAAAACGTACAGATAAGGGTGCTTACGTGAAGAGCACCCAGCATAGCTTTGCTAAACCACCACTTTATGAGATACTACAGGAATCCTGTTCAAGTAATTCCAAATTAACTTTTCAACAAAGCACATTTAAAACTGAATAGATGCAAAAATAGGACCGTGAACCGTGACGATATAGAACATACATTAAAACCGCCTTTTTGTTGCGCCACTTCTTCTTCCCAGCTAAGCTCTAGGAAGTGGCGTTTTTGGGGACTGTCTTATGTAATTTCGACGCCCGAAAAGTGCTAACTCTCAGCCTATTTTTAACCGACTTCCAAAAGGAGGAGGTTCTCAATTCGTCGGAACCTTTTTTTTTTTTCTTTTTTTTTATGTATGTTTGAATAAATGAATTTAGATGTTGAAACAAAAGCTCAACCAACGAATGGAATAATTCACTTCAATAAAGTCATAAATTAAGCGACTGCAATGCTCCGACAAAGCTTATTACTGGTCACTGAATATCTCCGCCATCTCCAGGGAAATCAGGGCTCCACAGTCCGGTGTAATATGAGCGAATATGTACTAATTCACCTGATATAACCCCCGACACTCAGGGGAAGAGCTGGATCGGGATTTGGGAGCTTCGCCCTCCAAATTGTTATATATATTTGATGATGAGAAGCTGTACCTATCTTGAAGTTTGTTAATTCAATAAACTGATTGTACCAAGCAGGCTTCGGAGCGTATATTTCACTCTGTCCTAAAATAGTTCTTTTTGAAAAACATATTTTAACCACACAAATAATTTTGTCGTCACGCTTGATAAGCATAAATATTAATAGACTGAAGAAGTTTCTGCCTCTAAATGTCATCCTTTAGCCATTTCTAACATATTACATTATTATTTTACTCAATATTTATATTTTAGAATTATGTAAACTAGTCCGCAAATATCAAGATTTTTACAAAACATGGTGAGACATACAAACTAATTACTCGTTGCGCCATAAAACAGACTAAATTTCCCCCCGTCCTGCCTTAAATTACACTCATGTAGTCCATATTCAATGTCAGTAAAATTATATAATACATTACCAGAAGACATTATACAACAAAATTAAACCAGTATGTTTTTAAATAAATTAAAGCATTATTTAATTTAAAAAGCTATTACACAGTACATGAATATGTAACGAATAAGTTCAATAATAATATATAATTATGAATAAGTAAAATAACAAAAAATAAATATATTATAACACTTAATAATTATACGATTTGTTATAAATAATAAAAAATAATAATTAACAAATTTGTAAGCGAGCAAACAATTAAGCATTATTGAAATATAATAAAATAAATAATAAATGATTAGATAGACTTGCAAAAATCTAAACAATTATGCAACCTGTCGGGTCGGGTCCATATTTGTAATATTAATATAAGAAGTAAATTAATAGAAATATAAAATAATTCAAACGAAAATTAATAAAGCGCTCTTCCTCTCTCTAGTTATTTTAGTTATTTAAAAAAATTCTGTGCCCGACAGGGTGCATAATTGCTTAGATTTTTTTTTATTTACCACCTGTAAGTGTACATTATGGATTGCAATAAACGATTTGATTTGATTTGAAAACAATACCCGCCTATGAGGAAGATGACATTTTTAAGCCACATTAAAGGCTTCTTCAAACAGGCACGGCGCGCCACTTATAGAACAATTTCCATGAAGTTTTCATATAAATTGTTATACGTGATTCTCGTCGCACCTGCTTGCAGGAGCCTTTATACAGGTATGAACGTTCAATATAGCCATGTCTAGTAGGAAACATTTATGATTAAGGTTCCATTCCCAGGTTGGACAAAGTATTCCACCCGAATTTTCTCAGTATCAGCTCGGAATCTGGATTTGTGCCCGAATGATGGCAATAGGCTCGTCCCAATTAGACGTGACTTAAATATAACTGGCGAAATATGGGTTTTCTTTAACTACACCTCTGCCTTACCCTTCTGAAGAAACAGGCTTGATCTTATATTATTTACGTAGGTATAAGTTATTACGATAACGTATTTTCCTAAAAAGCTCTAAGCTGCAGTACATATTTACACTCATCTACATAGCTCTAACGCTAAATAAGATGAATACGGCGCTCATTTTCTACTTTGCAAGTTTCATTTATTCATCTTGAGCCATTCAGTCGCGAGCTTGCCCTAATTTATAAAAAAAAACTCAACATATTTCATGCTCAGTCCCCCTGAGTGCTTCAGCAGAAATATTAGCATGTCTACCCGACTTGATATTAAGAATGTTGCTAATGAAATAAGTGAATGTAGCGAGGCAGAATAATGACCTAGTGAAAGGTTACGTTACGTTATTCAAATTATTGTTTATTATTTAGATTTGTTTGAAAGATTCACGAATTTTTCTAACCTAGAGATGGTGTATTATGTAAAGTGTTTCGAAAAGTTCAGAGGGTAGCCTTTTAACTTTCTAAGTATCAAAATGTATAGACACTCTCGACAACTCTCCTCCAGCAGACTTGGCACGACCGCCGATTTGTCAACGGAAGAATATACATGACTATTAACTAAATGATGTACAATAGGAGAAGATAGCCGTGTTTTTCTATTAATTATAACAGTTATGCGTTCTAAACGAATCATATTTTGTAGATAATCGTATGTACTTTGTGGTCGTCGAGTAGAAATTTTGTTGTCAGTGTGATTTTGACAGTTTGGGAAGAAATATTCTTATGAAATAGGCTACATATAAAAGGACCCAGACAAAGATTGTTAGAAACGAAAGACAAAATGACAGATTGTAGAAGGATATCCACGGTGCGATGTAAGAAATGGAGAAACGAAATGTGACTTTGTATTAAAAAGCTTGTCTTATCTTCGTAGAAATTGAAAGCGTCGTGCTAAGCCTGCTGCAGGCTTAGCACGAGAACCGTAGACAAGCGTTTCGTCGTCGGAAGAGTAGACAAAAATGACGTTTCTGTATAGACAGTTGACAGTTTCTCACCGAGAAATGTAGACAAGTGATTTTAATTCCACAATAGATTAGAAGTAGATAGCGTCATGCTAAGCCTGTAGTTTATCCCCAACACTAGCTACGCCACGCAGTTTCACCCGCATAAGTCTCGATCGTGAAGAAATACCGGGATAAAAGGTATCCCATGTCCTTATCTAGGTCATGTTATACCCATGTGCCTAATTGTATCCAAATTCATTCAGCCGTTTTAGCGTAGGTAGCGTAACAAAAATCGTTTTTTTCTCTTTATAGTTTAGATTATATGACACTCTTCCGTGTGGTGCCGAACGTAAAACAATGGCATCATCCCATTTCTTTCTTCCCGTGAGTGTCGTAGAAGGCGACTAAAGGACTTACTAGAGAATGGGCAGCAGCATTCTCTATGCATTTGACCACCATACTGCGATCGCCAACCCGCATGCCAAGCGTGGCGATTATGGCAAATACCCCGTTTTGGGGGAGGCTTATGTCCAGCAGTGGACGTCTTTCGGCTGATATGATGATGATGATATAACACTAGCTTTTGTCAGCAGCTTCGACGGCGTGGAGATCGAAACTTAACCCACGGGAACGTACTACCGGGTTAAAAAGTATCATATTTTATTCCAGGTTATAAACTAAATATGTGCCAAATTTCATCTAAATCCAAATATTAGTACGATAATAGACATTAGCAATGATTCACTGGAATTAAGGCTTGCGGCTACGGGCGTACCACAAACTAATATCGATATATTGTAATTTTTGCAACATCTGTGATATTAAATCCCCTGTGGTTGCAACACATGAAAATTAACGCTCCGTTTGGTATCATATAATTTGATTATATTTCAAAACGTCCAGCATTACATCACAGCATGGCAACAATCTTTCTCGAACAATTCTGTGAAACTTCTCTTCAAGAGAATTTCGAAGACAAAAAACAAATTAAAAGTCCCCACCGATTCTTCGAATTCGGAATTGAACAAAAGGCTGAACCTTTCATTTCTAAGAAAGGGATTTTCAAATATTTCCACAACATCGTACGTATATTGAAAAATACAGTGTATTTCCTACATGGAATCCATGCATATCCTTAAAAGGGAGTATAACAAAGTTGTGTCCACTGGGACGTGAACCGTGCCCAACTGTCAAACTGAATAAATAGTTCGCAACCAATCCCTGCGCATATGCTGTTGTGAATGAAAGGAAAATAACGTTACAAAATATCATGAAAGTTGGAGCGAGTTCACTAGAGTTTCAGAGCCGATTCCTCGAATACAGAGTACCTAATATTTTCACGGTATTCCAATGTTTGAGCGTGTCATCACAATACAAAATCGAGTACGACATTTAGAAACTTTTCTGAAAGTTAGTTTTACTACAATTTACATAATTTTGCCAAATAATATATCATTTTAAATTCTAAGGGATTCTATTCAAAATGATATATCATTTGACGCATATTTTCCTCCAACTTGTTCTTTTTATTTGTTTGCGTTCTCTCTCTGTTTATATAAAATTAACGTATTTTCTTTCTTAAATTTTGTCACTGTACGGGTATTGTTTTCTCTAAAGCTAACAAATCTGCACTCCAATTATGTAAAACACTTTCAATCACAAACCGAAAGAATCCTCGTTTTTGTTTATTTCGCCCCGTCTTTGATTCGATTGCGCTTTCATGAGTACAATATTTAGCAGTTAATAAAAAAACTAGGTAGTAGGTATTCACTTAATTTATTCATAAAAATATAAGCGATTAATTACTTTATTGGGCACCCTTATAATATATAAAAGCGAATATGAAAATGAAAACGATTTTTTTGCTTATTTCGTCCCGTCTTTGATGTCATTCGATAGAGCATAAATATTTACGCTTCAAATATCTGGAAAATTCGTCAGGCCGACAAAGTAAATAACGCGTGCAAAACCTAGATGACATAAAATGTTCACCAGGATTAAAATTAACCCATGTGTTAATCCAGGTTTTAAACTATCAGTGTGCCAAATTTAATCGAAATCCTTTCAGCCGTTTTTGCACAAATCCGGAATATATACATACATCCACACAAACGGATAATAAATCTTCGTATCTATTTTGTTATATGTAGGTATACCTATTCAGATAGATATAGAGGGCAGTGGTGGCCCAATAAGGACAGACGCAACGTAGGAATTGTAGGTCGAAGGTTCAAAGTTGGGCAGGCACTTCATTTTGTGTAATTTGTTTCCCATCACCATTGCCCTCAAAACGGTGACGAGGAAAACATCTGACGAAATCGGCACGTCATTCACCACACAATCCTCACCTTTGAAAACTTCATGAAAATCAATTTTGAGAACGCCAAAAAATAGTCAATAAATAGTCACCAAGATTTAAAAAATAGTCGCGTTATGATTTCGAAGTTATAGCTATGTGTTTGTGAGGATTGTGGGGTGAATGGCTCCACACAATCCTCCCCTCGGTGCAAGCAAACGGCTGGGAATATCGACTTGGTTTTTATTCCAAAAATAGTAAAAAAATACTCATAACGCTATGCCAGATCTCGGAAATAGTCACCAAGGGAGTCCAGAGATATAAAGGTGTCTTCGTGAGGATTACGTGGTGAGCCCTTCTCGCCACAATCCTCACCTGCTTACCGCGGAACGCTTACGTTTTTTAATTTGAAATTGGTTTTAAAAAATGGTCAAGAAATAGTCGTCTCCGACCATGATAATTACGACCTAGCTTATTATGTAGAAGTATGTTAGACTTCCATATAAATTTCTACATACATTATGTTATGGTACAGTCACGAACACTAAAATTGCAAAACTATTTTATTTAATATTGTTGTATGTTAATTTGAAAAGGTAATAAATTATACGCCTCTAAAGGCGTATTATGCTTTTTATAAACAGACTAGCTTTTGCCCGCGACTCCGCCCGCGTGGAAATCAGTTATCGCGTAAAAAAGTAGCCTATGTACTTCTCCATATCCGAGGCTATATCTCTGGCAAGTTCTATGACGATAGTTACAGTGGTTTAGGCTTGAAAGCGTAACAGACAGAGTTACTTTCGCATTTCTTATATTAGTAGGTATTGTCAAAGTGAATTGAATGCTTATAACCTATTTCTCAATGCCTTGAAAGATTCAATATAGACGTTGAAACAAGCTAAAGTTAACACTTAACTACAGGTTACGAAGAACCTTGTACACTCAACTCTCAGTTGCCAATAGCCGTAACCACGTAAACTGCCTTGGGTACAGTCAACCTCACGTCTATGTAAAGGTGGGAACTGACATGACGGGGTACGCCCCGTGATGTAACATTCGCTGCGAGCATGTTGTTACGTCGCGTGCTAAAATTCTTGTAAACATGCTCGTTTCGAACTCTTTGCTCGCCCGTACTCCAGATTCGTTGCCATTCACAGTCAAGATATCTGAACGGTGGTGGACGGTGCACCACGGACGAACGACCGACGACCGACCGCCGCTGAAGCACGTGACACTTACCCCTTTATTTATAAACGTTGCTAAAAAGTTAAGTAGTATTGGCGACTGTTTAACCATACATTTTTGACGTGTGAGCGTCTCTTAACTTTAATCAACGTTTTAAATAAACCCCTTATAGGTTACGGTTTCTTTAAAATGTCAGACGCTATTGACAGCGTGCGATGACGACACGACAGACGACCGACACGCCGCCGTGTGCGATTGGCGTGTGCTCAGATAGAACTTAGCCAAAGGGATTCGCCAAAACCGACAGCGGGTGGAGCACTCGGAGCGAGCAACGGAGCGGCTCGTTGCTCGCTGGTTTTCTCGTACTGACTGCACGAATGCTCGCTTTGTGACATATTACATTACGCCTCGAAACGCCAGTCAGTAACTACCTTTACAATTTATAATTGATAGTGATAATGTCGTAAGAGCCGCCCTGATCAATCGATCAGGTTTAGCTACGCTTGCCGCGGTTCGTCCGTTGATGGGTGACCATCTTTTTATAATGAGACTCATCCGCACCTCGGAAAGCACGTTGAGCCGTTGGTTGGTCCAGGCTGTCGTTCGTGGATCTTTGACAGTCATTACGAGACGAAATTCTGACCACCAGTCTTACCAACGGGTATCGTACCTACTACCGAGTAACTGGGTCGTGGAGGTCAGATAGGCAGTCGCCCCATGTAAAATACTGGTATTTAGCTGCATCCGGTGAGACTTGAAGCCGACCCTAACATAGTTGCGATAATGTCGTAGCAGTAAGGGTGGTTTTCGTAGTTCAAGTGTTATTGAGATGCGGTTCATTGTACAATCTGCCTGTGCAACGAAAGCCGCTCCAAAAATTTCCTTTAATTAAAACTTAGTCAACTTTCCCGCGCGGTGGATATGAAAATATGGGAGGGTGTGTGTGATATGTGGGTAATTAAATTATTTTCTTTATTCTGAAAGTTCTGGTTCTGGAAGTTGTATCGTTACGGAATCAATAAAGTGAAAGAATGTTAGAACTCTTTTCCTGTTTTCAAAAGACTTTATGATGGTATTTCGTTTGTGGGTTTACAGTACAGGCACAACTAAGAAGGCTTACGAACGAAAAAAACACTTACAGCCGCGCCGCTATGCCTATAAATCCATCACTTTAAATCTATGTATAGCAAACTAAACTAATATTATAAAGCGGTCAAATTGTTTGTTCATTTTTAGGGGCAATCTCTGGAAGTACTGTTCCGATTACAACAATTCATTAATTGATAGAAAGCTACAGTATTTCCCAGTGCCACAGGATATGTTTTATGATAAAACAAGAACCTCGATGCGGACGAAGTCGCGGGCGGAATCTAGTTATCACTTGACGTATAAGAGGGGCTCTGGCTTAGTAATAACAGCAGGTCGATCGATTAGATTAAGCTACGCTTGCCGTAGTTGGCCCGTGGATGGGTGACCATCTTTGTATACCAAGACCCCTCCGTGCGTCGGAGAGCACGTTATGCCTTTCGTCTCGGTTGTCATTCGTGGATCTTTTACAGTGGTTACAGTCAGAAGCCCGAAGGTCTGACAACCAGTCTTACCAAGGAGTATCGTCTTACCCATTTCTAAATTGGGTTGTGGAAGTCAGATAGGCAATCGATCCATGGTATAATACTGGGATTCAGCTGCATGTGGTGAGACTGGAGGCCGACCCGACATTGTTAGGAAAAGGCTAGGCAGATGCATGCACTTGACGTAAGTATATATTTTCACACGCTTTTTATTAGCTTCACCTGTGTTTGTATGTTTGTTTATAACCGACTCAGACAAAACGGTCAGATTTCATTTAAACTTTGACTTATCGAGAACCGATGACAATTCAATAATTTGAAAAAAAACTGAAAAATCACGCTTCTGTAGTTATAGCAGAACTAAAAAATAGTAAATAAATAATAGATTGAAAAATCTAAAATAACACGCTTTAAAAACGCAACTAAAAAAGCAGAAAATAATTTCAAAAAGCGTGGGGTGCTTTTTGAGGTATTTTTAGTATCAATTAATATCAAGCACCCCACGCTTTTTTGAAATTATTTTAGTTTTAGTTGCGTTTATAAAGCGTGTTTTTTAGATTTTTTTACCTATTATTTATTATTCAAAAGAGTGTCCATTGAGTTTTATGCCCGTTCTTCTCCATATATAGAAACCTACTGAACTTTGGAATGGGCAACTAGCTTCATCTTTTTGAATGGCCGACTCCTTGACCGTTCATAAGTGCTTGTAATTGTTTTTATTGAATTAAATTATTTGAATTTATATCAGCTCTTATTTTAGGTAGTTATAGCTTTAAAAAATCACAGGCAAACTATAATGTTTTGCCTCCTTAAAATGTTTACTTCACAATTTCCTAAATCTTTGTTGTCCAATATCAAAGACATTCTTCGTTTCACAGTCAAACACCACAACATTGTGATCTCTAGTCTCCAACCGTTCCATCGGCTCGTCGACAAATTCCCCGGGAAGGCATGGACCGATAACAACATTCTGAAAATTCCTAGCGTGTCGACCGAGGCTCAGAAGACGTTTTTATGTTAGGTGCAAAGTTGATACGGATCTGACTGAACGGTGTTTGAAGTCTGTGTTTGACCTAGTTTTAAAACTTCGAAAGTATAATGGGAGGCATGTATTTAAACCATGCCAATATAATGAAATGCCTCCCGTATACAGTGGTGGCACAGTGTGTTCCCACTGGTCGCGGTGGACCAGTGGGAACAAATCTTACGATTTGACAGGTCATGGGGTTGTTTTTTTTTTGTTAATGTTGGGAAATCAAATAACTTCTCCTACTCTGGGTGGAGCTGGAGGGCGTGTCAGACTTTTACTAACTAAAACCCACCCGTGTTTCCTCAGTTGCCTGTGTGCCAGGGGCCGCGGTATCTCTTTCGAACAACCCGCACCCCTGGCAGGCATCGGCCCTTGCGGACCCCACCAGTTGGTACTGACATCTCTTTGAGGCGTCAGGTCATGGGTCAGTTCAAGCGGGCATTTTGCTTTATGTAAATTATTTCATAACCGCTGCTCTCAAAACGGTGAAGGAAAACATCATGAGGAAACCAGCATGTACTAGAACCAAAAATTGGAAGACATGTGACGTCCGCCAACTCGCACTGGGCCCGCGTGGTGATTATGGCCTACTCCCTTTCGCAGAGGGAGCCTGTGTCCCAGCAGTCGGAAAATAATAGGCTAATTATGCCTCCCGTATAAACTATTACACTTTAGATTAGAAAATTTCACTAATTGATTATTATTTTATTTTTTTGGCAGGAGTGGGAAATCCTCATGGACGCCCAGACTGCCTCACTTGTGACGCAGTCTGGGCAGTGCCAGACTCTTACCGGCTAAAACCCACTCCTGCCTTGCCCAGTGTCCCTCTGACATAATCAGAGCCATTGTGTGCATTTGGTTATCTATTTACATTCTTTTTTTTTTTCAACAATTTCACGATCGTGAACTCGACAGACAATACATTTACTTATTTCGCTAATCTTATTAATACATAAAAATGTATACTACTTGCTTTTTACATATTTATTTCCTTATATATATTTTTTTCTCTTTTTGAACTTAAGAATATGGTTCTTTTTTTTTTTTGTTTCCCTCTTATTGTATTAGGTACTTAAATTATATAGATTATTATATATGTAAGTATCCTAGGTTGCATATTATGCTATCTTATTTCTATTATTTACTATATTAGCTATTCTAACACAATACTCTAAAAATGTATCTCTATTTCTACCGCTTATTATACTAGGTAAAGTATCTTCTGTTAGTTTCTGTCCGAGGTCTTGCTCGGCCTCATACCGCGCTTTCCCTGTGATCGGGCACTCCAACAGGACATTAAGCACCGTTTCTTCCTTGCCCGGCTCACAGGCGCACGATGCGTTCTCCTTACACTTGAAACGTTTCAGGTATGCAGTGAACCCACCGTGCCCCGTGAGAATTTGCGTTGTGAAGCTTGTGGATTTGGATTTACGTACTACTTTGTACGCCGCAACCGCGCTGGGGAAGAACATTTTTGTGCCGGAGGCTGTTTCCCCGGACTTATATCTTCTGTTCTACTCGTCAAGCGACCCCATACGGATGTGCCGCTTGACGATTGAAACAGGGCACAGGTCGTAGTCCGGCACTAATCGATATTGGGAATACGTGCCTCATCGTCGGTAGTCTACATTCAATATGTAAATACATAAACTTTCACACCGCGATGCACTATTTACCGCTATTCACAACTACAAACAGAGTTCAATAGGGGCCAGTCTTGGCATACATCACAAGAGATACCTATAACCTACAGGGTGTAAGGGAAACACTTCCGAAAACGAAGACAGGTGATGGGGCTACTGATTCTCGATACAGTACCATCAAAAATTCTTTTTTTTAAACCATTTTTTTTTTGCATGTACACTATGCTGTGAGAACAGTTAAATTAACCATTATTAAACGCCGCCAAAATAAAACAAGTAGAAACACTACAGAAGCGTCAAACGTTTTAAATTGATGCAAAATAACCAATTTAAGGCGAAAGGTTATTGGTATCAAAGGTATCCGTTTGCATTTAGGTTGTATGTAACCTACGTTCTGGCTTCGAAAGCGTTCCTCTTCAACCCTGTATGTACATCTTTCGTAACGATAGCTAATACATATCCACAATCGTCCAAGCCAGGGTCGTGTCCGGATTCCCGACGAGGCGATAACATTACATTCCTGGAGCGCCGAGCATGTTCGCATGAGGCGGTGTCAGCAGGACCTATGTCTGTGTTACGTTTTGTGTAAGGAAACACAGATAAAAAGATTGTAATGATATCTTTGAAATGTTTGTAAGTCCAAAGGATATTTTGATGATAATAATTGTATCACTTTAGTGAACTAAACACAGTCGACGTATCGTTAAAAAAGGTAGCAGTTCTGTCAACTAGTCAAACACTCTGAATGTGGCCTCTACATATACCACCTTCAGAATTTATTATGAAAATAAATGCAAAATGACAAAGCTTTACTGATTGAAACTGAAAATCTAGAAATAATGTTACTAAGATACTGGGCTGGAACTCTTCTTCTCTCTTAGTCGGTAGGCCGAACCTCCATGGGCTGAACGGTATACGATATAATTATGATTAACGCAAGACCTCATATGAATGTACACCCCAATTACAATATTATTGTTATATAATTATCAAAACTTTTTTTTTAAACTAGCTAATATTATTAAAAAACACGTGTTGACCCAAGCATTACTTTATGCATTTAAAATTGAGTCTTATTGCCTTACTATAAGACTGAAAATTCTTTGGATCAATCAGAGGTAAGTATGGCAAAATACGTTTTTTTTTAAATACCCATATTAAAAGTTACTGAAATCGATACAGTAGTCAATTAAGAACAAACTACTTTCAGGTCTTTCGTACATTCTGTTACCATGTATGACATATAACGTCCCTTCCATTATTTCATATATCCTACGATATATTAGTTTACACACTCTTTTAACTAGGCTTCTTCCAGTAAATGTTTATCGACTCACCTCTCTGCAGGTAACAATGCCTGTAAGGTGCAGCATGCTGTACCGCTCTCGCACACAAAACGCGGGAGCCGCCACCACCGCGCGCTGACGTGCAGCGAGCGATCAGTTCCACCCAGCGTTCTACCACTTTGTCCCTAGAAGAAGATAAAGACTATGAATAGCCAGAATGACCGCCGTGTCTCTAGTCCCCGTTCCTCTATCAGTGGATCTCCACTGAAGATCACTAGGACAACACAAAACCACAACTAGCAAAGTAACGAATATCATATCATATTTACTGACCACCTTCGGCTTCTTCTTCTTCTGGCGTCATTTAAAATAGTTGTTAAAGTTCGAGCAGTATTTTTTATGTTTTGGAACTGCCTCGTTGGTCTAGTGGTCGCAAGGGCTATAGCTGAACATGAGGTTCTGGGATCGATTGCCAGGTTAGGCATAGTGTTATTAGCTTTGTTCTATCTGTAATTTCTCAGTAGCAGCCAACAGTCTGGATTTGTGCGCGACTGCTAGCAACAGGCTCGCCCCCATTACATGGGACTTTACATAACTGGCGAGATGTGGATGTAATATAAGTACACCTCTGCCCAACCCTTCTAGAAAACAAGGTGTGTTGTGATGCTGTTAAGTAAGTATATGCAAGACGTTCCATTAGTGAGGTTACGGTCAAATTCATATTTGTAAGACCTGATAAAGAGTATTTAACCAACCTGCACAAGTATCCCGAAGGTGTCAGGAACTCCTCCCACTTGTCAGCCTCCCTCCCTGTGAGGCGGACACGCCCGTACCCGACAGGTCCATCTTGAAGACGACAGTCTTCACCCAAATTTAGAGGAGGTAGAGAGTCCAAGGTCACCAGGTATTCCAGGGAGCGGGACCGCATCTGTTGAAAAATGTTTGTACGTTTTTAGACTCTTACATTTTTACCCGACACTTCACAAAAAATATGAGTTTCTCAATTCGGTTGTATATTTTTTTAAGTTTGTTACACATAAACCAATTTGAAAAATTCCAATTAGTTTGCAAGGATATACTTACCGAGTGGTCCCATATAAATTTGCTCAAGTTTTGATAAGTGGTTTTTGAGTTAGCTTCAACAATAGGTACGTGTTCTTTCCACTTAGCTTTATTTTTGATAGTTAGGTTAGGAAAGCACCAAGTTTAAAAAAAATTGAATTGGTTATTTTCGCCTAAATTATGCGCGATACGATTTTCCATTGTCATCCCTAACAAAAACTTTGCGTCGAGTGTTCGATCGTCATGGTAACCAATCTACAAAAATTACTACGTACGATTACGTCATTAGCATCTTACCTTCTTCCCTCTGTGCAGTGCTATTAGATGACAGCATCTGAACCTCGGATCCCTCTGTCCAGCTCCGTCCACTATCCTCTGTACCAAGCTCTCTACTGCACTCTCCAGCTCAGTTGATATGCGCCCTGTTTAATACAACAATATTGTCAATGTCTCATATTGCTAAAACAGTTAGTGAAACCACAGTATAAGTATCAGGACATTGTTTAGGGAGTTTGTTGCGCCACTTCTTCTTCCCAGCTAAACCACTATGTAGGAAGTGGTGAAGGGCGGGCGTTTTGGAGGACTGTCTTATGTAATTTTGACGTTCAAAAGTGCTGACTTCCAGCCTAGTTTGAATAAACATCTTAAGTTCTTTCAACTTATCCAACAACGCTTCCACTGATATAAATGATATGTTTTTATTTTGTAAACCAGCTGCTGCCTGCGGCTGCACTCGCGTGGATGACGGAAATTATCCCACGGGAACATGCTTTCCTTATAACATCAGCTATCTGCCAGTGAAAGTCCCATCGAAATCAGCCCACCCGTTTCGGAGATTAGCCAGAACAAACAGACAGACAGACAAAAGATGTATTATGTTTTTTTTTTAAATATAATAGTATACCGTATACATTTAGTGAAAAGTTATTCAAAATCAAAATCAAAATCAAAAGTCATTTATTCAAATTAGGCTGAGAATCAGCACTTTTCGAATGTCAAAATTACTTAAGACAGTCCCCCAAAACGCCCGCCCTTTACCACATCCTAGTGCTTTAGCTGGGAAGAAGTGGCGCAACAAACTCCCCAGCAGCACAGCTGTCTGTTTAGTTAGATAGACTTGATTCTATACATAGGTAGGCAAAGTAATCAACATTACGAGACACAGAACTTAAAAAATTGTCATATGTCAGCTAGCCATGCCAATATACCAACAAATAAAATGAAAACTTAACTCAAGCACAAAAAGTAAATAAAGCATATACCAAAATAAAAGCCTCCGGGTATAAATGGCGTGATAGCTTACATATGCAATGCTGGATTATGTTTACAAATGATAACCTAGGACTATTATTTTGACATTACAAACGGACACTTTATTTTATTTATTTATAATGTAAATATTGGTCAAAAATAACACTTTTACCTGCCCCCGTTTTATTTAATCCAGACTAAATGAGGTCATCACTAACTAGTGTTAAAATACCATTAGCTCCTGAAATACCTGTCTGATCTTCTTCCCAAAGGTTGTCCACGTAAGAGTTCAGTGTTCTCAGCTGGTTGAGTGAGAACCGCAGCCCTGATGCCGGTAGACGCAGGTCTCCGCCCGGCGTCTCACTCGCTAAGCCTGATGCTCCTGACCCCATAGCTCCTGACAAACACAGAGGTAGGTAAATAAAGAATTTACATAATATCATGACTGAATTCCCTAAAGGAGAAGGCAGAAGTGTATCGAAGAAGTGTAGGTAGGTGAAGCATCCACATTTGGCCAGTCACGTTAGAATAATCAGCCCAAAAACATTCCCACTGCTGGCCCAAAGGCTTCTTCTCAATGAGAGGGAATTCACTAGGCGGGCGCAGTGAGGATTGGCGGATACACATGGCTTCGACTTTTTTTGTTCTGGTGAAGTTTTCCTTCATCGTTGACTGGCTCGGACCTACGAACAACAAGTCGCGGCCACTGGGGCACGACTGCTCTAACAGTCACGTTAGAATGTCATCAATTGATCACAAATTCAGACTCCAATCTCATAATTTCGTATTGAAAAATCCAGGATCCGCACCCAGGAGGCCAAGCTCAACAGTCGCACTTGTAACTACAAGACCAATGACGCAACCAAGTCTAGTACATACCTAAGCTGAGAAAATACAGGTGTAATGTTGTACACAAACATCTGTGCGTGTTAAAAAGTAATAAAGCAAGCGGTTCTGTTAGTAGAGTTAATTATTTGATGTTATCGCCATGATGAGCGGTTGACATTGAACGTGCTAATACAATGTCCTACACGTTTGGCGTGACGAATGACGTGACCTTTTACCTTCATGCGTTATTGTTTATTTACTGAACAGTCATCGTCGGCATGGCTAAAACCTCTCTCTTTGCCTAGCGTTAACCCATTTCATTTCACCAGATGTTTCAGTTGTGGGTTGTCCAGTCATTCATTTGGGCCCAGTGAGAAGTGGTCTACCTCGTATCTTTGGACCTGAACTCATGCAGAGGACTTGCTTAGTTATTGGTTCCTTGGGCCTTCTTATTATATGGCCATAACCACCTCAGGCCATGGAATGGCCAAACTCATGATGTGGTCGTCTGGCGACATTTTTTATCTCAATAATCGTATTCGATAAAATGTAAGAGGCATACCTGTTCCATAACGAATTAAATTAGACGTTTATCCTACACAAACATTCCTTCTCATCGATTTACCCCAAACATGATGATCAATACAATCACAATCGATTGTGTAACATTGATGACACGGTGTGCGCCAGCGCACAATGTGGGCAGAAATCAAAATGGCGGCGATTGTCGCACTTCCGGCGGAAGCGCATTATGTGGTGCCGGTCATGCGAGCAGGTGACCGTGGTCTGTTATCTATTTGGAGTTGTTTACGAGATTTATGAACGAATATTTGAAGGACTGATTGATGTGAGAACGAGAGAGACTTACTGACTACTGGTCCGAATGAAACTGTATTACAAGATCCTAATAAATCTGTCGTCAAACGTCCAACGGCATCGCGGAAGACCTAGGCGTAGAAGGCGGGATGAACTTGACGCTCATATGAGGGATCCAAATCGGCCCAGGATCGAGTTGAGTGGAAAAAGGAAAAGGAGGCCTTTGCCTTGCAGTGGGTCCATAAAGGCTAATTATTATTTTATTATATTCATATCACAGTCCATTGCATGTAGACATCTCCCACAATAACCACATCGCTTAGTAAGGGATCCCATGAAACAGATTGGGGACTTCCTGCATAACACCTTGAAGACGATTACAAAATCAAAGTCAAAAGTGATTTATTCAAACTAGTCTGAGAGTCAGCTCTTTTTGAACGTCAAAATTACACAAGATAGTCCCCCCCAAAACGCCCGCCCTTCACCACTTCCTAGTGCTTTAGCTGGGAAGAAGAAGTGGCGCAACAAACTCCCCAGCAGCACAGCTGTCTGTTAAGTTAGAAGAACTTGATTCTATACAATAGTAGGTAATTAACCTTACGAAACACAAAAACCATTAAATTTGTATGTCAGCTAGCACACGCCAATATACCAACAAAGCATTGAAACCTATAGGTACTCAAGTAGGAATAAATAATAATTAACAAAAATTAAAAATAAACGTAAACAGAACTTACAATTTAAATAAAAGCTTCCAGGCACAAAGGGCGTGCCCGCTTACATATGCAATTCTGCATTATGTACAAAGACACATATCCGTCAAAAAAAGATTGCTATCGAAACACGTGTCTACAAAAAAAGAAATAGATCTGAAATCGCGAGCTCAGAACAGAAATAGCTGACAGCTGCTCGTCGTGACTGTAACTAGGCCATTGGCTGTTATGCCTTCTTACGACTCCGTCACCTACGGTGACAATTATTCTTACCATAAGCCCCACTGGCTGGTTCGCCACAACCTGCCTATCTTTCCCCCAACGTTTGGTTATAATTACCATCTCAGAGTGAGAACTACTTTTATTTTTCATTGCATTGTTTTTTGTATTTTCCAATCATTCTCGGAATATTTCGCTTCGGAAATTACAATTCAATGGATCCGTAGAATCCATTATCAACGCACAATTGAATGAGTCATTCATGGAATAATACGGCGACTTCCATTGATGAATTATCATGTACCTAAGTAGCTACCCAAAGTACCTACCAGACGTAGAAAACTTGAATGAAACCATTGATGTTTCGTGTTTGCAGCCTGTTTTCTAATCAATTAACGTTGGTGCTAGTCTGTCGAAAGACATAGGTACTGTACTCTTTCAACAGTTACTGTCGTGGAAAGAGTAATAGACACCAAACACTGGTGAACGAAAACGAGAGACTGCCAGACAAAAAAAAAAACAATTTACCCAGCCTTTTCCGTACTATGTTGGGGTTCAGCGTCTCACACACTATCAATCATAATCTAAATGATGTTGAAGGATATTGCTATTCATTGCTTCGTGTTTTCGAAAAATTAGTCTGCTCAACAACCATAAGCAGTACTGTCAAAATGAAAGTCATTGCTACTGATAATGTTTCACGCAATTAAAGCGGATCATGCAGCGGAACACTTATATTTTACACTAGCAGCGCTCAGCGGTTTCACCCGCGTAGTTCCCGTTCCCGTACGAATACGGAGATAAAATATAGCCTATGTTACTCGGTAAAGATGTAGCTTTCTAACGGTAAAAGAATTTTTTAAATCGGTCCAGTAGTTTTTAAGTTTATTCGTTACATACAAAAATACAAAAATACAAATATTTCATCTTTATAATATTAGTGTAGATGTAGATGGAGCGACTGCCTATCTGACCTCCACAACCCAGTTACTGGGTAATACGATACCCCTTGGTAAGACCGACTACCTACTGCAATGAACGCGGAAGGCAAAGACTTGGGTTCTGTGACGAACTACGATTACTTACAAATACAAGTACACAATAAAAAAACAACACAACCAAACACAACCTTCTACAAAATCTTCTATAATTAAAACAAAAGACAAGGGGACATGACAGCCCACAATCTCTGCTATACCCTTCAAGCCTTCAACACTCACCAATTATCTTTTTTTTTAACTAATAGAGTGGTTATTTATCTTTTTGCCAGCCACCGAGTTACGGGCGACTGCCTTCCGTCTCTTCGTTCTCCGTGACAATAGGTAATGAATGACCAGTCATTTTACGACTAATCGTGGTCATTAGGACAGCAGTGATGTATGTTGAATATGTGGTCGTTGAAGAACGAATGTGTTTTAAAATCAATATACAACGTGTCGTTTTGCATCCTCGTCAAATTCAAGGAGGTAACTATGCTATTGATTCTCGACACGAATCAATAATAAAATAAGTAGATTTTTTATTTTACGGCTATGAAAATACAGTCGAGAACGCAATGGTAATTGAACCATTGCGTTCTCGACTGTATTTTCATAGCCGTAAAATAAAAAATCGCAACAAGTAATTCGAGGACTGGTTTGTGCGACGAAGACTGTTTGAACCCAGGTTACCCAGTTACAGTGCGGTATCACACGAGCCGCGTTTTAAAATTAAAAAAAAAAAAAAAAATACCTACTTATTTTATTATTGATTCGTGTCGAGAATCATTAGCATAGTTACCTCCTTGAATTTGACGAGGATGCAAAACGACACGTTGTATTTACATATTCGACGGCACGGTTGGCGCGTGCAGCAGATTCGATTCCCGCACGGAACAAATACTTGTATGACCTACAAGTAGTTGTTCCGGGTCTGGCTGTTTGTGTATGTGAGTTTAAATGTTTGTAAACGCACCCACAATACAGAAGAAATTCCTAGTGAGGGGCGACGTTTTAAAAAAAATGTTACAGATATTTGAGTTGGTTTTGTTTAAATACTGATTATGCTGGCCTTATCAGAGGGCTTAGCACGGATGCCAGGAGTTAACGAAACGTAAACTTAATCGAAATTTTAATTGAAAACAAACTATTTTGCAGCATTTTTGTTTAAAATGCAATAAGCACAATACGTATCCCGCATAGATGTGAAAAAAGTCTTCAAACATAACATCATCACGCCTTGTTTCCCCGAAGGGGTGAACTGCAGTAGGTACACCCACATTAAGACAGTTATGTTTAAATCCCATGTAATAAGGAGCTAGCCTGTTGTCATCAACCTGGCACAAATCCAAACTTCGGTCTGCTACTGAGAAATTCCAGATAGAAAAGACCAATTACACTTTGCCCTACCTGGGTATCGAATCCCGGACCTCATGCTCAGAGTAGCGCTTGCGACCACTACACCAACGATGCAGTCCCTTAAATCCCCTATTCACATCTATATATGTATATAAAATGAATCCCCATTTCCTTGGTCACGGCATCACACATGAACGGCTGGACCAATTTTGCTATTTTTTTTTTTTTGTTGTATTTGTTATTGGCAGGAGAAAGTTCTAATGAAAGAAAACATTTAAAAAGTTGCGCATAACGTATAAAAAATGCGAATTCAATATTCACAGTTAAGACAGGAGAACGTCTGTCAGGTCAGCTAGTCCTAATATAATCCTTTCATAGTGCTCACCTAAAATCATGAAATGAATAATGTAAAGTGTTCCTTATTTAACTCAAGAATATATATAAGGAACACTAATCAAAAACTTCATGATTTCTGCACAGTTCCAGCAACGGTTAGAATATCAACAGTAGCATAAAGTAATGAGAACATTAATTCTGCATATTTACCACGACAAGACTATTAGCACATCGCTTTAACGTAATTGCTACTCGACTAAAATTAACATAATTTGCACTGGACCTATTTAAAATCAACAATTAATAAGTAACCAATTGATTATTATTCTATTATTCGCTGTTACCTTCACAGTGACCTTAATTCCCATAAACCATGGTGGATGGCATGAGTCATGGTGCATGATCTTAGGAGTGACGAGGTAATCTCTTGGTATAGATAAGGGAGATTATCTTGGCGGGCGAATGAGTGATGGGATCAACGTGTTAGGAAATTATGTTGGTCTTTGTATGGTATAGTCGTAGTTTAAGATGAATCTAGTCGATATTTTTTCCATACAAACTTGGGGAGTGTATTACTCCACTGTTCGACAATGTACACCAAAAATTTTACATGGTATGGTTTTGTCTCATTATTAATATTGTCTGTACGGAAACAGAATACTAAAATAAAAAGCCATTAAAAAGTTAGGAGCTAACAAAGATTCGTTTTTCTTGCTAATTTAACCTAACTTTGGGCGTGTTTGATTAATGAAAGAAGTGTAAAATCTGAAAAACCAAGTCGGTACCGACAAAGCTCAAATATCGAAAAGTACCATAAACTTTATTGGTCATTGATTTATGCAGGGGCTTTTTCATAAAACCCAATCTTCCGAAGGACTGTTCTTAATTTTTTACGCGCCTGATAAATGATCCTGCATGTCACTCAATAATCTTGTACATGTAGACTAGCTTCTAACTGCTCACCACTGATACTACCTCTGTCGGAAACGAAGCCAGGTGAGACAGCGTGCTTTTTAGCCAGGCCCATCATTGAATTCGAGCCCGCGACTAGGTTCCCCTTAAAAGATGTCGGTAGTTTAATTTCGTATATATGCTTTCCTTTTTGTTTCCTTAGCTAACAGCAAACGGGGTCAGTAAGGATGCAGGGTTGAATCTGACCGAAACTTTAAAATGGATTTCAACGTTGAAATAATATAGTTGGGTGCCAACAAGGGCACATTTGTTCAAATTCTTTTTAAAGTTGCCTTCCAAATCACCCTTGCATACCTATTCGCCCCGTTTATTTATTTTATTTATTTAATACTTCACTCTCATAAATGTACAGAGGCGGACTTGATGCCATATATATTTTCTACCAGTCGACCTTTGGATAATGCAGAGACAAACAGTGGTAGGTGTTAAGGTATTGAAAGTATGGAATCGTGCTTGTGTATACTCTAAGGTAGTCGTAGTTAAGAAAAACAACGCTGTCAAACGTTTTTGCCATATAGCTAGGTAGGTGCTTTCTATGTTTCTACTTAAAGATTTCTTATTTAATGTAGTTAATACGCAGATATTAGTGTTTAATTTATTTTTCATTAATCACAAGACAACAATTTCACACACATTTATGCCACTACATTTTATTTTATTTATTTTACTTTCTTAAAAACACACACACACACACATCACGCACATATTCACATTCTCATTTTCACATTTTTCTTTATTACGGACACACACTTCACTATGTGTTTATTATTCGAGCGTATGGTACTCGTGGGTTGCGCTGAAAATCAGCGTCAGGTGGTGCATACTGTGTAGCCATCTCACATTATGCTGAGCTGAGGCCCTTTTGTCATTATTATCATTGTTTTCAGTTTTTTTATTCTTTATTTTTTTATTAATGTAATGTTTGACATTAATGATATAATGCCAATAAACGCATTTTTCTTCTTTCTTTCTATATGAACGTAAACAAAGCAAAAGACATGTAAGGATCGTAGCGGGTGGCGTTCTATAGTTTCTGTCTACCTCCATAGGAAGAAGAAGCCGTAAGTTTATGTATGTAACAATGTATGACTGGGATATGTAGGGATTGTCTCTGGAGGCAAGTATAACCTACGTTACAAGGATTACCACGTTAATTCGAGAACCAAGCGGTACTCAGACTAGGTGAGCACCTTTTCATGAGTTTACACAGTTATTTTTACTTTGTCCAACCTAGGAATTTAACACAAACTCATTATGTATCTGTTTATTACTGACCATTGGTCCTTTTGGTTTGACCAGAAGGTCTGCCTTACAACGACGAGACTTTGGTAGATCCGTAGATATGTACTAATTACTTTGATTTTCCAATTCAAAAGCAATATCGATGTTTTTTTTAAAGCATTTAAAAGAATCCTATCCTACAATAATGTTCTCAAAAACACAAACAATTAAACACAAAACGAAATTAACGTAAATACCTGTTTGTTTTCCAAAAGTTTCCTTATAAAAGCACAAAACAAAACTAAAAACAAATTTCCATTGCTGTCAAAATTGCCGCGCTAACTTTACGAGTATTTTCCCGAGGCACAGGCGCCGCGGCATACAGCCACACAACAAATGTTTGTGTCCGAACACCACTGTTTACACAGTCATTCTGCCTTTGTTACCATGGAGGTTCGTTGGAGGACGACGCGCCTATTATTTATCATATTGCTTTACTCTTTTCGGACAAAAACATTTTAGTTTTTCCGCGCATGTGGCATGTTATTAGAGGCTATTACAGCAGTACGTAATAATTTTCTGTGATTGTCGGTTTTTCTGGTTTTAAAATGTTTATTAGATACAAATTTAACTACCTAACACAGTTTAATGTGCATCAGTATCTTACAAAACAGGTTTCCCACAGCTAAAATCTTTACCTTTTCGTTCAGCGTATTCAGCCTCTAATGTTCCTGCTGACTCTAATGTAACTGCTGGGACACAGGCCTCCTCTCTGTGAGAGGGAGTGGGCTGTAATACACCTCACAGGTCCATTGCGGGTTGGTGGATGTCACATGATTACGAATGTTTGGTTCTTGGACATGCCAATTTCCTCACGACGTTTTCCATCACCGTTTTGAGAGCAATGGTGATGAAATAATGTATATGTCGCAGCCATTTGGTTAAATTAGCCAGCTAATTTGACGCCTAGGCGGTTCATTAAACGCATCCAATTAAATAGCTGAAGGACAACTAGCCAAGTCATTGAGCGTAACGTTTAATCAGATGACTGAATGTTGTGTAGTCATTTAGTTAAATTGGATATTGATGAATTTGTGATGTTTGGTTTGGGTGACTATGAGTACACAAATTATGTACGACTACTTTTTACTAATACCTACCACTAAGTAACTAGTAATAGTGAGATGTTGGTTCACAACAAAGTACATGCCACGAATATTACTCAATAATAATTCAAGTCAGTCAGTCAGTTTAGACTCAAATATTTCGCGAATACTTGCAGAAGACGTAGTATTATTTGGCACCTCCATGTTTTCATACTATTTTGACAATATCACACTTTAATTTCACTTAAAATTGTACACAAGAACGAAAAATAACATTCACGGTTTGCGCTATTGACGCCATATTTGTTTTGGTGACTACTAGCGCCGCAGTGGAAAAAAAACTGAACTAAATTTGAATCACTTGGCCGAGTCTTGGTCAGTCATCTTCAAAGGGTTGACTTTCAATGCGTCAAGTTGTTAAACGTTGAATGATTCTAGTTCAATTAACTACCGGCCTAGGCATCCAATTGGATGGATAATTTAACCAGATGGCTGCGACGTATACAATATAAAGTGCCTGCTGGGTTCGAACCTAAAACCTACAACTCGGAAGTCAAATTTGTCTCCACTGGGCCAACACTACTCTTCATTTTCGTTTGATATGTATTTTTTTTTAATTTCATAGGGAGGTACCTATTACAAGACCGATGAGGTCTAGTGGGTGAAGGCAGAATGCTGACCGCGTGGGCTCCCGGGCTGACTCTTCTTAGTAACAGCCCAGAGTCTAAATCGTTCAGGTCACCCCATTTGTGGCAATGAGACTCGCCTCTATTACAATCTGTATAACCTTTTCGCAACTATGTCGCGGTAATTTTCCAGTCTACCTGGATACAGCGGAATACCAGTATTTTACATGAAGCGACTGCCTAACTGACAACTCAGTTACTTGGTAATACGATACCCCCAAGACTGGTAACACCGTTTGTCGGAATTTTTGAAATTTTGTGGAGTTTCTTGCCGGCTCTTCTCCATAGGAAGCGACAAATTGGAACCGTGCACCTAGCTTCTGACGTTTCATAAGTGCCCTTGCAGGTTTATGTGAAATAAAATATTTTGATTTTGATTTTGATTTAGGCTTCAGACGACCCGTAACGTCAAAGATCTACGAATGACAGCCGGAAACAACGGATTAGCGTGCTTTCTGAGGCACGGAGGGGTCTTGGTATGTAAAGATGGTCTCCCATCCACGAACCAACCGCGGCAAGCGTAGCTGAACTTATAACTTAGCCAAAAGTATAGGTACTGTACGTGCACACCTCTGCCTAATCCTGATTAAACCAAGAATCTACACACAGGACCGAGCAACTTCAAAATCTTCCACAAGTATACTAAAATATTCATCCCTTTAATCCCCGTAGACACATAGTTACGTAAACTTGAATAGTTTCGTTATCAGTCGCCGGCGAAATGCCTTATCGCGTAAGTTTTGCCCCAAATGTAGGTCTCCACGTTCCACAGTATTAAAAAGCTATTAGGAACGGCGAACGCAATGAATTTGTTGGAAACTACGTTCTAGAGGGCGCGGGTCTTTACGACGGCACCTTATCTATGTATCTTTTTATGAACAGAAGGTAGGTACTTAGGTGCCTACCCTTCTATAAAATAATCGTTTAATTAGGTGGCTATGACAGCCCAGTTGTTTGACATTTTCTTTCGCCTTATCATCAGCCTACGGCAACCCGCTGGTGGATATAGGCCTCTCAAATTGCATTGCATTGCTTTTTCCACCTCCATAAGCATATACCATAATCATATTCAAAATTAAATATACCATAATAATTGTTAAAATAAATTATGAATAATAATGTAACCCAATCTAATTTAATTTAATGCATGTTATTTGACTTATTTATTATTTAATTTCACCTTAATATTTTGTTATAAATTTAGCTTTTATTAGTATAATTTTTATTTTCTCAATCTATGTTTTGCTTGTTTTAATGAATTAATTGTGTTATTATATCTGCGCATAATGTAGTAAGGTGCACTGGGGTAATTCCAACGGGATTTTTTACGAGATGACTAGAGGTCTACAGTTCGGTTAGATATGTAAAGTAGTTTCATATTTACTGCCAATAGTATGCGACTTCTGTTATCTTATCGAAAAGATTTAACCTATGAATATTTTAGATTCTTATATATGTAATCGGATTCGCTAAATAGAGCGTTTTGAATTTTTGTGTTATATTTTTTTGATAAAGGGGAAATTACGCACTATCTGGGGTTATTCCGAAATTATCCAAAACTTGAATTTATTGCACTTTGACCGAAGGTTTACATTTCTTTTTCAGTCGTATTTACCCCTTACACATAATATCATGAGTTTTCGTAATAGTATCGCTAATATGCATTACATAAGTAATATTCTTTCTCATTTTTTTTTAAATCTATCTTCTTCACTATTAATGACTCTGGAACTTCATCAATATCTTTTCCTTTGGTCGTTATAAAGGTAAGGCGCTGCTGTGGTCTTACGATTTTTAAAAAATTGATACTGAAGTATATATTTTCTTCATTTTTTATTATTTTTTCTATGAACCCCACATAATACTTCCATTTCCCCTGACTTCTAAGATACAGGTTTTTACCTAGTTTAGAGGTCAGGGTCTTTTTTTACTGTGAATCACTTAGCTTAAGCCATTTTGTTTATTTGTTTCTTGTTCATTGTAATATTCGTGCATTTCTGGGAGTAATAAAAGATTTATTATTATTATTATTATTATTATTTTCTTACCAAATATCTGACGAGTACGGATTCATTTAATTGGTAATTTTCCCTCATAGCAAGGTTCTCTTCTTGAGTTTCGTACACTATTTCTTTACTTTCCTGTTTAAGTAGCAGTTGTTCATCGTTGTCTTTTTCTTTAGAGTCTTCTCTAGTTGTCATATTTTTTTCTTTACTAAAAATATCAATATCGTATTCGAAATTTCTTTCAACATGTCTTTCCTCTTCATTGTCTTTGACTTTTTCGTCTACTTTGTTTTCTTTCCCTTTGCTTTTTTTGCCAATACCTTTACCCTTATTACAGAGAGGGTTTGAATTCTTGTTAGAGAGTATATTTTTGACGGCAAAAGTTTCACAATTTTTATTTTTTTTACCATATTTAACATCATTTATTTTTTCTCGTGACCTTAGTTCTTCGTTAGATATTTGAAAATCATTTTCAGAGTATTCGTACATCAATTCTTCTAAATCAACACATTCAATATCAGAATCACTATGTTCGCTCATGATGTCGGATATACTAGTTATGCTGTCAAGTGAAGGCTGGCGTTTTCGTTTTTTCTTATTTCTCATGCCTGAAGGGCCTGGCTGTTGTTCTTGTTGTTGTGTTCTAAGTATTGTTATTTCAGAATCTTCCTGTTTTTTTACTCTTGTTGTTCTTTTTTTGTAAATTTTACTGGTTTTTTTAGCTATCGCTTTCAAACTTTGAGATTTTTTCGGTTCTTCTAAAATTTTCTTACCCATTTTTGCGGTTATTACTTCAGCACCTTTAGTGACACGTTTCTTTTTTGTCGTTTGATTGTCTTTTTTATCCTGTTGTATTTTTCTTAAAAGCAATTCTTCGAATGTGCATGATGGCTCGGGTAGTGGTTGGGCTTGAAGGAACTGTTGAGGTGCTTTTTTGATGATAACGTCCGAGATTATTTTTATTTTTGACAAATTTTTAGTTGGTGTTTGATTAGAATTCTGTAAACATATAGGTATTTGGGATGGCTGTTTTGCTACAAAACTCAACGTCTGGATATCAGATTTCGATACCTGAGACAGCAAGGTAATCTCATCAGTGTTTGACGATTTCTTTAAACAAGGAGGTAGTTGGGCTGGCTGTTTGGCCACAAAACTCAAAGTTCGGATACTGGGCTTTGAAACTTGCAACAGTGAGGTATCGTTATCGGTGTTTGCATTTTCAAGAGCATCATTAGTGGTGGGAAGTTGATTGTTAAAGAAGGCAATACAAAATTCTTTCAGTGACTTCGGATTTTTGGGTGTTGTTTTTGTGGATGCAAAATGTATTTCTGATATCTTTTTTTGGAATCTTTTGTATGCATCTGGATCATACTTGTCCACAGGTATCACTTGCGAATTAAAAGGGAATATCCCAGCTTTTCTAAACCCACTTTTGATAATATCGGGCTTTGTTTCTTGCCAAGTATCTGCCAGCGCTTGAGCGAAAACTTTTTTTGGCATTTTTGTGCCAACATTTCTACGCTGCCACTCTACCAGCTTTGCGTCCCATATTGACTTGAACGACTTGAATACTGCTATATCAAGAGGCTGCAGCAAATGTGAAGTGTGTGGCGGTAGTTTAAGTATTGTGACACGGTTTCGGATTGCCAGCTCCACAACTCTAACATCAACGTGAGTGGAGTGACCATCATAAATAATAAGAACCGGGCGCTCTTCGCCCAGACTTGGGATAAGAACTTTTTCCATATAATTATAGAACATTTCTGTTTCCATCCACCCCTTTGCACTGGCTGCATACGATAATTCGAAATCGTAATCACCACTATCCAGTTCAGCCATCCACTGATCCCAAACAAATTTGCCTTTAAATACAATCAAAGGCGGCAACTTCTTGCCACTAGCGCTTGCGCCTGTCAAAATGGTGATATTTTCTTTACCACTCCCATGGGTGGTCCTGGCACAAGGTTTGTTTATTTGTCCAACTACTTTTGTTCTGGATGGATCCAGGCATAACGATGTCTCATCTAAATTCCAAATGAATTGGGGACTTTCAAAAAGATCCAAATCTTTTAGAGTATTTTCTAGCAAATCGAAATATTCACCAATGACAAATGGATCTGTCATTTTTCTTCTTACAAATTCAACAGGCTGTGCTTTTTTAATTGATAAACGATGTCGTTTCCGGAAATTAATGAACCAATCTGTGCCTGGGACACTGTTTTTAAATGGTGTTTTAATCTTATTCACCCGCACATATTCAGCGACAAGCTCCATAATTTCAAACCTACTTAGGCCATATCCCCATTTTTCCATAATTCTAACAGTTTCTGCTAGCTTTTTCTCATCTTCTAGGTCTATAACAGTTGGCCTACCTGCATTTGGCCTGGTAGTTTCTTTATCTTGTTTTAAGTGTTCATGAAGAGTCGTCATGGGAATCTTGTACTGTTGCGCTGCTCTATATTGCGTAAGTTCTCCACTTTTTACCTTTGCGATCGCTTGAGATAAATCTAGTGGAGTGTATGATTTAATTTTCTTTCTTATATAAGTTCGCGGCATGATGGCTCTGAAAAAGAGAGTGTAAGTACTCATTACTTACCTACTTAATTAAACATATCATAACATCACGCCTGATTTCCCAAAAAAATGCGAATTCTAGAATTCGCATTAATATGAATATAAATATTATTAATGAATAAATATTCTAAATAAAAATTTTATTTATAAAAGAAACTTTAAAAATAAGTTAAAACCGCCATTAAAAAATAACGCAATAATGTAATGTATGAAAGTAGATGCCATTTATTTTGTTTAAATGGTCAATAATAAAAAATCACTTTAAACAAGTTTTCCTAGAGAGACCGAAATAATAATTTAATTTTGCACACTTCGTGTAATGTCATGCAAAACATCTGTTCGAACAGATTGAGAATCACTGTCAATTTCTCTGGAAACGCTAAGTGGGGTTATTGTGTAATGATTATACATCGGAATCACCCCAGAGGGGTTATTACGAAGTAAAATTGAAAACACAGCTAGGACGTTGTTTTCCTCTCACGAATTCGCTAAAAACTACAACGTATCGTAAAAAAAAGCATTTATTCAAATAACTTACCAGAATTCCGAGAAAATGATGTTGGGGTTATTGCGAATCAACAAAAATGGCGCGAAAAACACTCTTTTGATATCAGTTGACGCTACGCACGTAATGTTGACACTAGCTTCTCACGACGACTGACGCGGCAAGGAGAAGGACAATAAAGATGGCGTCTAAATCAATGTTGCCAATAGGAAAATATGGCTACGATAAGTAGAATTTTTGATCTTTCAGAATATACCCATTTTCTGAATTACCCCAGTGCACCTTACATGTGGTGTTTTTCTATAAGTAATGAGACGCTTAGACTTAATATTGTAACTATAAAGTAACAGTATACTCATTGTTAAGAAGCCTAATAAATAAATATTATATTTACGTACTTTTAACATATAGCGTAACCCAATCACCGATCGGTGATTACCTACGATAATAAAATAATCTTTATTTTGCCTTCCTAGACTCCTTTGAATCTTGTAACCGCAATTTCAATTATTTGACTACAGAACCTCTTCGCTTACGCGGTAGGTATAACTGAATTATAGCTACTCAAGTTTCAGTTAACTTGAAAGAAAATATCCAAAAGAAACCCAAAGAATAAGCACTTTTAAAATTAGAAAGACGCTCGCGATTCAGCAACGAGAGTGGAATACTTTTAGGCGAAGCAGTTTGAGCACAGCTCGGATTACTATCCACACAGAGCGTTATCTGGGGAACTTACACCCCCAGGCATAGCGGGGAACATTGTGAAAAAGTAGAAGGACAATTTGGTGCAAAAGTTGCATTCAACCGCGCGTCAGGAATCCACTGCGACGAGGCCTCGAGATAATACACGGAGAAGTCCACCGTTACACCGAAAACCAACAAAAAAAATTAAGAAATACAAATAATGACTATAAAAATTTATTTTTATTGTTTCTAACAAAAAAAAATAATTGAATGGAGATAAAGAAAAACTTGGCAATGATAGCATGATTTTTTTTCTGAATCGAATTCTTTGAATTTGAAAAAATATAGGTACAGACGCCCGCACATCAAGCTCCACAAACTGTCAAATTTTCCTAATTGAACATGAACATTAAGCTTACGTGATAAAGTTGAAAATCTATCAAAGAAATTTGACAGATTGGGGTAGCTTGAGGTGCTGGCGTCTGTACATATATACTTACTTCCACAGGCGCCGAGAGCACGCCTTGCGTATTCTGAGACCTCTGTCTACTTAGGTAACGGAGCCTGTGGCTAAGTCATAACAGTCGCACGATTCGATTGATCTGGTTAAGGTACGCTTGGGGCGGTTAGTCCGTGAACGGGTGACCATCTTTGCCTACCAAGACCCCTTCCTTGCCCCGGAAAGCACGTTAAGCCCGGCTGTCATTCGGAATCTTTGAGGCGATACGGGTCGCCATCGTCAGAAACCCGAAAGTCTGACAACCAGTCTTATCAAAGAGTAGGTATCGTATTACTCACTAACTGGATTGTGAAGTACCTACTGGTTTTGACCTGCATCCGATTAGATTGAAATCCGACCCGAACATTGGGGAAAAAGGTTAGGTAGATGACTAAAGGGTAAAACATCCGCAATGCAACGCATTGCAAAAATACTCCTTCATCATTTTCTATGAACCAACGCGCACTACAGGCACTGCAGGCCGTACCGCACTGTTTTGTATAATGTGTGTATGCTTCTTCTCAGGAATCTGTCAAATATCTGTGAACAATGCCGAAAAACGTTCGGTGGACGTTTTTCGGCTGTTGTGATCATGTTGTTGTTGATTATTCTAGCGGACCTTCTGCCCCATGCCTGCTTTGTGACAATATTGTGAGCGATTCAAGTAAAACGTTCAACTTGCGTCTTTTGATGGAGTATGAATAAGTTTGTGTAATAATGAGTAATTTAACGGAACTGCTTTTGATACCGAACACTGAAGGAATAGACGCTTTTATATAGATATATAAAAGCGTCTTTTCCGGTAGGTAGATACCTACAGACTACAAATTAACATAAATAAACCTGTACTAGTGCTTGTTCTATGTAGAGAACTAGCTAAGTAGTACGCCGACTTAATAATCTGGGAGGTCAAAGAACTTTTTATGTAATATGTAACTTTTTCTTCTGTGTGAAAATCGAACCTGTGAAATTAAATTGTGTTAAAATCTTCGGTGTATCTTCTTTTGGTTTGAGCCTATACTCATCACTCTCAAAATAAGCATAGTCAGCCTATAACATTCATACTGCTGGTACATAGGCTTTAATGAAAGAAAACTCTTTGAGCTACATATTTGTAGACAGTTTTCTATTTTATTTAGTATCCAGGCCTTGACAGGTCCACACTGTCCCATACTGAACTTGCTACATCCGGGTAACTACAAAACAGCACTGCTAAGAAAAAGTATTATGACAATGGGACCTGTCATTTTTAACCGACTTCCAAAAGGAGGAGGTTCTCAATTCGTCGGAACGTTTTTTTTTTCTTTTTTTTTTTATGTATGTTCCCCGATTACTCGAAGATGGCTGGACCGATTTGGATAAAAAAAAAAATTTGTTTGAAAGGGTATACTTCCCAGGTGGTCCCATGATCATCAAGTCAGGATCTGATGATGGGATCCTGGAGAAATAGAGAGAACTCTTCAACTTTTATAGGCACACTTGAAGCAATTTGTGTAGTTTTTGAAAGAGTACTTTCTCGGAGTGGTTCCATTTCAATTTGGTGAAGATCTGATGAAGAACTTCGGAGATAGGCAACGGAACTCCTCAATAAATGATAGCAAATGGACAGGGATTGCTGAAATCTCATGTCTGTCAATTGTTTACACCAGTTAATAACATAACATCACGCCGGTACGCTGTGACGGGGTAAGCACATGTGAACCACTAAAAAGTGAAAAATATAAAACTTTTTTCAAAAAAATAAACAACCGAGTACCGACGAAAATTAAAATACTTAAGAAAGTCACCGACTTTCGAAATTAAAGTTATTTTTCACTTTTTAGTGTTTTTTTGGAAGTCTGTTGTTTATTTTTTTGAAAAAAGTTTTTTTTATTAAACTCCTCATAGTTTTAAGGATTATTCAGCTTACTGCACTACTATTAGGCAAATGTGTTTACTATTGTTCCTGACTATAATAATATTTATTGACTTCACTTTAATTTCTATTTTGTTATGCTGACATTATTTAATTAATATTAATAGAGTAATTTATGTTCCGAATAATTTGCACGCCGTAAGTTAGACTGTAGCCGATCTCATTAACTTATGTACAACATCTTAGAAGTACCTATTTCATAGCAAATAAAGTTTTGATTCTGATTCTGATACCTATAAAAACATTGTAAAAGCCAATTATTTTGGGGAACGACAATGCCCATGTAAGTTTATATGAAATAAAGTATTTTCATATTATTTGAATGCAGGTTGGTAGATGTCACATGTTTTCGATTTTTGGTTCTAAGACATGCCGGTTTTCTTAGGGTCAGTTCACACCGAGACGCTACGCTGCGCGCACTTTTTTATCTGAAAATGTGCGCGCAGCGAGCGATGCTATCTAGCAACAGAATATCTAACTTATTTACAACACGAAAAGGTGTGTGCGTTACCCAGGCCAGATGTTGTCGAAAATGGTCATTTGAATCTTATAGATAATTAGTTTTGCGGCTTCTGTAATTGTTGCGCACATTTTTAAATTTGTTGCGCTTATAGTTTTTTAATTATTTCACAAAAACATTTCCTGCTGGGGTAACGTTACCCCAGCCAGACCTTTTTCTTTCTAATGGGAATATTTAAATAATTACTAGCTATAAAATTAGTTGTCTAGATGAAGTAAATGTTGTGCCTTATTTTGTATTTGTTCTTTCATCGGTTGCGAAGTTATTCGAGATTTTGCTGGGGTAACGTTTTTGGTTTTGCTAGATCTTTGAAATGGTTAAGCGGATTCTTATCATATTTTGTACATGGCTTCTTGGGAATTAGTTTAAATTTGTTCTGCAATAAAAAAAACAAAATAATACATAGCTTAAAGGTTATTTCATTAAATAGAAAAACACTTCAATTGGTCCCAGCACTCTCAATAAGAGCTCTAAAGACTTACTTTAAACGTTATTTTAAAGCTTGTAACTGCCTTCAAATGTACGTGAAGTTTCATTAGTATCCTGTAAGTATTTAACAAGTTATGATGATATTGAGTTCTTCACGAGCACGGTCTTGATGCGCGCGGTGTTATTTGGCCACTGGATTGGATATATGAACTGAATGTTATGTCAATTATTAGTTTTTTAGTTCAGTTGTATATCAGTCAAATTTCAGCTCAGTACATTGGATAATTAATGAGATAATACGATTAAAGTCATTAGGAAGTGAATGACCGTGGTAACCCGACCAAGTTTAGGTGGTTACGAAAAAGCGAAAACGCAAAACATTATGGTACCTTCTAAAATATGTAGGATAGTGTTACAAATTTAGTACAGACATGTACACAAGTTTTAAAAAAACTACGTGATTATTAAATCATTTTTATTGACAGGTAATATAATCATTTCAATTTAACTTTTAAAGTATTATTAAACTTATACTTAAAAACAATCACAGATTAAAATTACAGATAGTATTTATTTATTTATTTATTTATATATACTTTATTGTACACCACAAAAAATACACAACAAAAAAACAAAGTACACTACAAAATATACAATGGGCGGCCTTATCGCTTATTTTGCTTTTTTGAAATTTTCTATTATTTTTTAATTAAATTATAGATTTCAGTATACACAGTACACAGTTACAGTTTTTATTTAAATATACACATATTGGACTGTGTAATGATCACAGACAATAAATAATATACAATGGTTTTTTTCAGTTAACACTAAACTTACGGTGCGTACAAACTATATAACATAACATGTTATATAACATTTTTCATAGTGTGGTCATGTTATTTATACACGCTGCTTTTTTATTGGCTAGGGAGCTGCCACGATAGCGGTCTAAATACCAAATACTGTCTAAACCATCTATCGTTTTATCAAATCAGCAAACCTGTTCAATTAAGTAAAAAAAAAAATATGGATATGTCCCGGACAGAAATTTAGACACCCCACAACACAAAATGTAGGCAATAATACTATGTACCTACACGCCGCGCGCTCAATGCGTGGCGGTCGGACATTGACTCTACCTACCATATTTTAGAGCCATAGGTTGAGTGGTTAAGGCGCAGAACCGCGAACCGTAGGTTAGTGGATTCAATGACCAGATCTAACGTATTTTATTTATTTACTTTGTTCACTTTTTAAACACATATTAACAAAATGTTGTTTGGTGAAATTTGATACTCAATAATAAAAACCAAAAACTTTTTCACTTTTTCTGTCAGTAAATAAGTTTATTATGTTATTGCAAGCCTTGTTGATTTCATTTCCCCCTTCATACTTATACGGGCTTAGGACCGTCAGAAATAATGTACTGAATTTAGTGTATTGAACACTGAATACTGCGGTAATTGGTGAAAAATGATGTGAAACAAACATTTCTGGCGTATTTAAAAAAGTGAAATCAACTTATTTACAATAATTTATGGAGTTTAAGATCACTTACCGAATTAATTATTTACACTATGAATACCTTAATAATTGTTCAAATTGTCGCCCACTTTGTTCAATACACAATCGAGCCCTTCTCTGTAAATTGTCTTTCAGCTTATTCAAGGTGTCTCTATCACGTTTCACTATTCTAAAAGCACTTTTGATTCGTCTTTTCAATTGTCTGACATTTTGGGCCTCCTCAGTATACACCAATCTTTTTATTTCAGACCACAAATAAAAGTCCATAGGTGTCAAATCGGGACTTCTTGCCGGCCAAGCTACAGGCCCGCCGCGTCCTATCCACCGGTCACCAAACTCACTGGTTAAATAGGCACGCACTGAACGTTCGTAATGTGCTGGGCACCCGTCATGCTGATAGTACATACCTCGCAAATTTACTAGGGGTACACGTTCTAATAATCGTGGAACCACCCTCTGGATTAAGTCTCTGTATGTTCCACCTGTGAGACTCCCTTCTACGAACACTGGCCCAATAATTTGGTCATTAATAATACCCGCCCACACATTCACACTAAAACGTATTTGATGCGAATGTTCAGCGATTAAGTGTGGATTATTGTGACTCCACCAATGTTCATTGTGTATGTTGAAGAGTCCTACTCGTGTAAATGTGGACTCGTCTGTCCACAAGATATTCGCCCCCGAATGACTGAGCAGCCACTCACAAAAGTGAATGCGCCGTTGTTCATCACCGTCGTACAGTGCTTGGGTACGACGATAGTGATAGGGGTGTAAGCCGGAGTTGTTGAGGAGCTTCCACACGTAAAATCTGCTTACACCGAAACGCCTAGCAGCCATTCTTGTACTTCGCCTTGGATCCTCTTCAAAGTACTCAAGAATTTCATCTTCTAGATCGGGGCTGTACGTAGATCGACCCGAACCTTGAGCATGCGCTGGCGCACGGAATTGACCGTGATCTAACAGCCGTTGTACTGTTGATAATATTGTCTCCGGTCGCGGCACTTGTGGATGTACAATACCGGAAGCCCTAAGCGAGTCCATGTGCTGGGGTTCAGCATACAATCTTCGGGCTTCGTTAAGATTGTGTCCTGATATTATGTACATTTCCATCATGTGGAAATATTCAATATTTGAATATCGGTAATGCGCGTTAGCCATGGCGATGAAAACACGGAAGCGGCAGGATGCAATAGCGCGCGACACATCCGTCACTTGCGATTTTTACCGGTCAACTAATCCTTTAAATGCTTTGACATGCCGCCCGCCGGTCAGCGCAAGAGTAGCTCGAAAGGCGCCGGCGCGGGCGGCGCGGCGGCGGGAACAAAAGAAAGGGGCGGCGCCATGTTTCGACTACTTTCTTCCTATTGGCTATTTTTTTGCGCTTTTAAGTAATTTATAAAAACTCTCGTTTGTTGTAGGGTGACTATGGTTTCATGTTATTAGAGATTTCGTACTTTTGTTTGTCGAAATCATTTTTTTTTTTGCAATAAAGTTATCACTCCTTAAACGTTTTGAGCCCATACAACAACCCTAAAGATTTTTCCGAGCCGTATTTATTATTGACAAATGTGCATTCTTTTTTTCAACAAAAAACATTACGTAGTGGTTACATTACGTGTATACACCATTCCTACAGCAGCTCCCTAGCCGATTAAAAAGCAGCGTGTATATACAGGGTTATTTGTAAAACACCGGTAACCTCTCAGGACTATATTACTAACATCATAAACAACAACTTTTGTTCTACGACTTTTTACAAAACATAATACATTTACCAAAAACAAACCTTAAATATTTCGTTGTCCTATGTAACACATTTCAACTCTGTATTTTGCTGTACCTGCATACATTGCCGCGCACTGTCCTCGTAGTAATACTTTTGGGTTAGGAACTCGCTACGCTACGGTTCCCGCCTTTTTACGCAAAAGCCAAATTATACCTACAATCGAACATTTGACATGGAAATAACCTTGATATTTCACGGTACCTATGCACTAAACACCGTAATGAAAACAAACTAACAATGACATCTCACATTTTCTGTAAAGTTACAACGGTATAGCACTTGATAAAAGTATTTTGTATACGTACGTTTGGGAATCGTATGGCGTATTGGCGACACGCTTCCGAAACATTGTCATCACACCTAGCTAGTATTCGCACCATTTCCGTGTACTCGACATTGGAATATTGATACGCCATCATGTAAAGATACGAGTAATTACGTATACGTCTGCACTGCCGAATTTCACTACACGGACCCGTAATGACGCGACGCAAGCGCATCAAAGCAAACGAATGACTGAAGGCCGCCCGTAAATAGGTCAAGTTCAAGCGCCCCCGCCGCCCCCTACCCCGCTCCCCTCGCTATTGTCGGTACTACCTATCGCTTTCTTTTGCTTCGCATAGACTTCGTAACATTTAGAGCGTTGAATTTAAATATTTTTATTTTTGTATGTAAATCTGATGAATTAAAATATGATGAATTTTTAAAAGTCATAGAACAAAAGTTGTTGATTATGATGTTAGTAACGTAGTCCTGAGAGGTTACCGGTGTTTTACAAATAACCCTGTATATACCTAGCTAGATATAAGTATGTACTCACCGTAGATTGAGAGTTTTACAGACGTAGAGGAGAACGTCAAACGATATTTTTTATAACTTCACCACGGAGCCATAGTCGCCACCACACTCATACGTAGGTATTATGTCGCCATCACCGCGTCCATCATCGCGGCCCACGGCTATTGCTATGTTGCCATTCTGTTTATGCCTACAATAAAAACAAAGAGTACATTTTTTTTGTCTAAATCCTTAATGGGGTTTCAATTGTAGTTTTGCTACCTACATATTTGAAACTCGAATCGTCATCTATTTGCGAGCTTATATCAACGCGAGTGTCGCAACAAGGTAATTATGGATTTCTTAAAGTCTACGTGTCCAAGGAGTTTGTGAAAATAAATAAATACCTACCTGTTGCGGTAGTCCCGACTCCCGACATTGATAACGATAAAAATCGGTCGCTAAGTCATGAATTTCATTAATCAAGTTTCAAGTCATATTTTGACAATATACCTATACACAAAAACCTTCCACTTGAATCAATCTATCTATAAAAAAACTGCTTCAGAATCCGTTGCGTAGTTTTAAAGATCTAAGCAAACAGGGACAGACAAACGGGAAGCGACTTTGTTTTATAGGTACTATGTAGCGAAGGATAAATATGTCGTTATCATTGTTGAGAATTCTAGTCTAGGTAATAATTAAGTACGAAAGAAAAGAAAATAATAAGTTCCTAAATTTAAATATATAAGCCTTAAAAAAATACAGTTTTAGATAAGTACCTAACAACATGTACATATTAATAATAATTTTGCTACTATTTCTGTAGTTACATTATACAAGCTTACCTTGTTCGTGAATTCATCAAGCAGCCTGCACCATAACTATGATCATCAATAGAAGCACTCCACATTAGCAGTAATTCGCCACACTTATTATTTTACATTAGCTCTCACGCACTCTATAAATATTTGCAAAAACAGGAAACGGAACTGCCGAAACGCATGCGCACTCTACAAGATGAATTATGTGATTACGGAGCATGTTTAGTGCGATATGCAAACAATGCGCCCCTTCACCCCACCCCTTCCGCGTCCCACCGAACGACATGTTATATCAGTGATTTTTGATAAGTTTGTGCAACTGGAACATAATAATAATGTTTTCATAGTACAGATATTATTATATTATTAATGTATTTAACAGTGTACGCGTCTGTACCGAAATTGTAAGGTGTATTATACTAAACATTTCAAAAGATAGTATAATGTTCTGCGTTTTCGCTTTTTCGTAACCACCTAAACTTGGTCGGGTTACCACGGTCATTCACTTCCTGATGACTTTAATCGTATTATCTCATTAATTATCCAATGTACTGAGCTGAAATTTTACTGATATACAACTGAACTAAAAAACTAATAATTGACATAACATTCAGTTCATATATCCAATCCAGTGGCCAAATAACACCGCGCGCATCAAGACCGTGCTCGTGAAGAACTCAATATCATCATAACTTGTTAAATACTTACAGGATACTAATGAAACTTCACATACATTTGAAGGCAGTTACAAGCTTTAAAATGACGTTTAAAGTAAGTCTTTAGAGCTCTTATTGAGAGTGCTGGGACCAATTGAAGTGTTTTTCTATTTAATGAAATAACCTTTAAGCTATGTATTATTTTGGTTTTTTTATTGCAGAACAAATTTAAACTAATTCCTAAGAAGCCATGTACAAAATATGATAAGAATCCGCTTAACCATTTCAAAGATCTAGCAAAACCAAAAACGTTACCCCAGCAAAATCTCGAATAACTTCGCAACCGATGAAAGAACAAATACAAAATAAGGCACAACATTTACTTCATCTAGACAACTAATTTTATAGCTAGTAATTATTTAAATATTCCCATTAGAAAGAAAAAGGTCTGGCTGGGGTAACGTTACCCCAGCAGGAAATGTTTTTGTGAAATAATTAAAAAACTATAAGCGCAACAAATTTAAAAATGTGCGCAACAATTACAGAAGCCGCAAAACTAATTATCTATAAGATTCAAATGACCATTTTCGACAACATCTGGCCTGGGTAACGCACGCCGAAAAGGTATAATTTCACTACGAGCGCGAAAGCGTGTCGAAGAACGCTGAGATGCACCGTGTTGTGCAGCCCGTATACCTTATTGTGAAGTAAATATGATATATTTTGTATCGTGATCTTAAAAAGTGCACGCAGGGTCGCGTCGCGTCGCGTCTCGGTGTGAACTGACCCTAACGATGATTTTGATTTGTGACTTCGTTGAAACTTGAAACGACAGTAATGTGATGCTACTTTACTAGTAATAAGTAATGTTTAATGAATCCGTTTCATTTAATTTAGCTGTTGAGTGCTGTCTATCATTGACAGTCGTTACGGGTCGTCAGAAGCCTGAAAGTCTGATAACCAGTCTTACCAAGGGGTATCGTTAGAGGCTACATAGTCATTGGTTAGTACGATACCCCCCTGACCCACAACCCACCCCCTGGCCCATCTGACCTCCACAACCCAGTTACTGGGTAGTCCCAGTAATTGGGTCGTGGAGGTCAGATGGGCCGACGCTCCATGTAAAATACTGGTACTCAAATGCTTCCGGCTGGACTGAACTTCGACTGGAAGCCGACCCCAACATTGTTGGGCAAAGGCTAGGCAGATTGTTTTTTTTTTTTTGTTGAGTGATATCTCTAACCGACCTACAACCAACCACACGGTGCGATTTCATAGCAACCCTGCAATTTATTCAACACCTCACAAATTAGAAGCCATAACAATCGCCACAAGAACCTCGATAAAGGGCGCGATTTTACCAACAGCCAGTCGTAATCGCGGCGTTAATAGCCCACCAAGTTTTAATTTATTCTGCAAACTGTACGCTAGCACGCACATAGAGTGGTACAGTCAGCCTCAAAAAAGTGTAGCTATATATATGTAGCTATATACTTTTAATTGTATTCAGTAACTTGACATTTCAAAGAAAAATAATGTTACCATACTAAAACTAATAGTGTTGGGTTAGTGAACGATTTTGCGTAAAGAACGAATGATAAAAATGGTTGAATTTAAAATTAAACCATTTTTATCATTTGAACATCAAATGTGTGGCCAAAGTAGGTGATATATATCGGGAATCACCTCGCGAACTGTTTATGCTGTTTTAAACGAACACAAAGAAAACAAGCCTTATCCACGAAAATGTCCAAAACCTGGCCCAAAACTATCATTCAAAGATAAATATGACGATTTTACTTTCTCTGCTATACGAAGAATTGTGTACTAACATTTTTACAGAAATGAACATCCCACCATTCTAAGGTTAGTTATAATAGCCATTCTTTATCATCAAGTGCACTGTTGTATTCTAGTCCTGACAATGATATTTTAAATTACCTTACTACAGAGTAACAAAATGTATAGCAAATTCTATAATTTTTAATAGTGCATATCATGTTTTATTAAATTTAAAATAAAATATTTGTATGTAAGTACATTATTTCAAGTTCATTCAATTTCGCTAATTCTTACACCATCTTTTTTTTGTCAAAATGTGGACATTAACTGTCAAGTTACTGAATACAATTATAAGTCGAACTATAGGTATGAACATCGACAAGAATTGGATATAATTGTCAATAATCTTTCTTTGTTTCATAGGAAATAGGAGATAGACATATACCATCGCGGGCTTTTCTGTAAACTTTATAAGATTATATCTAATTCCAGAGACATTAGGTATTTTGATCTAACTCGACAGGCTTAGCCAACGTTAGCAAAGTAAGCGCCCAAAAATATATTTTTTACGACTTCATTACATGGCTGTGGCCCAGGCGCGGTCTAAGGGGGGGTGTTCCTAGAGGTCATGACCCCCTCTAAGCCGCAAACGTAAACCTTCTTAAAATAATATTTTTTCGAAAATATAAAAAATATGTAGTCTTTGTCTGTAAACCTTCTTAAAATAATATTTTTTCGAAAATATAAAAAATATGTAGTCTTTGTCTGTAAAAGGTTTGGCTGCGACCGCGCCTGCTGTGACCATGGCTTTTCTCTACTACAATATGTATGTAATATACATATAAACCTTCCGAAAGTAATTCTTTAAATAATAGTGAAAACCGTTTCAAAAACCCGTTGCGTGGTTTAGAAAAAGTAAGCAGAGAAACAGACAGACGAAAACACCGATTTTATATTATTTAGAGATTAGTATAAGATTGGGTACCTACTTAATTGTAGCTATACATTGATGCAGTAGGTATTCATCATTATCAATCTCTTGTTACAGTATGATGTATCAAATGAACTATTTTTGATATAGGTACCTACGACATATTTTTGAAGCTGACTGTACCGGCTGTAGTGATAGATTCCTAACAATCAAATGCTAATCTAACGCTAAAGTTGGGAGTTTCAGCGATTATCGCGAAATTGAGTTGAATGTGTTCGTTTTGTAGTTATGTGAAGTTAGGAAAGGTTAGGTCAAGGTTACATGGCACCTATGTTTCGCTATTTGAAGGTTATTGTAAAATGAATGCTTCGGTCATCTACTCGTCGCTACAGCTGACCATAAGGTAATGAGTCCTTAACCTTTTATAGGTTTTGTCGTCAAGGATTTCTCAGTAAGAGCCCAGAAATTGGATTTGGTTGATGGCAATAGGGTCGCCCCCTATTACCTGGGATCCAAAATAAATGGTGAAATGTGGGTGTAGACAGACAAGGAATAACAGGAGTTATGTTATGTGTAAAAGGTCTTGGCTGATGAATTTAAAATCAGAAGTGCTTATCTTACCTACCTAGATTTACAAGCGTCATGTCATTCTATGCTTCTCATTATAAGTGGTCGTTTTACTCCGTGGTTACTTATTTTGGTCAACAACAGCTTTCATGATTGTGACATGATTCATACATAGGCAAAGTAATAAACATTACGAGACACAAAATATTAATTAAATAATTAGTCAAAATGTCAGCTAGCCATACCAACATATAATATATAGTACAAATGAAATGAAAACTGTCGAGGCCTAAAACAACTCATCATAGAAAATATTGTTATGAGTAGATCATGTCAATAACTAATGACTTAATAGATAATTATAAAAAAAATTGTTAGACAGGCAATAAAAAATAAAATAATAATTATATGAACCCATATAACCTGTCACTAGATACGCCAATTCTAGAGAAAGAACATAAACATTGTCTTGAGTTAACCACAGCGACCAACTATTCTTGTCATTTAAATAGTCGTTGATCGAATAGTAAGCCTTTAAACAAAGGATGGATTTTGCTTGAGCTTTAAACGCATTAAAAGACAAATCTAGCAAAGAAGAAGCTTGATATAAAAAGTTATACCAAGTCCAACAAATGAGTTATGAACCTTATGAAGCCGGTGAAAGAGCACGTAGTTTGTCCTTATTTCTTGTGTTAACGGTGTGAATATCACTGTTTTTAGTACAAGTGTATATTTTGCCTAATATATAAGATGTTAGCGAATATGAATTGTGATGCCACCGTGACAATACCAACATCTTTAAAAAAGTCCTTCAAGGAAACTCCGGCACCTAGCTGGTAAATTGCACGAACAGCACGTTTTTGAAGGACAAAAATATTTTGTATATCAGCAGCTTTGCCCCACAGCGGAATACCGTAGGACATAACGCTGTGAAAATAACTAAAGTAGACTAACCGAGCTGTATCGACGTCAGTGTATTGTCTTACTTTTCTGACGGCGTAGGCGGCTGAACTGAGCCGACAGAGTACATGAGCCTCCCCGCTAGGCTTGATATGTGTGACCCCCACTGAAGTTTGGCATCTACTGTTATGCCCAGAAAAACTGCCGAGTCTACGGTTTCAAGCACCTCTTTATCTAAGACGATGTTGGGACCTAGATTTCTAACATACGGTAAGGCAAATTTTACACATATTGTTTTCTTGGCATTAAGAACTAGGTTATTTGCCGTAAACCAATCCGTAACCATTGAGAGAGCACTGTTTACGTCGTCAAAATCTTGTCTATTCGAAATATTGTCTATTCCGTATTGTAAAAGTTGTTCATAATGACGAGTACAATGACCCTTTTAAGGGGAATCTAGTCGCGGGCTCGAACTCACTGGTGGGCCTGGCTAAAAAGCACGCTGTCTCACCAAGCTTCGTGTCCGACAGAGGTACACGCACAACATTATTGAGTGAGATGCAGGATCAGTTATAGTAAAAAGGGCGCGTAATAATTAAGAAAAGTCTTTCGAAAGATCGGGTTTTCTGAAAAAAGCACTGCATAAATCAATGATCAAAGTTTATTAAACTTTTCGAGTTTTAAGCTTTGTCGGTACCAACTTGGAAACACGTTTAAAGTTAAATCAAATTAGCAAGAAAAACGAATCTTTGTTGGCTCTTAACTTTTAATGGCTTTTTATTTTAGTATGCTGTTTCCGTACAGACAATATTAATAATGAGACAAAACTTTACCATGTTTAATTTTTGATACACATTGTCGAACAGTGGAGTAAACAACTTCCGAAATTTGTATGGAAAAAAAGTCGAAAAGATCCATCTTAAAGGATTAAAATGATCAAAAATTAGCTATGTACCTATACACCGAGAAATTTTAATGGTTGTTTTCCCGCGGCAAAACAACTTGCCATAAGGAGTACTTTCGAAGCATAGAGTAAAAGTAAAGAAATAAACATATTTTTTGTTTTAAAATAATTTAAAAAATATTTATCAACTCGATAAAACACTACTCAATAGTAACTTGTAGGTACTACTCGAATCGCACGTGCTGCCGACAAAGAGAACAGCGATGCATAAATGTTCAAAGCAAATAAACTCTCGGACGTGGTGATTTTTCACAATGGTTAATCTACAATTTTTTGTTTGTAATATTTTATTTGTTTATAAAAGGATTGTATTACCAAGACAAAACTATTCCGCTGCGGGAAAACAACCATTAAAACACGGTGTATAAGGTGTTAAAAAATTAACGTTCCGAATTTCGTGTACTTGCTCGGTATCAGAAAACTAAAATATTGCAAAACAAAATAAAAAATTTGAGCGATTTTAATTTTTGATAAGTTCGATAAATTGCCAGTCCAAAGTCTGAGAAATGTGATGGGAAAATAGAATCAGCTGTTTACGTAGGTATTTGATAACGCGCTCGTGTTGCTCGTGCGGCTGCCTGTGCCTACACGGTTTAGGTACGGTGCGCATGTGCATATTTAATAATATGTCATTTTAAACAACTCCTTAAATTTCTAAACATTCATTTTTTAACTCCTTATAATCACAGGGACATTGACAGGAAGATTGACGTGCAAACTGTAACTATGAATCTAGTATATGATTCTAGAAAGCTAGCTAGCCTCGCGTAGAAATTTTTCGTTGGTAATCAAAAAGAAAACACACATAAAACCACGCAAGTCTTCACATGGTAGTAGGCAGAAACTACAGAACGCCACCTACTACGACCCTTACATACTTTACTTCGCTTTGGTCCATGCTGTTTCTGACTATATCAACATCATCATTTCAGCCGAAAGACGTCCACTACTGGACATAGGCCTCCCCCAAACACAGGCACTTCGTCGGGTTCTGTGCTTAATTTAATGGGGGGTTTTCCATAATCACCACGCTTGGCAGGCGGGTTGGCGATCGAAGTATGGTGCGAAAATGCATAGAGAACGCTACTGCTCATTCTCTAGTAAGTCCCTTAGTCACCTTTTACGACAGCCACGAAAAGAAATGGAAATGAGATAAAATGAAATGGGATATACTGGATTAAATTTTCAGAAACCGTATTTATAACATGATGGGCAATAGGAATTAAAAACTCGCATTCGTTAAATAGCACTTTATTTTTATTTACACGTTAAAATTAATAATAATTAATTCATGTATAATGTGCACACAGACAAAGTGACAAACAAACAACTCGACTGCGCTAACTAAGACACGCGTTTATTATAAAACTTCACGCTTAAATATTAGTAGTATAAGCAGAGATCCTATTCCTAACTAGCCTCAAATGGCATAAGCTTAAAGATGTTCTTAAGTTTTTGTACACTCTAAAGTGACAGATACAGCAGGAGATTTTGGTCCAAATCTCGTGAGGATATTCTGGTGGCAATTATGGTCGAGCTGCCAGTATATATATGTCACCGTATGATTGTGAACACCATTAGTTTATAATCTATCTCGCGAGATTAAAAACTATCGAGAAATTGTGAACTGCACCATACTGCTTACCGATCGAATAGGTTTTTTTTTTTGGGGTGGGAAATCATCAAATAACTTCTCCCGCTCTGGGTGGAGCGGGAGGGCGTGTCAGACTTTTACTGACTAAAACCCACCCGTGTTCCCTCAGTTGCCTGTATGCCAGGGGCCGCGGTATCTCTTTCGAACAACCCGCACCCCTGGCAGGCATCGGCCCTTGCGGGCCCAATCTGTTGCTGCTGACATCTCTTTGAGGCGAGCGTGGAACACAACGCGCCGTCACCGATCGAATAGGTTAGGTTAGAATTACGACCAACCGCACGCGAACCGAGCGAGCGCTACTTCCAAGTTAGTGAGAGTTACTTGACTTTTTGGTAATAGCGCAAGGTACTGTCCGTCTTGATACCAATGGCCCTAGTGTGATTTTATTTAACCACCTCGATAAACGCTTCGATCGCGTTTGGCGCTCCGATTGGCCCTGAATTGGTGACGGACGAATCGGAGCGCCGAACGCTCTCGAAGCGGTAACTATTCACAATTTGACGGTTTCACTTCGATAGATTATAATTTATAATCTACCGAAAAATAATGCGTTAAATTGTAAGCAGTATGTTACGATTCACAATCTTTCGACAGTTCATAATCTCGCGACATAGATTATAATCTAAGCGTATTTGCAATTTAACGGTGACATATACACAAATTTATGGGTATGTCACCAGGCGTCTAATCGCTTGCGCAACCAACCATACATTTTTTTTGAAGCATGATGGTAGCATGGTGAAGCAGACCAGTGGTGGTACAGTGGTAACGGCCGAGGCTTACCAAGTTGTAGGTCGTGGGTTGGAACCGAAACAGGCACTTTAATAAATAAAATATTTTTTAATATATATTTTTTATATATATTTTTTTAATATATATATTTTTTTTACTTGACTTTGTGTAAATTATTTCAGCACCACTGCTCTCAAATCGATGAAGGCGGACATGGAGAGGTTCCAAAGAATCCAAGAACCAAAAATTCGAAGACATGTGACATCCGCCAATCCGCGTGGTGAATTATTGTCCACTCCTCACAGAGAGGAGGCCTGGGTCCTATCAGTGGGTACATTATAGGTTGATAATGCTATTATACGACCTGTAAGATATGGATCCTAGGACATATCCTAGGAGTGGGCCTTAATTACTATAGTCTATTCGCGTTAAGAAAACAGTGACTCATCGTTGTCACTCAGCTTAGCCACGCCCCTTGACCAATTAGATCATAGTAAATTAGGCTTACTTCAGCTGGTCAATTTGAACACGGCTTTCTAATTTACGTGAGGTAATTTTGGCAATTTTTCGAACCCCACCCTCCCCCAGGTGAGTTGTCGTGAAATTTGGCCCGAGACTCCCCCCCACCCCACAATCCCACGTGAGATATTTCAAAATGCATATTTTTAGTGTAAAAACGTTAATATGTGCTTATTTGCGAAGTATTTATGCGCTGCGTTTGGCTGGCTCGGCTGGCTGGTGGCGGTTTAACAATCGGCAGCTATTGTGGCGTTGCATAACCGCGATAAACATTATTTTCTAGGATTTAGCCATATTGGTGGCCAAACCTGTTTAACCCGGTTTGCTCGCTATTTTATATTGTTTTTTTTACTGAAACTAAATACATAAATATTAATTACGTGATATTTGACTCGACCCCCCTCTTCCACACGTGAGATTGGATGAGATTCGACTCGAAGCCCGCCCCCTCGTAAACGTCTCACGTAATTAATGGACGCCCCCGAATCTGTATTTTTAACGACACTGAATTAATTATACGAATTAAAAATATTCTTAACAAATACTTGGATTAAGGCCACTTATCGTTGTCTAAAGCTTCACAACAAATATACATTATATTGCTTGTAGTTTTACCTTTACAGATGTACAACTCCATTCTACCAGTGACAATATTCACTTAAAATTGGGTCCTATTACTAAATTATTGCGCATTATTCGGGCTTTGCAGTCTATAGGACTTCTAGGCACGAATATTATAAACCTCCACTATTTAAAATTCCCTTATACTGGGATTATACACGGGAATCAAACCTCGAATCCAATTTAAAAAATAACTATTACATCAGGTATGGTCTATGGAACTAGTATCTCTGCTTATCTCCTAAAAAAACATGTATTATTTAATAAACATTTAAAACAATATCTAAGTTAACGTAGTCAACGAAAACAATCGGTACTGAAAACATAGTGGTTACAAACAAATATCGACTCTTACGCAATATAAATAAAGTACATTTTACATATTGTGCCGAACTTAGCTCAGGAACAAGCGATACTTTTAACGGTTACCAGAAATATAACTTAAATATACATAATATAAGAATTATAAGAATATAAATAAAAATTGCTATCATTATGTAAATATAAATATGTATTACTTGTGTATATAAAATATTGGATCCAGCTAACAATTCAATTCAAACGAATAAAGAAAAGATTGACAATTGCAACGAATTCAATAACAATAATAATGAAAACGCATAAAAATACTAATTATTTCCCTATTAAATCTTACATTGACTACTAAATTATAACAACTACTGATCAGTTCCACGCTTCCGCGTATGATTCCGCTACAAAAATCGCTTGTTTCGAAGCCCAACGCAGAGTGTCATGGCGTCGCTGAACGTACCATTACCGTGTGGCTTTGAGATTGTGAATTAAAACACGGACACGGAGTAGTTAGTGAAATGGAGTATTCAGTACACATGCAAATAAAATAAGATGAGAATGCAACAAGATATTACGGCAATCCCCGAAGGGACATTTCCTAATAAGTTATATTTTAGACATATGTCACAAGTAAATACTCCAGTCAGTTTCAATTATCTCCTGCTCTCCAAGGTGCCTCTGTACCAGTTACCGGCCGCCTGGAGCTTTTGGCCATAGAGTTGACGTCAAATCTCAAATTCGGCTCAACTATAGAGTCAAAAGCAAAGACTGCAGCCAAAAAGCTGGGTATACTAAATAAAGTGAAGCGGTACTTCATATCTGGATAGCTTATAAGTCTGTTCAAAGCACAGGTTCGTTCCTGTATGGAGTATTGCAGCCACTAATGGGATGCCTTAGCAAACTACCAGATAACTGTACTTGACTCGGTGGAACGCAGAGCGCAGAGCAAAAATGCTTATAGGCGACGAGGCGCTGGTGGCTAGGCTTAACCGCCTGGGTCATCGGCGTAATGTTGCTTGCATGTTGGTCTTCTACAGACTGTACTTCGGAGTGTGCACAGGAGCTCCACAACCTGATCCCACCATCTCCCTTATTCTACCAGACGTACTGCAGGGTACCATCCACACTTGGTTCATATCCCGGCCAGTCGTACTCAGCGCTTCTACTCCAAATTTATTATGCGCAACGCCAAAGTGTGGAAGCCTCTCCAAGCATCTGTGTTCTATTTCACATATAACCCGTCAGCCTTCAAGCACGTGAACAGCATCTTTTGGGCACGCTTGTTTCATCGTAGACCTCATCCATCGCTTTCCACAAGCCGAGTTTGAGGTCATGAGCAGACCCATATAGCATTGTTTTTTAATACAGAACGTTTAGTAGTGCCGCCTCCGTCTCTAATGTTTAGCAAAATACGAGTCGAAAAATTACCAATATTGTAACCCATATAAATATCAATGTGAAAGTGGTACAGACATTTACTAAACAGTATGTTTTGGTCACTCCATTTACTTACAACTCCGTGGTATACGCCACTCAGCACCAGTGGTCTCGAACCTACCGATTTTTCGGTATTTCTACCGATATGGGCTCTGTCCTACCGAAATAATTTTAATAAATATACGAATGTAATTGAATATTGTATTTTTTTTTGTCATGTACCGATTTTCGGTACGAATTATACCAATTTTAGTGGCAACTCTACCGATTTCGCACTATGACGTTCGAGACCACTGCTCAGCACTAACAATAGCATTCATAATTTGTGACATATACGAATCCTGTATAGAAAGCAATGTATACAGTAATACCACAAGCTACACAAACTGACACTTTCCTTTTGCCTTCCTTTGTTTGCACCATGCTTATTATTGCGCGAGTAACTTTAGATCTTTAGATGCATGGTCGAAATCGGTACTAACCCCCCGCCATTTTGTTTTGTCAACACAATTTCTGTGACAATTTTACAAATGTTTTACCCTGGCAGTCATTCAGGCACCAAGATTGTAGCATTATAAGTTATAAACAATCTAGTTCAATTATTAACTTTAACTTAAGGGGAACTAAGTTACAGAGATAACTAAGATGTAATAAATTCTCTTTTAAGTGCATAACCTAAGTATATTTTACTAAATATATCGACAAATATCTCACAATTATAATCAAACTCTTAATTAAAAGGCATTCAACATTCCGTCATTAAGTCAGATAGTAAATAAACGCGTGCCTATCCAATCTTATAAATAAATACAGAATGTAAAAAGACGCATCACATAACCGTCGTCTACGCGTTCTGTATACCAAACTAAGTCAAAAAAATAGCCGGTAAACGACTCATGTTTTTGGTGTAAAAATCGATGTGTACGCCAGCGGGCAATGTAAAGCACAAATGCACAATGTTTGTGGGGGTTTCTGAAGTTAAGCTGCAGTATTTTTATCTCACGAAGCGGCGCTCTTTACTTGTGGTTACCAAGTGTACAAATACGCTGTGAATTTGTGTATAAGCGCAGGAGCTCTCGGTAAGGTCTGTGACAATGACGTTAACTTTGACCTTCAGTATCGTCGTAACCCCCTTTGGTTCCCGGCGTAACTATTCATCAGACAACACTTTTCGACAGGCTATCGTATCGAAAGCAAACAGCCATCGGAAGAATAGCGGTCGTCAATTTGATTTAAACTGACAAAATGGGTTTTCGATATGTGAACAGCATTTATAGGTACTCCTACTATAACAGTGATTGATATTCGACTCGGTACCGAAGAATATCGAATGGTTTTAAGTAGTTATGCAGTTAAGGTCAACTAAAAATTATCACAATTATGGGGAACAAGTGGACTCACGACTTCGTTAGGCGTCTTTTTACACCCGTAAGAGGTATATCTCGACAAATCCACTTCGAGGCACTATACCATACAGGGCAAATTTTTTATGAATATTTACTTAATTAATTTGGGGCATTACTTTGGTTAATACTAATGTATAACTACCGTAAATTTGAGGTATTACTGTATATATACATTATATATCATCGAACGTTTTAAGTAAAGAATATGTATATTTAGGCTTGTCCGGTATCAAAATCCATTAGCGAAATGTGTTATAAGTCTTATTCATGGTTGCAGCTATAATCGTTATTCCTTAAAATACTTTTGGAGTGCCGTAACTATTTTCATCTCTCTTTGTTTGACTCTTAAAAAACAACTGTCGTAATGAAATCATGTTTTGGGGAAAGGACAACCTATTTGGTTAGATGATTCCAAAAAAAGGCAGTGTTGAGTTTAGCCAATATGAAAACTGATTTATTATTAAAAATCAGAATAGCCTAACTTAATAGAATCCTATGGTCGCTCCAAGGCGAGAGGCAAGAGGCTTCAAATTCGTTTATAGTTTAAGGGATCTATCTATGAAAACCATTTATCGCAACATCAACACCTAATAGAATATCTTCTCTCAGAAGAAAATACGGTCTTCTCCCCAAAACACAAGTCCAGTGACAACGAAAGTACCACGAGGACCGTCAGCGGTCAAAAATAACTTCAACCGCTCTCTCTACTCCCACCGACTCTTCTTGCCGCTCTTGCGGATGCGCTCAGCCCGCTCCGCCCGCTCCGCTCGCTCGGCTCGCTCGGCTCGCTCTTCGGAGCGCTCGGCTCCCTCGTCGGGACGTTCGTCGCCTTGCTCATCGGATTGAGCGGCGGGAGCGTTGACGCCCGGCTGGATGACGGGACGGGTTTGCTCCCAGGAGTGGTCCGTTGATGCTGTGAACTGGAGGAGGAAATTGATAGTTTTAGGGGACGTACTTTAGCACAGCGAATTAGATGTTTGTTCCTTGCCCTAAAATGAACTGAAGCAATTTGAAGCCGTAACATTAGGAAGTGTTGAAGCCATCATAGTTGGTAAGAAAATGATGGCTGTTATACTTAATAGTACGGCCGAGGACCTGATTTAGCGTGGCGGTAAAATAGCAACGCTATTAAGGTGAAAGCTCCTGGGTCACTCGCGAAATTCAAATTTCCTTATGTTTATTGCAATAGGATATTACACTATTTTTTGTAAAGTGTCTTAATTCGATTCTAGAGTGCTAATAAGCCACTAAAAAAACAACAGTTTTATTTAATCGATTAGTGCCATAAAAATGCATTAAAATTTTACATTTTCTAATTTCGCGTGTAATTTGACGAAAACGCTGGACGCAGTGGACGCCATTATTGCTCTGTGGGTATGACGTCAGTTTGCTAAAAACAAATGCGCTGATATTTTATAAGACAGTAGTTATAATTTCAAAATTAGTTATTTTTCTACTTATCGTTGGTTTGCTGTTCCTGAATGCAAAACGTTATTTAAATAAAAATTACTTTGGTTACGATAATAATAAAATACAAAGTTGCTCAATTGACATGCCGTATGACGTAATAACATGGCGGCTACTATTTCATGGTGTTCAAAAACAGATTAAAAAACTGAAATCTTTAAATTAATTATAAAATTTATTTTGTTGTTTCATGAACTAAAACTAACATGTTCCGACTGCATTTTGCCTAAGCTATCTCAATAATATATTTGTAGTTTTTTTTTCGTATAGAGTCAAATACCTTATTTGTAGGTCAGTGTACATGTAGTGTTGGACGAAATATGATTCACGACCGTAACAAATACAGGTTTACATAATTGCTATCTTTAAAATCATCAATATCATCATGTGCCTAGCCTTATCCCAACTATATTGGGGTCGGCTTCCAGTCTAACCGATGCAGGTGAATACCAATATTTTACATGGAGCGACTGCCTATATGACCTCCACAACCCAATTACTGGTTAACACGATAACCCTTGGTAAGACTGGTTGTCAGACTTTCGAGCTTCTGACGACCCGTAACGACTGTCAATGATCCACCAAAGGCAGACGGGACCAACGGCTTAACATGCTTTCCGAGGCACGGAGGAGTCTTGGTATGTAAAGATAGTCACCCATCCATGTACCAACCGCGGCAAGCGTAGGTAGCTTAACCTGATCGATCGATCCGTGTGGCTGTTATTACTTGGCCACAAGCCCCTAAAATCCCTTAAAATCATCAGTACATCCCTTTAATTACATTTAAATTCATTTGAATTACTTTTTCATGAAATAGTTCTTCAACAACGACTTCAAGTTAGAACATTTTGAATTTGGCGGGCTACCCTGGAGCTTCGACCTGTCATTTTAGCAATTAAGCAAATAACGTCTACGGCATTGTATATCTCCTTATAGATGAGCTCCTTCCCATCTGTCTGCTTGCCTCCAGTGGTCGCGACTGTGCTTCGTCAGCGCACAGTCGAATAGGACAGATTATCGACTACCTGGTTATACTGCGAGCGGAAGGCGGCCTTCAGAGAGGCCAGTCGGTCTGTGGCCGGCCCGTGAGACTTGTCTAGAGACAGGCTCGGGGCCACCTCCTCCTTCGGAGGGGGCAGGCCGGGGCGTTCTTTGTAACTGAGGAACAAAAAGAACAGAAACTGTGAAAAGTGTGATAGGTTAGGTAGAGGTGTAGTTATTAATACACTCACATTTCGCCAGTTACGTTTAACCCTTGAACAGGCAGTACGAAATACGTACATTTTTTTGTTTAGTGTTGACGTAGTTAGAGGTCCCCTACATAACATTTCGGAGCAATTGCGCCCCCCCCCCCCCCCCAGATGCTCCTATTTACTTTTATGTGGGTGAGAATATGTTTGCCTATGCCCGCTATTATCTTTTTATTATTATAGACTAGATTATAACTATAACCTGTATGGTGCCGGACGTAAAGAATAGCATCATCCCATCTCTTCCCGTGGGTGTCGTAGAAGCGACTAAGGTACTTACTAGAGAATGGGCAGCAGCGTTCTCTATGCATTTGACCACCATACTGCGATCGCCAACCCGCCTGCCAAGCGTGGCGATTATGGCAAGCCAACCCTCAAATTCCAAAACATTCCATTGAAGAAACCATCCCCAAAACAAGGAGGCCTATGTTAAAAATTTCATTATCTCAAATCGATTACGCGCCAGATTCAAAATACTGCTGTGGGAAATATTTTGCCAACGCTCGACGAAAGGGTTAAGTCTCGTGTAATAGGGAGCCTGTTGTCATCAACCGGGCACTAATCCAATTTCCGGGCTGCTATTGAGAAATTACAGATGGAAAAACCCAATAATACTTTGGTAAGCGCGTCGATGTGCCTGTCACCCTGTAATATTTTTGCTACAATTTTACTGTAGGTACGCCATTTTTTTTTTATGGTGGGAAATCATCAAATAACTTCTCCCGCTCTGGGTGCAGCGGGAGGGCGTGCTTTTACTGACTAAAACCCACCCGTGTTCCTTCAGTTGCCTGTGTGCCAGGGGCCACGGTATCTCTTTCGAACAACCCGCACCCCTGGCAGGCATCGGCCGTTGCGGACCCCACCAGTTGGTGCTGACATCTCTTTGAGGCGTGCGTGGAACACAACGCGCCGTCGACCCGGGCTTGGTCCTTACCGGACAGCGAGCTACCCATTACTCGCCGTCCGCAAGCCCGCGCCTACGGTGGCCGGGAATCAGCCTGGGGTTCCCGACGCCCAGGGCTCCTGCGGCGAGTATGTACGCCTTAGATGTATTTAAATCTGTTCTGCTGTGCACGTGTGTCTTAAATAAATAAATCTAGTACGTACCCCAAGCCACATCCGCCCACATTGAGGTTCTTCCCTTTGCCTTTCTTGAAGCGCGACTTGCGGAACCACGCCGACTGCATCGCCATCTGCATTAGTTCCTCTGGCACTTCCTGTGTACAAAATGTATATGGATCTAATGGTTTATTATGCTTACTAGGACTATTTAGTCACAATTTTGGCAAAATGTATAGCTCAACCACTAGTTTTATTTCCGATCGGCAAAAATTACGAACTTCTATATTTATACATTTTCATCCCGTATCCACTTCAGGAGATGAGTTATCTTGCTAAAAAACAAACGGAACATTTTCGATGAGGGCAATCCGATCCAAATTAATAACTACAATCGGTTTGACTAGCAGTCGGTTTTAGTCTGCAGTCATCAGCACCTACGTGGTGACCAGTTTGAAGGAACGACGAAATGCGAAGTTCCTTTGATTAAATAAAACATTTTATAAAAACAAAAAATGTAAAAAAATGGAGCTACTGCCCGTTTGGTGTATGTTTGGTTTGCAGATTCCTTCTCAAACTTGACTTGCTCCATTTAGGATTGTATGAGGGTAGTATCACGTTTTATATGTGGTAGGTTTCACAATAAACTGTTGTGTTACCTGCTGCACGCCCTCGAGGTTCCTGAGCAAATGTCCGGCGAAGTCCTTGTCTTTCCCTCTATCTAGCAGAGTGTAGGCGTCTCCTCTGACACCGGCGCGACCGGTACGTCCCACACGATGGGTGTGTGTATCGATATCGCGGGCCACTGTGTAATTGACCACTGTTCTGATGTGCGGGATGTCCAGACCTCGAGCTGGCGGTGAAAGTAAAGGTATTCATTAAAAAAATATTTCTTGCCTGTTTTCATTAACTATAAGTAAACCAAGACTTGTTGTCCTTTTTTGGGACCAGACACACCACTACGCCAGACCACTGGAACTCCTGAACAATGACAAGGTATTTTCAACCTAACGAAAAGTATTTATACTGTAATGGCAAGTAATGTCATCGAAAATGGGATACATGGTGATATTCTAATTAACCTAAGCCACAATCGTCTAAATTTAAGGTCTCTCAGGAAATGGTGGACTCCAATTTCGGAGTATTTAGGAACACAACAACGCGTCATTTTCGCAAATATAGCTTAAAACACAACCCGCCTTGTAATATTAATAAGCATAAATGTGGAATGAGTTTTGAGTAAAAGGGAACGTATGGAGATGTGCGAGTGAAAAAGTCATGAGAGAGAGCAAGAGGGAATACAAGATGGCGTAGAAGGACGTGTGCACAGAACGATGGACGGACACGGACGATGTGCTTAAGTTTATTTTTTTATTTATACGTTATTTTTCAAAAATATAGTAATTCAAGTTGATCTGACCATTTTATTTCACCGCCTGATCCCACAAACTTGGGGGCTCGTCCGGGATCGAGGTGAAATAAGTGGAGTTAAGGAGGAACGCCGAACGACTTAGACGCTCAGACGCGCGACGCCCGTCCCCGACACTACGCCGATTGATATTACGAAAAGTCTACGGACGACGACGACATTTACGACGATATTTCTAATTACGAGGAATCACGATGACGACGGAGAAATCCGACCAAGATTTTCACGACGCGGCGGCCATTATGTCTGCACAGACGGTACACGAAAATAATATGCTGCATCTTACGGAACAGCTCATCCGATCATTCAGTGCACAAGATGACACGTATCCAGTATCCGTATGGATACGGGACATTGAAGAAAACGGCGAAATATTTAAATGGAGTTCGACTCAGCTATTGCTAGTGGCGCGACGTTCGCTGACCGGCACAGCAGCACTATGGCTACGCAGCGAGAAACCATATAAAACATGGGATGAGTTGAAACTGGCTATCGGTAAAGAATTCACGGATACCTTAGATGCGAAGAAGATACATGAATTGATGAGCGCAAGACGTAAGAAGAAGGACGAATCATGTGTTGACTACATGCTGATAATGAAGGAATTAGGCAAACGTGGCCGAATACCAGACTACGTAGCTATCAAATACATTGTGGAAGGCATTATAGATGATGAGATAAACAAGATTATGTTGTATGGTGTCACAACTTACACGGACCTGAAAGAAAAACTAAAGTTGTACGCTATGTTCAAGAAAAACTCCGCTAAGGATATTCGACGTGGTAAGCCACCTAATGACACGCAGAATAATAGGAGAAACGCGGCTGCAATGATGCGATGTTTCAACTGTGGAGACAAGAAGCATATGTCTGAAAATTGTCCTCATCGGTCGCAAGGAAAAAAATGCTTCAACTGCAATGGTTTTGGTCACATTTCTCCAAATTGCCCATTGAAAAAGATGGCGAGTTCGGATTCGGTTTTGAACCAAACAGCACATACGTCAAAATCGGGCATTCGGCAGACTTCGGGCACGATCGGAGGACACGAACAACTTTCGAAGATTGGTACTGTTGCTGAACAAGAACAACGAAGATCAACCAATCAGATGTCGAAGAGAGCATTCTTCAACTTGATGCAAGAGGGCGCCACCAGCAGCGCGAACGACGAAGCTCAGGGCGATGTTTACATAGCGACGACCGGTGTGAACACAGGAGCGAATGATTTGTGTTACGATGTTGGCAACATGAAACCATGGAGCAGGGCAGCGATTGGCTGTAGTAACAGCGGCCATGTCGTTGAGTTTGACACGTACAATGTAAATAAACAAAACAAGGAACCTGATGATAATATACCAGTTGCACGCCTCGTACGTCGTTTAAAACCACTAAAAACAGTGTTTGTGCGCGGTATAACGGGTAGTGCGTTAATTGATTCGGGCTGTGATGTGAACTTGATGTCAAAAGATTTTTACGATGAACTGAAAAGGTTAGATTTTGTAATACAGTGTAACGAAAACAACATTACGTTAACCGGTTTAGGTTATTCCCGAGTAAAGTCATGTGGTGTGGTCACGCTAGACATAACGATTGATAATTATTTGTACCATGACACTACGTTCTATGTAATGCCTAACGACTCTTTGCCATTCCAAATGATAATTGGTAATGATTTCCTAAGAAATGTTACGATGTTTATGAAAGATTGTATGGTTTGGTTATTGCCGAAAGATGATTGGATAAACCCTAACTACGAATGGTGGAAAGATGTTGCATGTTTCTCTAGTTCTATTGATTGTTTAGCTCACGTCAGTAATCCCGCTGTAAAAGAAGAAGTAACAAGGTTAGTAACAAGTTACGTGCCACAGAAAAATAAAGAAGCCCCAATAGAGTTGAAAATTGTTCTCAAAGATGACTTACCTGTATCTCAGCGTCCACGACGAATCTCATTTAAAGAACAGGAGGATGTGGATCGCCAAATCCAACAATGGCTTGACGAAGGAATTATAAGGGTGAGTTACTCAGAATACTCTAGTCCATTGGTATTAGTGAGAAAAAAAGATGGGTCTTTAAGAATATGTGTTGATTATAGAAGGGTTAACAGTAAAATGGTTAAGGATGAATTCCCACTCCCTATAATAGATGATCATATTGACAAGTTGTCCTCAGCTAGAATATTTAGTGCATTAGACTTGAAAGATGGTTACTTTCACTTACGCATACATGAAGATTCCATTAAGTATACTTCTTTTGTAACGACAACAGGACAATATGAATTCTTACGTGCACCTTTTGGTCTAGCTACGTGTCCCAAAGTTTTTACAAGATTTATCACAATTATATTCAGAGAATTAATAGCCAGAGGTATTGTTGTAGTTTTTATTGACGATATTTTAATTCCAGCGGAAGACGAGTATCAGGTTTTTGAGCGCTTAAAGGAAGTTCTGAATACTGCATCGGAATATGGGTTAAATATCAATTGGAAGAAGTCTCAGTTGTTAACCAGAAGGGTAGAGTATCTAGGACATGTTATTGAAGGTGGTGCAGTAATGCCATCGCCAGGGAAAACAGATGCTGTTACAAAATTCCCTGAGCCTCAGAATTTGAAGCAATTGCATAGTTTTTTGGGACTTTGTTCCTACTTCAGGAAATTTATACCTAAGTATGCTCAGATAGCACAGCCGCTCACAGATATGCTAAGGAAAGAATGCAAGTTTGAATTCAATGATGAACATAGATATGTTTTTAACGAATTGAAAATGAAGTTGGCTACTAAACCAGTGTTGAAGATCTATGACCAAAGAGCAGAGACGGAGCTCCATACTGACGCATCAGGCATTGCTTATTCAGCTATTTTAATGCAAAAGGGTGATGATGGGAATTTACACCCAGTTCATTATATGAGTCGAAGAACTACAGATGCGCAAGCCAAGTACACAAGCTATGAGCTTGAAGCACTGGCTATAATTGAAGGTGTGAAGAAGTACAGACACTACTTATATGGAAAATTCTTCAAGATTGTCACCGATTGTAAAGCTTTTCAAATGACACTAAACAAGAAAGATTTAGCATCGTCAACAAGAGTTGCTCGATGGATCTTATTTCTACAGGATTACGACTTTATAGTAGAACACCGTGACGGTACTGGAATGAGGCATGTTGATGCATTGAGTCGAAACCCATATGTAGCAGCTATGACATCTAGCTTACACCAGGATATAAAACGTGCACAAGAGTGTGACGAGGGCCTTAGTGCAATAACAAAAATTTTGGAAGAAGGAACATCATTTAAGGATTACACTCTGAATCAAGGATTACTTTATAAAGGACCGGAGCAGCGACTTGTTATACCTAGTACGATGGAAAATGAAATCATAAAGAGGGCACATAGTAATGGTCAGGTGGAAAGGGTTCACAGAACTGTTATACCAGTACTTACCAAGCTATGTATTGAAAAACCAGGAATGTGGTATCGTCATGTAGGAAGAGTGCAGATGGCGTTAAATAGTACCTACCAGAGAAGTGTAAACACTACTCCATTTGAAATGCTAATAGGTAAGAAAATGAAAAGACAAGAGGATATAGAAATATATGAATTACTACAGCAAGAAGGACGGGACAATTATGCAGAGAATAGAGAAGATTTAAGGAAGAGAGCCAAACAGCAAATACTGGAAGTACAACAGGAGAATAGAAAGAACTATGATAAGCATAGAAAGGATAGTAAGAAATATGTAGAGGGAGAGTTAGTTGCTATAAAACGAACCCAGTTTGGACCAGGACTCAAACTCAAACCTAAATATTTGGGACCTTATCAGGTAACAAAACGCAAACGATATGACAGATACGATGTAGAAAAAATAGATATGATGGCAGAAGGTCCAGTCAAAACCACAACATCTGCAGATCATATGAAGAAATGGCCAGATGACAAGGCATAAGACCAAGTAAGTATGTAAGGTATATGAAGTATGTTAGTTGTGTGTTGACTGCATGGAAGCGATAGGTGTCAACAAATGATAAAAAATGTGTTTTCTTTATTTTGTTAATGTTTTTAAGGTTTATGTTCTAGATACACAATTACAGAGTTGTTACGGGTTAGCATTACAAGTAAATTATAATTGATCATATTATGTCATTAAGGTGTTTTGTGTTTCGTTTCTATGTAAAGATATAGTCAGATGTCAAGCATAAACTGTAACTAGTGTTTGTTTACAGAGTACTGATGTTCTGCTTTTTCCTATGAAAATAAATAATAAGATGTTAACTATGTTGATAAGTAATAAGAGTTATGAGTTAAGAGTTATGTATTATTCAAGATTTTTTTATGTTAGGTGTTAAGAATGTATGGGGTTTATGTTGTTTGTAACGTTGTGTCTGAGGGCAGACAGTGTGTAGGATGGCCGAGTGTGGAATGAGTTTTGAGTAAAAGGGAACGTATGGAGATGTGCGAGTGAAAAAGTCATGAGAGAGAGCAAGAGGGAATACAAGATGGCGTAGAAGGACGTGTGCACAGAACGATGGACGGACACGGACGATGTGCTTAAGTTTATTTTTTTATTTATACGTTATTTTTCAAAAATATAGTAATTCAAGTTGATCTGACCATTTTATTTCACCGCCTGATCCCACATAAATTTATTTTGCTAAGTTTACATTCAATTGGATTGAATTCCTAGACCTCACACTAGGATTCCCTATATTGTGACATCCAGGCCGGACGAAGGTCCGGATTATTAGCTTGTGTTGGGAAGTAGCTACGACAGCGTCATTTTGACAGTTGCCTCCCCATTTTTTTGTGAATTGTCACTTGGAATGCATTCAAAAAACAAGATGGCAGCGTTAGTACCGATTTTAGCCGCGCCACAATATTCTTGTACCGCTAACGTCGTGCTACTGACCTGCGACGTCCGTGGCGACGAGTATGTTGTTCTCGTTGCGTTTGAAGGCGGTGATCACTTTGTTCCTGTCTGCTTGCTCCATGTCTCCGTGTAGCAGTAACGCGTCGTATTGTTGGACACCTAAGTTCGCTGCTGTTATTTCAGCTTCTAACTGCAAAGATGTTATCGACGGTTACATAGATTTAGAGATGTCAAACTTGAGGGAATTTTATTACTTCTGCTTTGTTACCTAAATGAAATGGCTATGCTATGATTACTCGAAAAGTAAGACTGAAATGAACGTGAATGAAGTTGTTACTTAAAATAACGTTTATTGTTTCAAATATGTACCTTCTTAGTGACGAATATAAGCACACTCCCGGCCGATAGGAACTCAACTAAGTGATGTAGAAGCCATGACCATTTCTCGTCTGGCTTGTGGAATATTCTGGAAACAAAACGTAACGTTATTTACTTAGCCCTATAAAAGGCACAGTACAGTACATGCATTATTTAGTGATAAGTCGATATATTATTACTTTACGTAGTAGTTATCAGCTACAATGACATATCGAGGTGCTAGCCGAAATTGAATCTTATGCTGATTGATACAAAGTCCTATAATATTGTTTTCATATTAAAAAATATAGTCTCTGGTTGTTTATGAGACATTCGATTTTTATATAAATACAAGCTGTGTAACCGATGGGACTACCCATCGGCAAAATATTAAAAATTCCATACAAACTTCAATTCCCTTTGAAGGATGAATTTTCAAAAGTCCTACTTTAGTGCTACACTTTCGTTGCTCTAGATTTTTTACTCTTGTACAAAATTTCATTCTAAACCTAGCGGTTTAAGCTGTGCTAGCAAATTAATAAGAAAAAGAAAATTGTTTGTCAGTAAATTAATCATTTAAAGAATATTAAGTAGATGCATGGGCTTCTGGTGTCCATGGAGCCACGTATACCTGACGTGCTGCATGACCAGATGGCTGGCCTCGCCCGCGGCGCCGTGCTGCACGCGCACGGGGTCGTGCAGCGCGTCGCGCGCCAGGCGCTCCACGCGGCGCGGGAACGTGGCCGAGAACAGCAGCGCCTGGCGCTCCGGCCGCACGTGGTTGCAGATGGAGCGCACCTGCGGCTCTGGACGGAAGGACTGGCTTTCAATATGCTGTACTTTATAATCTTCTTCCAATTTGTGGAAGTAGTAAATCATACAATCTCAACGTGAAACAGATAAATGTTATACAAATATACATGATTTTTTTATATTCTATTCCAAAAGTATACGATAAAATGTAAAGAAAAGGATTAGCAAATGAACTTGCCGAAGCTCAATTTTATAGTACCCAAAAATCACGATTCTGCCATACTTTGTTTTCGGCCATAGCAAACCAGAAGAAACAGCAAGAAGTTCACGAAATTTTGTGTCCTCCTAATGGCGTTATCGTGTTTGATTGGTTTTAATACCTAATACGTAAACGTATATTATTAACTATTTCTTTATAGGATATTACATCAATTGTTTTGAACTATCTTCATTAGATTATAAAACGCTAATAAACCACTAAAAAAAACAACAACATTTAGTCGTTTAATACCATAAAAATGCATTTAAATTTTACTTTTTCATATTTCGCGCGCAATTTGACGAAAACACTAGACGCAGTGGACGCCATATTGCTCTGTGGGTATGACGTCAGTTTGCTGTGTAAACAAATGCGCTGATATTTCGTATGATAATTGTTTATAATTAAAAAAATGAGTTATTATTCTACTTATCGTTGGTTCGCTGTTCCAGAATGTAAGATATTATTTCAATGAAAACTACTTTGGTTACGAAAACAATAAAACTACAAAGTTGTTCAGTTGATTAGTTTAAACAACGGCATGACGTAACAACATGGCGGCTACTATTTCATGGTATTCCAAAACAGATTAAAAGAACTGAAATCTTTGAATTGAATTTTTAAATTTATTTTGTTATTTCATGAATTAAAAACCAACATTTTCCGACTGCTTTTTGCCGAATCTATCTCAATAATATATTTTTAGATTTTTTCTCATATAAAATACCCTAATGTTAGCTAAGGTTTAAAAATAAAACAAACTAGATTACTTACATGTGGACAGCAATTTTTTTTATATGTAATAATTTTCGTTTTCGGTCGGACACTAGTTGTTTTATTTCATTTGACCATTCAGGTTAATTTCATGACTTTAATTTTCGTCGATGGCTTTTCAATTCAATAATGTTATTCCAGCAATAAATTTTGGAAAAAATAACGAGGATATAAAAGACTACAGAATTTTTAAAAATCGATGACTTACCGAATCCCATGTCAAACATTCTGTCAGCCTCATCCAGCACTAAGTAGGTGACGCGTTGCAAGCTAGTCGCCTTGCACTTGACGAGGTCAATGACACGACCGGGGGTACCCACCACTATCTCCGCTCCACCTCCTGAAATTTATACAGTATGGTGAGAGATTGCCTTGAATACTTGTATTTTCATAATACAACCACTCAAGTAGTACCAAGTACCCTCCATGCCTCGGAAAGCACGTTAAGCCGTTGATCCCGGCTGTCATTTATGGATCATTGACAAGCCGTTACGGGTCGTCAGAAGCCCGAAACAACCAGGTACTAAGCTTGGTAAGCCAAGTGGTATCGTTTTACCCAGTAACTGGGTTGTGGAGGTCACATAGGCAGTCGCTGAATGTAAAATGCTGGTATTCAGCTGCATCCGGTTAGACTGGAAGCCGACCCCAACATAGTTGGGAAAAGGCTAGGCAGATAATGATGGACCACAAAAGTAGTAACTATAGAACCTCAAATACCTGTTGCAGCCAGTCATAAAATGTGTGAGTAATTTTCATGTCATCTCGCTCCCACGTCGTATGACCGTGACTATTAATAAGGGACTACTCAAACTTATCCAGCTCTGTTCAGCTTTTGTCCACAGAAAATAACGATTTTGTGTGAGATGCGTGCGCATCCGTTCAGCCGCGGAAAGCTGAACGGACTCTATACAAAATCGTTGTTTACTTTGGACGTAAGCTGAACAGAACTGGGTAAGTGTGAGTAGTCCCTAAGGCGGATAGCGTACGTTGTTACCTTCTAGGGCTTTGCACTGTTCCCATTTAGAGCCTCCTCCGTAGCAGCACACGCACCGAATGTTGTACACCTTGCCGAAACGTTTCGCCTCCATGTAGATCTAAGCGGATCGATTAAATTTTAGTATTCTTAATTATTTACATTGAAATTATGTTACTTACATTAGGAACACAATGAGTCAATACATCATTCAGACACGACATAAGTGTCATTTTTCTTTAGCCATACAATTTACGTCTTAGAATCTTACAAGGTGGCAGGGACATCGATGCAGCAACTGTTACCATGGATTTAGTACCTACATGAAAAATATTACATCGGTGAAAAAAATACATTTCCATAAATTTTGACCGCGTAGATTTGAACCACTTCTCTATGAAACAGCAGATTTTTTGGGTGGGTTGTTTTGGGGGTCTAGAATAATCTGTTGAATTCATAATTTCAGTTTATGCGTCCATATGCCCCTGCTACCCTGTATATATTGTTTGTTTAAAGTTGTATTACCGGGATAAAAAGTACCCTATATGTTAATCCAGGTTATAAACTGTCTATGTGCCAAATTTCATCCAAATCCGTTCAGCCGTTTTAGCGTGATTGAGTAACAAACAAACTTTTACATTTATAATATTACTAGCTTTTGTCAGCGGCTTCGCCCGCGTGGAGGTCGAAAACTATCCCACGGGAACGTAGTACCGGGATAAAAAGTATCCTATGTGTTATTCCAAGTTACAAACTACCTGTGTAAATTTCATTCAAATCCGTTCAGCCGTTTTTGCGTGAAAGAGTAACAAACATCCATCCATCCATCTATACATACTCACAAACTTTCACATTTATAATATTAGTAGGACGTAGGATATAGTAGGATAGGATTTCTTTTATACTAGTACAATTTTTTTTTTATAAACAACAGGATTTTTGATACATATTGTTTAATACTGTTACAATGCTAAGAAAAATGCTGCACTATCTCGAAACAGTTTAAATTTGGTATAGTCGTTACATACATTCGACTTTTATGTCATTGACATAAGGTTAAAATTGCAATTATTGGCGCGCGTTAGTGAAATGCAACAAGTACACATTTACCTGTTGCGCCAACTCCCTAGTGGGCGCTAGGATGAGCCCAATAGGTCCGTCCCCAGGCCCCAGCTCCTTCTGATCCATGATGTGCACTAACAGGGGCCATAGGAACGCCGCGGTCTTACCTGACCCTGTGCGGGCGATACCTGCAGAAGTCATGAAGGTCTTAGAAATACAGAAAGACACCAACAGATATAACAATAGAACGGATATTTTGTAATAGCACAAAATAGAGGCAATAGTCTGAATCAGTGAGTCCACTAAATAGATTTTGTTTCCATGATTAGATATTTTATTAATGATTGATGAATGAATATTGATGATGACACCAAAACGTGTGTGTGTTGTAACAGTGCCGCATGTTCACATGTTCAAATAAAGCGTATATTCATTATTTATTACTTGTGCTGGTGGCGCCATCTATGGATATTTTTTCGGGTGTACGGAACCCCTCCCAGTTTGTGGCTCACAATTTTAGTTTGTTACTTTTTGACAAATTAATTTGATTATTATATCGTTGATTCGGCAGTTACCTGTTAAGATCATAAAATATTTAAAATTATACAGGTCTTACCAATAAGATCTCTCCCAGACAAAGCTGCCGGCACACCAGCCGCCTGCACTGGAGTAGGTTGTGTGTACTCGGAGCGACGGATAGCTTTCATCAGCTGTTCATCGAAGCCTAAGTGGGCAAAGCTGCTGACGGGTTTCGGTGGGTCTGGCCCTGATATCTGAATAGAAAATACATTAGGAACTTTTCAGTAGCTTGAAGTCTAGATTTGAACCCGCTTGATAGCAATAGGCGACCCGATTATATGAGACTTAAACAGAAATATGTGATTCAGGTAGCGTCGTCCATCTTCGGAAATACAAACGCGCGATGTTGAGACCTAATAGAGCTGTTATAACCATGAAGTATTTGCCATTTATAGATTACCAGGATATTAAAAACTATGCAATTTCAAAACGTTTAGCTTACGTTTCCACGGACGTAATAAAATCGCGACAGTAGTTTTTCACGCATTAGAACTTCAACGCACTGGGATGCACTCTGTGGGATCCTCAATGCTCAGTTCAAGAAAGAGCGTTGAAAATTCAGTGCAAGATTAAAGTTCCACCGCGAAATTTTTACGAACGTCGACCATCCCCCACAAAAGGCAATGCTTCTAAGTTTTGTAGTCTCCGAGCATCGAGAATCAACAACAAAATGTATGGCAGCTTATCGAAAACCGAAGTGTGTTTTACTGTTCGCTTTTCAACTGTCGGTTCGCTTCTTTCCCGTTGAAGATCCATGCGCGAAAAACGCTCGCCGGGATTTTATTACGTCCGTGGAAACGTGGGCTTATACTATGGCGCGACGTTCGAAGCGCATACCTATTCTGGTTTACCTGTACTATACTAAACATCTCTGAACTTCTTTTGGCAATATTTGCGTGATGTAATAACAAAGTTGATCATGTACCTTGACTCCTAAATTCTTCTTCAAATCCTCAACTTGCTGTGGGGTTAGCTGGTCTATATCTTCATGTGGGGTGTAGAAGTTCTTCTCAAAAGGTTCGTACACTATCTCAGAGTGGTCTATGGGCGGAAGCGGGTCTATGAACTTCTTTTTTGGTGGGGCGAGGGGGTTCCCATCCTCATCGTATTCAATCTCGACGTCGGAGCCATCGTCGTGGTTTAGAGGGTTGTCTTCCATGTATCTGTGGTTCAAAGTTGTGATAAAGTTGGAAGTTTGAAAGGCAATCAAACATTATCTAATAGCAGCAGACAGTGAAAATGATTTTATGTGTGTAGGTTTGTACAAACAGTTTTACATGACAACCATATTTTAAAAATTAGATGAGGTCGGCGTTTCTTTAGTACTCTGAGAAGTAAGGCCGAAGCAAACTTCTGTTCAGCATGTAAACACCATTTGGATTGGAATCTTCACATATTATGTCAATAATATACTTTCTGGAATACACCGGTAGGCTGTCTACCTTACTGACTGACTTATTGTAATTATGCAGCATGTGTTTTCATGACAAAATAATAAAGCAAATTCTATATTTAAACTAATCTACTTGTGAGATTTTCTGAGTACGCATAACATAAGCTAGTGAAAGTTTTTTGAAGTTCTGACTAAATCAGTAAACCAACAATACTCTTTGCCTCATCCTTACAAAGTATAAAAAGAAGTCGCATTTCGTGTTTGTAAGCTTAGATCTTTTAAATTACGCAAATGAATCGTAATGTGGTTTTCATCAATAGACAGAGTGATTCAACTCAATTCAAGGTGTATATGTATTACAATGACCGCCACGCGGGCAAAGTGCAGGGCATAGTTACAAAAATACACAAACTTATAATAGCTCTCTTCATCATCCATCTCATCAATATCCCCCCTAGTCCCTCTTCCGCTGTCCCCCTTGCCACTGGCTGCATTCTCCTTGCTGGCCACCAGGTCTTTAGCTGCCTGCTGCTCCAAGCCAGCCATGTAGGCATCAAGGGGATCCTCTTCATCATCTTCCTGTGCCTATAATTCAACCATAACATTACACTCTCAAAGCTTGTACATCTGATTTATGTCAATGTTGGCTATGGTAGGTCCCATTATATTCAACAATTTTTCTGTGGGTTTATAATTTTGTCCATGTGCAGTGATTTTTATGTAATGTCTGTTCCAAAATATATCTGATTAAAGTAAAAACAAACTTTGCATAAGAATTTGACTTGAATAGAGTCAAATTCTTACACAATCACTCACTAAAAGGAAATAGTAACACATCCATCTGCATTTAGAAGGTTTCAACCTTATCTTAACACTTATTCCAGCAATTACTGTTCGAATAACATAATTAAATTGTAATTGCAAAATCATAGAAGAACATTGAGACCTCATTGTTGTAGAATTTCAGGTTTAAACATTCGAGAAATGAAATCAAAGCACTCCATTTCTAAGTGTTACTAGAAATTGGGATCTACAGGTAAATTTTCTGATTCATTTGTTTACAATTTAATCAGATACTATTGAAACTTAAACCATACTATAGTGAGCTTTGCCATTATTTCATAAGTATGTGTGCTACCTTATACTAAATAAATAAATTACATTTATATGATACTACTTTAACATGTAACCGCTTCATTCATAAAATGGTTTAACAATCAGTATCTAGGTAAAACTAGGATTTTTCTACAAGTTTCAGATAGGTCACTATCGGCAGCAGAGTTTTGCCTATTACCTTTGAACTACAGGCAGCTTCATATGTAGGGCTCCCAGGTGCAGGGATGTATGCTAGTGCTGGGGTTGGTGGCTCATCATCCTCATCAAAATACCTGAACAATAAGAAACGCTAGATTTAATGCAATGTATAAAAAACATTGGTATGTATGAATAATTTTACAGTAAATCAAAAAAACTGAAGCAAATGGGTAATACAATTATGAATTTCGAAACTTACTCATCCTCCGTCTTGGACCGTTTCTTCCCCAACGAGCCCCAGTTCCCAGTAACAGCGTTCTGTGTAATCGCGTTCATAGTCGAATAGCCCTGCTTCGACAGGCCGGTGGAAGGAGGCGGCACGGCATGCATCGTCGTCGTCGGCGGAGGCACCGCGTGAAGCGACACGTTCGATGGGTTACGCTTCGGCATCGTAAAACCAGCGAAGCCGAACCCTTTATTACCACTCCCGCCCGAATTATAACTCATTTTGATTATTTAAAAGCCACTAAATAACAATAAAAACACCCCGTAGGGAATCTATTTTCATTACCACGTTAAGGTTATTTTATTTGTTTACAACTATGTGTTTATTAAATCTTCGAGTTCAAGAGGACATCAGACGATTCTATTGCTCATAATTTCTTCTTTTACGGAAATTAATTAGTTATTTCTTAATAAAAACAATAAATCCCCAACTTCAACGGGAAAACGATGATGACAATTACGGCGCTCGTTGACATCTGTTTGACTGTGTTGCCACACATGAATAGAGGTGGTCGTTGAATCAATAAACAGTTTTTTCATTCGTCAACGAGCTCACTGAAATGAAATCATCAAATAAAAAACAGGTTGAAATATTGGCTGTTAATTTACGTCAACGCACAAGACGCATTAGTTCAATAGTCGTTATTTTATTCAGTTCCAAATAAAACGAGTTGAAAATAAAATGCTGCTAATGCTGATAATTTACGTCAACAGGGTTTTATTAATTTCTGAGAATCAACTGTATGTATGGTAAATGTAAATATTTTTTTATTTGAATGTACAGACGCCAGCACATCAAGCTACCCCAAACTGTCAAATTTTCCCAATTGAACATGAACTTTATACATTTGTGATAAAGTTTGAAATCTATCAAAGAAATTTGACAGATTGGAGTAGCTTGATGTGCTGGCTGATGCTGATGCTGTCTGTACATAAAATGAAATGATTTTTTAAGTACGCCTGAATACTATTTGTACCCAGACAGTCCTAAGCCTGGAAAGAGTCCGAAGGGAATGTCGTTATATTTTTTTAAATTCTTATTATATTAATTATTTGCACAAAATTGTCAATGATTGAAAACGTTGACATAAATTGACGCTAAACGCTACAAATTGAACTTTCAAAACCTGATAATGATTTAACAGTTTTTTAACCTGTTGACCATTGATGATTATTAGTTATATTACATAAAGGTGTTATTGATGGTGTTAAAAAAAATATGTTAATTTAAGGAGTTGTTTAAAATGACAATCAAAACATAAACACGAAAAAAATATTTATACACAACAACCCGTTTCAAATATATATATTTTCCCCACGCACTAATATATGCACATGCGTACCTTACCTACACCGTGTAGGCACAGACAGCCGCGCGAGCGAGACGAGCGCGTTGTTAAATTCCTACAGAAACAGCTAATTCTAATCTTCCCATCACGTTTCTCAGATTTTGGACTGGCAATTTATCGAACTTAGTTAAAATAAAATCGCTCAAATTTTTTTTTTTTGCAATGTTTCCGTTTTTTGATACCGAGCAAGTACAAGAAATTCGGTATATAAATTTTTTGACACCCTATTTATGCTATTGGAAATGGAGTGTTGAAGCTTTATATTAAAATGGATGCGCTAATTTAGTCCACGAACCAAGTAACCATCAATGACCAACATCTACATGAAATGGTTTGTTGAATGTTGATTTACATTTACATTTTTTTCTATGAAAAGAGATATTTTTTAACTGCTTCAAAAAGCAGTTAAAAATCGATTCTATTTATTTCTTACTCGACTAATCATGTGACTTGTGACTGTCTATGAATTAGTTTTGTGGTCGCATCCCTCGAATTTAGAATTTGTCAATTTGACATGACGAGACGACGACGTGACAAAGATAAAAAAAATACAACACAATAACACCAAATCATCCACAAAAAAGAATTGCTTCCAAATTAACAATGAATTTCAAATTGTGTGTATTTCTATTCACCTTGCTGACCGTAACAAATGTTGAGGCAGCACAAGGCTACGACTTCGGCGACTTTTTGGCAACAATTTTAGGACTTGGGATTGCTGGTATAGGAATTTTCGCATGTTTAGGCAAATATGCAAGACAGCAAGCAAGAAATGAGTTCATATAAAACAACAACATCTCCACATCTCCTGGTGAGTACATTTCGATCTCAATACAGATTTAGGCACAACATTTTTAAGTTGTTTTATGGTAGAGAAAACGTCAAAACCGGTTATTGCGTCCTTGTATTCACGCTATCAAGTTTAATTAAGTTACTTAATGGAACGTAAAACGTAATAGATGCATAATGGTAATCAGGTTAAACTATTATACCTATTAACTATTATCAAAAAGTAATGTTATTTTATTTTTGTTTTTCAGAACATTAAAGCACTGATAGTTATAAAGGAAGTGATGAACACGCCCATTTGTAATGAAAAAATAAATAGTGACCATGCTGTTCAAATAGTTTTTACATAGTCAACACATTTCGGCCATGAATATGATATAAAGATGGTACCTATAATTTAAGCAGGAAACAAAAACATTTTTTTTATATTAGTCTCCACTATTATAATTATAAGGCTATCAATAATGTAGCAAATGTAGGATATAAGTATATTTTTGTATTGAAAATAAATCTGTTTTCAGACAAACTTATCTGAAATTACCTATTTGCAAATGCAGGTCGCGAATTAACAGTTTGAGGAACACACTCATAGCAGTAATAACAATAAAACTTTTATTGTGTCCTCAACTGATTAATATAGTCACTCAAATCTACAAGATTAATTTACTAGTTCCACTGCAAAATGTTGTGTATGTTAATATTGTCTGAAAACAGATGAAACCTGACCAACTCTACCATGTAATATTTCACGTTTATATTGGACACTAACTGCTGCCCGCGGATGTCAAAAATTATCTTGCCAGTATGTGCTACCGGAACAAAAAGCCTATGTCTGCCTCTAATAACATCAGTTATCTGATAGTGAATGTCCCGTCGAAACCGGTCCAGCCGCTTCGGAGATTAGCCGGAACAAACCGACAGACAAAAATTTTAAAAGATTTTTTTGCTGTAAGTACTGAATATACTTCCATTTGCATTTAGTAAAAACCTGTTTTCTTGAAATTACAAACAGACACATCCATTTCATTTATTTGTATAAATATTTCTAATATAAAACGTGAAATAAGATGGGTAATGCTATTCTTTTTAGTTATTTTTGTTACATTGCAATCTCAAAATCAGAATTTCAATTATTTTATTTGCTAAAATATAAATATTTGTTTTCTATTTTTTTTATTTTTTTATTGCTACTAACTTATATCAGGCTGTTTATTGAATGTTTTACTTTCATAGGAATGTACCATCACAAAGAATTACTGAACAAAACACCAAAAAATAGCTTTGTAAATAATTTATAATAAAGAAATTCATTAAATTGCACCCACACAAAGAACACAATCATTCATGCAAACCATAGACATAATTCCATGGTTATTTCAACAATAAAGTTTAATTCAATTTGGTATAACTTATTTACAATTTTTCTCTAAAATTTCAATATCTCTGAGGATGTCATTTTTCTTTGACATCTTCTCTTTTTGATCCTTGTCTGGAGTTTTGAGGGAACCAGACTTTATTTTCTCCTCAAGAGTTTCAATCTCTCTGAGTTTCTTTCTTAAGTTCTTAAGGCGTTTGACAGGGTCTGTAGAGGTGTTGCTGGGGGTGGAAGGCGCTGGATTTGTAAAGTCAGGTTCTACTATCTCACATTTGGCAAGTTTGTCTGCTGCTTCGTCAACTACTGAAAAGTGGAAGATGCATTAATTAGATGCAAAGCTCAATCAAAATCCTTACAGATCCTTGTACTACTACCAAATTAATCTCCAAATCAATTCCTTGAGTTGGTCCATCAAAACACAGATCTAAAACTGAAATAAAATGCACTTGGTTTTCTTGATATTATTAATTTTTTTCTTGATACTGATATTTAATTCTAGTTAACAATTCTATATAAGTTTCATTTTATATAACAAGAGTGAAAGTGAAAGATTCTTACTTATGAAGTGCATGTTAATGAATTAGGTATGTCTGTTGTTGAGTTAACACTTTCTTTACTCAATATTTACATGCAAAATTAAATTATTATTATTATGAGGATCATAAAATATTACCAGTAACCATTTAAAGATTGTTAGGCAAGGGAAAAAACACTTGAATATTGATCTACAATATCATTTGCTTTATATTTATACAGGCTTTGAATATGGCAATACTTTGCCCAGGCTTCCTGTTAGCCACAAAAAGTTATACTAAAGTTCTTACATGAACAACTACATAAGTTTCTCAACATCCAATCTTGTTTTAACGGCTTTTGTGGAAGTCGCCACAAATTTGCAAATATAAAAAATAATTGCAAAATTAATTTCAACCAACCTGTCTTCTTTTTCTTCTTCTTTTTGTCAACATTGATGAGCATGCCAGGTATGGGCTGGATGACACCATGGTTCTTCTTCTTCTGTGCTTGCGCTACTATCTCAGGGGTGAGTCCCACAGGCAGCCCAGTGTTTTGACGAGCTTTGAACTGTTTGCCCTTGCTCTCATACAGTGGAATCTCTTCCTGAGGGACATAGCCATCCTTGATTCTTCGAGGTTTGCGCCAAGTGCCGTCTGGACGTTGCGTTGCTGGTATAAATTTTCCACCTGGAATTTATAACAACTGAGTTATGAGATGGTGAGCTATAAACTCTGTATATCAAATAGATGCTGAATAAAAGTTTATATTAATACTTTGTACCTTCCCTGAGGTCTCAAGTGCGGCGTGTTGGTATGGCGAAGCGTGTGTTGATAACTGAATGACACTAATAAGCAAAACGACAAGAATGTTTTAATTGACGCATCGTAAAGTTAAATAATTTATCACTTGAAACTTTTTTACAGCAGACTTTCACTGGTTTAGTAGCTGTACATCGACCGCACGAAAATATGGAAAGTCGAGACAAATATTATCACGCACTAAAATGTTCTGTTCAATTTCTAATTAGATAAACAAACTCTGTAAACGTATTAAAAAACAAAGGATGCTTACCTTCAGCGTCATGCTCATACGATGCTTTTGTGGCCATTATAATTCATTGATTTGAAGCGACAAGTTTTATGTAAATTATAAATCTCCACAACCTGGTGGGCTTTGCGAAATTCTCGTTTCGCTATTTTCGTACACAACTATTTTGACATTTGACAAAAAGACAAGTATTTTTTTTTATTTATACTAACGCGACTTCGGAGTCTTTCAGGCCATGAAAAAACAAGTGAAATCCAGAAACAATAATGTTGCCACCCTTAGCACTAATACTAGTGATGTTGATTTGAAAACCAGTTTTAGTGTGTTTTCGTTCAGCTCTAGTGTTTTTCATTCGTCGAATTATTTTTATGACCAGTGACAGCGCCTGGAAAACAAATTCGAATTTGGTCAATATTCGTGTTGTTTTTGTTTTGATTAAAATTTTAATTACAACTTTATTATCGCGATGCCTAAACGGAGGAGATTGTTCACGCCTTTGAAAAACAAAACAAAACCTAATCTCAACAGAGATAGCAGCGATGCAAAAGGTAATTTATGTTATCACTTTCTATTTAAAACAACCCTCAGTATTTTAATTTAATTTCTGGGTCATAACATTTGAATTTATCCAAAATAGCCCCAGTAAATTCTAAAATTGATGTGTCACTGAAAGTTCTAAAGTATCTTTGCGTGTTAGCCCTCGCATAATACAAAGAAATCGATGCAGTGCCAAAAAAAATTTAAGAACTTTACGAGTATGGAAATGCGCCACGTATAGCGAAGACTTTGGAGTTTATTATTACTTTTGTGACAAATTGTAAACGCTGTTACAGCAGTGACCCACTTCCAAATTCACTTTCATTGTCTGAAATTGAATGAGAGCTAATCAATAGTTTCTTTGTTTATTTAATCAATACTTTTACAATATTCGGAATGAAGTGTACAAATTATTTATGTATTCGTTATGTAGTGATGATCCTCTTACTATACTTTTATATTAAATAAGTATATTTAAAAAATCAATACACAAAGTATTACCAACATTTCTTGTAACATGGAAGACTTTCAAATATTTCCTTCAATTATTTTCTTTTATAGAAGTGTCCACAGCCCGGGGCAGGCTCAAAGGAGCCTTGATGGAGGTACTGGACCCCACTGCTGATGAGTCTGATGCATCTTCTGATTATGTTCCAGATAAGAGAGAAAGGTTTGTTTAATCTTAGAAATAAGAAAATCGTTTTTGTTTGGATTTTTATGTTGGAAGTTAAAAATAAATTAAGCAGGTACCATATTATTTTATAAGTGTGAAAACTTTAACATCACATACCTAATCTGACTAATTTTCCTGCTGCTAGGATGCACGGCTCCTCCCTGTGGGAGGCGGATTTTTACATAATTTTACTAAATCAAATAAAACGTTGTTATTCCAAATTTTTGTAGCCGAGACCCGAAATCAGAAGATGAAGAGAGATCATACAGAAGGAAGCGCTCCCCTCACCGGCAGTCATACGTTCTGAAGTTGTTTGACCGAAGTGTGGACCTATCCCAGTTCGACGAGGAGTCCCCACTTTATCCTATATGCAGGGCATGGATTGCTAACCAGCCTAGGGCTAATTACTACGAGTTTGGGTAAGTATATTTGCTGTAATAGAGTAATAGACCTATCGCTTGTCGCGGTTGGTCCGTCGATGGGTGACCATCTTTACATACCAAGACCACTCCGTGCCTAGGAAAACACGTTAAGCCGTTGGTCCCGGGTGTCATTTGTGGATCTTTGACAATGCTTATGTTTGGTAGTCAGAAGCCTAAATTCTGACAATCAGTCTTACGAAGGGGTATTGTATTACCCCATTACGGGGTTCTGGAGTCCGATAGGCAGTTACTCCATGTAAAATACTGGTATTCAGCTGCATCCGGTTAGACTGGAATCCGACTACAACATAGTTTGAAAAAGGCTAGGCAGATGATGCAGTAGTCTTGCGCATTCGTGGCTTCGAGCTCTCAGTTTAGTTTACAGTTCCTTAGAGTTTGCTAAGGTCGTTCTTTGAGTTCGTCAGCGCTCGTGTCGAACTAGAGAATGGTAGATTGTACACTCGCTTTGCTAAGTACTGCTCATACATGCGTTCTGTTTGTCGTTCTTCGAACAACTGAACCTGGTAGTAATGACGTGCCTGACTCTGGCGGCGCCGCGCTCTCGCTTTAACAAGTCGGTCTTATCGAACGAACCGACAAGCGAGGGATCTCAATATCGAAACTATTTCTCTTACTCTGTGGGAGCGCTGTTACAGGCTATTATAGTTCGTTCGCGAACTACACAAGCCACACACACTAGAAATTACACAGAACTGCAGAGCAGATTAACACTTCTTCCATTTTTATTCCTACATACAGTTTACATGTATTTCAATTTTTTAAATAAATACTTATTATAAACCATTTTTTTTAATTATAATATCACCGCAATAAGATCCCTGCTTACCCGTTGTTACTGACATATCTGACCGCTGTATCGCGGTGCAGCCTTATCTTGTGAACCGATGCCGGTGTGAAAAATAATAAACACTATTAGAAGATCATTAAAAAAAAAACAACCGACTTCCAAAAAAAACACTAAAATGTCAAAAATAACTTTAATTTCGGAAGGCGGTGACTTTGGATATGTATTTTAATTTTTTGTCACCGCCTTCCGAAATTAAAGTTATTTTTCACATTTTAGTGGTTTTTTTGGGAGTCAGTTGTTTTCTTTTTAAGTTTTTATTTTTCACTTTTTTGTGGTTCACATGTGCTTACCCCTTCACAGCGTCCCGGCGTGATGTTATGTTATGAACTGATGTAAACAATAGACAGACATGAGATTTCTGCAATTCCAGTCCAATTGCTATCATTTACTGAGGAGTTCCGTTGCCTATCTCCGAAGTTCTTCATCAGATCTTCACCAAATTGAAATGGGACCACTCCGAGAAAGTACTCTTCCAAAAACTACCCAAATCGCTTCAAATGTGCCTATAAAAATTGAAGAGTTCTCTCTATTTCTCCAGGATCACATCATCAGATCCTGACTTGATGATCATGAGACCACCTGGGAAGTATACCCTTTCAAACAAAAAAAAATAATCCAAATCGGTCCAGCCATCTTCGAGTAATCGGGGAACATACATAAATTTAAAAAAAAAAAGGTTCCGACGAATTGAGAACCTCCTCCTTTTGGAAGTTCTTCTTATCTGTTTACCACCCTTGGTTGACTGCATAGATAAAACACTAACCCCCTTATTCATAAACTATGATTAAAGTTAAATGATGATTAGCGTCTGTTTAACCATACATTTTTGACGTTTAAACACCATTTATTAAACTTTAATCATCGTGTATGAATATGGGGGTAAATGTACAAGTTGACTGGTAGAGAATGCTAAGAGCACGTTCGCACAGACTTAAACATATCGCGATGGCATTTTAACGCGCACTGGATTTTAAACTGTGTTGAATCGAGCACTGAAAATCCAACAGAGTGCATCGCAGCGTGTCGAAAAATCACGCTATTCGATTTTCATCTCTCGACACTTGAGCAGTGCGTTGAAGATCCAGTGGGCTAAAAAATCTAAGCATTGAAGTCCGCCTTTGTACCTTATTGTGTGCGAGAAGTATAAATAATATTTTTTCTTATTCCTTACAATTCGATTTTAGCAGAAAGGAGGCCGTGGATCATAATTCAGACAGAATGGAGCTACCAGGACCGGAAGGTTCACACGTTTCCAAGATACCGCCTCTACTGCCTGAACAACTGAAGGCCAACAAAAACAATATCAACTTGGACTATGTAAGTTTTTTTTTTTTCAAGGAAATACAACTGGCTGATTAATATACTAAAGTTATCTGTGTATAATGTGGCAGTCGTCGTCATTTTTTTTGTTTTCAATAACATAAACAATCAACATGTTTTACACTTGCTTTTAAACTACCAGGCCTGCATGACCGGCGGCCGGCCGGCATGGTATTAGGCCGCAGGCCGATATGGGCCATAACCCGCCTGTCGCGCCCTCTGTCGGTTCCGCGATTATCCACAAGATTGCTTTCTATTAAAAGTCAAGTAACGGATAAGACTTAATTTTTACCCCGGCGACTTAAAATTGTGAAGCGTTTAGGGTATTATTCCGCTACTTTAATTACTTACAACTGACTTACATTAGACTGTCACTCATAAACATTGTTTCTGACAGCGCGAGGCTCCGCCTCCGACTCGAGAGCAGCTTCTGGCTTCACACTCGTCTCGATGGCTGGCAGTGAGACAGGCCTGGTTAGAACAAGCTGCCAAGGTGGAGGCCCGCTACGAAAACGCGCAGCAAGTCCTCAACAAGATCAATGTTAAGTAAGTACTGATATAGAAGGTATTCTTCTTAGGCCCTTACATCTGTCAGCACTAGAAAATTTGATTTTTACAACAACTGATTGCTACAATCTTCCCAAAATGTTTTAACATAGATCTGCGTGTAACTACTTAAGTTACTTAGTGGCCTATAGCCGGCGTCGTTCGAAACCTCGCCTACTGTAATTCTACAAAATTGTTAAATTGTAGAAAATATATATTGCGTAACACAGAAATTACAAATATGTAAATTGTAGACTTGCCTGTCTGAATATCCACCCTGTTTATGAAAAGATTTTCACAAAATTGCCGGGTCAGATTTTGATATCCCTTTGCACAAGAGTATAGATGAGCTATCCCTACACAAATATCAACTGTATTGCTATTGGTCCAGACAAAAACGCCCAGTCTCCTTTGTTAATAAAATTTTTAAAGTTTTGGTATAGAGCTCAGCTGACAAAACACAAACTTACATCACACCTGTAATTCATAAGGGTTAAACAGAGCTGTAGCTATAGTTCACCACATTTCGCCAGTTATATTTTAAGTGTTTCGCCCCCTATTACATGGGATATTAATTTCTCAGTAGGAACCCGAGTTCCTACTGAGAAATCAAGTCTGAATTAGATTAAAAAGTGGTCATAATTTACTCATGTTCGACCACTACCTCATTCATGTATTGGTATCAAATAAAGATTAAGAAAGTCTATGTTTATATTATAATAAAGTAATAAGAAATCTATATTCATCAACTATATTTTCGCCAAAAATTCCCTTGCTTGAATCTCCAAATAAAGTGTATCATTTAACTTATTTTTAAAACTGAAGAGTTGATTTGTTTTTTTTTTTGAACGCGCCATTTTTAGAAATACCTGTCTAATTAAAAATAAAAATAGGAGGAAGTCTAGTTAACATCACGGTACGCGCTTAGGAACTGAGCAAAAAAAACCGACTTCCGAAAAAACACTACAAAGTGAAAAATAACTTTGACTTCGGAAGTCGGTGAACTTTGGATATGTATTTAATTTTTTTGTCACCGCTTTCCGAAATTAAAGTTATTTTTCACTTTGTAGTGTTTTTGAAGTGTAAAATAAAATAACAAATAAGTATTTTATTTTACACTTTTTAGTTATCGTACCTACCCCACTAATTCGAAATTTCATCATCCTTGGGGTCGAAACAATGCATATTTATGCGATAGCAGCAATCGCGGTTGATTTACCTACTGTTATTTTTTGAAGAATGCCGTTGTCCGTCTCCGAAACTCATCATCAGATCTATATAAAATTGAAATGGGACCACACGGGAAGCACCCGCTTTCAAATAAAAAAAGAATCATCAAAATCGGTTCATCCAGTCGAAAGTTCAGAGGACACAAACAAAAAAAAATACAGTCGAATTGAGAACCTCCTCCTTTTTTTTGGAGTCGTTTAAAAAGTGACTGATTTATACAGTTAGTAATATAATTAATACCTTTTTTGTTTCAGTGCAATGTGAGATCTGCTACCAATCCGCGTGCTACCTCAATTTACAAAAATTTTGATTTATTTTATAATTATTTGTATAGGAATTACTTTGTTTATAGAAAGTATAGATACCAATCATGTTGATTTGACGAATAGAATTATAATGAAACAGTAGTGTTTTTATGATGATTTATTGTGTACATATAAGAATATAGCGATTATTATCAATTATGCACTTTTTCGTTTCTTTTGTTTCCTTCCCTGTAGTTGTGGGCATTCGGTCTGCTTGTGCCCTTTCTCTTTGCAGTTGAAGCAAGACTGAAAAGAAGAATACAGTACGATTACTTGACTTAGAATACCAAGAAAGACTACCACATCATTTTTGAGGTTGTGTGGCTCTACAACTTGTTCCCAGACAAGTGTAGAGCCATGATTCGACAGCCGGGCGGCAATCGACTAGCTTCTGCCAGCGTGGATAGGGGAAATTATCCCACGGTAACGTGCTACCAGGACAAAAAAGTAACCCATTTCCTTCACCAGGATGCCATCTCTCCTTGGCGAATTTCATCGAAATCAGTTCAGTGGTTTAGGTTTGAAAAGGTAACATACAGACAGTTACTTTGGAATTTATAATATTAGTATGGACTTTGCTGCTGTACCGAATCGACCCTAACAAATGTTTAAGAGTCATGAGGTGTATAATAGCAACTGATAGACGCGCGCAGGGGCGTACTAATACAAAATGGCGCCTAGGCAGTGGCGGATTTACCAGCAGGCCGAGTAGGCTGTAGCCTAGAGCGGCAAATTTTAGGGCGGCGGCAAATTTGGCTCATTTTTTTTGCCTAAGGAAAAAAAAAACATTTTATATAATTACGCGGAGAAAAGAGGTCTCGAAAATTTAACAAAAATACAATATTTTAGTACCTACCTACTATACACGCAGTAGGTATACTGAATACTCCAATGTCTATATGAAAAATTAGTAAACGCTGTGTAAAGTACAATAATTGTGAACATACATTTTTAAAATATTCCAATAGCGTTTCAATATTACAATTCAAAATAGTAGGGGCGGCAAAAAGTACTAGCCTACTGGTGGCAAATGTGTAAATCCGCCACTGCGCCTACGGCACGCATCACATTTGCGCCCCTTCGTAAATTATCTTCTCGGTCTACACTGAGCAAAGCTAGGTCGCATAACCTTTCTTGACCAATTATAGCCTTCAATAACGAAGGTATTAATTTCAATTTGCTAAAAAAAACAGCTCACAACTTCCAATGCTGCAAAATTTGAATAGAAATGGGCAGATTTGGAAATATGCTTTCATCCCCATACTGCACAATAAATTCAAGTAGTTCTGCAGATTTCTTAGATATAACAGTATGAAATGGTTTATTGACACATTTTTTTTTATTTAATAATTGGCGACTTTTCGCGCCCCCCTTCGATAGGCGCCCAGGGCTCGTGCCCTTCGTGCCCTACCCTAGTTACGCCTCTGGACGCGCGGTAATAGAAACCGATTTCGCGTTCATATTATGTCACTTTTTGTTGGGAAAACCGGAAACCGCCCTCTGTCGGCGTAAGCACGCGTTCCGGTTCAGAGACAAAAAAAATAACAGAATTATAGACTATATCATAGATAACGAAATATACACATCTGGCTAGCCTTCCAAGAATCAGCTAATTACTTTTCGCAAATCTAGAAGGTAGCTCATTGCTTCGACTTAATTCAAAGATAATAAAATGCTGTGTATTCTTACCTGACTCTCAACAACAACCCCACACACGTGATTTCTCTGCTGACTACACCGCCCACAGGCCTTACAATGAAAGAAGGTTGGCTTCACACACCGTTTACAAACATCACAATGTTTGTACGTCATGCCGTTCTTACTCGTACACTCCCCACACTTGTGACAGTGGTTGTTGGACGTTGAGACATAGAATTTGCACTTGTTACACATCTTGTAGTTACTGTCGTTGGACAAATCAATGGTCCGTAGTGGCAAGTTGGTGAAGAAGCGAATTGGTGATGCGAATTTCCTACCGTCTTTTGTCTTGTTTAGGAATTTCTTGTGGTTTGTGTATTCAATCTGGAACAGAGATCATGATTTGTATTACCGCAAGTGTTGTGAATTAGGTATAAAAAGGTACCATCTTAAGTTAATTATGACAGAAGCTACAATGTTGGGCATTTTTTGACATGGGAAAAAACAATTGAACTCGCGACACCGTTACCGACACCTCTGTACATAAGTTAGTGGTAGTTGAGCTTGATCAGTATACACTGAAGATTCAAAAATACACACGTAATTGTTCAAGTTTTCACTTCTGTCGGCACTCCCGGAGTGCCACTGTTTTTTTTTTTTATAAATATGAATGCCACCAACAAAAAACAAAATATCTTTAGTTTACTAAAAACCTTGAACAAGTTATAGCTACAAATACCTGATAGTCATGCATCTTGATCTCTGGCGCCATATTAGTAATATAAGGTTCGGAGAAGTACGGGAATGTCCACAACACTGGCAGGAGGCCTTCGTCAGGCTTGTCACAGATCTTCCTGTAGGAGTCTGTCAGTTCCTTCAGTGTTTGAACCAGTGGCTCCACACGACCTCCAAATGGAGGGTCCATTACTATGCAGATGCCTCCCTCACTGAAAGTGACAAGACGTTTGTTAGGTTTCTTTTGTTACATAACTAGTTTCATAATTTTACGATGAATTATTTACCAGTACCAAATACTAAATGGTACTTTGGACAGATACAGGCACAAATAAGCAAACTATTCTTTAAAATAATTTTGCATTTTTATGCCTTTAAATTATCCCATCATTGTCTTACATATTTTCAATTTTACAAAGCTGTCCTTATATTACCAGCATCGTAGAACTTACCGGGACTGCTTCAAGAATTTCTTGAGCACCTTCTCATCCTCATTTCCATTGAACATGTAATTATTGAACATGTTGTACCAGACAAACTTGTTAGGTGGGTTGAAGTTCTGGTGACGCTTGTCATAGTCCAAGAGGATGGAGTTAAAGTCATCCCGGGTCTGGGCTTCCTGGTGAATGGAGGGGGTGCCGATGCAGAGGATGTTACTGTAATGAAAATGATATCAATGGTATAGAGTGGGTAACACATAATTAGGTTGGAAAACAGAGCATTACTCTTCAATATTTTTCATTTTTAACCTTTTGACTGCCACGTCAAAAAAGCACGTGCCCTCGGCGCCAAGCGGCTTTATTTAAGAAAAACTCTGTCATGTAGTCGTGACCATGGGGTGCTGGGCACATTTTGGTTTGTCATCTATACATGACTGTGGCGGTCAAAAGGTTAATGTTAAATGTACTAGCACTAAATCCTACTAATATTATAAACTAGCTTCTGCCAGCGGCTTCGCCCGCGTGGAGTTCGTAAATTATCCCTCGGGAACGTAGCACCGAGACAAAAAGTATCCTATGTATTAATCCAGGTTATAAACTACCTGTGTACCAAATTTCATTCCAATCCGTTCAGCCGTTTTTGCGTGAAAGAGTAACCAACAAACATCCATCCATCCATCCATACTCACAAACTTTCACATTTATAATATTAGTAAGGATGTGAAAGTTTGTGAATATGTTTGGATGTTTGTTACTCAGTCGCAAATACGGCTGAACGGATTTGGATGAAATTTGGCACACAGATAGTTTATAACCTGGATTAACACACAGGATACTTTTTATCCTGGTAGTACGTTCCCATGGGATAATGTCCGAAAAAGAGCATTATCCTTTGAACATAATGTATATTTCAACATTTAAATTACTATGTATTTGATTGACTGCAAGTATAAATATTTACCTGATGTTATTATTCTTGAGTATCCCGAAAACAGTGCTAACAGAATTCTTAGTGAACATGTACTGTGCCTCAACTGAATCATTCTCCAACATCGGTAGCCATGTTGTGGGGTGGGTTAGCTGGTCGTCTGTTAATGGAGTGATGATCCTGTGGTCCTTGGCATGCTTCTTAGAAGGCTTTGAGACTAAGTAGAGCTCCTCGCATGTGTTGCAGAAAGCTCGGTCAACATAGTGACTGGATTTTACCTAGAATAAAAACATTGATATTTATTTTTAGTGATTTTTGATTAACATAAAGCTAGGAGAGAGAGGAAAAGTGAACAAAGTGAGTATTTTTATCATTGTTTTCAGTTAATTCATAATATAACTTATTAATATTGTGAAATATTGTTTACATCTTTCCATTCCGTCCCGCAAATTGAGTTTTTACAATTAAATTGATGATTGATGATAATATTTCACCAATTGTAGATTTAATTTATGTTAAATAGGTTGTTTATAATCAAAAACTAACCTCACTAAAGTTACTCCATGCTGCTGTTTTATCAATCTTCGGAATCAAACTGTAGTACTTCTCATTGCGTTTTCTTACACTTTCCTTCTGCCAATCTTCTTCGTCGATGTGTACTGTACATTCCTTATTCCTACACGAGGCACAAGCGAAATATCGGCCTTTTTCAGTAGAAAATAACAACGTAGGCCCATGCAAACATAATGGATGTGAAGTTACATCTTCTATAACCACTTCCACGGGTAATGATTTCTGGGTATTGGTGTCGTTTGACTCTAGCTTGCGTTTTCTAGGCATTTTGACGAATTTCAATTACTTTATTGTTAAAATTTTAAGGAATTCAGTGTCTAAATAACACACGTGAAAATGACAAGAAAGAACCTTCCTATATGTCATGTCACGTTGACAAAAGTATGTTCAGGGTTGCAAGCACACGGGCCACACGGTGACAATATTTATGCAGTTTTTAGATGATTCAGTGGGTACATTATTAAAAGATGATTGCTACGGTCGATATCAAAACAAAAGATATCTTAATTCTTATCTGGAATATTTTCATTTTTACATCGAGGAGCTCTTGAAGTGCTATTTTTGGAGGCGCAATACTGAAAATGTATCCTTCGATTTTGCTTTCCGTTCAAAGTGCTCATAATATCGGAAGTTTTATCCGCAAAACAAACCAATTTTAATGCAGAAGTTTACTGTTTATTTTTAGTAACCGACATTCTCGATATCTTACTGTTTCTTAAAAAAGGTTGTAGTAGTAGCCCGATTTTACACTGCTGGCAATTTCGGCTGCACACCGGCGGCGTTCTATTGTGTCTTCTGACATTCTTTCGAATAATTTTCAAGAATTAGGTGACACATTTACAAAAAAACTAGTCAAAATGAATGGATTAGGGAGAACTGCTCAACGGGTAATACAAAATTGTGTTAAAACTACAACATTAACGGGTGCCTTAGTGTCCCGAGCACAGACACCCGTGAAACGTGATTTCACAAGAGGTATATGGCACATGAGCTGTTCAAAGAGGCTAGATGGAACTGCAGCATCGTCAACCCTTCTGCACAATCACTCTAACACATGCGGCTGCGGTTGCGGTTTGAAGGCGTTGCACACAAAAGGTAATTTCGACCTATTCTTTTTTTTACAATTTTGAGGTTATGTGGTTGCACCACACGCAAAGATCACGCCAGCATTTCTGTTGCTGACATAACCTGCCGTTTTATTTTTCGTCACACATTGTTTAGCATGGCTTTAATTCAATAAGCTATCGTTTCTCCAGATACGGAAATCGACTGTGCCAATCCTCATCAACTTAAACCCAAGCCCCTTGGTGAGTCCTTTCCTCTTTCCCATCCTATGCAACAGTTCTTCGAGATAAGGTAAGTTTCGTTAGCCTTTTGTTCACATGTTTCCATTTTTATCATTTAATTTATTAAACTAGATAGGTACTTCATCATTTTTATCTTACCATAACATTCTTTTAGAAATCTAGTGGATAGTAATAAAACCAGACAGATATAGATACCTAATTAGTTATTTATACTATTTAGTGTAGCAGCCGTGCATGGGTAATGTAGTACTGCCTATCCCCTACACTATTGCCACACTGCGTCCTCTAATCTGGAGAGGCGCGGAGCCAGTTGCAGGGGAGAGTAAAACCATGTTCACATCCAGGAACACGGACCTGTGTCTTGTTTCTTCATAAAAGCATGGGACATTAATAGCAGTATTTTACTTTAACTACAGTTAAAAGGGACCGTCTAAATGCAGAAATTATAGCCGATAGTCCTCATGAACATACATATTTGTACACAGGTTCTTATTGCAGGACTTCTGCATTGTGTCGTAATATCCGTTACGTCATTTTAAATGAAGTCATTATAAACAGTTTTGACTGCAATTATTTTATGAATTTTTGACTAGTCTCTGTGTTTGAGTTGGATGTAAATTAAATACGTTTTTTTTAATGGTCACTTGTAAAATAACCTCTTATTATTCAAACACTAGTTCTTAATAACATAACCAAAACAGCTAGGATCAAACATTCTACTTCATGCTTGACAAGCAGATACGTTTACTGGTATTGACAATGATAAAAATGTTAGATAAGTTTTTATTCCCTCTTTAGACAACTTAAGTAAATGTTGCATCATACTTATAGAGATGTTATCATTTATCACAAATACAAGTATTTTGGGGGCCGGTACTGTTATTTAAACATTATATGAGCCAGTTTTGAATTTGTATTACTTTAAATCCATTTTAATTTAAATATACACAAAGATGATTTAAAATTGTACTTACCATAATTATTTTAATGGCATACACTTTGCAGAATTTCAAATATGTATTTTAGAAAAAAAAATCCTTAGTTATTAGATCCATAGAGTATCCAAGTTAACTACACAAATTTTCCGAAAAGCAGTTCCCACTCACTGTAAAATATTTGTAGGAGAAAGAGAGCTGGTGGAATTTCTGACTGAGGAGATTGTGGCTGAACGCAAAGCACAGAAGGTGAAGGTGCTACCGCAGGAACTTGATGGCTTTGTCGTAGCCGGAGATGGCGCTGAAGTTGTGCTCTCCAAGAAACTCAAGGATGAACTGTAAGTATAGATTTCGAAACTTAAGGCTAAAAGATTGCCTATCAGCCCCTAGGTCATCACCATGATTTCAGTTTTACCAAAATGTTGTATCTTGTCAGCCCATGTGCATGCGCTGCCCACTCTCAGCGTTGTGCCAACTTTGAAAAACCAACCGAGTGCATCTCTAGCATATTCACAAAAGGCACTGTTGATTTTGTTATCTCTTAGCCTGAGGCCAAGCTTCAAAAATCAAGTAATAAAAACACTTGTGAAAATACGGACTCAGTGTGTACTTCTATATTTTTTACATCTTCTAGACTTCTAGATAGACTAAAGGTATTCATTCGTTAGAAATATCTACTGGCCTAAAGCTATTTTTTCTTAATGCTATCCCCTCACAATTGCCACGCTCGACGTCGCCACTCCATGGCATGCTCGGGTGCCAAGTGTGGGGTACAGTAACGCAGTCAAGTAGAATACCACTGAGCCACATGCCAGTAGGTATGGAACAGTACTGCTACAGTTACATCTAACTACTTTGTTTTTTTTTTTGAGGACACAAACTTTTCGTAACAACCTTATATTTTGCTAGACTCTTAGGGGCCAAGGCCCATATTTAATAAGCCAATCTCATTGCTGATTTACAGATTGTTTTAAATTATAAAACATCATTACAATCTCACATTAAGATTTATCTAAAACCAGCTTAAAAACCGTTACTCACGAATTTTGCACAGTCACACCATGAGGCCCTAAAATTATGTGAAGCAGTAAGATAAGCAAAGACTATTCTGAAGGTATCTTAGGCCACGCCCGCGTTGTTTTTTCTTACTAAATCGAACGTGTGCTCGCGCCGTTAGGGTGGCGAATTCCGGTTTTCCAAATAAATAAGCGCGTTGCAACGCTTTGGTAAGGACTCGGGGTCATACTTACAAATTACATATCTTTCCTACAGCATCAAAATAACCTTCAACGTGAACCATACGGTGGACTCCGAAGAGCTCGAAGGTGAGGTGCAGCCAGAGAAGCAAGAGTTTGCGGAGATGAGGTCACGGCCCCAGTTCGAGGTGGACATCGTGCGCGGAGACACCACCCTCGGCTTCACATGCTCCTACCTGCAGGAGCCGCCAGCAGCTAATGCGAGTGCTGATGAGTACAGTATGTATAGCTTCTTACATTATTGCAGCCGGCGTGCGTCTATGACCAGATGTATGAACCAAAAGAAAGGCACAGAAGTGTGTTCTGTAGTGTCTGTCTACCCTCACGGGAAATAGGCTGAGTTTATCATCCTACTAATATTATAAATGCATTAAACGCACACTATGTAGACAAGCATATTATAAGTTAGATGATTATATCGTAGACAAAAATGCTTGGCTTAATGCTGGTCGTGCTCCACAGCCACCTGGGCATACTAGTAAAAATTTTAATATTTGGAAGAGAAGCTTCCCTTTTTTAATTTTATCTGACATTACGAACATTTTTGTTCCTATTATTATAATTTTTGTGACATTACGAATATGTTTTATTTTTGCTTAACCAAGTGTTAGTTATTGAATACTTCAATATATATTAAACTAGCTTTTGCCAGCGGCTTCGCCCGCGTGGAGGTCGGTGTATTATACATATAAACCTTCCTCTTGAATCACTCATCTATTAAAAAAACCCGCATCAAAATCCGTTGCGTAGTTTTAAAGATTTAAGATACATAGGGATATAGGGACAGAGAAAGCGACTTTGTTTTATACTATGTAGTGATAGTGATGGGCGCTGTCGGTTGAGACTGGTCACCTCCTAACTTCCAGGGCTTATTTTTATGTTGTATTTAGAAGTGTTTGTATTTTTTTTTTTCACATTGTTCTCACATACAGAAGCAACAAGAATAATATTCCCAAGATTTTGTAATATTCAACTTGTTTTTAAAAGAGTGTCCATGGAGTTTCTTGTCCGTTCTTCTCCATAGAGATTTACGTTTTGGAATGGGCAAGTAGCTTCAACTTTACAACTGATCGACTTTTTGACAATTCAAAAGTGCCTGTAAATGGTTTAATTGAAATAAATGCTTTGAGTTTGAGAATGTGCAAGTTTGTGAACATGTTTGGATGTTTGTTACTCAATCACGCTAAAACGACTGAACAGATTTGGATGAAATTTGGCATACATATAGATTATTACCTGGATTAACACATAGGTTACTTTTTATCCCGGTTGTACGTTCCCGTGGGATAATTTCCGTACACGACGCGGGCGAAGCCGCTGGCTAAAGCTAGTAATTAAGAATTATTTATTTATTTTTAACTTCAATTCACAAACATACGTGTAGCCCTGGTCCTTGTACAAGGAGTTGCTGTATCACAAGAAGGAGACCTCTCAATCTACAGGGTATATAATAAAGAGACAGAAGATACTTAAGTTAATGTATATCCCCTCACAATTGCCACGCTCGACGTCGCCACTCCATGGCATGCTCGGGTGCCAAGTGTGGGGTACAGTAACGCAGTCAAGTAGAATACCACTGAGCCACATGCCAGTAGGTATGGAACAGTACTGCTACAAATATACCATTTCATCTCTAGATATTTGTTAGAAACAGTTCTTCCATGGAACTCGGGTAGAAGCAGCATTGTCTTCTTCATATCTATATTAGCCGTCATCTCACTGTTTGTCGAATTTCTAGACACGATATCCATCAAGGCTCCCATCAACGCTTCGGTAGAACAAATTTCTACGAATTTTTCTAGAAATTGTTCCGCCAGTGTTGCGTTGCGCCTGTCTGTGGGGGAGCCGTCATACAGTCCATCAATAATTTCTTTGGTACCTACTCTTAAATTCAGATTCACACAAGAACTTTCGACACTTATGTCCCTCATTCCTCTACTGCGGAGACCTCATCATTTCAGCGGAAAGACGTCCAGTGCTGGACATAGGCCTCCCCCAAGCACCGCCACTTGGAGTGATCCTTTGCTTTCCGCATGAGAGACGAGTAGAAAATTAACACGATAATGTGTGACCAGTGTGACCAGCGGGATGACGGCTGTACACATTTTATGGAAAACATACTGCTTATACTCAAAATAAATTAGATTAAAAATTGAATAATTTCCTCCCTAACAAGTTATTCATTCCGTATTTCTGTGTCCTTTGTTAACAGATGACGTGTTCGGTATCGACGAGCTGACAGTCTACAAGGGCGAGTGGAACGACAAAGTGTATGCTGTCGCTGGCGATGTGCTTGACGGGGTACGTTGTAACCAAACTACATGATATTAATATCTTTAAACATTGAAATCACTTGCACGACTATAATGCCTCGTCTCGCCGTTGGGCTTGATTTTTTGTTTTCGCTGGTATACGTAACTTTTTTTAAATTTACCCTAGTACAAAAATAGCTTAATGGCAAGAAGTGACCGTTAGTGATCCTATTCCCATCATTAGAGGATGACCATGTCACTTTTTGCAGCGATTTTTCGTATCGATTAATGTTTAATTGTATATTATTAAATCTTACTTCTAATATGATAGGGGAGTTGGTTGCGCCACTTCTTCTTCCCAGCTAAAGCACTAGGAAGTGGTGAAGGGTGGGCGTTTTGGGGGACTGTCTTATTTAATTTTGACGTTTAAAAAGTGCGGACAACAGCCTAGTTTGAATAAATTACTTTTGATTTTTGATACTACTATAATGCAAAAGTAAATTAAATTAGCATCACTATTATATTCATACTAAGATTCAAATTCGCCATAGCTTATCATGTTACTATGGCCTCGCGGCTAAACACGTCTACCGGTGAATCTATGGTCGCAGGTTCAATTCCGGGTCGCCCCATTTCTATGCCACACTTGATACTATACCACAAGTAGTTGTCAGGTGCCAAAATCGGGGTATATTAACGCATTGAAGTGAAGTCGATCTCGCAATATGTTTGTGGGATATTCATTGAAATGCTACATTTTTGTATGTGACTTATATTATAGTAACTATTTCAGATAAAAGCTCTTCTTAGAATGTTCTGTTGAACATTCTTCGACTGTTTTTTTTTTATTTTCAACAGGTTTAGATTTTTTTTTATTTTACTGCTATTTTTTTGGCCTACTTTATTTTATCAATTTGGTTTTATTTCACCAACTACAGATAAGTGCCGGTACTTATCTGGTCAAATCCCAGATGAGGTGAAGAATATCCTTTGTTTTTATTTTACGAATTTGTTTCATGTGTTCATTTTTACCTCCATATATTTAACCTTATTTTTTTCCTACCTTGCACAGTACCTTTACGACCTGCTGATGAACTTACTCGAGGAGAAGGGCATCAGCAACGAGTTCGTCAACAAGCTGTCAGACTACAGCACGGGCTACGAGCACCATGCTTACATCAACCTGCTCGAGACCGTCTCGCGCTTTACCATCGGAAAATAAACCACCTTACATCTTCCTTTTTTAAAATCACAAGAACATAGTGTCAAACTATAAAAGCTTATTGAAAATTCGACTATATGCAATGTTTCTAAATCATCCAACCACAATGCGCGGCCGTTAAAATGGCACAGAAAAACTAGAAATAACTCGCATTGTCTCTGTCACTCATACCTGTGTTACAGTCTCTTTCTAAAAACCCGTGTCATCTGGGTACTGTAGTAGGGTGTTATTATTACCCCTAGTATTTGTCTTTTATCTGAATTTAATAAGATAATGATTTTAGGTTTATTTTTATTTTATACAAACAACTTTATATAGTCGGATTGACAATGGCTGTATTTAATTACTGTCATGTAAAAGCCATGATTGTGAGTTATTGTGTATTTTGGGCCGAATTGTAGAAATATTTCTTGTTAGGTAGAGTACTCAAAAAATGAATTAACTCAGTTTTGTAATTGTTGACTGGTCCTAAAGATTATTTTGTAAATTTCAAACATACAACTCTAATATTTTAAATGAAGGAAATGTCGAACGACATTTAAAATATTATAGTCGTAAGGAGTGAAGCATTTATGCTGTAGCCAGCTTTAAAATAGTTTAGTTGTGTCATGGTGATGTTTTGTTTAATGTTAGTTATATTGTTAGTTATCTGAATTAAATTGTTCCAAATTTATTTTTTGTTTTTTCTTTTGACTCGTTAATCACTATTCACGATGTATTTATATGAACAACAGATAGAAGTCCTTGCATTGATCAATCAATGCAAGGACTTCATCTGTTGCAATATTGGAAAAAGGAGGCTATTCCGTTTATTCACTCTAAAAACCCACCTTTTAAGAAGCGGCATCATACATTTGGCCATGTGCTGCATCTTACGCGCGGCCAACATGAATGATTAAGAGCTTCGAGAGCGAGACCATTCTCGGATCAAAGACACAATTCTCGTTGGAATCCTGAGCGCTAAAGCGAGAAAATAAGGAATTTAATTTTTTTCGGGTTATTTCTTTGTCCCACGGTGGATACGCGGAAACGCATCTCTGAGAATCCACACCCTAATCCTTAGAGCATTTAACCTAATCCTATAAATTCCGTTTATCGAACATGGCCTTGGGGACCTATCTATTCAATAATATATATTATTATGATATGATATTATTTTCAGCCTGTTTTTTAGTTTTTTCTGTTTTTTTTTGTAGGTCTCCCTTTGTCCACTAAACTCGATCCTGGGCCATTATGGTGGACCAATCTCTCATGTAAACGTCAAGTTCGTCCCTCCATCTACGCCTGGCAGAGGCAGATAAAATGTCTACAGCGCCCTAGGCTAGCACCTCATCAGCGCCCCTCTAGTTGTCATCTTACGAATATTATAAGCGCGACAGTTTCCGAGGGTAAAGGGGCGCATTATTGTGTCTCTTTCACGCAACAACAACTTACCAGATTATGAAGAACTTTGTATGAAGGGAGCTTGTTCATTGAATTAACACAGGATAATTTAATTGCGGGAAGACTTTCCCGCAATTAAATTACATGTCACGCGAGCGAAGCCGTCAAATGACTTCAGCGGAAGGGCGCACACTGGTCCCAAATTAAAAAAAAGTGGACAATGATAGTAGACCGCTGATATTTTTTTTTATTGTTGATACAATGATAACAGATAAGGCAAAAAAATATTATTGTCCTACTTCAAATACTTTTCTGTAAAAAAAATATTTCTTTTTTTTTTTGTATGGGAGCGATTACATTTTACTCAATTTCTCAAAAACTTTAAGCGATGTCGAGATGGCAATCACATATGTTAGAAAACTAATAATTCTGAGTATTTGGCTCGAAGAAACTTATTGCTTATCTCTGCGTACTTTCGAGATAATAGTGACAGAAAATAACATTTTTTTTTAATGTTAATTTTTTGCTTTTTTTTAATCATAGCCTTACTTTAGCACATAATTATAATGTATGCGTAATGTCAAATAAGTAAAAAGAGACTTCTCTGTAAAAGAGGTTATGGGGGCTCACTAATGACTGAAAAGCTATGACCTTTCTGAAGGAGTACTTTCATCAGTTCTAAAAAACAATCAAAATGAAGACATATTAAGCTGCAAACATAAAGTTGAATATGTTCACAAACGATTCTGAAAAAATATTATGGTGAAAGATTAATATTTGGGTCTATATTCTCTTGAGAAATCTCTATTTCCTCGTTTTCCAACGAAAGCAATTCATTGTTCAAGATCAAAGCACTAGCCTCTGGAAACAACTGTTTATGTAAACGAGCAAACTTTGGTTTGATATGGCTGATGTAAGGATCTGAGCTAATTAGAAAGCTGTGGATAATGTCTAAATTAGTCTGAACTCTACCGATTTTTCTTGTATGTGCCATTCTAACATTCCGGAAATCTTTATTCCTCGCTTCGGAAGCTTCTTCGGAAAGCATGCCTATCGGAATAAAGGAGAAATTTTCACAAATATCAGCACCGTGTATCAACAATTTATGGACACTTGAAGGCATGTAATACCATGGATATAAGTTTACATATAGCATTGCTGTTTCTTTACAATATTCCCTAAACAAGTTGGTATTAATAAGTTGACCAGATGAAATTGTTTGTAAAATGACTGCAAATCTCTTGATTAAATCAGGGTGGATACCCGTTATTTCAGCAGATACTTCATAATTTTCAAAAAACCTTCTTGCCGTGTTACCGTCATTGGTTGTACCAAATCCCTGTTTTACTATGTCAATTAACAAACCAGTTCTTTCCCGGAATTCTTCTTGTGTCAAATTCTTTTTAATTTCTTTTAACAATTTATCTTCTTTTCGTGCAGCCCACTTTTTGAAGTCTAAGTTGTACGAAATGTGTAAAATACATTCCATACATCTTATCCACATATGAAGCGAAGACAGACCATATTTATACATATCTTCTCTGATGAGTCTTTTGGATACAAAGTCCAAGTCATTCATTTTGCTAGGTGGGGTATTGCAAATGTTACAAACAGCTGCAGAAGAAGTATTGGAAATCACAGTAGAAATTTTCCCATCAATCATAGTCATGTACAAATCATGTTTAATATCAAAATTATCTACAATTGTGGGAACAAGATTACGAATTTCTTCCTCTAAGGATGCACTTTCCTTCTTTATCAATTCATTTGTTTCTTTTGCAAATATAAAGCCAATTGGACGACAATAGTTTGTTGAAGAGGGAGCAGGATTTTGCCACAAGATAGTACCACTCTCTTCTTCCAAACGAAGCGGAACCAAACTAATCATGAAAACTGAAGAATCGTCAATTTTAGTGTCGGAGTGTGACTTTTGTTTATAATTACTTTGAGAAGATGACCCGTCAAAACCCCATTTGCTTATTAGTTTTAGCGATTTTTTGTCGGCAGAGTTGTGCTGAATTGTTTTTAATATCCTATTAGTTGTCAAATCTAGAAGCGATTGAAGTCTTATCTTAGCATCAGATTCAGTTACAGTTATGTCTGACTCTGGAGTATAACAAGTTTTTTTAGCTTCCAGGAGCTTTTGATAGGATGGAAGACCATACATTTTCTCTGAAGCAAGAATAGTTCTTAAATTTCGATATTGCCATTTTGACAAATTTGTTGAGGTGTAAAGCGCTAACGTTTTATCATCTGGTAAACACGGTTTGTCAGTCTTTTTAGCGAATAGTACATCATGTACCATCTCACATTTTTCCTTGTTTTGGCTGAGTTCGTTTAATATAGCTGCTAATTTTGTTTTTTTAGACTCTTTTAATTTGGCACATAAAGCATAAACTAATTCCTCCTCTGTGTGATCTAGAAGTGTTAGAGAACGCCTTTTCTTCTGTTTATCAGATATATCAACAAATGGTTTTTTACTTGTACCATAACTTAATTGATGAGTATCCACTTGCGTTTCGAAATTTGAAATTACTTCCTCGGCAACTTTAAAAATGCTGCTTAAATCGATATTTTGACATTTTGGCCAAACTATTTGGGATTGTAACCAGTCTGAATTTTTGTTAAGAAAGGTCTTTTGAGCTCTACTGGAAGCAGACCATCTTTTTGAGATATTACTTGAAAAATTACGACAAAATAATTTAATATTACTCAAATCTTCGGAAGACAATTCAACACCAATACGTTCAATAAGGGCATTAAATAAAAATTCGACATTTTTAAAACCACCTCCTGATTTAAGAACAACGTATAAGTCTAAGTTGGTGACAAATGCGGACATATTATAATTTTAAGGAAAATTGAAAACAAATTAGAATCAAAGATATCAAAGACAAAGTGACTTTGATTTTAACAAAAAAAATTACGAAAACAAATTCGACGAAAGAAAGACAAACAAAAATTATTTGATTTTAAAATCCAAAGATTCAAAATACAACAATAACAAAACAAACAAACAACAAGAATTTCTTCAAGCGCACAGAAAAAATAAGGACACGTCTTATCGCAACCACATTTAGTTGTACACTGAGTGAGGTGTACGCGCGCGATTCGTGACCGTATTACGTTACGTCATGAGAGGCGGCCATCTTGTTATCCCGGCAAACTCGCGTCGAAGCTCCATTTTGCTGGCCAGCGGACCTATTGCGATATGAGTAAGGCTATGATTAAAAAAAAGCGAACAATTAACATTAAAAAAAATTGTTATTTTCTGTCACTATTATCTCGAAAGTACGCAGAGATAAGCAATAAGTTTCTTCGAGCCAAATACTCAGAATTATTAGTTTTCTAACATATGTGAATGCCATCTCGACATCGCTTAAGGTTTTTGAGAAATTGAGTAAAATGTAATCACTCCCATACAAAAAAAAAAGAAATATTTTTTATAGAGAAAAGTATTTGAAGTAGGACAATAATATTTTTTTGCCTTATCTGTTATCATTATATCAACAATAAAAAAAAATATCAGCGGTCTACTATCAATGTCCACTTTTTTTTAATTTGGGACCAGTGTGGGGCGTGTCAGACTTTTACTGACTAAAACCCACTCGTGTTCCTTCAGTTGCCTGTGTGCCAGGGTCGACGGTATCTCTTTCGAACAATCCGCACCCCTGGTAGGCATCGGCCCTTGCGGACCCCATCAGTTGGTGATGACATCATTTTGAGGCGCGCGTAGAACACAAACCGCCGTCGACCCGGGCTTGGTCCTTACCGGACAGCGAGCTATCCATTACTCGCCGTCCGCAAGGCCGCGCCTACGGTGGCCGGGAAACAGCCTGGGTTTCCCGACGCCCAAGGCGTCTCCTGCGGCAGCTAGGGCCGTGAGGGCGCATATACTGCCTCTCCCTCACGTGCGCCGCCTCCCTTTTCGCGAGCATCACTGCTTCGCAGAAGGAGGTGACGGCTACCCATGCACTCTCGCTCCGTACCATGGCCTGGACCAGCGCCGGACTTGAGAGATCGCCTGTACGAGGACACGGTGGTGCTCCGCCCAAGCCGGGCAGACCACCGTATGCTCCACCGTGTCCTCCGTGCGATCTACGCAATGGAAACACCCGGGTGTTACCTCCAGCCTTATGCGAAACAGAAACCTCCCGACCACAGAGTACTTTTTTATAAACTCCCGACACAACCGTGTCCGGTAAGGACCTGCGTCAGGCGGAAGGTGAGGACGCCGTGGCGCCTCTCAATCCACACCTCAAAGAGGGGACTTACCACCGCAATCAAATTCTTTATTCTTCGTGTCAATTTTTTATTCGAATTTTCATATTTTGTAAGCTAAAAATTATGTAACAAATTTCGTTTAATTCCCAATTGATATCAACTTGGTGATATTACTCCTACGTTGTCTTTTTTTTTTCAATTAAAGTTAGTTTTATTTTAATATTTTTTTTTTTGTTTAAGTGGGTGACATTGTCTGAGAATGGCCTTAAACTGTAACAATTATAGAATTAGAACCTGATATTTTTTAATTGACTAGCCAAAAGTATCTGTATCTCAAAAATAAAAATTATAGTATAATTATTGTAATGTCAAAGTTCTCGTTAATAATTTATAAGTTTCAGTAAATAAAAATTATAAAATAAAACATAATGATCTGCAACCAAGATAATAATTTGTTTAGCCAGGTTAATATTCACTCGCTCCGGTACCTACATCTATTTATTCTAAAATAGGTAGTCATGGCAAATTCGACTTGTTGCTTTAGGCTGCTCTGAGTACATTTGTTTACTAAACATTTACGTGCTTGTTTTTTTGCTCCGAACTCTGTTCCAGGTAAGTTTAATATATAGATATAAAAATACATACTCCGACCAAGGTGACTAAAACTTTTCAAATTTTCTGAAATAAAATAAATACCTAGTTTTCATTTTGTTATGTTTATTGATTTTTTTTTTTTCGTTAAAAAATTTCCACGTGCGCCCTTTTGTAACCTCGCGCCTGTGGCACGTGCCTAGTTTGCCTTATAGATAATCCGCAATTGAGGCCTGGGTCTTCCGCGATGCCGTTGGACGTTTTCAGGGACCCATGCTGTGATGGTCTTAGCCCACAATGCATCCGATATGCGGCAAACGCGTCCAACCCAGTCCCATTTGAGCTTGGCTGCTTTTTGGGTGACGTCTGCAATTTGTGTTTTAGAGCGCAGCATCGTGTTCCATAACCGATCGGTTAGTCGAAATCCGAGGATACTACGCTCCATCGCTCGCTGGGAAACCTCGAGCTTGGTCCTATGCTGAACTGTCAAAAACCAGGTTTTAGTGCCGTATGTAAGTATAGGGAGAATGCACATGTTCGTTAATTTGCGTTTATGGCAAATCGGAAGATCTCCTTTCATACGATGTGATAAAATTTATCATAATAATTTCTATTTTTATTATCATAATCATAACATAATATAAATTGCTGCGGGAACGTTAAAGGCTGATTATGCTTATTAAGATTAACGCTTGAACTAGAAATCGAGGAACTACTCCTGGTCGATAAGTACGTACGCCTCACTCAAACATTACGTTAAGGAGGCATGCGTATTGCGTACCCAACCGTAACTGCAGAAGCAGAGTATTTACAAGTACCTACTGCAGAACAAATGTTGCAGCTAAATCTCTGATTGATGTGCTGTGAAAAACTATATATTTTTGTTAGTTTTAATATAAGACAGCGGACTGATTACATAATAGATAAAAAAGGAACGATAGTCTCGGTTTTGTTTATAGTTAGCTCATAGTCAGAACGTTGATTAAAGTTAAGAATGTTTAAACGTCAAAAATGTTTGGTTAAACAGCTCGCTAATCATTACTTAACTTTAAGCAAAGTTTTTATATAAATGGGTGATTGATTGTCCAAATATCCCGCGCTTTCCGATCTCGAATGTGTGCTCACAAATAGTACATACTAATTCCATGGCCCGCAGTCAGCTGACAGCTGTTTGTTTCGTTGTTCGCATTCGTTCGCAGATAGCATTCTCAATCAGCCAGCTTACACAGTTGTTCGCTGTTCCATGAATTTGTCATGACAACGTATCTCCATCTCTTTCCTAAACATTGATTCGCTTTGAATTTGCTCCTTATCACGTCAGTTTAAAAAAGATAACAATGTTTTTGTGCTTCCGACATAAAAATCACCATGGCCAATCAGAAATAGTCTTAATTTGAGCTTAGAAAACGAGCTTACAATCAACCAATAGGAATGCTGTATAGCAACCACGTGAAGTTCGTGCGAATCTTCTACTGCCGCGCCGCTGTGACATATTCGGCGAGCGAACTGAGCGAAGTAATTGAGTTGAGTTTTCATTTATCTCGGCAAAATGGCTGACGCATCTTCGTCGGCGATGCGCTCAAAGAAAATACCCGATAATTTGTACGAGCTGTGCCTCACGAATTTAGTGAACTATTTGCAGAAAGCTAAGTGCGACAGAAATGTGCTCGAAGGGATTCCGGACACCGTCCGCATGGATGTTTATTACAAGGTGAGTTATGCCACACTTAGTTCGTCTTCCTCTTATCGATAAAAAATAAAGTGCACAGTGAGTATACCGTTATTATTGTCAGTTAATGTAGCTGTTGGCGATAATATCGTTATCAGTGGTGAATCGATATAGGTGTGTTTAGGAATTATATTTAGGTAGTTCGTTTTGGGCAGTGACCGTGAACGTTTAGTCAGTGCGTGTATTCGCAGCTAGTCACTTTCACTGCTACACCGTCACAAGATCGCTCTTTGTTACGAAACACGTAGCTGTGCATCGCCAGCGTGTGTCGATATCAATCTGCCCACTATTGTATTTCATACGACCCATAAATGTCCAATTTGTTGCTTTGTGTAGCAATAAAAAATTGGATTGCAAGCGACTGCTCAAGTAACCGCTTCCTTGCACATAACGTTGGCTCAATACTTTAATCTGTACGTCCAGACGACAATAATGCGATAGTATTCACTCGCTTTCTGCATCTTAGTGCATAACGCATTTAATGGGGGTCAAACTAACCATAGTTTGTTTGACCCCCAGTAGGCACTGATAACGTGTAGTCTATGATGAACAATAATATTTAGATGTAAAGGTGCTTTGTTCGATCTAACAATTGATAGAAATGGCTCACAACTACAGTTTAGCAGTTATCTCCTATTATTTACATAAATGGACGTGTTGCACACTGACATAATCCCGATAGCGGCGTTAATAATCATTTGATCTGATTACGTTTTTACTGTCTAGCATTCAACTGGATTGCTTAATTTATTCGGCAAAGATGGAGAAATGTTTTTTTATCGAACAGGTTTTACGAAAACCCATGTAACATTCTGAACTATCGTTTTGTAATGAAACATTCGCATAAGTACTAAATAATCCAATAAAAGTTTGTATTTATAGTTTCGAGCCATTCATTTTTCGGATAAAATCAGTCTTTCTGATTTCAAAACCAAAATAGAGCAGGTGCTTTTCACGTACTACAATATACCTACCTACCTATAATCTAAGGAAAAGTGTCAGTGGAAACTCAGAAAATATATAATTCAAGGAAAAGTGGCTCTACCATTACGACGATTATAAACATTACATAGAAATAAAACAATTGTTTAGTATAAATTGCATAATATACTTTGCTTTTGCATAATACATTAAATAAAAATATTTTAATCATAAAATGTAAATGAGAACAAGAAAAACATAACACTAAGTTCTGATAATACTTAATATGTAACAGTATTATTAATTCGTCAGGTTTACGTTATGTTCACAATCCTATTAATATTATAAATGTGAAAGTTTGGATATTAGATGTTTGTTACTCAATCATGCAAAAACGTGTGAACGGATTTGGATGAAATAAGGCACACAGATAGATTATAACCTGGATTAACATAAAGGATACTTTTTATCCCGATGCTGCGTTCCCGTGGGAAAAAATTACGACGTTCACATGGGCGAAGCTGCTGACAAAAGCTAGATATTTAATAAATCTCCAACCTTCTATGGTAGTCATCAAGTAAGTATATTTACCATACCAGTTGGCTTTGCACATGTGAATAAAATTACACTAAACAAAACAATACCACAATCGTCTTCCTGCCTATCCCATTTTACTTGCAGTCAGCGTAACATGCTATGTTCTTTCATTCTCCCCTGACAACAGTCACACTATTGTTCACTCTCCTACTCTTTCTTTATTTTTTTCTCCTCACACTATCTATCCATCTTTTCTTTGGGTTAAGAAACAAACAATCAGGTCTTATCAAATTAGGAAATCACTTCCTATTAGGTAAACAGTAAGTTTACCTTTGTAGAAAATATAATTATCTAAATAGCTGTTGGACCACTTTAATTATTATTCATTAGAAACAAAACCATCTTTGTTACCGTGTATGATAAAACAAAATTTATAAATTTTAGGTTTTATTTACAAAAAAGTATCAGCAAATGCTCAGCATGGGAACATGTCTAAGCTCTTTCTTTCTGAAAAATATGCTTGAGCAATACATATACATATGTATAAAAAAACTGAGCCTTGGCGATTTACATGAAATAAGGCTCCCAACACACATTTGATGACGGCGCCTTGTGTTCCATGCGCGTCTCAAAGAGATGTCAGCATCAACTGATGGAACCCGCAAGGGCCAATGCCTGTCAGGGTAGTTCGAAAGAGATACCGCGGCCCCTGGCACACAGGCAACTGAGGGAACACGGGTGGGTTTTAGTCAGTAAAAGTCTGACACGCCCTCCTGCTCCACCCAGGGCGGGAGAAATTATTTGATAATTTCCCACCCAAAAAAAAACGTTTGATTTTAAATAAAATTGAGAAAAACGGAAAAGAGCGGAAAATTATGCCATGCGTTTTGGGAGAGCCGTGCTTCAGCTATAATCTGAACAGCAGTATATAAAAGTGGAATGTTTTACAATTCAGGTCATTTTTAAACAGCCATGAAATAAAACCTTCAAAGCCATAAATAGTATTTTTACCAGTTATAAATAATACTTCTCTGTTAATATAAATAACTGACAAATAACAATATTTTTAAATACTTAAATGAGTTTGAGGAAAAGATCTGGCATCCACAGTTAAAAACAAGGAACATAAATATGGGTAATTAATGAACTATGTTTGGTATTAACACTGGCGGCGACTTTTACGATGTTGGCTAAACAATACAATGTCATACAGTGTACTGCCTCCATTGAGGAATCAGAGGTTATTTACGTTCCGATTTTTTATTTATTTCGTCAAGAAAGTATATTTTTTTATTAATAGCCTTCCAAGGTTGTAAATCATTCGAATATCAATAGTATTTTCGTATAGGTAGTTCGAACCACTGCACTCGCCGATATAAATTGGTATCAGGACCACGTAGGTACAGTCATTAATACAAACAGAGTGTTCAAAATGATCTAAACAACTATGAGAATTAAATATGAACCCAATGACACAAGGAGTGTTTCAGAATGAAGACAGTACACGACAACTGTCATTATGACAAAAACTTTATTCAATTGAAATGTTTAATTTTCTTAGTTGTTGAGATCATTTGGGACAGTCAGTTCGTCCCGATATTTTTACACGCTGACTGTAAAAGAAAATAATCTGAATTTGTCGGTTCAACAGTACCTGACGATGGACGTAAGTGGGTACTCTAAAGTAGTATTTGAACGAATTTAACGGGCGATTTATTCGAGCGACAACTTGGGTCGTCCAATCGTCCGAAAGCTACTCAAGAAGTCAGGACACAATATCCAGCTACTCAACAACAAAAAAACTCGAAGCATATTTGTCAATTAAACCAATTACAGGCACTTTTGAGTAGGTAGGAGTCGGTCAAAAAGATGAAGCTAGTTGCCCGTTCCAAAGCGTAGTAGGTTCCTATGGAGAAAACCGGGCAAGGAACTGGTTGAACACTGTTTTTAATCAAAATATTTGTAACCTTATTTCACATTACATTATACATGTAAGGACAACGTAAAAATGAATGCACGTTGAAACCGTCTATAGTAAACAATTTAAAATTTAAATAAACCGTGGCAGCTAAGAGATCACTAGAGGGGCAATTCTCGTAATTCCATATAATTTTGACAAGTTTTTGACATTTGTTTCTCGCCGAGATGAGACTGACACTAGATTTTGAACGTTTTTAATTACGAGAATTGGCCTTCTGTCACTGTCGTTCCGCTTAGGCACAAACATGACGTATACATCAGCATTATTCAGCTCAACCATTTTGAAGTGAACGAAATGACCAACACACGCAGAAAACAGAAACTACAATGTCACCCGCAACTTCGCTATAGATAAACTAATCTCTCTCACCATCGTCAGATAGTGGTATTTATCTAAGTTATCAACTGAACACAGTTCAGTGTGAAGGCTATCAGCGGCATGACGCTACAAGTTACAACCAACAACAGTAGAAAATATACGCAACTGCAACAAGCTACATAAGCATCTTATAACGTTCCCACTGCTGGTACATTGGCCGCCTCTCTATGAGAGCGAGTGGGCCGTAATCCACCACGTGGACCCAGTGCAGCTTGGTAAATGTCACGTCTTAGATTTTTTGGTTCTAGGACATTTTCGACGAAGTTTTCCTTCACTAAATGAAATGAAATAAAATAGAGAAAGTGTGTTCGAACACACGACCTACAACAAGTATGTCGGGGCCGCTACATCATCAGCTACCTGCCTTCTCCCAACTACGTGTGGTCGGCTTTCAGTTCAACTGGATGCAGCTGAATACCACTATTTTTCATCTCCACAAGCCAGTTACTGGTCCCGATGGACTTTTTGGGCTTTTGACTACCTGTAACGACTGTCGAAGATCTACTAATAACAGCCGGGACCACCGCACTATGGAAAATGGTAGAACAAGCGCATATCAAAAATGCTTTATACGAATATCATAATTTGGCTAATATGGCTATTCTTTTAGGTTTTCTAATAGTCAAATTATAATATTCATTACGATTTTTTTTCTTAATACGCGAAATTATTATTTTTTTTCTTAGATAGAAATACATAGAAAACAGAAGTGCCAAACTCAAGTCTTTGCGTATACATGTTTCAATACCATATTGTGAAAAAAATACTTGGTACAGATATGCAGTATTATACATTTTTAGAAAGGTTATTTTATGCTTTTTGCGATACAGCTTAATGATTTTAAAAGTAAAGAAAAATATTTCAGTAATTACTTAAAAAGTGACATACCTTTTTTTTCACTTGTATGTTTTTTCGTTGAAGGTTTTCAGTATTACCCACGTTTGCCCAAGCGCTACTTTTGCGTCGACTAGTAGTCTAACTATTCATAAATAGAATGCAAAGAAAATCAGCTGCGGATATTTGCGGTTTTAGAAGATATGAGAAAAAAACTGATAAAAGTCAGAACCCGAAAATTAGTATCTTTTGCGGTTTACCACTGACACCATTCACATGAACAATATAGAACTTTTTGGATATTTTCTTCATTATTTCGTGATAACAAAGGGACCTTATCAAATTTGCACTCGGTTTGCGTGGGAAATTACAAGATAATAATGATGTAGGTACCAATTCGATATTGTAAAATGAGTATTTAAAGGGAAGCAAAAACTATTCGAACCATCTACATCAGTGTAACTTCAAGTGAAGCAAATCTCATCTACGCCTATTATTTCTGCAGATTGTGAAGTGTTAAAATGTCTTCCTTCAGCTGTACCAAACGAGACTTCATAATCCCCTATATAGAGGGCGGCAAGACCATGGAATCATTATCCAAAGTTTTAGTGGAAAAGCTGAATGTTTCTGAAAACAACTTGTGTTTTATAATTAGTGACATACAAAGGCACATTCTTCCTATTTTCAACAAACGCTGGGCCCTGGCATCTCGGAAAAAAGAAACATTTTTACAGAAGTATTGTACTTGGTTGGACTCAAGGTATTCGTTAAATTTACCGGATTCTGAACAATATTCTACGCCATCAACATCTGGCCAACGAGGACGAGCATGCGTGGCTTATGGAGACTCCTCAGAATCTACCAAGAAGAGGAAAAACACTCTTCTACTCCAAGACTATGGCTTCGAGCATATAAAAAACGCCTATCTGCAGGGACTACGGGCTTTACGTGAGTACACAGAAGCTCATCTTGTCGAAGAATTAAGAACCGCTGACACTCAAAAGAAATTAGATATCTCAAGTAAGTGGAACGACTCAGACCAGATGAAGATTCTTTCCGATACGGAAGCATTGAGTGCTTTTATAGATTTAGATCTAACAAAAGCACAATATATGTACCTGAAAAACTTAACCAACGAACGAAAGTGTTGTATATTCCCGCCTTACTACAAAATACAAGAAATAAAAAGATCCTGTTATCCACCATCTTCTACAATCGAAATCACGAATACTTATGCTAAAGTGATTAATATACAAGATTTATTGGATCATACTGCTGCTAGAATTTTAAAAATCGATTCTGTTTTCCAAAAACAACATAGAACATTGATCCTTTATTCTAAATGGGGATGTGATGGTTCATCTGGTCAAAGCCAATACAAGCAAATACTTGCAGAAGAGTCAGAAACAATTTCAGATGCCAATTTGTTCATCACTTCATTAGTCCCCATCAGATTAGTTGATGTGCAATCGGGATCCGTTGTTTGGCAAAATCCGGTACCTTCATCTGTCCGTTTTTGCAGACCCATTTCTATTGAGTTTTGTAAGGAAACTCCAGAAAAAACTAAGGCAGTTGTTGATGATATTAAAAAACAAATTAGGGCTGCACAAGCATCACTTATAAACAAAGATGGTGTTGTAGTAAATGTGAAGCATGAACTATTTCTAACGATGATCGATGGAAAGGTGGCTCAGGTCCTTACAGATACTCCATCTGGTTCCACATGCACGATATGTGGGGCTACTCCACGGCTAATGAATGACCTATCGAAAGTAACTGCCAGACCCGAAAACGAAAACGCCTACCAATACGGATTGTCCACCTTACACGCCTGGATTCGCTGCATGGAAATGATATTGCATATTTCCTATAATCTTTCGTTTAAGACTTGGTCTGCTTCAACTGAGGAAAATAAGAGATTAAAAAAAGAAAAGAAAGAAGTTGTTCAAAAACGTTTCAGGGAGGAGTTGGGATTAATCGTCGACAAACCTCGGCAAGTTAGCGGGAATACGAACGATGGCAATACCGCACGAAGATTCTTCTATAATAGCACTTGCTCATCGGAAATAACAGGTGTAGATGAGGCATTGATTAAACGCCTATACATTATCTTGCAAGTTCTTTCTTCTGGAATGATGATCGACCCTGAAAAATTTGGGGAATATGCAATAGAAACTGCAAGAATCTATGTAAGTAATTACGATTGGTATTATATGCCATCCTCCGTTCATAAAATACTCATACACGGGCAAAACGTTATCAAACATTTTGCGGTGCTTCCTATTGGACAGCTATCGGAAGACGCACAAGAGTCTCGCAACAAAGACTACAGAAACATACGACTTCATCATGCCAGAAAATGTTCCCGATCTGCTACAAATGAAGATGTCTTTAAAACGCTTTTATACACGTCAGATCCATATATAACAAGTTTGAGAAAACCGTACGTAAGAAATGTGAAAGAACTTGAAGAAGAGGCACTAAGTCTTTTAAACGTGGCACCTGAAAGTGAACCCACATTTACTGACCCTGATCCTGAAGTGGTATAAGTTAAAAATAATATTTATATTTAGTTATTACTTATATTTGTACCTAGCTACATCATTTCCTGAAGCCAGAGTATAGGATGTACCTATTAGTAATATGATTTTAATTTAGTATTTTTTTTTCATATATATATATTTTGTTTACTTTGCTTGTTGTAATTAACCATGGTTTAATCTTTTTAGTCATTATAAACTTGTATTCCACTTGAAATAAATTTTTAACTATTTTTTTCGTGATTTTTTCCCATTTTTTTCATTCTATGCAAAAAAAACATACATAGATATACAAGAAAACCCTATAAACTACACATCGTTCGAATCTCCGAACCTTGCTGCATATTTGTGCCAAATTTCATCACGATACAACAAAAATTCATGAAGTTACAGATTTTTGATCCGATACCGACCTATATTTTCCATAGTGCACCGGCTTAACGTGCGTTCCGAGGCACGGAGAGATTGGAGCATGGAGAGATTATGTATATCATCATGAGGTGAATATTCTCTCAAATCTGAATAGACCTCAAGCATAATGACATTGAAATCAAAGCCTTTTTGCTGCACGTTGTTAAGTTCATCGGTGCAATGTGACGACATTGTTATTCTGACCCCTCAGACAACCGCGATGTGTGTCAATCAATGACGAATATATGTATGCATTACATTTGTTTAACAATACATATTAACATGTGCATAGGTAAACAAAACAACTGTTCATACAAATTCACACCACGTACATTTCATGTCAGAAATGTCACATTTTGACAGTTTCCTACTTCGTGTATGTGGGGTGTGATTACGATGGGCAATTAGCGCCAAATGCACCAAACTGCTGTATCATATTCTAAGGTGTCTCATCTGAAAATCCGTTGATTCTCCTACACTACACCATGTCGATCTATGGCATAATGCACCACCTCAACTGAGCCAGTGATTATTAGGCATTTAGGGTCTATTTGTTGCGTCTAAACTGAATGTCAAAAGACCTGGGTGCGCGCAAAATGCTGCCATATAGACGCCACAAAAATAGAACAAAATTAGTCTGGAAGCCGACCCCAATAAAGTTCAGAAAAGGTTAGGCAGAAAGGCATTTCAAAGGGGGTATAGGGCTACGAACCATGCAGCAAAATGCCGTTAAAAACTCAACATCGACGACCTAATGGCAACTGAGTCAATCTGATTAATGACGTTTGCCGTGGCAATTGCCCGTATAAGAGCGGCCTTAGACATTAGCCAATGTTTTATTTAGTGGAATAACAAAATGGTATATGAAAAATGTATGCGTTTCCAATAATCAACCATTGTTTTGTGTTTGAACAGGTGTGTCAGCGAACTCATTGACATCACTAGTTCACTTAGTCACCATAGGTGAGGTTATTGTCACATAAACATTTATTGGTCGTCCTGGGTGACGATGGTATCGATTCAAGCATTCTCCTAGGGCCTAGGGAACTTGAACCATCCTTTTGTTTGAAGTTAATTATAGTAAGGCTTAGCAATAGCTTTAAGCTGATCTGTATGTGTAACTGTTAAAGCTTCCCAGGCTGATTCCCGGCCACCGTAGGCACGGGCTTGCGGACGGCGAGTAATGGGTACCTCGCTGTCCGGTAAGGACCAAGCCCGGGTCGACGGCGCGTTGTGTTCCACGCGCGCCTCAAAGAGATGTCAGCAGCAACAGAGGGGCCCGCAAGGGTCGATGCCTGCCGGGGGTGCGGGTTGTTCGAAAGAGATACCGCCGCCCCTGGCACACAGGCAACTGAGGGAACACGGGTGGGTTTTAGTCAGTAAAAGTCTGACACGCCCTCCCGCTCCACCCAGAGCGGGAGAAGTTATTTGATGATTTCCCACCCAAAAAAAAAAAAAAAAAAAAACTGTTAAAGCTTTCGTAAGTCACCGAGGGCGAGAACTATCAGAAGATCAATTCTCGTAATTAGAAGTGTTCAAAATCTAGTCGCCATGCGCCAGCGACAATCAAATGTCAAAAACTTGTCAAACATGTTGGGAAACTCAAGGTATCTTTGACAGATTGCGTCAGAGATCAGACTGTGAGGGTAAGGCCGTAGATTTTGCCACTTTTTGAATGAAAAATTTGTCCCAAATTTTGATTGCTCTTAAAAAATATAATGCTTGGTAAATTGCAATGAAAAAAACATATTTTGATTACGTTATTCTTAAACTCATACAATGTATTCTTAAAGTGAATGTAAGTCATACATTTTATAAAATACAATGAGTTAAAGCTGTCTAGACCCCCAAATTTCGTCAAAAACACGGTGTCTTTTTGGTTCGGCCACACATTTAAAGCTACAAAACTTTATTTTTTTCTAGTAAAAGTCTTACTATTTGTGACTATCTTAAATGTCTAAATGTTAAGCTGCTCTATCGTGGTTTTCATATCTTTAATAATGCGATTTTCATTGAATTATCATTATTCAAACATTTGTCTCCATATTTTTACTTGTATGTTACTATTTTCTATGTTACCAAAGTTTGGCTTCTAGTTATTTAAAACAGATAGTGGTAGTTTTTAGTAATTTTACTAGCAAAACTGACAGTATAGGGAACGCATTAAAGAAAAAAAAGATGCCATTTTGCCGTCTCTGGAGTGTTGTCAAACTATACACTTGTGTTTCGGCAGTGGATTTTTATTGTGAATTTTGGCGATTTCGAAGGTAAATAACAGTTTTTATTTCACAACTCTTACATATTACTATGCGCGAGTGACTAAGAAGTGCGTGATTATGTGTCTTTGTTTCAAATTCGGCTCGGTTTTGAAATTGTGCCTATTTATAATGTTGAAAATTGCGCTTATACGTTGCTTCTATGTAGCTTCTATGTTACAAGTAACGTTGATTGTATGTTCTGGTAACGTTGAAGTGTTGTAAAGGTTTGTGCATATCGTAGATTATTATATTTTTCGTTTTACACGGCAAGGTAACCCTTGTAAAAAAAAGTTCTTTACTAAGTATTATCCTATTGGTCGAGGTTTTTACCAAGTAAAGTAGCGTTTGTAAAGTTCAAGAAGGCTAATAATTCACTTACTGGCACATAAAATACATAATCACTTAAGTTTTTTTTTTTGGTAGGAAATCATCAAATAACTTCTCAAGCTCTGGGTGGAGCAGGAGGGCGTGTCAGACGTTTACTGACTAAAACCCACCCGTGTTCTCTCAGTTGCCTGTGTGCCAGGGACCGCGGTATCTCTTTCGAACAACCCGCACCCCTGGCGGGCCCCATCAGTTGGTGCTGACATCTCTTTGAGGCGCGCGTGGAATACAACGCGCCGTCGACCCGGGCTTGGTCCTTACCGAGCTACCCATTACTCGCCGTCCGCAAGCCCGCGCCTACGGTGGCCGGGAATCAACCTGGAATTCTCGACGCCCAGGGCGTCTCCTGCGGCGAGTAAGGCCGTCTGGGCGCATAAACTGCCTCTCCCTCAAGTACGCCGCCTCCCTCTTCGCGAGCATTACTGCGTCGCAGGAGGTGACGACTACCCATGCACTCTCGCTCCGTACCATGGCCTGGACCAGGGCCGGACTCAAAAGATCGCCGCCGCCGCCGGTCGCTTCCACGAGGACACGGCGGTGCTCATTTCTAATAAGTATAACTAAATAGACATATTCCTAGGTAAACAAGGCTACACATCAAGCTATTCATTTCCAGTATGAGCTGACCTCTCACTGTACGGAAATCCTATACAATGCGAGATCAGCGTAAACTGGAAATGTATTGCTTGATAATATGTAGCCGTGTGTACCTATTTTATAAGATTGTTCTCTTTTTTGTGATTTTACTGAATACCATTGATTTCATTGTGTGTAGCTTATTTTCTATGTTTAAAACATAATATCTGTAATGAATGTTATTTAGTGCCTTTAATACAAGAAGACTTTTTGATAAAAATATATCACAATAAATATCTTGTTACTTACTACATTTACTTTTATCGTAGTTTTTGTTTTTTCTGATAATGTTCCCTTAATTTGGTAAGTGGTCAAATTCTGATTGTTTACAGTTCTAAACCTTTTTCTGATCACGCGCATTTACCAGGTTTTTCTGCTATCATTGAAACTTTCACAGTTGTCGAAATGCAAATTTCGGGCTGAAGCTTTTGGTCTTAGCACATCGTAGAACTTACTCTTTTTTTTAAGTCGGTTAAAAATACCATATTATGCAATTAGCTTTACAAATATTATGAGTTACTTTCGCGTTGCTTCTATGTTACTGTAACATAGAAGTTCTATGTTACAAAGTGGCAAAATCCGCGGCCTTACCCGTGAACGTTTTTATAAGTGCGGTAATTGCCCGTCAGGTGTTTTAGTGATGCTGTGGCGCCATCTATAACGCCAAAATACGAGCTACGCATTGCACCTGATGTCACGCAAATACGCAAGCAGTACATCCACGAGATTAGGTTAAGCCCACCAACAACCATCGGGCATTAGACACAGCACCTCCCTTTTCCTCCCTTTTCGTTGGACGATGATTCCCTCCCGTTCGTCATACCTCTATAATCCTAAGTAGTGGCTGTTGCAAAGCTAGTCACTTTTCATACACTCCTTACGTTTTTCTTATAACTAAGTAAATAATATTTATTACTTTGTAACCATAATTTTGATTAATTATTGTTCTTCTTAGACATTGTTTATCGTCGAAATTAATCTTGTGTAGTAAGTAAATATTTTGCTTCTTACTGCCAAGGCTAATGGGCTTGTAATTTTCCTGTTCTCGTCTTCTTAATGACACGCCGTTAAGTATTGAGAAATAAGAGCTGTCTTATCAACAGAGGATCAGTAATTTTCGAGACTGTCACGGGCAGACAAACACATAAAAAATGTCGCGTTATTATATCGTTAACGGATTACGTTTTTGGTTAAGCTAATTAACATACGTATGCAAATATGTGATATTGAAGCTTAGAGACATTATTAAAGGTCACAGTTTTATAAATAATCCTGTCTAACCTCTTTGGCGTTTCTTTTTTTTTCATCTATCTGCTTCCACTACGAGCGCTATATCGCTCTCACTCTCATTATTCAAAACTGTCACTGAAAGAAGGTTGAAGTTACCTGTTGAACAAAACTAATTACCAAAATCTTGCTGCTTCTAACAAGATTGGATTCAGCTTATCTCTGATCTCTATTGGCCATAGACTCATCATCTTCCTGCCATTGTCCCATATTATTTGGAATCGGCGCAACACGTTCACTTCTTCCATTCTCCTCTATCAACCGTCACGCTATCATTCACTCCCTTCTTTTGCTCATCATTTCTCATACAATCCATACATTTGCTTTCCTCTGTTCCATCCATCCAGTCTCATCTCTTGTCATATGCCATTAAAAGGCTGATCTTTACTATCAACGCTAACAGGCCGTGAGCGCCGGCGCATTTATCCTTTTTTTACCACTAACTTTTCAATAAACCATGTAAAACGATTGTACAAAGAATATATGTACTGTAATTAAGACTTCAAATGTGGGGCGAGTAATAGGCTGTAATAAAAAAAATATACGTTCCACAGCCATAAAAGTGTTTATTGAAAGAGATAAGGACAATAATATCACATGATTTTCATAAAGTACTGTTTTTATCCATACTAAACTTATATCGTAACTATAGATGCAAAACAAATTTTAAACGTTTTAAACCATCTTTTTGGTTTAAAACGATTTAAAACCACACTTTGCGGTTTAATATTAGATTAAAATGTTTTATTTTGATCTCACCTCCATTTAGGATGTATCAAGGGCAATAAAAATATACATTCTAAAAATATGACGTTGCTGAGTAAAAACCTGATCAGACTATTGTTTATTTATATTTAGCTACAACATATTTTTAAATGAATATCTATCTATATATTAATACGTGAAGCAAAAACTTGTACCCCGTTTTACGAAAATTACGCGGACCGAGAAGTATTTGGCACAGTTATATTTTATATGGAGAAGGAGTGCAGAAAGCTATTGTTTTAAGGGTTCCATATCCAAAGCGTAAAACGGGACCCCATTACTAAGACTCCGCTGTCCGTCCGTCTGTCTGTCTATCCGTCTGTTACCAGGCTGTATCTCATGAACCGTGATAGTTAGACAGTTACATTTATACAGATGATGTATTTCTGTTGCCGTTATAACAACAAATATTAACATACAACAGTGATTCTTTTTTGTTACCTGTATTTAGATATTACCAAGAATTTTCTTGAATTTCTATGACATCCTGCATCGTCTTCTTCCAAAAAGTGCATTTGTGGACCAAATATTCATCTAGTCTTCTCCTGTTCTCACTTGAAGTTACACCTTTTGTTACCGACTTAAACTGTCATGGTGGTATTTCCATGATTGTGCTTCTGAAGTAGTTGTTATCCCACCACGCGTCACGCCTATTCATGTCATCATACTAGTCTTTTTTTTTTGGTCTCACCGTCCAGAACAAACCAAAATATTTTCAAATACTTCACTGCTGGTTCCGTGTGGTGCCGGACGTAAAAGAATAGCACCATCCCATTTCTTCCCGTGGGTGTCGTAGAAGGCGACTAAGGGACTTACTAGAGAATGGGCAGCAGCGTTCTCTATGCATTTTACCGCGTGGCGATTATGGCAAAACCCCTTTTGAGGGGGAGGCCTATGTCCAGCAGTGGACGTCTTTCGGCTGAAATGATGAATGATGACCTCACTGCAAAATTATCTTCTACCTTTCCTACGTCAGCCAGCCCAGTGCTACTTACTTTTCATACTTCAAGTAGAAAACTATTTTCCCTTCAACAAAGTTAGTCGACACATGCATACCTAGAGCTAGAATATCCTTCAATTGTCATGTCAGTCGTAGTATTGGCACCGCTGACGAACAATGCTCTGATGCAACGGTTGCTCAATGCGTTCAACAACTGTGCGTACGTTTGATATTGTATTGTCGATTGTAGGTCTAAGAATATGTACTGTGTGTGGTGTTCATATCTTAGCTTTGTAGTTGCTCAAACTCAAAGCATTTATGTACCTATTTACAAAGAAAAGTATTTTATTTGGGACACCCACTGAAAATACGAACAGTAAAAAAGAACATTAAATCTAACGAAATCATGTTAACAATAAAGTAAAGCATCAAGGAAAACCTGTGCGAGGCTAAAAAAAAGCTCCTATCGCATGATGCAGCGCTGGTATTCTGATAGGGACCCGCTGTGTATTTGTAGTAGGTACATATGGAGAAGAACGGACAAGAAACGCCATGGACACACTTTTAAATAATATTGTTACGAAACAATACCTCCATCGGTTTTGGCTTCTAAACGACTGATCTGCATGCATTATTAGTTCCTAATTCTTTAATTAACTGAAGAAATAAAGTCCCTGAAAGCTCGTGGTGCTGGTGACTTACCCAATGGTTGGAAACACCTGGACAAAGGATGCAGTCAACCAAAAACTACACTAGCAAAAATGAGACACGTATGGCCAACTGTGGATGATTCCATGCTGAGATGATGACTACAGTATTTCAATGGAATATGGAAATGATTACAAGTCTACTAATTGAATGCGATACTGTATAGATCAAGGGTCATTGACAGCATTTCTGTTTTGTTTACAACGAACATTGTGCAATGGATTCAATCATTCTATAAATTAGAAACTTAATACGTGACCAGACAAGGCCATAGTGTCTCATTCTTGAAGAATTCTAAACATTACCTACCTCTTGAGTTCATTGACATTGCAACTGGAGTTAAACAAATAGAATCACTGAGGAATAGGTTTTTAAAAGCAGAAATATTTGAAACCGAGGTGAAGAACGTTTAAGGTATGATTGTGGATGGTTATAAGATTAGAAAAATACCAAAGGAACGATAGATGCCTTCGCAGGAGACGCCCTGGGCGTCGGGAATTCCAGGCTGATTCCCGGCCACCGTAGGCGCGAGCTTGCGGACGGCGAGTAATGGGTAGCTCGCTGTCCGGTAATCACCAAGCCCGGGTCGACGGCGCATTGTGTTCCACGCGCGCCTCAAAGAGATGTCAGCAACAACTGATGGGGCCTGCAAGGGCCGATGCCTGCCAGGGGTGCGGGTTCTTCGAAAGACATACCGCGGCCCCTGGCACACAGGCAGCTGAGGGAACACGGGTGGGTTTTAGTCAGTAAAGGTCTGACACCCCCTCCTGCTCCACCCAGAGCGGGAGAAGTCATTTGATGATTTTCCACAAAAAAAAAGGAACGATATGAACGACTATGTGAAAGATGATATGGCTAGACACAGGGTGACCGCTGAGATGACAACTAATAAGTATGGAAGAAGAAGAAATGGTTCACCGAACCCTAATGAATTGGGTTAAGGGCAAGGGAGTAATGATGTTCTTTGGAACTCAAGCTGTTAAGTGTTCATTTGAAGACTCGTATACAGGATAAGTTTTTATCCAGTGCACAAACTGTAACCATGAATTCAGCATATCATTCTTGACCCCCCAGCGTAGACATTTTTCGTTGGTTATACAAAAAAAAATCAGCTGTTCCATACATTTTGATCGCGTAGGAATTGCCCTTGTCTATGAAACATAGACAAGGGCTAAGATTTTTTTGTATAACCGATGATAAATTTCTACGCTGGTGCGTCTAGAATGATTTGCTGAATTTATGCTTACAATTTGCGCATTGGATAAAAACTTACCTTGTGTACTTCTATAATATCTCTAATCCCACAGCTGCTTTACTTTGACTAGTGCTCGCCCAGTGGTCGAAATTCGACCATAATTTAAAAAAAAAATTAGCGTCCTGCCTTCCTTTTCCATATAAACTTTGACTGTGTCAAAATTTATATTTCGCCGTCCGCGAAATATTCGTAAAAATGGGTACACAGTTTTTGCTTCACGTATTAATATACTATAGATTTTATCAAGGACTGGAGATTATTAAATTAATTTTCTTTGACTATATCATTTTCATCCTGTCGATAGTAACCTCCTAACTTCTGATCTACGTGCAGTATCCTGTCCACATTATCCTCAAAGATGTACAAGTAAGAAAGACCTTTACAAAACCTACCTATACCTACGGTACCTACTGTCTCACATGCACTCTCGAATTCGCGAAAGGTCGATTGTCATGCGACCGAGCGGTCTTATCGAAAGTGTCTGCCATACAGAATACTGATCCACTACAAAAAGCATTCGTTCTCATTTTCCTCTATAGAAAGTTATTTATTACGTGGCAAGATCAATTATGATAATCCTTGGTGGTGTAACGGACATCAGTAATGTGGTTGATGATGTAAAATGTTATGTCTTTATGAGATGTTGATAGTTCAGCGAAAGTTATTTTTGTTGAATCTGTTGCCCTAGCAAGGATCCGGTTTGGATAAACTATGTTGTGGTGTCTGTGTGGATTCAGAAGCGGAACGTTGCGAGGGCTAGTGACTTGTTTTGCATTGGATCAGAAAGATTGGAGCCTTTCCGTGTGATTTCCTCAATGTTGACAGGTAGTGCTGCCCTGTATATCTGTTTCTGACATATAATGAATATGCTGTTTTTTTTATTTATAAAGAAATTTCTCAAACCAGGAATCTAGGAGGATTCTACATCGATGTTTGGCATAACAACTCCACACGCACAAGTTTCTTTTAAAATTCGCTGCACAATCGCGCATGTTCCAAGCATTACGAATTCAAGTGTAAAGTGGATTAAAACAGGAAAAAATAAACGAGAATTTGGCTTCAATTCAATGTTATTGTATTTCCTGATGACTAAAGTTTATTTTAAAGGACTACAATCACATGTCACCATATCAGCGGACATGAGGGTACAGTCACGTCGGAATTATTGAATTTGAAGAGATAGATTCGTCGATCATTAATTATTAGTGATCGATGGATAGATTTAATAAACATGACCAGTTCGCAGATGCCGTGTAATATTTCAGAATTTCTATGGAAACTATGCTACTAATATTATAAATGTGGAAATTTGGATACTTGTAAATAAAACACGCTGAAACAGCTGAATGGATTTGGATTAAATTGGGCACACATAGTTGAACCTTGATTTAACTCATAGGATACGTTTTATCCCGATAGTAAATTCCTGTGGGATAATTTTCGACGCTGACGCGGGCGAAGCCGTAGGAAATAAACGCCTTCGCAATTAACAATGTTGTTTACCCCCCATTTTTACACGTGATTCCAAACATCTCACAAGAAACGTCCTCGTGACTTAAATACATATTCGTTCACCTGTAACTTTGAAACTTGCTGAGGACCAATTATCGAACAATATACAACGGAGACGCCTTACTGGTGCTGAAAACGTGACTCCATCCAATTTGCGAGCTGTTGCGAAGGAAATTTTATAAAAGAACTTCACAATTTTGTGACCTTTTTCCTCACTTTTTATGAAGAACAACAATGTCTTAATTGTTTGGACTATTTGTTTTGTTTTGGTTTGTATAAGAGTGGGAACTCGAGAAGCCTAAAGATTTTGGTTTAAAAGAGTTTCAATGGAGTTACTTGGCCGTTTTTCTCCATAGGTACCTACTACGCTTTGAAATGGGCAACTAGCTTCATTTTTCGGACTAACCGACGACTCTTTGACTATTCAAAAGTGACTGTAATTGATTCAATCGCAATATATGTTTTGAGTTTGAAACAATGCATAGATTGTGTCAAAGATTTAAAATTAAATCTTCATTCTGTCGCTGCCAACTTCAAACTTGAGTAGAAGTGCAGCTGGGTCTAACTGTCATAATGAAGTCGGGTGAAGAAAAAGGTGAACATTGATGTTGAGATAATAATAATAATATGGAACTAGAAGACATGTTGCTGCTGGACGATGACAGGTCATAAAACAACATCACATGACACCTGTAATCCCCGAACGGTTAGGCAGAGGTTTAGCCATAGTGCACCCACATTTTTCCAGTTATGTTAAAGTCCCATGTCATAGGGGGCAAGACTATTGCCATCAGCCGGGCACACAAATCCAGACTCCGGACTGCTACTGAAAAATTCTTCATAGCCAAAAACACGATGGATCGATAGATGGACGGATTTGGATGATGAATTGATGAGTCAGATTCGAAACTTTGAAGTAGTTAAAAAGTGCACGAAGGCAGGGTATTTTCAATTTTTTTTACCAGTTTTCCGTTGGTTTGGGTGACTATCTGTGTTGACAACAGATGCATTCTGTTGATAACGTTATAACGTATGTCCGCAGTATATGTTTGCATGTCTGATTACGGCTCATCTCGTGAATTTTAATTTGGCTCATATCCATTATAAGACTATTTGTGTGTTGGTGATATGTTCGCGCGTCATGCTACCAGAAAATGAATATTATTGACTTATTGTCGATACTTGTTTATTTTACAGACTAGTTTAATTAAGAATTTAACGTTTTTCAAACCCGTGGAGCGTGGCTTGAATAAACAATCGCACGCGTAAATTATTTTTAGTACTTAACTTACAGATTTTTTTTTTGTCTATGCATAATTAGGGTATGATATATTATATGACATATGATCTAAGAACTTGTTTATATCACTTTCACTGCAGGCCGGTTGGGTTTCGACCACACCTGGCAAATATTTACAAAAAAATTAAGAATTCGCACAGTTTTTGCTTGCAAATACTATTGAAAAGCCTACTTTCACATGTCATGTAGGTAGGGGTTGTCGTTAAGGAGCTTTTCAAAGGATCTTACCTATTTCCGTCAGCAAGCACCGTTGTTGTGTTCCGTTTTGAAGGGTTGTGCCGTTGTGCACCGTTGTATTACAGGCAAGTGAGTTTTTAGCTTTTTCTCAGGAATGTCAACCCATTCACAGGGGTTTGGCAGTTCAACAACACTCATTTCGTTATTTACATAATTTATTTTGTTGAGCAGACAAATTTTTCGAACTTAAGAAGTAATGGATTAGCAATATCTTTCACAATGCTTCAGGATAGTTATTGAGAGTATGTCGCGCAATAAGGGTGCGGCTGCCCTGGTATGAATGATCACTTAAAATCAGGTGCGCCGTTGGCTTGTTTGCCATCTAATAAAAACAACTTGTGACGTATTTTGACGCGCTGATGCGATTTCAAGTAGATTACATGCGAAGTAGCACGTAGTTGAGGCATTGCCTTGCACACACGATATTGCCCACTTAATAATTGTTACGGTGACTAAAAGTAATGACCATTAATTACATTCAAGCTGACAACTGATAAGAAGCTAGTGCAGGAATTTGTTGATAAGTGGAAACTTGTTGATAGCGTTGAAAATTCCTTTTTTTTTTCTAAGAATGTTGTCGATAAACAATATTTTTCTTAGATCCTTTCTTAGTTAGACAGTCACTTTCTATCTCAGGCAATTGACTTTAAAATCACTTGACATCCTCTTGAACAAAAATGAACAGTTATTTACTTTGAAAGTGAATAAGCGGAGGTCGTGAAATATTGTAAAAAACTTAGAGGAATAGTAAAAGTGTAAACATCGGTAGAAGTAAAAGTGTGTGCATGTTAATATCTTGCGGAAAGTATTCCGCTAAACATCAGCCTCCTTATAGAAGTTCTAAAAGGTGTGACCGCTGTTTTTGAGACAAGGTGGCAGCCCTGCAAATAATTACTCTTCATTTAATTTGGTTTTCTTAATTCGGGAAAAACAGCATTCAGATTTATATTCTCCGGTCTCTCCAAGTCTTTTTAGTTTGTCTGCTTCAGATGCAGTTGTAATACCATTCTCTCACATGGAGCGACTGCCTATCTGACCTCCACAGCCCAGTAACTGGGTAACACGATATCCCTTGGTAAGACTGGTTGTCACACTTTTGTTCTTCCGTAACTACTGTCAAAGATCTACGAATGACATTCAGGAGCTGAAGTAAGCGTAGGAGCAGAAAGAATAGAATTTTAGAATTACTTGTATGAACCTTGCATACTAATTTGCGCCGAATCGGACGAATCGCCGGAAGAATTCGGAAGGTTTTGTTTGATTCGGCGCAGTCGATTCTCTCGAAGTCCGCACCGATAGAATCGATGGTGACGGCGCCAAATTACGCGTTTACTTTTAACGTGCTTTCCGAGGCACGGAGAGCTCTCTATATAAATGGATGGTTGGGTGTCCAGGAACCGACAGCGGCAAGCTTACCATAACCTTGGTTGGTTCGAGCCATGCGCCTGTTTATTATTCAGCCAGGGTTACTACCGTGGACGTCATTTGTGGGGGGGTTGTTGCTTATGCATACGTACATTTTAGTCAAGCTTCGCGTATCGAACAGCTAATTTATTAATTGGCGAGGCTGCCGTGTTGGGCCAAGTGAAGGACGCCATGGCGCCACCCCAGCCATTTGTTCTTTGGATTTATGTTGACAATTTGACACCCATTTCATGACACCCATTCATAACCTTTATTTGCTTACCCTCCGACTTATAATAGTGGTTATAGAGAAGCGCGTTGGAACAAACTCTTCTGCTTATTGCTTAGATTACTGGAGGTTCTAAGGATAAGCTACGCTTGCCGCGGTCTGATCGTGGGTCACCATCCATTACCTAGCGAGACCTCTCCGTGCCTCGGAAAGCGCTTAGCCAGTGGTCCCGGCTGTCATTAGTAGATCTTCGACAGCCGTTACAGGCAGTCAAAAGCTCAAAAAGTCCAACGGGACCAGTAACTGGCTTGTGGAGGTGTAAAATACTGGTGTTCTACTGCATCCGATTAGACTGGAAGCCCACCCACCCCAGCATAATTGGAAAAATTACTACTGGTACCAACTAGATTAGGTCTTTTTGCGATTTCGCCTGGTTTTAACGCCAGGTACTCGTTACGTCGGTGCGTGTATGTCTGCCGTCCTGAGGTTCGGGTATTGGACACTTTTGTTGGTGAAATGAGGAAAAATACAACCAGTAATAATGAGAACATCATACGGAACGGTCGAGATTCAAAAATTGTAATCTCGATAGGTATTGTTTATGTGTTCAATCACTGTGATCGATAAAAATACAAGCAATCGATTATATTCTGTTGATACAGATCGCTATTTCATTGCCAGCGACAGTCAATGTCAAAGAAAACATAACATAATATCATATCGAGGATAAGAGCCTATTCCTATCAACCGGGAACAAATCCAAACACCGGGCTGATATTGAGAACATCTAGATGAAAAAACCACAATGACACTTAGCCCGACCCAGGAATCAAAGCCAGGACCACAAGCTCAGCACTAGTGCTTGCTACCACTTAGACCAGCACTGCGGTCCGGAATAAAAAACGGTCTTAAAAATTCGGGACTTGTCCCTCAGATGTTAAAGTAAGTGTAGGTACTCTATCGGTGCTGCGCCCTGCTGTGCCTACGACGCAGCTGTAAATTTCACGTCTGCATCATTCCACGAAGATAGAGGAAGTCGTGCAGTAGTTGAAAGTGACGACCAACTGGACTGAGGGTCGAAAGGTTGGAATCGCGCCACGACATCAACTTTAAGTCATTCGTTCGACCTGCTTGAAAGAGGACTTTTGGCCGAAAGGTGTTGTATATCGACGTTTCCGAAGACGGTTACGCGACACCTCGCAGCGATACACGACGCCGACAACTTTACGTGTATAGTTATAGTTTTAATAAGTTTCTTAATATGTATTAGTTTATTATTATTGCTTAAGATTATTTTGAGTATTTTATCTATGGGCCTTCACTCAATTATTTCTAGTTGATAATTATAGTTTTCACGTCATATGTAGCCATTGTTGTTCCCAGGAATTCGAGGAAAATATGATTAAAATTCAAAACAGTTGGCGACAGGTGCGTGAGGATGAGGAAGCACAGATCCGGAGTAAATTGAAGGAGCTGTCTAAACTATCTAGTCGATTAGATGCACAGATCCGGAGTAGCTTAGACCAGCTGTTAAAAGTATATAGTCGATTATAATTAAGTTTTTATCTTTTTCCACTTTGTAACGTTAAGGAAAGCAAGCAGGCTGGTAAATAAAAAATGAAAAATTGTAATTGCCTGTACTTTTACCTCAATCAATCAACTCAGCCTATCGCAGTCCACTGCTGGACATAGGCCTTTACTTTTACCTACTCATTCCCTATTACCCACTCGTTGCTGCATTTTGAATGCAATAGAAATGTTAATTTAATTTATTATAATTAGCTGAAGTGGCTGTTTAGATTAAATATTTCGTATTTTTCTTAGTACACACTGAATTTTGCTTTAGTAGTGATTATGCAATATAAAGAACCGAGTCATAATAATTAGATCATGGGTGCCAATTGCCAACCGGCAACTTTTTATGCAGTTCTATGGTCGTTCTACCTTAAACGGGTAAACGAAATGCAGTGACCGTGTCTCTAGCAGTGGTCTTTAACATCAAGCATTGTTGCTAAGAAGAAGACGGAAAAAGTAGTCGTCTATGGAAGGTGACTACTTGTTCTGCCTTTTAAATCCGCTGATAACAGTGTTCAATGCAGAAATGGTTAAAGAACATACATAACATCACGCCTTGTTTCCCCGAAAGGTTAAGCAGTCGCGTACGTATGGTAGGTACGTACACCCAAATTTCGCGAAGAATTAGCGTGAAAAATTGTACGGTGTATTATAAATTGGTGAAAACTCTTTGCGTACCTGCAAAACTTATTTAAACTCTTGAACGCAGTATCCAAGCTTATATTCCAATAACGGGTAAATCATGGAAAAAGCAGCGATTTCTCCAACCCTTCATAGATAAGATTAGTAGAACATTATTAGGCTGTACGAACGCTGGTCAAACTTCGTAACAGTACATTTATCGAGAAATTATCGAGTCACTTATCAGTTCTCACATTTTGAAGACTTTATGCTTTTTCGCAAGTAACATCAGCACGCCACGTAATCAAAACATCGTACCAACTTTCTTTAATTATTTATTCTGTCTTTCCAACTTACTCATCGTATCTTCTTAGAAACTGAGACGTCATTGGCAAAACCTAACTTTGAAGTTAGTGGCACTTACGTGCTGAAAATGTTCCTACGAAATGTTCTTGTATTCATTCTTTGTGGTTTTTGTTAACGAGTATTTTATTATTAACTTTATTTATTCTTCTTGCTAAACGAGTAGGGGAAAACCAAAGAAACGGTGGATGGACTTTGTGAAAGATGATTTGGCTGGAAAGCGAGTGACTTCCGAGACGACAACTAATAGAAAATTATGTAAGAAATAATAATTTACAAAATCAAAAAACCCGACTGCCTAAAAAAAGTGAACTTTAATTAAAAAAGCTTGAAACAAGGAACTTGTTTTAAAAATATGACTACCAGTCTGAAGCAATCTCATGCAGTCGGAGGCATCTTCTTAAATTTTACATTACTGACCTTTATTGCCTCCGACTTTTCCATCTTTTTAACCGACTTCCAAAAGGAGGAGGTTCTCAATTCGTCAGAACCTTTTTTTTTTTATTTTATTTTTTTGTATGTTCCCCGATTACTCGAAGATCGCTGGACCGATTTGGATATTTTTTTTTTTGTTTGAAAGGGTATACTTCCCAGGTGGTCCCATGATCATCAAGTTAGGATCTGATGATGGGATCCTGGAGAAATAGAGAGAACTCTTCAAATTTTATAGGCACACTTGAAGCAATTTGTGTAGTTATTGGAAGAGTACTTTTTCGGAGTGGTTCCATTTCAATTTGGTGAAGATCTGATGAAGAACTTCGGAGATAGGCAACGGAACTCCTCAATAAATGATAGCAAATGGACAGCGATTGCTGAAATCTCATGTCTGTCAATTGTTTACACCAATTAATAACATAACATCACGCCGGTACGCTGTGAAGGGGTAAGCACATGTGAACCACTAAAAAGTGAAAAATAAAAAACTTTTTTCACAAAAATAAACAGTACAACACAAAAATAAAGTGAAAAATAACTTTAATTTCGGAAGTCGGTGACTTTGGATATGTATTTTAATTTTTTGTCACCGCCTTCCGAAATTAAAGTTATTTTTCACTTTTTAGTGTTTTTTTGGAAGTCGGTTGTTTATTTTTGTGAAAAAAGTTTTTTAATTAATGTTCACTTTTTTAAGGGGAGTCGGGTTTTTTGATTTCGTATTTTTTTTTTAATTTCACAGTTTTTAGTCAATATAATTATTTTTGACGTTAATGAGACCTATTTATCAAACCCTTTATTTTAGATAGCCCACTCAGTAGATTTTAAGAAAAAAAAAAAAAAATTTTTTGTAGACACTATGGTGTCAAAAATCGGACTTTTAAATATTTTGTTCTATTTTGATGTACCCAGTGTCACTCACAATTAAGACGAATTTAACGGCACCTCTCAAGCTGAAATCGATCAAGCCGTTTAGGCTACAAAACAAGCCAAAGAAATATAAGTACATACATACATACACTGGAAAAATATAACCCTCCTTCTGGCGCAGTCGGGTAAAAAGACATTGCGCCAACCACAAATAAATTGGGATATATATATATTATATATTGGCAGCAAAATGATGATTCTTTTTGCTCAAATCGATAAAGATGTGTAAAACTTAAAGAATCTAAGTGCAGCGGTCAATATAGGACAGTTTTTTATCATTTTTGTAAAACTCACTGTCTCACATAGGTTATTTTATGTCTTCATAATTTTTAGTTGCTATCTCCAAAACGGGTCTCGTGATATCATTTGAATATTATGATGTGACTCGCCTCATATCTATGTATTTTCAATCTAATCTGCATCACTATTTTTAGACCAAAAATCCTTATGTAATCTGATGAAGACATCATTCTTTGCTTGGAAGGCCTCAACAACAAACTAGTCAATTTATCTCTACTTTCTTACTAAGCTGAAGAGTTCGTTTGTTTGAACGCGCTAATCTCTGGAACTACTAGTTGGACGAGAAAAAAATATTCTTGCATTGGATAGTCCGATTCTTGAGGAAGGTTATAGGCTATGTAACATCACGCTGCGACCCTTAGGAGCCGAGCAAAAAGAAAAAGTCAGAAAGATCGCTAAGCAAAAACGAACTAATAAGGCGGTCAGGCGATGGAATGCACCGCGGTGACGACGAAGTGGCAGACAGGAGCTAGTATCATAATATTTTGCCAAAACTGTAGAACAGTCACATTAAAAAAGGCTAGAAAAACATTAAAGAGGCTTGACGGAAGGCGTGTCTGAACGATCCGGTCGAAATGTTATGTACCGTGGAGATATGACAAGCAATCCTTTACCGTTAGATATCTGCCCGGCCGGCTCGGTTACCGCTACAGCGATTAGCATTTTAGGTGAAGGCAAACCGGCCGTGTGAACTGAACGGCATGATCCAACGAAAATGCTACCTTATTTTGTCTGGATAAAGTAAGAATTTGATTGACTAACGGTTCACAGAAAGAAAGTCGATTATTTACAAGAAAAATAATAATGATTCAGATGTGTTATGTGATGTCTGATGTCTCACTGGCAGTCGATAACTTGACGTGTTTTGGAAACTCAACCAATACCGAAGAGCAGTAGTACTTACAGGTTATAGGTCGTCGGTTGGAACTCGGGTAGGCAGTAACATTGTGTATTAATTTGATTTTAACACGACTGCTCTCAAAACGGTGAAGGAAAACATCGTGAGGAAACCGGCTCGACCTAAAAACAAAAATTTGAAGACATGAGACAACTACCAACCCGCACTGGACCCGCACGGAAGATTAACGTGTCCCAGTAATGGGAAAAGTAAAGGCTAATTTAGGAAGAGGAGGAATCAACACTGATACACCGTTCAGAGATCGGTAATCGGCCCATTTTAATTAAACTGATTTAGATTAAAGAAATGCTTTTGTTTGCTAATTAATTGGTTGTTGGATAAAACGTCTTATTTTTCGATTGGAACTCCGCGTCCTTTAATATCGTGTTAGTATTCATTTATGATCCGACTGCGCCAGAAGGAGGGTTGTTTTTCGAGTGTATGCATGTATGTATGTATAGTATTTCTTTGGCACGCTTTTCAGCCTAAACGGCTTGATTGATTTCAGCCTATTCAGTCTTAATTGTGAGAGTGGCATTGGGTATATCAAAATTGAAGAAGAAAAAATTGGCCGATTTTTGGCGCCATATTGTCGTCAACAAAAAATTTTTTTTCTTAAAACCTGTTGAGTGGGGTAGTATAATAAAGGGTTTCATAAATAGGTCTTATAAATAATTATATTAACTAAATACTGTGAAATAAAAAAAAAATACAAAATAATAAAAAACCGACTGCCTAAAAAGTGAACTTTAATTAAAAAAAGATGAAAAAAAAAACTTGTTTAAAAGAATCGGAGGCAATGAAGGTCTTTATTAATATTTATTGATAAGAAGATGCCTCCGACTGCATGAGATTACTTATAGTATTCAGTCTAATAGTCATGCTTTTAAAACAAGTTTCTTGTTTCCATATTTTTTAAATTAAAGTTCACTTCATAGGCAGTCCGGTTTTTTTTGGATCATCGATTTAGTGTTACATTATCAATTAAAGATTCCATCATCAGACTGGCCTTTTCCCAACCATAACATAATGGTCGGCTACCAGTCTAACCGGATGCAGCTGAATACCAGTATTTTACATGGAGCGACTGCCTATCTGACCTCCGCAACCCAGTAACTGGGTTAATACGATAACCCCTTGGTAAGACTAGTTGTCAGACTTTTAGGCTTCTGACGACCCGTAACAACTGTCAAAGATCCACGAATGACAGCCGGGACCAACGGCTTAACGTGCTTTCCGAGGCACGGAGCGGGTATGTTAAGATGGTCACGCGGCCACGGACCAACCGCGGCAAGCGTAGCTTAACCTGATCGATCGATCCGTGCGGCTGTTATTAGGTACTTAACCACAAGCTAGTCCGAAAGAGTATAAGAAAAATACAGGTCATTGCTCCTATCACCGGTGATTCACAATTTGTCTGAAATTGTACCAAATATTCCTGTATCTGCAACGGTACTTTAAGACGCTGACCGCTAAAATTCATGACCTACAATCGTTATGATTTTGTGAAAGTTTCAGATGTCGTATTGTTATATATATTAAGGTTATTATTGCTTGCAAAGATGATGGAAGAACAGAGAATTTGCTGACATTTATTTCACACTAGCCTTTGCCAGTGGCTTAGACCGCGTGGATGTCGAAAATTATCCCACGGGAAGGTACAACCGGGATAAAAAGAACCCTGTGTGTTAATCCAGGTTTGAAACTATGGTTAGCAATTTCATCTATGCGTTGACTCACCATCTGCACAGGCTTGCAAGATCCGGTTAGACTTGAAGCCTGTGCAGATGGTGAGTCAACTGAATACCAGTATTTTACATGGAGCGACTGCCTATCTGACCTCCAGTTACTGGGTAACACGATACCCGTTGTTAAGACTAGTTGTCAGATTCTCGGGCTTCTGACGGCCCGTAACGACTGTCAAAGATATACGAATTACAGCCGGGACCAACGACTTAAACGTGCTTTCCGAGGCACGCAAGGTTCTTGGTATGTAAAGATGTTCACCCATCCACTGACAAACCGCCTCAAGCGTAGCTGAACCTGAAGGATGTACCAGTGCGGCTGATGTTGTTATCCACAAACCGCTTGTTGTACAGCCGCAGTTGACTATAACATAGTAAAGTAGTCGAGAAGTGGTTTCGGCCTCTAATTTATTGCACTAAAAATAAATGTCAGAAAATTAAAAACATACATTATTTGACGTAATACATACATCTTTTTTTAATAATAATGTTGCTGCGTTGGTGCTGGATGTAAATGCCGAGGTCAGTTTTTAATCAATATAATAAATAATAAAATATGAAGCATGACGATAAATTGTAAATAATTATTATTCTGTTAATGATAAGATTTGTTCCGGATCTTTTTAAATAACTTTATCAGTACAGACTCTGGAGTAGTCTGGAATTATGTAGTATTATATACAGAACTCAGTGTTCTCTGCTGATGCAGCTAGAGGTGTAAGTGGTTTTTTTTTTAACGTTGCCCCACACTAGTAATTTCTCCTGTATTGTGGGTGCGTTTACAAACATTTAAACTCACATACACAAACAGCCAGACCCGGAACAACTACTTGTAGCTCATACAAATATTTGTTCCGTACGGGAATCGAACCCGCGACACGCAGCACAGCTGTCAATCGCTTTTAATTATTGTGTGCATATTGAACCTTAATATTGCTTAACACAGTATCAATCACAATCTGAATCATTTTGAAGTAAATTGCTAATCCATTGCTTCATATGTCCGAAAAATTTGTCTGCCCAGCAACGCAAATAACGTAACGGATGTTGTTGAACTGTCTAAATGACAGCTACTCCGCTCCTACTGTCAATGTGTTACGCGATTACCCCCTTCTCAACAGTGACGATGCATAGATTAATGAGTAGGTAATTAAGTACGTTCTTATTTTTCTACAACTTGTTTTTAACAACAACAATGTACGTAACGACACTTGATATTGTTATTTATTGTGGATAAGGGGCCTGCAGAACGGCGCAGCACCACGCGACTGTAGTAGATCAATTTCCATGAAGTTTTCATAAAAATTGTTCTAGTAGAGTCGCGTTGCGCTTGTCTGCGGGAGCCTTTATACGACATAAATATTTACACAGTTGATATTTTATTAAGTGCATTGATCGCAAGTTGTGTTGAGTTGCGTGTAAAATAACATAAGGCGAACAATAATTATGTTTGTTTTTCCACACGTCATATTCAATTAATTAATCGCTCCCAATATTATTATGTTTTGTGATCCACCATTAGACCACTGGGCTTTACAAAAGACAGCACAACACACAAAAGTACAATTAAATGAGTACATAAAAACAAGGTGCTAACATAAAAAAAAAATATACTTAAAGAAATGAAGTGACACAGGTGTTAGAAACAGAAACGTAGAACAAACACATTGGTGCCGATTCTCTTGTCACAAAATTCTCTAAACTAAACTAAAAATCACTAAAATTTAGTTTATTCCTGTCAAACGACGATTTCCCATTCTGAAATTGACTAAAGTGACACAACTTATCTATATTTTAGTTTGACAGCACTAAGATTGTACTGAGTTTTTAATTTAGTGAAAATGGTAATTTTGCTATTCTGTTGTTGTCAAATTCATTATTCTATTCAATATAAAATTTCGATTGTCTAACTAAATCTGACTATTTTTAATCGCGACTAAAAAGGTGTGGAATAAAATTAGTTGTCAAAAACTAAAATTCACACTGACACCTCGACTTCGGGCGCAAATACAGTACTGTATCTTTTTTTTCTTTTCTTTTGCTCATATCTCGAAATTGGTGTGTCCTATCGCAAAAATAATGAAAATTTCGACCCCCTTTATAAAAGCCCATACACCTCTAAAACTCAACATGTAGGTAATATTTTTTCATGTTTTCGATACAAAAAGTAAAAAAATCCATTTAAAACACGTTGAGGCTGTCCCCCCTGCGTGATTCCGGGTCTAAAAATGATCACGGGGTAGGGCAAACGTGGAGTCGCGTTTGACAAATTCGATTTTAGTTGTGTCAAAATTATTTTTAAATTTAGAGATCTTTTTTTGCAGAATAGCTTTAAGATTCTCATAGCCAAAAGTAAGGAATTTTAGTGACAGTTTAGTTAGTTTAGTTCGGTGTACAACAGAATCGGCACCATTATCAATATTGTTTAAAAATTCTTTAGAACAATACTGTTATAAACTCACGTGATAAACTTACGCAACGATGTGGTTTTCTTTTTAATTCCCTTTCAACTATAATTGATAGTGTTTTGAACTCTCTTCTGTGATCAATGTTATAGTGTCAATTCCAAGCATGAGGACAAGCGATAGCTCACTTCATCTACGTTTTCACGGCATGATGTACAAGACGTCAGCACATTAGCTACCCCATCCAATCTAGAAAGAAAGAAAGAAAAATGGAGTTGTAAATTTTCTTTGATCTGACTTTCAACTTTATTACATAAACGTAAGGTTCATGTGCAATCGGGAAAATTTGACAGTTTGGGGTAGCTTGATGTGCTGGCGTCTATTGTCTTCTATTGTCTATTGTCTCGTCTTGGCGTCGTACTTATACTGCCGGTACACATATATACACACGGTGTACATATATATCACCATGAAAACTTAGGTGACGTGATCTTGACGTGAGCGGCAGTAGTGTCATTCCCTACCATCAGGTGGACTGACAAGTCACTTTAAGCTCACTTCACCAACATTTTCACGGTGCGATTTGAACAGTTGCTCGGCTGTATCTTTATACAGCCGATTTATCTATATTCTAAATACTAATTATAAAGCTGAAGAGTTTATTTGTTTGTTTGCTTGAACGCGTTGATCTCAGGAACTACTAGTTCGAATATTCTGTTAGTGTTGGATAGCCCAAGGCTATAGGCTATATAACATCATGCTAAGACGCCCTACGCCTTAGGAGCCGAGCAAAGAGAAAAAGTCACGAATACGAAGTACTCGTACGGCCAGGCGAGGCGAGCGACGGGGTGGGTCGGGGAGCAAGAAATTTGACGCGAACGAAGTCGCGGGCAGAAGCTAGTTCTATAATAAATCGGCTGATGACATTGCATGCAACATTACCTACCTCCAAAACTTACTCAACTCTTTCAAACGAAATGTGGTTGTTGCAAGTTATCATCGGTTACTTTGATACCCCTTTCTACTAGTTTCGGTGGGAAACTGGTTGTCGTTCCGAAGCCACCTACCTACCATCAAACGAGAACACGTGATGTGTAACCACCTTTCGCTTTTCAAGGGGAATTTCTCTAGTAGGCAGCTGTTAAGGCGAAGCGCTATTACGCCTTACGTATACATGATTTTTAACATTCTCACAAAATCATTTTATTATTTTAAATGGGACTTTAAATAACTTGTCTACCATACTGCATTTAGCTTGGGTGTTCAGAAGATTGTTCAGAGTTACGACATACACTAACGAAACAGAAAATAAATAACATCAGCCAAAATGGTATCACTTTCATAAAAAAATAGCCCACAAGGTCACAAATGATAAGAGTTACCCATATCAGTATGTTATTGTCCCCCTCCAGGGCAAAACCTCTTGTCATCAGAGAAGGAATGAGCAGTGGTCGTCCTGCCTTCTTTCCACGTGAAGATTCATGACTACGAAAGTCTTAAAGTATCTTCACGATGTTTACTACAAACGGACTGCCTTGGTGGTCTACTGGTCGCAAGCGTTACCGCTGAACATGGGGTCCTGGTCCTGGACCCTGGTCCTGTGGGACTAGGCGTCGAGCATGTCTTAAACATAACTGGAAAAACGTTCGTATACTATGGGTATACCTCTGCCTAAGCCTTCGGGGATTACAGGCGCGATGTTATGTTGTTTTTAACCCCCGACGCAAAAAGAGGGGTGTTATAAGTTTGACCGCTATGTGTATCTGTGGCACCGTAGCTTTTAAACAGGTGAACCGATTTGGGTGCGGTATTTTTATTTAAAAGTAGGTTTTCTAGTGGTGGTTCTTAGACATGTTTCATCATAATGAAAATGTTATCCCGTCTGTTTGTCTGTGGCATCGTAGCTCCCGAATGGATGACCCTATTTTGATTTTGTTTCTTTTGTTTGAAAGGTGAATTAGTCGGGAGTGTTCTTAGACATGCTTCATCAAAATCGGTTCAGCCGTTTGAAGGTAATCAGCTCTTTTGTGGTTGATGAAGGGATTTGAGCATCTTTCACGGGTCTGACCGAGTCGAAATTTGGTATTCTATTACTTCAATGATATTAGATGAACAAAGTAACTTTGTTAGAGGTTTAGTTTGGGTCGGGGTTGTTTTTTAATTTTTAATATTTCATGTCATCATGCTCCTGTCGATACACCTGTTTATTTGGGGTCGTCGCAGTATGTATGTAGAATGTCTTCTTGTTCCAAATTATTAATCTCAAACATCGTTCACCCCCTTTCTTTATCCGACCATTATTCGGTGATTACAGGCGTGATGTTATATAGACTAAATTGTATTATCTTTGATACCACAGCCCTGATAGCAACACGAGTCTGTACTTTGTCCAGTCAATATTGTCCATTGGGTATTATGCGACACCAAATGAAGCAATTACTGTGGTACTTTAGTAATTGTAACTGGCTATTTTTGCTCCATAACGAGTCTATTGGCTCCCAAGGGCAAAGACCTCTCTATTCGAAGATAATAGCGACCAACAGTTTCCGACCGACCGCAACGCATTATGTAGGTGAAAAACAAAAATAAACAAGTTTGTTTTGTAATGGTTGTGTTGAAAGTTTATCGTTATGTTTGTTTGGCTTTTATGAAAGTTTTTAGCTAATCTAATGTTATAAGGAAGGTAGGGCTTGCTTTTGTTAGGTCTTTGCTTTATGTAATCTGATGTCCTGCTGCCTATTCGATCGTGCCAAAGATGTTTAAGATACAATAGAAGAAGCTATTAGAAGAAATGATTTGATCCCATGTCTCTGTGGCGCCACCTAGTGTAATATATACCCGACACCAACCTTTCATCGCCACCCGTCGTTTCGTTTCAGTTTATCTAAGAAAATGATTGTTCGCCCAGTAGTCGAAATGCGACCATTATTAAAAAAACATATTAGTTTTTTTCTGCACTCCTCCATAAACTAGAAACTTGAACTGTGCCGAATTTCAAACTGCTTTTCGAAAAATGGGGTGCACAGTTTTTTCTTCACGTATTAGTATATAAATTATTCAAAATACTAATAACTAAACTGTAGTTAAGTCGAATTGTTTTATCACTACGAGATTTGTATCCATTCAGCAATTGTGCACAATTTCTCATAGTTTCGTCGGTGATAATTTACTTTTAGCTCAAAACGTGATCCGTCATAATTATGGGGTATATGACACGGGTTATAAGAACTGATTTCAGCAAAGTACGACGTGGACTCTAACCTAGATGACCACGACGTAGAATCGTAAAACAAAATGACAGATTGTAGAAGAATTTCAAAGGCGCGATGTCAAAAACGAAGAAAAGAAACGTCACTTTGTATATAAAGAGATGAGTCTGTTTTTCGTAAAGTAGAGATAGAAGTGGTGATGCTTGGGCACGCCACGATTGCGGCGGTAAGTCCCCTCTTTGAGGAGTGGCTGGAGAGGCGGCATGGCGTCCTCACCTTCCGCCTGACACAGGTCCTCACCGGACATGGCTGTTTCGGGAGGTTCCTGTTTCGGATAGGGCGGGAGGAAACGCCCGGGTGTTTCCATTGCGAAGATCGCCCAGAGGACACGGTGGAGGTCTGCCCGGCTTGGGCGGAGCACCGCCGTGTCCTCGTGGAGGTGATCGGCGGCGGCGATCTCTCGCGTCCGACCTTGGTCCAGGCCCATGGTACGGAACGAGAGTGCATGGCTAGCAGTCGCCTCCTTCAGCGAATCAGTTATGCTCGCAAAGAGGGAGGCGGCGCACGTGAGGGAGATGCAGTACATGCGCCCTCACAGCTGCGGCCTTCGCAGGAGACGCCCTGGGCGTCGGGAATCCCAGGTTGATTCCCGGCCACCGTAGACACGCGCTTGCAGACGGCGAGTAATGGGTAGCTCGCTGTCCGGTAAGGACCAAGCCCAGGTCGACGGCGCGTTGTGTTCCACGCGCGCCTTAAAGACATGTCAGCAGCAACAGATGGGCCCGCAAGGGCCGATGCCTGCCAGGGGTCCGGGTTGTTCGAAAGAGATACCGCGGCCCCTGGCATACAGGCAACTGATGAACACGGGTGGGTTTTAGTCAGTAAAAGTCTGACACGCCCTCCCGCTTCACCCGGAGCGGGTGAAGTTATTTGATGATTTCCCAACCAAAAAAAAAAAAAAAGTGGTGATGCTATGCATACTGTAGGTAATTGCAAGTAGATTTTGATGTCCGCTTTGTGGTCTATAATGATTCATGGTAACATCAACCTATAACAATATTCATTGCATTTCCGTGAATTTAGCCCAAACATTTTCCCTTTACACAAAAACACCCGCATCATTGTTGGAACTTCCAACAATTCAAGGATAAATAAATCACGAATCTGTCGCATAATTTCCAGTCAATGCACAAACTTTCGCATTTATTTTAAGACGAGTGTGTCGCCTTAACACGCGGTGCAGGTCGCGCGCGGCTCCGCGAAAATTTCACTTTCGCTTGCTTACATAAACCACTGCGACCTTTTATCGACGATCATGCGATTTGTAATTTACGTAGCGTCAGTGCGCATGCAACTTTATTCGAATCGGTGATGTTCGGAGAAATTCGGAAAAGTAATGAGGAAGACACTCTTGTTCCAGATTTTATAGTAGAGGATAATGTAAGGCTTAACTGCCTCGTTGGTGTAGTGGTCGCAACCGCTTCTGTTGATCATGAGGTCCTGGTTTTGATTCCCAGGCTGGGCAGTGTTATTGGGTTTTTCTATCTGGAATTTCTCAGTAGCAGTCAACAGTCTGGATTTGTGCTCGACTAATGGCAATAGGCTCACCCCTATTACATGGGTCTTATCATAACTGGCGAAATATAGGTGTTCTAGAGGTACACCTCTGAACAACCCTTCGGGGAAACTAGGCGTTATGTAATGGGTAATGTAAAGCACCATACATTACGTTGCAAGGCCGCAAATTTTTAATTGGAGGATAAAATGTAAAGCATGGACTACATTGCAATTGTATATTGCATTGCAAGTCGACCTACATTGTCTAGAGCTACTGCTAATAATTTCTTGCTTGTTTACAAAAATCTAGATCCGTAACATTGTATCAAACAGGTTAGAAGACACACAATGTGTAACACTAACAAAGTATTCATGAATTGAGGTGCACTACTGATTACATACGTATAATGGAACTCAAATGGAGTTGGGCAGGATACCTGGCGAGGCGCAGTGATAACAGGTGGTGTAAAGCTGTGACAGAGTGGGATCCAAGGGCTGGAAGATGAGATAGCGGCGATGTCGGACATTGTTGCCATCAGAAAAACCTTGATGACGCCGGCACAGGAGCGTGGCGATTGGCACTAGAAAAGAAAGGCCAATGCCCAGGAGTGAAGGATGAAGTCGAGTTGTGAATGATGATGACTGCTTTGTGAATCATTATGACCGGTAGTTGTTATTAAATTAAACCCAACCCGGGATTTTTCGGGTTTCATAACAACTACCGATCATCTAACCTAAGATTACTTGCATAACAGATTTACTGATTCGATTAGAATTTCCTGTGCTACCTTACCTGAACCATAAACAAACTAGTCTAGAGTGCTACAACCTTTTGGCACCTGAATGACATTGACAGGAGGGCGTTTAATAACAACTACCGATCATCTAACCTAAGATTACTTGCATAACAGATTTACTGATTCGATTAGAATTTCCTGTGCTACCTTACCTGAACCATAAACAAACTAGTCTAGAGTGCTACAACCTTTTGGCAACTGAATGACATTGACAGGAGGGCGTTTAATAACAACTACCGATCATCTAACCTAAGATTACTTGCATAACAGATTTACTGATTCGATTAGAATTTCCTGTGCTACCTTACCTGAACCATAAACAAACTAGTTTAGAGTGCTACAACCTTTTGGCACCTGAATGACATTGACAGGAGGGCGTTTAGGGTAAATATCTGTAACAATTCCACAGATAATGTATTGAAAAAACAAGATGGCGGCGTTCGTTCCAATTTTAGCCACGCCACAATGGTTGTATACTTGTGCCATTATATGCCTGATCCCTAATCAGAGTGAAAAGCCATGTTTGATTCATTCTACGTCAATGTTGTGTAAACAAAGAATGCAAAGATCTCACACACGTCGCCTTATCAGATAATCACATGTACACAGCATGCTGCACAGCGATGATAACGCTAATGATTATTTGATAACGACTTCCTCATTGATCTTTGTGGGCGTTTTTATTCGGATTCTGGCTGCTCGAACCCGTTTCGTCACTGCCTTCTCTTTTTAACTCCTTTAACTCGACAATATTGCCAATTCTTGGCAATATTGTCGAGTTCTTCCTTATTGCATTATCTCTTCGAACCGGTCATTTGTTTGACTACTTTCATTGACCCCTTTCTTCGTGACTTCAGTTTCTTTAAGGATCTGATCCATCTGCCGTCTACACAAGAGCATAGTAGCACAATCATATCTTAGTCCATGCTGGACACAGGCAGTTCTGCCCTGATTCTTCGCCTTTCCCATCCAGTTTATCCCGGCCGCCTCGAGGTCGTTGTCGGTCTACAAGTTAGAATTCCAGTATTGACAGCGCCTTTACGTTGTAGCAGTAAGAGTTATTTTCCTAGTTACCAATTGGCATGTTTTACATTTAGCCTTTCCGAAATCCTAACGTTTTTTTTATGGAATCAGATTATTTTACAGACTGTAAACATAACATAATCGCCTCGGCATCAAAGATTTCTCCGGAACGCTTCACTTATTTTGAATCATAAACTGGTTATACCGTTAGTCACGCATGGTTGCGACTTTGATTATAAATACTTACATATTTATGCAGCCATTATCATATATCACGTAAGCACGTAACAGAGGACTATTGATTATCAGGGATACTTATATCACGAACTGGAAGTTTATTTATCTATAGGTTGACAGGGTACCTATTTTAATTGCCTATTTATCTGATTGCATTTATGATAAGTTTGTTATTGATCATCCCTTTGTGGTACTGTTTGTTATACGATCATACACGCATATCATCACGCTTGTAATCCCCGAAGGGCTACGCAGAAGTGTACTTAAGTACATCCACAATTCGCCAGTGAGTCTGTTGTCATCAACAAGGTACAAATCCAAACTACTGGCGGCTAGTGACAAATTCCTTGACGGAAAAACACTTTGTCCGACCTGGGTATCGAACCTAGGACGTCATTCTCTGTAGTACCGCATGCCACCACTAGACCAACGAGGCAGTACCTATCTTAATCGTCTGTTTAGGTATCTGAGTTACTTACGGCTAGCAAAAGAATTTACTAACACTAGCCAGAGCTAGTGTTTATTAAATTCTGATTTACCTCTAAAAACATGAATCAATCCGAAAAACAATAAGTACCTAACTGAAAATATGGAGTTATTTACCAATTTAATTAATTATGCAAACAATCATTAACATTGTTCAGTAAACCAGTAAAAATATGCCAATGTGTTATTAGATTCTTTAGCATAATATAATAATGTCACTTAGGGTCTTTTAACTTTGAGATTTATTGGTTGCAGTATTTATTTCGGCACGGGCAATTTTTTGAACAGTTATTGCTCAGCAACACTAATGGATCAATCTGGAGCAACCAACAATAAATTGCCGATGTGTTTCGGAAATATTGCTTCTGATTGCTCCATATATTTCATGAGTTGCCGAATATCCAATCGGTTTGGAAATTTTTAGTCAATTTTCTTTCTATCTCGTTTGTATGTGTCACCGTAGTAAATATGTAGATACCGTTAGATTATAATCTATCTCTCGAGATTGTGAACCGTAACATACTGCGTACAATTTAACGCATTATTTTTCGGTAGATTATAGTCTATCGAAGTAAAATCGTCAAATTGTGAAATAGCATGCGACGGAACGCACCTCGCGCGCTGATTGGTTGAACGGCATATGCCCGCGCCGCCATATTCGTTTGTTGCCGAATGTAAACAAACAGTGTTTTGGTGATGGGAAATTGATTTCTTGTTGAAAATAACTCACAGCTTTAGAGTTAGTTATAATTATAAAATTGTTGTATAAAAACCTGTTTCATTCCTAACTCTATGGACACAGAACGCCCTACTGTAAGACCGACCAATCAGGGACAGCCTTCGGACAGTTAACAATTTAACGCACGACAGATTGTGATTTAACAGTTTCACTTCGATAGATTATAATCCACCGAAAAATAATGCGTTAAATTGTAAGCAGTATTGTGCAGTTTACAATTTATCGCCAGTTTATAATCTCGCGAGATATAAACTAACGGTGTTCACGATCATACGGTGACATGTATAACTACGTCTCGTGCCGGCGGCGCAGGCGGCGGGGTCCATATTGCCTAGTTTTTTAAGTTGCTCTATATTGCATGATATTGTGGCTTGTGGCCGTATCTCTGGCAACAGGTTGCTACATGTTGCCATTGCCCTAAAAGTTTTTCCTATTTCTCCAATTATACGGGACAGTTTTTTTTTAGTTTCCCTGTAACCTTTATTCGGAGTACCAACCATTTATTATTAAATTCCATAGAACACAAACGCAACCCTACGTCTAGTCTACATGTTTCGCATACAGCGACCAAACGATTTCGATACTTCATAATGCCACACTGTATATCTTAAAATCTAGCATTCCTCCGGAACAACTGATCCGATTCGGAAAATTCTTTCACTAATGAGAAGCTACAGCATTGCCGAGTGATATTTTATGTTAAAACAAGAAATATACGCGGGCCGAAGCTAGTCACTACATAGTATAAAACAAAGTCGCTTTCTCTGTCCCTATATCCCTATGCAAGCTTAAATCTTTAAAACTGCGCAACGGATTTTGATGCGGGTTTTTTTAATAGATAGAGTGATTCAAGAGGAAGGTTTATATGTGCAATACACCGACCTCCACGCGGGCGAAGCCGCTGGCAAAAGCTAGTAAACTATAAAATGTAAAAACTGTTATTATGTTACTATCTATGACAATGATAATAATGTTGTTTTTGTTTACAGGTAAATAATATGAAGTGCTACGTCTACAATGATCGTCATGTTACCCACTGTGCGCTGCTGTGGCTATGGTAAAGTACCTTTTTAATTTATTTTTCTACTAATTTGGAAGTAGGTGTGTACTGCGTCAGTTGCATTAGCACTTATTGGTGATCATAATCAGTTAATCACGACGATTTTGTGATTACTTTTATGACTTGGAAGTTTCTTGACCGTTCTTCTCCATAGATATATTTTTGGAATGGGCAACTAGCACCCTAATTGCGTAACACACGATCAATCATAATCGGTTCTGCCAGGGGTGCAGGTTGTTCGAAAGAGATACCGCGGCCCCTGGCATACAGGCAACTGAGGGAACACGGGTGGGTTTTAGTCAGTAAAAGTCTGAAACGCCCTCCCGCTCCGCCCAGAGCGGGAGAAGTTATTTGATGATTTCCCACCCAAAAAAAAAAAAACATAATTTGTTTAATTTTGACAGTTCAACAATATTCATTGCGTTATTTACGTTGTGGAGCAGACATATTTTTCGAACATATGACGCAATGGATTAGGAATCTGTTTCAAAATGATACAGATTATGATTAATCGTGCGTTACGCAATTAGGGTGCAGCACCCTAATTGTGTAGTACACTGTTTTCTCAACTAAAACTAACTTATATACAGAGGTGTCGGTAACGGTGTCGCGAGTTCAATTGTTTTTTTTCCATCTCAAAAAAATGCCCAACGCGTCTAAAGAAGTTTTCACTTCAAAAATAGTTTAGAAATAAATACTTTGAATTTTAATTTTAACTCGAGCACCTTAAATTTCGTTGACGTTAATGTTGCAACTAGGGATGTACATGGTTTTTATCGATACGTAACACGGAATCCAAGGATGTTAATTGTTTAAGTAATTGAATCCTTTCCAAGTATTTATACACGTTACTACCCGACTTCTCGTATAATCATGCAAAACAGTTTGGTCCTTTGTCAACTTGGTCCTAACTACAACAGTTGCTACGCTATTTTACATCGTACGAGTCAATGTACCAAGTAAACTGTATCAATGTAGCTACGGTCCGCCATGTTTACATGTTGCCAACCGTTACATGTTACGTAAATAACTATATCGGTGTCGGCACACGTTTAATTATGTGTTAAAATGGTTTTACTACAGGCTTTACGACGCTGTATTTTTTTTTTTTTGAGAACTAGAGAGCAAAAATATTGCTCGAAGTCTAAATAATAGACGTGAAAAAGGTCAAAAACTATAATCCGACTACTGAAAAATCACGCTTTAATAAAATATGAAGCAAGAAAATATTCTCAACTGAAACTCGTGGCCGTACAAACGGCTACACGTCAAGCTATTCGTTTCCAGTATAAGCTGATCTCGCATTGTATAGGATTTCCGTACAGTGAGAGATCAGCGTAAACTGGAAATGTATAATAGCTTTATGTGTAGCTGTGTGTACCTATGCGACTATGCCCTAAACCTTATGATCACTTACAACTTTTAGAATGTATTGTTTCGGTGGAATACGACCACCTGCGACACTGATAAGTAGTTTAGAAGTTATGAGGGAACAGATGAACACCATATGCTTAAACTTTTGCATCGCCTTAGTCGGGTAAAAAGAAGAAGACTGAAAATATACTTATAGATTAATTAGCAGTTGAAAGAACTATCGTTTGATAGAGTAGTTTGGAACTTACACTCATCAGAATTAACTTTACTTTATCCCGCTGCCACCAACCACTCCACCTGAGCCTCAGGGCATCCTACCCTACTACACTACATCAGCTGGCTTCACCTATTCCAACAAAACGCTTCTCTAAACAAAAGATCACTGCCACTTACCAACAAACAAACATTTTGGGTCAAACGTCAAAGTCATATCGAGAAACCGGGCCGCTATCGAGAAGTCTTATCGATATGTGCAGTAAAATAGGTTATTGCTCTCGATAGTTGCGTTCACAATTTCCTATTTAAATGGGTTCCGATTGTGCAATTATTTATGCTTTTGTTTAGAAACAATTGAATTTAAATGCGACGACAGAAACAAACTGTGGCAAAGAAGGGTCGATACCTTAGCTTCATTTTCAAAATTGCTGGTTATCACTAGAGATCGGATATTCGGATGCATATTGACCAAGTTAGTTTGAAATAATACTACATAATAAAAACAAAAAAAAAAACACTCATAAATAAAATTCAAGGATTTTGAAGGAAATTCATAACCCATTGCTACATAGGCTTGAAAAAATTGCCTACTCAAGAATTTAAATAAATACCGTAATGAACGTGGTTGAACTGCCAAAATGAAAGGAGTTTCCATCAATTACCCCACATGTTTGGCTTCCCTGAGCTGTCAGAGGATTATAGAGAAATAATAAATTTCAACCAGTTAATGGTAGACTTGCCATTTACTGGTTGAAATTTATTATTTCTTGAGACACTCATGTCAGTATTATGCTGATCAACGGCTGCGCACAAAAACTTCGTTACACTACAGTGTATCAAACGGGCTCCAAACAGGTAGTTAATCCATACAAAGTCGATAGAAAACTGTTGGACGTAACTTTTTGTGCCCTTTAAGGCTTGTTACACACTAAGACATCTGCATGAAGTATTTTATGCCTTCATCATTAATGTCAAGCATTTATGAGTGGACTAGCTGCGCCCTGCGGTTTTACCCGCATAAGCCTCGATCCCATAGGAATATCGGGATAAAAAGTATCCAATGTCTTAATCCAGGTCATCCAACACCCATGTGCCAAATTTCATTCAAATCCGTTCAGCCTTTTTTAGCGATACAAAAAACCGGCCAAGTGCGAGTTGGACTCGCGCACGAAGGGTTCCGTACGATTATCTATAAAAACGGTAAAAAAAATCATGTCTGTTGTATGGGACCCCCCATAACTACAGACATGATTTTTTGCCTTAAATTTTATTTTATTTTATTCTTTTACTTACTTACTTAAATTTTATTTTATTTTATTCTTTTTTTTAGTATTTGATGTTATGGCGGCAACAGAAATACATCATCTGTGTAAATTTCAACTGTAACTATCACGGTTCATGAGATACAGCCTGGTGACAGGCGAACAGACAGACAGACAGACGGACAGCGGAGTCTTAGTAATAGGGTCCCGTTTTACCCTTTGGTTACGGAACCCTAAAAATCAAATCTCCTTCCTTATAATATTAGTTTAGAAGACTATACTGCACCAGTTTATATTGTAATGGATTTCATAATATCATTTTATATTGTTTTTATGTTAACCTCAAACAAACACGTTTGCTGTTAGTATTGTTGTGATTTAAATGCACAAGAAAGTTTGTCTGGCCCTCGTCCCACACAAACTTCGCAAAAGGACTTTGTGGAATAGCTCTTTATTTTTTGTTTGCCACAGATGGTTAAAATGTCATGCTATAAACATCAAATCTTTTTACCTCTAGTCTTTCCTGCGGCCTAATTGCATAGCTGCGTCATACGCCATCAATTAGAATCTGAATAAAGGATATTGCCATTCCATTACCTCATATGTTCGAGAAATGTGTCTGCTCATGAACGTAAATACCGCAATGAATGTTGTTGAACTGTCTTAACGAAGCAATTCCTATTGTTAGTGTGTCAAGCAATTACTCCTTTGGTCTCTTCTCTGAATGGATCATGTCTTGGTGAAATTCCTATCAGTAAGCCCTGACCACTATGTCTGCGCTCGTGCACTGTACCCTTTACTAGTCCTATGTGAAGCCCACCACACCTTTCGCTAGTATACAGGATAAGTTTTTATCCAAACGCAAACTGTAACCATGAATGAAAATTCGAATTGAAAACCAACCAAAAAAAAAAAAAATCTGTTTGATAGAAAAGTGCAATACCTACGCGGTTAAAATGTATGGAACAGCTGATTTTTTTTTGTATAACCAACGAAAAATTTCTGCGCTGGCGGGTCTAAAATGATATGCTGAATTCATGGTTATAGTTTGCGCACTGGTTAAAAACTTTCCTGTATGTCACTTCAATTAATGTTAGTTCCGTGTAGTACGCCTCATTCCAAATCAATCCTAGATCGTTAGCACCTATTTTTTGCTCAACTTTAAAATCTGTACCTCGTTTCCTGGTTTTTTTGTGCGAACTTCGCTTTGCTTATTTAAATCTGGCGTTTGTTTTAAAGAATTGGTCCTTTTTTGTTTTGATTTAAGAATGAGGCAGTAATTGAAGCTCACTTAACTCACGTCACTGTCTCATTAGGCACAGGCTAGTTTATTACAAGTGAGTTGGTAGTGTTTTGTGTATTGCTGGTTAAACTGTAAATGATAATGCTAAATGATTTTATTTCTGTATGTAGCTTTGTACAAACACGTCAATCATATTTTAAAAACTATCTGAGGTCGGCGTTTCCTATCTGACTACTCTGAGTAGAAAGGCCGAAACAAACTCATAGGTCACAGCCTCTTTTAAAGTCCAAACATAATCTTCGTCAGGTCTTTTGAAGAAGGAACTGCACAAGTTGAGTGGACCTGTCCAGTCAGTGCACGCTTTTGCGCAGTAAGTCATGCAGCTCAAATCAGAATTTAAGGAGCTCACAGATTCAACGAACAATACCAAATAAAGGAAATTAGCGTAGGCCGCATAAATAACTCAAACTGCCAGGCCTTCTACTCCTTTCTTATCATGTCTAGAATCTATTGTCCTGTAATGAGTAGAACTCAAAGAGGCACCTAGTCGTTGCATAAGTTGGTGGTCTTAATATTCACTAACCAATTGAATTACCATCCCAATCAAAACACTTCATTGAATGATCGGTGCGTTGACCGCATGGCCAACATGCGATATTGATGCAGCACGCCCCGAGCCAACGGGACCAATGGGATTACCATAAATGTTAATCAACAATATTAATAAACATTAGTGCCGCCACATACTTGTGGCTGTAGGTCATCTCAAGGACTGATTTTTATCATAACTTTCCCACTTTCGCAGTAACTGTCGCCAGTCGCCGTCTTGAACAGACCTGGTCCTATTGTACACCCACAAGGACCCCACACACCATCGGTACACTTACATACGGCTGTTATTAACTTGCGTTAATGTGTGTCATGCGTTTCACACAAGTCTAGACTGGGCCGTATCTAGGCAATATACGCTAGACATTCTAGGTTCTGCCAACTCGGTAACCGGGTGGCCTGCTTGCACACTTGCGCGAGCGCACCTTTTTGTACACGCTGTACGCGTTTACGGAGATTGGTCACAATTATGTTTGTTAATTATCTGGCTCCGGCTTCTGGGAAAATATGTGCTATGTGGATTTATTAGAAGTCTGACTGGTTGCTGATTTCTTGCTGTCTTTTTAGGTCTCGGTTTAAAAGATCGCGGATGTCGTTGCGCTTGCGCGGCTGCACGTTTATGGGTGAAGCGTTATATGGTAACGGCTTGATAGCTGTGCCAGGCCGTGTGTCTGCGGCCTTATAGTTTGTCGATTGATGTCAAACATCGAAATTGGAAGAACTGAGTGCTGTTGGTGCAAGCAATGATGGTAACCTTTGTGTTAGGAAATGCTTCTTCTTTTGCTACAAAAATATGTGTTAACTATCACTGTGATGTACGTATGTATTGCTAAATCCACTTAACCTTGTGTTCTTCTATCATTCTGTAATTTTTACCAATACTTGACATTAAGGTGTTAAAAACGCTCTTTAGGTAGGACAGCCGTTATTGCCTGACCGTTCACCGCTTACTTGGGAAACTAAAGCTTTAAGCCATTCTTCACAAACATGCTTCTCTTGAAGAAAACAATCACATTTGAACTAGTCTGACAATATTTTCACTGAGATGAAACTTATATTTAGATATAATCCCAAGGTGTGTCACCATTAACTCCCAATTACAATTCAGCAAGCACAACCCATAATCGGCATAGGGAAGCCATCAATATTGATTGTAATCCGACGTAGGTACAACACTAGTAACCAAAACATTTGGCGGGATGCTGGCATGAATGATAATCAATTGACAGATGAGGAAGTTGACGGAGTTGATTTAATGTTAGGTGTTGGTTGGGTTACTTTTTTGCATGGCTGTAAAAAAGTGCGTTCACTGGCATTGCAACGCGGTAGGATCAGGATTACTGTTATCATTGGCAATGATCAAAATTTCAATGAGCGTAATCCAGTCTAAGATGGAAATATCACGTCTTGGTATTACTAAGCATCAGAGGCCCTAGTGTAAGTTTCATTTAACCATCTACACCAAACGCAGTGAGCGCGTTTGGCGCTCCGATTGGTCCGTCACCAATCCAGGGCCAATCGGAACGCCGAACGCGCTCACTGCGTTTGGTGTAGATGGTTAAATGAAACTCACACTAGGGCCTCTGATGCTTAGTAATACCAAGACGTGATATTTCACGCCTATGTCACTTACAACTTATTAATGATTTATTTCTGTAACTAGGTTTGTAAACACTTCAATCATATTTTTTTAAACTTGATGAAGTCGGCGTCTCCTATCTGACTACTCTGAGAAGAGAGACCGAAACAAACACACACGGTTACCGTCTCTTTTAAAGTCCAGATATAATGTTGGTCAGATCAATACAATATAGATTGGTGTCTGAAATGGTCATTTGAGGAAATAACCGCACATATTGACATATAGCAGTCTAGATTGTTACTGGGTTCTTACTGAGGCCTACTTACTTTAAGAAGACATTCTATTCGCTTCTAATTTTGGGAATAAAACCGTAACAACGTATTTCCCTGTTGGTTCTTATGCTTTACCATATATGGATGCATCTTGGCCTGTGGCCAGGTTTTTGCTTAGAATTGACTATGTAGTCTGCGTGGCTGCAGCCATCCTATTCGGCGTTATAGGTATATATCTGAAACATTGTATGTCTTATGGTCACCGTCCATTGAGTTACCAAATCTAGAAAATTTTCTTCTCCTATACGCCCTTTTCTCCCTTTATCTTAAGTAATAATTCACCCGCTTTCCAGTTCATACATCTTTCATACAATAAATCTATCGTTTCAATCGTCTTCTTCTACTCTTATAGCCAGATTCATCATTATCGTTTGGATTTCGCATCACCTGATCAGCATCGCTTTGAACATAACAAATCTAAACATTATACAAATTACCTAATGTTTTTACATGACATGAATTAATTTTAACATTACGTATTACATAAATAGCAAGGTCATCCATCACCTGTACAAACGACGAGATAATAAAATGATAATGTCTATAGCAACAGCTGACTCATTGTAAATGTAGAAAAATATTTGATTTTTTCTCTTTATAAATCTCTCAGCACCAGCTCTTCTATCCTCCCATACTCTCATATTCGCTTTGCCGGTTGTCAACACGGAATAGATGAGATTCCTCTAAATTACAAAACAAACTCATGGATAGCTACCGCATACCGCTGTTGGCACAATAAACAAATCTTCGCGTAAAACAAATAATTTGCTTCAATCGCTGTGACGTCAGGGCTGAGGCGCCGAGATTCCTCCGGCTCTACGATCACAAAGGTACTGTCTTTATCTGTAACCATAAAATATCATAACTAAGCGCCAAATAAAAAAATCAAGAAGTTTCGTTTGTGAATTGTAAATTTTGCAAAGCAGTCCTTTGATGGGTTGAACATTGGGCACGCCACGATTGCGGCGGTAAGTCCCCTCCTCCACTCCTTTGAGGAGTGGCTTGAGAGGCGGCATGGCGTCCTCACCTTCCGCCTGGCACAGGTCCTCACCGGACACGGCTGTTTCGGGAGGTTCCTCTTTCGGATAAGGCCGGAGGAAACGCCCGGGTGTTTCCACTGCGAAGATCGTCCTGAGGACATGGTGGAGCATACGATGGAGGTCTGCCCGGCTTGGGTGGAGCACCGCCTTGTCCTCGTGGAGGCGATCGGCGGCGGCGATCTCTCGTCCGGCCCTGGTCCAAGCCATGGTACGGAGCGAGAGTGCATGGTTAGTCGTCACCTCCTTCAGCGAAGCAGTGATGCTCGCAAAGAGGGAGGCGCCGCACGTAAGGGAGAGGCAGTACAATGCGCCCTCACGGCCTTAGTCGCCGCAGATGCCGCTCTGGGCGTCGGGAATCCCAGGCTGATTCCCGGCCACCGTAGGCCCGGGCTTGCGGACGGCGAGTAATGGGTAGCTCGCTGTCCGGTAAGGACCAAGCCCGGGTCGACGGCGCGTTGTGTTCCACGCGCGCCTCAGAGTAATGTCAGCACCAACTGTTCGGGCCCGCAAGGGCCGATGCCTGTCAGGGGTGCGGGTTGTTCGAAAGAGATACCGCGGCCCCTGGCACACAGGCAACTGAGGGAACACGGGTAGGTTTTAGTCAGTAAAAGTCTGACACGCCCTCTCGGTCCACCCAGAGCGGGAGAAGTTATTTGATGACTTCTCACAAAAAAAAATGAGTTGAATTGGGGAGTAGTCTTTTGCTACTTGAATTTTGGTGGAGTAGACCTGTTGTGAGTGGAGCTTTTTGTGGAGTAGTCCTTTTGTGATTCGGATATTTCATGGAGCGGGTAGTCCATTTATGAATCGAATTTTTGTGGAGTCTCTAGGCAGTCCTCTTGTGAATCGAATATTTTGTGGAGTAGGTAGTCCTCTTCTGAATCGGATATATGAAGTAGGTAGACCTTTTGTGAATCTGATATTTCGTACGCAAATGAAGCACAGGAAGTATACGAAGCTGGATCGTAGCAACTGGTGTTCTGTAGTATGTGCCTACCCTCATGGGGGAAAAAAGGCAAGACTTTATGGACAGACCCAATCTGTCAAATTTATTTTATAGATTTTACATTTTGGGGTAGCTTGATGTGCTGGCGTCTGCGCTATATTTTTCGGAGTACCTAGTCCTGTGTTTTGGCTATGTTGCGCATTGCGATGCATTGTGGATTAGATTTCCTGTATATTTTTTGTGATAACATCCCATAAATCTTCTGTGTTTACTTGACTGTAACGTGATAAGTATGGAACATAATAGAATGACCATATATAAATACCTGGATAACTCTGCACCTCAATGGAGCATGGTGTTCGGGGGAAATTATTTTCTTGTAGGTAATTTTCTTATACATTAAAACACAATAAGACAATACACCATCACGCCTGTCTTCCTCGAATTATTAGGCAGAGGAACGAGCGAGCGAGCGTGTAGATAGCAATCTAAATACGGTCAGCCCAGAATTTGGCTACGAGCTTTGCACTTTCAGCTGCGTCCATCCGTACATATAGCGTGCAGACAACATTGTTACATTGCCTATTGTCTTATGCATATACATAAGGATCACCGAATAAGACAATTGTGTTGTAATATTTACTTGTTTATCAATAACTACGAATGACTTTAACATGTTTATTACCCCTTGGCCATTCACTTCATTTTTTTGCGCATTAACTAATACTGTGTTATTTGCTGTATAAATAATTTATTAAAATGTCACCTTATGTTACGAATGAACACAAACAATGACACATAGTAAGTAACGCATAGATAACGCTGCAAATTGTTTCATTTATAATATTTTTCCTTGTTAGCAAAATAAATAAAGTACGTTTAATATTATGTAGATATCTATTAGGTACAAGCGTGATCTACCACAAAATGTTTCCGGTACATTTTAAGATTTTTTTAAGAGTTCCTGGAATTATAGGCTAAAAAAAAACTCAAAAAAGTTTTTTCTGTGGAAAATGTTTAGCAGCAAATGTGTGCATTTTTTTGAAGTAGGTTGAAAACTGGAAACATGAGCATGTGCTCATGTTTCCAGTTTTCAACCGACTTCTAAAAGATGAGGAGGTTTTTGAATTTGGTAAAGGAAGCTCGCGTAGTGGCCACATATTTTTTCTACTTACTGAATGTTGATGATACAATATTTCCTATCACTTATATTTGCATAGCAATTAGAAGTATACGCATTTGTGTGAGGTAGGTACCACAACTAAAAAAGAAATTCAAAAATCTGTACTTACCAAAAAAAAAACACTAATTTCTTTCACTGGGAAGAAAAATCGGATATAGGAAAAAAAAGACACCGTTTTCCGAAATAAATGAAATTGTTTAGCAGCGAATGACTGCACGAGCCAGAATATGAAGAAATAATTTCTATGGCATGAGCCCTTGTTTTTCAGTTTTGATATAAATAGTCCGCAAAATTGCACATGATTGATTGCAGGTTTCAAGTGTTTGCACTTGAAACTCCACTGTTTTGTTTTCATGGTCACTGAAAATCCTGGAATTGTTTTTCAGTTGGTAATTCCAGAATGATTGGGGATTCTTGTAAAGTATTGTAAAGCATGAAAAAATGCTGTAAACTGTATCTGATCGTAAATAATAAAATAAGCCATGGTATCAACCATAGCTTATTTTATTATTATTTGTATAAAGATCAAGTGCCGACTACACCTCGTGAACTTCTAAGTGGCCTCTTAGACACAAAAAACATGGCCACCCAAGGCAAGATATAACATGTAAATACATCGTTATATACTATGATATTAGTAAACATACCTAACTAAAGAAACGTTTGTGTGCGTACGCGCCGCAAACCGACCCACAGTGATTCCTTATATCGCAATTTGTGTCACAGGCCAAGTATCGTCATCTGCATTGCTTAACTTTTTTTTTTTTTTTTTTAAAACGTTGCCCCACACTAGGAATTACTCCTGTATTGTGGGTGCGTTTACAAACATTTAAATACACATACACAAACAGCCAGACCCGGAACAACTACTTGTAGGTCATACAAATATTTGTTCCGTGCGGGAATCGAACCCGCTACACGCAGCACAGCAGTCAATCGCTTAACCACTGCGCCAACCGTGCTGTCGACACAACACAACACTCGACGACTTTATCAACAGAACACTATCTTTGCTATCCGATAACAGATTAGAATATAAACTTACTCTTACCCAATTGGCTTGTTTGGTCTGTTATGTAGGTTTTGGCTCCGTGCTGCGTTTACCGGGTCACTTTGTGAAAGATTTGGAAGTTTGCACATCTCTGTGCTTTGTTTGTGCCACGAATGAAAAGAAAGAAAAAAATATCTTCGTTTGGTGCACATGTCACAAGTAGACAAAATGTAGAAAAAAAGCAAAGAAAAAAACTTAACTAAGAAAAAGGAATTTATGGTGCTACTCCAAATTAGGTATTTCATTCAACAAATTGCCTGAAGCTGGTTTTTTAACCGACTTCCAAAAGGAGGAGGTTCTCAATTCGTCGGAACCTTTTTTTTTATTATGTATGTTCCCCGATTACTCGAAGATGGCTGGACCGATTTGTATAATTTTTTTTTTGTTTGAAAGGGTATACTTCCCAGGTGGTCCCATGATCATCAAGTCAGGATCTGATGATGGGATCCTGGAGAAATAGAGAGAACTCTTCAAATTTTATAGGCACACTTGAAGCAATTTGTGTAGTTTTTGGAAGAGTACTTTCTCGGAGTGGTTCCATTTCAATTTGATGAAGATCTGATGAAGAACTTCGGAGATAGGCAACGGAACTCCTCAATAAATGATAGCAAATGGACAGGGATTGCTGAAATCTCATGTCTGTCAATTGTTTACACCAGTTAATAACATAACATCACGCCGGTACGCTGTGAAGGGGTAAGCACATGTGAACCACTAAAAAGTGAAAAATAAAAATCTTTTTTCAAAAAAATAAACAACCGACTTCCAAAAAAACATTAAAAAGTGAAAAATAACTTTAATTTCGGAACTCGGTGACTTTGTATACGTATTTTAATTTTTTGTCACCGCCTTCCGAAATTAAAGTTATTTTTCACTTTTTAGTGTTTTTTTGGAAGTCGGTTGTTTATTTTTTTTGAAAAAAGATTTTTATAACTGGACCTTACATCGAGTGCATTTTTTTGTGTTGGTGGTTTCGAGCCTCTGGTTTGCGGATCTTTGATAGCCGGGCTGAGATACGGGCCGTCAGAATCCTGAAAGTCTGACAAGTCGGATAGGCAGTCGCTGCATGTAAAATACTGGTATTCAGCTGCATGCGGTTAGACTGGAACCCGACCCCAACATGTTTGGGTATGCAGATGATGGGGACTCCCTTTTCCGCACGCACGCACTTTTAAAAACATGTTTGGGAAAAGGCTAGACAGATAATGATGGTTTCTAGTAATTATCCAATTTCGAATGCTGTGTCATCGACTCGTCGATCGTACCAAAACTACCAAATACCCAATCGTTACCTCTGAAAAGAGACGTGTTTACTCTTGAAATGTACCAGATACTGGCTAATCTTTTTATCACACCCATATACCGATACGATGGCATACAATCTCTGTGTCTACACAGATAATATAGTGAATACAAATACAACAACATCGCACGAATACAAGGCAGGGTTTTAACCCGTATGTTATGTGTCGTGTGATCTAGCACTAGCTATAGTGCGGCGAATGACCGAGTTGCGCTGAGCAAACTGGAAGGGTCAAGGTCACGTCCGGTGCGCTGAGTGGCTTTTGATTTGTGCAGAGGACTGAGGATTTAGAGTGGGAAACAGGTGACATTTGTTTATAGAGGGGGCCTATTGAATGAAGCAGGGCAACTGCATGCAGATGTGAACTGATGTTTTACGAAAAAATGTGACAAATGTGTAGAAATCTATTAGTTTCAAACTCAAATTCATTTATTTGCCAGAATGTAGGTTAGATAATAGTTTTACTGTTTATATGATATACTTGACGGGTTTCTGATTTTGAACTTGCCAAACTCTAGCACTCAACTCCGAGCCTCCTTAGACGCGCGAAGACATTCTGGTTTTTTTAACTTCACTTTAAAAAAGTGACTTACGACGTCCTGGCTTGAACCGCTTTTGGCGTTGACAGGGGCTTGTTCGCGAACAATGTTGCAATTGTTTTGTAAAATGTATAGAAAAAACAAGATGGCGGTTTTAATTCCGAATTTGGCCACGCGTTAAAAGATAGACTACTATAGAACACTAATTGTCTTTGCCCATCGACTTGGCCCCACAGGTGTGAACCGACCTTGTAAAAGTTCATGTGTCTGTCGGAACGGTTATTGGCTGGCAGTTCACATGGCTGATTCAGCCTTTGTCTGCCGCCATTGTTGCTCGTTGCCTCATTGGCGCGTCCGGTTCGATAAAAGCCGAGCATTTTCGATTAGTCTAGACCTTGAGACACTAACTCGTGGATCTGTTGTGAGGAAACGATTTGTGATTTCGTTGTTGGGGTTAGTTAGACATGGGTAGTTCGTGAACGATTGAAGGAAATGAACTACTTCATATCACAAAATAAACTTATCATTCAATCAGTAGTCATTCAAATGTGTCTCTACTTCACTTAGTTCAGTCTTTCTTTTCGCTATTTCAATTTTAAATACACCAGCCTAGACAAAAATTTCTAAGTAACAAAAAAACAAAACATACTTACTACTTAATCAAAATAGTTTTGCTTAAATTCATATTTCTAGGTTGACAGTCCTAAGCCTGTATAAAGCATGAAGAAAAATCGACTTACGTATAAAACTGAACTAGAAAAGTGCATCATTTGTCGGAACTTGTCAATCACTATCGTTATCCTACGATAGGGACTCGTTCTGATTCGCTGAACTAAATGAAGTACTGAAGTAAATGAGTGGACTACTTCACTAAGCGAAAAGATATACTTCATTCATTTCTTTTTACTGACACATTTTGCGCATCTCTAGGGTTAATGTCATTTATCATCATCTTCCTGCACTCGTCCCATGTTACTAGGGGTCGGCGCAATAAGTACGTGTTTTTTCCATTCTCTCCGGTCAGAACCCAGTCTCACAATTTACCTTTTCTTTGGTGTATTTCTCTCTATATCCACATCACTATCATTCATCACTCTTTCAGTTAGTTACATGTGTTATAAATAAATAAATCTTTTAATTCAGGCAACAAAGACCCATAACATAAATACCATAACGGCTAACATACACAATTATTAAAAAATCCCACTTGTTAGTAGCACTTCACTTTGCACTAGCTTTATTTTGTGCTGTCCTGTGGAACTTGTCCGCGGAAGCGACGGAACACCACGTCCTGCGGTCCAAAAGTCGACCCCTTTTCCATGACCGCGGCGCGACTCAAGTAAATGCACCCTCCGCGTGTACCTTGTCTTCTGACGCACGTACTCCACGATGTCGTCCGCCTTAGTGGTGTAGTGCAGGCTGGGAGATGTACATCGGAGTGTTAGGCATAGCGGCACGCAGGCTCACTTCGGGCCTCGTAGGACATTTGCCACAGCGGTTCTTGTAAGTTTGGGAACGGCATTTCTTCCTCTGCACCCTCACGAAACCCTCTTTATTATCAGCCTTAATCGGCGCCTTTTCTGGCATAGCGAGACATAGTGACGCTAGCGGCGCACTATGGAAAATATAGGTCGGTATCGGATTAAAAATTTATTTCAAGTGGAATACAAGTTTATAATGACTAAAAAGATTAAACCATGGTTAATTACAACAAGCAAAGTAAACAAAATATATATATATGAAAAAAAAAATACTAAATTAAAATCATATTACTAATAGGTACATCCTATACTCTGACTTCAGGAAATGATGTAGCTAGGTACAAATATAAGTAATAACTAAATATAAATATTATTTTTAACTTATACCACTTCAGGATCAGGGTCAGTAAATGTGGGTTCACTTTCAGGTGCCACGTTTAAAAGACTTAGTGCCTCTTCTTCAAGTTCTTTCACATTTCTTACGTACGGTTTTCTCAAACTTGTTATATATGGATCTGACGTGTATAAAAGCGTTTTAAAGACATCTTCATTTGTAGCAGATCGGGAACATTTTCTGGCATGATGAAGTCGTATGTTTCTGTAGTCTTTGTTGCGAGACTCTTGTGCGTCTTCCGATAGCTGTCCAATAGGAAGCACCGCAAAATGTTTGATAACGTTTTGCCCGTGTATGAGTATTTTATGAACGGAGGATGGCATATAATACCAATCGTAATTACTTATATGGATTCTTGCAGTTTCTATTGCATATTCCCCAAATTTTTCAGGGTCGATCATCATTCCAGAAGAAAGAACTTGCAAGATAATGTATAGGCGTTTAATCAATGCCTCATCTACACCTGTTATTTCCGATGAGCAAGTGCTATTATAGAAGAATCTTCGTGCGGTATTGCCATCGTTCGTATTCCCGCTAACTTGCCGAGGTTTGTCGACGATTAATCCCAACTCCTCCCTGAAACGTTTTTGAACAACTTCTTTCTTTTCTTTTTTTAATCTCTTATTTTCCTCAGTTGAAGCAGACCAAGTCTTAAACGAAAGATTATAGGAAATATGCAATATCATTTCCATGCAGCGAATCCAGGCGTGTAAGGTGGACAATCCGTATTGGTAGGCGTTTTCGTTTTCGGGTCTGGCAGTTACTTTCGATAGGTCATTCATTAGCCGTGGAGTAGCCCCACATATCGTGCATGTGGAACCAGATGGAGTATCTGTAAGGACCTGAGCCACCTTTCCATCGATCATCGTTAGAAATAGTTCATGCTTCACATTTACTACAACACCATCTTTGTTTATAAGTGATGCTTGTGCAGCCCTAATTTGTTTTTTAATATCATCAACAACTGCCTTGGTTTTTTCTGGAGTTTCCTTACAAAACTCAATAGAAATGGGTCTGCAAAAACGGACAGATGAAGGTACCGGATTTTGCCAAACAACGGATCCCGATTGCACATCAACTAATCTGATGGGGACTAATGAAGTGATGAACAAATTGGCATCTGAAATTGTTTCTGACTCTTCTGCAAGTATTTGCTTGTATTGGCTTTGACCAGATGAACCATCACATCCCCATTTAGAATAAAGGATCAATGTTCTATGTTGTTTTTGGAAAACAGAATCGATTTTTAAAATTCTAGCAGCAGTATGATCCAATAAATCTTGTATATTAATCACTTTAGCATAAGTATTCGTGATTTCGATTGTAGAAGATGGTGGATAACAGGATCTTTTTATTTCTTGTATTTTGTAGTAAGGCGGGAATATACAACACTTTCGTTCGTTGGTTAAGTTTTTCAGGTACATATATTGTGCTTTTGTTAGATCTAAATCTATAAAAGCACTCAATGCTTCCGTATCGGAAAGAATCTTCATCTGGTCTGAGTCGTTCCACTTACTTGAGATATCTAATTTCTTTTGAGTGTCAGCGGTTCTTAATTCTTCGACAAGATGAGCTTCTGTGTACTCACGTAAAGCCCGTAGTCCCTGCAGATAGGCGTTTTTTATATGCTCGAAGCCATAGTCTTGGAGTAGAAGAGTGTTTTTCCTCTTCTTGGTAGATTCTGAGGAGTCTCCATAAGCCACGCATGCTCGTCCTCGTTGGCCAGATGTTGATGGCGTAGAATATTGTTCAGAATCCGGTAAATTTAACGAATACCTTGAGTCCAACCAAGTACAATACTTCTGTAAAAATGTTTCTTTTTTCCGAGATGCCAGGGCCCAGCGTTTGTTGAAAATAGGAAGAATGTGCCTTTGTATGTCACTAATTATAAAACACAAGTTGTTTTCAGAAACATTCAGCTTTTCCACTAAAACTTTGGATAATGATTCCATGGTCTTGCCGCCCTCTATATAGGGGATTATGAAGTCTCGTTTGGTACAGCTGAAGGAAGACATTTTAACACTTCACAATCTGCAGAAATAATAGGCGTAGATGAGATTTGCTTCACTTGAAGTTACACTGATGTAGATGGTTCGAATAGTTTTTGCTTCCCTTTAAATACTCATTTTACAATATCGAATTGGTACCTACATCATTATTATCTTGTAATTTCCCACGCAAACCGAGTGCAAATTTGATAAGGTCCCTTTGTTATCACGAAATAATGAAGAAAATATCCAAAAAGTTCTATATTGTTCATGTGAATGGTGTCAGTGGTAAACCGCAAAAGATACTAATTTTCGGGTTCTGACTTTTATCAGTTTTTTTCTCATATCTTCTAAAACCGCAAATATCCGCAGCTGATTTTTTTTGCATTCTATTTATGAATAGTTAGACTACTAGTCGACGCAAAAAGTAGCGCTTGGGCAAACGTGGGTAATACTGAAAACCTTCAACGAAAAAACATACAAGTGAAAAAAAAGGTATGTCACTTTTTAAGTAATTACTGAAATATTTTTCTTTACTTTTAAAATCATTAAGCTGTATCGCAAAAAGCATAAAATAACCTTTCTAAAAATGTATAATACTGCATATCTGTACCAAGTATTTTTTTCACAATATGGTATTGAAACATGTATACGCAAAGACTTGAGTTTGGCACTTCTGTTTTCTATGTATTTCTATCTAAGAAAAAAAAAAATAATTTCGCGTATTAAGAAAAAAAATCGTAATGAATATTATAATTTGACTATTAGAAAACCTAAAAGAATAGCCATATTAGCCAAATTATGATATTCGTAAAAAGCATTTTTGATATGCGCTTGTTCTACCATTTTCCATAGTGCGGCGCTAGCAGCTGACGATAACTCCACGTAACTAAATAGTGACGTACGTCGGGAAAGTCCTGCGTATCTCTGATGGTTTGAATTGATTAAAAAGATATACCTACACGCAATTATAATGCTAAAATAAGACTCGTTCTTGACCCCTAATTAGGTTCATCATCATCTGCCTAGCCTTTTCCTAACTATATTGGGGTAGGCTTCTTGTCTAACCGGATGCAGCTGAATACCAGTTTTTTACATGGAGCAACTGCCTATCTGCCCTCCACACCCCAGTAACTGAGTAATACGATACCCCTTGGTAAGACTGGTTGTCAGGCTTTCGGGCTTCTGACGACCCGTAACGACTGTCAAAGATCCACGAATGACAGCCGGGACCAACGGCTTAACGTGCTTTCCGAGGCACGGAGGGGTCTTGGTATGTAAAGATGGTCACTCATCCATGGACCAACCGCGGCAAGCGTAGCTTAACTTGATCGTTCGATCCGTGCGGCTAATAATATTACTTAAGTTATAATTAAGTTCTCGTTAAGACTGCAAAATCGTAAACTATGAAGGTGAATGAAAAATTATATGATGCCTTCAAAAATTTCGTATGCCAGTGCTCTAGAACAAAATAATCCCAACTTACATATATTAATTGATGGTTCTCTGCATTGGATAGGTTCTAAGGAAAAAACATACTTGTTCTTGCTTAGTTCCAGTCCATAATAAAGTTAATTGGAAGGCATAAGTGAAAGTAACCTTTCACCTCTTAACACCACAACATCTAATCTCGAGCCCCAAGTTGCGCAAGGTGCGCCTGCGCAATGTTGTAACATAACACTGTGTCGGCGTTTATGTCGAGGTCGCCACCCACACCATCGCTTATCGATATTGAATTTGAATTAGTTTAGTTTGTATATCACTGGGTTTAACCGCAAATATTGGTTATAAGAACATCATCATCTACCTAGCCTTTTCCCAACAATGTTGGGGTCGGCCTCCAGTTTAAGTGGATGCAGCTGAATATCAGTATTTTACATGGAGCGACTGCCTATCTGTCCTCCACAATCCAGTTACTGGGTAACACGGTAGCCCATGATAAGACTGGTTGTCAGACTGTCAAAGATCCAGGAATGACAGCTGGGATCAACGGCTTAACGTGCTTTCTGAGGCACGGAGGGGTCTTGCTTTGTAAAGATGGTCACCAAACCACGCACCAACCGCAGCAAGCGTAGCTTAACTTTATCGATCGATCCGTGTAGCTGTTATTTCTTACCCACAAGACCCATAACGGTTATTAGATGTAGCCTGCATTTCTCAGCCCCATAATGGTTATTAGAAGTAGCCCGCATTTCTCAGTGGCCCCATAATGGTTATTAGATGTAGCCTGCATTTCTCAGTGGCCCCATAATGGTTATTAGATGTAGCCCGCATTTCTCAGTGGCCCCATAATGGTTATTAGATGTAGCCCGCATTTCTCAGTGGGCCCATAATGGTTATTAGATGTAGCCCGTATGTCTCAGTGGCCCCATAATGGTTATTACATGTAATGTAACCCGTATCTCTCAGTGGTAACTCGGAATTTTGAAGTTGGTAGTGTGATACCCCGTGCCTCGGAAAGCACAAAAGCCGTTGATCCTGCGCCTGATCTCTCCCCGGTCGTGTCAGATTGTTGTCTTATCGGACTATGAGAGCATATTGCGTTTTACTCTATCCAATTTGTAGAAACTAACTAGGAACACTTTGATCAGGAAATTGGAAGCTAGTGATCACACTGGACTAAATCGAATTCTAAATCAGACAGATGACTCTTATGCGCTTATTAGCTGTGCCCGCGCCTTGCCCACGCGGAATAGTAATTTTTTTATTATTTATTTATATTATATGTATTAATAAAAATAAATAAAATTTCTAAAATAAAATAGCCTAAGTTACGCCTTATTACATCAGCTATCCGCCAGTGAAAGACTCGTCAAAATCGGTCCAGCCGTTTCAGAGATTAGCCGGAACAAACAGACAGAGAGACAAAAACCTTCCTAACTATCTAAATCGGAACTGTTCTAACTTCAATTACATCTTCCGATTTCCTAATTACATTTCCTACAAATTGGAATACGCACTAGGAACAGAGAGTGCACCGTTTGCGCACACACTTGTGGAATATAATACCTATCTTCTGCGTAGGTACCTAGGTGCGCAGAAGATATTATATACCGATTTCGTTCTCGGTGGCCAATCTCAACGGAGATTAGCCAGGTAGCTAATTTCCGTTGAGATTGGTCACCGTGAACGAAATCGATCGGGAGTCTGGAGGTTATACATACATTTATAATGTAGATGTTAAACCAACTCTCCACCAGTACTACTAGGGTGTTATCTTACCCAAATATGTTACGAAATGCTTAAGTTTGATAAACGTAAAGAGCAATAAGATAACTGCAGTTCTGAAAGCCTATTTTCATGTAATATACAAGGTTTAAGTCGGAAAATATTCTGGCAATTTTCTTTCAAGGCAAGAATTTGTGTTACCTCCGTACCGAGGTTGTTACTTGTTTATTTTTCTTTCTTGTTCCGTTTCTTTATATTTATACCTTCCTAGTATAGGATTATCCTGACATGTTTGCTTTTCAGTTATGGATATGACTAAATTATTGTTTTATTTTCTGTCTCTATTCACGTTTCCTTCGATCATCAACGTTTTAGGATACTGTCAGAAAGTGTTTATAGAAGTTAGTATGATAAAGGTATTCTACCTGCGAATATTCAGACTTATTTATGCTATTAATAATTGCTTGGAAGTTCCATTCACGTTCACACGATGATGTTATTATTACTTCAGAGAATGAAAGTGAAACCGGTGACCTCTCTCACGGCATCTGCCATGCCCATTACTCGATTTTAGTTTAATTGTAATACGAGCATCTCAAATGATAGGTGTATCGTTTCAAAAGAATCCGGTCAGACTCTCGGAATGGTGTCACGGAGAATCATCATCATTATCATCATTTCAGCCGAAAGACGTCCACTGCTGGACATAGGCCTCCTCCAATTGGGGGGATTTGCCATAATCGCCACGCTTGGCAGGCGGGTTGGCGATCGCAGTAGGATGGTAGAGAACGCTGCTGCCCATTCTCTAGTAAGCCCCTTAGTCGCCTTTTACGACATCCACGGGAAGAAATGGGATGGTGCTGTTCTTTACGCTCGACACCACACGGAACGAATTCACTGACGCTCGTCACTGAGAATAGAATTTAATTTTGGTCTTTTAAGCACACAAATGTACAGACGCGGACTTAATGCCAGAGGATTGGCCTAGCTAGGGTAAGATAGAACATACTGCTCATCTCATTGTGTATATAAATACTATCTATGAAAACATGTTCCGTTGTTCATGTTACAATTAGTACCTGGGATATGTTGGTAACAATTGGATCGAGGTGGCTCTAGAAAAGAAAGCCTAGAAGGATTAGGGGGAAGTCTTTGCTCAGCAGTAGGACTGTGAAGTGCAAAGCTAAAAAAAAAAAAAACAATTTGTCCCTACCACTTGATTGGAATTAAAGCCCTGGTGAAACTAGTCACACGTTAGACTAGGATGCGCAATCAACAGATCTGTCTATTTGTAAAGCATTGAAAAATTGTTAATGATAGGTACCTAAGAAAGTCTATAAGATATTGTATTGTAAAAATTGTCCACTTTGTAACCTACAAAGTGGACAATTTTTACAATAACTCGGCTTACCAAGGGGTATAGTGTTACCCAGTGACTGGATTGTGGAGATCAGACTGGTAGTTACTCCATGGTAACATTCTGGTATTCAGCTGTACCAAACTTATCTGCAAGGAAAAAAAATAACATCAACAAAATTCTGCTTTCTAGGACACAAGCCTAGAGTGACGTGTATACTAGAGCTTGTAAGACTGATGTAGCATAGCATGTCGGGAATGTCATCTATTTCGATGTTTACTGACGCCAGATGATCACACAATTGGTACTAGCTGTTTGTTTCATTCCAAGCGAATACTTAGTGCTGAATGGATGGTCCGACGTCGTGAGGTAGCTAATAATAGAGCATTGTGTGTTTGCAGTTTTGTAGCACAAGTTGAGCATTATTTTCTGGTCTTTCGAGTCGTTAGTTTCTTAGTTGGCCCAGACTCCAAAACAGAAGCCTCGAAGTGTTATTGTAGTCAGAGTCCTGTGGTAACGGCCCCCGACTTACATGTCGCCCAGTCGGGTTCAAAGTGTTCAAACCAAAGCAGATACTTTTATGTAATTTATTTTATCACTACTGGTCTCAGAACAGTGAAGGAACAATATGTTTGGAAACTGTCCTAAGTCTAACATATTATGGCCTCCTTTGTGGGGGGGGGGGGGGGTTGGCCTATATTCCACCATACGGGCCCTGATATCCTTGAACGAAAAAAATCATACACATCCTCTAATCTGCATTGGGTCCGTGTGGTGGATTATGCTATAGACAATGGATTGGGGTGGTAGAGAACCAAAACTATGGAGCAAAGTCTATTGATTTTTGTCAATCCCTATGATCGGAAATACGTCTACAGATTGACGTAGCGTCTCCCTGAAATGTAATTATTTTTTGACATATTCTTTGTTTTACCTTTGGATTGCAAACACTCCGGTAAAATTGAATTTCGCGGAGCACTCACCTTGCTCAAGATCTAATACTTATAAGTTTTCACCTCGTCTAGACAATGTTGGCTATGTAGGGTAAATTTTTAAGCACTGCGCAAACTGTAACCATGAATTCAGCATATCATTCTAAACCCCCTAGGACCACGTAGGTGGTCAAAATGCATGGAACAGTTGTTTTTTTTTATAACAGAAAGATTTCTACGCTAGGGGTTCTAGAATGATATGCTGAATTCATGGTTAACATTTTATCCTGCATAAACTTGTAATAACTTGTTTTAAAAGAGTGTCCTTGGAGTTTCTTACCCGTTCTTCTCCAAAAAGATCTTTGTTTCGAACGGGCAACTAGCTTCAACTTTTCAACTTCCTCAAGATCAAATACTTAAAGATGTCTTCACCTCTTGTAGACTATAGCATTGTTATATCTTTATTTAAAAGAGTGCCCATGGAGTTTCTTGCCCGGTCTTCTCCATATAGAGATCTACGTTTTGAAACGGGCAACTAGGTTCTTCTTTCTGACAAACTGCCTGACTCTTTGACAACTCAAAAGTGAATGGTTTATAAAAATAATTGCTCTGACTTGAGCCACTTTTGCACAATATTCTGCATTATTTCTTAAGTCTTCAGTATGTTCGCGGGCGGAATGGGACGATTACTGAAATAAATCAAACATTACGTAGAGAAACTTGGCTTGGCGTACAACCGCCTCTGTGTAGCGAGCAGCGACCTTGTAGCAAAGCATCTTTATTTCGCGCTAAACTATTAATACACTATCATACATAAGAGGATGCGCTGTGGACTGATTGTGATTTTTCTCAGCTATGTCATTTTGCAGCATTAGATGGTTAAGCTTTTTTGTTAAAATATACAAGGTGTTACAGAATAAACGTAAGTCCTGAAAGTAGTTTGTTCATAATTAGAGATTGAATTGTATTGTATTGGACTGTTTGAACGGTAATATGCAAAGAAAGGGAGTGAATAACGAGACGACTAGTGGCTCCCGCGGAGAGGCGCGACGCGACTGGTGTAGACCAGTTTCTATGAAAAGACTATGGATTTTTTCCTACCAGAATCGCGTCGCTCCGAGGTTTGCGGCCTTTCTGCGGAAGCCTTAAGCGAAAAGAATGAAAGAAAAATAAATTTTGCACCGGCCCCGGATTAATTTGTTCTAAAGGGCGTAGAAAAAAAAATACATTGATATCCATAGTATAAATACTAGGAACAAACACAAATTTGTTGTACCATCAACAAGGCTCAAGAAAATAGGTGGGTCATTCAGATGTCAATTTATACGCTTTTATAATAAACTTCCAAGCCATGTTCAAGATCTAAGTGTCAATAAATTCAAATCATTAATTAAAAGTAAGTTGTGCCTGAAAGCCTTTTATACCGTTAAAGATTATATTGAGGACAAAAATGCTTGGGATTGACCTGCTCCAATTTTTGCATACTAAATGTTGTTTTTTATTTTTACAAACTTTTACTCTGACATTTGATAATTAGACGAAGATGACGATTGAAATCGTGACTGTCTTCTTCAAGGTATTAATATCCTGGCATGCATCAATAACAATATTCTAGGCGTTCGTGTGTTAACGAGAGTTGCGTCACATTACGTACGTCTTTAGTCATTGTTATATTATTTGTGTGCAATCTCTGCACATAATCTCGCAAGTGACGTATTATTACTGGCATTATCATTATCCGCTATAATTATTACTTGCTTGTGCAAACAAAAACTGCATAGAATGAATACCTATTTCTTCATATTTTATCTTACATCATTATCACCCGTCTCTCCACTAGTCCAATGCAGGAGGCATTGATGATATCCGGATGATGCATATCCGGTATGGTTCGCAATCCTTTCCTATCCTAAGGGCACGTATATATACTATTACAGTGCCGTGTGTGTGTGTGTGTGTGGTGGCACACAGTGTTCCGTGTAGTGCCGGACGTAAAAGAATAGCACCATCCCATTTCTTCCCGTGCTTGTTGTAGAAGGCGACTAAGGGACTTACTAGAGAATGGGCAGCAGCGTTCTCTATGCATTTGGCCACCATACTGCGATCGCCAACCCGCCTGCCAAGCGTGGCGATTATGGCAATCCCCCCTTGGGGGAGGCTTATGTCCAGCAGTGGACGTCTTTCGGCTGATATGAGGATGATAATGACGATGCCCCCCGATCTACTCTTTGATATGCAAAGTTCTCTGCAGCACCATGAAAAATGAGGCCTCAGGGGATAGTGCAAATCTCGGGGTCTCTGGTGAAAATATCGCGGTACGATTTTGTCGCACATCGGATCTTTAACGCACGCCGATATGAAAATCGCACTGTGTGATTTTTCGATGCGCTTAGATGCACTTTGTGGGATCCTCAATGCTTGGTACAAGATCGAGGGTTGAAAATCCAGTGCGTGATAAAATCCCCGCCGCAATATTTTGACGTCAGCATGCGAACGTGTTCTAAAGATACCTCGATGTATTATCATGTCATAAAAACTGCGCAAAGCAGGGGCTGGTCGCTAGCACAATTCGTACTAAGATTATGAAATGAAATGAAATGAAATGTTTATTTATGTAAGTAGATCTTAAAAGACACTTTTACACGTCAATATTTTGTTGGTCAATATTTTAAAAAACTAGATGGCGCCGGCATTTCTTAGCTGACTGTTCCCTGAGAAGAAAAGCCGAAACAAACTCAGAGGTCATGGTCTCTTTTAAAGTCCAAACATTATATTATTTAAATTTTATGTGAGTCTAACAATGAAGGGTAATGTCTGGAAAGGCCTTTTGAAGAAAGCCATTGCATTGCAGCTTTGAGCTGACCTGTCTCAACAGACGGCATGTATGTAGCAGTCACCGTGTAGCTATAAATGCGAAATTAACTTGTGTCTGTCTGTCTGTTACGCTTTCACTTCAAACTGCTGAACCGATCGTCATGAAATTTGGCCCGGGATATAGGCTACTTTTTAACGCGATATCTGACATCCACGCAGGCGGAGCTCCAAGCAAAGGCTTCTAGGTATATAAAACATAAATTTTTACAGCAATATTAGACACTTTAAGCTATTTCGTGACTGGCAGACGTTTTATAGGAACGTTTGCATTTTACTGCGTCTTTTACGATTTTGGCTGCTTAATTAAGTTGTAAAACGTTCATAAAGAATCTACTCTGTGTCTATAGGGGTCTCGAGTCTCTGGAACAAAGTTAGTTATTTTATTTTATTCTATGGGACTTAAACATAACTGGCGAAAAGTGGGTGTACACACGGCTACACATCATGCTATAAATTTCCAGTATAAGCTGATCTCGCATTGTATAGGATTTCCGTACAGTGCGAGATCAACGTAAACTGGAAATGTATAGTTTGATGTGTAGCCGTGTGTACTATATGTACCAGGTACACCTTTGCGTTACCCCTCGGGGGAATAGGCGGGATGTTATGTTATTTTATGCAACCGCACAAGTACAGACGCCAGCACATCAAGCTACCCCAATCTGTCAAATTTCTTTGATAGATTTTCAACTTTACGACATAAGCTTATGTTCAATTGGGTAAAATTTAAAGTTTGGGGTAGCTTTATGTGCTGGCGTCTGTACATACTGCAAAAAAAAATCGTTCTCATTTACAACATAAAGACTTAATTTAAACCGTCGAGGTCAAGGTCGTCTCCAGCAACCAGAGGGTTTCGAAGCCTCCCCCAACAGAAAACAAACAACAGAACAAACGTCTGTTTGAACAAAACAGCCCTTGCCTTATTTACTGACGGAAAAGGTCACCCCGCGGGTTGCGGTTAGGGTCTTGCCATCCGGCCGGACTTGTCCGGACATGTCTGGATTTTGTGAGGCCTTGTAATTTGTCTATTGATTTTAGAAAACAAATTATTAAATGAGTAGGTTAGGACTAGGAGTCCTTCCCCTGCCCTTATTAGAATTTGTTTGTCTATTTCTTCCGTACTTTTAGTCATCATATTGGTAGTCTAGTCACCCCCTTTCTAGCCATATCATATCATCTCTCACTCATCCTTCCATGGTTTCTTGCTACTGAAAAACAAAGTGTTTTCCGGCTACAATTTTCAACCAACTTCAAAAAGGTTTTCAATTAATCTGTATTTATTTATATATACAGGGTAAGTTTTTATCCAGTGCGCAAATTGTAACCATGAATTCAGCATATCATTCTAGAACCCCCAGCGTAGAAATTCTACGTCAGTTATACAAAAAAAAATCCAGCTGTTTCATAGAAAAGTACAGTACCTACGCGGTCAAAATGTATGGAACAGCTGATCCTTTTTTGTATAACCAACGAAAAATTTCAACGCGTCCCGTAGAATTTTTTCGTCTTCGATTAGAATGTCGAAGATGGTGAAGTCTTCATTTGTCTAGAATGATATGCTGAGTTCATGGTTACAGTTTGCGCACTGGATAAAAACTTATCCAGTATACCATAAATATATTCTGTTCTATGTATATTTTGCTATATCTTTGGCTTGGATCGATTTCGAAAATCCTTTTTTCAATCGATAGGGTGGAGTCAGTGGAGTGGAGTGGTCCCATATAATAATAACTCCATAATTTATTAAATTTGCTTCGAGAGTGTTTGCGTTAGCTTTGATATAATCCGTATTTAATCCAATCCTTTGTGTCTGTCACTGTTGTTTACATCTAGTTAACTTTTTGTCGGACTTTCAAATTTCGAAAATGGTAACCCGTTGGTCAGTTTTTTTGTTGAGCTTTGAGCACATGAATACAAAGAGAAACCATAATAATACTTACTTCTAAAAATGTAAATAAAACAAGGCTAAGGCACCTGCCGATGAGGAGCGTCTTGCTATGGACTATTTTCACGCTCAAGAAACGTACAAAAGATTGTGGGTTCCGTGTCAATAAAAGAGATAGGTACATAATATGTATATTAATAGTTGATCGCTGACTGTATACCCTGCCGATGAAAACTCGTTTGCCGCAGCAGTGGATCTTTATTAAATATGGAGTGCCATGACGCCATCTTGGAAGGAGGCCCAATAATAATTAAAACGTATACGATCAAAACATCTGATACGGTCAATTTAAAACGAAATCAGATCCAATTATAATTCTTGCCAGCAAGGCGGTGAAAATCGATTGCCATGTTGGTTGGACGGAAAACCGAGCTAGCGCTATGATAAAGGTATATTATTTTTCCAGGGTCATTCGCTGTAGTGGAGTGGCGTTTCCTGAGAATAACTTGAATGTTCAGGGACTTATAATACAGATTGCTTAGCAGATTAACTGTCAACTTAGAGCATTCTCCCCACGCGGTCTGGCAACGGCGCATTTATGGCGGTTTTTCGTGATTATTTCATTAAATACAAACAAAACTAAACATTTTTTTCAGATGCACTAGATCGTTGGTATTTTCAAGTTTGTATGCTATTTTTTTTACAGTAATATTGGTATTTACTTACAAAAATCTACATACCGTCAATTATTTTATATTTGCATTACTTAGTACGATTCAATGTTTTTATTAAAGAGTAAATAAGAAAAATAATTGAGCTGTTTCATAGAAAAGTGCAATACCTACGCGGTTAAAATGTATGGCACAGCTGATTTATGTCTAGCCACGAATTCAGCATAACATTCTAGACGGGGGTCTAGAATGTTATGCTGAATTCGTGGTTATAGTTTGCGCACTGGTAAAAAAATTATCCTGTATTTAACAAAATAAGATTCGCGACCGTGATAAATATGACATTACAATTAAAGCCATATTTTTAACAAGTCTGTCTTTACAATGTGAAGCCGTTTTTGTTACGATCTCGAAATAAACTTCAACTTTACATAATTATAACCATTAAAATCTCCAACCCTGTCCATTTAATTCCATTGAATGACTTTTTCATGAAATTGTATGATTGAATTTCGAAAGATGCTTAATTATTGAATGTTAAGTACTATTAATTTGTGATTTTAAAGCATGCTACGATTTATATTGTATTATTACCTTTGCCCGAACTTTGAACCCCATATGAACTATGTAACTTTTATTAAGATCTTGTACACACATGAGATACCTATGTAATGAAGATTTGAATTTGATTTTTATTCGAACTGCTCTACAATCAAGTTTCCTGAGTGAACATTGTTATGTTACAGCCATTACGTGTACGCAGTGTCAACGTAAATCTTTACAATCATGGCATAATAGTGGTAATAGTTGCAACATAGTTAAACAATAACAAGACTTAACATGTTGAAGTCTTAAGCGAATTAATATGTTAATTATTATTGTAGACTACAATTATTTCGTATTTGCACTACAGTTTGTAGTGCAAATACTTTTGTTAGTGCCGCACTTTAAACGGTTTAATTAGTTATTGTCTTTGGAGTAATTAGTGTGATATCAAACTTTATATGTTATTGTGATGTTTATCCTTATCACGCTTTGTTTCCCCGACGGGTCGGGTAAAGGTGTACCTATAGGACCCATACTTCGCTAGTTTTAAGTCCCATGTATACTTCGCGTCAAACTTTATGGCGGCTCTGAAGTGCGTTACTCGCTGCGCAGTACCCCACCCCTCAACCCCGCTGACCCATGAATTTGTTACTGCGCAGCGACTCGCCTCGTGTTCCGAACCGCCATCAAATTTGAATCGAGCTGTACAGGGGGAGAGCCCATTACCATCAACCGGGCACAAATCCTAACTTTCGGCTCTTACTGAGAAATTCCAGATGGAAAAACTCAATAACACATTGCCCGAGCCGGGAATAGAACCCAGGACCTCATACTTAGCAGTCAATACAGCTTGCAACCACTAGACCAACGAAGCAGTCAATGTAATGTTTAACCATAGATAAACTCATTTTATAAAATTATGACGAAATGCTGTAAAAACCGATTTATCTTCCAAGCGTAAAAATATTATGACAGTCGTGAAGTTCTTATTACATTTGTGAAGGCCTAATGTGGATATAATTGAGTTTCTGTGTTGAATAACATAATATTTTGTATATTAAATAATGCTACTTTGATATTTATCTCGTGAATATTTGATTTACAAAATGATGGTAGTTGCGTAGGTGTGGTCCAGCCCTTATCCTACTTTATTTGTTGTCGGCATATACCTAATATCCTTTTCTTCCTGCTTGTCTTTTAGTCGTGAGGGGCTTATGGCTAAGTAATAACTTTCGCACGGATCGATGCTACGCTTGCCGCGCTTGGCCGTGGATGGGTGATCATCTCTAAATACCAAGACCCCTCCGTGCCTCGGAATCCACGTTAAGCCATTGGTCCCGGCTATTATTCATGGATCTTTGACAGTCGTTACGGGTCGTCTGAAGCCTGACCACCAGTCTTAAGAAGGGATATCATGTTACCGTGTAACTGGTTTGAGGAGGTCAGATAGACAGTCACTCTATGTTAAATGCTGGTAATCAGCTGCATCCAGTTAGACTGTAAGCTGACCCCAACATAGTTGGGAAATGGTGGATTATTCCGATCTGTCGTCGTCCCCCCGTCCCCCCGTCAAAATCGATTGGAAGAATTAAGGCTTCTTCAAACAGCCGCGACGCGACAGCGCGACGCGACACTTGTAGAACAATTTCCATTAAGTTTTCATAGAAATTCGCGCCTGTTTGAAGAAGAAGAAGTTTGAAGAAGCCTTTAATGGCCACACATTATTAGCAATATTACATTAAATAAAAGACTAGTGGTTTGGGTTTTTAATCGTCTGTCTACGATCCGTTCTCCTCAAGGAGACAAAGCAGTGTGACAGATCGGTATAATCCGAAAAGGCTAGGCAGATGATGAAGAGTTTTCTATCTCAGTAGTCACTCCGTTACTAGCCATATCATTAATTTAATAGGTAGGGACCTATGATTTGATTTTGTTCATTGGACAGTGCATAAGTAATGTATTATTCTTGCTCAGAACAGAAACTCGGATTCCACATTAACACGATATTCGTTTACAGTCCAGTGATGATGCCCCGTGCCCGTTCACCTTTTTCAATTTCAACAACTTACACACAGTACAGTTGTACCCAAGTGAATATCTCAAGTGGAAATAAATCAATGTATACAATCCATACCAATATTATAAATGCGGAAGTAACTCTGTCTGTTTGTCTCGCTTTCACGCGTAACCCGCTGAACCGATCGTCATGAAATTTGGCAGAGATAGGTATAGCCTGGGATAAGGATATAGGCTACGTTTTTACGCGATAACCGACATCCACGCGGGCGGAGCCACGGGCAAAAGCTAGTAATGTAATAAAGCTGAAGTGTTTGTTTGTTGGAACGCACTTATCTCTGAAACTACGTAACAGACTAACAGTCGGAACAAAATTCTTTTTGCATTTAGTAGTATAATTCTTGAGGAAATTTATAGGTTAATTAATATCACGCTATATGAGACGAGGTTAGCAAGAAGTCAGAAGGAACGTTATGCGGAGAAAGAAGCAATAGCGTGGGTGGACGATGTGACGCGACGCGGTATCGTGTGTACTGTGGAGGCTCAGACGAGCCTCCAGGTACCGGGTGTGTAAAGGTATAAAATTAAAAGATTATGGGGCGCTTAAAATGTGGGGCTCCACATTTATTTCAAGAGTTCTGAAATACCTTCGGATGCTTACAAAGACGCGCCTGTCAATAGAATGAAAGCTTAGCGGATACCACCTACTTAAAATTATTTGACGTTCTATTTTAGAATATCCTAAATGCTTGAACATAGACATAACCCAATCATCGGCTGCCAGTATGTGCGTGAGGTTTTACACTAAGTAAATATCCTCTACAGTACACACCCAGACGAAGATGCGGGCAGAAGCTATGTAGATAAAATGGCAGGTAGGTATTCATAGGGAACCATGAATATCTACCTGGCATCTTCTTAAATTTAACAGTAAAGACCTTTATTGCCTCCGAATGCATGAGATTGCTTCTAGTATTCAGTCTGTGTTTGCCACATAAAAAACCAAAATATTATAGGTATAGGATACTTGTATGTTCGATTGAAAAATCGTTCTAATTTACGTTACGTATTACTTCACGTTCGTGCAAGGGCCTCTGGTAAACGCGCTGATCAAATGATTCCAATGACAATCCCGTCACATGATTTCATATCCTATTACATCGAAGCCCCAACTGCTTCAATTGATTAAAATTACAAAGATACGAAGTCAATTGGAAGGTCTTCTCATAATGTCTGTATTGATTTTTCGCCTGGAAGGTCAAGGTACAAAATCGTACCAAGATGTGTCATATAGATCACTGCAGTGTTGCCAACTGCAATTTAAAGCAACGATACGCATTTCAAGAGATCGTTGTTGGTAGTTAAATTAATTGCCGATTTGAGGTTAAGGTACGCTTGGCGCGCTCGGTTTGTGGATGGGCGACCACTCATTACATATCAAGGCCGGTCCTTGTCTAGAAACGCACATTAAGAGCGTTCATTCCACGCGGGCTGGCAATAACGCATTTATAGTAGTTTTTCGTAATTATTTATTTTTGTCAGCCAAGCACTAGATCATTGGTATTTATAATTATTTTTAACATTTACTCTTTAATAAAAACATTTCATTGTACTTACTAACGCAAATAGAAAATGATTGACGGTATGTCGATTTATGTAAGTAAATACCAAAATAACTGTAAGAAAAATAGCATACAAACTTGAAAATACCAACTATCTAGTGCATCTGAATAAAAAAAAACTTTTCTTTGTATTTATAATCACGAAAAACCGCCATAAATGCGCCGTTGCCAGCTCGCGTGAGGAGAACGCTCTTAAGCCGTTGGTCCCAGCTGTCTTACGTAGATATTTGACAGTCGTTACTGGTAGCTCGACACCCAAAAGTCTGACAACCAGTCTTACGAAGGGTTTCGGTACCACCCAGTTAATGGGTTGTTGAAGTCAGAGAAGCAATCGCTGCATCCGGTTAGACTGGAAGCCGACCTCAACATAGTTTGGAAAAGACTAGACAGATCGATTTTGCATTTGTTGAGATGTCAATTCAGTGATACCAACGTCATTAAGTAATCTAATATTGTTTATGATGTTGCGTGTCTGGTATTATCAGTAGCGTAGCAACTAGTAACACGATTCACAAGTGAGCCAAATCTATCCGTTGTAAGTTGATTTGAATACAATTCAGATGACCACATATTATGAATCAGACTTCTGCGCCTGCGTAGAAACTTCTTTTTTTCTGTCGTATCGGCTCGCTCGACGTAGAATGAGAAATAGCTCATGGCTGTGATGAAAATATTAATATTAAGTGGCCTTTCGTAGAGACCATTTTAATGCGCACTTAGGTACTTACCTAAGATACTGAAACTGTATATAGGAGTTGAAAAGTCATACACAGTCGTACAAGATGTATGAACATAAAACTTTAAAGAAGCAAAAGGATCGTAGTAGGTGGTGTTCTGTAGTTTCTGCCTACGTTCATAGAAAGAAGGCGTGAGTTTATGCATACAGGATAAGTTTTTATCCAGTGCGCAAACTGTAACCATTAATTCAGCATACCATTCTAGACCCCCAGCGCAGAAATTTTTCGTCGGTTATACAAACAAGATCAGCTGCTCCATACATTTTGACGTCGTAGATACCTATTGCACTTTTCTATGAAACAGCTGATTTTTTGTTTGGTAAAACCGACGTAAAATTTCTGCGCTACAACAATGATATGCTGAATTCATGGTTACAGTTTGCGCACTGGATAAAAAGTTATCCTATAAGTATGAATCAATCCATTAACACATGATTCAGCATCAAAAGGTTTTCAAATGTAGACATCTCATAAATACAAGCTGACACATTTTTTTACACGCTTTATATTAGCTTCACTTGTATGTTTGTTTGTATGTTTGTATGTAACCGACTCCTTTGGACGCTATTTTGACCCACTTTAAACGGTCAGATTTAATTTAAACTTTGTAGACTTATCGAGGACCTATGACAATTATATAATTAAAAAAAACTATATAAAAAAAACACGCTTTTGTAGTGAGCAAAACTAAAAGATAGAAAATAAATAATAGTTAAAAAAAACAAAAAAAAAAACACGCTTTAAAAACCAAACTAAAAAGTAGAAAATAATTTAATTCTATTAAAAAGCGTGGGGTGCTTTTTGAGGTATTTTTATAATCAATTAATATCAAGCACCCCACGCTTTTTAATAGAATTAAATTATTTTCTACTTTTTAGTTTGGTTTTTAAAGCGTGTTTTTTTAGTATTTTTAAACTATTATTTTTATAACATGTTATTTGACAACTGATGATATGACAGCAAATAGATCTACTAAATACGCCTTCTAAGTAGATCTATTTGTTGAGAGAATTTCTATATGTTGGTACGCAATCTTGCGTAGTAAATATGCATAGCGTATATGTGTTTTTAGTGCACCTCTTACAAACGTATGTTGATCAGCTCAGACACTATTTTTCTGTCATAAGTACCTAATTCAACATACTTCAGATTTCTTATCTAGTTTGAAGCGAATCTAATGTCATTACTATTCACTTATCAAAGTACTAAGGAACTACTCGTGCACGGAGTTCAACTGTTCTGTTCATCAAAGTGCAATCAGTTCAAATGGCAAAGTTTACTTGGCAACAGGATAAATCTTATGCCAGATGTCCTATATGATTCTTTGTGCGGTACCCGACTGTTATATGGCACAACTGGTTTTTTCTAAACCGGATCTTCGTACAGAAGAAGAGTCAGAAGCCCGAAAGTCCGACAACCAGTCTTGCGAATGGGTTTCATATTATCCAGTACCTGGGTTGTGGAGATAGGCAATCGCTTCATGTAAAATACTGGCTTTTAGCTACATCTGGCTTGACTGGGAGCCGAGCCGTCCTTATGAGCGTTGCGCGTCCACGTCTCTGCCGCTAATTACGAGTCAGGGACTCACGATAGGGTTGGCCGGGCGGCAAAATCAGATATATGTATATTTTGCCTGCGCCGAATCATGTCGACGGCGACCTGATCAAGTATGTAGAACGCCTGATTCATCTCTCTGAGTGTTTTCCTGCAACATGATGTGCCATGTATGACTTCATACCTATAATACTCCTATAGGTATACCCATAATATATATACAGGATAAGTTTTTATCCAGTGCGCAAACTGTAACCATGAATTCAGCATATCATTCTAGACCCCGCTAGCGCAGAAGTTTTACGTCGGTTTTACAAAAAAAAATCAGCTGTTTCATAGAAAATTGCTATACCTACGCGGTCAAAATGTATGGAACAGCTGATTTTTTTTTGTATTACTGACGAAAATTTTTCGCGCTGGAGGGTCTAGAATGATATGGTGAATACATGGTTACAGTTTGCGCACTGGATAAAAACTTATCTGTATAGACCATTCTCAGTGAGAGGGAGTGGGCCGTAATAATCCATGCGGGCCCAGTGCAGGTGGGTAGATGTCACATATCTTCGAATGTTGGTTCTAGGAAATGTCGGTTTCCTCAAGATGTTTTTCTTCATGGTTTTAAGAGCAGTGGTTATAAAATAATTAGCACAAACTAAAACGCCTGACTGGTTTCGAATTACGAACCTGCGACCTAAATTAGGCCACCACTGCTTCACATATGACTTTCTTAATGTAAATCTATTGTCGTATCAAAATTGAATCAACATCATTATTTAGTGACGAAACCTTGTCATTGTATGTAAACATTCATGTAACCTGTGATGTACTAGTTTTCTAGTCTAGGGTCAAAGTCGACCATTCATTGATGAGTAAATGCCCCTAATAATTACTATCGCATGTTTACAATCGAATTTTGGTATGTTGCAATGATTTCGTGCGTACTCATTCTTTATTCTGTCGATTCAAATTGAACAAGTGTTTTATATTCTTTCATTATCATCTAGCCTACAGTTTTCCCAACTATGTTAGGGTCGACTTCCAGTCTTCGGATGCAGCGGAATACCAGTATTTTACGTGAAGCGACTGCCTATCTGACCTCCATAACTCAATTACTGGGCAACACGATACCTCTTGGTACTAGTCAGACTTTCGGACTTTGCGTCGTCCCGTAACCGCTGTCAAAGGTTATACACGGCCGTATGACCGTTTTCCCAAAACCATAGAACACAAAACAAATGGGGGAGAAATCGGTGAACATACATAAAAACAAAAAAAAATACATACAGTCGAATATATAATCGACTCCTTTTTGGAAGTCGGTTAAAAAATCACTCGACGTAAGGTCCAGTTGAAAACCAGCATCAGGAATTTTGTTGATTTTTTTTTGTATTGTTTTTTAATACTATTGTCTTCCTATATCATACAGTCAACGCCATAACAGACACCAGAACACATCACTTGAACTTCTGCTTACCTCTTAAGGTAGACGAACGTGACATACAATATTGTATGCAACAAAGAACTGATCGCGTCATGTGCGCACAAAGTTGAACTACATATTATTTAGATCATTGTTTTCAATTTGATTACTTAATTTAGCTGCGCACTTATACATATATATACTTAATAGTAAATGACTCATTTTTTATGATGAATTAAGTTTTATACAAATGAGGTCCCTTTAAAGAAGCTTAGACAGCCTTTTAGTGCATCAGGTTGGATCGCCATAATGCAGTATTATATAGAATCGATAACGTGAATGAGCGTGCCAAAAACAAAGATGGCAAGTAATTACTAGAAACGCTGAGCAACATGAATGTTACTGGATAGAATTATGATGACAATGTGGTTGTGTGAGGTTTAAAGACTACAATATTGCCAGGTTGCACAAACATGATTGAGCCAACTGTGCAACCTGGCAACAATAAACCGAATAGAGTATCAGCTTATTTTTCGTTTACTTCTGAAGTCCTTAATCGCATACAATAATCTGACGTTCCGTTCGGTACTAGAACAAGGTACAATAGAACAAGCTAGAACAATATCTGCCTCTAAACCGCTTAAAAACCAGACCTCCACATCAAATACAATGACTCACTTAATAACCAAGTAACAGCTTAACCAGTAAAGCAACATAATCTCAAGCTTTAAACTTACTTTGTTTTTAATGATTTCCAAGAAGGCCCTCATTTTTGTCCACATTGTATGCGGGAAGGAAATCACACAAATTCGCTCAAATAATCCACAAGCTTACATTTTACTTCACTTTGACCTACAACGCCCTGATTGTGGCTATGACTTACAAAGTGTATGAATGAGTTAAGTAGGAGGAGGGAAGCGTTGATCTTCATAATTTGTTGCCAAAGAAGAGTTACAAAATGTACAATCTGTCTTGGATAACGTGTGCAGGGGATACTGACATAATTACAACTGATGATATAAGTAAACCGCAATGTATGATATATATGTACACCCGATCAATCCGGTGTACATCTCCCACTTACACTGCATCACTAAGCCGGAGGACATCGGAGTACGTGCGCCAGAAGACAAGTTTCACGCCGAGGGTGCAGTTAATGGAGTCGCGCCGCAACGTCAACTTTAAGGAGTTCGTAGTGCGCGTACCGAATTTGTTCAATTGTTATCTGCTCCTCATCATGGAAGAATACTTTTGGCTGTAGGACCTGGTGATCTGTAGCTACTGTGGACAAGTATCCCAGGACAGCACAAAGTCAAGCTAAGGCAAAGTGCAGTGCCACTAACAAAGTCAGAAGTTTTATGTATTAAGTCAGTTTTTGTTTATAATTTAAAAAAAAATATCTATGGGCTTGTGTCGCCTGAAAATAAATGGATTATAAATATTATCCAGGTGTTACTTGCACAAACGCCAGATATAATTCTTATGACCTGGTGCCTCAATAGTCCCAAGAGCAATTCAAGCAACAATACTACCACGCAGTATGATTAATTTCTTCATGCGTTTTTTCCTGCTAAAGTTCAAGGCGAAAGATACATGGTTGAAAGCACAACCACGCGACGAGAAACAAAACGACACAAAGCAACCTCTTGGAGTTACTCATAATGGCATTGACCAGCCAGTTACAAATAATGTTTGTATAGACTATATCGTAGATGCCCCTTTTATTCACAGCAATAACGGAACTAAACAGCTCATCGAACAAAAACAAGACAAAAACGAAGCCAACAAAGTGCCTACTGCACTCGCAGGTGAGGCGATATCCGCTAAAACGTATGGACTAATAAAAACACTTTGCTCAAAGTATGTAACCACAAAGTACTACAATGTATGGAGCTTGTTGTCCAGCGCTTATCGACGACATTGTCCTGTAATGAAGGGGGCAAGTTAGAAATGAATACCGGCGGGAAAGAAACAGAACAAAGGGGAGCGTGGTGCTTAGAAAGTCTATTATCAATGCTTTCATTTAGGTTTAAACGAGTTTTTAAGTAATAAACATAAAGCCAGAATTTATTAGGAAGGCGATTTAACACCTTCCTAATAATTTTTTTAGCTGCCAATCTGGTGGGGTGGCCTGTTAAGGACGACAATTATTGCCCACCACAAGATGCTTTCCTTCGTTCCCAAAATAATACGACATAAAAGTTATTTCTCGTTCCCGCTTGGCGCTTCTGCCTTAATCACCTAATGAATGAATAAAGAATATAATAGCAGTTTTTACAATGTTTGTCTTTAGAGACGCGTTCGTTGACATAAGACATTGCTTTTATTGCGCGTTATAGGACGAGTCTGTTGGCAACGGGATTCCAGCTTTACATTGTTGATATTACTTATTTTGTTGTTGCTACGAACAAAGAATACGTAGTAACAAAGTATATTATGGCTGGATTGCTTTTGGGATTTCGTCTGATTGATGAATCTTTTATTCCTGTAAGCTTACGAATAACAATGCAATTACAATCTGTACTAATGGAAGAATTCTCTGGAGGTCAATCAGGTTTTTTATCGATCGACGAGCTTCGGGATTGGTTCCAAGGACTCTGAAGTTTAAGCTCAGTCCTTGGGAAGAAATAACTATGCGTCCACTCAGCCTTCCTCTTCATAAAGCCATCCACCTAGCTTTAAAATAATAATAATATGACGTGTAAAAGTGACTACGATATCTTAGGCCCTAGTGTGAGTTTCATTTAACCGTCTACACGCAGTGAGCGCGTTTGGTGTAGATGGTTAAATGAAACTCACACTAGGGCCTCTTGTTATATATTATCCTATCATAAACAATTTCATTTCATTTCCACTGCCTGCGGGGCACACGGGACTCTAAATCTGTGAGAGTGAGTGGGCCGTATGTTATCCAACTCAGCCCTAATGCGTGTAGGTGTATGGAAATGTCACATGGTATAAAAGTTTTGATCAAACTCAATGCTTTTATTTCAATTAACAGGTACTTTTGAATTGCCAAGGAATCGGCCATACAGAAAAAATAAGCTAGTTGCCCATTCCAAAGCGTAGAACCTGTAACGTCCGGGAGAGCACGCATGCGTGCCCACACAATAGAAAATTAATTGTTATCTCATTAGCCGGGATTGACAGGTCATGTATAGCCTATAGAGAAGAACGGTGATATGATTTTAGGAGATGCCGATTTCCTTCTCATATTTTCCTTCACAGTCTCAAGTGCAAGGTTATCATCACATATATTTTAATTTGTCTTGTCTTTGTTACAGATGCTGCAGGAGAAGCGTCTGTGCATCCTGGGCGCAGAACTGTGCGAGCTGGACATATTCGAACGGCTGATGCGGTTCGCAGGCTCGCAGCTCAGACTGTTGCAGTGTTTCCAGGTAAAAACATTACTTTAATGCAAGTCAATATTGCTATGTGAGCTGAGATGGGGGATAATAGGGAGCTGGACGCATTGCGCCGACAAATCCAACTAAAGCCAACCAACCCGATACTCTAATTCGCCGGCCGCGAAATTGGACTAAGGACAGGACGATTATTGTTTCTTCTTGTCGTACCGATCGATGGGAAAAAATTCAAACATCTTTGGCCCAAAATTCAGTTGCGCGAACTCCGCTCACTGATGCAGTCACAAGATCGTCAAATGCACAAGTAACAGGGGCCCATGCGGCGCAGAATGGAAGGTGAGTCAGTGTTTGTGGGGACGTGCCGCATACGCACTTAAGATCTGAGCCGCCATTATACACTAATTTGTGCAATTATGCGTTTTGGACTGTTCAAGTTGGCTATAATTCATGTGCTCTTTCATTTTGAACTTACCTAACTATATTCAAAATCAATTCAAAAGTTCGCGGGCACATTCGCAAGAAGTGGCAGTATCATTACAACGATAATGTTTTCTCATTGTTTGTCTCATTTGTTTTAAGTAAATTCGTTTATTTATGCTTATATTTTTATTTAGTTAGGCATATAATTATGTATATATATTTTACTGCACCTACCACTGTTTGTCTCTGCATCACCCAAAGGTCGACGGCATTAAGTCCGCCTCTGTACATGTTTGTGCTTAAAGTATTAAATAAATAAATAAATAATTATCATATTGTTGCACGTTTTAACATCTGAACCCATTACGTCATTATATTATGTAAAATAAATTTTCTGACGCAAAACCTGTCTTAAATAGATTCTCCTATGTTGAAAGGAATATTATAGCAGGCTGTCCAAACAGATAAATCTCCTGTCACGTACACACTCAATAGTAAACAGGCTGTGTTTACGACGGACGCAATGTCATACTCATCACAACTGCTCACGCACGCTCGGCTGAGCACTAGGGCTGGCACACATAATCACGACATTAATCATTCCAATTCCTCTTAGCCTCAATTCGTATGTGATGAAGAGGCATGTGTGGTATTACCCGAAAGGATATAATAAGAAATGAGTACGTAGAGGAAGTCTGAAAGTGGCTCCGGTGACTGGAAAGTTTTGTGGATATTGGTCGTCATGGTGCTATAAGAAGAGTAGGGAAAGACCAAAGAAACGATGGATGTGTGAACGATGATGTGACTACCGAGATGATTACTAATAGAGGAGAATGGAAGAAAAAGGACATATTGAGCTGACCCCAAATAAATTGGGATAACGGCAAGATAATGATGACATCATATTCGTGTGTGGTATTGTCGTCTCTTAAGTTGGATAAACCCAAGTCTAGTCGGGCTTCCCGGTTTTAATGGCCGTGATATATAATCTAAATCTATAAATATCTAATATAGTTCTAGCGAAATCGCATTGTGTTTGTCTGTGTGACCGCTTAGAATGCTTAGATCTTCTAAACTATGGAATGGATTTTGATGCGCTTTTCACGATAATTTAGAGAATTTATTCCGGAATGTTTAGATGGAGCAGGGAAATTACTGTTTGTACAACACGTCACCATATCAATAAATAGCACCCGTGCAAAGCAAGAGCGGGACTCTAGTCATAGTATAAAAATATGTCACTTCGTTTCTGTCTGTGTGACCGCCTTATTTTCTAACCTATACAATAAATTTTGATATGGTTGCACCTTAATTTAGAGCATTAATTCCGGAAGGTTTATGTGTATAATACATTAATTACACCAATCCACATGGTCTTCACATGATATGACCAAATTATGTCTGGACTTATGAGACTGACCCCTGAGTTTGTTTCGGCCTTTCTATTCAGAGTAGTCAGATAGGAAACGCCGACCTCATCTAGTTTGAATAATATGATTGACGTGTTAAAGTGTCTGTAGAAACCTACTTACAGAAATAAAATCATTTATCATTTAACTTAGGTAAAGCACAAAAATAAAATCATTTATCATTTAACTTAGGTAAAGCACAAAAATAAAATCATTTATCATTTAACTTAGGTAAACCACAAAAATCTCGATGTTTTGGAATGTCGCTCTTGAATCCATACGAACCCGGGGGTGGGTCGCTAATATAGGTAAAAGACGATAATAATCATCGTTGCAACGTTGTGCCTTATCGCTTATAGCTAAATTATGATAAATAAACAAATTATGTGATAAAAAGAATAACATCATTATCTGCTAATTACAGATATGGATTGTTTATTTTCATGTCGGTGCTTTTAGTAAAAAAAAATATGTTTCACAATTGTACTTCGATAGGCAGTGGTAACGGCCTTTCACGACTTATAGGTTGTATGTTCGGACTCAGGCAGGCGCTGTACTTTGTGTGAATTATTTAATCACCGCTGTTCTCAAAACGGTGAAGGCAAACATCGTGAGGAAACCGGCATGTCCTAGACCCAGAAATTCGAAGACATCTACCAACTCCCGTGGTTTATGGCCCAGTCGTTCTGACAGAGAGTATGCCTCGTTATAGGCTGATTATGCTATGTCCTTCGAGGGCGTCCCCCTACCGATAAATTCGAACAATAAATTTTATTAAATTTATTTTTCGAAATTTATTAAATTACCATGGAATAGGAGTTAGACAGCCCTGCAATTAATAGCGATTGTTAGCTAAATAGAGCCCGCAGGCAAATCAATTCAGTTGTTATGTCATCAATACGGTCTCTTTCAATACCCCTAATGCTAGTCTGCTCAATGTTGGCGATTTTATACAGGCATATGAGCTGTGATCTCTGTTAGGAAGGTTTTGATGAAGTATTTCAGTCAGCTAGTAAATGCCGGCGCCATCTAGTTTTTAAAATATTGACAAACAAAATATTGACGTGTAGAAGTGACTTATACAGGATAAGTTTTCATCCAGTGCGCAAACTGTAACCATGAATTCAGCATACCATTCTCCGCATACCAATTCAGCTCCCATTCTAGACCTAGAGCGCAGAAATTTTTCGTCGGTAATATAAAAAAATAAATAGCTGTTCCATACATTTTGACCGCGTAGGTATTGCACTTTTCTATGAAACAGCTGATTTTTTTATAAAACCGACGTAAAATTTCTGCGCTAAGGGGTCTAGAATGATATGCTGAATTCATGGTTACAGTTTGCTCAGTTGATAAAAACTTATCCTATACAGGGTGTAACAGAAACCCTATTGCTATCCTTAAGCACTAAAGATGACAGCTGGTATAGAATCACTATACATAGTTTCAGCTCAAAATAAAATACTCTAAAAATGTATACCAAAGTTTCGGTTTCATTCAAATCATAACAAACGTGTCACCGCACTACGTAGGTCAATAACTTTCCACGTTACTTGTCAATATCACGATAAATCTCTTCCGAGTGATGTTTTTATTTCAATTTGAAAAGTTCGGTTTCAATGTATTAAAAATTCTCATAACTTCCGAACATGTAGAGATAGGATTAAAGCACCCTTTCAATATCGTTTGATATCATCGAAAGTAGCCGTGCCCTTGGTATGTATATACCCTTTCCGTTACACGTTGTATATAAGATCTACTTACACACAATATACATTTCACTTCATTTCATTTTTTTATAATGTCCTACTAGTGATATTCTTCAGAAAGGTCAGATGCGTAGTATTCACAACCGGATTGCGTGTTCATACACGCACTCCGGTTGCTGCGGTTGTTGTTGAGCTGTCATTCATTCGGTTATTGACGTTGCTGAGCAGACAAATTATTCAAACATACATAAGCAATGTCAATCCTTCAAAATTATTTAGATTCTAATTTATAGTGAGTTACGCAATTGGAGCGCAGATGTATAAATGAAAGTAAACGAAAAAACAGGCGAATGTAAAAATCGTTGCAGGTGTCGTTCTGTAGTTTTTGCTTACCCATGGGAAGAATGCGTGAGCTTATTATGTATGTGGTTCAGAATAAATAATTTCAGAAAGATTGAAAATTATGTTTGGGTAGCGTAGCCCGTAAACCGTAAAACATTTAAGTGACAAAAATGACTATCTGCGACCAGCGTAAGTAACCCGACAGACACAAAATACACGTGCAATTAATAGGTGCACTAGCCACTACTATAAAACGCAACAGTTCAAAACTTAGAAGCTTCGCCTCTCTGGGGGGTTACTCTAAGGCGTGACGTTCGTGCTAATTCGGACACCCGATTATTACCGAAGCGCATACTGTTTCTGGTTTGACTGTACCTTATATTATTGTTCACAGGCAGTGATAGAGCATGGGTCGAAGCTGTCATCGGAACTGGCGATCAGCTATCTAAAGAAGGCTGAAAGTGCGCGCCACAGCAAAACTTCACTTATACATCTTGGACTCAGACTTGGTAAGTAAGTAGTTAATAAAAGCATTTAAATAACCTCGACGGCTAGGGTTACCATCCCAAAAGTCCTGAAAAAAGCCGAACATTTTAGGTACTTTTTTTTTTTTTTTCAATATTCATTTAACTTTTATTATATTCTAAAAGGAATCGCCACGAATGAATGCCAACATGGTTTGACAGTTGTCCTTACTTCCGATACGCCTGTCCGAAAAAGTTAACTAAGTAATCGGGAGTAGGGTTCACTCCCAAGTTTCGAACTAGTTTTGGACGCAAATTTTCGTTGACGGACTTACAGAGTAGGCCGGCCCTCAACGGATAAAGCGCTAGTCTGAACAGAGGATGAAAATTGGCTTACCATTTATCAATTCTAAGCATATACCGTCACCCAGAACAACCCACAGTTGTTATGAGGAAGCGAGGACATTAAAAATTGCACGTGATTTAGTCGCCCACCTCAGATTACATCATGTATTTCTGACATATGCATGAGCAGAAAATAACACATAGCTTTTGATATATCAATCAATGAATCCTGAACTTGGTTAGATTATTGCCTACTTGTCTCATCATAATAACAGCAACAAGTTCCGTGTGATGCCGGACGTAAAAGAATAGCACCATCCCATTTCTTCCCGTGGGTGTCGTAGAAAGCGACTAAGGGACTTACTAGAGAATGGGAAGCACCGTTCTCTATGCATTTGACCACCATACTGCGATCGCCGACCCGCCTGCCAAGCGTGGCGATTATGGCAAAATGCCCCCTTTTGAGGGAGGCTTATGTCCAGCAGTGGACGTCTTTCGGCTGAAATGATGAATGAATAACAGCAACTACATTTTCTATACGCATACCGACGATCTACTTTCAAAGGCCCTCAACAATGATACAGGCCCTTCCGAAAGTAAAGTATTAAGAGTAGAAATGAATAAAAGTGTCTAATTCAAGTTTCGGATTGGCAAAAACACATTGGGCGTAGGGAGAACTCTTGTCAAATCTTGCTTTTTCATTCTTCGTTCCGAAACCGAACTAATCTCCGCAAGTGATACGAAGTTGGAAACCCCCGCAAAGACGGCAAACAACGAACTTTGTAGTTTGGGTTTAGACCGGCTCTGGGTACAGGATGAACAAAGAAGAAATTGTTTTTCTGGACAACCTACAATACCATATTTTAAACAACTTGTGCAGCAATCCACGTTACTGTATTCCCGTTTGAAAACTGGGTGCCGATTTTATAACAAACACACGAAACATTTTAGCTTGTGGTTCAGAGATGCGTTGCCACGTATCTGCGATTTCTTTGGTATAGCAGGGTCCAAGTCCACACAAACGATGCCCCACCTCTTGTCGTGCTCTTTGCAATAACCTCAGCACTATGGAAGACCTTTCCAAGGACAAAGCTAACACTGACAAAGTGGCCAAATTCTAGTCGAAGCTTATTCAAATCTTATAAATGGAATCATCGATACGACGAAGTGGCCACATACCATCAGATGGACAGTCGCATTGTTTGCTCTTTGTTATCAAAGAGAATCATTTATTTTTCTATTTTTTTTTTTGGTTGGGAAACCATCAAATAACTTCTCCCGCTCTGGGTGAAGCCGAAGGGCGTGTCAGACTTACTGACAAAAACCCACCCGTGTTCCCTCAGTTGCCTGTGTGCCAGGGACGGCGGTATCTCTTTCGAACAACCCGCGCCCCTGGCAGGTATCGGCCCTTGCGGGCCCCATCAGTTGGTGCTGACATCTGTTTGAGGCACGCGTAGAACACAACGTGCCGTCGACCCAGGCTTGGTCCTTGCCGGACAGCGAGCTACCCATTACTCGCCGTCCGCAAGCCCGCGCCTACGGTGGCCGGGAATCAGCCTGGGATTCCCGACGCCCAGGGGGTCTCCTGCGAAGGCTACGGCCGTGAGGGCGCATGTCAACTATGTACAAACTGACCTGCGATACAGGACCTCTGCATACTGTATTAATGACCTAATTTAGTAATCATGTTTATTGTCTGTGTCCTTCCAGGTGGTTTCCTGAACGAGGCTGGTTGGTATGCGGATGCACAGCACGTGCTGCTGCAGGTTCGCGATCTCTGCCTGGCAATGCCACAGACTACGCACTATAAGAGGCTCACACTGGAATGCTGCCATAGGTAAGTTACCCAATATATTCTTAGGGAAGCCTACCTAAACACCAATTACTACTTATTATAAAACAAAGCCCCCAGCCGTGTCTGTCTGTCTGCACGCCTTAAAAGTATTTATTTTTCTCATCACAATAAACATTGCAGACATTGTTACACTTACGGTACGATATACGATATGGTTAGTTTACTGTGGGAGACTGATGCCTAGGCAAGGCTTTAAGGGCCTGCGTTTCAGGTTACCAGGTGTCCACCCTCTAGCAGTTAGATACATTTCATAACAATAATAAAAATGAAGTAATATGAAGAATTATGAGCGCTAACGCCCACAATTTCTTCATCAGATTTGTCTATTTTAATTAGGCCGCACACGATCATACCAAAATCAACGGCTCTGAAGATAAATTTATATAAGACCATTTTTAACCGACTTCCAAAAGGAGGAGGTTCTCAATTCGTCGGAACCTTTTCTTTTTTTTTTTTTTTTCTTTTTTTTTTATGTATGTTCCCCGATTACTCGAAGATGGCTGGACCGATTTGGCTATTTTTTTTTTTGTTTGAAAGGGTATACTTCCCAGGTGGTCCCATGATCATCAAGTCAGGATCTGATGATGGGATCCTGGAGAAATAGAGAGAACTCTTCAAATTTTATAGGCATACTTGAAGCAATTTGTGTACTTTTTGGAAGAGTACTTTCTCGGAGTGGTTCCATTTCAATTTGGTAAAGATCTGATGAAGAACTTCGGAGATAGGCAACAGAACTCCTCAATAAATGATAGCAAATGGACAGGAATTGCTGAAATCTCATGTCTGTCAATTGTTTACACCAGTTAATAACATAACAGCACGCCGGTGCGCTGTGAAGGGGTAAGCACATGTGAACCACTAAAAAGTGAAAAATAAAAAACTTTTTTCAAAAAAATAAACAACCGACTTCCAAAAAAACACTAAAAAGTGAAAAATAACTTTAATTTCGGAAGGCGGTGACAAAAAATTAAAATACATGTCCAAAGTCACCGACTTCCGAAATTAAAGTTATTTTTCACTTTTTAGTGTTTTTTTTTTGAAATCTGAAAGTGGCTTCATGGCCACGGGGCTTTTCACATTTGTGATGTAATGCTGGAAGTGACCGGGCGACATTGTTGCCATCGCGGGCAAAGGCTGCATGAGGCTGGCACAGGAGCGTGAGGACACAAGAAAAGAGAGGCGTATGGCCAGCAATGGGCGACGATGATGGTACATACTGTATGCTGTTTATGTAGTTATTTTATTTTCCTATGAGCCTAGTAGAAATACTACAATTACTAACGTTTTCAGATCACGTAACTACATTACTATGTGTATACTATATTGTGCCGGTATTACATAACTTATGCACATGATTGCTGCTATATAACGGGAGTATATACCGTAACACAGCTCGCGTGTGCTTCGGTATTCCATGCAACTAATATTTTTGATGTTACGGAAATTACGACAAATCGGAAATCTACACTCTTTACGTGTAGATTTCTATTTGTTTTAAACATTAAACGTAAAATGTATATTTTTGGAATGGTATCCTAGTCGTAAAAATAAATTGGTTTTATTTTGTGTGCATTATTTATTCTGTGGAAACTGGCTTTTTTTTAAATCCCTTCCTCTCTGTCGTTGCTCTCTTCGCTGTTTCCTCTGTCTCGGCTCGTGACAGCCACATTTTAACACAGTTTTATTAGATTGGTATGTATCTATGTAACGGAATGTATTGAACGTGATTTTCACCTCCTTCAAAACGTCGGATTTATTTGAAATTTTGCATACTTATCAAGGACCGATGACAATTCAATAATTAGTGGTTAGCCAAACTTACAAAAAAAAAAAAACAAACTAAAAAGTAGAAAATAATTTCCGAATAAATCAAAAATAATGATAGAGTGATTAATAGATGACATAATTTAAATGTAAAAAAGCGTGGGGTGCTTTTATAATCATTTAATAGCACCCCACGCTTTTTGAAAGCTTGCTTTTTAGTTTTGAAACTAATATCTTTTTTCAAGAATCCTATAGCGCTGCCCTTCTTTAAAAGGAACTCTTGTGCATTTCAAGCTCCTATACCCAGCGATTTAGTCTGTACGTTGTCTATCAGTGAATTAAGGGGAACCTAGTCGCGGGCTCGAACTCACTGATGGATCTGGCTAAAAAGCACGCTGTCTCACCAGGAATCGAGTCCGACAGAGGTAGTATGAGTGATGGGCAGTTAGAAGCTAGTCTACCCGCACAACATTATTGAGTGAGATGCAGGACCATTTATAGTACAACAGGCGCCTAAAAAATTAAGAACAGTCCTTCGGAAGATCGGGTTTTATGAAAAAACCACTGCATAAATCAATGACCAATAAAGTTTATTGAACTTTTCGATATTTGAGCTTTGTCGGTACCGACTTGGTTTTTCAGATTTTACACTTCCTTTATTACTTAAACACGCCCAAAGTTAGGTTAAATTAGCAGGAAAAACGAATCTTTGTTGGCTCCTAACTCTTAAATGGCTTTTTATTTTAGTATTCTGTTTCGGTACAGACAATATTAATAATGAGACAAAACCATAGCATGTTTAATTTATGATGTACATTGTCGAACAGTGGAGTGATACCCTCCCGAAGTTTGTATGGGAAAAATGTGGACTAGATTCACTTTAATTTAAGATTTTTTAAAGTATATGACTCCCTCGTTGGTGTAGTGGTCGCAAGCCATACTGCTGAGCATGAGGTGCTGTGTTGGATTCCCGGCTCGGGCAGTGTTTTTATTTAGAATTTCTAGTACCATCCCGAAGTCTGGATTTGTACCCGGTGCATGGCAATAGACACGCTCCCTAATACAAGGGACTTAAAAAAAAACTTCACTGGTGAAATGTGGGTGTACTATAGGGTACACACCTCTGCCCAACCCTTCTGAGAAACAAGGCGTGATGTTATGTAAAGTTTATTCCACTATAATATCATAAATAAGAAAGTTTGGATGTTTTTACAAACATCCATGAGTTACCTCAATCACGCAAAAACAGCTGAAAGCATTTGGCAAACAGATTGTTTATAACCAGGATTAACATATAGGATACTTTTTATCCCGGTAGTACGTTCCCGTGGGATAATTTCCGCCATCCACGTGGGCGAAGCCGCTGGCAAACGCTAGTCTAGAATAAATGAATAACGTTTATTATTATCCTCCTCAGGTTACTAAACACACAGTCAGCGTATTGCTGCTTCACGGGTGCCGCGAAGACGTACGAGCTCGCATTGGATCTGCTCGGCATGCCTGAAGAGTACATGACGGAGTGGCCCGAAGGACCCATAGCGCTGGGTGAAGTCTCCGAGAACGACCGAGAGCTACGGACTGAGCAGTACAAAGCTGACTCCAAGTATGTATGGGCTTTGATATTATGATTGTTTAGGGCGTGGAAGACCATGTACACAAGGCGGGATTTTATCGCGCACTGGATTTTAAACTCTCGGAGTTCAACCGAGCTTTGATAATACAATAGAGTGCATCCCAGTACGAAGATACAGTGCGCGAAAAAGCTCGCCGCTATGTTTTTTCGTCAGTACGAACGTGAACTAAGGTAGCACATTCACGGTCGACGTAAACTATTAATACGTCATTGCAATGTAACTCTTATCTTGGTGAGGTAAAGTAAACATTTGAATGATTGCCGAGAGTTTTTTTATCAAACTCACGGCGATCATTCTAATTTATACTTTATTACAATGAGGTAACAGTTCAAATTAATACGTTTGGACACTAGTAGTTTTACGTCATTCCAAATTTTCTTTCGTTTTTTATATAAAAACAAAGACTAAAAATAAAATCAACGGAAAGCCAAGAATACAATAGCATGTCTATACGGCGTGATAAAACAGTGTACAAGTCTGGTTTAATGAAATGTGAACCTTCTAAACTTGTATAGACGGTCTGTTTTAGTTTATTGCAGTTATATTTCATACCTAAACTGCTATAATTTGTGCAGATCAAATCATACCCTCTGCAGAGGCCCATAGTATGTGTGTAAAGATTAGACTTTAGTTTTTACTCAAAAATATAATCGCTTCCGTATAGAAATTGATATTTACAAAATAATTGACGCGTGATTTTTCTCCTGCCTCAGATGTGACTTCAGGTATGTATCGGGTTCTCTAAATCTAATATATAAAATTCTCATGTCACAGTTTTCGTTGCCATACTCCTCCGAAACGGCTTGACCGATTTTGATGAAATTTTTTGTGCTTATCCGGTATCTATGAGAATCGGCCAACATCTATTTTTCATCCCCCTAAATGTTAGGGGTAGTCCACCCCTAAATAATTTATAAGGCAAACCAACGTTTGCTGGGTCAGCTAGTTATACATAAATATGTATCTAGGTAGTACTAATATAATATAGGAACAGGGCAGGCTTTGTTTTCATCTGTAGCGGTTAGCGTTGTTGCTTGTAGGCAAAAGCTTAAAGAGTCCGTTTACGAAATTATGACTGTGGTTTTTTGGTTAAAATACTGTATTTCTATAAGTTTTAATGCAGAACATGAAAGATCATTTCACTTATGATCTAATGATGAGCTATTTTATTATTCTTAAATTTTCATAAGTCGATCTCAAACCGGCGACTGTTTTGTGATTATTTTCGTCGATGTATGCATCACTATCAAATACAATTTTTGAGTAAAATAAGTCAATTTTTTAAGGAAAGGGCATAACATTTTTTTTTCGATTTCGGCTACTTAGAACTCCCGTTCATAAAATGAAAACAACAGAAATAAACTTCATTTCAAAATCAATCCATTCCCTGAAAGAAAAAGGAAATAAAATTGCCAATTTTTTTTTTAAGACAACCAAAATTTCGCATTATAATACTTTTACAATTTTTCAAAGGATGTCTTGATAGTGAACATAAAAATATCTGACGGATTGATGGAGCCTTTTGGCAAATATGAAGAGATTTCATTCATATTTTAATTTGATATACCTATTTTCGGTGTTTATTTATTTATTTATTTGTGGTGTTCTCTCATCATGCCGCACCTACTCACCTATCAGCTTTTTGTCCTGTGCTTGCTCAAGAGGGTTTCTCTTATTGTTCAGTATTTATTCGACAGACTTCGGTCTAAAGCTTTTATACAATTTCTGTCAAATATCAATAATTTTTTTTAATGCCAAGGCTCTAAATTCCGAATTTAGCATAATTATTTCCTCAAAATAAGTGCCTTCTTCGGTGCAACGTTCTAGACGCGTTTACCCTTAATAATAGCCATGCAACACGTTTTTTGTAGAAGTATCAAAAAAATACGGGGCTTACCTTGCCTCGAAAAGCACGTAACGCCATTGGCCGGCATTGGCCGGCAGTTACTTGCATTATTTAACAGACGTCATGGTCAGTTAGAAGCCCGAAAGTCTCACAGCCAGTTTTATCAAGTTGTACCGTATTTCCCAGAACCTCGGTTGCGAAAGTCAGATAGGCAGTCGCTCCACGTAAAATATTGGTATTTAACCGTATACTGACTGGATGGCGACCCCAGCATAGTTGAAGCAAGTTTCGGTTACAAGGATACTTTGATTCGTGGCGAAGTTCGGAACTAACGCCGCCATCTTTTTCACGCTTTATATTAGCTTCACGAATTCATGTAACCGACTCCTTTGGACGCTATTTTGACCCACTTTAAACGGTCAGATTTCATTTAAACTTTGTTGACTTATCGAGGACCTATGACAAAGAAATAATTAAAAAAAAATATATAAAAAAAACACGCTTTTGTAGTTAGCAAAACAAAAAAATGGAAAATAAATAATAGTTTTAAAAAACTAAAAAAAACACGCTTTAAAAACCAAACTAAAAAGTAGAAAATAATTTAATTCTATTAAAAAGCGTGGGGTGCTTTTTGAGGTATTTTATAATCAATTAATATCAAGCACCCCACGCTTTTCAATAGAATTACATTATTTTCTACTTTTTAGTTTGGTTTTTAAAGCGTGTTTTTTTAGTTTTTTTAAACTATTATTTATTATTGCGAAAGTGTGCCGTTTTTGAAGATCGAAAATTGCGGAGAGGAAATCTATCAAACACTTATAATTCCTTGGCTGTGTTCTCTCAGCGTGGACTGTTCGGGACGCGGGCCGCGCGGCTGCTGCGGCTGGTGCGGGCCGGGCGCGTGGGGCGCCACGTCGCTGGCGGCGCGCGTCTGCAAGGAGTTCAGCGCGCTGTTCTTTGTGCGCTGCGACTACTCCGCCGCCTACGACTGGGCCATGCGCGCGCTCAAGTTGCTCACACCGCACACGCCGCCCAAGTGAGTTAGCGATATGTACACAAATTCACACACTTCCAGTTTTTGACAACGTTAGTTTCAAATTAAACTATTGAGTCCATACTCGAAAGAAAAATCTCAAAAGATTTTATTATAACCGTCGTAGAGTTGGGTTTTCACCTTATTTTCGGCCATCAGTCAGCACACCATAAAACTACACAATTACCAAAATGTGTTTTTTCTAGCTCTCAATTCAAAGTTAGAAAGTAAAAGGCCTTTCCGCAGAGCAGTTACAGTACGAAAACGCTGGCGTTGACTGACTATAAAGCCTCGTATTGTGGCACGACATGCCTGGTGACGTCAAGCGATATCGCCCGATGTTGCCCGACAACTCTATCGTTACGAGTCGAGAGACATTGCTCCCTTAGCGAATGTTAGGCTTAAGGTAGCTAGACTGTGCTAAGACTAAGCTCACTCTGTTCCAGGATAACGATCGAGGTTCTCCGTGCGTGCGGCAAGGCGTGCGTCGTGAAGCGTCGCTTCGGTTCAGCCGGCGTGTTGGTCCGGCAGGCCGTCGCATTGGCGAGGCGTGCCTTTGGTCCGCAGCACCCACGATATGCTGCAGCCCTACTGGATCTAGGGTTCTACTTGCTGAACATCGACTCCATCGTGCATAGCGTGGCCGTATATGAGGTAATGTGACTGACACACTTGTCATGTGCCACCTTCGAATTGCAGCAATTTCAATTTCATTAAACTGGAAGTCGACCCAGTTAGATAGCAAAAAGGCTCCACTGATGTTAAGTTGGAATAGTTTGTAAAAAAAATAATACGGCAAATCCCAATGGTGCCCTAGCAGCGTTCATCCTTGAAACTTATATTCTGTAACACCTTGTAAATCAATATGAATGCATTTAGTGAATAACTGATTAAGTAAGAGTTTACTTAATTTATTCATCTTTATTCAATGATATAATTAACAGATCCTAAAAAAAGTTTTTTTTTTTTTTGCAAAAATGTGTCCTCCTTCCTGCGCTATCCCCAAGTTATTTGGGGTCGGGCCTCCCTGTGCGTTCGCTCCACGATGGCCTGGCTTCAAAAATGTTATTTTTGTACTTAAATATAAAAAAAACCACGCGGGCCCGGTGGGGGTTGGAAAGTGTCACATGTCTTCGAATTTGAGGTTCTCAAAAATGGTTTTCTTCACCGTTTTGAGTGCACTGGTGATAAAATAATTAACACAACATCTACAACTAGTAGATTGCGGCCGTTAGCATACCACTAGGCTAGCACTGCGCTTGTGTCATTAATCTCACCTTTATTTTTGTACCACAGGAGGCCCTAGGCACTCTTCGCCGCGTGTTCGGTCGCAGCAGCCTGCACGTAGCCACGGCGCAGGAGGACCTGGCGTACGCGCTGTACGTGCTGGAGTACTCGTCGGGACGGTTCTACAAGGCGCGGGACCACGCCGAGCGGGCCATACGGATCATTGAGGTACGATATTTGTATTTTGTTAAGTAACTGACTACCTGGTCTAGTTGATAGGAATTTACCTTCTACAACATCAAAAAGAACCCGCGTCGTCATTAATTAGTTCATTCAATTCAACATTTCATATGATTCAATAATGATTGTATAAAGTAATCAGACTTAAATTGACGATGCGATTAATAAGACTGCATTGTATGTAAGATTTATTTGTCACAGAAACATGTGTATACAAAAAGATAAAATAACATAAATAAATGGTTGTCTGTAAAGTCGGTTTACGGACAGTAATTTTACGTGATAACGTCATAAGAAAACAAGCCGATCGTGCCTCTCTATCGCTTGTTCCGCGCTCTCGCTTACACGCTCGGTTCAGGCGGAACGTGACAATGAGTCATGATTTTTCGTGCGTGCAGTTGGCGTTCAGCGATTTACTTATCTTCTTAACGTTATCACGTCAAAACATGAAAACAACACAGATTTATACAGTTTACGAACAGAGAACATAGACAGTCGGCAGCTGCTCGCCGTGACTATGACACGAAGGCCTGTGGGTCCCACAGCACAGCGCTGATTTTCAGTGGTCAACAAAAAACACCTACTATTTATGTTTAAAATATCATCAAATAGGTACGAGATGACTGGAACCGAAAAAAAAGGACATCTGGCTTACACGAATTGTACTAAAACTAATTCGTGTATGATTTCAGAACCTGGTGCCCCCGGACCACTTGCTGCTGGCGTCTGCCAAACGCGTGAAGGCCCTCATACTGGAGGAGATCGCGCTCGACACACCTGCGGGACAGGACATGACTGGTGAGCTCATAGATCTCTCGCTTCACATAGAACAAAACTTGTACAAAACTATTTTGTTCTAAATTTTTTGTTTCACACACCTACCGCATTTAATGCAGCCAGCTCTAACAATAACAACAACAGATAATCCTGTTGCCACAACAATACAACAATTTCATTGTTATAATAATTTATTTTCAAATATATCCTTTTAATTTCATACAGTAATTTTAGAAAGATAAAAGTGATGTACATAATTACACAATCAATTTCATTAAAATATTAAACTTACTATTCCAATAAATTAAAAATGATTGTAATTAGTTATGTGTCCAGGATTAGTTTTTATACCAACAATACTGAAAAGATATCGTATTTTTATTTTATTTTTGTGTTAGATTCTGATGGTACTATGTATGAAAATTATTTATGAATACAATTGAAATGTGTTTCCAGCGCCCACTCTACTGGAGGAGTCCGAAGCCCTGCACAAGGCGGCTCTACAACTGTCCATGATGGCGTTTGGGGAGAAGAACGTGCAGACTGCCAAGCACTACGGCAACCTGGGCCGGCTGTACCAGAGCATGCAGAAGTTCCCGGTCTGTGTATAAAACACGCTTATCTCTCACACATCTCGCCGCTCGGGTGAATCAAAAGCTAGGCATGCCATGGTTGGCCCGCGGAGAGGTGACCGTTCAATACATACCGAGGCCCTGAAGATACGTAAGGCTGTTGGTCCCGGCTGTCATTCCTCATTCTTTGACCGTCGTTACGGGTAGCTAGAAGCCCGAAAAACTAGGCCACCACTGCAAAACAATCTGCTCAACCAGTCTTACCAAGGGGTATTTTGCTATCTAGTAAGTTATTAGATTTACACCCATGACATTTTAGTCGTCTTACAAAGGTGGTCTACTCAATGTATCCGTCATAAAATACCTCTAGGCGCGATTAGAACATTGTTACCATTAATTAAGATAATAGGTACAAAGAAAAATAAATGATCATTTATTTTTCTTGTTAATAATGTTTACGTATCAAACGGTATAAGATATGTACCTACCTACCATTACATTTCATCGTTAATTCCATCTCCATATTAGGGTGTTTCAAACTACGTCATGCGTCTTAGTGAATGATATTTAAATTTTTTTAATTATGCAAATGTTAAAAAAAGTCGTCTTTATAAATGGTTAGTAGTCATCGGATACATGAAGTGGACTGCCGTTGTAAGACGAATAAAATGTCACGGTGTATAAGTCTGGTGACTCAATGGTCAGACCTCTACAATGCAGTCACTAGGTTCCATACTTTATGTTTGCATACCTAAACCAAATGTATGGAACAGCAAATTTTTGTATAGTAATCATTGTTCCGCCCCTTTGGTCTAGTGGTCGCAAGCGCTACTGCTGAACCTGAGGTCCTGGGTTCGTTTCCCAGGTCGGGAAAAGTGTTATTAGGTTTTTCTATCTGGAATTTCCCAGTAGTAGCCCTGAGTCTGGATTTGTGCACGGTTGATGGCAATAGGCTCACCCCTATTACATGTGACTTAAACATAACTGGCGAAATGTGGGTGTACTATAAGTACACCTCTGCCCAACCCTTTGGAGAAACAAGGCGTGAGGATAGGTATGACTTCAATGATTATTTACATGGTTTCAGTTATTTAAATTATCTATATAAATAAAAAGAAAGTCCTGGCTGACTCATCGACGCCCAGCCCAAACCCTTGGACCTAGAAAGCTGAAATTTTGCACAGAGGTTCCCTTTATAATGTAGACAAGGAATGAGGAAGGATTTTTCGAAATTCAACCCCTAAGAGAGTTAAATAGGGGATGAAAGTTCCGCGCGGGCGAAGCCGCTGGCAAAAGCTAGTATCTAATAAGATCATTATTATATTTATCTCTAACACATTTGTAATATATCCAGGCCGCAGAAGAAATGCACCTGAAGGCGATAGCCATAAAGGAGGAACTCTTGGGCCCCGAGGATTACGAGGTGGGGCTGAGTATCGGCCACCTGGCCTCGCTCTACAACTACCACATGAACATGCATCTGGCCGCAGAGAAGCTCTATCTAAGATCTATTTCTATCAGTAAGTATTCAGTATACACCATGGTATAATAATATACTTCGCCAGGTATAGCATGCCGGGACACAGTGGTTAGGTGGGAGACATAAGCCTATATCAAGGTGGTTGGGGAATTAACACTGCACACTACTTACCCGTAAATGAATTGTTGGTTTTCTTTTAATTTAATTTCATTCGAAAATTTCCATCAGTTTCTTACTAAACTTGCACTATGGTTACTTATCTCTTTTGGTGACGGTACACCATATAACTTACAGATATAAATGTAGAAATCATTATTAAATTAATTAACAAGGTTATTGTGGCGCGCATAATCCGAACTAACGCCGCCATCTTGTTTTTTTAATACATTTGAAGTGATATTTCTCAAAACGCGTCGCATACGAATTTAAACATTATTCGTATGACGTTAACGGTCTTATTCAAATGAGCCGCTTGGTCGATTTTGCGATAGAATGTATTAACATTATTATACGCTGCCTAAGAATAAAATAAAGGTATTCATTTCTTGCCCTATGGCCCGAGTTAGAACGAATGTATAAACGGACTTGGTGGGATCGTCAAACGAGCGATCGCCGTCATCATTAAACCCAAGATACAGTCTGTGCCTAGTTTGGGACCAAATGACTAAACATACTACTATATTGTATTATTAAATTGTAAAAATAAAAAATAAAAATATTTACGATTACAGCCCAAAGACCACTGTTGCAAATAGGCCTCCCCCAAGCACCGTTACTTCAAAAAAATGTAAAATAAGATTTCCTGTAAATACAACACTACATTTTTCAGGTCTGAAGTTGTTCGGCGAGCGCTACTCGGGCCTGGAGTACGACTACCGCGGCCTGGTGCACGTGTTCACGCAGCTCAAGCGCCACGACCGCGCCAACCACTACAACAGGCTGCTGCAGCACTGGCAGGGTACGGCACACACACTTTAACTCACTATTAGAGATATTTTTATCAAGTATTTCAGAAAAATACCATACCTTGCATGACGAAGATCAACCCATTGCAATTGTTTTATGACTTATTTCTTATTGAAAGTGGTCAATCAAAAATCTACTGGGGGCTGATTTTTCAATAGTCATAGAACTATTATCTGAGGATAATCACTTTTTTGTGCTTGAACAGCAGCAAGGTTCGATCGATCAGGTTAAGCTACGCTTGCCACGATTAGTCCGTGGATGGGTGACCATCTTTAGATACCAAGACGCCTCCGTGCCTTGGAAAGTACGTTATGTCAATTGTCATTGGTCCCGGCTGTCATTCGTGGATCTTTAACAGTCGTTACGGGTCGTTAGAAGCCCCGAACGTCTGACATCCAGTTCAAGGGGTGTCGTATTACCCCATAACTAAGTTGTACAGGTCAGATAGACAGTCGATCCATGTAAAAATTCTGTGCCGGTTGCACAGAATTTAGACTGGAAGCCAACTCCAACAAAGCTGGAAAAACTTTGAATGATGGATCAGTTTTTTACCAAAGTATAAGAGTGGTCAAACTGCAATTTCTATTCTTCCGGTAAAAGTTATTTGACTATTGGAGTTATCGACTGCATAAGGCTAAACTTATAAGAGCATAAAAAGACCCTGCAGCCGAATGTTGTATAAAACTGGGACTCAATGAACACTTTCACTGTCCACAAAATAGACATAATCGTTAAACAATCAGAACCATATGTGGTTCATAGGACAGAGCATGGGTTAATTGAGTACCAGATTTATAGAACAATTGTTATAGAAGTCTGTGTTCTCTTCCATACAAACAGAGGCGCAGTAAGTGTACCATAGGTATATACAAGGTATAACAGAATAAGCGCAAGTCCTTTAAAGTAGTTTGATCATAATTGACTACTGAAGCGGTTTCAGTCATTTTTAATACAGGTTTTTTTTAATTACCTATTTTGCCACATTTGAATATCAAATCTTGTTTTAAGGAATTAAGACTAAATTTTAAATGCATAAAGTAATGCTGGGGTTAACGTTATTTTCTATATAATAAATATCTGCCGGCTTAGCACGAGCACCGATTTGTCGATGGAAGAATAGATATGACTTAACTAAATGATGTACAATAGGAGACGATAGCTATGTTTTCCTATTAATTATCACAGTTATGCGTCCTAAACGAATCATGATTTTGTAGATAATCGTATATACTTTGTGGCCGTCGAGTAGTAGTTTGTTGTCAGTGTGATTTTGACAGTTTGGGAACAAATATTCTTCTGAAATAGTCTACATTTATATGGACCTAGACAAAGATCGTTAGAAACGAAAAACAAAATGACAGATTGTAGAAGGATATCTACGGAGCGATGTCAAAAATGGGGAAACGAAATGTCACTTTGTATTGAAAAAGCACTGTTTATTCTTCGCAGAAACAGAAAGCGTCGTACTAAGCCTGCTGGGTGACCAAGCTTTGCTCGGTTTTGTTTTTGTACATTTTCTAAAAATGAAACCTAGCTAGATCGATTTATCGCCCCCGAAACCCACACACACACTAAATTTCATTAAAATCGTCTGAGTTGTTTCTGTGATATATACAAGAATTGCTCGTTTAAAGGTATTAGAAAGAGTTTTGTTCATTGTATTATGCTCCCCGATTAGAGTATTGCGTAATACTCTACTCAGGGTGTATGACACATTGTATTAGTCAATATAAGCCTCTTATTGCCACGCCCCCCAGAGCTCCGCGAGCAGTCCAAGACGGAGGCGCAGCCGGCGCTGGGCGACGAGCAGATCCTGCCGCTGTCGGCGCTGCACGCCAAGTTCTTCGGGCCCAACGACTGAGCGCGCGCGCGCGCGCCCGAGACTCACTGCACGTCCTACGGCGGACGTTAAACTGTGGCCCACGAGACTATTTACATTATAAGCGTTTATTGACTGCAGACAATTACAAATTACCTGTTTATCGTAGTGTTCGAGAGGTTTCATTTAGCTATCTGTGCCTAATACCTACATAGTGAAACGCACGTGCATGTCTCTGTAAGTGAACTGTAAATTGACAAGTTTTAGCACAAATGAAACCTTCACCACTTGCTGGGACGGGTTTTGTGAAGTTGGTACTGAGTGGGTATAGTCGGCTCGTTATAATACTCATGCAAATTATCTCTGTGTTCTAGCTTCTATACACCTAACGACACAACTAGACATTACTTAATGTATCTTCGCACAGGACACCGGAGATAATGTTCACTGTGAGAGCTCTAAACCTGCTCAAATTGTAAATACGTAACATAATCATAATCTTATCCGCTTTGCAAAACTTGTGCTAGACGTAGTTGAGTCCGGGACACATTGTAGTGTCCGTATAACGCCAAAGGCTATGCTAAGTCATAAATTGTATAAAATTCAGGCCATATTTATGTGATTATGCCTAACTATTTGTCTGATTGTTTGCTGGTGCGTTATAATGGGCTATAGTGTGTGCCGACCTTGACTTGTGAGCTCGTATTAAATACATTAGTTGTAACGAGGTCGTGCGTATAGAACTGCGACTGTTTCGGTAGCTTACTGCGTATGATCCTTTAAATAACAGAGAGTTACACTATCAAAATTATTTGTTCACATTTAGAGTCAGACGGGTAATAGAGTAATTACATTATCATTAGGGATCGCTTTCATTTTGACAGTTCCACAACATTTTTGCCGTTGTTGATGTTGCTAAGCAGATTTTTTTTTTCAAATTATTTATTGAAACAATGGATTAGCAATAAGCTTCAAAATGATTCAAATTCTCATTAATATTGTGTTATGCAATTAGGGTGTAGTTCAGACAAAATGGAAAAATATCCAAGCAATTCTCTGGCTTCATTGAAAAAAGGACCGTATTACTATAGCCTAAAGTAGAAAATTGTATGAATCGCCTCGGTTGCTCTCGGTTTGAATTGCAGCCAGGGAAGGCCCGAGCCTTCGCGAGGATTTCTCCGTTTTGTTTGTACTGACTCTTAATCCCCGCGCGTAATTTGCTAGATGGATGTTATTATACATAAACGTTAGATCCTGAATGTAAAGAAAGAGGCTTTTAAAATTAAGTGTAAACAAATATTTTTGATACTGTAACGTCAGCATATGATGTTATTGTGTACGTATTTCGTGTAAATTAAATTAGTTATTGTTGCTTTCTCGTAAATTAGATTTAGTGATTCGATGTTATTGTATGAATGTGCAATGTTTAGAGTTGAAATGTTGTATATATTGTTTGTTTTGTTTTTTGTTGCCAATGTTGCCACCTACGGTCACAGGTCATTTGTTAGGGAGTATTAGTAACTCATAATATTACGAGTCACTAAAGAAATTATGTATATTATTTCAATACAAGTCATATCTTAAAACTTCATTCTATAAATCATTATTTATCTCACTGCCTTAATATTCTAGTAAAGATTTGTCTTGTTATATATTTGTATAAATATCAAAAGTTTTAAAGTAGTTCAGTAGGAAATAAAGAAACATATCTATTTTCGCTTTGAAGAGAAAACTCCTATAGAAATGTTCTAATTGTACCTAAAAGCAGATCTACGTCACGTAAAGGCGAGCGATTATTTATCATTCTTTATTTTCCTACATTCACAGCTTGATGTGTTTACAAGTATTTTTATGGAAGTTTTTAAATATTATTATTGTAATAATGTATTGTTAGAATCAGTTAACTGAAGAATGGCTGTAACGTGCGAATGGCGTGCGATTAAATAAGTTTTACGAACAATATTGCAGTTTATTTTATACAACACGTTTTCCTATTTACACCATACAATACCCAAATGGAATAACCACCGACCGCCGCCACGGCCCACTTGAACGACTAAAGGTCCGTATTACAGAACAATCCTCAATTTCAGTTTGTTATCGTCAATCAGACCTCTTCTTTTCCTGAGAACTCTTGGCTGTTCCCTTGATGGTACAGTGAGAGACCAAGGAAAAACTGTTTATGCCTTCAAGGTACCAGGTTTTCGTAACCCGGTAGGAGCTCATCTAACAAAGGTGTCAGCTAGAAAACGCTATACCCTTCGAAGTACCAGGTTGGCATAAATCGATAGGAGCACACTTAACATAATTGTCTCGCAGGCATAAACCGTTTTGTAGCTGACCCTTATGTTAGGTGAGCTTCCTACTAAGTCATGACCAACCAGGTACTTCGAAAGCATCGAAGGTTTAGGACGCGGGTTTATAAGGTCTAAAGATTGCAAGCGCGACCGCCAACTTTGGTATGATAAACCATGTCCGGATAATGTAAGTCACATTGTGACTACCCTTAAAAATAAAATAAAACAAGAAAATACACTAAAATTGTATTTATTCGAAAATAAAAATTAAAGCTACAAAGATTAAAAAGAATCAAAGTGGAATGCAAACGTTCCAATAAACATTTTTATAAATTGACAAAATCAGTGCCACGAATTAAGTCACCAAACATTCTAGATAATAAACCGTTTTTTAAACATTCCTTGTGAAACAGGCCAAACCAGACGGAGATAACAATATTATTAACAATTTCCAGTAGTTAGCTACTAGAACAGCAGCCATCTTTTATTTAAATTATCAAAACCTCGTATAATTTCAAAATAAAGTCAAGAGAATTAATTGTTTATCAAATTGACTATCAATTTTAAGTTAGCCGTTTATTCAAATGACAAGTGTCATTCTTTGACAGATGATAAGCAATGGCTATAAAACGGCAAATTGAAGTAGTGTGTCAATATTTTAAGCAATTAATATCTTGACACATTTTTTTAATAAATGTCCTCTGGTGAAACAATTTGTTATCAACCAAAGGCACCGCTAAGGCAGGATCGCTAACATCTAATGTAATGTTTCATTCTTATTCTAGTTATAAGCACAACAAGCACTTGTAAGTGAATATTTCTGTACTATATGCACCTCTGCCTACCTGTTCGGAGACAGGCGTGTTGTTTTAGTAAAATCAGTCGCGTACTTCGGGGGTTATCGTCATTAATAAATAATCTGTTTTAGTTTAGGCAATTTTTTTTAGTAAAAGTTTATAATCGAGTTTGAAGTTTTGAGATTCTCATTCACTGTAGTTACAGATAATAAAGTATTACAAATTTCTGAATTGATTTCAATATTACTTTTCTTTAACCAATTAATCATTATTTTATACTTATTCGATTCAACAAATCAGCTGCCTACTAGGTACTTATTTGAGCTACAAAATAAAAAATAAATCTTAAAATATTATGCAATACACTTTTGGGTCCGGCGACCGAATACATATTATTATAAACATTCAACTGCAAAAAACACGTAAAGATGCAAAATATCTCACAAGCTCACAAGTGACAAATTGAGTACACATAAAATATCTTATTCTAGCTGCACACAGACACAGAAGCTTAAATTTTGTAGTTATAACCAAATGCAGCGCTAAAGAGCAAATTAAGGTCGGCAGAAATAATAAGTTGCCAAGGCAGATGTCTTTCTTTTCCCACTCGACAAGTCGACAGCTCGACAATACTAAGCCACAGTAAGTGCAGGCAATTGCTCAAAGACAGTTCCGTCAAACGCGGAATTGAGAACCAAAATATACTCTTCATCCCTCCATTTGCTTATTTTCTTAATCTTCTCTTTAAACAGGTCCCAGAAGAGCCACCAAAGCGCGCTTGTAGTCGCCCGAGGTCTCGCCCTGCTGACGTGTCGCAAAACCAAGATGGCGTTACCAAGTAGTTCCGAGGGTCGTCAATAGATGGTGTTGTGTTCAAGGAAGGGTTGTGTCGTGGAGTGCATGCGGCGTGCGGAAAGAGAAAACGCGACATGATTAGTATTTTGTGACGCTTTTTAGACCCGTAATCAAGATTCAATTATAAATAGTTTTTTTATGTCGTTACGGGTCTAGGAAATTGTGGGTTATTTACTTATTTAGACATGTTTAGCATAATATAGGTACTAAAAAAAAATATGGCAATTACATATATATGGATTCAAGTTTCTAAACACTATCACCCATTCCTGGAATGCTAAAAACGTTTACAGATTGTCAAACTTATGATAACTGCTAACTGATTGACCGGGTAAAATAACAACAGCCAATCCAATGAGTTGACATAAGTTTGCCTTTCCGAAATTGGGACTTAATCTTTTATTTTCTGAATCTAATTATTTTAGCTACAACGGCCATAAAGCTCTATGTATATTTTTAAATACAAATAATTCTCACCTCCTTTCCATTCACGAAGGCAGAGAGTTACAGAAAATGTGAAAAATATTAAACCACATTACATACAACATAAAAGTAATGTTTCAATTCATAAAAGTAACAATGAAAGCATAAATAAAGTATTCAGAAAAAATAAATGGGACTAAAATCTCTTTTTATTAACTGACTTCTTTTAGAATTCTCTTAGACAATCATTAATGCTCAACAATTTCATGCTCAGATTCGAATAGGTAGGATAAAAAGCATTACGATCATGCTTATAATGTGCTTTAATAATATTGTGTATTTTAATGCGTTAAGATATGAAAAGAAATACTTTTTTAATTAGTAGGTACAGAGGCCAGCACATCAAGCTACCCCAATCTGTCAGATTCATTTGATAGTTTTTCAACTTTATTGCAAAACAATAAGGTTCAAGACCAATTGGGAAAATTTGACAGTTTGTCTGTACACAAAATAGAGTCTAGTTAAGTTTTCATCTAAGTTCTAAAAGCTTGGACTAGGCTTGGTCAAAGTAATTCTTTTATGATCTCAATCGCATAAAACGGTAAAACAAACGTAATAATGTTACCCCACCACCAGTTTAAGAATTTTCATAAAGAATATATCGAGGAACTTAACTATACAAGGTGTAACAGAATAAACGAAAGTTCTAAAAGTAGTTCGATCACGTGGGTGTTTTTTTCCAAAAATTATGTACTTTGCCATACCTACCGCCGATTGAGCCAAAGAAAATGCAATCTTATTTCAAGAAAATAAGACTCAATTTTAAATGCATAAAGTAATGCTTGCTAGGTGAACACGATTTTCTAAATACCAAGTTGGGATTAAAAAAAATTGATAATTTTATATAATGCTTTTAACTCAATATTTATTATGTTACATGTTGTATGGTTATAAAATCGATTTTTTCGTTATCTATTACAATATGACTGGCACGTAGCAGGTAAATTTAAATTGTTCATTAGAATAATTATCATAAATCCTGCCGGGATTTGTAGCAAAGTATAGATAGCAAGACAAGACGTGCTTTCTACAGCATATGTGAGTGAAGTGCGAAGTTCAAGCATCCGACCATTACAAAGGGGGCAGTGATTGACTTGATCGATATAAGAAAGTAGTAGGAGTGTACTTTTAATTATTAATGCTGAATTGGAAGCAAATGGTTCGCCCATTTTTACGGGAAAAAAAAGAATGGAAAATATAATTTGCAGCAGTAATTCAAAAAGTTTACAAGTTTAGTTCTACACTCCAGATGTAGCTAAAAAACTAAAATTTAATTCTGTAAAAAGTTTTTACTCCACAGTAATCGAGTATAGTGTATTAGTATGTTCACCTTATACAACGCCACCGAGCTCCAGGAAGTTAACTTTTTTCGTGAAATTGTTCTACAATATATTTTATATGGTCTAAAATGATCAAAACGACATATAGCGCTTCCAAATCAGCAAAAGTGAAGGAATTGTGAGAAAATTAGGTAAAAAGAGACAAAAGTCCACCACCACCCCCCACCATTCAATCCAACATACCGATATATCACTCTGGAGGGTCTTATCATACAATCTCTCGTACTCTGCCTTGATGCTGCCCAGGTCTACCTCGGAGCGGCCCACAACGATCCTGACCAAGGTCTCGTCCTCCGTGCCGGCGCCCTGCATGGCGTTGCGGAGCCTTGCCGCGAACCAGGCGGGAGCATTCTCCACACATTCCACTGGAATTGAAGGTTCAAAGATATAATACGTACCCTAATCTCGCTTTCCAAGGTCTTATCGTAAAGTCTTTCGTATTCTGCCTTGATGGCTCCCAGGTCGATCTCTGAGCGGCTAACGACGATTCTGATGAGCGTCCGGTCGTCGGTGCCCATGCCTTGCATCGCTTTCCGGAGACGGGTCGCGAACCAAGCCGCTGCGCTTTCCACGCATTCAACTGAAAATATTTTGGTGGCAAGAAATCTCGTTATTTAGCGGAAGGATGGGGATTTGGTTGGCAAATCATGGCTTGTGAAAGCAGAAAATAGACAAAACTGGAAATTACTGGAGGCTTATACCCATCGAGGAGGCCTTAACAAATTTAATTACTTACATTCTTAATATCTTCATTTGTTTGTAAATTAATTAATAATAAAGGCTTTATTTTAATTTATGTGTTAATTTGCCACAAAGTTTATAAAGCCTAGGAATAAATATTAGGGTATAAAATATGATGGCACAGGGCGATAAAATATAGGTTGTTTGAGTATTCATCAAAATAAACATTATGGGACCAACTTTGAAACACCGATAAAAAGCACAATATAACGTTTCTGTATTTTAAATAACGAATTATTGAATTTTTGTTTAAATGAGCTGATATTTCGCTACTTTAGTTTTTTTATATCAAGTAAAATTCAGCCAGTTGTGTTTATGCTATGATGATATAACTATTTATTAGTAGGACAGCGCATTCAACCTGCTATAAATGTGTGACAAGTATACTAATTAATTTCTACCATGTTGAATGTTCTCTCTATATAAGCGAGAAGCCGTTATGTCAGTAGGCGGCGCAGGAACATATATATGATCAGTGTGATAATGTATTTGTACCCTCTTACTAATAAACACGGATACATTACTTGGAATAACTTTATTCTGTGTTTATTAATTAGTAAGAGAATTATAGTTTATAAGAACTGTTTTTATAATTTTGTGTATTTATTTATACTACAAAGCACACAAATACCTATACACACACACGAACACACAAAACAAATTTATTCTACCTATGAGTCTAGTTGGCGAATAAAAATGATTGACAGATTGATTAAAACTTTGTGAAAGCTCATAAATATCATGCCAATAATCTGTCCAATCAAAGAGGATACAAAAACAAAAAAAGAAGCTACAAATAATGGTGATTCTTGTACAGATTTAGCCTGGCATCAAAGGTTTTGATGCCAGGCTAAATAATAATAATAAATTTAACTATCTTTCTTGCAACGACCTAAACTATATCAGAGCTCCTAATTCGTGCACAATGTCATTAATAGTCTCCTTCCGCTGACGACGTGTGACGTCGCCGGCGCGGCTTGGATGTTATGTGAAATACAATTGTCTCAATTACTCGCGTCGGACGAGTATGTCGTCGTATTGGCAAGCGGGCGCATATTTGATTAATAAACTGATCAGAGAATAAAGAGGAAAGATCGAAGATTTTGGAAGTAAGCATGTTTTTCTTTTTTTCTGTGAATGTATATTGCATTGTTTGCTTGTACATACATACTACAGCCTTGTGTATAGGATAAGTTTTTATCCAGTGCGCAAACTGTAACCACGAATTCAGCATATCATTCTAGGCCCTCCAGCATAGAATTTTTTCGCCGTTAATACATAAAAAGCGGCCAAGTGCGAGTCGGACTCGCCCATGAAGGGTTCCGTAGCAGCAAATAACATAATATAAAAGTTCTTGTAACTTTGATCGATGTTTAAATAATTTTACTTAGGCACCTATTACAGATTTATTATTAGAAAATAATGGTTCACGGTTTATGCATAAGGTTTATGTTTATGAAATTAAATGTTTTATTTTTTATTTTTATATTTGAGTTGATTGAATGAAAGGTAAATTGCGGTTTACGATTTATGACATATTAAAAAAAACTACTTACTAGATCTCGTTCAAACCAATTTTCGGTGGAAGTTTATATGGTAATGTACATAATACATTTTTTTTTAGTTTTATCATTCTCTTATTTTAGAAGTTACACACATTTTACCACTTTGGAAGTGTCTCTCGCGCAAACTATTCAGTTTAGAAAAAAATTATATAACAAACCTCAATATCATTTTTGAAAACCTATCCATAGATACCCCACCCCACACGTAAGGGATTGATGAAAAAAAAAAAATTGAGTTTCAGTTCTAAGTATGGGGACCCCCAAAATTTATTGTTTTTTTTTTTCTATTTTGTGTGAAAATCTTAATGCGGTTCACAGAATACATCTACTTACCAAGTTTCAACAGCATAGTTCTTATAGTTTCGGAAAAAAGTGGCTGTGACATACGGACGGACAGACAGACAAACATGACGAATCCATAATGGTTCCGTTTTTTGCCATTTGGCTACGGAACCTTAAAAAATCAGCTGTTCTATACATTTTGACTGCGTAGGTATTGCACTTTTCTATGAAACAGAAGATTTTTTTTTTTTGTAAAATCGACGTTAAATTTCTGCGTTGCGTCTAGAATGATATGCTGAATTCATGGTTACAGTTTGCGCACTGGATAAAAACTTATCCTGTATACCCTTTGTTAGCAGCCATTCATTCATCATCACAACACGACTAAACCAGCATACTCTTTTTATATTTTTTACTACATATTTTAAACCGCAACGTTGCTCAAATTGTTTAGTTAAATGCGAGTATGTGTGAGCTCCTTCTGAAGAGTCCTCCTTCTAAGTTTTTACCTTAGTAAAGTAATGGCGCGGTCGCAGCCAAAGACTTTGTCACAAAGACTACCTACATATCAATAAGAAAATTTATTATATTTTAGAAAAAATACTATTTTAAGCTTTACGTTTACCGCTTTGGGGGTCATGACCCCAAATCGGTCCAGCCATCTTCGAGTAATCGGGGAATTACATAAAAAATAAAAAATAAAAAAAAGGTTCCGACGAATTGAGAACCTCCTCCTTTTGAAAGTCGGTTAATAAACCAATTACAGGCCCTTTCAGTCAGTGAGAAAGAGTAAGCTAGTTGCCCATTCCAAAGCTTAGAGTGTCCGTGGAGTATTTTGTGCCCGTTCTTGTCCATACACACACACACACACACTCGACACTCTTCAAAATATTATTACAAAAAATTGGTTACATCATTCATGTAGAAACTACACATATGAGAACGATGTAAAAAGCCGTGCACATTAAAAGCGCAGAAACTCTCGGCTCAGTCTATCAGTGTCCATTGCTGGACGTGAGCCTACAACACCCCGTTCGCCGTCTTCTGAATATTCTTTCAGGTCTGCTTATACACGGTGAAATTTTAATGGTTGTTTTCCCGCGGCAGAACAACTTGCCATAAGGAGTACTTTCGAAGCATAGAGTAAAAGTACAAAAATAAAGTTTTTTTTTTGTTTTAAAATAATTTTAAAAATATTAATCAACTCGATAAAACACTACTCAATAGTAACACTAGAGGTAACTTGTAGGCACTACTCGAATCGCACGCACCGCCGACAAAGGGAACAGCGGTACATAAATGTTTAAAGCAAAATAAACTCTCGCACATGGTGATTTTTTACAATGGTTAATCTGCCAGTTTTTGTTTCTAATATTTTATTTGTTTATAAAACGATTGTATTACCAAGACAAAACCATTTCGCTGCGGGAAAACAACCATTAAAATTTCACGGTGTATATCAAAAAGTAAATGTATATGAAGCTTGTTACCGACCGATAGCCGATAGTGCATCCTTGAGCTCTCCGTCGATCTCGGCCTTAATGGCTTGCTCGATGGTGCGCCCGGAGATGTTCTTGTACTCCTCGAAGATCTGACGCAGCTGGGCGAAGCTCTCGTGCGCCAAGATCTGTAAGACATGGTGTGGTTTGAAAATACGGCTTACTAAAGTAGACAATATAACATGACATCACGCCTGTATTACTTGAAGGGTCAGGCACCGATAGTACATCCACATTTCGCGGTTATGTTCATGTGGCAAGTGATAGGGGGCGTGCCTATTGCCGTCAACCGGACACAAAGCCAGGGTTCCGAGCTGGTCCTGAGACATTCAAATAAATGTATTGGAAAGTGCCAAAAGTAGTAGTAGGAGCAATGACGGCCCCGACTAACGAATTGTAGGTCGTGAGTTTGACCCCGGCAGGCGCTATAACTTAAGTAAATAGTTTCAAAACGACTGCACTCAAAACGGTGAAGAAAAATATCATGCATGCCCTAGAATCAAAAATTCTAAGACATGTGACATCTGTGACCAACCCGCAGACAACTATGATAACGCGGAAAATCTTTGCCGGAAACATTTTATGGTGCAGAATGCAATTTTCTGCAACTCTTTCACAAATTACCAATTAAAGGCACTTTAGTCTATGACAGTCTTCACCAAGGCTTCTACTCACCCTGTTGAAGACCTCCTCGTCAGTGCCCCACTTGGCCTCCCCGGCGTCGAACAGCGCCTGCGCGTCCTCCCGCGCCTTCTCCGGGTCTACGCCGACCTCCTCGTCACGGGCGCCCTGTCGCACAGACTATGTCAACACGTAGCGTATGTTCTTTACACACCTTGGGTGTGGGGATCAGTTCGTGTGTTTGTGATTGTGGCTTTTAGAAGTACGAAAATGTACGGTTTTGTTGGTATATCGAAGTTTAATGATAATATGTTTGTCTGGTTTTGAGTTAAAGTAAGACAAAAAAAAAAACGTTTCGGAAAATTTTGAACCGACCGATCTAGTTAAAAGAAAAAAAATTGTTGACGTGTAATTGTATTAAAAAAAATAATAATATCATTTATCAAAATTATGTACAAAATATACAATTTATCTATTTTACAAACAAAAATAATGGGAAATGCTGTGATTTTTGTTTGTGCTTGTCTTAGTGAATAAGTCGTTGAAGTACCTTATCATTAAATAAATAAATAAAATGCTGAAACGCAATTCGCATTATTTAACCAAATGCCAGACGGTACCAGCAGACACTACTCCAGGGATAGCGAACCTCTTAACCTTTGCGAGCCATTTTTTCCAAAAAAATATTTAATATGGCATTGACGTGCCAACAAACAATCTTGACAATTGACTACTAGAAAAAAAACGAAATACTTTCACAATAATTGGTAGTCTTTATTTGCGAGCAGAAATAGACTTGTACCTACTATTATACAGTAATCTGTTGAATACTGTATAATAGTAAATGTGATGTTTCACACCAGCTTATTTATATGAAAGAACAAATTAGTGCAACTTCTGGTGTCTTCTGGTATTAGGTTCTAACTTTTATCAGAATGCAAGCTGAAATGGAATCACGCGACATAGGTACGTACGGTTTCTGAAAGTAACGACTGAACTTAGAAAGAAGATGAACTTTTCACACCCAGATTTCTATGTTTGTTACTGTGACTTAGGCTGCCGTGCCCAAATTATTTTGTTGCGTGCCACCAAAGGCACGCGTGCCATTGGTTCGCCATCCCGGCACTACACTAATAAATTTTAATTCATCAACAAGCTGTAAAAAGGCATAATAACCGCGAAACTTTATACCAATTCATTTCATACATATCTGCAGACAGAACTAATATAATATTACATAAATAGCTATATAATACTGTTTTTGGTAATAGTTATTAAAGTTATATACATAAATATCTCTGGCAGAAAAATCTATAATAAATAAGGTTTTCCAGTAAATTACCTAAAGACAAAATATAAAGATGAAACGGTAATTAAATATGTATAATGTAAAATTGTTTCAGTCTCCTACCTATAATTATAAATTCTAGTATTATTAACTTTCACCTTGAAAAACACATGCAAACTCACCACAAAACGACACGCAAGTCATGTTTTTAACTAAAACTAACAATTTATACAACAATCAATAAATCAAACAGACCACATACACAGTATCGACACAAAAATTACTGATCACGACACTCCAAGGTTACTACAGTGTGAGCGAAAGCGAAGTCAAAAGGAAAATTAATGGTGCGTGCATTCGACAGCTTATAGTCTGCTCCAGAAGCATCAGAAGAAAAGGTAAACAAATCGATCAGAAAACGTACACGTGTGTACCAATAATTTGTAGTACCATTTAAAAATTAAGTACTTTGATTTGGTTATTTGATTAATTAAGCCCCAAATTCTAATTTTAAATCGCCTTAATGTTTTTCATATGACAATTGAATAATTGTTGGAAAAGATATTTTTTTTTTTTTTTCTCGCCACAATAAATAAGTACAAATACATAATTAAAACTATACATACTCATTGTTATATTGTGGGGGACTGGTGCCTAAGCTAGGCGTCAGGCCTGTACAAAAGAAACGTTTAGAGAATATGAAATAGAAACGTTCCAAATACAGATGAATGTTTGACTAATACCCTTTAGTGAGTGTTAGCGTAAGAATTTTACCTGGACAGGGTTTGTTTACAATTACGTCAGACACTTTTGAAACAGATATTACAAAGGGCTCGCCCTCGGTCCTATTCGATAATCTGAATAATGGGGCTGATTTGTTAAGACGTTCACTTTCATTGATGGAAGACATTTCATATGAATCATTCTTGGAGCAATAGTAGGAATTACATTTTCGCTCGTATTTTTCCGACTTCCAAGAGTATGGCGAAAGTTCAGACTTACTACTCGTTGAGCAGCAGGTAAATGCAAGATTGATTTTGAGCTACAATTGAAAAATGGCTTTCAGTCTTACAAGTCAATTCTGAAACAGTTGCTACACTAAAATAAATGAAAATTTATGTACCCCTTTCGTACCTGAGACTTTGTGAATACTGAATAGGAAGCACGATTGGTTTTCGACGTGGGTTTTAGAAATAAGTTTAAACAGGCTGATTTTCAGAAAACATTTACAAGAAAAACTTTTTACAAAAAGAACCGCGGATTAGAAAAAAGCGACTACGACGTGCAAACTTAATTTAGTTTCGAAAGAAGGCTTTACTTTTTTAATTTTGCTAAATTGCCATCAACTTAAACCAAACTAAAATACGTTTTACTATGTAGTCGCTTTTTTGTTCTTTAATTTAGTTAAGCATTAATTGCAAAAGATAACACCGCTGAAGCTTTATCTAAATACATTCAGTTCAATCATTACAAGATGATGTTAGTATTATTAACATTCCCAATGTAAGTCTTACTTACATACTTTTTTGCCATATACAACATGTAACATTATTAACGCAAGACCTCATACAACCCAATTAGAGTATTGAGTTAAAAAAAGTTTGGTCATTGTATTATACAATGACCAAACTTACTTTTTTTAAACCTGTTATTATTAAAAAAATCGTGCTGACATTAGCATTCGTTTATGCATTTAAAATTGAGTCTTATTGCGTTAAAATGAGATTGAATTTTCTTTGGCTCAATTGGCGGTAGGTATGGCAAAATACATAATAATTGAAATAAATACTTATTAAAAGTTAGTAAAATGGATTCAGTAGTCAAATATGATCAAACTAGTTTTAGGACTTGCGTTTATTTTATTACACCTTGTATACAGGATTTTTTTTTTTGTATTACCGACGAAAAATTTCTGCGCTAGGGGTCTAGAATGATATGCTAAATTCGTGATTACAGTTTGCGCACTGAATAAAAACTTATCCTGTATGTCACCGTAAAATTGTAAAAATACCGTTAGATTATAATCTATCTCGCGAGATTGTATACTATCGATAAATCGTGAACTGCACCATACTGCTTACCGACCGAATAGGTTAGGTTAGGTTAGAATTGCGACCAACCGCGGCAGCGGCCGGAGAGCGCTACTTCCAAGTTAGTGGCCGTTACTTGACTATTTAGTAATAGCGCGAGGTACTATCCGTCTTGATACCAGTTCACAATTTGACGGTTTCACTTCGATAGATTATAATCTACCGAAATATAATGCGTTAAAATTGTAAGCAGTATGTTACGGTTCACAATCTTTCGACAGTTTACAATCTCGTGAGATATTTACAATTTTACGGTGACATATACATGCCCGTTTGCATTAACTCTAGACGAAGCGACACCTAAATGAATGCCAACGCTGCCGTTGGATTTTAAACTTTCAGCGCTGAGTCGAACAATAAAAATCCAACAGTGCACTTAACTGTAATTCTACATTGCTGGCATAGCAGAAATAGACTACGCTCATGAGACTATACTGCAAAACTGCTTATTACCCATGTCAGAATAATAAACGTCCTGCTTAATAATCAAACACACGGCGACAGAGTAATAACAATAGACATCGATAAACGTCCACTTATTTGACATTTGCAACTGGTTAAGCAAGTTTTACTATTTTTCTTTGGTTCAGTTCCTTCCAGTTGCTGAGCAATGATTTACATAAGATTGCATGAAACTCTGTTGGAATATGTTTTTACATAGGTTGTTTTGACAGGGTCATGGATTGGATCGAATTACATATTCATAGAATATTATAATAAGGTTGGTTGCCAACAAAAAGTAGATTTACCTACCTACTTACATAATAGGATCAAATATAATTAGCTGGCAATACTATATCTACGTGATGGGTATCGATCGATATCGAAAACTAATGAAAAATAAAAAAAACCGTAATCGGTCAGCAAACCACTTCTTTTTCGTAGAAGGTAGAAGAAATAATACGAATTTCCAGAACCCATAATATAACAGCCGTTTGGTTGCCTTACCCTTACCTAACTTACGTCACCGTGTGGTTTAAAGTTTTGAATAAAGTTTGAATGATGAAATAATTCTTTTTTGCTTCATGCGTTTTCGTTATCAATACTCAACACGTGCGTAAAGTATTGCCAGCTAATTTAATTTGACCCTGTATGAACCATCATTAATGGTATGATTTATTTAACAAACACACTATTCATCTAAATTCCCACTTTTGCATAGAGACAACGTATAGCAATCATATAAAATTAGTTCTCCACTACTTTATCATCATAATTTTAACACAAAGTACTATAAAGAGCATGCGTCACGACAACATTAAATTGATACTTACAGTCACAATGAGGGTCAGCAGACGACGGAAGTCTCCGGAGGTCTCGGAACACATGTGCTCAGCCAGGGGACGGTCATACACTGTGCATAAAAAGTGTTGTTTTTGTTGGAAATCAGATCTCCCAGGCCAACCTAGGAGGTTGTCAGCTGCTTAGTCGGACTGCCTGTGGCTGCCTCAATAAATTACGACCAGGACTTAAAAACTTACAAATACGCGACTACACGCTAGGGGCACCCCCTGTGGGGTACGGGCCTCCCGGCTTAGGACTTAGCTGGAAGAAAGCATCATCGGGAGGCTGGATCGGAAGGATTGTACATTAAAGATATTGTCTTTTTTTTAATCTTGCTTTCTTCACTACTTTCGGAACAAACTCAAACTACATTAGCTAGGAAGTTTGGTAACCAGGCTGAATTCTGAGGGTGGGTTGGACCATTGAAATTGATTTTAGTCCGCAGTAGGAAAGAACTTTTTAAATGATATCTAGACATCCGAGTACGAAATTCTGTTAAATGTGTTGCAAAATAATTTTGCAACTTCGTGTGTTTCACAGTAAATGATTCAGATTATTTTGTTGAGAGTTCGTCGTTTTGTTTTGTTGTTTTGAAACGCCAAATTTTTTATTTAAAAAAAAAAAAATACGTTGCGCCACACTAGGAATTACTCTTGTATTGTGGGTGCGTTTACAAACATTTAAACTCACATACACAAACAGCCAGACCCGGAACAACTATTTGTAGGTCTTACCATTATTTGTTCCGTGCGGGAATCGAACCCGCGACACGCAGCGCAGCAGTCAATCGCTTAACCGCTGCGCCAACCGTGCCGTGCCAATTGGCAATCCACTTATGAAATCTGTCTATGACAATGAAACAGTCTTCATCTACCATTACCAACAACGTTGTGTAACATATTTTGTAAAAATTGGACATTAGAGGACATTCAACTTTGTCCATGGAATGACTTTAACGATGCTACACAAAATCAAGAAGCGTACAGAAACCATTGTCTTTGTGGACCATTTTTTTTTGTATTGTTAGTTAGGCCTAACACAAAAAACCTAACCTAACTTTTTCGAGTATTCTAACTCAGGTCAATATCTACCGACATTTATGTATGAAAAACTTTATACATCACATAAAAAAGAACCAACTTTTTTAAATTAATGTGAAACATTGATGCTGGTCAGCTCTTCTGTACAAGGTGTGACCGGTTATTTCAGTCCTGGGTCGCTGTCGCTGGATACGGTGAAGATGACTATAAAACCGGCCAGTGCGAGTTGAACTCACACACGGACGGTTCCGTACAAGAAGCCAAAACACGCCGAAAAAATACGTTTCTTGTATGGAGGAAGACCCATTTAATTTTTAACTTTGTTTTAATTTTATTATTTGTTGTTATAGCGGCAACAGACAGTGTATTTACACATTCTCTTAAAATTTAAACTGTCTATCTCTTACGTATCATGAGATACAGCGCGCTGACAGACAGACGGACGGACGACAGTGACGGCGGAGGTTTAGTAATAAGATTCCCGTTGTTACGGCCCTTCTGGTACGAAACCCTAAAAACGGCGGTAAACATAATTGTCAGACATCAATACTTATGTAAAATAAAACTACTTACTCTTCTCATAAGCCTGCACAATAGAAGCGATCTCCTGCTTCGTCCGGGTGCACAGGATCTCAACGAGGGTGTCCTCATCAGTACCGAGTCCATCCATGCACTTATGCAACTCCTTGCACAGGTACTCTTCGGGTGGCATCATCATCGCCACTATCACGTCTTCGAAGTGACCGCCCAGCTCTGACTTTAAGTCTTCTATTATGTCCTAGATAGACAAGTTAGGGAATGGTTAGGAACATAGAAGTAGCTGGTCCTTACTGACTTAGTTTTCGTTTGTGTTGCTCATTTTTTTTTTGTTTGTTCTTTAATTGTTCTTAAACTAGAATCAAATCGGCAAACGTAAGGTAGGACGCCCTCAGGCTAGGTGGAGCGACGATCTTCGCCGGGTGGCTGGTAGCAGCTGGATGAGAGTTGCCGAGAATCGAGCTGAATGGCGTGCAATTGGAGAGGCCTATGTCCAGCAGTGGAGTGCTGTAGGCTTATGATGATGAAACTAGAATAGTTCTTAAACAATATAAATCTTGCAGTATTTGTAATGTTGATGATGCACCAGTAAAGTACGTAGGAAGTAGGTACCAATCGAAAATTAATTGTGTCTCATTAGCCGAGTTTTAAAGGTTAATACAAAAAATAAGTAAAGAAGCCGGCGTAGAGATCCGGTGGAACTAAGGATGTCATTTCTTAAGATTCTCCAAATATTAAAGACGCTGGAAATCTGCATCAAAAAACAAACCCAGCTGCCATTTATCTCATAATCACAACGGAACAATTTCTATACGTACCTATCTACATCTAATGGCGTTCCTAGCATTAAGGCCTTGATACCTACGTTATCTACATAACTTACCTCCACACAAACTATAATTATAAAGATACTATTTGAAGAACAAAAACCCTATCCAAGTTTTTCCTAAAAACTCATCAACTCATAATTTATCTTAACCTTGAGAAAACGTAGTGAATTACCAAAACAAACACCTTCAACCAAGTACCGTGATACGCCATGGACATGACTAATGCCATGTCGGAGGTACGGAGTTACCTTGGCAGTAGATTACGTGTATCTAGCGCACGGAACCGCAGCATGTAATATGCATGGCGGTTTGAAAGAGTTTGCCGGTTTGAAACAATCAATAAATGTTAGTGTCGTAGTTTGGTATGGAGAAGCTAAATATGGATTAATAAATGTATTAACTATGTATGATTTTTCAGAGGCGAACAGACTTGGAGAAGGCTGGATTTTTGAGTTCTACGAATGTGAAGACTACGTAACGTACGTACGTTTGTGGCTAAGTAATAACAGCAGCACGGTTCGATGGACCAGGTTAAGCTACACTTGCCGCAATTGGTCAATGGATGGGTGGCCATCTTTACATACCAAGACCCGTGCCTCGGATAGCACATTAAACCGTTGGTCGCGGCTGTAATTCGTGGACAGTCGTTACGGGTCACCGAAGCCCGAAAGTCTTGCCAACCAGTCTTATCAAGGGGTATGGTGTTACCCAGTAACTGGGTTGTGGAGGTCAGATAGGCAGACGCTCCATGTAAAATTCAGCTGCATCCGGTTAGACTGGAGGCGGACCCCAACATAGTTGGGAAAAGGTTAGGCATATGATGAATGTGAAGGCGCGTGTGTCTAGTCACTGAACGCATTTCACTGGTTTCTTTTTCTATTCGAATCATGTCTTTCCTAGTCCGCGAGTTTTTAATCTCGACAGCAGCTGAGGCTTTCAGAAGCTAAAGAATAGTGTTATATCCTATCCTTACAGGCAGCCAGCACCCTAATTATCTAACACACTACAAATCGCAATATAAATCGTTTTGAAGGATATTGCTAATCTATTGCTTCAAATATTCGAAAAAAAAAAAATTACCAAAAAAAAAACAACCGACTTCCGAAAAAAACATTACAAAGTGAAAAATAACTTTAATTTCGGAAGTCGGTGACTTTGGATATGTGTTTTAATTTATTGTCACCGCCTTCCGAAATTAAAGTTATTTTTCACTTTGTAGTGTTTTTTCGGAAGTCGGTTGTTTTTTTTTTTGGTAAAAAAAATTATTTTTCACTTTTTTAGTTATAGTACCTACCCCACTAATTCGAAATTTCTTCATACTTAGGGTCAAAACAATGCATATTTACGCGAAAGCAGCATTCTCGGTTGATTTACTGTTCTATTTTGAAGAGTTCTGTTGTCTGTCTCCGAAACGCATCATCAGATCTAGATGAAATTTAAATGGGACCACACGTGAAGCACTAGCTTTCAAATAAAAAAAGAATAATCAAAATCGGTTCACCCAGTCGAAAGTTCCGAGGTAACAAACATAAAAAAAAATAAAAAAAACCATACAGACGAATTGAGAACCTCCTCCTTTTTTTGAAGTCGGTTAAAAATATGTCTGTTAAACAACGTAAATAACGCAATGAATGTTGTTGAACTGTCAAAATGAAAGCCATTCCTACTGTTAGTGTGTTACACAATTACCCCGCAAGCAGGCAAATGAGAAATATTATCAAGAACGTTTCGCAATCCGTCTTTACGACATCTAGAAGGGGGAAGAGACATCTATCTCTAGATAAAGACCTTCGGCATCAACTTATAGGAAATATAGAGCCTAAATATCTACTTTGTGATTACGATAATTACCTACTCAAGTTCTCATGTTCTCAATTTAATAAAACCTTTAATTGAAAGTCCGTAGCGGATATGCGGGCGATCTGTTGTAGACGTTGTACTCGTAATATTTTCGACCTATGGCTACTATGACTCATTTTACTCACGTCCGTTCTCACGATTATCTTATAATTAATCATTGATAATAATCAAGATCAAAGTCTGAAATTGTGTGCAGGGTCAATATTATACTTTAGTCTTTTAAAATGAAGTATACGGATAACAGAAGATATTTATTAAAAGATAATTACAAGAGACAGGGAGAGGAAGAACCTGTGTTGTGTTGTGTGCGCACTGGCCGGCGCAATTTATGTTAGGTATTTTTTTTGTATTCTGGATTTTTATAAGGACCTTCCTTGATTTCTATTATTAGGAACTAAGAACCATCATAGCAGTAATCCTCTTTCTAGTAGGGATTTAAAGACTTATCTAAGTAGGTACAAGGTTTATACAATATAAGACAATCTCCACAGATGAGGTTCATGTACGGCTCAGATCTCAAGCGCCTCAAAGCAACCTCCTCCAGACAATGGCTCACCTACCATCCTGCACCGCTTGCCCTGTTACTTGTGCATTTGGCGATCTTATGACTGCGTCGATGAGCGGAGTTCGCGCAGCTGAATTTTGGGCAAAGATGTTTGAATTTTTTTGCCATCGGCACGCTAAGAAAAAGTAGTAGTATGATATTTATTATGATTATAATTTTAAACTTTAATTTTGTCGCTAATGTTATTCAAATATGATCTAAATGGATTGAAATAAATGATTTGAATTTGGATTTTTGTGTATCTACGCTAGCTTTACAATGTAGTCACGATACGAACTACGACTAGATAATTACAAAGGCTATGTATGACTATAAGGAAGGCTTTATCTTTACGTGTTCAATCGTAGTTATGACGCGGTATTGCTCACTTTCTATTAGCACAGTGAATCTTTTGATATATTTAGCTATGATGGAGAGCAAATGTGTATGAGTAACAGTTTTCCCACAGCATTTTCTTCGAAGTCTAGATTGTGTAGATATTTTCAGTGTTTGCGAGTATATTACACTCACCTGAGCAAATGTATTAAACACATTAATTGGCTATTTTTCACGATATCAAAAAGTAAGTCAGTAAAATAATACAGGGTCGCAAGGACATTGAGGCGCAACCTGTTCGGATTCTGTACATCATTCTGAGTGTTGAAAATTTTCGTCAGTTTTCAGAATTCATGGTCACAGTTTGCGCATAGATGTCTCTGATCGGTCGATGAACCAGACAAATCTGAATGGAACGTACTTCTGAAACTGCTGGGAGGAACATTTTCAATGCTAATAACCTGTCACATAATAGCCACTTATTGAGTAACCGTACCGTCTCAATAGAGATGTACGGAGAACGTCATGCTACGACGATTCAAAAAAATGTTAGGATATTAGAGCACGAAGATCTTTATCATTACCAGCCTATGCTGTCGCAAGCAATACTTGCATCTGTAGCTATTTAGTGTGGAATCGAAGTCTTCGTCCAAAACTATAAAGACTGTTTGACCAAGTAATAAATAAAATAAAACTACTCGTAAATGCGCTGCGCAGACGGTTCATATTTTATCCGCGAATAACTGCAAGAAACATTATCTGACAAGCATCAGCGGTGCAGTCGTTGTGACCTCCCCGTGTGCGTTATTAAGTATTGCATAGATTTTCATACCGCGACGAAAGAACATATGGAAATCCCGGCAGTCTATTTGACCTACATCGCCATACGTTCGGACAAATTGTCCATCGTCTGCTCAGCGCTTAACACTTATCCTACCATATTCATGAGTGACGACCACATGTTCTTGAGCTTTGGATCGCGTGTCCAGGATGTCGATGATGGCCTGCTCATTAGTTCCGAAGCCTTACATCATAAACTTAAGAACTGCTATAAGACTTACCCTGCCATATTCATGAGTGAAGGCCTTAGCAATAGCCTGTCGCTGCGCATTGGACCGCGTGGCCAGGATGTCTATGATGGCTTGTTCATCAGTCCCGAAGCCCTTCATAGCAGCTCGAAGCGCCGCCGCATCCTCAGTCGCGTTGAAGTTGGGAACTCCCACGACTGTTGGGTCACGCTGAGTGGGGAATTTGTGATTTTTGTTTTAGAAGTCCAATAGACTGACGCAGTTGGTGGTGGGCGCAGTTGGGTTTACCATATAGTTACAATAAAAACGGGCATTCTTTAATGTCTACTATAGAAAAGTTGTCGTAAAGGGCGACTAAAGGCACGTCGAGGCGACTCTGATGCCGTCGTAACGCAAAAATCGGGATATTATTTATTGTGATACATTAACTAGTAATTAGGAGTAAGTGGGTCTGCATGGCAGTCGTTAACCTGTATTATGAGGGCCACACCTAATTCTGTGAGTACCTAATAGATAATAGCCCTTGGGGGCTTAGTTAAAAAGTTTAAAGGGTCAGTTAAAAAGTTTATAAATAAAAATAAGTATACCTACTCTGGCTACTGTAACTTTTTAATTACAGAGTATTTGCTAATTATTTAGCCATAGTGGTGGCCCAATAGTACCGGCCCCAACTTACGAGTTGTATGTTAAGGGTTTGGACCTAGGCAAGTGCTTTACTTTGTGTAATTTCTTTTATCACCACTGCTCACAAAAACGGTGAAGGAAAATATTGTAAGGAAACCGGCATGTCCTACAACCAAACATTTGGAGACATGTGAAGTCTACCAACCCGCACAGGGCCCATTCCCTCTCAGAGAGACGAAGCCTGTGTCCCAGGAGTGAGAACATTATTGTCTGATTTATTCATGCAAGAGTGCTATAAGAGTATTCTTCGTTGACTACTTCTAATTTCCATGCCAGTTTTCATATAGGGTATTTAAAATAGTGTAGGGCTAGAGCTCTCTAGTGGTTCAACAAAATTATGAAGTTTTTTTTATCTCTATCAGCCTATATGGGTATTGGGCTACAAGCACAAAATATTACCTACTTTCCCTTACCATGGAATATTTCTCACAATTAATTATTCATGGTTTTTACCAACAAATTGGGTAAATGGTCATTTGAGTGTGACTAACACTGCATGGTTGATTGGTCATAGTGTAGTGTCGTCATAAAACGATGCATGAATCATTTTCATTAATATTCAACTGACATACTACTAAGTACATCAAACTACTATAAATGTTAATGAATGGATTCCATAGTGTGAATGGAATTCCAAGTTGTTTTATGAAAACTATTAAATGCAACTAAGGCTGGCTTTTAAAATATTTTAATTGAGTTTGTAACAGCTTAACATCTTTGCATACAATAAAAAAAAGCACTACTTTGTACCTACTTTCACTACTGAGTTATTTAAGATCATGCCAAGGATTTCCACTTTCTTCGATCTGTGGCCAAGTTGCAAAAGACTTGTTTTTGGTACATTATTATTACACAGCATTCTTTATTGTAGGACTCATGATTGTTCTAGCTTAAAGTGAATCATATTAAGAATTAATCTGTTTTTGGTATAATTAGCTTCAACAAAACCAGGGTAAAAACCAAATAATAATGATTACCAGTTAATTAAAAGCTAACAAAATTTTAACTAAGGTACTAGTTATTACTGTACTTACAGTCATAATCAAGAACGTTAACACAGTTCAAGGCTGCTTAAAACTTAGTTTTATTTTAGTTATTTCTTTTAAATTCAAGGCTACAAACTGTTCTTAAATTTAAACGAACAACACCAGCAGTTAAAGCTGGTCTGCCTGGTTTTGTATTCAGCTTTTTTATATATGTCTTTATAGACACACAAGGAAAAAATATTATCTAAAGAAATAAACGGCAAAACTATCCGGTATCTTTGAGGACCCGGTATTCCATTGTCGTTGTTTACTAGTCCAGACGCGCGGGTCAAGGTTGCGTGTCCTACCCTGCGCCCTAATTCGTACTCTGATGTCACCGGGATCCGCCCTACGCCCACCATTATCAAGAAATAACGAATCAATCATTCGAATACTCACTTGGAACACCATTTTTTCTATTTGACGTATCGTTTCTTCGTATTACAAAAAGAATACGCGATCACTTGAGATGCTAATAAGATTTTTATTAGACCTTTCACTGAATGGCACAATTTCACTGGATATCTGTAAATAGAACCGCCAATTCCAATTAGGCTGCAATGAAAACTGAAATATTCACGTAATAGAAATATCAAATATATTTTATTCCAATTACAGAAGCTCGTAACACCAGCACCGTAGCCGCTTTTGGAACTGTCAGTGTCAAAGTCAAATTCTATTGCCGTAGTACAGTCCGTTCAGTTATTTTACCTCTGACAGCAATGACAGCAGCAACCTACAAGCAACCTTAGCCAGGCAAAAACAAAGATCACTTTGATTTTGACAGTATCGCAAAATCAGAGGAAAATAAGATCAGAGGTGAGAGCACAGATTATGTAGAACTAGTGAGAGGTGCGCGGTGTTTTTTTTTTTTTTTTTTTTTTTTTTCATTTTGGCTTCACACGGTTTGTGCATTTAGCCAGTGTCAAGTAATTTTTCTATTAGATCAAGTAAATGGCCCGATATCGGGCACGAAGTTACAAAACAGTCATAGTCGTCGTTAGTCAGTCAAGTCAAATCAAAGTTATTGTAAAGCGGTAGTAACTTTACAACAACCTAATAGGAGTTTTTGGGGGGAACACGAAAAGTCCACGTTAGTCACTTATTTTCACCTTCACTACACTTGTGCACTCACACGTAACTAAATTGAATAATTCACTATCAAAATTATACAATTTAATTCGCTATTTCACTAAATTCCATGAAAATGAAAATTCGCGCGACATGTTCCAACGCGATCCCGCCAAAAACTCCGGTGCGCGGTGTTTATTGGTGACAAATTAGTAGAGTAACATAGTGACCGTAATTTAGTAAAAAATTGATAATTATTTTATCGCTGGATAGAATTCAATACTCGTACCTTCTCTGTATAAAAATAACCTACTACCCTATTTATGCATTGGGACAATAACAGACTGGTGGTACTATGTACCTACAATTTTTTCCAATTGAACATGAACAATTGAAATTGACTCCGGACTCAGGTAGGCCAAAGTAAAGAAAGCTACCTGCTCAGGCGGAGATCCACAGATGACTCCGCCCTGGAGTGTAAATGTGGTGCTGTCCCACAAACAATGGGGCACTTATCTTGTCCAGAGTGTCCTGTTGTCTGCACGCTACGGGAGCTGATGGACGATGGCTGAAAGTGCCAAACTTGTAGCCAAAATCTGGGCTGACTGTATTTAGATTACTATCGACAGTCTACACGCTAAGAAGAATAAGATTTACATTTATGTATTTTCGATTTTATTTATAGTTCGATTTCATCATGTGTCTAGCAAGTCGAATATTGATGTACACAACCTAACCAATGCAAGTTACGAAATGCAATCTGCTGGGTATAGGCCTACCCTTTTTTCGCCATACTTCTCGGTTCCGTGTGTATCCCATCCAGGTGCACTCCACGACTTTGACGAATGCAATGAAGTCATTCAGTTTATTTTGTTCATGACGAGGTTCAACCTTTAAGAAGGTAAATTCAAACAACAATTAAAATTAAGTTCCACTATTTATTGCAAAATATAAATAAAATTCTTTTAAATACTTCTTACTGAAATAATTTGTAAAATAAGACCACAGTACATTTTAGAATGTATAAATTATACCTAGAATTACGACTTCAAGTCTAATAAACCCAAAAAATATTAATAATTCTATACTTAATTAATAATTTTTTTTATAAATTGGCGGAGAATTCGCATTTGATACATAAAAATATTGCTAACTAACTTTTGCCAGCAGCTTCGGTCCCCGTGGGATAAATTTCGACCTCCGTCTGGGTGTTATGTTTGTGTCTTTGCTATGAAAATTCAAATTAGTTTAAAAAAAACAAGTGGATGATTTAAGATAAATACATATCTACTCTCGATGACTTAATAACGATAAAATTCTGACTAATATTCCCAAAAAAATAAAACATTTGCAATTTTTTTTTATGGATACGCTACGTTCAGCTATCAGTGTCAATATTCCAAAGTAATGATGACACTGGCAACTCTTCAACGCGGTTTGGATGTGCTGATCACGTTGTATAATTGGTGAAATCCGCCCTTAGTCGATTTTATCTTTGTGGTTAAAGTGGGGTGTTTACTAAATGCACGTATTTATCAACGAGTAGGCATAAGTATGCCTACTCGTTCACAAATGTATGCGTTGTATTTTTTGCGGAAAAGGGTCAGTACCGACAGATCGGAAAAATACCCGAGCAATTTACTAGCTCCATTCAGAATAGGACAGTATACCTACCGTAGCCTAAAGTAGAGAATCGTACGAATATCGACACGGTCGGCTCGCGACAAAGACAGAGAAGGCTCGAAGCTGCGCGAGCATTTTTACGTTCTGTCTGAACTGACCCAAAAGCAGCTTTATTAACCGGTATTGCTACATCTTTTTTACAATAAAACTTTGTAGAATAATGTTCAAATATTAGCTCCTGAATGACAGTTGTCCTATTAACTTGGTCTGATATTACTCTAGTGGCGGAGTTTGGGGGAGGCCTATGTCCAACAGTAGACGTCTTTCGGCTGAAATGTTGATGATATACCTCTAGTGCTTTTACAGTTATTTTACCTCTGATTTTACTGGCCCAAACAAAGTGATTTTTATTCTTATTCTCATAAGGTTGCTGGTGGGTTACCGTCGCGAGGTAAAATAACTATGTAGTAGTCTAGACTAGACTGTCTAGTTTACTCCCACACGACGATCCGGTAGTCTCGCTCAATACTGTCAACGTAGTAGCCATTCATGTACGGACTCGGCATAATTTCGCTGAGCTGAAAAACATAGATTTTGAGTTGAAAAATTATTTATTTTATTCCTATTTATTGAATGAATACAAATACGTGGAGTAAAAAAATATGATCTAGCACATTATTTGTGTTTCCATGCTTCATTTGTGTGGGATGCTTGCAGGCGCGGTCGCAGCCAAAGATTTTGGGAGCGAGGGGGGGGGGGGGGTCACAGACAGACTAGACTACATATTAATAAGAAAATTTATTATGTTTTCGAAAAATTACTATTTTAAGAATGTTAACTTTTACGGCTTTGGGGGCGTCATGGCCCCTAGGACACCACCCCCGCGGACCGCGCCTGGATGCTAGAGATGCCAGAAAGACACGAACTCCCAATTTGTAATGTCTGTAATAAGACGCGTTCTGTAGTTTCCGATACCCCCATTGAAAGCCTTGATCTTGTGCAAGTACATATATATAATTGGAACAAAGCCTTGTATTTATGAACAATAACCATTCTGAAGGGTTTACATACACCCTTCAGAGAAATGTTTATGACACCTACTTTGTGAAGTCACTTAGATTGGTGTCTTCACGAAGTGGTGGAAGGCGACGAACTCCACTCACACAAGTCCTTCACACACACAGACGCATTTCGTAAATAAGACTAGGATTGCTACAATAAAAGTTTAATTTAAGTATCAAAATTTTAATTATGTCCATATTTACAATATTCTTATTCATTTTAAACGAAGTACTTAACTTATACCTACATACGTTTTTCTATAGATTACAAAATAATTCAGCCGATTTCGTTTTCATTCTTATTTTAATTAATTGGCAACAACGCCAATTTTTCCATTGGCAAGTTCGGCGCCGACATGACAAAGATGGCGTAAGGCGGTAAAATTGTGTGACTTGTAAGAATGCGTTTTACACGCTTTGTCGGCAGCGGCACGGCATCGACTCCCATTTCATGGGCGTTACCTTAACTGGCTCAGTAGCGGCACATCTAAGATGGGGGAATATTGGGGTTCCTTCATCTGTACCGTGCAGTTCACACGGTCAGCCTCAAAACGATGTATTTATTTAGCGACAAGAATTCATTCAGTAGGGTATTTGACTGGATTTTTTAAAATTTTATTTTTACTACTTTGAAAAATATTAACCAACAGTAAAAACAAACAGCACAAAAAATGGCGAAGTGTTACACGTTTTATAGTCAATGCTAGACAAAGCCAGCACTACTAGCATTTGACGTCAAAACACAGGAACGCCACAATAACTTCGCGCCATTCAGTACAATGATCGTTTTACGAGACAAGTTTATAAGAATACCATCAAAAGCATGTAACTTCACTATTTTTAACCGACTTCCAAAAAAGGAGGAGGTTCTCAATTCGACTGTTTTTGTTACCTTAGAACTTTCGACTGGGTGAACCGATTCTGATGATACCTTTTGTTATTTGAAAGCTAGTGCTTTTCGTGTGGTCCCGTTTCAATTTCATCTAGATCTGATGATGCATTTTGGAGACAGTCAACGGAACTCTTCAAAAAATAACAGTAAATCAACCGCGATTGCAGCTATCGCGTAAATATGCATTGTTTTGACCCCAAGGATGATGAAATTACGAATTAGTGGGGTAGGAACTGTAACTAAAAACTGAAAAATAAAAACTTTTTCAAAAAAAAAAAACAACCGACTTCCGAAAAACACTACAAAGTAAAAAATAACTTTAATTTCGGAAGGCGGTGACAAAAAATTTAAAATACATATCCAAAGTCACCGACTTCCGAAATTAAAGTTCTTTTTCACTTTGTAGTGTAGTGTTTTTTCGGAAGTCGGTTGTTTTTCCATCAACGTTTTTTTTTTTTTGCAAGTTGTCGTTTTTGTAACATCTTTAAACTAAGTATTTATTCATTTATATTTTTGATGGTAGTCAAATACCCTACTGTGTTCAACCATTGTTTTCTTCTTCCATAATCATAATATTCATAATCTTTGTTCCTTAATATTTTATCAATGGGTAGCCAAAAAATATTAATCCGGTATTTAATTGTAGCTACACATTGATATAGCATTATTAAACACGAATTGTAGACAAGAAAACCTTTCAATCATATGAATTCTTGTCGTTTACTAGATATTTTTGAGGCTCTCTGCCCGGCCGGCCAATGTACAAGAGCCCCATGAAGTAATGTCGCCATTTCTGAGCTACCACCTCCTATGCCAGTGCTTTCTCTTCAGGCCAGCAGATGTCAGAGACTGGGGAAGAGCATATAGAAATAAGAATAGATTATTTATGCATGCAAGAGTCTATTAAAGACCGTTATTGTCCGTGGGAAAAATCTCGAAGCCTGTAGTCGACCAATTTTGAGAAACTTCACTAAGGTTGAAAATAACTTTGTCGCGTTGGTCTTGAAAGCGAAACTAGTTCTTATCGTATAATGACGTGCAGCATTCAACCTTAGGGTGGTTAAGCAACTTATCAACCGTTAAAGCATGCGTTTAAGTGCCTCCCTCTGCTTTAATTTGTTAGTCAGACAAACTATTGCGTAACACACGATTAATCATAATCTGTTTCATTTTGACAGTTAAACAACATTCATTGCGTTATTTACGTATCTGAGACGACAAGTTTTTCGAACATAAGAAGCAATGTATTAGCAATCTCGTTCTAAATATATTATATAGATTGTGATTGGTAGTGTGTTATGCTATTGCAAACCGAATCAGCACTCTTATAAAGGTAGTCCATAGCCAAAATTACAGTGCATGAGTTACATAAATTTTCATTGCAAATTACCATGAAACTTATTATACCCCAGTCCATGCAATCTACCATAAATGAAATCAATTTCGGTTAGTGATGGTACACAAAAACATTCTTTTATAATTACAGTATCTCAGGACGCGGCGCGCGTTTAACTTATGATAACTAAGTGAACAAACACGATGTGTATGTGTACGTGAAGACGAGCAGCGTAAGCACACAACACAAACGCGCACACGCGCACACACGACTTCGCCCGTGTCCCTCACAGTACCGAGAGAGCTCCTGCGCTAATACATACAATTGCAGCATGTCTACTTAGGGCTGAAACTGCGTTAAGCGGGCGCCCGCGACGGGTATCCGTCGCGTGTCTACGCGCGTGGCCACGCGGATAGGCTCCGTGAGAACGCGACGGTCCCCGTCGCGTATACCCGTCGCGGAGTCTGGATTATTTTATTTACGCAGTGTCGCTAGTTCAATTTTAACGGTGTGCATGCACAGTCGTGTCGATGGAGAACTAAATATATGATTACATAGCTAAACGACGCCTAGCAAAAAAAAACGACAGCCAGTAACCCCGTTTATTCGTATCGCTGGCGGGCACGGCGCGTGCACCCACGCGGGCGTCCGTCGCACGGAGGCGGGACACGTAGCGCGGGCGCGGGGCCTGCTTCCCCGCGACGGACGCCCGCGCGTGTCGGCAACGGTACAGTTTTGTATGGAATCGCGCGGGCGCCCGCTTAACGCAGTTTCAGCCCTTAGTGACCAAAAAATAAGCGCGCACAAAAAAAAAGCGTTATCCCACTTAGTCTAAATAAATGGAGGTGGTAAAGTATTTGACTAACTGCCTTGAGTGCCATATCTAATCAAATTCGACTGTACTATGAATGTATAATGAAATCTTGACAAAAATATGAGTTGTTTGTGACCCAAAAAATATAAATACAAGGCTTTGTTTATCTCTTCTCTTCTCTCTAAATGGTATACTGTTTACTATCTATTTGTCCGCTTACTTCTTCTAGACCTCGCAGCGGATTTTCATACGGTTTTAACAATCATTCATACACTATAGAAACGCCGAGAATTTCAATGATTTGTAATGATGACATAAAAAACATATTTTTGGGCGCATAAATTGCTAACGCTGGCTATCCCTTACAAGACAGATCAAAATAATGTACTACGGAAAATCTAAAAAAATACTCTCTGTATGTCATACAAATAATAGTCTAAAAACAAAAAAAAGACGCTTAAATAGAAAACCAAAACAAAGGTAAAAAAAAAAATTCAAAATAAGGACAGTAGAGTGAATTTTTTAGAAATTATTTTCAACTTTTGTTTGGTTTTTATTAAAGCGTGTTTTTTTTAGTTTTTTTTATTTAACATTTTTTAGTTCGGCTAACTACAAAAGCGTGTTTTTAGTAAAATTTTTTTTTGCTATCCTTGTGATCCTGGCCGGGACAATGGCACAAATATATGAAATTATTATAGCGTCATCGGTCCTTGATAAGTAAGCAAAATTTCAAATTAATCTGATGTCTTAAAGGGTGAAATTCGAGTTCCAAGATTCCGTTACTTAAATAGATAGATATAGGCGAAGCTAACAAAAGCGTGTTAGTAAAAATGTCCGCGATGGTATATATCTATCATCTAAGGATAACCGACAGTAACCATTTTTATCTTTTACATATGACTAAAAAATAATGGACTGGAACAATACAGTATTAATTCTTATCCAATTACATATGTTCGATTACGTGCACTTAATGTAGATCGAAATTGCTGTTTACAATATACTTGTCATTAAAATGGATATCTTAAAAGATATTACAGATTTAAAATTATTAATCGCTCGCAGCGAAACGGGCATGCCCCGTTGGCGTCCTCGCCGCGGTAAGACATTCTATAGTTATACGACCTCCGTCAGGCCGCGAAGCCGGGACAGGGCTAGTTGCTACTAAATAAGACATGAACTTATAATAAATATTATATGACAATGGATTAGGTCGGACAAAGCTAGTTGTAGGTGGCGTGGTCATAGCTATGTTCCTAAGGCCATTTTTTAAATAAAAAAGATGCCGTCGCATGCCGACTATTCTGCTAGTGCATGGGACATGGCGACAGTGGCTTGTAATCTCGGACAGTTATTTGTTAGTAGCTGCAGGGACGAAAACAAGGTTTAGTAACAACATGTACCTATTCTAATTTCCAAATTTATATAAAACTAGCTGACCGGACAGACATTGTCCTGTTTCCTAGAACTCGATCGCATCGCCACCTACCGGCTTTCATTGAATTTAAACCATCCAGGGACCCAACCAAACACACATTTTTTTACTAACATCGATTAGGGGAGTAGTGCAGTGACAAACACACGTACACAAGAATTATTTAAATTTATATAATATAATAGGTTAGTTAGTATACAACACAAAATGTGATTTCAACATTTAAAATCACGTTTTGACAAATAAATTAAATTAAATTGGGAAGTGTCACAACTTGAAACCTTAAATATTTTCTCGTAATCAAATTCTTCAAAATGTTTCTGAAACCACCTCGAACTAAAGCCACTATCCATTTTCATGTCTCCCTTAAAATGGTGGATTTCCATTACGGAGTATTAGGAACACAAAAACCCGTAATTTTCGCAAAAATAAAATAAAACCACCTCACGCCTTGAATTATTAGCTTATGTTGGGAAATAGCTAGCTACCACAGCGCCATTGCGACAGTTACCTTCTTCATTAGGTTTTAACCCATTTCATGCGTGCACATTCATGAAAAGTGAAATTATACTACCCAATATTGGCAACACAACATGAAATCTAAGGCATTGTGCCTTTACAAAGAAAACATTTTTAGGTTAATAAAGTTTTTAAAATAAAATAAATGTAATAATGGCGGTTATACAATCGCCGCATAAATGCGAGAATTTCAGGTTATATTGCTAATATCAATATGTACATTAAATATTCATACTATTTTTATGGTACGTGCTAACTTGTTGGCAACTCCATTTATCAATGGCTCTCTCAACCTGTGTTCATCTTGACAGTAGGAGACAACACTATACGCTGGCTTAGCGTTAGAAAGAGAGCAAACATTCCGCGCTAGCCAAGAGTAGCCACAGATAAACAGACAGTTATTACCAGAGTCAATATAAACTCGAACTCACCATACTTGCGCTCGATTTATTTGGCGTCTGATTTGTTTTTGGTTGGATCTCGTGTTCGCCTAGGATACATTCTGAAATGAATGAAACAACTTATTTAATATTATTTAGCAAATCCCTACTTCCCTACTAATATCATAAATGCGAAAGTATCTCTGTCTGGTTGTCTGTTTTGCTTTCACGCCTAAACCGCTGAACCGATCGTCATCAAATTTGGCAGAGATATAGCCTGCGATATGGAGAAGGACATAGGCTACTTTTTTACGCGATAACTGACATCCACGCAGGCAGAGCCGCGGGCAAAAGCTATTATTACAATACTACTCGTATCTTGACGGACGGTGTCCCAGAAAGAGTCCAAGGCGAGATGCCCTGCGTGGTAATTGCATAACACACCAAGTTTTAACTCACGCCCATTTCTATTGACTCAATTAAATAAGCATTTACTCAATATAAGACAGACACTGACGACAGATAGGGGCTTTTAGGTTCTAGAAGATATCATCGTTTGGAGAACAATAGATTTGGAGCTCCTGAGAATAAGCCGTTTTTATCAATAGACAGACTGATTCAGAAGGAAGCTTCATATATAATATACCGACTTCTACGCGGGCGAAGCCGCTGGCAAAAGCTAGTGTGAGATAAAATTTAAAAAAAATAATAATTGAGATTAAAGAGTTCACGAACATGGAGCGTGGATCAGCATCAACCATCTTGTAGGGAACCGATGATGACAACCAAATGTTATCATAGAATTGTGCAACAGGTAAAGTACCACAATTGCAGTACGCCTCAGCTATATTCAGTATAGTTTATAACCACTAGATAACTAAGAAATAAGAATCATTTATTTGTGAAACATAGGTAATTACATACTCAGATATTAAAAATATGGTAGGGCGCTATGTTTTGCCAATATTGGCATACAAATGATTAAAAACAATAAAATGAGTACTATTCAATAACAGTTATAAAATGGCCATATCATTATTTGATTATATTGGGCATGCATGCAAATTAAGACAACTATGTAACAAGAGAAGTTATAATAATATAAACATTTTTTATAAATATTATTGGATATTGATATGAAATATATCTATTTTTATTCAACCTTGTCACTCCCGGATATTTTATACTTAATTTATTAAGTCAATAGCAGCAACACCAATACCATGTGGTTATCTAAGGTCATCATAATATTCTCGTCTGGGACTTTCCGTGTGCACTGCTGTTCATAAATTTTGGGTTAGTGATAGTCAATGGTTTTTTTTTTTCTGGGTGGGAAATTATCAAATAACTTCTCCCGCTTTGGGTGGAGCGGGAGGGCGTGTTAGACTTTTACTGACTAAAACCCACCCGTGTTCCCTCAGTTGCCTGTATGCCAGGGGCCGCGGTATCTCTTTCGAACAACCCGCACCCCTGGCAGGCATCGGCCCTTGCGGGCCCCATCTGTTGCTGCTGACATCTCTTTGAGGCGCGCGTGGAACACAACGCGCCGTCGACCCGGGCTTGGTCCTTACCGGACAGCGAGCTACCCATTACTCGCCGTCCGCAAGCCCGTGCCTACGGTGGCCGGGAATCAGCCTGGGATTCCCGACGCCCAGGGCGTCTCCTGCGAAGGCCACGGCTGTGAGGGCGCATGTACTGCATCTCCCTCACGTGCGCCTCCTCCCTCTTTGCGAGCATAACTGCTTCGCTGAAGGAGGCGACTGCTAGCCATGCACTCTCGCTCCGTACCATGGCCTGGACCAGGGTCGGACGCGAGAGATCGCCGCCGCCGATCACCTCCACGAGGACACGGCCGGTGCTCCGCCCAAGCCGGGCAGACCTCCACCGTATGCTCCACCGTGTCCTCAGGGCGATCTTCGTAATGGAAACACCCGGGCGTTTCCTCCCGCCCTATCCGAAACAGGAAGCTCCCGAAACAACCGTGTCCGGTGAGGACCTGTGTCAGGCGGAAGGTGAGGACGCCATGCCGCCTCTCAAGCCACTCCTCAAAAACGGGACTTACCGCCGCAATCGTGGCGTGCCCAGCACTGGGTTGCGACAATCGCATTTTCCACGTCGCCATGAGATCCTGCCGGAGCTCTGTCCGCCGTGCTGCGATTTCCCGCGGCAGCGGAGTTACGCCCCGGCGGGTTTGGCTTCCTCGCGCCACTCCCAAGTGTGCGCGAGGACCTTTGCCTCATGATAGTCAATGGTTATGTGATAGTAATGACAAATGATTTTATTTCTGTAAAAAGGTTTGTGAAACGTGGTCGCTCACAATAATATCAGAAGTCTAAAAGCCACCCAAAAGGCAATGGACCCCCCAGTGGGTTCCCGCATTGTTGTTGCGGGGGGCTCAGTAGCCATGGTCACCCTCCCACGGTGAAGCGAAGAGGAACCAAAAGGTGGGGCCGCACGTCAGGGCTTTTACCTCCAAGCCGATGACGTAGCGGCCAAAATGTAGGTTGCGGTGAGGTGCATCGCAACTGAGGTGGGCTGCGATGTCGAATGGGAGGCATCGCGGCTGAAGGTTACAGGCTGCGGCGGAGGAGCAGTGTCAGTACTTCTAAGTAGCGCTCTTCCCTTCTGTGGCCTGGACGTGGCCGCCACCGTTTGATGGCGGACGCGGTGGGGCCGCAGAAGAGGAGTGTCGGTATAGCGTTGGCCGCTCTCCCTATCCCCTGCGGCCAAAAAGTGGTAGGCGGCGGGTCCACTGTGCTGACCCGTCGTAGGGGGACCAAGGGTGCCAGACACGGGGTCGTCTGGGGCCCTTGCTGCTTTGCATGCTGTTTTGGTTCCTAGGGTGGTCACGGCGTGCCATGTGTCCTGGTGCGCCGGTGATAGGTATTCCCCTGCGAGGGGGTCCGGTGACGGACAGCCGCGGCGGGTTCGCGGATGGCTTGCGCGTTTCCGTGTTCCCGCCACAAGCGGCAATGGAGGACACCGTGGAGTTTTAGTGGGTTACAGTCCCACATTACCGCCCTATCTCCCCGTGGCAGCGCAGTAGCCATTTCTCCACGTTAAACAAAAAAAAAGAAATCCGGGGTCGATGGCGCGGTGTGTTTCACGCGCGCCGTCAGAGATATCAGCAAAGCTACTCGTGGGGTCTGCAAGGGCCGATGCCTGCCAGGGGTGCGGGTTGTTCGAAAGAGATACCGTGGCCCCTGGCACACAGGCAAGTGAGGGAATACGAGTGGGTTTTAGTCAGTAAAAGTACCCACAGCGGGAGAAGTTATTTGAGGATTTCCCACCAGCAAAAAAAAAAGGGCAATGGAGAGGGCTATGCTTGCAGATTCCCTACGTGATCGAATCAGGAAAGAAGATCCTCTTTTAAAGTCCAGAAATCCTGGTCAGATCATGTAGATTTGTGTCTGAAATGGCCTTTTGATGTAAAAACCACAAAGATTGAGTGGACCTGTGCAATCAGTGCTCGCATTTGCCCGTAATCATGTAGCTCAACTCGGACCTTAAGGTTCAAAAGTTCATATAAAAGTTTTATCTTTTATTAGGACGCGTGGATTTGCCGTTTGTTTTGAATGATATGTATGTACGTTTGTAAATTTTTATTGGTTTTAAGTTCAAAGTACGGGTTCAAAAGAGGTTGGCTTAATTGCCTTGGAAACTTTTGGTGATGTGATTTAATATTTATTGAATCTGTTAACTTCTTCTGTTGATAGATAAAAAAACCTACCTAGCCTTTTCCCAATTATGTTGGGGTCGGCTTCCAGTCTAACCGGATGCAGCTGAATACCCGTATTTTATATAGAGCGGCTGTCTGTCTGACCTCCACAACCCAGTTACTGGGTAACATGATAACAAATGTGATATGATAGCCGTTAACTCTTCTGTCGGTAGTAAAATATATTATAGTATTAAAATAACTGGGCATTTTATCATCACTGCTCTCAAATCGGGGAACTAAAACATTGAGGAAGCCGACATGTCCTAGAGCCAATAATTCGAAGACATGTGTCAGCAGCCAATTCGCGCTGGGCCTGCGTGGTGCATTTTTGTTCATTCCCCTCTCGCAAAGAGGAGGCCTGTGACCCACAGTGGAAACAATTTCTAAAATATGCCTGTTTTTCTAATAAAAAAAATGCTAATTTAAGAAACGGCTAGACCGATTTTAACCTTTTGACCGCCAGAGCGTAAACGGTTCCGCATCCCTCTCACACCACGCCACAAAATCGGCGCTAATACCTACAAAAAAGAATAGGGATTCCAAAATTTTATCGATAACCAATTAATCATTGCTTTTCGTCCCCTATTTTTTAAATAGAATATTTTCTCGTCGGCATTAGCCGACGGTGGCGTGATGGGCACGTTTCATTTGTCGGCTATACCCAACGGTGGCGGTCAAAAGGCAAGACTGGCACTGGGAGATAGCTGATGTTATAATTGAGTGCCACTTTTTCCCCACTAACAATTTTCAATTTCCCAACATCCCATGCAGGCGATGCCGCGAGCACAGCTAGTATTTTCTTAAAAAAATGCTAATGCGAATTACAATCTCTCTGGGAGCAATGGACGACTATTTATTGTACCTACTACGTACATTAAACTACGTAATTGTTATTATAATAGTCGATTTGTAACCAGTTTGTATAGACATTACATAACATGACGCTTGTATTTCCCGAAGTAAGTCCCTTTCAATAGGTGGCGAGCCTATTGAAAGGGACCTATAAACACTAGGTTGCTACTGATAAATTAAAGATGGCAAAACCCATTGACAATATTCCGGACCCGGGAAATCTAACCCAGGAACTTATGTTCAGCAGATGCGCTTGCGACCCCTAAACCAACCAACGAGGCAGTGTATAAAGAAGGTAATTATTATGCTACTGGATTGTAGATGTTAGATAGCCAGTCGCTTCAAGTACAGGTCGCGTCATGTAAAAAGAACGCTGGCGATCAAGCTGCGCACTTGACGATTTATCGGTCTATTTGGTGGGATGAGGTGGGTTTATCAATGTACCTACCAATAAACGAAGCGGCGAGCGATAGGCTAGTTCAAAAATAAAATAATTGGCCAAGTACTTTCGTGCGCGAGTGTACCCATGCGCAAACGCACCCCTTCCACTTTCTTCCAGCGTTCTTTTTACATGAGGCGTACTGTAAAATATTGGTGTACAGCTACATGCGGTTAAGACTGGGAGCCCACCCAACATAGTTGGGAAAGGCTGTGCAGATGATGAATGTAATTATTAATGTATATTTACAACGGTATAATACAGTTATTGACAGTGATAACGTTATTAATGAGAACTTATTGTATGTTTCCTTGATTCAATTGATTATCTGAGTTGAGCTGCACGATAACTGATAAATGCGTGCACTGACTTTCTTTTAAAAAAAATAACGTTGCCCCACACTAGGAATTTCTCCTGTATTGTAGGTGCGTTTACAAACATTTAACTCACATACACAAACGGCCGACGGCCAACGTGACTAGACAGATCCACTCAATCTATATGGTTCCCTCAAAAGACCATTTCAGACACCCAATCTACATAGTCCTCACATGATCTGACCAAGATTATGTCTGGACTTTAAAAGAGTTTGTAACCTCTGTGTTTGTTTCGGCCTTTCTTCTCAGACTAGTCCGATAGGAACCGCCAACCTCGTAGAGTTTAAAAAAAATATGATTGACGTGTGTGAAAGTGTTTGTACAAACCTATTTACAGAAATAAAATCATTTATCAACTGACAACTCGCGGTTCCTTTTAAAAATAAATACCTAAAGATAAGCATTCAAGTTTTCGGCAAAATTGAAACCTAAAAGACAAGTGTTTTTTTTTTTAATTATTGTTGGTTTACAAATATTTTTTCCACGATTTTAATCTGAATGTAAACAATAACAACCTAGATTGTTCGATGGATGTCTATCAGCGTATGACCCCGTGTGTGAGGTCACCAGAAATAGTGCAGGACAATCGTACTTGTAGTAATCTAATCTGCATTTGTAGGTTATTAACCTACATAAGCCCCAGACATGTCAGTATCAATGCTCTGACAAAGATATCAATCGTGCTCTGAATTATAATATAGTAGCAGCTTTTGCCCGATTGGAGTTTAAAGATTACCCCACGGGAAGACGGGAACGTACCTACTATCGGCATATAAGTATCCTACGTCCTAATCCAGAACTCTAATCGCGTAACACACTATCAATCAGATTCTGAATCATTTGAAGTATATTGAAAATCCATTGCTTCTTATGCTCGAAAAAATTGTCTGCTCAAAAACGTCAATAAAACAGTCAATGTTGTTCATCATTATCATCATCATATCAGCCGAAAGACGTCCACTGCTGGACATAGGACCCCCAAAAGGGGATTTGCCATAATCGCCACGCTTGGCAAGCGGGTTGGCGATCGCAGTATGGTGGTCAAATGCATAGAGATCGCTGCTGCCCATTGAAATGAAATGAAATGTTTATTTATGTAAGTAGATCTTAAAAGACACTTTTACACGTCAATATTTTAAAAACTAGATGGCGCCGGCATTTCCTAGCTGACTGTTCCCTGAGAAGAAAAGCCGAAACAAACTCAGAGGTCATGGTCTCTTTTAAAGTCCAAACATTATATTATTCGAATTTTATGTGAGTCTAGCAATGCAGGGCAATGTCTGGAAAGGCCTTTTGAAGAAAGAGCCATTGCAGCTTTGAGCTGACCTGTCCCAACAGACGGCATGCTGATAGAACGAATTCCAACTGTCGAATTGTTACTAGATCTATCTTTCTGATAAAATATGATCTCTTGACCTTCTTTTACGGCTGTCATTAAAGAGAGCACAGGCGTAGAAGACTACAAAAACTACAGAAAATTTGTGTAAATAGTACGTTGGATTTTGAAGTAATTCCGATCACATTGCTTATGCATATGTTTGAAAAATTCGTCTGCTTCACAACGTATTATCGCAATGAATGTTTTTGAACCGTCAAAATGAAAACCATTGCAAATCTTAGTATGACAAGCAATTACCCCCGCTGTTTTATACAGAGTGTAACAGAAACTATATTGCTAACCTTAAGCACTAAAGATAACAGCTGGTATAGAATCACTATACATAGTTTCAGCTCAAAATAAAATACTTTAAGAATTGATAACAAATTTTCGGTTTCATATGTTTCTTAAATTCAAATCATAACAAACGTGTCACCGCACTGCGTAGGTCAATAACTTGCCAATATCACGTTTTATCTCTTCCGAGTGATGTGTTTATTTAAATTTAAAAAGTTCGGTTTCTGGTACCAATGTATTAAAAATTCTCATAACTACCGAATATGTAGAGATATGATTAAAAAACCTTTCCAATATCGTTTCATATCATCCAAAGAAGCCGTGCCCTTGGTATGTATATATAAAGTGACCATACGTCCCGTTTTGAACGGGACTGTCCCTTTTCTCAGTCAACAGTCCCGTTGTCCCCATACAAAGTTCCGGGACGCAAAATAGTCCCGTTTTCTTCATTTTCAGATTCATATTATAGATCTGCCAAATGCCGTATTTCAATATAGTATAATCTGATAAAGTAAAATCAGGTGGCGTGACGCCTTCGAAATAGGTGGTTTTCTGTTCTACCCGTATATGTATGTATGTATGTTCGCGATTTTCTAGAAAGCTAGTGATCCGATTTAGATGGGGAACGAAAGATAGTTTAACTCGAAAACAGCTCAGTTAGTGTCTACTATTTACTGTTTGGAGTTTAATTGTGAAACTAAAAGATAATGACACTAATCAAGAGGCACATGCCCCCCACAGACAGAAGTATTGAATTTCTTTGCCCATTTGCTTCTTGTGTAGGCCCCCCTCCCCTGTACCCACCCTTTATTTTATTTTAATTCTTAACCTGCTAAATGGCGTCCCGTTTTAGGACAAAAATAAATGGTCAGTTTATGTATATACCCTTTCCGTTACACATTGTACAAGAATACAACACACTCACTTTGATTAGGCAACGTCAACCAAAACTGATTCTTCAACCTGCATCTCAAGCCAGGCGGTAGGCCTAGCGAGTTGTCTCCTTTCACTGATGATGCCAGGATCTTGGCGGCGTCGACCAGTAGGGACGCTTGCCAGGACGCGGCGTATATCAGGCGCATTGAGGACTGCGCGGCCGTCGAGCAGATCATGGGGTAGAGGACCTGATGGCGGCGGAGGTTGTAGAATGATACACCTGAAATGAGATTTAAGTGGTTAGTATTATGAAAAGTGGTTTCTTAAATGATAGGACCCAAAGAAGTATGTAGAAACGGTAAACTGTATCTATACAGTGGCAGGGACATCGACGCGCAACCTGATAAAAGGGTTTCAGTACATGATTCTGAACCTCCCTTGGTTGAAATTGTTCGTCGGTTATTTAAAAAAAAATTGGACTACTGTTTCATGGAAAAGTACAATACATGTATGGAACATGTATTGTACTTTTCTATGAAACAGTAGTTTTTTATTATTATTAGTAATCATTTTAATTCAGAATTCATTATAACATTCCAAGAATAGTTAGTAAAAAAAACTTTAACTGAGTTAGGAAAATTGATGAAGACACTGACATTATTTATGTATTAGGTCATTGTACTAGATCGTCATAGATTTTGCTATTGTTTTTACTTATCTATCAACAATATCGTTTTCTTGACGGTAAACATATTTGTAAAATTAAATCGGTCAATTATGATAATAGGGCAATCTAGAGTAATATGGTGTCGTTAATTAAGTAGATATGAATTAGGGTCATCATTATTTCAGCCGGAAGACGTCCACTGCCGGACATAGGCCTCCCCCCAAGGGGGCTTGCCATAACCGCCACGCTTGGCAAGCGGGTTGGCGATCGCAGTATGGTGGTAAAATGCATAGAGAACGCTGCTGCCCATTCTCTAGTAAGTCCCTTAGTCGCCTCCTACGACACCCACAGGAAGGGATGGCATAGTGCTATTCTTTACGACCGAGACCACACATAACAATAACAATGAATTAGAGTAAATAAACAAAATACAGGATACAATGTAATTCAGTTCCTTGAACTTCTATGACTTTGAATAGTTTCATTTTAGCAGATAATTTTTTTCAGCCTTATCAACGGGTATCTTATTACCCAGTATCTGAGTTGTGGAGGTCAGATAGGCAGTCGCTTCATGTAAAATACTGGTATTCAGCTGCACTCGGTTAGACTGGAAGCGGACTCCAACGTAGTTGGAAAAAGGCTAGGCAGATGATGAGGTACTTTTCCTTTGGAAAAATCAAAATCAAAATGAAATGAAATGAAATGTATGTTCAGGCGTTATTCCTGATCCGTCATAAATAGACGGATTTGCAAATTTCTTTTTTTGGCTCCAAAGGGGTTTATTCCGAAGTGGTCCCATTTAAATTTCATATAGATCTGAAGATGCGTTTCGGACACAGACAACGGAACTCTTCAAAAAATGACAGCTAATCAACCGCGATTGCTGCTATCGCATAAATATGCATTGTTTTGACCATAAGGATGATGAAATTTCGAATAATGTGGGGTAGGTACTAAAACTAAAAAGTGAAAAATTAAAACTTTTTACAAAAAAAAAAGAAACCTACTACAATTTGAAAAAAAAAAGTTAATTTCGGAAGGCGGTGACAAAAAATTAAAATGCATATCCAAAGTCACCGGCTTCCAAAATTTAAGTTATTTTTCACTTTTTGGTGTTTTTCCGGAAGTCGGTTTCTTTTTTTTGTAAAAAGTTTTCATTTTTCACTTTTTAGTTTATTTTTAATATTTGATTTTGATTTATCGACCTACTGAGAATTTTTCTGCAAGAGGTTTTGAATATCACGTTTTACGAATTCTTGTAACGTCTACATGGTATGAAAAAATTACAGTTTATTGTTGTGAAAGTCTTATATACAATCTATGAATAACTTTTTACCTCGTTCATATGTAAAAAAAAATCTTAATAAAAAAAATATTAAACTAAGTCTAATTTTAGAGAAAATAGGCATTGAACTGGTTTTAATATTGTTTACTCAGAAATCTCGTTCAAAAAAATTAAACAACAGAAATAAACTTTAGTTCAAGATCAACCGAAATTATTTTCCTCGCGTACGTACATATACCTATTTTAATTTATTGGTCATCAGACAGTTCAAACGAAGCCAGTGTACGACGCGACTAATTAACTAATTAAATCCTTATCTCTTATCAAGTATGTTGTGGTTGTATGACATGTTCCTTATCCGACAGATAGCACTAACTAGGAGATGTAAATAGAGGTCATGTGCCATGCATTGGGCCCGGGTAGATAACCGCTATATACAGCGTTACATTGGACTTAGGGAGTTACATGGAGTTATCGAGTTACACTTATGCGAGTTTATCTGTTTGTGTATCTGTCTGTTTGATATTTTTACGCTAAATCATTAAATTGCTTTTGATCAAAGATCTCGAATAAGTAACTTAGGAAGTCACTCAATCTGCTTAACCTTTTCCCAACTATGTTGGGGTCGGCTTCCAGTCTAACCGGATGCAGCTGAATACCAGTATTTTACATGGAGCGACTGCCTATCTGACCTCCACAAGCCAGTTACTGGGTAATACGATACCCTTAGGTAAGACTGGTTTGTATGACTTCTGGTAACGATTATCGATGATCTACAGAATAATATGACAGTCGTGACAAACAGGACATATTCGTCAATAAGTTATCGTTAAAGAAAATGGAGAATTCATCGCAGAATTACTGACGATCACCTACCTACAGGGTTCAGTGTATATTGATCACCTACCTACAGGGTTCAGTGTATATTGATCACCTACCTACAGGGTTCAGTGTATATTGATCACCCACCTATACAGGGTTCAGTGTGTATTGATCACCTACCTACAGGGTTCAATGTGTATTGATCGCCTCCCTACAGGGTTCAGTGTGTATTGATCGCCTCCCTACAGGGTTCAGTGTGTATTGATCGCCTACCTACAGGGTTCAATGTGTATTGATCGCCTACCTACAGGGTTCAGTGTGTATTGATCGCCTACCTACAGGGTTCAATGTGTATTGATCGCCTACCTACAGGGTTCAGTGTGTATTGATCGCCTACCTACAGGGTTCAGTGTGTATTGATCGCCTACCTACAGGGTTCAGTGTGTATTGATCGCCTCCCTACATGGTTCAGTGTGTATTGATCGCCTACCTACAGGGTTCAGTGTGTATTGATCGCCTACCTACAGGGTTCAGTGTGTATTGATCGCCTACCTACAGGGTTCAGTGTGTATTGATCACCTACTTACAGAGTGCAGTGTATATTGATTACCTACCCACAGGGTTCAGTGTGTATTGATCACCTACTTACAGAGTGCAGTGTATATTGATTACCTACCCACAGGGTTCAGTGTGTATTGATCACCTACTTACAGAGTGCAGTGTATATTGATTACCTACCCACAGGGTTCAGTGTGTATTGATCACCTACTTACAGAGTGCAGTGTATATTGATCGCCTACCCACAGGGTTCAATGTGTATTGATCGCCTACCTACAGGGTTCAGTGTGTATTGATCGCCTACCTACAGGGTTCAATGTGTATTGATCGCCTACCTACAGGGTTCAGTGTGTATTGATCGCCTACCTACAGGGTTCAGTGTGTATTGATCGCCTACCTACAGGGTTCAGTGTGTATTGATCGCCTCCCTACATGGTTCAGTGTGTATTGATCGCCTACCTACAGGGTTCAGTGTGTATTGATCGCCTACCTACAGGGTTCAGTGGGTATTGATCGCCTACCTACAGGGTTCAGTGTGTATTGATCATCTACTTACAGAGTGCAGTGTATATTGATTACCTACCCACAGGGTTCAGTGTGTATTGATCACCTACTTACAGAGTGCAGTGTATATTGATTACCTACCCACAGGGTTCAGTGTGTATTGATCACCTACTTACAGAGTGCAGTGTATATTGATTACCTACCCACAGGGTTCAGTGTGTATTGATCACCTACCTACAGGGTTCAGTGTATATTGATTACCTACCCACAGGGTTCAGTGTGTATTGATCACCTACCCACAGGGTTCAGTGTGTATTGATCACCTACTTACAGAGTGCAGTGTATATTGATTACCTACCCACAGGGTTCAGTGTGTATTGATCACCTACCTACAGGGTTCAGTGTGTATTGATCACCTACTTACAGAGTGCAGTGTATATTGATTACCTACCCACAGGGTTCAGTGTGTATTGATCGCCTACCTACAGGGTTCAGTGTGTATTGATCGCCTCCCTACATGGTTCAGTGTGTATTGATCGCCTCCCTACATGGTTCAGTGTGTATTGATCGCCTACCTACAGGGTTCAGTGTGTATTGATCACCTACTTACAGAGTGCAGTGTATATTGATTACCTACCCACAGGGTTCAGTGTGTATTGATCACCTACTTACAGAGTGCAGTGTATATTGATTACCTACCCACAGGGTTCAGTGTGTATTGATCGCCTACTTACAGGGTTCAGTGTATATTGATCACCTACCTACAGGTTTCAGTGTGTATTGATCACCCACCTATACTGGGTTCAGTGTGTATTTATCACCTACCTACAGGGTTCAATGTGTATTGATCACCTAGCTACAGGGTTCAGTGTGTATTGATCACCCACCTATACTGGGTTCAGTGTGTATTTATCACCTACCTACAGGGTTCAATGTGTATTGATCACCTAGCTACAGGGTTCAGTGTGTATTGATCACCCACCTATACTGGGTTCAGTGTGTATTTATCACCTACCTACAGGGTTGTGTCATTGATCACCCACCTATACAGGGTTCAGTGTATATTGATCACCTACCTATATTGTTCAATGTGTATTGATCGCCTACCTACAGGGTTCCATGTGTATTGATCACCCACCTATACAGGGTTCAATGTGTATTGACCACCTAGCTACAGGGTTCAGTGTCATTGATCACCCACCTATACAGGGTTCAGTGTATATTGATCACCTACCTATATTGTTCAATGTGTATTGATCGGCTACCTACAGGGTTCAGTGTGTATTGATCGCCTACCTACAGGGTTCAGTGTGTATTGATCGCCTACCTACAGGGTTCAGTGTGTATTGATCGCCTACCTACAGGGTTCAGTGTGTATTGATCGCCTACCTACAGGGTTCAGTGTGTATTGATCGCCTACCTACAGGGTTCAGTGTGTATTGATCGCCTACCTACAGGGTTCAGTGTGTATTGATCGCCTACCTACAGGGTTCAGTGTGTATTGATCGCCTACCTACAGGGTTCAGTGTGTATTGATCGCCTACCTACAGGGTTCAGTGTGTATTGATCGCCTACCCACAGGGTTCAGTGTGTATTGATCGCCTATCTACAGGGTTCAGTGTGTATTTATGCAAAGATATCCATAGTTATCTTCGAGTTATCTGTAGATTGCTGCTAAGAGTTGACCCAGAGAAAACATGGGCCGATTTACAACGTACTATCGTTATCAGCTACGATCATTTTACTACTGATAAACTTTTGTATCACAAGAAACGTAAAATTGACGCAAATCCATTTTACTAGGAAGATGATTTTTAGGTACCTATTAGGTTAAATCACATTGTAAATGTCGCTGAACTTGTTACGCTCATTGACCGCTACTTTAAATGGTCAACAACAACAACAACGGTTAAAAGCACCATTTGTTATAAGCAGGTAGTTTTTATTTTTACTATTTCCTAAGGACGTTTACCGCAAGGGTTGAATCGAGGTGGCTATAGAAAAGGATGCCTGGAAGGATTGTCACGTAATTAACGAAAGACATTACATTACAGAGTTTGGTTGCGATTTGAAGTACATGTTGAATATGAGACTTGGTAACTACAAGTCTAGGGTACAGTTGGCCGCACGTCAGTGGTAACAGAACCAATATAAGCTTGCCTCTAAATCTATTGAAACTCCGTACTACGCTAGGGCAGTTCAAGGTGTTACCATGAACGTTCGGACGAATAATAAAAAGCAAAGAAAAACACTCACCTTGTGATTTCCTATTAATAAAATACTCGATCGTGCCTTGCCAAAGATCCACTTTCATGCCTATTATGCTGCCCTTACAAAAGCCGGTAGTACAATCCCGACAGACTGAGGCGTTGTGTCGTAGCACTCCCGTGTACGACAGCCCGTAGGACTCCCCGTCTCGGCCCAGGAAGGAGGTGAAAGTGAACAGGGAATCTGACATGTCCACTTTTTCGGTGCCTAGGCCTATCATCTGGAAATAAAAGTTACGTGGTGTTAGAAGTTGGGAATTTGTCGGAATAAGGTGTCAAATACGAAAAGTAGATGTGAAAGGGTAGGATTTTTTTTGTTTCTTCATTCGTGGTTATAAAAGCCGTTCCAAGATTCTTCGGAAAAATCGGGAGGCGGGTTTTCTCTGGGGCAATAAATAAGGACGCCACGTCAATGTTTTTCCTATGTGTGTGTGGGAAAGAAAGTGCAATAATTTTAATCTCTGTCAAAAATTAAGCGACCTCATCGATCAGGCAATCCTACTAAAATTAAAAATGTGAAAGTTTGTGAAAATGTTTGGATGTTTGTTACTCAATCACGTCAAAACGGCTGAACGGATTTGGATTAAATTTGGCACAGAGATCGTTTGTAACCTGGATTAACACATAGGATAGGACTTTTATCCCGGTTCCAGCGGGATAATTTTCGACCTCCACGCGGGCGAAGCCGCTGGTAAAAGCTAGTGTCCAATAAAGATTATAATATATTACTGAAGAGTTTCTGGATTTTTGCCCGATGGATGGCGATAGGCTCGCCGACTCTCACTGTCCAGAAAGTAGGAATAATAGTTAAATAATTAATCAACCTGAACGTAACAGTGAAATGTGCGTATACCTATGTGTAGATACACCTCTGCCAAACCGTTCAGGGATTACCGGCGTGATTTTATGTTATGTTACTGGAAAGATTAATAAAGTGGTAATAAAAATCATTTCATAACCTACTATATTTTTATCGCGTGGGTGATATTGCTGTCCCACATAAGTACATACATCATAATTCTCCTGCCCTTATGCCAATTTTATTAGGAGTCGATGCAACATGTCTTTTTTAACCCCCGATGCAAAACAATGGGGTGTTCTAAGTTTGGTCTATGTGTGTCTGTGCCATCGTAGCTTCCGAACGGATGAACCGATTTTGATTTTGTTTTTTTTATTATTTGAAAGGTGAGTTAGTCGGGAGTGTTCTTAGCTATGTTTGATGAAAATCGATTCAGCCGTTTGAATATTTTCAGCTATTTCTGATTGATAAAGGGATTTGAGCATCTTCCACGGGTCTGATCGAGTCGAAATTTGGTATTCTATTACTTCAATGATATTAGACGAACAAAGCAACCTAGAACTGATGCTGGAGCATCACCAGGAATTTCCAGGATACCCAACTTCGTCACCAACAAACAGCAGAAGAAAATCATGTCGGGGTACGGTCAATGAAAACGCCAAACAGACGGATAACATTTACATTAGCCGTCCCGCGAAGTGACAATGCTTTGATCAAAATACTACTAAGTATGACAACTTCTTATTAAACTTTAAAGGCGAATACATTTTATTTGTTTACTTTTTAGAGGTTTTTGATAAGGTTGGGGGTTTAAAAAATAAATTATTTAACTTTTATCTTCCATATTCTCTATTAGTCATCCATCTCGGTACTCATCCCCTTTCTAGCCATATCGTCTTTGACACAGTCCATCCATCGTTTCCTTGGCCATCGACATTCATACTCAATACTTACTTCGCGCACGACATCATACCATGACAACCCATTTAAAATAAGTACATCTTATGTATATTTAGGCCTCGTTATTTACATCGGAAGCGAAACAGCGATGATCCAGGAGCCGTGGATTAGGGCTGGCCTCATACAGAGACTTTCCAATCTTGGAGGTAAGCTACTGGTCACCACTGATCACGATCAGCCCAGGTCGTGCATCTATGTAACAGGTAACCTTAAAACACAGCTCTTAACGGAATTCTGTTGCAGAGATGTCTCTGCAGCTAAGCTGCATATACGTGTCGATGCCGTGGAGTCGGTGATCGTCTTTGCCTCGGCCTACATGCCTGAGGCGGAGGTGCCGCCCCCGCATGACCTCGCCCGTCTCGTGAGCCATTGCGAGAGTCATGGGTTTGAGGTCGTCGTAGGGGCCGACCCCAATGCTCATCACCAACTGTGGAGCATGGACACACAGAACGAAAGGGGTAAGGCCTTGGTTGACTATTTATTCTCGACTAACCTATCCCTATTAAACACCGGTGCCGAACCGACATTTGTAACAAGGCGAAGCCGCACAATCATAGATCTCACCCTGGCAACACAGGGCGCGGCGGAAATCACCACGGGGTGGCAGGTCTCCAAGGAGGCTTCCTGCTCTGATCACAGGTGGATTCGCTTCGATATCCAGGTCTGCGCTCAGCCTGTAACACCACGTCGCAACCCGCGCAATACGGATCGCGGCACCTATACACGCAGCCTGGAACTCAACCTTGCAACACCAACCGGTCCGACGCCTTTTGCGGACACAACACTGATTGAGGCACAAGTAAGCCAGATAACCAATACAATGATAGACAGCTACCATACTGTCTGCCCTGAGACCACCCCGCGCATCACACCGGGTAAACAACGTTGGTGGGGCGCTGACCTGGAGCGCAAGCGCGGGAAGGTAAGGAAAGCACTAAATAGAGCCATGAACACATGTGCGGATGTGGACTGATACTTACTATGCAGCCAAATCCCGCTACAAAAAATGCATCAGACAGGAGTACCACGGGTTGGCGTAAATTCTGCGGCGGCATCGAATCCTGCCAGCAAGCCAACATGGTAAGGAAGGTTCTAGCGCAGCGGCATACGTCAGGGCCCACTACCCTTCGCAAACCTGATAACACACTCACGACGTCGCCTGAAGAAGTAAATCGCGTCCTAATTGAAACTCACTTCCCTGGATGTGTCTTCGAGCAGGTAATTGACTGGCAAGACGTTATTCAAACACCATCAGAAAATGATTGGCGGTACGCACACAGGGTGATCACACTGGAGAAACTCCAATAGGCCATCCGAAACTTCCATCCCTTCAAGGCAGCTGGCCCCGATGGAGTGTTCCCCGCCTTATTGCAATGGGGGGGAGCCTCGGTCGCAATTAGGCTAGTGCCTCTAATGAGAGCGTGCCTGGCCTTTAGATACGTTCCCAAGGGATGGAGGGAAGTGAAAGTTATTTTTATTCCAAAGCCAGGTAAAGGTGACTATACTAACGCCACATCCCACCGACCAATCAGCCTAACCTCCTTTCTATTGAAGACGTTGGAACGGCTATGCGATAGGGAGCTGCGAGATGGCGCACTTAAAAACATACCGCTCCACGGTAACCAACACGCATACAGCTCAGGTAAGTTCTGCCCGAATCTGCTCTTCATCAAGTGGTCAGCCAGATAGAAGAAGCGATGCACCAAAAAGGCCTGGGCACTTTCATAGACATCGAAGGAGCCTTCGACAAAACCAACTTCTCCAGCATCGGTAGCGCCCTCTCTAGGCATGGGGTAGAACAGGTACTAACGGACTGGATTACTAACATGCTTAGCAAACGAATGGTTCGCCTTGAGGATGAGCAGTAGCTGGCCATGATAGCCAGAGACTGCCCCCAGGGAGGGGTGCTGTCCCCCCTTCTATGGAATCTGGTGATAAATGACCTTATCACCAAACTCAACGCCAGCCATTACTTTACAATAGGCTATGCGGACGACCTTGCAATCCTTGTTTCGGGGAAGGTAACGGGAACGATCTGTAACCTCACTCAGCAAGCACTACGTATCGTAGAGAGATGGTGCAGGGAATTTGAACTATCAGTGAACCCCAACAAACTGAACTAGTCATGTTCCCCCTAAAACGAGCATTAGGCCCTTTTCGCCTACCGAAACTGTTCAATACAGAACTTCAGTTGGCCAACGAAGTCAAGTATCTCGGGATCACTTTGGACAATAAGCTAAACTGGAGCAGTCACCTAGACAACAAGCTGAACAGGGCCTGCATGCAGTGCAGGAGAATGATAGGTAAGAAGTGGGGTCTATCACCCAAAATTATACTATGGCTGTACACCGCAGTGATCCGCCCCATGATCACCTACGGGGCCGTGGTCTGGTGGCCCCGCACCAAGCTAACTACAGCCGCCAACAAACTACAGCGCATGCAAAGACTAGCCTGCGTGGCGACCACGGGCTGCATGAGGACTACTCCGACTGCAGCGATCGAGGCCAGGCTGGGGTTGCCGCCGCTCCACCTGTTCATACAACAGGAAGCAACGATGGCGGCGGCGCGTCTAAAGGCTATAAATCTCTGGAGTAAAAGAGACACACAACACACCGCGCTACTAAAGGAACTCAATAGCGAGTTGCCCATTACGAGTGCAATAAATGACCGGGTGCCCAAACAATTTATCTTCGATAAAAATATAGAATCCAACTGCATGAGGATCGACGATGCGAAGGCTTGCGCCCCGCAGAGCTGCGTATCTTCACGGACGGATCAAAAACAGATAGTGGCACAGGGGCTGGAGTCTTCTCGGAGGACCTAAACATCCACATAGCCACACCACTGGGAATCCATAACACAGTGCTCCAGGCCGAATGCATGGCCATCTCCCTGGCAGCGTCTGCCATCATGGCCAGGGTAGTTAAAGACCACTCGATCCGCATACTCTCGGACAGCATGGCTGTTCTGCAAGCGCTGAACAGTAATACAGTTGACTCTGGGCTGATATACGAGTGCCACCAGCACCTCAACGAGGTAGCCAACAACATTACCATTCAGTGGATCAAAGGACACAGCGATTCGCTAGGCAACGATGCAGCCGATGAACTTGCCAGGAGGGGGTCGAGCATGGCACCAGTGGGACCAGAACCCATTGTGCCACTCCCCTTCGAGTATTTACGCACTCTGGTAAGGAAACGTACCAGGGATCAACATCACAAAATATGGTTGGACCTAAGTGAGTGCAGGCAAGCTAAGGAAGCACTTCCTGCGTTCGATGCTCGCGTCACGAAACAGGTTCTCCGTTTAACTAAACGACAGTTGCGCACAGTTACAGCAGCCGTAACTGGCCACGGGTCATTTAACAAACACCTCTTTGTCTTAGGAGTAACAGACAGTCCGCTGTGCACAGCCTGCATGGAGGACGACGAGACAGCGACTCATGTGCTGTTGAACTGCCCGGTGGTCGCTAATTACAGGGCAAAATACTTCGGTAACCCAGGTACCCTACATGAGATTGTCAGCAACACCAAGGCGTTGCTGGCCTTTCTCGAGGAGCTGGGGTGGATCGAATAACTCATTCTCCCACCCGTACGCAAAATACGCGCCTTGACGTGGAGTTGCGGAAAACAGCCCGTTTTACCTATTACCTATTACCTAACAGCGGAAGGTCAATTGCTATTTAAATATAACATATTTCTAGAAAAACTACGTAGAATTTCACGTTCAACACATTTGTTTGAAACTTTGAACTTGTTGATCAACAATGACATTGTGGCGGGTTGCCAATGCGGAAAGTGCACACATAACAACACACGTAATCTTCAGACTTTAAATTAATTGTTTTTTCTCAGAAAACATAGGATTTTGAAAAGTTTGATTTTATGAAGTAGGTATTTGGCCGATCTTAAATTAGAACAGGCCGCCCTTTTATGTTAGCGAAAATGTTGCCTTTAGAGTGAAATAAATGCTTTATTATTATGATTATTTGTGTGATAACTAGAGATCGGATATTCGGATATAAAGTTGCGATGTTGTTTAACATGGAATGCACTTTTGTATCGAAATAATCTTCATTTAATTTATGTTTTTTTTTTTTACTAACACACCACCCCCTCCCTTACACCCTACATACATATATTTGCATCGGGGCTTAAACATTAATTCTAAATAAATATGTATCTGAATAGTTTTGCAATCCTAATAATTTAGAAGTCGCTTCCATACTATACACCTGACTAGTTATGCATTCCCGGTGTTCCTGGCATAAAAATATGTTTTTAAAAGCCGCTTCCATACTTTCATAATCTAAATTTAACGTTTGGTAAACATGCATCCGAATATCCGATCTCTAGTGATAACATAATGCTGATAGTACATGTAGATTATATGCTCATACTTAAAAAAAGAAAAAAAATAAGAAAGAAATAAGTAAGAAATATTATAAAGAGGTAAAATTTGTTTAATTGTGAGTTTGTAGGGTGTAATCTGTGGAACTTCCAGTCGGCTTTGAAAAAATCTCTTTGCGTTTGATAGCCCAATTTATGAGGAAGGTTAAAGGCTATTTAACATCACGCTACGACTATCTAAGCCCTAAGGACGCGAGTAACTGGATATCACAAAAACCTAGAAGTTTTCCAATTTTTATGACACTTCTCATTTGCCTGCTAATGGTTATGGATTGGTCGCATCGATGCATATCATATCATACGAGGCAATGCATTATGATAACACAGCCGTTCTATCTAAAACACGGCACTGGAACGTCACGTGTTTGTGTTACTATAATATTCGAAGATGGAATACGTCAGTAATGTTTATGTAATCAATGGCTGTTCCTAGTTGACAACTGAGAATGAAGACTTGTCGAGACATTAAAAAGACTTGATTTTTTTAAGGATATTTAGTGTTACTAGTATTTTCTCCTACAATTTATCTAAGGTTAACAGCCTTTTTCTTTGGGTGGGAAATCATCAAATAACTTCTCCCGCTCTGGGTGGAGCAGGAGGGCGTGACAGACTTTTACTGATTAAAACCCACCCGTGTTCTCTTTTTTTTTTTTTTTGGGTGGGAAATCATCAAATAACTTTCCTGCTCTGGGTGGAGCGGGGGGGCGTGTCAGACTTTTACTGACTAAAACCCACCCGTGTTCCCTCAATTGCCTGTGTGCCAGGGGCCGCGGTATCTCTTTCGACCAACCCGCACCCCTGGCAGGCATCGGCCCTTGCGGGCCCCACCGGCCGTTGCTGCTGACATCTCTTTGAGGCGCGCGTGGAACATAACGCGCCGTCGACCCGGGCTTGGTCCTTACCGGACAGCGAGCTACCCATTACAACGTTTATGATTTGATTGATATCCTTCAGTCAGTATATTATTCTTTTATAAATATACAATCTTATCTTTGGCTCATTAACACTCATTGTCTGTCTGGCTGTACTTAATCAGTTAACGCATGTTTCACTGAATTATCTTTATTTACTAAAACTGATTCTGTATTTACACAACGGGAGCGTAGTGCCGACAAAAAAACACCCACCAGAAGCAAAAGGAATCATGAAATAACTTCTCCCGCTCTGAGTGGACCCAGACCGGGAGAAGTTATTTGATGATTTCCCACCCAAAAAAAAAAAACGTTTACCTACCTTTTGTAATATACGTAGTGAGAGAAAACAGAAAAAAATCAGATAAATATAAACGTGATTGGATCTGTTCCTACTAATCTCTCGACTGACACTTTATGCCTACGTATCCGATTAATAAAATTGCACTTAAGGTGGTAGCTCCAGGATACTCGCGAAATTGAAATTTTCTTACGTTTTTTGCAATTTGCAGGTGAGTGCAAGGTTGTATGTTGATTTAAATATGATTTGCGACCGCCCCACTTGCTGGAGTGTCGTAAGTGTTCGTTCACCTGCACCTAGGATGACCTGAAGAATACCAATGATGCTACAATCAACGTGCCCCACCTCTGTGCTTAAATAATATAAAACATCGAAGAAGTACCATCGTCACGAAAAGAAGAAGAATAAGTTGCGCTGGCAAAATGCAGTATAGAGATATTTTTTAACTATTTCCTGATCGTTAGAAATAATATCGTTATTGTCGAATTTTTAGTTTTTTTTTAGGATAGGACTCCTATAAATTTTATTAACGTGAGCGGGTCGTTTTTTAGTTAGCTTTGTAATAAGTACGTTTTTTTCCATGTAGTGTATATTGATGATGTTATAATAACTTCCTGTTAACTTGCTATTATTTATACACCATGACATTTTAGTCGTCTTACAAAGGTGGTCCACTCAATGTATCCGTCATAAAACATTGTTACCATTAATTAAGATAACAGGTACATGAAAAATAAATAATGCTTTATATAGCAAGTAGTGGTATGACGAATTTGTGTGTGGTAGGTACCACAACAAGAGCAAAGAAACGATGGACGGTCTACGTGAATGATGATACGGTTAGAAAGGGTGTGACTACGGAGATGAAGACTAATGGAGAAGCGTGGAAGAAAAACACATGTTGTGCAGACCCCAAATAAATTAAGGACAGGAGCTCGATGACGATGAGGTACCACAACTAAAAACCGAAAAATAAAAACCCTCGGAAGGTTATTAATTAGCGTTTCTTCCAGAATGCATTGAGGTAATGTACTCACAATATCTGTCCCATAAGGCTCTGTCAGCATCTTGACCTCCCAATAGTAGTGGTAGTCATGAACTAGCGGAGTATCTCCCTTGACCGCAGCGGTACCGGAGCTGTAGAACGGGTGAAAGGTGACCTGTTTCTGGTCAGGACACATCGTCACCCAGCTGGTGCCGGCACTGTCTGGCATCTCCCATCGCCATTCACTTACTGGAAGAATTAATAGATGATTATTTATTATTAGTTATTTATTAATGTTTTTAATTCAAATAATTTATTTTTTCGTTACAAACAATGGCATAAAAGCTTAAAAACTATATGACACTAGATTGTGAGAGACTGGTGGCTGCACTAGGAAGAATTAGTTGTTAATTTAAGGTGAAAGCTCCGGTGAGCATGCAAAGTTAAATTTATCTTACGTTATTTGCAATTTGCAGGTGTTAGAATAGATGTTGATTAAATAAGATTCGCGACCGTAACAAAAAAGGCTTTACATAAATATTATTATTTATGTCATCAACATAACCCTCTAACTTAATTTAATTCAATTGAATAACTTTTTCGCGAAATAGAGAAATCTATTTAGTGCATCAAAAAAATAAATTGAACTGAAAAGAAGAAAAGAACTTTTTCTCACAAATTGTTAGAATTTGAGAGAAAAAGTTCTTTTCTCAAAATGACTTTGAACTTGTATTATTATTAAAGAAATCTTTCCTTAAGACAGAAATTGATAATTAATATTACATACAAAACTTCCTTTCTTCATTACTTTACGGTTTCAATAAACATGATAAACTTTCACAAAGGTTGACAAATTATTATCATTGTTGCAATGTTATTGTTTTAAATGATAATTAATAGCATTATAATGAGAGATGATTAATAGCATTAGATTATAGTTTAAGATTGACAATACATCATACTATTATTATTAGAATAAAGAAAAAACCATAAATCCCCGTTTACATGTTACAAGGTTTTTGAGTGGATAGGTACAATAAAAAAGAAGCAACAAATGATATGTATTGTGTAAAGACGGTGCAATTTTTTGCTGCTAGTTATGGCATGCCACAGGTAATTTTTTACAATGACCATTATTCTGCCAGTGTCATGTTGGGACGGCCGCGCAAAGTGTCCCACCATTGGACTTTGTGGTAGGTAAATGTTATTAGTCACAAGGATTAGTAAAAAACTGCTGAGAATCGAGCTGCATGGCATGCAATTGGAGAGGCCTATGTCTAGCAGTGGACTGCTGTAGGCTGATGATGAATGAATGAATATGAAATAACATACAAACAAAACACAAAATATAATACATAGGTACTTAGTTAGTTTATTCATATATTTAATTTAAATATGTGGCTAAAATTTGTATGATTTTGGGAGACAAGTGGTACAATTGGAAATTTTTCGATAAAGGTCGAAGGAATTGGTTTTCAAAGAGCAGGAAAAAATATACGATCCAAAGTACCCACCACTGAAATGTACCGAACGTGGATCTTTTTCAGGAAAGATAACTTAATTGCACTATGTAAATCAGGCTTTATGAACATATTCAAATTTTCTAAGAGTGAAAGGTCAATTATCTTAGAAGACAGCCAGTCAAGGAATCAAAGGTTTTGAGTATTTCAGCCGATGCAGATCTTTTAGAAAAGACAGTTAGCTGCCTAGTCACTTATCATTAAGAGGGCTATTAGAAATTGAAGTACCTATTCAATTTTAGGTAAATTTAACGGCGCGTGGTAGCTGATCGCGCGTGTGTATCGTCTAGTGAGTACGCTACCCAGACATGCTAACCATTATGATTCGGACGCCCAGGAACAAACCGGCGCGGACTTAAAGCTAAAGCCGCGAGATTTATTACTGATGCGCGTCCCGAGATTTATTACTGATTCATAGCGTTGCATTCAACAATTGTTTTAAACATTATTTTACTTTCAAATAGACTGTTTTTTTTTTCAAGCAAGTTAACTTAGTAACCTTAGTTATTAAATACTTTTTGTTTGAATTTCGATTATACATACATAGATAAAAAATATAATTTCAGACGAAATTTTTTCATAAATTTTCTGTTTTACAGAATTATTTTTTGTGTATTATTGTATCAAACATAAAAAAATGATTTAAGCATTCCAAATAACTACCACAGACATTTTTATAAATGAATAAACTATTATATGTTCCATGTAACAAAGCATCAAAAGATGCCCGAAAGTAAAATTTTATGAAACATCCTTTGCCGAGACAAAGTTTTTACTGACTTGTGTAAACAAATTGAAAAAATTATTTAGAGGGCTCCTTAGAAAAAAGGAAATTTTCCAGGACACATATTTTTTTTAATTTTTTGGCTATATCTAAACCATAATCATTCATTAAATCTTGAGTCAAACGCTCAAATTCGAGAGAAAATGTGAAAGCGCCCTTAACACTTTCACCAATGGTCCACAACAATAGCTTCAAAAAATCTTATTGAGCATTCTAGGTAGACTATCCTAAGGTTCACCATATTAATGCGTCGCTACCTACTGTAATCTTTTACAAAAGTTGCATCATTCATTAAAGAATCAATTAAATAGTTGATCTTTAACTCTGATAGCCTTTACAATATTTTAATTATAATTGTTGTGTGTTGTACACATGGCAACTGTTTTTATTTTATAAAAACTTCATTAGGCGCCTTGAGCGATTTTTGGTAGGGGTTAATCTTTTGATAAATGATTTTATTTCTGTAAGTAGGTTTGTACAAACACTTTTACACGTCAATCATATTTTAGATGAGGTCGGCGTTTCCTATCTGACTACTCTGAGAAGAAAGGCCGAAATAAACTCAGAGGTCACAGTCTCTTTTAAAGTCCAGACATAATCGTGGTGTGAATCATGTGAAGACCATGTGGATCGGTGTCTGAAATGGTCTTTTGAGGAAAACCTCATAGATTGAGTGGACCTCTCCATTCAGTGCACGCATTTATCAGTAATCATGCAGCTCAAATCAGAACTTGAGGAGCTCAACGATTTGATGAACAATACCAAAGATAGGACATTTGGGTTCGCCGCATAAAGTACTCAAACTGCCAGATTAATACTAAAACTAACTGAGAAAGAGATGAAAAAAAACAAAAAAAAAATATGACCCCCATAGTCCTCACATTCACAATAACTAAAACAATAATAATATTATACTTCTCAAAGTAAATATTCATGTCAATGTGTACATAATAATTATCAAATGTCAAAGAGTATGCAAAAATTGGAGCAGGTCAATCCCAAGCTTTTGTATCCTCAATATAATCTTTAACAGTATAAAAGGCTTTCAGGCACAACTTACGTTTAATTAATTATTTAAATTTATTGATACTTAGATCTTGAACATGGCTTGGAAGTTTATTATAAAAGCCTATACATTGACATCTGAATGACCCACCTATTTTCTTGAGCCTTGTTGATGGTAGAATAAATTTGTGTTTGTTCCTAGTATTTATACTATGGATATCACTGTATTTTTTTAAACAATTTAATATTTTTATGGGCATATAAAAGATTTAAAAAAAATATACTGTGAAGGCACAGTCATTAATTTCCTTAAATTTCTCTCTGAGACGTCTTGGACTTAATTTATAAATTGATCTAACAGCCCTTTTCTGCCAATTTCCCCACAACAGAATACCATACGACATTACACTATGAAAATAGCTAAAGTACACTAAACGGGCTGTCTCTATATCAGTTAAATTACGAATTTTTCTAACAGCGCATGCTGCAGAGCTTAGCTTTTTCGACAATTTATCTATATGTGGGCCCCACTGAAGCTTGGCATCCAAAGTTAAGCCCAAGAATACAGTGCTATCTTCAGGATTCAATTCTTCGCCCTTTATCAACACACTAGTTTTCACCTGCCTAACGTGAGGTAGCGTAAACTTAATGCATTTCGAATTGCATCACCAACATGCTGTCAGTGATTCATGTTATCAGTATATCTGCAGCTATGAGTTTGTCCCGTTGTACAGAACCTCACATAAGACTCAAGCATTACTTCAAACTAGTTTCAACCGATCAAAGGCTCTAAACTAGTATTAATTAATGCTCGATTCTTGAGTGACGTTCTGTAATACGGGATCTAGTAATTTAGGGGTTTATTTATAAACATTGACTAAAGATACGAGACATTTAAACAACAAAACTGTATGGCTAAACAATCGCTAATCATTACTTAACTGTAAGCAATGTTTATAAATAAAGGGGTTAATCACCTAGTTATTTAATAGTTTTAACTTCTGTTGGCAGGCCCAGAAATGAAATGAAATTTTGTTTCATTTCATTTCATTTCACTGCTTATGATTGTTTTTTTGTAAAGTTTCTCCCAATATTACATTTAATATGCCACTAAAATGTGCAAGATCAAGATCTTTGAATAGTTCCTTGAACTAACTTTGTCATATCTAAGATCGTGTAAACAAACCATCTAGATTTTAGAAAAACATAGCCATTATTAAATAAGCTAATGGTGACCATTTTAATGTTTGTTGTTTTTGTGTACCTTTCTTTGATATTGCAAATAATAAGCTTTTAACTTAATGGATAGTAATGAATATTGTATTAATTCAATAAATCCCTATACCTGTTGTCATTGTTGTGAAAGTTTATGGTAATGAAGCCTTGAAATAGCTAACTGATCAAGCAACTTTTAAAACTTCTTTGATATTAATATGATATAAATATTATATGCATTATATTATTCCATTCTTATATTTGTTCCATTCTTATCTTACTTCAATCTTCAAGATATTATTGACGATAATTCGAAAGGCGGCCAGTGGGTCGTCTGGCGGGTGGAAAAACTGACAAATGTGGTAAGTTTTATGAGATTTGCATCGCTCTACTTACTGTCTGAGTGTTCTCCACATGCACAGCCACCAGTTTGCTCCCATAATGTAGGCCTGCTCTCATTCCAACACTGGCAATAGGGCTTCGCTGCCCTCTGACGGTCGTCACTACTCCTAACTCTCGATGTTAGCATTTTGTCCTCGTATAATCACGATGCATTAATCAATTAAAACTTCAAATTCACTCGTAAAATACCACAAAATCCAACTTTACATGTCAATTTTGTCAGGTTGGGAAATCTCTCACGGATTTAAAAACAGTATTACGCTGCCGTCTATCTGATCCACAAGCACACGTTCAGTCGATTTAATATTTTTTGACAGATAGATTTGATTTTATAACTTCGAGAGGAGGGAGATAAATATTATTTATAAACTTCGATCGTTTAGAAATACAACTAGCCCGAGTTTGTATTTCTTTCTTCAGCTGAAGAGATCTTTTGTTGCAATTTTATTTATTTCAGTAATATTATGAGCGTTATCAAGGATTGTTGCTAGTGGATTTATTTATATTTTCATTGCGAGTAAAAATGGCTAGACAGGCTGACAGGCAAATGATAGTACCAGCAAAAAAAACATTCGCCACGTTTCTGAACGATGGAAAATGTATAGAAGTTTCCGGAAATTACCACATTTTAGGAGGTAAATTTAAAATAATGATAATAAATTGTTCCTCTAAATGGTTAGTTTTCGTTGAAATAAAAAATTATAACATTAAAAAATACATAAACAAATACTGAATTATATGGAAACGCTGTAAATTAGTAAATAAAAATAACTCATAAAATAGGTTTCTTGAATGTTTTTTAGGCCATCAGTTGTTTCTATTTTTGTAAATTTTATTTATTTATTTTATAATCGCTGCTATGACTTTAACTTTGCGTATTGGAAATGAATAAAGTAATTGAGCAAATTAATGCCTATTGATTGCAAAATCATGGTGCAGTTGGTAGTTCTGATTGTTTTGCTTAGCGCGCGCACCCCGCCCACAAATGGCTGTCAAGTGCAAAAGTGAATTGATGATTTATTTTATTATATTTTAAAATATAACACTGTAGATTTATGTCTTAGTGTATTAGCTATGTATTTAGATAGTGTATATATTTTTTAATAAGTGAGAAGGTTTTATATTGCCGTGTCCGTGTGAATATACAGTGAAAATTGTCATGAATGGATGTATTATTAGGTATATATTTGATAATTAATTCCCAGCTGGTCTTACACCGTGACCTCATTTTAAAGAGTGAATAACAAAAATAAAAAGGTATAGTATTTTTCTATAATTTCAGTTTTTTATTTAAGTCTTCTACTAATTTGTGTAGGTACATGATTTCATTTTGCACAAATATTTTCTTACTTATTTTATTTACGTAGTGGCTGTGATATTCTCGCAAATCAAGTGTAGCAGTGTTAAAACAAAAGGAGCTATTAAACCCTCGCCCTCCTCTCTAAGGGGTCAGCAGATCATTATACTAGGTGTGACATAGTGACAGATTTAAAATATAGGTCACTATAGGTCAGGCCACAGGTAAGGCCCTGCCACCCATTGTCTGCAAGCACCAATTACCATAACAACAGATGTGTAACTCACAGCTGATTACTATTATCATTGTTTGATGTCATCACATAATGTAAATATCATAAAAGAAAACATTGCAAAGTTAAATACTATAAAATTCAGTGATAAAGACAAACTTCTTAAAAGCAATTACAAATTTACGTGCAAGTATAATATATTACTAGTTAACTATTACTTGTAATATTTGGTACGAAATCTGCATTTTCTTATGTTTTCATTTATTTAATTTAAGGTAGGTCACAGCTTCATCATTTGTAAGCCCTAAGGCTATCCCTTGTGGCACCTCACTCATATTAAATAAATAAATAACATAACATTACGCCTTGTTCCCCGAAAGGTTGGGCAGACGTGTACTTAGAGAAGTACCCACATTAAGCATTTTTTTTGCCTCGTTGGTCTAGTGGTTGCAAGCACTACTGCTGAGAATGAGGTTCCTGGTTCAATTCCCAGGTTGAGCAAAGTGTTGTTATTTATCTAAATGGAATTACTCAGTAGCAGTCCGTAATATGGGTTTGTGCCTAGTTCCAGGCAATAGGCTTGCTTATTACATGGGACTTAAAAATAAATTAATACTCAGGCATAGGCACACACAGCAGATGGTGGGTTAAAAATAGTTTTAGCTGCAGAGCTATGTAGCTTATGTTCTAATGTTTTATTACCATAACATACAATTGTATGTTTTTGAAAGTATGTACTGTATTAACATTTTTCTTTCAATTGGTGTGTTTAGACATAAATACTACCATGATCTTAAACATCAGAAATCTAGCAAGCACAAAATATCTGTTTTATGTTAACAAAACACACAATCAATGTTTATTACTTGTATGAGTTATGCATACCGGGAGTGGAATTCAACCTAAGAAAAAAAAAACTTTAAAATTAGTCCTTTTACAGATACTTTACCTGTAATTTTGTATCACACTGATCTTTAATCCTTATTTATTAAAACTTTATGCAACAAGTACAAAAATATTGTAGAAAGGGCGGACTTAATGCCTGAGGCATTTTCTACCACAAAACACGATTACTCCTAGCGGAGTTTTCTACCAGTTCTTTCTTATCATAAGGTTGCTGTTTTCTTGCTGTTAGAAGCAAAAAAAAAGGACTTAATCTACGTAAACTAAACCACATTACATAAAAATTATTATCAAGTAAATTCTCCTTGCAGCAACTCCATACAATGGTCCAATGTGCGCACTGAGGGCATTGTACGGCCACTGATATTCCTTTAGCAGCTAGCACCGAGGCGTTCCAATGCATTTTTGGATAGATAAACGCAGCCAGTGTGCCTACACCGGCCGTCATCGTGTTCCATCTTCACTTTCTGCGGGTATGTGGAGTAGTTACTGGTTTTTTGTAATTTGCATTTTGTGAGTAGGAGGGGAACTGTAGCAGAGTAGAAGGGGTCTGAAAGTTCTATAAAACAAAAAAATCTTTTAACTGCCTAAGTATATGCTTCTGTGTGTCGCTGTGGTCTGTCATTGTGGTTTGCCGTATGCGGTCGCCTTCGGAACCTTCCAAGTACCACTACTTATAGGTCTTCTTTCTTTTTAATTCTTAAACTCATAAAGTCCTACTATCTCACATGTTGGTATGGGGTGTTCAGTCAGTCAGGAGATTTTAGGCTTGTAACTACTGATAGTAAGCATCTAGGTGTTCCCACAGGGCGAGCGCGAGGCCGCGTGTGCGCCAGCGGGGGCGGCGGCCGCAAGGGCATGGCGGCGCCCGTGCACCGCTTCGCCGCCGTGGACTGCCCGCCGCGCCGCCCGCACCGCTCGCATCGACATGCTGGGTATGTCTGCATTACTTATTTAGATAATAGTTTTAGTATTATAATGATGGGTCGTGGTTACCGTTGTCGGAGATAAATATTCTGAAGTATACCCGTCGTAGTCACTCATCCACGTGACCAGGTCTCGTGGACGAGTCAATATATCGTTTTTTGGGTTCCGTACCCGAAGGGTAACCAACGGAACCCTATTACTAAGCCCGGTCCGTCAGTCGTCCATCCGTCTATCTGTCAGCGGGCTGTATCTCATGCTCCGTAATAGGTAGACAGTTGAAATTTTCACAGAATGTGTATTTCTGTTGCCGCCATGCAAAAATAAAAACAGTAAAAACTTACAGGGGTCTGGATAGAAGAAACGTGATCTTTTATATTTTATTTAACGGTCAGTCTTTATAATCGCATTGGTCATCGGACGAACTTTATTCCTACCAAAAACATCTGTAAGTAATCATTTTAAAGAATGACGTCTATAGTTGTGGTCCAAACACCGAACAGCAAAATATAATTCCTTAGGCCTCCACCGATGCCGGCGGTCCACGCGCGGCGACAGAACGATGAGCCTAGCCTGTACGTGGAGATACCAGCGGAGCCCCCCCAGCCGACGATCGCGAGCCTTGCAGCCGCGCGCTCCGTCACCCCCGACACGTTACTGCGGACCGCAGCCCTAGGCCTCCACCACTCGCCGATGATGGCGCCGCACCTGAAGTTCGGCATGCTGGTCTCTTTCGCGCTGGCTACTGTGTTTTTGGCCGGCGCCAAGTACTACTTTGACCGGCAGGTGAGCGTGAGTCTATTTTGATGTTTATTTTTAGTTGTAAGTTAGATTAGCAATAGTGGCTTTAAACCCAACAAACATGGAATATCAAGAACATTATTTTCTTGGTATTCTATTATTGACATTTTAATATTTAGGATAGATCGAGGAAAGAATGTTTGGTCTAAGAAAGTAAGAATTTGGTCGAGTGAGGATAGAATGTGTGCATTCGCTCGTTTGGTCTAAACCGACCAGCCTATTCCTCACAAGGTGGGCCGGCGACTTAGGTCAGGTCGCTGGAATTTGCTGAAATGCGAGAGGCACAAGACCAGTCAGTGTGGCGTAATCTGAGGGAGGCCCGTGTCCAGCAGGACGTCTTTCGTTAGTATTCATTACGCTGATGGATGGATCGTAATTTGGCAGTAAATTAGAAATAATGGCTGGCTTTTGCCTACATTTTCAACAAAGCTGAAGTGCTAATAACATAAAGTGCCTTTGAAGCGTGCATCTGAATCATTATTTTGCAAGATACCATTAAATCTAATCTGGATCAAAAAGCACGTAAAACATGTTGCGATAAATCAGTCGAGCAATAAGCGAAAAATAATAAATTGGATCGGCCGATTTCAAGAAATCTTGCAGAAGTAGAGTAACCTAAATATTTAGATTCCGTTTAAAAAACAAAAGTCTAAATGTGATTAACTTCGAATTTACTTTCGTAAGTTCACCTATTTCTCTGAATAACCTTTTAACCTATTGGAGCAGAATAACTTCATGCCGAGTTAACATCGCTATTTTATCGCGATCTTTGCCTAAATACTCGTATTACAATCTTATTGCGTGTTTTGCGGTAAAAAGCCTACGCAGGACACGTATACTCCATGAACGTTGTTATATTATAATTTAAAGCCATAGGCAGTGCTTTATCATGCAAAATCTAGATAATTTCTGATTTTGGACGGCTTATGAGGATTCTTCTACATCTTCATTTTGCGTCCATCGCTGAACTTTTTCCACTGAACGTCTGAAATAATGGCAGTTCGTACCTACAATCGTAATAATACCATCTTCTGAACCATAGAACCAAAAGTCAATAAGGTGGCTGCTTATTCTGACTCCTTTCGCTTGTAGGATCCAATTACCGCACTTGGAATTAGGGGCTCATTTTCAGGGAATATATAATTAATCCCTGAAATGCCCCATTGCGGTACAGCTTCCAAGTGCAGTAATTGGATCCTGCAAGCGAAAGGAGTCAGAATATGCAGCTATTGAAACTTTGGAAACGGTTTGATGGTTTTTTTAACTAGGCAGCCAGAAACCCTTTTTCAGAGGAAGGGTTTCTGATAGGCCGTTAGGAAGAACTAGCACATATGTACCCGTACGTACACCGCAGGTGATCCGCGAGCGCGGGGGCTCGGGCGGCGGCGGCGAGGCCAGCGTGGTGTGCGCGGCCGTGGCCTGCGTGTGCTGCGTGGGCTGCGCGCTGTCGCTGTGCCGCGCGCGCCCGCCGCCTCTGCGCACGCCCGAGCGCGTGTCCTCTACGGCGCGGCGCGACCGGCACGTCAGCATATACGTTGTACGTATCATCACGACGGAGCCTTTTGCCTTTGGGACATTCCAAACTGAAACAAAATCAGCCAAGCCCTGGGGTCAGTTTTGGTGTGTAGAACGCTTAAAAGCGGAAAAGAGAGATGCGGCTAAACAACCAAAAAGGGCAGTACCATTTACAGGACAGTTTAAGTACAGTTGAAGTAAAGGTATAAAACTATGGCAAGTCACTTTTGCACAGCACTTCACGTTATATCTGAAATTGACCTGCTATACAAAGTGTATAGCCCCAAGTTGTTGGATTCCGACTTGTTGGAATTGAAGCTAAACGGGATCTCCCGTTTAGCTTCAAAATAATATGAGCCCATTTTTGATTAAATACTCCGCACTCAACAGATTAACTTTAAGCTGTTGAGTGCAGAGTATATGTCAGTTATTTGTCACTTTATCCTTCCTTCCCCCAGCCACCGCCCTCAGAACCCTCCGACGACATATCGCTGGCCACCCTGCTGCAGGCGTCCGAGCGCTCGCAGCCCGGCGCGCAGTCCCCGGAGGCGCCGCCGCCGTACAAGATCGCGGTGCTGATGCCGGCGCGCGAGGCCAGCCCGCCGCCGCCCGCCTACAGCTCGCTCAGCTAGCTGGCGGCGCCCGTGAGCCAGGAGTTCATCATATAGACTGCACGCGAGGGTAAGGTTTTATCAACACAGCGGCTTTACAAGACACCAATCAATAATACAGGTTTTTACAGAAAAATACTAAAATGGTATCTTTATTTTGTTCGTTGGCAACACTAGAGGTTGGTTTGCAAGTATTGCCAGTATTATTTTGGTAGATTTAGTAAATGGAATAAGATTATTTGCAAGTTGAAAAAATAGTGAATTATGATATGTTTTCGACAGCTTGGCAAAGAGTGGTTATCAATAGCTAGAGTGCATTTTATAGCATTTTGAAATTTAAAATAAAAACATGAACAGGTTTATGTGGCTTCCATAAGTAAAAAGTTAAAAAAGAAAGCCAAATATTATAACTTTAGCTGAAGTCACTAATAATGCCTCAGATTGCCGAAAAATAGGTGAAGTATTTTGCATTACATATTTTTACACGTAATTTAATATTATCCAAGCATTTTATAGTAAATCTAGCCAAACCTTACCCTAGACTAGTCTATATGTAAACACTTATATCCTGACTCACGATTATCACCCTTATAGTCATCACAATGATCTAAATATCTTCACGATCACTCTTTTCGAATTTCCCACCATTTCCTATGATTCCAAGGTTTGCTGCTCTCCTTCCCGATAAATATTAAAGTTTTGGCACTGTTCAATACGAAATTTAAGAATTGGTAGTGATTTTGTACGTAAAAAAATAATAAAACAGCCCAATATTAATTCTTACTTGCCTTTTTTAATTCTGACAATGGTTCAGATTTTAATGGGCGACTTTAACGAAAACTTTCTTATTTTATCTTATAATAAAGAAATAGCTTGAACCGTGGACAATTTCATACGGCACTTAACTAGTTGATAACTCTGAAACGCTTCCTTCTCTTTCTTGATTTACGTGCCAGTCAGAGACAACAATATATATTTCTTCGGACACAGACAACGGAACTCATAAAAAAATGACAGCAAATCAACCGCGATTGCTACTATCGCGTAAATATGCATTGTTTTGATAAGTTTTGTTTAGTTAGTGCCCTCCAACCATCAATTGTTTGTCAAGATCTCATGAATATTTAAATGCATTTTATGGGGAATTTTAACAAAAACAATTCTGGTATGATTGTAAGTTGATAATTATTATTGATGATTGTTGTTATTAACCTGCGCGGTGATGTTAAGGTATGAGAGAAGAGTATGCAAAGAAAATTATTTAGCCTTGCCTACTCCACTGAATAATTGGCTAGAAAATGCCAGAATAAGACATAAGATAGGGTATATTGGTGGAAGAATTGATTTCTTAAAATTCTCCATAAAATTACCTAAATTCGATGTTAAAAATGAACGGAAGTAAGAATTGTAAACGATAGATTAAATGTGGGCAATGAAGGATTGTTTTAAATGTATGTAATATCCTTAACGGCAAGACAGTCGCCGTTTTTGCGACTTATCAAGACAAGATACTTATCCTTTCTCTGTCCGTAATTGCTAGCCGATCTCGATGTAATGTCATTATATAGTTTGTATTTTAGGAGTTTTACCAGTCATCACGCCATGGTTCGTAAGTCGATTTTAAATGTAAATAACAATAAATACGGTGTTCAATAATCAGCAAAAAAAAAAAAATATTTTTAGAATTGTCTCGAAACTAGTTTTGTATCGCATATAACGATAGAGAGATAATCTTAAACCCCATTTATTCTGTACATGTTTAGCATAGTATGTATAGTTTAGTATGTCTGTGGTAAGGAAACATGTATTTATCTGTGCTGATATTATTGCTTACAGACGTCCGTAGTTTATACCCAATCTGCGCCATATCTAATAAAAACCATTCTTTCTTACTTCAATTACCAACTTTTAAAAGTCCGGCCAACTTAGAAGGGCTTATCGGTTGTAAACAAAGGACATTTGTAAGGCTCCACGCCATTAAAATTGCACATTAGTGCACAGCCATTTTCATTGGTAAAAACCTGCTGATAACACAGGGTTGTCAGACAAGGTAATTTAAATGCTGCCAGACTAAAAAAAACATACGCTTGGTAGTTTTTCGAAAGTTTTCATGCACCGTTAATCAGAGCTGTTTTTACACATTATGCATGGTAAAATAAGAAGTCTGTGTAAATTAGAATAATAACGAGAATCTGCATTTAAACTTGCGTATATTCTCTGGCAACCCAAAATTTACTGATTATTAAATCGGCAGGATTAATTCGAATAATTCATAAATGGCGAATTGATAATAATGTGGTAGCGGTGTTCCATTTCTTGTATATTTTGAAAATATTTGTACAGTTGTACGGGGTAACCAGACCTATTGACTGAGATATCGACGCACAAAGAAAAGTTATCGTTTGGAGTTCTGGTTATCTTGTAAATTGTTTATAGTATACCTAGTGGGTAATTTTATCAGGATATTTTCATGATTTTTTAATTTAAAACATAGTCAAGAAGATCATCACAATTGTGCTTATGGAATTCGATCAGCACTTATTAAAAGGAGAGAATTTGCAAAAAAATATTCTTGACGGGCTCTAAATCATTCGAGTCAATGGATTGACTGAACCGAATTTTGTAACTTGAAAACCTGTATTAAATGGGAATGCTGCATTCCATTAGGCATGGATGTCAAACGCTTATAAAAGCCGAGTTAACCCGTTCCTCAATTTTCACGCCATGTGTACGAGCCAAGTTTAGAAAATAATTTTATCAAAATATTCGAGAAAGTATACAAAAAGTACAGCACCGCTAAATAGTATAATAAAACTAAGTCTAGTCATGTTAGCTCTAATGAATGTGATGTTATTTAGTTGAAGTTTTACTTCGTTGGCGTTTGCAACTATTGTTTTACAAGGGATCCTTTTAGAAAGGGACTGATCGGTTCGTCTTTTATAACAGACGCTTCGTTATTAAAGATTGTATATCTGTGATATTGACGTTTTATTTATACACAAGCCAACTCATCATCATCATCTCAGCCCGAAATCACCCACAGATGGGTATAGGCCCCCCCTTTTTGCGCCATACTTCTCGGTTCCGTGCGTCTCTCTTCCATGTGTTCCCGCGACTTTGGACGACCCTGGTTTCTTTGGCCTGACCTTGGCCACCATTCGGTCAAAGCTTTACTCCATCGGCCATGTCCACGTCGGACTAGATGTCCTGCCTAACTCCACTTGAGGCGCATCGCTGTGCCAGACGGTAATAGGGTATTATACACACCCATTTTTGAAAAGTGTCTTGATTCGATTCTAAAACGCTAACTACTAAAAGAACCATAACATTTTTATTTAATCGATTAGTGCCATAAAAATGCATTAAAAATTAAAATTTTACATTTTCTTTCACGCGTAATTTGACGAAAACACTGGACGCAGTGGACACCATATTGATCTGTCGGTATGACGTCAGTTTGCTGTGTAAACAAATGCGCTGATATTTTGTATGATAATTGTTTATAATTTTAAATATGAGTTATTATTCTACTTATCGTTGGTTTGCAGTTCCTGAATGTAAGATCTTTTCAACAAAAATTACTTTGGTTACGAAAATAATAAAAGTACAAAGTTGTTCAGTTGATTCGCTTATACAGCGGTGTGACGTAATAACATGGCGGCTACTATTTCATGGTGTTCAAAAACAGATTTAAAAAAACTGAAATATTTGAATTGAATTTTTTTTTTTTTTTTTTTTCATGAACTAAAACCAACATTATCCCACTGCTTTTTGCCTAAGTTATCAATAATATATTTTTAAATTTTTTCTCATATAGAGTAAAACACCTTATTCCCATCGGCAAAAAAGTAGAATTTCCTCCAATGTATAATTACGCATAGTGCTCACGTTATATACAGAAAGTTTCTGCAAAATTTCATGTTTCTAGATCCAGCGGTTTTTTAAGCTGTGGGTTATCCGTTAGTGAATTAATTTATAGACACCGTCTGCGCTTACTTTTGATAAACAACTAGAGCAGCAGCAAATTCTATTGTCATTATCTTTTATATAACCTCGCCTGATTCAGGTCATGGCTTTCTATGAGTATGTATATATGAACGAGCTTTGCCTGATTTTTATTTTATGGTTAGACGTTTTCTAAAAATGAAACCTTGCTAGATCGATTTATCGCCCCCGAAAGCCCCTGCATACTAAATTTCATGAAAATCGTTGGAGCAGTTTCCGTGATTCAGATTATATATACATATATACAAGAATTGCTCGTTTAAAGGCACGTTTAAAAGCTATGTTGAGGATCACGATAGAGGACGATCAAATATATCGCAAAATAATCCATCGTATCAGACGTTTGGGTCGAGTAGATATTGAAGTTTTGTATGGGACGACTGATTATTTTTTTCACGATTACGATTTGATCCCATGGAGACAGTTGTTCAGCTTGATGGTCTGTACCACACTGTTCACGCGACACGGTATTGCGGAAGACGAAGGCTGGGTGCGAAAGACGCGCGGGACAGCGAGGCGGCGCGAGCCAATCAAGGCCGACCGACGCCGGCGCAATCTTTAGCGAAAGGTAATGTTCCTCTGCTTTGTTCTACAAAAAATTGTTCATTCATTATACCTGTATGTTATATAGTCACCTAGATTTATTAAGAACCAAGAACACACACCTTTCAGAAACACGCTGTAGGTATATCTTCGGTGGGTCAAAGATCGCTATTGCTATGTTTAAACGCATATGAATAGAATAAATCACCAATAAAATTCAAAAAATGGTTCCAACACTGAAAAATAAAATATAACAACATTGTTAGAGTTGGTACAAATGCGGGTGAGAATCGGGATAAATAAAGAACTTAACAATTTCAATGCTCACATTATTATATATTCTCTATTTTACATAACATTAAGTACAGTGATTGTGTCAAATAAATTATTAAAGTTACAAGTTACACTTAAAGCGGGCCGCAGTGGAATCTGTGAACTTCACTTGGTTAGTTATCCTACGTTCCCAAGGACGATTACGTCCTCCGAGGGTAAAAATATCCTTTTATATATTAATATAAAAGGATATTTTTACCCTCAAAAATGTCTTAATTAGATTCTAGAATGCTAATAAACCACAAAAAATACAACATTTTTATTTAATCGATTAGTGCCATAAAAATGCATTTAAATTTTACATTTTCAAATTTCGCGTTTAATTTGACGAAACAGCTGCACGCAGCGGACGCCATATTGCTGTGGGTATGACGTCAATTTGCTATATAAACAAATGCGCTGATATTTTTTTTATAAGACAATTGTTTGTAATTAAAAAAATGAGTTATTTTTCTACATATCGTTGGTTTGCTGTTTCTGAATGCAAAATATTATTGAAATAAAAATTACTTTGGTTACGAAAATAATAAAACAACAAAGTTGCTCACTTGACATGCCGTATGACGTTATAACATGTCGGCTACTATTTCATGGTGTTCAAAAACAGATTAAAAAAACTAAAATCTTTAAATTGTATTTTAAAATTTATTTTGTTATTTCATGAACTAAAACTAACATTTTGCGACTGCATTTTGCTTAAGCTATCTCAATAATATATTTTTAGATTGTTTCTCATAAAGAGTAAAATAACCCCTATTACGGCGGGATATTTACGCGCACTGGATCTTCAACGCACTGCTTAGCGCCGAGAGTTGAAAATCGAACACTTGTGTTTATTGACAAGCTGAGACTCACTCGCGCTGCACTCTGTTAGATTCTCAATGCTCGGTTCAACACCGAGAGTTGAAATTCCAGTGCGCGAAAAAATCCTGCCGAAAAATTATTACGTCTGTGGGAACATGGGCTTATAACTTACAGATGCATTCTACTTTTACTTGATGGTCATTCAAATAACCATTTTGTGAAACATCTATGGGACTTACAACACTGTCGGTATACACATTTAATTTATTTTTTCTGATACAATAATAATATTTTTATCTGCGATACATAATTTTATTTTCTGCATTAATTATATCTTTCGATTACATCTTGTTTAATCTATTCTCTCGTTTAAATGGTCCACTCAGGCCCCTATTAATTTACATAAGAATTACGTTGAGTGCACTAAACATGACAAATAAAGCCTAGCCCACACGACACGGCTTTAATAGGCATAATCTAGTCAGAGAAATATTAAAAAAAAATCTAATTAACACACTACGCCACCGTGTTATAGTCATATCATACAATTGTTAAAGAATAATAATTGTGATTTGAATATACGGACAATTTAAGTTGGTAGGCAATACTTATATTTACCTGACTTGTATATTTAACCCATTTTTGTTAATTTACTTAGTATTTTCAGTAGGTACTTCAATCGGCGCATGACGTGTGGACCGGCCAAAACATAAATGCATAAGTATATAACTATTAAAATTTGGTGATAAATTCATAAAAACTATTTTATATTTAAATTCTCATAATATTAGAGACACACACGTCAATAATCATAAAAATAAAACCATCATATGGAATGTATGTACATCATAATTGTATTTTTGTCATAAGCCTCGTTTACTCGTCATAATATTAAAAAAAAAAAACAAAAATATAATATTTAGATTTTCAATAAATTTTCAAATAAACCCTGCAAATATATGTAAGATATTAATTCTGTAGCAACATCTACATCTATTTTTATGTAAGTATTCGTTAAAATAATGGTAGAAGAACATGGGGAAAATGTTGATTTATGGCCCCATCAACATCAAATAATTCCATTAAAACAATCTCATCTGTTGATGTAGCTTCTTTTTTATACAGCAGACTTATTCACAATCATTCGATACGCTTCCGTACTGAATCAATCAATGTTATCGTAATATGAGTCTGTTGTTGACTAAACTAAAACGCGAAAATATTGTCAGTTTAAATCAAATAGCGACGACCCCTATTCTTCAGACAGCTGTTCGCTGTCGAGGCAAGGCAAATCAGGTTACCCAAATGTGTGTCGATACAATAGCTTGTCGAATAATAGTGAATAGCTATGCAGTTAACGTCAAATCTGTAGTTTGCGCTGATGTTTGCACCTAATTCGCAATCCGTTGATGCAAGTTTACAATGAAGAAGACAATTTTTGGAATGAAAATGAACTCGACACAATTTTCAAGTTTATCTTGTACTTATACCCGCTTTAGGTACAATAAAATTTTGCTACTGCAATCTGTTCTTACTTCAGATTAAACTAAAAAATCAACGTATAGAATACTAGTGTTCAAAGAAATAAAGATAAAACATTAATTCCTAAGTTAAGAAATTAATTTATGATTACACAGATAAAAAATTATGACTAGCCGTCAGCTTTAAGGTAATATATTTATATATGTAAAGACGTAAAGCGCTCATAAGACATGGTCCGTTACAGTGAAATGATTCAATTGACTAAAGTAACATCGATATGTGTCCAGCATTTTACTGTCACACACATACACACACAGAGACTAAATAATTAGCATTTTCATTCATAAGAATATTTTTAAATATGCGAAAATATATTAATTGTATTGAACTAAATTCTTATAACATTTACTTCGTAAAATATTTGCAATTCAAAGATTATTGTAAATACATGTACTATTTTATTAACTGGTAGATGTTAGTATGAAATGTACAGACAGCTGCATTAATAATTTACCTATACTCTTGTCTATGGTAGCTGAGCTGCATCTTTGAGGAGTAGCAAATTAATGCAGACGACTGTACCATGTAAATAAATAAAATTTACTGAACAATCAGCTTCAGTTCATAAAATAATTAATAATTCATGACATCTTTATAAAATTCAAGTAAGTAGATTCTATTGGTCTTGAACAACATATATATTCGAAGAAGTCTGTCAGTCAAGGCAGAGAGGCTCATAAAGACGCCATTTTTATATTAAGAGATATGCAATATCATAAAATAGGTACACATAAAATAAAGCAGCCAACCAGTAGCAGCGCCCAGAAATAATAAGGCTGTTAAAGTTATGCCTAGGCCAGAATATAGCTCTTAGACAAATATTCGTTAGTTCAAATACACGTATATTTTTACGTAAAAGTAAGGGTCTATCCACACATTAGGGTCACGGTCTTCCGGGCTCAGTATCCCGTTAGGAATGAGGGAAAAAGATTCCATGTATATTCTATCAATAACAGTATTAGATTCCCGATTATGGCATCAAAAACGGCTGAAAAAATAGGACTACAAATAATGTTATGGTCTAATTTTGCAACGTAGTTTTTCAACCATATTGCTAAGAAATTGTTTTATTTTTCCATGAATATTTGGGAGTATAAGTGACTCTCGACTACGTAAAGTGTATTTTAAACCCGTTATAAAACACCAAAAAATGTTATGAATATGACCAATCTTTTGAAACTCACGTAGTTATTAGCAGTTGAAATATTACAAGTTTTTGTCGGTCAGATATATTTAACTTACTATCACTACACCGAGCGAAAAGACGTTTTCTCAACAGTCAGTAGAAAAAAGAAAACTTACTTTACATGCACACAAAACTCAGAAAATCCTGACCCAGAACTGTGGATAAAGCTTTAATAATAACGTCAATTCATCTATCAACCAAACTTCTCAATACACTTTAAAACACCAATTAATTTAAAAAGAAGATACTTATCTACCAGCGTTTCGGTTTGGAGATCATCACGCCGGTATATTTCAGTAGATAATTGCAGCTATGTCGTCTTTAAAGTCGCGAAGATTATACCCGTTGTATCTCGAACAGTTTCACGTCCGTGTCGTACCAGATCGGTGGGTCTACGTTGCTGTAAATGAGAAAATGAAAATTCTAAACCAAAATATTAGGCCATCTTAACAAAAAACGTAGGAAAGAGACTGACGTTTTATTAAGGGGTATCCTGTTAACGCAGTATGGCACACAGGCAACTTAGGGAACACGAGTGGTTTTAGTCAGTAAAAGTCTGACAAACCCTCCTGCTCCACACAGAGCGGGAGAAGATATTTGATGATTTCCCAACCAAAAAAAAAAAACCAGTTACTACGTTGTGGACGTGAGATAGGCAGTCGCTGTATGTAAATTACTGGTATATAGCTGCACCCGGTTGGACTGGAAGCCAACCCCAACTTAGTTTAAGAGGGTAGGCAGATAAAGTTCACAGATGCTAAGGGCATCAGTAAATTTCATCTGCCTAGCCTTTTTCTAACTATTGGGGTCAGCTGAATACCAGTATTTGCCTATCTGACCTCCACAACCCAGTTAACAGATAATACTATACCCCTTCGTAAGACTGATGTTTTCAGACTTACTTCTGACGACCCGTAACGACTGTCTAAGATCCACGAATGACAGCCGGTACCAACAGCTTAACGTGCTTTCCGAGGCACGGAGGGGTCTTCGTATGTAAAGTCACCCATCCACAGACCAACCGCCGCAAGCGTAGCTTAACCTGATCGGAGGGCCTGTGCATCTGTTATTACTTAGCCACAAGCCCCTTCCTTAGCATTAGTGAACTTACCGTATATAAATAACGCCCCAGAGGTAGGTCCTGAACCAGGCGGCAGTGCCCGCGTTGGCCTGGTACTTGCGGATGAGGATCGGATGCGGCACGGGCAGCAGGCCCACTAGCGTGCCGTGCTGCAGGAACCGCAGGATTTCTGACTCGTCTGTCAGGCCCCTATGATGGAAAAATGAAGTATGTAATATTTTTTTAACTAAAAGTAGGGTGAATTTTACATCGAGTGACCCATATTTATAACAATAGCTTTTCTGACGCATTTAAATAAACTTAAAAATTAAAAAAAAAAACCTCAAAAACATTAAAACGACACCCAAGATAAAAAGATTGAAACTTTTCACAGCCACCATTTTGTATTTTCATTTTGACATCACCATCCGTTTTTAGCACCCTCGGAAACTAAGAAAACGACACCGATGATTTTTTCGTTACGTGGTGATTCTACAATTTTCGTTAGTTTCCATCCAGCATCAGGTGTAATTCACCTGAGTTCTGATCTGATCTGATCCAACAGCTCATTTCACCTGAGTTTTCATGATGAGATTTTACAGAATTGCACTTACAGCTCATGACGACCCGTGCTGACTCTTTCTTATCTAATTTTCTCTCTCTTATATAATTTAAGGAGATTAATGTAATGACTGTGCCTTCACAGTATATTTTTGAAAATCTTTTATTTGCCCATAAAAATATTAAATTGTTTAAAAAATACAGTGATATCCATAGTATAAATACTAGGAACAAACACAAATTTGTTGTACCATCAACAAGGCTCAGGAAAATAGGTGGGTCATTCAGATGTCAATGTATACGCTTTTATAATAAACTTCCAAGCCATGTTCAAGATCTAAGTATCAATAAATTTAAATCATTTATTAAACGTAAGTTGTGCCTGAAAGCCTTTTATACTGTTAAAGATTATGTTGAGGACTCAAAAGCTTGGGATTGACTTGCTCCAATTTTTACATACTAAATGTTGTTTTTTTTTTTGCAAACTTATACTCTGACATTTGATAATTATTATATACACTTTGACATGAATATTTACTTTAGAAGTATAATATTATTTTTGTTTTAATTATTGTGAATGTAAGGACGATTTGGGTCATATTTTGTTTGTTTTTGTGTTTTCTGTTTTGTGTTTCATCTCTTTCTCAGCTAGTTTTAATATTAATCTGGCAGTTTAAGTATTTTATGCGGCCTACCCAAATGTCCTGTCTTTGGTATTGTTCGTCAAATCGTTGAGCTCCTCAAGTTCTGAGTTGAGCTGTATGATTACTGACAAATGCGTGCACTGAATGGACAGGTCCACTCAATCTGTGTGGTTCTTTCTTCAAAAGACCATTTCAGACACCGATCCTCATGGTCTTCACATGATCTGACCAAGATTATGTCTGGAATTTAAAAGAGACTGTGACCTCTGAGTTTGTTTCGGCCTTTCTTCTCAGAGTAGTCAGATAGGAAACGCCGACCTCATCTAGTTTAAAAAAATATGATTGACGTGTAAAAGTGTTTGTACAAACCTACTTACAGAAATAAAATCATTTATCATTTATCATTTATCGTAAAAACCCACTTACTTGTCGATGCAGATCTTCTCCACCTGCGGCACCAGCACCTGCAGCAGACGCATGATGGTCTGCAGCGGCAGCTTGCCGCGCCAGCTCGACACCCACTCCGCTGTAGGTCTCCACTCTCCGCCTGACTCTAGCTCACGACGGCCAGTGCTGGTTACTTGGATGCTGTTCCTCTGGAAAACATATTTATTTATTTATAAATACATAGTACAAAACAAAGTCGCTTTCTCTGTCCCTATATCCCTATGTATGCTTAAATCATTAAAACTACGCAACGGATGTTGATGCGGGTTTTTTTAATAGATAGAGTGATTCAAGAGGAAGGTTTATATGTATAATACACCGACCTCCACGCGGGCGAAGCCGCTGGCAAAAGCTAGTTTATTTATAAACGGATGTAGAAAGGCGACGCTTTACGAAGCCAAGAGTCACTTGTACTTCCCGTCATTGTGATATTTATTTAATAACTAGCTCGCTGTAGGTGCTGCCTACCCGCATGGGAAAAATGCGTGATTTCATGTATGTATGTATTTGGAGGTAGATGCCGAACAATATTTAGAATGTTAACATGAAAAAAAAAAAAACGTGATGTTACATAATGGACATCCACTATACAGGATAAGTTTTTATCCAGTGCGTAAAATGTAACCATAAATTCAGCATATCATTCTAGACCCCCTAGCGCATAAGTTTTTCGTCAGTTATACAAAAAAATCAGCTGTTCCATACATTTTGACCGCGTAGGTATTGCACTTTTCTATGAAACAGCTGATGTTTTTTGTAAAACCGACAAAAAAAAAATCTGCGTTGGAGGGTCTAGAATGATATGTTGAATTCAAGGTTACAGTTTGCGCACTGGATGAAAACTTATCCTGTATAAAATAACGATTTTTCATTTTAAACTGCTATCGTTGTTGATCACTACATTATTATAAAACCAAGTCCCCCGCCGCGTCTGTCTGTTCGCGATAAGCTCAAATAGTACTAAACGCTTTTTCATGCGGTTTTCACCAATTGACAGAGTGATGCATGAGGAAGGTTTTGGTGTATTTTTTTTTTTGTTTTTGTTTTAATTGGTTAACGCGGGCGAAGCCGCTGGCTAATTAATGCTAGTTTAATAGAATTGTTTTTAAGAATACGAGTACATTTTAGTACTTTTTAAGCAAACAGATGAATTGGGACAGGTGGAAATAACGTGGAAGCCCCATGTAGATCCCCCATGATGATGAATAATAGGAAAGCACGGCACTGTGAACTAGCGTACTTGTACATTTTACAAATGAAATGGAACATAAGAGAATTTTTGGCAGCTCGTCTGGTAGAGCAGACATAACACTATGGTGGATGATTACTTGCATCAATTTTATTCCTTTAACTGTTCAAAATAGAGTACTAATTCACCAGATACTTTTGTGCTAGATCTAGTGGACAAGTGCGCTGTCATCCAAACGGGCGATTATGATATTATGATTTATACAAATGTAGAACCAGCTGTAGGTATGTGTGCAACCGCTACTTAAGTACGTGAAAAATCATTAAAGCAAGTTTTTGTCATGATTTTATATTTTTCTAAACAAATGATAATTTCGAGTTTGCATTTTCGTTTTAACGAGGATGCGTAAAGGTAGCCAGCAAAATTGAAAAATTCTTACGTTATTTGCAATTAGCAGGTGTCAGGTTCTAAGTAGATTAAATTAATTATGATTCGCGACCGACAATTTATTTTAATGATTAAAATCATCAATACTAAATAATCTGTTCATTTAATCTCATTAAATGACATTTTCATAAATAAATCTAGTGTACACGAATAGTAAATTTGAATTTCGAGAGCTAGCGCTTCCTCCTTAAGTCAATTTGGTCGATATTTTAAAGCATGCTGTGACCTCTTGTAATTGAAGGAGTGGATATCTGTATAAACTGTTACTTCATAGTGTACACCTTTTGCAAGAGGTCCTCATGAATGAATAAATAAAAGCCTACAAAATAGCATTAATACCTCAAAAATTACACTTTAAAATAGTACACTCACATGTGCGACAGTCCGTTTCTCATTATCCGCCTCCATATCAACATCATCCGGCCTATCCTGTCCATCGGGCCCCGCCCTCTGCGGCAGTAGCCTATCCCTCGGCTCTCTGCTGTCCCCGTCGCCGTCATGCGGCGTGTTGGTCGTGTCGGTCGCGTCGGACGTGTCGGTCGAGTCGACCGCCTCGATAGTATCGCCCTCTAGGCGTTGCGGCGGAGGGTGCGCGGATTCGCGCTCTGTCATTGTGCTGATTGCTGTGTAAGGGAAGGCTGTTACTGGTTTTATTGGTGGGAGAAAATGGTAGTGTGATGTGTGAGCCTTAAAAGTTGAATACTTTCAGTGTCCTATAAAATGTTATGGTAACCCAGAAATGCTGTCTGTAAGACTTCTGCGGAAAAAAGTTGGTTATAAGTTCACTAGTTCATATCTTGCCCCGTTGGTATCTTGGTTGCTAGTGTGATTACGGAGCATGGGGTCTTGGGTTCGATTCTCAAGTCGGATAAAATGTTATTGGGTTTTCACATTAGGAATTTTTTAGTACCAGACCGGAGTTTGGAAGGTGGCGGTGTGATACCCCCGAGCCTCGATACACACATTAAGCCGTTGCTCCTGCGCCTGATTGCTCTCCACGAGTTTCGGATATCGTAATGCCGACCGATCTGACTATGAGAGTAAAGTAAGGGAGGGTGTACATGTATCTACGCACACACGCCTGCACTATAATATCGCCCGCGCTGAAGGTTAGTCCGTTGAGATTGGCCGCCATGGCCGAAATACGGTCTGGAGGACTATTAGTTCGTAAATGATTCTACTTTTACAAACATCTTCTTCGTCGAAGTTCTGTGGCTTATATCAATAAGACCAGTGAGATTAGAATTAGTTATCTGTAGCTCGCAAGTGCTACATAGTTTTGAATTGTTTACCTTGTGAACCTAAAATGGTTCTTCATACCTTCACTACTTTTGTGCCAAACTTGCAACAGAAAATAATAAAACTATCGGGTAGTTACCAGGTGTCTCCGCCAGGGTAGGGTTGAGTGTGCCTGGCTCGGCAGGTTGTGCGGGCCGAGAGCCTTCCATCGGAGTCTCCGCTACTGACTCAGCGCTCCGAGACCTATAATAACACGAAAGTATTACAATATCAACTTGTTGTTAACGTAGTATGACCCTCAAGACATTTACCGTTCATTTCTGAAGACCTTATCAATTTTAATCTCATGTTATTCGGGACGCATTATAATAGGGTAGCGATATTTTTTTTATGTCCGCGCCCCCAGTCCATTCAGCCCCGTCCTTCCTGACTAACGGCGAAGAGCCTGTTACCTATATGACAGATGTCAGTTTGACATATTTTCTGTACAAAAGCTGCCAAACTATAATATACAGGGTGGCAAAGACAACGACACGTAAACTGAAACCATGTATTCAGCCCATGATTCTATGACCCCTACCGTAGAAATATAAAAAATTAAGTCTGCTATATCATATATCGTGGGGTTGCGGACAACAGCCCGTTTTACCTATCATAGACAAGTGCAATACTTACGCGGTCAAAATGTATGGAACAGCGAATTTTTTTTAACTAGGAAAATTTTCAAATCAGGGGTTTAAGAATCACGTATTAAATCCTTGTTAACAGGTTCGCGTTCATGTCCCTACCAGCCTGTATATTCTTCAGATAAAAGTAATCTGACGATTGAAGTCGGCCCAAAATATTATTTTAATATTTTTTCATTATTGACTTGATAGGAGACTCAAATCTCATGTTAAATAATATGAAGGAACGAGTAAATTCTACTCGGGTACGGCCTCCTTGTACATAGGTACAAGTATTAGCTGGGTTAACATGAATATTAGTAATTTAGTAACGTGCATATTGCTAGTAATCTTACAGAAACATGCGGTAAGTTGACAAATATCAACCAATCACAAGATTTAACAGAAGAAGAAAATTGAAAGACTTTCAGAAAGTAGGTATTAGTTTCACGATTACAAACCTGGACAGATTTTAATCATCATAATCTGACAAGATTTGAAAACATCATGTATTAGAAAGATGTGGTCATATTTAGGTGCTAAGCTGACGATGGACAATTTGTCCTTGACGATAGAACGTATGGAAATCCCAGCAGTATATTTAACTTTTTTGTGCGTTATTGGATAGATTTCTATACGTTCTATCCTCGCGGAGAAATCGTCCGCGGACAAATTGTACATCATCTGCTTAACGCCTTAGGGGTGTGGCACAGACCATCGTAATTGCGAAAAAAAAAATCGACTGTCTCATATAAAACTTCAATACCTCATCATTATCTGCCTAGCTTTTTCCCAACAATGTTGGGATCGGCTTCCAGTCTTACCGGATGCAGCTGAATATGGAGCGACTGCCTATCTGACCTCCACAACCCAGTTACTGGATAATACGATACTCCTTTGTAAGGCTGGTTGTCAGACTTTTGGGCTTCTTGACAACTTCAATACGTACTTGACCCAAATATATGGGACGGCAGATTTTTATTCGCGATAACGATGTTGGCCCAATAGGGACAGTTGTTCAGTATGGTAGTCTGTACAACACTTAAATATAGTCACACCTTTTTAATACATGCTGTATAGATAATGACGATTAAAATTTAGTACAAACATACATAATGTAGTTGACAAAATTAATGAAAGGCAATTAGCAAAATGAAAAATTACGACGAATGTCAGTGGAAATGCCACCCTAGAAGAACAAACACAGATTTAAATGGTGATGCCCTAAAACCAGGTGCTAACACAACCAGCGTTCTACAATACATATACGTTTTACAATATGCAGGTATGAACCTGGATAAAGCATAGAGTATTAGGTTTTTTTTAGTGTCTGTCTAGCCTCAAAAAAGGCAAAAGTCGTGAGTTTATATGTGTACGTGTATTATGTGAATAGCTAGCAATGCGCGTATACTAAATACCGCAGTCGTTCGACGGGCAGCACTGGCTTAGAGGTAGCTCCGTTGGCTATAGGCACGTCAAGATGTAGTGGCGTTTGGTCAGCAGTGGACTGCCGTAAGCTGGGTAGGTAGACAATAAATAATAGATGTAATAGGAGATAGAAGATGGTGGCATTTTTTTCCAGCATCGGGAATGTAACTGCAACTATGCTTCACTGCTAAATAAAAAAAAAAAATAGGACATAGAAATAAAAAGGCTTTGAAAGAAAAGAGGAAGGGGACGAGTTTAACATAAAAGAGATTTGAATATGAGCTGTTCTTGGGGTCGTGGTTCTGAAGTTTATAATTTTCTATCCTTACCCTTACGTATGCTGCCGGTATTGAACAAAGCAAAATAGTTGTTTCAATATATTCTAACCTGGGTAGTGTAGTCTTATGGTGCACTAGTCCCTTAGCCCTGCCGGCCGCTAGCGAGTGAGCGATGGCGCCGTGCTCGTGCGGTAGCTTGGCTAGTTAATGAGTGCTGTCTCACCTGGGTAGTGTAGTCTTATGGGGCACTAGTCCCTTAGCCCTGCCGGCCGCTAGCGAGTGAGCGATGGCGCCGTGCTCGTGCGGTAGCTTGGCTAGTTAATGAGTGCTGTCTCACCTGGGTAGTGTAGTCTTATGGGGCACTAGTCCCTTAGCCCTGCCGGCCGCTAGCGAGCGAGCGATGGCGCCGTGCTCGTGCGGTAGCTTGGCTAGTTAATGAGTGCTGTCTCACCTGGGTAGTGTAGTCTTATGGGGCACTAGTCCCTTAGCTCTACTGGCCGCTAGTGAGCGAGCGATGGCGCCGTGCTCGTGCGGTAGCTTGGCTAGTTAATGAGCGCTGTCTCACCTGGGTAGTGTAGTCTTATGGGGCACTAGTCCCTTAGCCCTACCGGCCGCTAGCGAGCGAGCGATGGCGCCGTGCTCGTGCGGTAGCTTGGCTAGTTAATGAGCGCTGTCTCACCTGGGTAGTGTAGTCTTATGGGGCACTAGTCCCTTAGCCCTGCCGGCCGCTAGCGAGCGAGCAATGGCGCCGTGCTCGTGCGGTAGCTTGGCTAGTTAATGAGCGCTGTCTCACCTGGGTAGTGTAGTCTTATGGGGCACTAGTCCCTTAGCCCTGCCGGCCGCTAGCGAGCGAGCGATGGCACCGTGCTCGTGCGGTAGATTCGCTAAGTTGTGGAATACTGCTCGCTTGCGGATTATTGTGTAGACTAGGTTGGAGTTACCTGAGGAAGAAAATACGTATTTATTCATATAACATAACTAAGTAAAATAAAGCAGTCTCGTGATAAACAAGTTACGAGATGTGACAAGCTTAAAAAATACTCGCGTTCCCAGTGTCAAATTTTCTGCTTCAGCGCTGTTAGTTTTGGATGCAATCAATGAATGGGAATTGCTGGCGATAAACGCGTACAGTTTACATCACGTAAGTTCCTAAGTTGTTTTAATAAAATTAATTGAAAATTGGCAGGTAATACTATGTGTAATAATACTTTTTAAATATTTAACTCACCATCAAACTGGTATTGTATCATGTTATTGAACATCTCCAGCAGGAAGAATACGAGATGATGATGATGTGCCTGAGAGAACAGGAACCACGGCGTGCTGAACGCTTCCAGTAAGTGCAGCAGCTTCGTCGACGCCACCATTGATAGCGTCTTCAGGTACGGAGATACTGTGAAAAAAAAAATATTTATTTCTGGGATTGATTTCTCTGATGCCTTTAACGCCGTCAGCCACGATATTCTTCTTTCTATCCTCTCCTATCTGATGGTTTAGCCCAAGGCTCTGGAATGGTTCTCTTCTTATCTTCAGGGACGTCAGCAGACGGCTCGGTTTGATGAAAGATCGCCGAGTTGGCGTGACCTGGATGGTGGTTGAACACCGGTATACGGCAAGGCGGTATTCTTTCTCCATTATTATTCTCCATCTTTATTAATTTTATAACTAGCTGTCTTCGGTGTTCGTATCATATATGCTGATGATCTTCAATTGTATACAGCTGAGCGGGTAGGATTTTCGAACGCTATAGCAGTTGTTAACCGAGACTTGGATGAAATCGTAAAGTAGTCTGATAGTTTTGAGGTGTCAGTAAACCAAAGAGTCAGGCCATTGTAATTGGAAGCTTGCTTGGCTTATTTGTTTTAGTACGGGAAATCATCAAAAAACTTCTCCCGCTCTGAGCGGAGCGGGACGGCGTGTCAGAGTTTTACTGACTAAAAGCCACTCGTGTTCCTTCACTTGCCTGTGTGCCAGGAGCCACGGTATCTCTTTCGAACAACCCGCACTCTTGGATGATGGGTAGGCTGACGTTTAGTTCTTTTCTTCCTTTAATTCTCAATGGTACCGTCATACCCATTACCACTACGGTGAAAGATTTCGGTTAGCATCTTGACTCGACACAGAGCTGGCAACGCCAGGTCTCTAGTGTAAATCAAAGAGTCAACGGTAGTCTACGATCCTTGTATCGTCTGAGGAAATTTTTGCCCGCTAAGACGATGACCATGCTTGTGCAGACTATAATTTTCCCTATCATCGAATATGGTGACGTGTGCTTGACTTGAGTCCGCTTTTGCTGGATAAGCTCGACAGACTCCTCAATAATTGTATCCGGTTCTTATTCAACCTCAGAAAATATGACTATGTGTGGAGTAATAGGTCTGAGCTCAAATGGATGTCCATTCGCCAAAGAAAAAGTTTGCGCGCTTTGAATACTCTTTTCTCCTCCCTCTCACCTCTCCTACTCCTCCTTCTTTTCTGGTATTGTGTCTCTCTTCCAATATCTATGTTCTTCTCACACTAAGAACCTGCGTTCTTGTCACAATCTTCTTCTACTTTGTCCTTCTAACTTTGTTCATTCTTTCTTTCATATTCAGTCCATTCATCTTTGGAATGCGCTTCCTCTCGATATCTGGACGGTCACCTGTCCGTATGCATTCAAATAGCGTAGTCATCTCAACACCTCTCTTCCTTGAATTTGTATATACATATCGGGGTGGAAAAAATCAATGGGCCCTGAAGGGAAACCACTTTAAATCCTTAAGATAGATTATTAAACATTCCTTTTTATTTATATTCCGATTAGGAAACATTCCTTTATTTTTTTAAAGAAATAAAACTGCATTCACAGATTTCTCGACAAGCTTACCTAAGCCGAGAATCAAAGAAGCTAAAAATTAAAAAAATAAAACACTCGCTATATTATTTACTAGCTTTTGCCAGCGGCTTCGCTCGCGTGGAGGTCGGTGTATTATACATATAAACCTTCCTCTTGAATCACTCTATCTATTAAAAACCCGCATCAAAATCCGTTGCGTAGTTTTAAAGATTTAAGCATACATAGGGATATAGGGACAGAGAACGCGACTTTGTTTTATACTATGTAGTGATTTCACTAGTCGATATGGTTAATGTTAAAGATAAAATGTCTCCAAGAAACATTCGGTCTTACACTCGTCAGTCGTAAAAGCAAACAATCAGGTCAGATTTTCCTTTAGTGTTTGGTGCGGAATCAGCAATGTGGTGCTCGTTTACGAAGGACATCTGATTAAGAATAAATACATTGAAATATTAGATCTTTTACAAAACGAATTAAACCTTCTATCAGAGGAGGATGGAAATAATATCATTTCTCAAGAAGACGGTCCTCACAGTAATAGAATTTCCAAGGCTTACCTTAACGAAATTTTATATGTCTCGATCGGTACAAATGGGACGATTAGATGGCCTGCAAGAAGTCCAGACCTGACGCCTCTGGACTATTTTTATGTGTCCATGTAAAAAATGCTATTTACAAAAACTCTCATGAGACTGTAGAAGAGCTAAGGGTTGAGATAGAATATGTTATTAAGAGGATAAATGATTTTAGGGGGTAGATAAAAATATTAAGGCTGTTAAGTTACTCACCATTCACAAGTATAGTGAGCAGACAGTCGAACAGCGGCTGCAGCCTCTGGTGGCCCGTGGTGATGATCTTGTGGAACACCACCACCAGCAGGTCGGCATGCGAACCGGTGAACACCGGAATGTCCATCGGAACGGTCGCCGTGTACGGTTTGTTGAGCCGGACGCCGAGGTTACGCTCGCCGGATAGCAGGAGGAGGATGAATACGCCGATATGCATTAAGCCTACGCGTGCTGTAATAGGGTACTCTATATGAGAAGAAATCTAAAAATATATTATTGAGATAGTTTAGGCAAAAAGCAGTCGGAAAATGTTGGTTTTAGTTCATGAAATAACAAAATAAATTTTAAAATTCAATTCAAAGATTTCAGAATTTTTTATATGTTTTAGAACACCATGAAATAGTAGCCGCCATATTATGACGTCATACCGCTGTTTAAACTGATCAACTGAACAACTTTGTACTTTTATTATTTTCGTAACCAAATATTTAAATCATATTTTGCATTCAGGAACAGCAAACCAAAAAATGTGAAATTTAAACGCATTTCTATGGTACTAATCGATTAAATAAAAATGTTGTTTTTTTTTGTTTATTAGCACCAAATCGAATTAAGACACTTTTCAAAAATGGGTGTAATACCCTATTGTGAATTAATAACACCTGAATAGAGCTGAGTTTGTTGATTTAAACGCGCTAATCTCTGGAAATACCCGTCGGATTTGGAAAAATATTTTTGCATCTGATAGGTCAATTTTTGAGGAAGGTTATAGGCTGTTTAACATCACGCTGCGACCCTTGGGAGCCGAGCATAAAGAACGCTAAACGAAAAGGAAAGAATAGCACGCACGTGCGATTCGATGCGACGGGATGGGTCCGACGAACAAGAAATTACACGCGGCCGAAGTCCCGGGCAGAAAATATTTGTATAGTTGCTAAAAACTTGTTTCAAAATAAAAGCCTTTAAATTTAAATATTAAGGGTATTTCATTCACACAGTGAGAAGAACAAAAAGAAGCATGATTTTAGTAAATTTTGAATTATGTAATGCCAATAAATTAATGGTAAAATATAACGAAAACATGCTTGCAATAATCAAATAAATACTCACAATAATAATATTTGTTTGGTTACTGAATATTTATATTTAGATCGATTTTCATCTTATTAAATAGTTATGAATTCTTTAGAATTTTTATATTAACTTACATTGGTCTGCGCGAGAGTCGTTGAGGTGATATAAAATCGGTACCAAAACTTCTAAGACATCACTGCTCTTCAGAACGTAATACATGAATTTCTGGAACAAAAAATACTTTATCAACTCCCTGAATTACATAAAAGCATAGGTGCTTTAGGCCCAACGAAGACACGCATCATAAAAAATATGCAAGCCAGTGATTAACTGATTTGAGTACAGATTTTGGAAAAAGATACAAGATGATAACAGAATAAACGCAAGACCAGAAAGTAGTTTGTTCCAAATTGACTACTGAATCGATTTCAGTAAGTTTTAAGATGGGTGTGTTTTTTAAATTATGTATTTTACCATACGATTGAGCCAAAGAAAATTCAATCTTATTTCATTGCAATCTCATTGCAATCTCAGTTTCAAATGCATAAAGTATTGCCAGGCTCAACACATTTTTCGTAATACAACACTTAAAAAAAATAAAGATATGGTCATTGTATTATGCTTTTAACTCAATGCTCTAATTTTGTGTACGAGGTTTTGCTTTAATTATGTTACACGTTGTATATGACTTTTCATTGTCATATCAGCCGAAAGACGTCCGCTGCTGGACATAAGCGTCCCCCAAAAGGGGGGATTTGCCATAATTGTCACGCTTGGCAGGCGGGTTAGCGATCGCAGAATGGTGTTCAAATGCATAGAGAACGCTGCTGCCCATTCTTTAGTCAGTCCCTTAGTCGCCTTCTACGACACCCACGGGAAGAAATGGGACGGTGCTATTCTTTTACGTCCGCCACCACACGGAACATATGACTTTTATCCAGTAGGTAATCTTGGTTAAAAGTCATCTATATCCCGTTTCCAAAGTGGTTCCTTCAATCAAACACTGGATTGAAAATATTTAGTTATGCGTGTACTTAACTTGAGAATAAAAAATATAGATGCATCTAGTCTGATAATATCGGCAGCAATATTTTGATCGAGGTGCCTCGAACTAGTGATTCCCAAAGTGGTCCAGGTGGACCCCCAGGGGGGTCTATGTTGGCGTGAAAAATTGCATTTTTTATTTTATTTTTGACGAGTTTTGGGAATATGGTAGAATTGTGCAGCAGGGTGTCCATCGAAACCAGTAAAATTTTGAATGTGGTTTACGAGATAAAAAGTTTGCGAACCTCTGCTTAAACTTTTTTTTTTGTAGCCTCATAATCACTTACCTTATTATAATCACACATCTTCCAGAAGAGAACAAGCAACTCCTGATGCAAGTTGACCTTCTTAGCGGAGTTAGGCAGATAGGTCTGCGCCAGAGGATTGTTCAGGAGCCGCGTCACCCCTCGCAGGATGAACTGGAAGTCTTCATCGCGGTGGATCCGAGATAGGTAGTTGATGAAGAGGTTGTCTGGGAGAGTCTGTAAGGAAATGTCATTTTGTATGCTTTTATGTTAAGTGAGTGTGCGTCTACACTATGAGCATTCGGAGAGCAATTGAGTAATGGGTACAGTCAACCGCACGTACCTACATGGTATTTGAAATTGACACTAATTGACAGCGCTTCTACAGGGTGGCAGGGACATGAACGTGCAACCTGCAAGCATGGCTTCAGCATATGATTTTGAACCCTACTGCATTGAAATTTTTCGTCGGTTATTAAAATATTTGCTGTTCCATACATTTTAACTGCGTAAGTTTTTCTATGAAACAGCTAATTTTTTTTTTGATAACCAACGAAATATTTCTACGCTAGGAGGGTTTAGAATCATGTGCTAGTTTTAGTTTGCTTATCGATGCAACGGTGTCTGTTGTAGCAGTTAGGGCGGTTTTCGTAGATCAAGTGATGCCACTGACGTTGCACCGACCGTCACATAGGGGCCATTCAAGTATTACGTAAGCAGATTTTTTGCAGTTATTAAACTCCCCCCCCCCCCCCTCAGCAAAAGTAAGCAAAGCTCTTGAATATGTTCGTGAGTATGTTCTAACGAACAATGTGTTTTTTTTAGTACAATAATTGGCTTGCAAACAAATGCTTGGCTCGCAATGGATGTTTTAAAACCACGAGAACGCTCGCTTCATTTCCGACAAACGAATACTCGCGGTGTGGACACACTTTATTATAATATAAATAAATAAATATTTTTTATGTATTATTTAATATATATCCCGGTCATACCGTCATCATCTGTTTCATAGGTCCCAGCTGTGGCTGGTAACACAAACAGGAATATATCATTAAATAACTATATTACATTTAACGTTTAAATGGAGACTTTACCAAAGGTAGGAGAGAAATAGGCGGATTGTACTTAGGAGAATTCTGCTATTCCGATATATTGACAAATGTACAGAATTTTATATTACGGGGGAAACGCCAAGGCAGCTCGTGAAATTCAAATTCATTTCATTATTCATTCAATCCCAAATCAAATGCATAAGCTGTTACAGAAAATTTGTTTCAGCAGGTCCTGGTAACAAGGCATGCAAATGTATTCACAATCAGCTATGTCAATTTAACTAACTTACACTTATACATGACAGATTCCATTGATTTGTCTTCTAAATAGTCTTTAATGGCATAATATCTTTTAAATAGTAATAGTTTGAAAAGTATTTTTTAAATATTGTCAGCGGTAAGTCTTGAAAACTATATAGTAAATTATTGTAAATAATAATCGACATGAAGTATACATTTTTCTTACATATTGGTGGCAGCCGAAGTCTATCTTAATGCCGTGTGCCCACTGAATGACTATTTCATGAAAAAGTCACACAATGGAATTAAAAGAACTTAAGAGATTGGAATGATGATTTTAACGATTATAATTCTGTAAAGCCATATTTATTACGGTCGCGAATAATATTTTAATCAACATTTCTATTCATTTTTTTCTTTTTTTCGGTTTCTACCGACAAGCCAGAAAATTGCAAAAAAAAAACCTAAAAAATTTGAATTTCGAGGGCTGACTTGGCGCCTCCTCCTTAATTCATGACTCCTTCGAAGCTATACTGTTTGTACTTACTTCATCCGATTCTTCGTTGATCGCGTTACTTGTGTCATGGTCCAATGTCACGATCAAAACCTGTAGCGCCACCTGCAACAAGGTTTAAAATTAAGTGAGTGTTGTTTTCTCACGATTTCATATCGATACTGTCACTTGATTGTAATTCACGGAAAGAAAGAAAGAATACCGTTTATTTGGACACAGTTCGTGAAAAACAAAATACAATTGCAAAGTAAAAAAAAAGTGAAAATAAAGTACAAAATTGTGTGTGCTTAACGGCTGCGCCAAATAAGTTTATTTCAGCATTCATAATTCAAAGAAATCTTCATCATTCATTTTTTCATTGAAATAAAAGGACATCAGCCATGTTGGGCCCAAAATCCAAAATCAGCGACAAAAACTGTGTTACCATGATCGCTTGCTGAAGATGCTCTGCTCATAGCTACACAACTCCTACATGCATAGCTCGCATCCTTCCATTATCTAAACGTACCTTGGTTGAAATCGTTTCCACCAGTGTTATACTATGTGGACCAATGAATACGATTGGTGGATATCAAACGCATCCAAAGCAACGTAGCATAGCACATCTCGCGACGTTCGTATTAATTCGGAACACGAACATACCGAAGCGCATACCTTTTCTGGTTTACCTGTACTTACTTCTACGAGCGGCTCGACCGTGTCTGCGAACAGCAGGTGGTTGTAGGGCAGGCCCAGCCCAACAGGGTCGTAGGAACATACTGTGTTCACTAGGGAGGTAAACAGAGGCAGTGCATGGCGGTTCTCAGGACTTGTCAGGTACCTGTAAATGAAGAAGGAGTTTTAATATCCTAGCAGTGGCGAGGGGTGGAATAATGGCCAGGATAAGCCGTTCCAAAAAAACACTCTACGCTTGATGCAAGATGCAAGCTTAGTTTCCACAGAGGGTAATGTCAGTTTACTCATACTGAGTTGGAATCAGAGAGATTCCAAATCAAATTATTTTTACTATTATTGTCGTTCAAATTCATTCAAATTCGCTAATTCAAATTCATTTTACTATTATTGGAAAGTCTAAAAATATAACTTCTCTTTAGCGTGTCGATAGCAAAAATAACACGAAAAAAATGCTCAAAATTCAACGACGCGAATACCGTTCGCTGATGCAGCCATTAGGTCCTCACGTGCGCAGGTGACAGGGCCTGCGGTGCAAGATCGGAGGAGGTGCAATATAACGTACAAACATTAGTTCCCGCGAAAAAAAAAATACCCGTTCTCAAGCATTGCCTTTTAACACCCAAAAATCTTATTAAACGTTATATAAATTACTCACGCAATCCATTTATTATGATGCGAGGCGGCATTTGAGGCGGGCTTGTAGATCGTCTCGCTGAAACACGTGAGCATCAGCCGCAAGAGCTCAGTCCTGGCCGCCTCGTGGGTGGACACGCGGGGCGGCGAGCGAGCGAAGCCCACGCCGCCTGCCCAGATGTACTCGCAACTGTCGAGCGAGGATAGTTCTTCGGCACGTTCCTGGGTAGAAAGATGGAGATGTCGTTCAGATAAAGTTCTAACACAGTGCAAAGAGACATCTGCGGAAATGATCGCGTCGGAATTTGGTGTGCCACCGCTTACGGGCGTTTACCAAGCATAATTTACATAGCTGAAATTACATTAGATTCACCATTTTATACTAGCTTCTGTCAGTGGCTTCGCCCGCGCGGACATTTTCCCACGGGAACGTACTACCGAGATGAAAAGTGTCCTATATGTTAATCCAGGTTCTATACTGTGTGCCAAATTTCATTCCGTTTCGAAATCTGTTCGGCCGTTTTTTGCATAATGTAAATATCCAAACAACTAAACTTAAAAGCTTTCACATTTATAATATTAGTAGGAAGTAGAATTGTAGTTTGAGTACAAAATGAGTCCGACCGTTTGGTGAATATATAGTTAGCCACAAAAAATATTTTAATTTTCTTTTTCTGTCTTGGGTCTCAATATCAAAAGTGCACAAGCTTAGATTTAGTCCTTTAATAATTATAATCTCCTTGTTTAATCTTTCAAGAAAATATCTAGGCTACAGACATATTGAGCCTAAATTCGCAAAAAAGACAGAAAAAAATAAAAAATAAATAAAGCATTAAACATATTACCTACCAGTGGCGATGGGTCAATACAAGCCGATTCCCATCGGCTTACCTTTAAGAAATCCCACCTCCCACCGATCCACTATTCATTACTTCAAAGTATCTACAATTAATTGGTATGTGTTTCTAAGTATTACTGAAAAAATGCCTAAGCGCAAAGAAAAGCAAACCTTCCGTGCAAAATTCTCTGTTTCCAAATCAGTACCTATCAGTAAAAGTGGGGCCTTATCTTCTGAAGAAACTTTAAGCTTGCATCACGCGGTGACTGTTTATTTTTGGAACGGCTTACCTATGGCTACCGGCTATAAATGCACCGCTCGCCACTGTTACCTACCCCAATGGGAAGGCGTGATTTTTTGTATGTATGTATGTACGTAAATATATGATCCTATTCTTTTTTTTGCGTCATGTTTACTGCAAATAAACGTATTTTCTTTATTTCTTTCTTTAAATAGAGCTAGAACATTTCTAGGTTTCATTTTCTCGAAGTGCCTCCCCTCCATATTTATGTTAAGAACTAAAAGAGATTTTGCATTGTTTTCATATAGCAGCCATATGAATATCAATAAACTGTGCACACAAATATGCATGCCTATTAAATACATTAATTAGCAATCAGACAATAAAATCAAAGCGCTGAAAGGAGTGACCTTCGCGATTAATTCATTGTTAGAAGTGTTTGGGCCTTGGCCACATTATGTGCTCCTATGTAAAGTAATCACTTCCTTGCTGATTCCGATACGAAGCTAAATATGGAATCCCAACTAATATTATAAATGCGAAAGTGAGCTCGTTTGTTTGTTACGCTTTGATGCCCAAACCGCTGAACGGATTTGGATGGAATTTGGCTCATGTGTAGACCATGACCTGGGTTAGAACATAGGATACTTTTTATCCCAGTAGTATGTTTCAGTGGGATAATTTACGAAAGCGAAGCTGCGAGCAAAAGGTCGTGAAATATAAATGCTTAATTATAATATCGGTGGACTATAGATTGTCTTCCAGCGTCATGGACGGCAACGGGGCATGCCGGGCGACCACCCATTTCGCTACTTTGAAATCTGTGACTTCTTAATCTATTATCTAGTAAAATTTATACCAGGAGGCTTTTATTTTGGTAGTATGCTTTCTTTACTTTTTATTTTTTGTGCTTAAGTCAAGTTTTCATTTGATTTGTTGGTATATTGGCATGGCTAGCTGACATATGACAAATTATTTCATTTCCGTGTCTCGTAATGTTGATTACTTTGCCTACCTATGTATAGAATCAAGTCTATCTAACTAAACAGACAGCTGTGCTGCTGGAGAGTTTGTTGTGCCACTTCTTCTTCCCAGCTAAAGCACTAGGAAGTGGTGAAGGACGGGCGTTTTGGAGGACTGTCTTATGTAATTTTAACTTCGAAAAGTTCTGATTCTCAGCCTAATTTGAATAAATGACATTTGATTTTGAAAAAAAATTCAAAACTGTGTCATGAAAAATCACAAAGTTATAAGCTTGTTATGTTACCTAGTTGTCTACACAAACATGGTCACCACGCGGCCGCCCGCACGTCCAGCGTCTTAATGTACCCATTGATAATAATTAGGCAGTAGGACCTAACCGTACGACGATTGTATTGTAATTAACTAGTGATGACAATTTCCATCACACATACAAAACTTTTTGGGAAAAAATATAACATGGTGTAAAAATTATTGGAATCGATTCAGTTACTTACTTATTCTGAACAAACTATATTCAGCTTTCGCATATACTAAAAATTATGTTGTATGATTTTTTACAACATCATTACAAATATTTTAAATTCTCGGCTTTTCTCTACTATAATTTGTATGCGTATAAACATTTTTTTTTTTAACACAAACCTTCCGTAAGAAATTTCTTGATGTGTGGTTCAGAAGAAGTAAGCGGACAAAAAAGACAGAAGAAACCAGCGACTTTATACTATTTACTCCGGGCTGCTACTGAGAAATTCCCACTGGAAATACACAAACACATTGACAAGCTTGGGAATCGAACCCATCAGGACCTCAGGCTCAATAGTCGCGCTTGCGACCACGAGGCCAACGGGGCAGAAGAGTACACGATGGTCAGCCGCGGTTACGTATCATGTATTTTTTTTTAAATATTAGCCCAGAATATTCCTAATGGTTAATTTTCTAGCCAGAAAATTGTAATTCCGCGACTGCTCTGAATCACCTGTAGAGAAGAAATTAATCTTTAGCTAATGCCGTGGTATTTTCCAGTCATTTGCGTGGCAACTGTTATTGATGTTGTCATGGCAACCGGGGCTCTAGCTTATCCTGCCCTCGCCCTATTGAGCACGTCATAGATAAAGTATATTGATAAGGAATATACAAAGGGAACTGAAGCTGAATAAGTTCATGTTCCGCCTATACAAGTTGCGTGTTTATAGATGATATTCTCCTTTCGCGAAGTATTAGATGGCGTAAACATGCGCTGTGGGACAAAAGGCTATGAATTATGTTGAATTTATTGAAATAGGAACATTGAAATACAAAAAAAAACCCAAGATACACAACCAGCGTCTCAAAAACGTCCGCATAAATAAGGCGCAATTTGCGCAGGTGTCATATAGTATCGTCAGTCATATTTCAGTCAGTCTTTTTGGATATTGGTTTGTAAAATCATTTTAAGTCATGCGTATAAGGTTTAATTTGCAAAAAAAATAGTTTTATCATAACTATAACTACTTATCTACGTATAATTGGGGACAGTTTCGAGTGTACTTTTGTTCGAGTAGGTATAACAAAAATCAAACTATTTATTTCCACATTCATAAGGTAAGACTGTGCATCTTGCGTTTTTTTGTAAATCAATGAGTACTAATAATGTTGTTGATGAAATTGCTATCAGGTGCTACTAAGTAGTAGCCGATCGATGACATTGTAAACAAAAAACAAAAAAAAAACTTGAGAGGTGTCAAGGGACACCCGGATGGAACGAAGTTCCTTTCGATTAATTAGTGAAGGAATTGTAATATTTTTACACACACACACATACATATATATATATATATATATATATATATATATATATATATATATATATATATATATATATATATATATATATATATATATATATGCACTCTGTCTGTGTCTCTGTCTGCAGAGAAACACGCGCACGCCGCACGGCTTACAACAATCTAGCAAAAAGTGTCGTTACAACTTTTGGTCTTAATTTTTTCCGTCTAGCCCCCTTTCGCAACGCGCGATAAGGAACTTCATCCAAAAAAAAAACACAAAAACAAAAAAAAAACAGACAAAAATTAAAATACTATATCCGATGTCACCGACTTCCGAAATTATAGTTATTTTTCATTTTGTAGTGTTTTTCCGGAAGTCGGTTGTTTTTTATTTTGGAATAAGTTCTTTTATTATTATTTTTTTTATAGCGGCAACAGAAATACCTAAACACAATAGTTTTTATACCGATAGTACGTTCCCGTGGGATAATTTGCGAACTCCACGCGGGCGAAGCAGCTGGCAAAACCTAATAATGTCATAAGTCCAATGAGGGTTTGTTAATTGCCCAGGGGTATGTAGCTGAGGAGGGTAATAACGATCTTATTTCCCATGGGTATAATCCTCTGTTATAAACCTCTAACTAAGGGTAAAGTGGTTGCTAACTTCGCTTAAAGCATGGGTAAAAATAGCTTAAGGATCTTAACAAAAAAAAAAACAACCGTTAACAAATGTAACATAAACAACATAAATGAAACAAAACAGCATCATCATCTGCGTAGCCTTTTCCCAACTATGTTGGGGTCGGCTTCCAGTCTAACCGGATGCAGCTGAATACCAGTATAGTACATGGAGCGACTGCCTATCTACCCTCCACAACTCAAGTACTGGGTAATACTGGTAAGACTGGTTGTCAGAATTTCGGGCTTCTGACGACCCGTAACGACTGTCGAAGATCCACGAATGACAACCGGGACCAACGGCTTAGCATGCTTACAGAGGCACGGAGGGGTCTTGGTATGTTAAGATGCTCACCCATCCACGTAACATCCGCGGCAAGCGTAGCTTAACCTGATCTATCGACCCGTACGGCTCTTATTAACTAGCCACAAGCCCCCAAACAAAACAGCATGAACATTAAATTAAAAACACATATTTGACCAGCCGAACATGTAAATCTTAAGTGATTTTCGATGACGTCACAAAAACTAGCCAACTCCATTAGCACTTCTGGCTAAAGGAAGGGAGATATGGCAGTCAGTACACAGATTAGATAAAAATAAAATATTATCTATGAATCAATACTCACGGGGCCTGCCCGCTTCGTCGTGGTCACTGTGAAGTCTGGACAAAACAACAGATCCTGTAGACAAACAGAATTATGTTTCAAAATAAAACTATAATAATTACTTAAATGACTTCATAAAAATCTTTTATTTAGAGGAATTATAGGCCGATCGCCGTAAGGGCCGCCCCGATTATTCTGCCAAGAGACGAGAATAACTATAATTTACAAAAGACACAAAAATATTGTTTTCCCCAAAATGCATAGTGTTTTGAATGAGCATACAGTATCTCTAGCTAGCTGGAGCTTAGAATGTCTAGCTTTTTCAAGACTGGGTTTGGAGTGATTCTGCACTCAATCCATCTTGCCATTTCTGTGGAAAATGTAGTAGGCAGTATACATGAATATTTTTGTTCATTTTACTAGCTTGTTTTCTCTTACAAATACAATAAAAAGTGATATTAGGGCTAATTAGGGTACTGAATTTTTTAAGGGGGATGCGCTAAGGTAATGGGTGCGTTATGCGAAGGGGTCCCGATATGTTATCAATAGTCACCCATCCACGGACCGACCTCGGCAAGCTAACCTTCGATTGACAAATTTGGCTGTTATTATTTGGCGACGAGCCTTTCCATTTAAACAAAATTGTGTCTACAGGATGGCAAGGACATCGACGATCCACCTGTTACCATGAATTCTATGTATAAATGATTCTGAACCATTGCAATTCTTCGTCGGTTATAATAAAAACAGTGACCCACCGGGAGTCCCAACAGAAGTGAAAACTTGAACAATTGGACGTAGTTATACAAAAAGTTTCCAATCCACATGAAGTTCGTTCGTTCATGCGCTTTGGATTTATATTGATGAAAAATATTTGATGTAGGTAGTCCATAGATGTGGCTTGTCATCTAGTAGTTGTAGATAATGTTTAAAATTGTATTTTGTCACATGGATCTTTTTTTATATTAAAGATATCACCCCAAAGATGTGTTTTGGTATTTATAACTAAATTTCGGAAAAAGTGTGGATTGAATCCTTTTTGCATAACTACGCCCAATTACGTGTGTATTTTTTTAATCATCAGGAAATATTTTTTAATCGTCAGCGTATACAGATCAAGCTCAAGTAAAACTAACTTATACACAGAGGTATCGGTAGCAGTGTCGCGAGTTCAATTGTTGTTTCCCCATCTCAAAAAATGCCCAAATCGCCTAAGAAGTTATCACCTAAAAAAAATAATTCGCTGCTCCATACATTTTGACCGTGCAGGTATTGCAGTTTTCTATGAAACAGAAGATTTTTTTTTTATAACCAGGGAAAACTTTTCACGCTAAGAATCACGTGCTGAATTCATGGTTACAGTTTGTGTGTCGCTGTCCATGCCACCTTGTATATATGTATAGAATTTCCTATCAAATAGTTCAAGGCAGTTGGAATGACTATTGCAAGAATAGGCATGTCTCATGTTGTTTTGGCATCTAATGAATTAACTAACAGAGTTGCCAAGACAACCAAACCTTCAATACAATATTATCATTAAGCCATAAACAAAAGATAAGACATGACAGACACTCACACAGACAGCATTGATAAGAGACTGCGCTAGGGGCACTGACTCATTCTCTGCGGCAGCCGGGAGAGAAGACCAGAAGAAACCATGCCACTCCGGTTCCTCCAGCATATACGGTAGCACTCGCGTTAGAAGACGGGCACAGTTTAATGCTGAAAATGAAGAAGGCATTAACAATTGATCATTTATGATGTTAATGGGCAGATTTTTACTGTCAGTGTTACAATTTATAATACTGAAGGCTTAATTTACATATAAATCTGTCACGTAGTCGTGACCGTGGTGTGCTGGGCACATTTTGGTATGTCATCTATACATGACTGTGGCCGACAAAAGGTTAATGAATGACCAACTAATCTTGGATTTTATTCATTTTGTTAACCCTATCCACAAAGCATTGGCACAAATTAAAAGCAAGTTAACTGTAAGGCTGCAGATTAGTTAAATAAAGGTTTTTGATTACTGCAACTGTTTTTAAGATGAAATAACATAGCAACAGATTCAAAGGTTAATATAATTGTCTAGACATTTTTATTAATTTCTATAAAAGTAATAAATAGTGTTAAACTTTGTTATTAACATATTGACTAGGGCCGCAGTCGGATTATTATGGCAAAAATCTAAAATGATTCAGCAGCTAGTTTTAATGAGTAAGGCTGCTAGACAAAATCAATATAATGATTGCCATTTTTATTTATTTTTCTAATTATACTTATAACATCTTATTAACATCATGGGAAATATGTAGGATTAAGCTAAGTTAAAGCCTTTGAAATACTTCTTGTCTAACAGAGTTGTAACAGCATGGAATAGACTCCCAGAAAATATTGTGATGGCTTCCACACTGAACTGCTTCAAGAATAGATTAGACAGATTAAATATCTCCAAGCTTTTTAATGCATACACATCAGCTAATTAGGTGCTAGTATGTCTAACCAAATAATAATAATCAAATAAATTGACCAAGGTTTTATTTTTATTAATGCTGTGTTGTTTGTGTCGTGAAGTCATACCTGTCTGCTGTTCCCTCTGGGTCCTGCAGCTGCTATCCACCATCTTCACCAGCTTTTCTACAGCCTTATAAACTAGTGTCGCGAGATTATTTGGAGATTCTTCTCGTAAAGCCCGGATCTCCGCACCAGGCACCAGTGCGAACACATCCTGAACGTTGGTCACGCTCTCCGACCAGAATTGGTCCCAAAAACTATCGTCCGAAGAGTCAATAGGCTAAAATGAAATCATTACATCAATATTCTAACATCAACTTCATAAATATATTTTTTTGCATCAGGTTCCAAATACTTGCCTGGGTTTTAGAGGTAAGCTGAACGACAGCTTTCCTAAAGTTCAGTTTTGTGTCAGCGTTACCCATTTTTTACGATTTGTAATTGTTGAAATACAATAAATCCATCACAACACAAGTCCTCGTAAAAACAATGAAAAATGACAAACTGACAGATGTTTGACTTGACAGAAGACGACGTGTCAAAGACAATTAAGGGACCTTTGCAAATTTTTTAAAGCTAAGAAATTAGTTTTTCAGCTACCAGTCAGGATAAACAGTAGTTACATTGTTATTTTTGGGTATTTTGAGATTCATGAAAAATTATTTTGATCAATATTGCATAAGCAAGACTTATCTTAAATACCAATTTAGTTATAAAATGAAAAAAACTATGTTTTTTGGGTATACACACATTGAGACTCTTTGGTTTGTTTATTGATCTGTGTTTCTGTCTTGCACTCTTGCTTGTTGCTTGTCACTTGTGTCAGTCAGTTCATCAGTTGTCTTTGTCTATGAATAACTAATCATTCATTTTCGAAGTGCTGGAAAATGGCTGCTGCAAATATTGCCCGCAGTGCTTTAAGTGGATTATTACGAAAATCCACTACCATTAGGACACCGGTAGTATGCCGGCTTTCGACCGTTGCCCTGCAGCAAAAATATAGCTCAGTAAATGCTGCCATAAAAACATACAACACCCAGTACCGTCAGAATGGGGTAAGGGTCTCATCGATAAATACAACGTGATATTTTGCGTACAAACTGTTTTATTTAGGTGGTAATTGTGCTAGTCAGGATAGTAGCACTATCGGCAAGTCTCAGTTTCTATAGATTAATCTTTGCTAAAATTATAACCTCAATCTTATTGCATAACAAATGTGTACAGTGTTACCCAAATTGTTTAGGTTCAGCAAGCACAACAGTACTCGTCAGGTGGGCACCCCAAGCCCTCGCCACAGGAAATAGAGGAACGAGTGCTGAAAGTTTGCAAGGCTTACGACAAACTCAGTTGTGTGAAGGTACATACTTAACATTTATTTCCATAATATTCTGTTTCAGGCCAAGAATATCAGTGTCCGCAACTACAGCGGCGGAGCCCCGCTCACATTAGAACTTATTAAAAGTAGAGTGCTACTTGTTCTTCAACTTTATGACAAAATTAACCCCGAAAAGGTAGCCTATACTGAAATTATTTATGTTCTTATAGAGTTGCCTTGTAAAATATGTTACGTCTATGCTTACTGTCTTTTATTTCATCTAAGAACTATAGAAGATCTAACTAACAGAGTATTTTTCTGTTTCAGCTGAGCGTAGACTGCCACTTTATAAATGATCTTGGTTTGGACTCTCTGGACCATGTAGAAGTCATAATGGCGATGGAAGATGAATTTGGCTTTGAAATTCCTGATGGAGATGCGGAGAGGCTGGTTAGACCCAAAGACATTATCCAATATGTTGCTGACAAAGAGGATGTTTATGCATAAAATAAAAATTAACACAGTAGCATTGTCTATGGAATTTAAGCCCAGTTGTGCATGATGCCTGTTGAAAATTATTTGAAAAATTTCAGTGCTTTTATACAACTGGCCTAAGATGACAAGACATTGAGCTTAGGGTTTAGTTTGATTTATTTTACTTGTAATTCTATTAAGAATGAACAATGTAAACTATGCTGATCCAACATCCATCTCTGAAGATGTATAAAGTGTAAATTCTGTTTTTATTGATTACATGCCTGTTAGAGTAGATCATTTGTTTTTCATTTGGTCAATATCAATACCTGGACAAATAAATTGTTTAAGTTACACTGCAATGGGTTTTCTTCGGCAATTCATTAATTAACTTAAAACTTAATGAAAAGCAACTGATGAAAAACTATGCATTTGCCATTTTCCTGTCATTCATCTTTATGTAATAGATCTATTTGTTGAGATATCATCAGTTGTCAAATAACATGTTCTATCAAACTTTTAAGCTTTTATTTATGAGATGTCTACATTCAAAAACCTTTTGATGATTAATCGTGTGCCAATGCATTGATTCATACATATATACATAAACTCACGCCTTCTGCCCGTGGGGGTAGGCAGAAACTACAGAATGCCACCTGCTACAATCCTTACATACTTCATATTGCTTTGTTTACATTCAAACATCTGATGCCCTAGTATGAGTTTCTTTTAAACATCTTTACACTCATGACACTGATACACGCACCAAACCTTTCTGAACAATATAACCAGCTAGGTTCTCTGTATGTCCTTCAGCGTGTACCGGCGTTTAATGGCTGCACAATACCAAAATCATTAAGAGTAGCCATATACAATCAACCGTCCTTGTACTCCGAATCTGTTGAATTTTCCAAAGTCTCTATGTTCATTTTATTACTCACACATGAAGATTCTGAAAGTACTGGCCCTGCCATCTGACCTTTGTGATGATAATGATGGGTCGTGTCTGCGTAGACACTACCCGGCTAAATAAATGACTTTCGATCTTTCAGTTTGTATCGAAGCTTCTAGATGGCGTTGTTTCGTATATTGTTATCGGAGAATTACATCACCACCCACCTTCCATAAATTATTGTTTGTTTACGCAAGTTAGGCATCTTGAAGTTCCGTTCCCGTTCAAGCAAGACTACATTATCTTCATCCTTGCAGTATTGTTTCATAACTCATAACTAGCAAGTTTATAATTGTGCTACTTGTGTAGAAACAATAGGTCTATTGCTATTTGATGTGTACGCCGTGTAAGAAACGATAATAAAAGTTTATTGTCGTTTCTTCGGTCATCGACGTATATATTTGACACTTGAACGAATGAAAATAGAGGTACCTGTTATACGTTGCCTACCTACGACGTAGTACTCTGATATCGGCTCAGGTCACAATGGTATTATCAGCCAATAGCTAAAAGCGCAATAACAAATGCAGTGATAAAATATACCTTGCGCCTTTTGTAGCCCAGCATCAGTAAAATTATAACGTTTACGCAGTTTCCTTATAGGGTTGGGCAGAGTTGTACATGCACATTTTGCCAGTTTTCATTTCCCATGAAATGGGGGCCAGCCCATTGCCATCAACCGGGCACAAATCGTTTCCAGGCTGCTACCGAGAAACTCCAGGAGAATCGAACCCAGGACCTCATGCTCAGCAGTAAAGACCACCAGAGCAACGAGGCAATTCTCTACTAAATATCTACCTGTGTATAGGGTATAGGGGGCGTCCATTAATTACGCGAGGCGTTTAGGAGTGAGGGGGTCGGAGTCGAATCTTACCTAATCTCACGAGGGGGAGATAGGGGGGGGTGGGTGTCTCAGCAAATATCACGAAATGTACAATGTAAAATTGCGAAAAAACTGGGTTAAATTAAGTAAAAGATGTTTATCAGCTCATATGGGTAAATGCTACAAAATAATATTTATCGTGGTTATGCGAACGCCACAAAGTAGTTCCTCGACTGTCAAACCGCCACCGGCCAGCCGAGCCAGCCAAACGCAACGCATAAATCCAAAGCAAATAAGCTCAGATTAATGTTTTTACACTCAAAATACGCATTTTGAAATATCTCACGTGAGATTATAGGGAGGATAGAGCCAAATCTCACGAAATCTTACCAGGAGGTAAGGGTCGAAAAATCGCCAAAATTGGCTCACATAATGGACGCCCCCTAATGCACAAGAGTATGGGGCATATACTCAAGCAATTGAAGTAAACAAAACAAGTAATTGAGAATCATAGTATTTATACAACTTTATTTTGATGAAGTTTCACATAGATAAAGGAGATGGAACCAGAAATACCAAATGTAGGTGGTGCCAGCAAAAAAGAATGATCAGGTTTGACTAGTTGGTACCTAATGGTAATTATGAGACAACATTGAGATTAAAAACATTACTTATTTAACAACTTGTTTCTATTAACAGCAATTATTATTTCGGTTATTATTAACATTTAGTAGTACATAGGTTATTGATTGAAATTACAACAATATTCCTGCATCTCCGTTTATCTTTAGAAAAGAAAGATACTTTCTAAGCGTACAATAATAACATTTATATACAGACTAAGCTCGCGACATCTACGCACCGCACTGTCCTTACACACACACATGCATGAGTCCTGTTCTCATATTATATTACACCACTATGTACACTTTAATCTGAAGTTCGCAGCCTCAAGATATATTATATTCTTTTATAAACGAAAAACAATTAAAATACTGATACTCCCAGTTTCTCAAATGCCACAAATGGCGAAGTTCATGCTGAACACAGACAACAGCGTATTTACAAAATAAATAACAACAAAACAACAACCCACGTCATCAAGTCTACTGCGGCTATGTCGCACGGAACGCGATCACAACACTAGTGATTGTTCGACGATAAATTTAGAACATTGTCCACTGGTTATGAAGTTATCGTTGTTTGGCTCGGCAGCGCTAGGCGGCGCGCTATCTGAAGCGGTTGGTGCGCGCGCGGCCGGCCGAGCGCAGACGCCGCGCCGCGCTCGGGTCCACGCGCGCCACGCGCACCACCGGCTGCAGCCAGTCGCCCAGCCCGTGCAATGCACGCTTCTTCTTCTTATTATCTTTATCATCAGTCTCTGAACGCAGTTTTCGCTCCTCTTTCTCCTCAACCTTTGCCTTTTCCGCCGACACCTTCACCTCTTGTAACGTTTTTTCTTTACTATCAGATATGTCTATTGGCTCACATGGCTCCTCTATTGAATCTTCTGTTAGAGTCTTGTCTTGCGAGTCACACTCTGATTTAGATTGGAGGTTAGAGATTTCTATAATAGTCCTATCTTCTTTTTCAGTCTCTGATAGATTAGTGTCCTCCTCGCTAATGGTGTCCTGCGTCGTGTCGTCGTCGGGCGGCTCTGCTGACGACCGGTCTAAACTGCTCCCCACTTTGTTTTCTGACTCAACACTGCTTGTTCTGGAGCCCTTTTTAGTTTGCTTCTTTTTATTCGGCCAGCCTGTTCGGTTCTTCTTTTTGAATTTGCCGCGCCTTCCTCTGGGTTTGTTTTCCGCCTCCTTGATCTCGTTTCTAATTAGGTCACAGTTCTCGCACTCTGACACTAGGCTGGACACGTCGGGCACGTTGGTGGACGTGGTGACGGTGGCATCGCCGTCCATTACTTCGTCGGACACGTCGTACTCCGCCGCGTCCTCAAAAACTTCTGAGAGAAACTGTTGTAGTCTTTCCGATGCCTCCTGAGTCTCAGATATGACAGGATCCAGTTTAACATTGCTGTGCGTGTCGCTGATGGTGTCCTCCGACGCCGTGGACTTGTTGTCGTAGTGCAGGCGGCGGCGCGGGCCCAGCCCCGTGGCGCCCAGCATGGCCAGTGTGGACGCGTGCTCGCGCGGAGACTTCCTAGGGTGGCCCTCGAGCGCCAGCAGGGCGACGGTCGTTCGCTTCCTGATCTTCTGTTTCTTCATTCCCCGCGTCCCGTACGACCGCGACGGTCCGGGCTTCTCTTCTCGTCTCACTAAGTCACTCAGTGGACAGCAATTTGGCTTCAAAGGCGGTAACTGACCGAATTCATACGGTAACTTTGGCGATTTTGTATATAGTGCTGTAACAAATAGAACAACATTGATTAAAATACGAATCAAATAATAAAGCAAATAAATCTACTGTTTCATAGCCACACTACTTACCAAAATACTGTGGTATATTTTTAGCAAGCACTTTGTCCTCATCTTGTCTTTTGAAGGTCTCGAACCAAGGTTCGCTGTGCGGCACAGATTCAAAGGCGAACTCCAACTGCTCCACAGCTGGGGTATACTTTAACTTCCCATCTTCCCACTTCATGCATTTCTCTATGGGTTCTTCTCTCAATGGACTGATTTCAGGATCTGGCGGTGCCGGTGGCTCTGCAGGCACAAGCTGTTCCACGACCTCGGGTGGTTCAGGCGGCGGTTCAATAGTCTGTGCTTTACAGGGCACTCTGCGCGCTCGCTTAGCGACGGCGGGAGCCCGTTTCTTCCGCTGACGCTTGTCCTCGGACCAGCTGTCCTCCTCGGACGACTCCTCCTTGAGCGCCAGCGGGCGCGCCAGACGGCGCCGCTCGCTGCAGGCCGGCAGCGGGCTGGCCTTGCGTCGCGCGCTCAGCTCTCTGTCGTCGTCGTCGGACGACGTAGAACTTGTGGAACTGGCGCGCTTTGGGAACATAAATTGTTCGGCTTCGTCGCTCAGCACCGACAGTTCCGACCGCCGCACCTTCCTGAACTTGACGACTAGAGGTTTAGTGCCGTTACACGCGGGCGGCGAGTCTTTCCTCTTGTTTGCGAACCCACCGCTCGACCTCAACTTGGTGCTGACGCCGACTACTTTGTAGTACTGTCGGTCTTCAGTCAGCGCGTCGCTGGCTCGCTTACTGCAGCGCGTGTTGTGTTTTCTATCGTCGTCGATGACGCCGTTGCGCCGTGGGCTCAGGTTGCCGTTGACGGTGGAGTCTGGCGACTGCGATCGCTTCGACCTTTTGTTCTTGGACTGTTCGACGTCGCCGTTGCACATGTTCCTGAGCGAGCGCCTCTCACCGTTGATCGGCGTGGCCTTGTCTAGGAAGCTGGTGACGTCAGTGCCGGCGCCGATGAGCGAGTCCAGCGCGATGAAGTTGGTGTGGTTGCGTACGAAGGCGAGGTGGTGCGGGGAGCGCCGGTGTAGTGCCGCGTCCACGTACTCAGTGTTGCACATCTCACAGTAACCTCCCTTTACCTCTTTGTCTTCCTTCTCTTTGATTCTTGGACGACTTTTTCTCGTCATTCTGTAACAAGATTTTTTTCACTATTAGAACACATTGAGTAAATTCAGTAATCTACTTTAACGCAACTCCAGCTTACTTCTGTATGGCAATATCTTTAATATTTTGATTAGGGGCAGTAATTTTTTCTGGTGTTTCCTTTTTCTTTTCTTTAGGCGGGTCCGGTTCTAATGATATCTCGGGCCATTCATCGAATTCCTTGTAAATAGGCCTGCACAACCTGGAATTGTAAAACGTGTATAATTTTTTTTTTGTTTTCAGTGAGTGAAAAGACATTTTCTTATAAAATTTATTCATACTTGTCCAAAAATTCAATCTTGATAAAATGTTTAGTGAAGAGCGTGACATGCGCTTTGCGCGACGCCGTGAAGAATGTATCATACAGTTTATCCAATAGACTTATAGCCTGAAAGATTAATAAATATTTTGTAAAGATATATAATAATAAAGCGCCATTAAGATAGAAATATTAGAAGGAAAAGGAAAATTGTTAATAGTTTTAGATAGAAAGTAGCATGCATAGAATAGATAATCAATTGCAACAAGCTCTATGAAGACCTACATAATCTAACTAGTATCTTTATTTTACACACTGTATGAATATCAAATATACAATTATCTGAAATTAATTCAATTTTACAAGGTATCAATTTAATGGATATGAAGCAGCAATAAAGAATTTAAAAGCTCCTAACGTTGAGTATTTACAGAAATACAAAGTATTTTGCTTTGAACTTAGGCTGATTGAGTTTAAATGCCACATGTTATCCATCAAACTCGCACCTTGGCTTATGCTAGTGAGTGCGGGTGTGTGGGGTATACCTTCTGCACAGTGAGCTGTATGTACTTGTTGTTAGGCGAGATGTGTGGCGGGTCCGGCCGCACGCGCTCCAGCATGGCATCGGCGCGCGCGCGCCCCTCACGCCGCGCCCATCGCGCGCCCCCACTCGCCCACGTGCCTCCTGCTCCCGCAGGACGGTCGCGCACCACGTGCGTCACGCGGGCAGTCAGGAACACTTCTTGTTGCTGGAAGCAAACAACTCTATTTATCAACAAGCTGTTGAGTGCACATGGAACTACTTGTTCGACTCTGATTACTGCTATAGTTATCACAAGCTGCCAAACCGAACATAGCATAAAGACTGTTGCAAGAAAGTAGTAACGGCATAGCGCTTTGCTCAGTTGTCAAATGGATTTATGCTGAAATTACAGTAAACCGTATATATTTCCCCGTACTCGTGGGAAAACAAGGCCAATTAGGTATTGCATATTTAATAAATCATTGATAATGTGTGTGTGATAATGTGTCTAATAATTCCTACCGAAACTGCGTATGCAAGTCGACGGTCGCTAATTGGAAGTACGCCATATAACATGAAACCTGGGATTGTGTTACAACAGACGACTATAAGTCTTACCTTACTTTTGAGAAACGGAAAAGGTGACATATGTAGTAAAATAACATCAATTTAGATTGGTTTAGATGGATGGATTCCCTCCATATTTAGAAAGAACCAAGGTAGCTCGAGAAATTAAAATATTGTTACGTTTTTTTTCTTTCAAAATATGATTCACAACTATAACAAATGTATTTATTGACTTATTTAACAAAGAAAGGAACAGAAAAATATGTACAGGTGATGCTTATTTCTAAAGAAATCTCTTCCAGCATACCTGCAATAGGAGAGTAGATAAAACGAGATGTAGACAATGTATGTAAGGGTAAAATAGAAATATTAGCAGAACTATAATAATATTATTTGTGATAATAAAAACTGTAAGAAAATTAAAGTAGCGGGCGGGGAGGGGCAAAGGTAGCCCCTCCCCTTCTGAAAACGATATCCAGGAATGGACTAACAACATAAAGCCACAGCCTATTCGGTAAACTATATGAAGATCAAAAATAATTTTATTTGAGGTAAATTATTAAATAACTTTAGATGTATTATTACTTTTTGCCATATTTATCCCTCAACAATATACATTAGTACAGGAGGTAAATTAATTTTGGATGTACAGACGCCAGCACATCAAGCTATGGCAATCTGTCAAATTTATTTGATAGATTTTCAACTTCATTACAAAGTATTAAGGTTCATGTTCAATTGGAAAAATTTGACAGTATCCTTTACAATGCAAGATCACCTCATACTGGAAATGTAAAGCTTGATGTGTAGCCGTGTGTACAATCACACTTATTTATCATGAACTCTTCAGTTGGGGACCACAACATAGTCATCAGTCTTTTTTGTTGTTATTATTGTAATTAATATAATGTAAGTTTTAACCCAAGTATTTATTTATTTAAAAAAAAAAGTTGCCCCACACTACGAATTTCTCCTGTATTGTGGGCGCGTTCACAAACTTTTAAACTCACATACACAAATAGCCAGACCCGGAACAACTACTTGTAGGTCATACCAATATTTGTTCCATGCGGGAATCGAACCCGCGACACGCAGCGCAGCAGTCAATCGCTTAACCGCTGCGCCAACCGTGCCGTCAAATCCAATTTTGGTGCCTATTACCAACTGTTTTTGAAAAGCTTTATCTGAAGAAAACAAATTGTATGTACAATTTTCCGGTTTCAGGCGTAATTACTAACTGTTGTTCCAAACACATTAATTATTTATTATGTTTTGCTACAGCAACAGGTTGACTGTCTGAGATTCAGCAAAATTGGAAATACTTAGATATTAAGTCACTGTCAGTCTACTTGTTACATAGTTTTGGTTTTATAATAAGGTATGGGACAAATAAGAAACAGCGAAAAGTAGCCAAGTTTCTTTTAATTACCCAAGCAAACCAAGAACTTTATCAAACATACTCCTTTATTTATAAACGTTGCTTAAAGTTAAGTAATGATTAGCGACTGTTTAACCATATATTTTGACGTTTAAACATCCGTTAGATCAACGTTTATAAATAAACCCCATGTCAGTTTTAAGGAATAAGTCCTCATAATGAGTCTGAGCAAGTCTATTTGTATTAATTTTTTGTAAAAGTTTTAATTCATTATCTATGTTTAAAAACTAACATCCTACAATCTATAAAAATGGTTATATTTGAATGGTACCTATACTTTGCTAATGAATTTATAATGTAGATAACATACTGAAAACAGATATCTTTAAATGTGGTGTTGTGATAGTTTTGTTGTTTGCATAAATAATAATTCTCTGATATTATTTTATACAAATTAATACAATTTATGTATTACAAAACCATTTCTGTCATCAATAATACATTGGCAAATGTTTTCGAATGATGTCTGTGCAACAAGTTGCCTTTAATTTTTAGCTGTTTAGGAGCATTTTTAGCTGCATTCCACATAATGTGTAGTATTGCTAACCTTGCAATTTTTTTTTGCTTAATTATTCATTCATTCATGTTTTTATTGTTCTATTCATTCTCAACACAAACTGTGTCACAAAGGTTGTCTGTCAAAATAGATCTGTCAGTCTAATTAAACATACCATAACATTTCATCATGCATAAAGGCCACTCAACTGCAGTTTAAACTGTTGACATTATTAAGTACATAATAACTTATTTGCATGTCAAAAAAAAGTACTGATAAAGTGAGCTATCATGAAAAAATATAATTAGGTTTAATTAGTTAAATGTTGCCAGCATAAAATTAAATTATAGTTAAGAAAATGCATGAATAATGTGGCAACTCATAGAGGAATTTAGTGTCAGCAAATGTTATTGTTTAGGTAATGTAGTGTGCAGTGACATTATGTGAAAGTCAGCATTGCACCAGGCTGACCTAATACGTGTAATGTATGTGTCGCAACTGTTACCTACTCGAACTGAGTCGCGGCATTTGGTCAGAGGGCATTCTCGGAATATGTTATTGAGCGATGCATGCGACGGCACAATGTAACGGGGCGGGCACAGCGCCGCGAGTATCGACGCGCCGGAACACACATCGGCGAGTTTTCCTTGAAATACGGCCGACACAACGAGACGACGCCGGCGGGCCGCGCCATCGCGCCCTCCACGACTCGCGCCAACCGTCCCGCGCAAAAAAATAACACACTTCACTACCACACACAAATCTCACCCTTAAGACTTTCTACTTAAAGCTCACAACCCCTTGATTACACTAAAGCAATATCAACTGTCAAAAATTAAGCGGACACACGCGTAACCCGAAGGAAACTACATTTCAAACGGCTTTTAAAATGGATGTAGTGCAACGCAGCGCGAGAGAGCGCGCCGCGCGGCCTCGGCCCGCTGCATTTCGCGGTGCGGCGGCGGCGGCTCTAACACGACCGTACAAAAGATGACCTAAAATTGAATGCAAGCTATGCGACCCACTAGCCACTCCAACTGTTTTTAAACTGTTTTCTAAACAATTCTGACACGATCGTTGTGTCGGTACGCACATGTGGGTATTATACACTGTATATACTTACATAAAAGCCGTCCGCGAGGGCGCCGCGCTCCGCTTATCACAAAAATAAGTAACTATATACTAGTCACTCAGACGACCACTATGTTCGTCACTCTTAAATTTACCTTCTGTCAGTAAATGCATTCAAATTGTCTGTAGCACACATTGAATTATGTGATTGTGGATTATTTACGCAACGTCTGATACACTTTCTAAACGTATCTAAACACAATTGATAAATAAAATGGAAAAGTAACAACAAACACAAATCTGTCATACAAGATGGAGATATTTCACGTTAGTTCATGTTTCTGACACTGGAAGCGCTGTTGTCAGGTGGAAGGGGACACGCTTCTCATTGGTCCGTTCAAATTGCGTTCCAATTCACATAGAAATCTTTCGTTTCGACAATGTTTAAATATGTAAGTTTATAATAAATAAATCGTAAGAAAATTAAAGAAACAAAATACATGACGAATTTCGTACGAACTAATTTAGAGGAACGTCTGATAATATTCCATTCTTATACCGATAAATAAACTATGTGAGTTGGAGAGCATTCAAATTAAGAAACAGAACGTAAATAACATGACCAAATGCAGTTAGCCTGAATAAAAGCCATACAAATAAAAAAATACTGTTATCCCCGTTTTGGTCACACTACATTTATATACATAACCAAAAAATATGTGGCAACGTATATAGGTCTAAAGTAATGCTAGTTCGAGGAATTTTGGCGGTAAAAGCTTTGTGTACTTACCAAACCCATGTCTTGAATCCTGCGAGATATGGATCTAGCCAAACCATGGTCTTGAATATCCAAGTAAAAACAGAAATTCCTCCTCACTGCAACACACCAACAGTATTACGATAAAAGTAAAACCTAATAATTTTAAGTGATGTTTCGGCAAAATAGGTCACATTGAAAATATGACGCACGCACCTCTATTATATTTTTCGTCTAAATTCAAAGTTGATACCATTTTTGTTATCAAGGGTATGAAAAATCCACTAACTTTAACGATACATAATCAATGCACATTTATCTATAGATGCATTGCTTTTGTATTTATAATGAAATAATTATGTAAGTTTACGATTCGACGAAGAAAATTAGGCAAAATACATTTCGTAAAATACGTTTCGAACGTCGAAATGTCATTGACAGCTGTGACGAATAGACAAAAGACTTTCTGAAGATCTATGGTAAAAATCGATACTGCAATCGATACCACGAATGTGAATGTAGCAAAAATATTATGTACAGACACTCAGTGTAAATAATTTGTAACTCGTCTAATTATGAGAAAATAATGTTCTTTTTTTTATTTTAATTAAAATTTCAATCACAACTTAATAGTTCAGATAACTTTTCTAAACCAACTAGAAAAACATTCCAAATTATGGACGACACCCATGTTCCGAAACAAATAAACTCATCGAGTCAACAAATGTTAAATCAACTCCATTCGTTTCCATAGCCGCCGACCGGGACGCGTATATGTAGGCATTGGCAGTATATGACCGTCTATATGGTATTTTATTGATTGCTCACGTGTTAGTATGTAGCCGTGGACGTTCATGTTACTCACATAGTTATCTAGGTACAGTAGGTACGGATGCTCGGCCCGTTTATTTTGCACTGTTAAAGCTATGTAGGTCGCCCGGATGTTTACCTGGAATCGAGCCTACGTTTCCCGGGACGAATTTACTCATCGTACACGTAAAAGAATTCCGCTGAGTTGAGTTTTGTAAAATTTTATATACAGTCTTACCAATGCATTTTCACAAGCTTTATTGAATGACATCCTAACTTCACAAAATGACCAATGCATTATGTGGTAGAGTTGCACAGGACCTAATTGCGTAACACACTTTCAAGCACAATCTGAATCATTTTGAAGGATAATGCTTGTCCATTGTTTCATATATTCTAAAAAAATATCTGCTCAACGTATCGCCGAGAAGGTGGTTGATGTGTCAAAATTCTACTGCTATTAACAATAAAACCCATTGCTACCAATAACCGTTGATAGTATGTTACACAATAGGATTTACGACAACGGAAGTGAAAGTACAATTTTTTATTTTATTTAGATATTTCTAAGTCTTAAAAATAGTTGACTCTGTTTGCTGTGGCGATGGCGGCAGCATCTGATACTAATTTGAACGTTCCGGAGGAACTATCTACCCACCCAGCAATGGCTTGAAGTAATACCTACAACATACTTGAAAAACTATTTAAATTACAGCGAGATCTTAGAGATCTCATTATAGAGTATACTTAGTAATATATAGGATCTCATCAACTCAGCGGGAGAGCGACAAATCACAAACGGTTTCGGAGAATTATTAAATAAGGTGCGAAACTGTTCTGTTTGTACTACTTATGCTGTAGCATTATGGGCCTTAAGTTTTAATTCAGTAGAGGATAGAGGATCGTCAGTGTCTCGAGATAGAGGTTTCTAGATACAAGTCATGCCATCTAGCAGCATGGTGATGCAACACTAAGGATCACATTTTTTATATAACTTTTAGATCTCGCAATAGATGGCGCGTTTATAGAATTTGCTCGTTAATGGAGAGAGAAGTTTTAAAACAAAATTCTTGTATCAAAGTACCTGATACATTAATTCCTACATTTCCTACCAAAGTAAGCTACAGCTCGAAAAATTGTAAAGCGCTATTAACATCACTATTAATGGTATAAATAATAGTCCCTAGTAATTTCTCGCTTTGTTAGTGAAACCAATGAGCGTGCTCATTGGTTTTATTTATTCAACAGAACACATCCCGTGCTATCGGGCAGTGAACCCGATCAGACACGATTTGTCCGTTCAGTATGTGCAATAATACGCGCTAAAGTACCGGCAGAGTGAATCCTAGCCACAGAGTACATTTTTACCACGCATCCACACACAGTACACAACACAACACATCATCAGAGAGTATGTGCAGCGACATGCATCCGACAAAATGATAGCTATAAAAAAAAATGCTTGTATAGGCTGATCTCGCATTTGATAGGGTTTCCGTACAGTGAGACATCAGCGTAAATTGATAAAAAAACATTTTTTTTGAGGGTGGGTAATCGTCAAATAACTTCTCCCGCTCTGTGTGGAGCAGGAGGACGTGAAGGCTTTTACTGACTAAAACCCACCCGTGTTCCCTCAGTAGCCTGTGTGCCAGGGGCCACGGTATCTCTTTCGAAAAACCCGCAGCCCTTAGGCAGTTACTTGGCTATTTAGTAATAGCGCAAGCGGTATAGATCTACTATCCGTCTGCAGTTCACAATGTTTCGATACTATGTAATCTCCCGAGATATATTATAAACTGACGATGTTCATAATGGTACGGTGACAAATACATCTTTTTCAGCATAAATATTTATAGTGATGTACCGACTAGTCGGCCATATTTGTAGTCGGCGACTATCCGGCTAAAACCACCGACTAGTCGGCCCTTTTTTTTATTTAAAAGACGGTGATTGAAATGGAATTGACATCTTTACTGCTATCTTTTATTATAGAATAAGTTTTACAGTTTACTTTCAGTGCAATCAGGAAATTAGGATATTAAGGAATAGGAACCCTCCGTTTGGTCCATTAATTAATTGGACTTAGATCCAGAAATTAAATACCGATAAAACTTTATGGCAAACAATTGGGAATCAAATCAAATCAGAATATTTTCAAATCAAAATATTTTATTTCACATAAACCTGCAAGGGCACTAGAAGCTAGGTGCACGGTTCCAATTTGTCGCTTCCCATGGAGAAGAGCCGGCAAGAAACTCCACGGTTACTCTTTAAAAAATAATTAGCTTTTACAATGTTTTCAAATTACAGTGATAATAGGTATGGGAGGATAGTGCAGGCCTGTCAATAAGTATCAGGTACTTAGAGGAATGAAAATAAAGAATAGAAAATCGTCTACAAATCTAGTCTGTAAGGCCTACAAAATTGTCTCATTCACAAAATGTAAAAGAATCTACATAAATAAAATGAACCTATTGGAAAGCAAGTGACATGATTTCCATGAAAATCACGAATAAAAAGTCGAAATTAGAATTTATGTATAATGCCAAATAATCTATAGGTTGTTTGCTTGAACGCGCTAATCTCAAGAACTACTGATCCGATTTTCAGTGAAATTCTTTCAATGTTAGATAGCCCATTTATCGAGGAAGGCTATAAGCTATATATTATCAAGCTAAGACAAAAAGGAGCGGAGCTCCAATGAAGAATGTTTCAAAATCGGGGGTTTTTCTCTTTTGAGAGCTTCCGCTGCGCGCTGCGTAAACGGTTATAGTTTCGCAAAAATCATGTATGACAGAATTGTTCCCCTTTTAAAGGTCTAAAAAAGTCCGCAACAGCATAATAATATGTCTATCTTTTAAGGTTGGCTCACTATGCCATTTTTTATGCTAACCAAATTTGTTCTAAAATAATGCATTATTTGCGAAGATGATTTTATAAACATGATATATTAATCCTTATCCAAATAAATACGTTATTTCATCACAAGTATTTAATTTAAAACAAAATTGCCCTTTACATCATTTGATTTCAATGAATATCTTAGGAGATATCGCAGTTTAAAAATAACATGCAAAATAATGTGATATTATAAAGCTGAAGAGTTTGTTTGTTTGTTTGGTTGAACGCGCTAATCTCAGGAACTACTGGTTCGAATTGGAATATTCTTAGCTAGTGACGAGAATATGTCAGACATTGTAAAAATAAAAAGAATAAAAATTAACGTTGTAATTTGGGAGCAGTTAATAGACTTTCACATAGTTATGCTGTTAATGAAGTAGGTACCAGGGAAGCCAAGCCATGTGCAGAAGGAAATAATGCCAAACTTCCGTCTTCAACGTAGTCTTTTATCTTATAATAAGTATTTGGCAACTTGTTATAGAAGCGGGTACTGTTTATTGGAAATGACTTGCTAGTTTTAGTTAATCTTAATGTTCGAATCCCAATTTCATCTTTACTTCATGTACCTATTTAGATCATGGAAATCGCATTTTTTTTTAAAAAAGCTTAGTTTTTGCGAACATACAATATATTTTCTAGGATATACAGAGAAGGCAGAGTTAGTATGTCAATTTCATTGGATTTGTTTCTAGATACTAGCGAGGCCCCATATTATAGATTGCACGGATTGCCCTCTTTTGTAAAATGAAAACAGAATCTACGTCAGCTGCCGATCCCCACAGCAGCACGCCATAAGACATATTACTGTGAAAATGAGCAAAGTATACTAACCTAGTACCCCAATAAGTAGGTTTGCCATTGTCATATATATTGAACATAGACGATGTCACCCGAACTCAACCGAAATCAATGATCGGCTTGGCCGACTAGTCGACTAGTCGGCTAGTCGTGATTCGTAGTTAGAAGTAGTGAATGTCATGTTGTATTGAATAAGGAGATACTAGAATTCGTCGAACAGATGGTTTTCCTGGGGATCACGCTTGACTCAAAGCTACAGTGGGGTCCTCATTTAACATCACTTGCAGGGCGGCTAAGTTCTGCCGCTTACGCTGTTTGGAAGTTCCGCCAATTAACAGACGTGGATACCGCGAGACTGGTCTATTTTAGTTACTTCCATAGCATCATGTCTTACGGTATCTTGCTATGGGGACAGGCTGCGGATATTGAGTCGATCTTTATTCTGCAAAAGAGGGCCGTCAGAGCCATCTATAACCTCCGCAGACGCGAATCTCTAAGGGAACTGTTCAAAACAATTAATCATGACGGTACCTTGTCAATATATCTATGAAAACATTATGTATGTTCGGAAAAATCTACAACTTTTTAGTAAGATAAGTGATAGGCACAATTTTAACACTTATAGAAATAGGAACAAATTCACCCACACCCACTTTACAGATTGTCTAAAGTACACACTTCTTTTCTGGGGTACTGTGTAAAATGTTAAAATAAAATACCAGTCGATATTCTTGAACTAAATGAAAAGAAATTTAAATCATGCATTAAACGCACACTATGTAGACAAGCATATTATAAGTTAGATGATTATATCGTCGATAAAAATGCTTGGCTTAATGCTGGTCCTGCTCCACAGCCACTTGGGCATACTAGTTAAAATTTTAATATTTGAAAGAGAAGATTCCCTTTTTTATTTTTTCTGACATTACGAACATTTTTGTTCATAATATTGTAATTTTTGTGACATTACGAATGTTTTATTTTTGCTGAACCAAGTGTTAGTTACTATATACGTCAATATATATTAAATGTTTTTTCTTTATTTTAAGAAATCAAATTTTATTAATATTTCAAATAGATTGCAAACTATAGTTTTGTATAATTTAGAAACATTTTGTAATGTAATTTTGTATGTAATGTAATTTATGTTGTGTAATGTATTGTGTTGTTATGATGTACGTTGACTTGAAAAAGCATGGCAGTTGAGAGTATGTCATGCTCATATAAATGTCTCACTGATGGTAGCGCGTGTGTTGGATCATTCGGTTCCCTACAAAATGGTTGAGCTGGATGGTGCTGATCCACGCGTCGAGACTGGTCATCTCCTAACTTCCAGGGCTTAATTTATCTTGTATTTAGAATTGCATATAATATTTTTTTTTACATAGTTCTCACATACAGAAGCAACAAAATGTTCCCAAGATTTTGTAATATTTCAACTTGATTTTAAAAGAGTGTCCGTGGAGTTGCTTGCCCGTTCTTCTCCATAGAGATCTACGTTTTGGAATGGGCAACTAGCTTCAACTTTCCAACTGATCGACTTTTTGACAATTCAAAAGTGCCTGTAAATGGTTTAATTGAAATAAATGCTTTGAGTTTGAGTTTTGAGTTTGGCCAAAGTCATAGTCGGCCCATCTCTAATTTTTATGCATTCAAACTTTTACTCAAATACAAACGTGGTAATAAAGCAATACATAGCAAACTATATAAATAATTATCTTGAGATAATTATTTATATAGATCTGACAAAATTGTAATTTCGAAGCTTGGAGAGACCGCACTTAGAAACTAGGCAAATCCCCAAACATAATATTTAATTCCGTTCCATGAAAAAAAAACAGGACTTTTTGATAATTGTCAAATGAGATACTTTTGAAACGTCACTGAGTATACTATATATACTATAGGTACACAGTGGCGGATTTACACATTTGCCGCCAGGAGGCTAAAAAATGTTTGCAGCCTCTACTAACTCTTTTGAATTGTAATATTGAAACGCTATTGGAATATTTGAAGAATTCATATTCACAATTAGTGTACACCTACCTACTTTACACAGTGTTTAGTAATTTTTCATATACAGAAATCGGAAAAAAATCGTACACGGCCCTTTAAATCAAGCAACGTTAAACAAATCTTCGTCTGTCAAATTTTTGTGAGGTATACAGTGTATAGTTTTAGATGGTTTTTGTGTGTACTTATAAAGACTTTCGCTACTGATTTTTTGTTTTATGCAGAACTAGCTTTTGGCTGCGGCTTCGCCCCCGTGGACGTCGGAAATTATCCCACGGGAACGTACAATCGGGATAAAAAGTATCCTATGTGTGAATCAATCATTCCGCAATACCTACATTGTTCCCACATATCTCTATTGGTTTACGCGGCGGACGCCAGTAAAGATTCCAGCCGGTATGATTTTAACTGATATATTCAACAATTATCGTCTTTTTTCAACCAATTTACTTAAAACCTTAACAAATTATGTACTAAAACCTTCCTCGGGATCCACTCTATCCATTGGCGAAAACAGCATGAAAATCGGTGAAGAAGTTTTTGAGTTTATCGCAAACAGACAGACAGACGCGGCGGAGGACTTTGTTTTATAATATTTATGTAGTGATATAGTTCCTAGACATAGGTACATACTTTAAATAAGAGGTACTTAAATAAAACATTTTCGCAGAAAAAGCTATTATTTTTATTCCAGAATCATCTATTTATTTTGGTGGTGCAAGGGCTATTGTGCTTTATGTTATATCGAAGTTGCTATGTACTCCGTTCTTAAAAAAATAAAATAAAAAAATAACAAATAATATTTTACTCTTTTAGACAACTTATACCCTTTTGACCGCCAGAGCGTAAACGCATCCGGCGTCCCTCGCACGCCAAGCGACAAATTCGTTGCTAGTCTCTTTTGTGGGTATTTCCTACAAAAAAGAATAGGGATTCAAAATTTTTATCGATAACCAATTAATCATTCATCAATAAAAATAATATAGCTCGTAGAATTACACCCTCCATAGCACAACACGAGAATCCTAATGAAATTTATGGAGCCCTTTTTGATGTTGTGCAAAAAGAGTACCAATCTGCTTTCAAGACCAAAACCATTAACATTAATGGCACCTCTGTTGGCTTTAACCAATGGGCTACTCCAGGTATTTACAAAAGTAGATCGAGACTATACGAGTTATATGGTTTGATTTGATTTTGATTGCGTTTCGTCCCCTATTTTTTAAACATAATATTACTCGTAACATCATTATTTTCTTTAATTTGACCCTAAAATGTTGTTTTTTTGTCGGCATTAGCCAACGGTAGCGTGTTGGGCACGTTTTCATTTGTCGGCTATAGGTACCTACCCGACGGAGGCGGCCAAAAGTATACACAAAAGTATAAGGCTGATTTTATGCATAAAATTATTACTTCAAAGTAGGTAATAAATAGTAGATAGAACAATACTGTATTGAATGTTAAAAAATCTTGTAAAATCACTAAATGTGCAGTTATGCCTTTGTCCTACCGAAGATGCGATATATATCGAGGCCGGCTGATGACATACTTGACACTAATTGGCACTGTTGCGCAACTCGATATTTTTTTTGCGCAAATCGGCAGCGGCGTTTTGGGACACATCTAATTTCGTGCAGATATCCGTGAGACTGGCCTTTTTTTTTTTTGTTTTTTTTTTCTGGGTTGGAAATCATCAAATAACTTCTCCCGCTCTGGGTGGAGCGGGAGGGCGTGTCAGACTTTTATTGACTAAAATCCACCCGTGTTCCCTCAGTTGCCTGTGTGCCAGGGGCGGCGGTATCTCTTTCGAACAACCCGCACCCCCGGCAGAGACTGGCCTTCTGAAAGATTTTTTTCTTTATAAAGCTCGTGACATCGACGTGGTCGAAGGTGATGGGAGGAACCTTGTGTAGCTTCTTCGCCACAAACGTCGGCACGTCGTCGTCAGGGTCGGTCTCCTTGAACAGGGTGATCATATCTTGCAGGCTGCTCTTAGTTCCGTCACGCCGTCGTGACACCATGTGGTCGCGCTTGTTCAGCACACCGAACAACAACAGCTTGGCAGCAGCTATGTCCGCCTCGCTGAAGTTAGTTGCGCAGATCTGGACAACGTACACTTTGTCCATGACATCCAACGTCAGCTGCAGGAATGCCAGCAGTTTATTCACCGCAAGTTTATTAGGTGCTCATGGTGAGTAAATTACGAGCGTCAGCTTGCGCCGCGCTAATCGATCGATACCTATAAATAAGGTGCAAACGCGCGTTTCGCTTGTGTGCCGCGTTCCGATGCGGAAGGCGGCATCGGAACGCGGCACAAGCGAGGCTCAAAATCAATACTGGTATTCAGCTGCATTCGGTTAGACCGTAAGCCGTCCCTAACATAGTTGGGAAAAGGCTAGGCAGATGATGATGATAACCTACATGAGTAAAAATACTTTATTTCACGACTAGCTTCTGCTCGCGACAAATTTCTTGTTCCCCCGACCCACCCCGTCGCGTCGTTTCGAATCGCCTGCCCGTGAGAGTACTTCGTATTCGTGACTCTTTGCTCGGCTCCTTAGGGTCTTAGTGTAATGTTATATAGCCTATAGCCTTCCTCGATAAATAGGCTATCCAACACTAAAAGAATATTCCACTTCGAACCAGGAGTTCCTGAGATTAGCGCGTTCAACCAAACAAACAAACTCTTCAGCTTTATAATATTAGTATACTAGCTTCGGCCCGCGATTTCAATCGCGTCAAATTTTTTGCTCCCCGACACCCGTCGCTCGCCTCGCCTGCCCGTGCGAATAGAATAGAATAGAATAATTATTTATTTGCATAGAAAGTAGGTACAGAAAAAATGCAGATGGTTTTATAATTAAGAGATCCTTATACCTTCTACCTTAAATTAGGCATGCAAACATTTAGCACAAGTGCTTAATATTAATAGTCTTTTATTACATTATAATGTCAATATGAAAATTCTTATAAAATGGTCAATAAAATAAAATATAGAATTAAATATGCGAGTACTTCGTATTCGTGACTTTTTCTCTATGCTCGGCTCCTAAGGGTCTTTGCGTGATGTTATGAGATTAGCGCGTTCAAGCAAACAAACAAAAAAATTATTCAGCTTATAGATATAGATAAGTATGGACTAGTATAGATTAAAAAATCAGTCGTAATGAGTTTTATGCAATGATATTTTATTATTTTATGTTTAAAGTTACAAAAACATCACAGCAAAACATTTCCCAAAGGGATTGGGCAGAAGTGGGTGTGTATCCACTTTTCCAAATGCATTATTATTGTCCTAAGATTTAGTCTCATTAAAAAATGGCTGTAACAATCCATCGGAATATTTAGCAATGTTTTTTTTTTTTTTGGGTTTTGGCTTTGCACGGTTTTTGCATTTAGCCAGTGTCAAGTAATTTTTCTTTTTCATCAAGTAAATGGCCCGATATCGGGCACGAAGTTACAAAACAGTCATAGTCGTCTTTAGTCAGTCAAGTCAAAGTTATTGTAAAGCGGTAGTAACTTTACAACAACCTATTAGGAGTTTTTGGGGGGAACACGAAAAGTCCACGTTAGCCACTTATTTTCACCTTCACTACATTTGTGCACTCACACGTAATTAAATTGCATAATTCACTACCAAAATTATACAATTTTATTCGCTATTTCAATAAATTTCATGAAAATAAAAAGTTGTACGACATGTTCCAACGCGATCCCGCCAAAAAAATCATTTAGCAATGATAATGTTGTTTGTGTAAACGCAACCATGAGGTTTTTTTACAACCTGTCATAAAATCCCATTATTAATATTATACAGGGTGTTTGGCAGAACGTTGAACATACGAAATTAAATGGTGGATAGGTGGGGTCATCTGCTACTTACTTAGCCCTAATTTATGTGGCCCTGGCCCCCTGGATATTAAAAAAAAATGTTTTTTGCTTTCTTCTAGTTTCACTACTTTCTTAGCTTGAAAGTGTAATTTTTAGGCAGATTCTTATAAAATGATTGCTTTATTCAGATGTAAGCTAGAAAAAAGGTAATGGGTCCTCAAACTTACAGAAAGATGTAAAAAATACTTAAATATTATTTTCAACTTGCATTAAAAAAAATATTGCCTGTTTTACCCATTTTTACTACCTTATTTACGCACACCTTATTTACATTTTTACTAACTAGAAGAAAGCAAAAAAACTTTTTTTAATATTCAGGGGTCCAGGGCCAAATAAATTAGGTCTGAGTAAGTAGCAGATGACCCCACCTATCCACAATTTTCTTATGTTCAACGTTCTGCCAAACACCCTGTATACTCTTTACAAAACAGACTGTATGTCTGTCAATGTCAAGCACACGTGGGAAGTCTCAAGAAGCATACAGACAAAAGTGGAGGCAACACTCTAAACACCTGAGTGATGACGACTGTCAGGGGTGCGGGTTGTTCAGGGTTGCGGGTTGTTCTGACAGAGGGGCGGGTTGTTCGGAAGAGATACCGTGGCCCCTAGCACACAGGCAACTGAGAGAACACAGGTGGGTTTTAGTCAGTAAAAGTCTGACACGTCCTCCCGCTCCGGCCAGAGCGGGAGAAGTTATTTGAAGATTTCGGATCCTCAAAAAAAACAAGCTTCTTGAGCCTAACCAAGTAGCTTAAAGATAAAAGTGGAGGCCACACTCCAAATAAAAAGTAAAGACGACCTGTGGGCGAGCGCTCTATTTCTAAATACATACTTATGAGGGAGAAAACAGACATCAATGTCTCGTTATTGTGTATGTATTTGTATTTAGAAAGAGAGCGTTAGCCGACTTTTTATTTGGAGTGTGGCCTCCACTTTTATCTTTAAGCTACTTGGTTAGGCTCAAGAAGCTTGTTAGAAAGTTGTCTTTTCTAGGCTACATTCAAGTTGTTCTAAAATACTCTGTACAAATAGATAAGGCGGCGCAACCGGCGCAACATAGAATGACATGACATTCGCTCATCGCTGTCGTGTAGGTATACCTTTTTTTTGGGTTTTCGCTTCGCACCGTTTATACCACAAATCGGATTCGAGTGACAATTGACAAGCTTTCATTTTGAGCGGATCGTCCATGCACTCTGTGGGATCGTCACATTATGGTAGCTAGGCGGTACATTGACTTTTCGCTCGATAGTTACATTCACGATGAATCGTTTAAACCCGGCGCAATCATAGAAGTGTTTTCATTTATTTTATTTGAAATAGATTATTCGTTGCTAGATATAGTGAACTATACGATTATTTATTACCGATTAAAGATTTCATTTTTTAAATCTGTTTTTGAACACCATGAAATAGTAACCGCCATGTTATTACGTCATACCGCTGTTTTAACTAATCAACTGAACAACTTTCTACTTTTATTATTTTCGTAACCAACGTAATTTTTATTGAAATAATATCTTACATTCAGGAACAGCAAACCAACGATAAGTAGAATAATAACCCATTTTCTATGTTATTAACAATAATCATAAAAAATATCAACGCATTTTGTTTATGCAGCAAACTGACGTCATACCCACAGAGCAATATGGCGTCCACTACGTCCAGCGTTTTCGTCAAATTACGCGCGAAATATGAAAATGCATTTCTTTTTTTTGTGGTTTATTAGCATTTTATAGAATCTAAATAAGACACTTTTCAATAACGGGTGTAATACCCTATTGGCTGCTAGCTGCTTGTCTGAAACTAAACAATATGAGGGACAGTTATGAGAATCATGCCTTGCTCATTAAAATTACCAAAACTGGTGAATTTTAACTTGTGATCTGCATTTTCAGTTTTTTTATATCTTATTATTTATTTCTATTTTCGAATATTTCAAACACTACCTAGATAAAATTAGTTACAAATAAAACCAACTTAGGATCAACATTAATCACAGTAGTCTTAGCATGTCTTCGGAAATTATTAGATATACGAGTATACCTTAGCTCTTTCAATTAAGACCGCCTTGTCGGGCGGCTGGTACAAGTGGGGCCGGATTTGGCGGAGAGCCAGTTTGGTTTCCGCAGGGGACACTTCACGGTGGCCGCAATCATGCGCGTGCGAGCCCTCACGACGGGGATGCTGTGGCCCGGGGTGGGGTCGTCTTCAACACCCTGCCCTGGAGTTGCATCAGGGAGACACTTCGGTATCACCGGTTGCCGACCTACCTCTGTCGTGTGGTCGAGGCTTACTTGACGGACAGGGCCGTCATCTACCCCGGTCACCAAGGAGAGTGGAGCCGGCGAGAGATGTCGTGCGGTGTCCCACAGGGATCGGTCCTGGGGCCGCATCTGTGGGACATCGGGTACGACTGGGTGCTGCGCGCTGACCTCCCTAGCGGCGTCAGCGTAGTTTGCTACGCTGACTACACGCTGGTCCTGGCGCAAGGGAAGTCGTACCAGGCGGCGGCCGACTTAGCGACACACGGGGTTGCGACAATCGCGGCACAGCGGACAGAGCTGCGGCGGGATCTCATGGCGACGTGGAGAGTGCGATTGTCGCAACCCAGTGCTGGGCACACCACGATTGCGGCGGTAAGTCCCCTCTTTGAGGAGTGGCTTGAGAGGCGGCATGGCGTCCTCACCTTCCGCCTGACACACGTCCTCACCGGACACGGTTGTTTCGGGAGGTTCCTGTTTCGCACAAGGCGGGAGGAAACGCCCGGGTGTTTCCATTGCGAAGATCGCCCTGAGGACACGGTGGAAGTCTGCCCGGCTTGGGCGGAGCCCCACCGTGTCCTCGTGGAGGCGATCGGCGGCGGCGATCTCGCGCGTCCGGCCCTGGTCCAGGCCATGGTACGAAGCGAGAGGGCATGGTTAGCCGTCACTTCCTTCAGCGAAACAGTGATGCTCGGAAAGAGGGAGGCGGCGTACGTGAGGGAGAGGCAGTACATGCGCCCTCATGGCCGCAGCCTTCGCAGGAGACGTCCTGGGCGTCGGAAATCCCAGGCTGATTCCCGGCCACCGTAGGCGCGGGCTTGCGGACGGCGAGTAATGGGTAGCTCGCTGTCCGGTAAGGACCATGCCCGGGTCGACAGCGCGTTGTGTTCCACGCGCGCCTCAAAGACATGTTAGCACCAACTGGTGGGGCCCGCAACGGCCGATGCCTGCCAGGGGTGCGGGTTGTTCGAAAGAGATACCGCGGCCCCTGGCACACAGGCAACTGAGGGAACACGGGTGGGTTTTAGTCAGTAAAAGTCTGACACGCCCTCTCGCTCCACCCAGAGCGGAAGAAGTTATTTGATGATTTCCCACCCAAAAAAAAGCTCTTTCAATTAAAGGACATTTGACTATTCCAACGATTAAAATAATTTACTACTTTTTAATAAGTATACTTTTATATTAATTTATTTAGACTTTATTATCGACAAAATTTATGCTTGGTTTTATTGAAATGTCATTATAATCTTTTATAGTTAGGTAGTTGTATTAAGTACTTGTAATTGAATTAGCTGTGGTTACAAATAATATAAACACAATGTATGCTTACTATACGAGTTTTAATATATTGTATTTCTTGTAAGTTGTAATTAATCTTTCATTGGTAATCTTTCAATAAATATGATTGTACTCTTTGTGTGGACAACTAATCTTATTACCCTATTAAAAATTATAAATGTGGAAGTTTGTATGCTTGAATGTTTGTTACTGAATCAAGAAAAAACCGGAATGGATGGATTTCGAGGAAATTCCGCACATAGTTAATAACCTGAATTTATGTACTTAACGGGCACTTTATTTGGGTAGTATGTTTCCATGGGATAATTATCCTACATCTACATGGGCGAAGCTGCTGGCAAAAGCTAGTGGATGGTAAAATAAAACACAAAGACCCACTTATATTAAACTTATATTTAAATAAAATTTAATATTATAATTTTACAATACATATTAGGTACATTTAATATACATAGCCACTTTGTAAAAATTCTTATGTAGGTAGGTATAGTTAAATATTATTAATTATAAATATGATAGGATGATAAGATCTAACCAAGACAAAACGAGACAGCTTATAAAAATATATAATCGTGTAGGGGCACATTATCAAGAATTCGCGCCTCTTTTATGAACGCTGTACTTGCGTTTGACGCCAGTAAGCGTTTTTATCGCTGGGCCGCCGGAGTGGGCCGTGGGAGTAACGTCAAACGAAGCTAATTTTGAATAGCTGCAAAGCGTTACAGGACTGAGTGTATCCAATAAATTAGAGGTGGGAAGTTTGAAATGTTTCGTCAGATTTCTGTCAAACAGAAAATTCGTTATTTCCGGATGTTGTGACCCCGCGCTGAATCTGAGTGAACGGTGATTTACGGCCAAGTGTATGTGAACGTATTATGGGTGTATTTTTTGTATTGTAAAAAGACAGTAACGACTTAAAAATTTAAAAATCTAAACTCACTTAGCATCAGTCTCAAATTCGTCGACTTGACTGATTGTAGGTCACAGTCACAGATAACCTCCACGATACGGTTTTTTTTAAACTCGTTTACACAGAAAAAAAATACCCAAATGTCATTTTAATCTAATTTCTTGAACTAGCATGGACATGTATTTATTTCTTTATCTAGGGTGTCCTTTAAATAGTGTTAATGCGACTGGCTTTCTTCGCTTTGTTCGCCGTTGGTATCACCGTTGAGCACGGGTGGCATGGGCGTCTTTATGAGCGGCGCTGGTATCACCTGTGGATAAAAGACACACTGGCGTTTAATTACAAATAATTACCTACAATGTGTATCACGCACGTACAGTTAATACAACAAAAAAAACTGTGTATGGACATTGATGGAACAAATACATATATCCGTGGGTACACACTGATACACTTAAGGGCACAATGGATTATTCGCTCATGGCCATCGTTAAGAAAGTGCTGCAAAAATATGTGGCCTTTTCTTATACTACTGACTGATAGTACGGTCAACAATGAAAATCGATTAGCTTCTTTTTTTATAATTAAAAACTCTGTCAATCGAGTCTCGTCGCTGAAAGTAGCAGCTAAAATCCTCTATATTTGCGTCAGTGCAATAATTTTATGCTTCTAGACTTGGCGTTGCCACAACACTGGGTAGGTACTACTACTATTTAGAAATGGGTGAAGCCGACGAGCGACTTCATAGAGCCAACAGCTATAACCGAACTCCACAGTTTTTCGAGTTTGATCGAGCTTAACAGTCATTTGTGGCATGAATGACGTCAGAATCGAAGACAAAACGAAGAAAAGAGCGTTCTCGAGCCCATGTTTGCCCTGCAGGCCAAATCTACCAACTTTTCAAACGTTGTGCTGGTCTCTTCGTTGTGAGTTTTTGACAGATTTGCCATACACTATCTGTCCATAAAAAAAATACGATGCAACGTTTTTAAAGCTTATAGTAGGTAACTTTAGAATCATTTAATCTTCAATTAAGACATTATTTGTTAGTATAGAACTGCGGTCTTCTAAAACAGATGGCCGCCTTTTATTTTTTAAGGTCAGCCATAGTCCATTGCTTTAGAGCATTTATTAATGCGCTCCGCCGACCCCCGGCTTGCACTTGTTAAATCGGTGCACGTAGGTGACATAACGGCGACTCGCGCAGTTTTAATCGGTAGAAACTAGATTTTGGAAGAAAGAAAGTGCTCCCGCGCACTAGGCAGCCGAGTAGCAACAGCTAGGCTTCGGCAGCCGGAATCTTGGATGCCTAGTGAGCTGGTTCCGATTGGTCATTATATGTTGGATAGGCTGCCGTAGCCTGCCCACCGCAGCTAGGCTGCCTAGTGCTACCGGAAGAGGTGTGGCCAAGCCATTATTTGTAACGTTTACATACACATTTAATGTTATTATGTATACTTTAAATGGATTTTAATCACGATTGGATTTTATTATTTTATCCGACACCATGACAGTAAATAATACATGCCATCACGCCGTTTCACCATTTTAGTGGACAGAAACTTAAGACCACCACTTATGTATAAGTGTACATTCTTGCTGAAACTTATACAATGCAAATAATCCATGCATTTATTATACAAAATACTATTCTAAGGTTCAAAAACTCAAAAGATTGTTAGTTGGATTCTTTGATAGAATGCTTACTATGACTTTATTTGTTTGACATCTATGCTCAACTAATCTTTTTATTACATTTATAGGTTTGCATATTACCTAATCTTCAACCCAAAACCTGAGTGCTCTAAGTGAATTTCAACAGGTCTAACTTGTGCTGGTATCACGATGACTTCGGCTGAAACCCAATAGGGAAAGGAACGGGGAAAGAACGGTATGGTGTGGCGCCAATATGGGGAATACTGGCACAATATAAACCACCTTTACCAATAAATACATGTACGTATAAATATCCAAAAGAATAAACACACATAATTTTAAACGCAACAAATAACACGTTTTTATTTAAAAAAATATCTCCACCTCCGCCACAAGCAAAACACACAGACCACCACCTGTCAACTGTCACTTTTCCCGGCAAAAAATGTGTCAAACCATGTTGCTGTAAAAATCCATAATTCGTCGCGGCGGCGTATGACTAGTTATTATGCGAATTATTAACGAGTTCAATATAAACTCCGTAATCAGGAAGATAGAAGCTGTTGACAACTCTGTTGTGTCAAACAACAGAGTTGTCTTTAGATTATATTTTCAACCTGAATAAGTATCACTCCTGGATGCAAAACTAAAAGAACTAAAGACTATACGGCCATTAACTTACCAGAGAATCGCTACCGTACCTTATGAAAGAAGTACTAGACGACGGCGAGTGACACGTCAACTACACAGATAAAAGGCGGACTTACTGCTAAATTGCAGGAACCCATCTGATGCCATCTTTAATTCTTACAAAATGATCTCCTTGTCCACAGTTTGCAACATGAGCATTGTTCAGACAGATGCGTTGGCGGGCGCGGGCAGTTAACAATAATTGTTCTATTTGACATGAAATAATATATAATACTATCGACAGCCCGCCACCTGTCTGCTTAACCCGAAACTACTTCCAACTGAACAATGCATTCTTAAAGGCGATACGCTACTGCCAGGGGTGCGAGTTGTTCGAAAGAGATATCGTGGCCCCTGGCACACAGGCAACTGAAGGAACACGGGTGGGTTTTAGTCAGTAAAAGTCTGACACGTCCACCCGCTCCGGCCAGAGCGGGAGAAGTTATTTGATGACTCACCGTTAAAAAAGGTGGGATACGCTAAGGTAGCTCGCGAAATTCAAATTCATTTGGGTGGTAAATCACCACATAACTTCTCCCGCTCTGGGTGGAGCAGGAGGGCGTGTCAGACTTTTACTGACTAAAACCCACCCGTGTTCCCTCAGTTGCCTGTGTGCCAGGGGCCGCGGTATCTCTTTCGAACAACCCGCACCCCTGGCAGGCATCGGCCCTTCCGGATCCCACCAGTTGGTGCTGACATCTCTTTGAGGCGCGCGTGGAACACAACGCGCCGTTGACCCGGGCTTGGTCCTTACCGGACAGCGAGCTACCCATTACTCGCCATCCGCAAGCCCGCGCCTACGGTGGCCGGGAATATGGTTGCATCATGGCAGGTTTTTGTCTATGACTTTTGTCATAGACGTTAGTTGGAACTATTGACTTTTTCATAGCTTAGTTTCGTGTGTGAACTGCCTTGTTAATATGTGACTCTCAAAAAAATTAACTGTAGATGTATCGTCGAAGATCTGCAAAATCTCTCAAATAATTAACATGATCACTAGTAATTTCGCGATAGATTACGGGTTTTCACAACAGCATATTCTATACTACACCCATGCTATCTATGCATCTATGCTAGCTCATGCTTCAAACACTTAGCGTACTTGGATCTCAGCCGCTTCTTCGTCGTCCTGTCAAATAAATTGCCTTTTAATAAAAAAAAATATGTTGAACCTTTTTTATGATTTTTGTGGTCTGATATTACTATTTAGGAGTAATTCAGATTTTTTTATGAAGAAAAAATGATTTATGTAGAAGAAGTGATCAAATGAATTTTATAGAAATTTATATAGGTATTTTTTATATAGAAATTTTATTATCAAGAAAAAATCTAAAAAATTAGAGTACCGAATTCAATAAGAAAAATGTACATAATATGATTTTTAATGTGCATCTATTTATTTTTTCTTGGTTTTTCCACTCAAAAATGAAGTAGAAAACTTTAAAAAAAGGAACTTTCATTTGTTTAAGACTTATTTTCGTGACGTCGTATTTTTTAGTTATACAGACCATTTTACCAGTGCGATAATACAAAATGTTTTAGCTATGCTAAGTAAGCCACCTATCGAGCGACTAACTAGTAGCTACATAAAAGATGTGTGAACTTGGTCGAAAACATTTTGTTTTTAAATCCTTTATCGACTATGTTCGGTGAGTATATGAACTCATCAGGTGCCCAAAATCAGTCGACAAACAAATCGACACATCATGTCTTCATGGTGTTGGTTACCTTTAAGAAATTGGTACACTAGTCTATAAGTATATCGGATGTATCTCATATCTTTGTATCAGTGTTTTCAATTGTTAGAGAGCCAAATAAATAAATAAATAAACTTACTACCTATTTTATTATCGAGTGTCTAACAATAACTATTTGCTCATAAGATATTATAACTCGGGTCCTCCATGTACATTTACATTTTCTGTGCAATGTCTTCTGCAATTAGACCCTTAATGGTGCCGATTCTGTTGTACACCGAGCTAAACTAACTAAACTATCACTAAAATTCCTTACTTTTGGCTATGAGAATCTTAAAGCTATTCTGCAAAAAAAGATATCTAAATTTAAAAATAATTTTGACACAACTAAAATCGAATTTGACAAACGCGACTCCACGTTTGCCCTACCCCATGTTTTCTTTTAGAGTCGGAATCGCGCAGGGGGGGGGCAGCCTCAACGTGTTTTAAATGGATTTTTTTACTTTTTGTATCGAAAATATGAAAAATTATGACTTAAATGTTGAGTTTTAGAGGTGTATGGGACTTTATAAAGGGGGTCGAAATTTTCATTATTTTTACGATAGGACACACCATTTTCGAGATATAAGCAAAATAAAAGAAAAAAAAGATACAGTACTGTATTTGCGCCCGAAGTCGAGGTGTCAGTGTGAATTTTAGTTCTTGACAACTAATTTTATTCCACACCTTTTTAATCGCGATTAAAAATAGTCAGATTGAGTTAGACAATCAAAATTTTATACTGAATAGAATAATGAATTTGACAACAACAGAATAGCAAAATTACCATTTTCACTAAATTAAAAACTCAGTGCAATCTTAGTGCTGTCAAACTAAAATATAGATAAGTTGTGTCACTTTAGTCAATTTCAGAATGGGAAATCGTCGTTTGACAGGAATAAACTAAATTTTAGTGATTTTTAGTTTAGTTTAGAGAATTTTGTGACAAGAGAATCGGCACCATTATCTTACTATAGGCTTAAGAAGTTCATGCCATGTACTCACGAAATCGTCTAAACTCTGATTTTTTATTTGCTAGACTACCTACAATGACAGCTGCAATCAACCTTTTTTAGCAACATGATAAATGCAATAATAAAAGCTGTCATTTACCAAAATGACAGCTTTTATTATTGCATAAAAAATTCTGATTTCATCTTGTTCTATATCTTCCAATCAGGTGAAACTAGTTCATTCAACGTCCTCAAACTAAGACTAGCTAGTTCATTTTACGTTTCCGAATGAAACTTAAGAGCGTTCAATCTGCGCGGGCAGGCAACGTCGCATATCTAGAGGTTTTTCGTGATTATTTTATTAAATACAAATCAAAGTACATTTTTTTTTCAGCCAGGCCATTATTTACTCTTAAATAATAACATTTCACACACACAAGTATTGCAATTAGAATATAATTGACAATATGTCGAATTTTATAAGTAAAAACCCAAAATAACTGTAAAAAAAAAATTATACAAACGTATAAATGCCAACTATAGTGTTTATCTGAATAAAAATTGCACTTTGATTTATATTTAATAAAAATAATCACGAAAAACCACCGGAAATGCGTCGCTGCCAGCCAGCGCAGAATGAACGTTCTTAAATATTGCATTTTAAACCTACATAATTCGTTGTAGGTCTTCAAACGAGGGTGCATTACTTCATACTACATCTTTAAAGAAGGTCTCTACGTAGTTTGTACTCCTTTCTCATCCGAGGCCTAACAGGGGACATTCACATGTCATACTTACAGAAGGTTTGGGCCGGTGCGTGTCGACGGCGGGCACTGACAACTTGATGTGTTCCTCGCGACAGCCGTACGCGACCGGCGTCAGCTTGATGACTGTGTGCAGCGGCACGTGCAGGTATGGGAGCTCCTCTGTGGGGCAGGACATGTTCGTGGCAATGAGTAATGGTTGAAGTACTAACTTTTGTGTGAAATAGACGAGCTGTGTTATTAAAGCAATTGTGTAACAAGCAAGCATGTAACATAATTAACGGAAGACCTCATACATCCCAAAGTATTGAGTTAAAAGCTTAATAATGACGAAATAATAAAACTTATTTTTTTTAGCTATTATTATTATTAAGAAAATCCTGACATTACTCAATGCATATAAAATTAAGTTTTATGGCCTTAAAATGAGATTTAATTTTCTTTAGCTCAATCTTTGGTCAGTATGGCAAAATAATAATTTAAACAAAAAAAAAACCTATATTTAAAGTTACTGGAATCGATTCAGTAGTTAATTACGAACAAACCGCTTTCAGGGCTTGCGTTTATTTTGTTACACCTTGTATATGTCATCCTATTCCTAAGTACGCGGGCTTCTAGTCACAGGTCGTCAGAAACTCGAAAGTCTGACCACCAGTCTTACCATATTACCCAGCAACTGGGTTGTTGAGGTCAGATAGGCAGTCGCTCCATATAAAATACTGGTACTCAGCTGGATCCGGTTAGACTGGTAGCCGAACCCAACATAATTCGGAAAAGGCTGGGCAGATCATGATGCTAGTGATAGACAGCTTGAAATGAGCTGTCACGGTGAGATTTTTACACAATCAGCTGTTAGTTGGCTAAGATAAAGACAGGCTCTCACCAGCAGACTTGTCCAAGAAGTAAGCCAGCAGACACCTCATGACGGCCTGGTGCGACACGACCAGCACGTTCCCTTGCCTCTCCAGCTCCATGATGACCGGCTCCAAGCGTGCTACAAGATCTTCATAGCTCTCCCCGCGAGGGTACCGGTACGCGAACTTGTTGGCGTCTCGCGCGTTGAAGTCTGATGGGTATTTCTGTTGGATTTCTGCGTATGTCATCTCTTCGCAGATGCCCTGGAATTGGAGTTGGAGGATGTGTTTAATCTATACAGATAAATAAAATTGGAGTGTCTGTTTGTAATATTAAAATAACCGCTTTTTACTAAATGGATATGGATGTATACACGGTACATATACCAAAATTTTTTTTTTACAATTTTTGTCTGTCTATCTGTTTGTTCCGGCTAATCTCTGAGGCGGCTGGACCAATTTTGACGGGACTTTAGTTTTAGATTTTAAATTTTTTAATTAATATGTATATAATATAATATAAATCAATAGATAAAAAAAACAATTACGCGCGGACGAAGTCACGGGCCTAGCTAGTTACATACATAAATTCACGGGTTCTTCTGAGGGTAGGCAGAAACTACAGAGCGCCACCTGCTACGATACTTACATACTCCTTTTGCCTCGTTTACGTTCATACATCTGAGGCCCTAGTGTGAGTTTCATTTAACCATCTACACCAAACGCAGTGAGCGCGTTTGGCGCTCCGATTGGTACGTCACCAATCCAGGGCCAATCGGAGCGCCAAACGCGCTCACTGCGTTCGGTGTAGATGGCACGAAGTTTAATCAAATAGGAAAATATAATTAATAGATAATGAACTCTCGATATTATTAATAACGTTTCAAACCGACAGAGCGTAATAATAAGGAATGCAGTGTCCAATAAACTATATTTATACATTTTCATGGAACTTGGTGGAACTTAAAAAAGGACTGTGTTAATTTTTTTTAAGTACCTATCTGTTTTTGGTAGTATTTAAACAAGATTCTGTCTATTTCATATATTTTTCTTTACTTATTGATTGCTTGACTAATCTATCAAAAGGAAGATGCAATAATTTGGTAAAGATAAAAACCTTATTTCTTTTTATAAAACTACTAGCTGACCCAGCAAACGTTGTTTTGCCTTATAAATTATTTAGGGTGAACAACCCTTATCACTTAGGGGTATGGAAAATAGATAGTAGCCGATTCTCAGACCTACTGAATACGCATATAAAATTTGGTAAAAATCGGTAAAGCCGTTTCGGAGGAGTACGGTAACTAACATTGTGACATGGAAATTTTATATATAAGATTATTACAAACCTAGTAAACAAAGTCTTACCGCATCAATTTCATTGAGAGCCTTCCACCTCTCCTGCGGCGCCTTCACATCCTTGACGGTCTGTATGGCCCGCTTCATCCACGAGGTCCACACGCGCAGCCCCGGGATCTGCTGCTGGTCGATGTAGTTGGCGAGCCCCTTGGCGTACTGCCGCCCGCGCGCAGACAGCTCGCTGTCGCCCCCGATGCGACCTACTATGTTGTGTGTGCTTTCACCGTGCTACAATCGGGAGGTAGGTTTTTTTTAAATGTTTTTAGGGAGTAATTTTGGTTAAGTTAATAATAGGTGCCTCATTTAAGTAAAGGCGTGCAACGGTCCTCTGCGAGTCGACTTCGGCCTCTCATACGCCTTCCAAGGGTAGCGCGATATGTTTAAGACTTTTAAAACAATAATAATTTTAGGGCAAAATGGCATACGACTACCTACGGTTTTCAGATGAGAATATTTTCTGGTTTCATACTTTTTAGAGGGAGTGTTTTTTATTGTCGTACTAAAATTATGCCTGATTGGTATTGGGTACCAACCGATATTCGTTAGGTCTCTAAAATGTTGAAATATGTTTCTAAAATAACGAATGTTAACTACGTTTTTGTTGTAGCAAGCGAATATGGTAATTATTTTATTCAAAGAGTATGTCATTTCTACCCTGCGGAGTGGATGAGTATATATTTGCTTGGAGTTTCCCTGCGTGATCGAATCAGGAATGGCGAGATCCGCAGGAGAAGCAAGGTAACCGCAATAGCCCGAAGAATTGTCAAACTTAAGTGGCAGTGGGCAGGGCACATTGCTCGCAGAACAGATGGTCGATGGGGCCGAAAAGTTCTGGAGTGGCGACCGCGTACCGAAAGACGTAAAGTTGCCTCCCACAAGGTGGACCGAAGACCTTGTGAGGGCCGCAGGAGTCCGCTGGATGCGGGAAGCACAGAACCGGTCGAAGTGGCGGAGCTTAGCGGAGGCCTATGTCCAGCAATGGACGCCTTTCGGCTGAAATGATGACAATGATGAAAGCGACAATACAGTTTTCTAACTTTCATGTGTGTTAATAAATACTACTATCTAAATCAAAGCTAAATTATAAAAAAAAAACATCTGTACCAGCGGGTCTAAAAAGGCCACATTAAATAATTCCTCTAAAAGTGATTCATTTCCTGAATTCCCTATGATTCTGCTATTTGACATTTTACTTTAATAAAGCAATTCATAATTTGGTGACCATTTTACGAATTTCCATACAAAACTGTCAAATAGATGAATTGCGTGCTGTCAACGCAGATAATATTATTAATTGTCAGTTTGTTACAATTTCATGATTTTAAATATGATTCATAATATGATCATATTATGATTCTGCCAAAGTGGCCTTTTTAGACCCCCAGTTCACTCAAACTTGCAAATTTTAGGCGTTACCTGAAAAACCACAGCTAAATTCAAAACCACTCACCCTAGTCAAATAAATAGTCCTAGGCACGATATGTATATTCATCAAATAATACACAATCCGGCTTTGTATGTGGCCTTCATGTTTATGCACCACGACTTTCTCCCCGGTGTCATAGATCTTCATATAACTGTATTCTGACTCCATGCTCTCGTCCAGGGGCTCGTACTTCTCTTTGTAATGCTCTATCCGCAGTAGGAAGTCGTTGAGGACATTGTCTGTGTTCTGAATGTTTGTGTAGTCTGGACTGCTTACTTTTACTTCCTGTAAAGAGAGGGGACGGTTTGAATTTGTGTTTATTTAGTGGTTATTTGTCGGTCTTGTGATTTAGTGGTTATTTCTCGGTCTTGTGATTTAGTGGTTATTTGTCGGTATTGTGATTTAGTGGTTATTTGTCGGTCTTGTGATTTAGTGGTTATTTGTCGGTCTTGTGATTTAGGATTTTAAATACAGGGTGCAGACATCAATGTGCAACCTGTTACGTACATACGATTCTGACCCATTCTGAATCACTAGCGCTTAAAATTTCAACGCAGGAGTTGAAAACTTTCGTCGGTTATTAATAAAAATAAGCTGTTAATTTTTTATAACCGATGAAAAATGTCTATGCTAAGGGGTTAGGATCATGTGCTGCAGTCGTGGTTCCAGTTTGCGTGTTGATGTCCCCGCCACCCTTTCTATTATAATTGGTTGAGAAAGGTTGATATCAGTAACATAGCGAGAACTTGGTAGAGTTACAATTTAAGTAGCAAACGAAATTGATATTGTACTGTAAGTTACAGTGAATAAAGGATTTTAATAGCAAAAGTTGGGTTAGTCTAAGTTGGGAGAATCAAATTGCTGATCATTTGTAAACTAGAAATGAACATGGGTTATTTATCCATTAATTATTATAAATTAAAAAGTAATCATTTAAAAAAATACGGTGTTCCCAAAACCGCCATTAGATAATTCTTCATCTAATATTTTTAACGTAAGTATAGTTGCGAGATAATCTGAAAACCTGCCCTCCTCATATACCTCACCATAATATTCTGTTCGATAATCCTAGGGTCATCACATATGGACTCCACGAAGAAGAGCTTGAAGCCCATCTTGTGGACCACGATGTCGCGAATCATGCGCCGCCGGTCGAGCGTCGAGTTCGTCGCGTCAAACACCTGGGGAAAAAGGATTTTTGTGTTATGGAAATAGGGATTAATTTGCTGTGGCATGTTTGATTATTTATTTTTGCACGTAAGTGGAATTACTGTGCGAAAATAAACACGACCTACACCCACCACTATAAGTAGGTGATTCGAGGCTGAAGTGATGACCACTAAAATAAGTATATTTTATTCCTTAAAGGGTCTTATTAAAGATCATGTTTCTTGCATTTTTTCAATGGAAAAGCCTGAAAATAGAGTAAAATCTAATACATTCTCCGCTAAAGCTCTAACTTTTTTAAATCATGCAAGAAACATGGTCTTTAATACAAGAGGATAATGATCCTCCTAATGAATACCTCTTAAATTAGGGCCTAAGTCAACGTTATTAAGCAGGAAGGAACAGCATGATACCCTGTTGTGTTTACTCCAAGCTGACAGAAACGTCATGTTAGATTCCATAAATAAATAAATAAAATACATACGCATCAGCTAATTAGCTGCCAGTGTGTCTTACCAAATAATAATAAAGTAGGATATGCAGAAGGTCTACTCCCTAAGTCCGTCAATGAAGATATGAGTCCGCCCGAAAGTTGCTGCTATGTCAAAACAAGTGACATAGGTATAAAATTTTTCGGACTGGCAAAAACACTTCGGGGTCATCGGGATTAGGGACAACTGTCAAATCTTGTTGTCTTTAATACTTTTTTAATCTCGGAGACTAATCTGACATTTCAAGTCTTTTGTCTTTGCTTTTTTAACGTACAAGTAATCAGATTAGTGTCTGGGGATTAAAAAACGAACTTTACTTCGTGGTCCGAACTAATTTTATCTCCGTAAGGATACGGAGTAGGAAAAGGCAAAGTCAAAGCATTTATTTCGAAAAGGTACATAAAGGGCACTTATGAACGTCAACATTTACACTAAAATAGAATTAAACGTCCATAACTTCGGCCGTAACTAAGGATTTCGTGCATTGAGAGATGTAGACCCCAAGACCTGAACTTTTTAATTTCAATTGGCTTGTGACATATAACAATTGATGGTTTATACTTACAGCGACCTCGCCGCCCTTGACGAGCCACTCGCAGACATCATGCAAGGCGTCCAGCGCACACTGCTGCCGTATCGCCATGGCTTCCTTGTTGTCTGCGCGGAAGAACTCATGGCTGGTGTATGCGGTCGTCGCATGCCGCCTGTATTCGCCTAGGTTGAATACTGCAATCAAATTGTGAAAAAACTTTAGTATTTGACATACCTTTACCGGTTTGAAAAAAACGACCTTAAAACTCGTAAGTCCTTCCACCTCCTTCCTTCCTCTCACGACGGTGAAGAAAAAGATTATGAGGAAACCGGCATGTCCTACTTCTATGAAGTCGATCCACCGACCATGGACAGGGTCCGCGTGGTGAATTATGGCCCATTCCCTTTTTTTCATAGAGAGGAGGCTCTGGCGAGTCCCCGTATTATCATCAGCCTAGTTCTTCCCAACTATCTTTGGGTCGGCTTCCAGTCTAGCCGGATGCGTCTGAATCAGCAGCGAATATATAAATACTAGGCTGATTTTGTAGGTATGTATTATGTGTTCTAGTCTGTTCCTCAAAATTAAATTAATTTTCATTTAGGTATCTTAGCCTTATGTCACGGAAATTTTAAATCGATGTGCTACCGTCATGGCGCCAAACTGAAATCTATTTTTAAACCTCCTCATTTATGTACAAATATATAATTTGTATCTACCTGCACTACATTTTTGGCAGCATGCTACATACAAGACCATGTGTAAGATTCTTTGATAGTCTAATAGCATACAATTATAATAAGGCTGTTGTAATTATTACCAGTGCCGGTATAACATGGAATTAAAAAAATATATCGTCTGCTTACGGGTAAAACGTAATAAGTACAGTCTGTCATTTCGAGTAAATAACATTTCAAAGTTTATGTTTTAATTTGATCTATTTTAAACACATTAATTTAAAAAAAGCTGTTAAAGCAAACTGTTGCACTAATTACCCTTCTTTTACGATATACTCTTATTTATATAATATTTACAAAATGTGAGAAGATATCATTTTTACAAACTTACTATCTCAGCAGCCATTGGACATTGCATTTTTTTATTTTACCAGTAGATAGCCCGTAAAAAATTACACGTGACTGCATTTTTAACTCGATTTAGTAAAAAGAAATATTTATCTTGTTTTACCAGTAAGCAGACGACATACGCGTCGACTTAAGAACCTCCTCCTTACATAATGGCGACCACGCGACAGGGCGCGGTAATTTAAATAAAGTATTAAATTGTTAATTGCATTTTATGTTGATGAAAGTTAAAACGATAGCAACGAAATAAATAAAAACGAAAATGATATAATAATTATAGAAATTTTATCATAGCCATAACTTACCATCACCTGTATTTGTATACTAGAAGGGGTAGGCGCACCAGTTTTATTTATTGAAAAAAAAAATGCTACTCGGCTAGCTGAACCCACGTTCCACGGACGTAATAAAATCGAGGCGAAATTTTTTGCGCACTGGATTTTCAACGGACTTTAGCGCCGAGAGTTGAAAATGGAAAAGTAAAACACACTGTTCGATTTTCGACGCGCTGAGATGCACTCTGTAAATCTAGTGCGCGAACAAATCCCCCTGCGATTTTATTTACGAACGTGCGTGTGAATGTCGAAGAGACACATAACGGCCACAGTGTCGGCTTTCATAAAAATGATGGCAGCGGGGTCTGCAGGGTTTTGACTTTACGGTAGGTATCTAAAAACGCTCTCTAGAAAAACACACTAAATTACTTATATAACATTTCAGTGACCACATTCGACGGTAAATGGCGGACACTATGTCACGGCCAGCGCCCCTTCTAGGAATTAGGTATAAACAAAGAGGAATCAATTAAGGCTTCTTCAAACAGCCGCGACGCGACAGCGCGACGCGACACAGTTTTCATAGAAATTGTTCTACGAGTGTTGCGACGCGCCCGTCGCGTCGCGCTAGTCTGTACTCTGTTGTACCAGAAACTTGTGGCTACGTGAGCTGGTCCTTGGATGGATGACCATCTTTGCATAACCAGACCCCTCCATGCCTCGGAAAGCACGTTAACCTGTTGGTCTCGGCTGTCATTCGTGCATCACACACAGATACAGCAGACAATATTGTCACTAGCATCGAGGAGCTACTGGCTAAGTTTTAACAGCAGCACGGTCCGATGAATCAGGTTAAGCTACGCTTGCCGCGATTGTTTCGTGGATAGGTGATCATCTTTACATAACAAGACCTCTCCGTGCCTCGCTAAGCCTTTGTTCCCGGCTGTCATTCGTGCATCTTTGACAGTCGTTACGAGTCGTCAGAAGCCCGAAAGTCTGACAACCAGTCTAACCAAGGGGTATCGTATTACCCAGAAACTGGGTTGTGGAGGTCAGATAGGCAGTCGCTTCATATAAAATACTAGTATTCAGCTGCATCCAGAGACTGGAAGAAGAACCCAACATAGTTGAAAAAAGCCTAGGCAGATGATGACTGTATTTTTGACGTGACAACGTCTTATAATTCGATGGAGCCGACTGCACGCACGAAAAAACATGACTCATGCGGCGTTACCTCGCTCTGAGGCGTTCCATTTAAGGCTTGAAGTGCAAGCGAGAGCGCGGAACGAGCGACAAAGAGGCACAATCGGCCTCCACGTTCGGCAGCGTTCGACATCTGTCTCTCTCCTACTTGAGTGAGCGATGAGTCCACGTGGACAGCTGCTATACAATAATACATTTACATGTTTTCGTCAAGTATGAAGTGCATTCCATCAGTATTTTCTTATGACGTTGTCAAGTTCAACTATCGTCAGTAAACCGACTTTACAGACAACCGATTTTTTACCTAGACTCTAGTTTCTGCCTGTATCGTGGGAAAAGGCGTGTGTGTAATGTTTATGTCGGTATCGATTAGTTAGCACAGTACATGTAGCTCGGAAACGACTTAATTACTTAGCACAGGCTATCTTCTACGTCAATGCAGGTATAACGTACTTGTTGATATAACTGAGCATTATGTACTGAAGTGGCTCGTGTATGTAATTTTTAATGTCCTTCAACTTACGAGTATATAGGTAACGTCAGCCACGTAATTGATTTACCTTTTTTGAAAATTGCCAGACTGCCGTTTTATACACCGTGAAATTTTAATGGTTGTTTTCCCGCAGCGAAATGGTTTTGTCTTGGTAATACAATCGTTTTATAAACAAATAAAATATTAGAAACAAAAAATGGCAGATTAACCATTGTGAAAAATCACCACGTGCGAGAGTTTATTTTGCATTGAACATTTATGCATCGCTGTTCCCTTTGTCGGAGGTGCGTGCGATTCGAGTAGTACCTACAAGTTACCTCTAGTGTTACTATCGAGGAGTGTTTTATCGAGTTGATATTTTTTTTTTTTAATTATTATAAAACAAATAAATCTTATTTTTTTTACTTTTACTCTATGCTTCGAAAGTACTTCTTATGGCAAGTTGTTCTGCCGCGGGAAAACAGCCATTTAAATTTCACGGTGTATACAGAACGACATAATTATTATTAAATAAATTGCACGGCAGCAGCGGTAGGGCAAAAGAATGCCATAGACATGAAACTTTCATTACATACATTTTTATTCCATGTTTGCTAATTACCTATACAACATTATTTTTAGTACATGCGAAACCTGAATATACCTAGTTTGTTCAGAATAAGTAACTGAAACGATTCCAATATTTTTTACACCATGTTATATTTTTTCCCAAAAAAGTGCGATGGAAAATATTATCAATACAATCGCCTTACGGTTAGGTACCTACTGCGTAACTATTATCAATGAGCACAATACGACACTGGACGCGCGGGCGGCCGCGTGGTGACCATGTTTGTGGAGACAACAAGCTTATAACTTTGTAATTTTTCATGATACAGTTTTGAAATTTTGTATATGGATTCTTTACATAAAAATACTAGACAGGTGTTTCGGGTTTAGCATATACTAAAACTAGGGTTGTATAGTCATTACTTCACGCCATTGAGTGCCTCTTTAGTGGTCGCAAGAGCTACTACTGAGCATGAAGTGTTGGGTTTGATTCCCAGATAGGGCAGAGTGTTATTCCGTCTTTGCATTAGATATTTCTCAGTAGCCGCCTGGAGTCTGGATTTGTGCCCGTTTGATGCTAATAGGCTCCCCCTATTACATGAGAATTAAACATAACTGGCGAAATGTGGGGTAAGTACTAGGCAAAATGTGGAGTACTAGGCAAAATGTGGGGTACTAGGCAAAATGTGGGGTACTAGGCAAAATGTGGGGTACTAGGCAAAATGTGGGGTACTAGGAAAAATGTGGGTGTACTAAAGATACAAATCTAGCTAAACCTGGAGACAGGAGTTATATTTATGCTAGATGCACTTCAGAAAATTCCCAATAAAATAAAACTTCACTAAGGTTGAAAATAGCTGCCACATAGACAAATATATCATGTCATTTCATGACCTCAAGAGAAATTCAACCATAGGGTGGCAAAGGAATAACGAGGCCGACGATACAAACGCGATCCAGTCAACAATACCGCATTTATTCGACGTCGCGTGATTGCATTCACCGCACAACCCGCTAGCGTAACCTATTCAAACTCAATTTAAATTAATTAGGGTGGTGCAGATACTTCCTATGGAAGGTTCAGGAGATATTGCGATCTTTTTCTGTCATATCGGCAGCAATAATATTAGTCAGTACGGTGCTGGGTGTAGCTTTTTCGTCAGTAAGTTGTCATGGACGTAAAAATATCGCGCCGGGATTTTTTAGAGCACTGTATCTTCTGCATTGAAGATGCTGGATAGCGCCGAGAGTTGAAAATCGAACAATGTGTTTTTATCGACACGCTGGCATGCACTTTGTTGGACAATCTCTCAATCCTCGGCTCAACGCGGAGTGTTGAAAATCCAGTGCGTACGTAGTCTAAAACAGATACCAGACGCATCACTTTATGTTAATTTTTACGGTTTCGTTCCTGGAAAACGGAACCCTTACAAGTATCTCTCCGTTGATTGTCCGTCTGACCGTCTGTCAGTCTGATTTTTTTTGGTGGGAGATCATGAAATAACTTCTCCCGCTCTAGATGGAGCGGGAGGGCGTGTCAGACTTTTACTGACTTAAACCCACCCGTGTTTCATCAGTTGCCTGTGTGCCAGGGGCGAAGGTATCTCTTTCGAACAACGCGCACCCCTGGCAGGCATTGGCCCTTGCGTGCTGAATCTTTTTGAGGCGCGCGTGGAACACAATGCGCCGTCGACCCGGGCTTGGTCCTTACCGGACAGCGAGCTACCCATTACTCGCATACATGATTGATTAGAGACGAGTACCCGGTTCTAGACTGGTAGCTATGCCAGACGCTCGACGAATGTTTTACATCATCGAGTTGAATACGTCAATTAAGTTTCTTGCCCATTGGACTAACTGCCTTAACTGACTACCTCTTTCTGTAACCATGGAAAAAGGTCTGGTTTTGGGGCGTATCATACGCCCAATTTTGACAACGAAAGAGGTCAGATATTGAAGGCTTAGAAAATTTAAACCGTTAAAAAGAAGAAGAAAGAAAGAGTACAACTCACCCCTAGTGTTAATTCCTATCCAGTTGAGGTATCTGGACAATTTCTTGGAGATGTATGTCTTACCGCGGGCAGGCAAGCCTACCATCGCGATCACATGTGGTATGTTCACATAGTTAGCACGTTCACCTGAGGAAGAAGAATAAAAACTTTTAATAAGATGTTTGTAAATGCACCCACAATACAGGAGCAATTCCTAGTGTGGGGCAACGTCAAAAAAAAAACCTTCATCATTAACATTTCAGCCGAAAGACGTCCACTGCTGGACATAGGCCTTCCCCGGGGTTTTGCCTTAATCGCAACGCTTGGCAGGCGGATTGGCGGGTTAGATTTTAGCTAAAATCACACAATTGTAAAAAAAAAAAACATTAATTAAGGCATTGATTTGGCCGAGAGAGCACCGGTGGCCTAGTAGTAACGGCCTTAACTTACTAGTTGTTGGTCGTACGTTCGAACCTAGTCCAGGGCCTGAATTCACTATGACCACTTAACGATTCCATACTTGTTAAGTGGTCATAGTGAATCATGCCAGGGGTGCGGGTTGTTCGAAAGAGATACCGTCGGCCCCTGGCACACAGGCAACTGAGGGAGGGAACACGGGTGGGTTTTAGTCAACAAAAGTCTGACACGCCCTCCCGCTCCACCCAGAGCGGAAGAAGTTATTTGACGATTTCCCAAACAAAAAAAAAAATACGATTCCATACTCGTAACCACGTCAATCACACACGAATTCTGCTAAAATCGTATTAATAATATCGACAAATTGTTTTGGAACATACAGAATATGACATTTCGATTCCTTAACATTACATTGGTTTCTAAAAAAAAAAAAATATTGACGTAGTTTGAACGTAGTTAGATTCCGCGGGGAATTATTAGAACGATACAGAACTACAGAAGGGCTCAGGCCCTTTGTGTTATATATTTCATTACCACTGCTCACAAAACGGTGCAGAAAAAATCATGAGGAAACCGGCGTGTCTTACTAGACTACCATGCATGCATTTGTGCTGTACTGGGCCTTTTTAGCGCAGCCGTGAGGCACACTTCTTTACACTTTTTGTTGGTTTTTCATTTTTATAATTTTTCTGTTTATTGTGCGTTGTATAGTCTGTGCTAAATAAATGTATTTTCAAGTTTTCATAAGAAGAGATTGACAAGTGCTCATAAGATGCCACTACTATATTCAATCTTACCTGCCCAGTGAGGTGATAGGTAATTATTTCACTGCCAATTTTTATTTTATTGCTCATTGTGTCCTAGCAGTCGGAATGTTAAATGCTCATTGTATCTATAGACAGATTCATGATAAGTAGGTACTATAAATTGACTTTTTGCAAACAGGAAACCAATCTAACTACTAATCTACAGGATAAGTTATTATCCAGTGCGCAAACTGTAACCATGAATTCAGCATTTCATTCTAGACCCCTAGCGCTGAAATTTTACGCCGGTTTTACAAAAAGAAAAAAGCTGTTTCATAGAAAAGTGCAATACCTACGCGGTCATAATGTATGGAACAGTTGATTTGTTTTTGTATTACCGACGAAAAATTTCTGCGCTGGGTGTCTAGAATGATATCCTGAATTCACAGTTACAGTTTGCACACTGGATAAAAACTTACCCTGTATACATATAATAAAATCGTAACAAAGTCAAAACTGTGCATTGAATATTTTTTTTGTAATTTTTGCACGGTCTGGGAACGATTCTACTGCCGAAAATATATTTTTATTTTTTGTCTGTTCGTCTGAATGTATGTTCCAGCATCATGTGTAAGCAACTGAATAGATTTTGTTCAAATTTTGCATAGATATTCCCTGTATGTCTGCGCATGCCGTAGGGTATAAATTATCACGCTTTTTGCCATGGGGGATGAGCAGTATTCCAATTTATTCGTATTCTTCTAAAGTTTACCGCAAATTATAAAAAGACGGGTCAATAGGTTAGAAAATTGTGGAGAGTTACAGATTTAACGATTTAAATGATTATCATCACGCTTCTCCGTTATGCTCCTATGCAGCAGTGGTGCACATCACTAAATAAAAGTCAGCAATTTTCCCAAAAAATAAAAAGCTATGCCAATCGACCCTGTTTCCTATACGGATCAAAAAACTCTATGGGACCACAGAGGTTTGAGTATCAAAAATGTCGGAAATTGCAAAGAATCTCGTAAGTACATTTACCTAGGAAATGAGACTAGATGAGAGCGAACAAAAATTTCAGAGTATGACAACAGTCGAATTATTCCGTTGCTTCACTGGGCTACCTACTAGGGAACAAAGCAGATAGCTACAGGTATGGTTAACATCCCGCTATACCTTTCAAGAGCTAAGCAATCAATCATGACAGAGTAAAAGAAGGGATATTTACCTAACTTTCGACTAAGTAAAATAACTAATCGGTTGGACGATTCCTTTGCGAATGTGTAGTTGTCAATTCGATTCTCAAGTGTTGGTATTTTTAGTGGTAGCGGGAGGTTCCCTATGAATCGAGTCGTGAGTCAGAATAGTTTTTAAAGAGATTTTGTTTAATTAGATGTTTATGCTTTTAAATTAGTCTATCTAGTTTAGATAGGCTATTTGTTTTCTTTGTAAAATCTAATAAGAGTGATTATAGTAACTTTTTAAAGTATTTTCTTTTTTATAATAAAAGGATAGTCGTATAGTTACGTAACTTGAGAATGTGTTTTTTTGTTTATGTACATATTTTTATAATAAATTTCAAATAGTAGAGTTATGTATTAAACGGATATTGCAGTTGGAATCATGTAAATCTGAAGACTGGTTTCGAAGTAATTAAAAGATTTGTTTAAGGGTAAATGTACAAACCACAGTTTTTGGAGTTTATTTTCTGCGATTTTCTATTAAGTCCATCTGTTCAATGGTTGTGTTTTATATGATTAAGGAAGGTTATAAACTAAAAATTGTCTGTGAGGTAAAGTGTGTCGGCACTTAGTCGACTCTTCTATAAAGCACCCCAATCGCCTGATTGTGGCAACCGACCGCCACACGGGCAGCGAATCCTACTAATACGGGACGGCTCCGCATAAGTCGGATTCGCCGGCCATGGCATACTCTAACCATTTCCGACGATGCTACAACCCTTCTCCAGGAGTGAAACAAGTCCACCAGTCCGCTCAAAATACATAAATACAGGACGCCATCCTTCCCCGCTGGGGCCTGATGCAACATCCCAAGCCCCGAAACCAGCCCGTGCCGCTGAGCCTTAATTTCGTCACTTATTATTTATTATACAATTCCGACCACTACCAGAGGAAAGCGGTTATAGACGAATCTACCAGAGGCTCTTGGTAGAGTAGTTCCCACTTTAGAAGATCAGCTTCGTCTGGTGTACGGAGACATCAGTCCAATACCGTACCAAGCGAATTCTTGGGTGAACTGGCCATTATATCGTCCAAAAATTATCGAGCTGCACGAACAACCACAGTATTCTCTAGCAAATTGAAAGCTAATGGCTATAAGAACATTGGGTGGGTGTCGACCTCAGGACATTTCTCACAGGGACAACTGTACTGTAACCAAAACTACAAACATAGTATACAGGAAAGTTTTTATAAATTGTGGCTATCAATTTAGTAAATTGTGGTGACTTACAAGTTCCACTTGAACAAAGTTGCGGGCAGAAGCTAGTATATTAACATTATTAGCAAAAGCGAAAATTTTAACAGCCTGGGGTAATTTAGGGACAGTCACAGCACCGTAAGGAAATTTTAATGAATCATAATTTTAACATGAGTAGAGGGAAGGAGAAGTGGAGCAAGAAGGTCACAGAGTGGAACCCCAGGAATGGGATGAGAAAGAAGGGAATACCCTGCCAAAGATGGGAGGAGAACCTGGCCAAATTCGCAGGTGTGACCTGGAGCTGAGTTGCCAAGTAAAGAAATGAGTGGAAAAGGTTGGAGGAGGCCTTTGCCGATTCGCAATCAGCAGAAGACAACCTACATTTGATATAACTTGGATATTAAAGAAATTGTATTACGTACTGTTGAATAAATGGCTTTCTTATTATTATTGATTTTATGTCGTTACTAGCTTCACCAGCATGGAGGTTGGAAATGATCCCACGAGAATATACTACCAGGATAAAAAATATCCTATGTGTTAATCCAGGTTATAAAATATCTGTGTGCTAAATTTCAGCCAAATCGTGATTGACTAACAAACATCCAAAAATCTAAATATACAAACTTTCACATTTACAATATTATTAGTAGGATAATTTCAAATAAATAAAAGTATTATTTGTTATGTTACTACTCTAAGATAATTACCCGTCACACGGCACCACAACAATTATCTACTATGGTAGACATAATAATTATTCTTTTGATAACATAAAAATGCTAAAGCAAAACATGATTCATGTAAAATGAGGGCCATTTTTATCTATTAATATAGCCATGTTAAGACTGTTTACAAGCAAACATGTGATACCTCTAGGTATTGTAGGAGGTTATCATCAATAATCTACTTGTTTATGCTTAGTTTTATGATATGCTTGATAGACTACCTATGTAAATGTTTTGCTGTCCATATTGACTGTTGGTATAATCATGAATAATATTCTTAACTTGTATTAAACTAGCTGGGCAAAGATCTAGAAAAACCATTTAGATTATTCTCTAATTTTTGTTTTTCTCGTTAAATGTGAAATCAGTACCTGTATATGGTATAATTTTAAGATTATCACACAAACAGGTCTAAATAACAACATTCTTATTAGAAATGATAGTTGGTTGCCATTTTAAAGCGCTACCACATCGCTTACTCGTCCACGCAACATGATTATGAATATAAAATCAATAAATGTTCCAACAAGGTCAGTGAGTAGTTTCATAGGTCATAGAGTTGAAAACAATAAATCAATTATTTATTAAAATTCAATTGATTGCAAGTTATCTTGTCTATGCTGCCAGTTATATTTTTCAGTATATTAGAGACAGAATATGTAATGATCTGTGCTTCATATCTGGGAAGAAAATAAGAGATTTTTAATATGTTCAACTGGTTTTGAATCACTTGAGCCATAAGCCTGGGCAATAGTTTAGTCATTTACTTTATGATTTAGATTATCAAAAACGAATTTATTTTACATAAATAATACTAGTTAAAGAAACAAATTCCAATTGGATTATCTGCTTAGAATTTGCTTATCTAAAGTGTTTTATTGGATAGTTTAAAGATGTTGCTTGCTATCTGACATTTTAACTCTTCAAAAAAATGTTCTATACTATTCTAATACAATTTCAAGCTTGGTGATAGATATGCTTGACACGTTAATGACATTTATCTTACTGATAATAAGCCATCACTACGTTTAATTAATTGGTTAACCAACACCCCAAGTAGTCACACGTTTTAAGCAAAAAACCTCGTTATGATACATGTTCTAATAAACTGGATGTTACGAACTGGTCGCCATAGGAAATATGAGTGTCCTTGTGACGACAGCAAGTGAACTACTGCTAAATTCTCCAACGGAATTCGCGAAACAAGAGTTTTCACAAACCATCACCAAAATACTGCTTGTTGAGGTACTTCCAACCTTCGGCGCGGTTATCTTCCGAGTCCATAGTACGCTGGTTTATGTACTACCGCTATTGGTAGAATAAATACGTTTTTTTATTTATTAAATTAAATTAATTTGCACTCGATCAACTCCGCCGACAGCTGTACGCGAACTGTCAAAGTCAACTTGAACTTTGAAGTGAAATCGATCAACTGACATGACAGGCATGACAGAATTTACCAGGCATGGACAAGAGCCGTTTTAGCCATTTTTATTTTTGCCTTTATTTATTTTCAGCCTTTGTTTCAGAACTATTATGCTATTTCATTTTAGGTGTATTTTCATGTTTCATTGAATTATTATCAGTATTTATAATAGTTATTCAACACTTTTGGATAGCCTTTTTTTTATTTCTCCGATTCGAGTTTGCTAACTGTTCAGATAGGTACTAACGAATTCCTACTTACAATTTTATTTTTCTTCCATGAAATATAGGTTTCGGCAACGCTTAATTAGTATGTATAACGAAGATTAATTGTGTTAAAGATTACGACAAATGTAACCTCTGTAATATTGCTAGCGAGAGAAATGCGTCAGAGATCACGCCGTGTGTTGATGAAGCCAGTTGTCGACATCCAAACGATAACCTTTACATAAATTGCATGATAACGGCTCATAACATTTCCACGTTGAAATAATAACTAATCGTTCCTAAGTCCAATACATAATGCAGTTGAGTTAATCGAGTTATTTTTTAAGTTACTACGCTAAACTATGATTGCCGCGATCCGGTCGTGGATGGATGACCCTGACCATAACACATATTGGGATTTGGACACATATACGTGCTTTTCGAGACACGGATGGGCCGTGTCTCGAAAAGCACGTTGGTCCCGGCTGTCATTCGTAAATCTTTGAAGGTCGTTACGGGTAGTCAAAAGCCCAAAACTCTGTTAACCAGTCTTACCTAGCGATATCGTGTTTCCTAGTAACTGGATTGTGGAGGTCAGATTGGCAGTCATTCCATGTAAAATCCTGGTGTCCAGCTGCATATGGTTAGACTGGAAGTCGACCCCAATATAGTTGGGAAAAGGCTAGGCAGGTTGATTGAGTAGTTTTTGAGTTAATTGTACAAAAAATAGTTATCGTAGTGGCTCACAGGTGTCTTGTATCGAATTAAGATCCTATAATATAAAGGGCAAAAATAACATTAAATATCATATAATATTATTTTTGCCCGATCTTTATAATATTCGACGCCTTTTACATTAACATATATAAGTCGTTTTTTTTTTGAGGTTGGGAAGTCATCCAATAACTTCTCCCGCTCTGGGCGGAGCGGGAGAAGTTATTGGATGTCAGATTTTTACTGACTAAAACCCACCCATGTTCCTTCAGTTGCCTGTGTGCCAGGGGCCACAGTATCTCTTTCGAACATCCCGCACTCCTGGCAAGCATCGGCCCTTTCGGACCCCAATAGTTGGAGCTGACATCTCTTTGAGGCGCGCGTGGAACACAACGCGCCGTCAACCCGGTCAAAACTGTCCTTACCGGACAGTGAGCTACCCATTACTCGCCATCCACAAACCCGCGCCAACGGTGGCCGGGAATCAGCCTGGGTTTCCCGACGCCCAGGGCGTCTCCTGCGGCGACTAGGGCCGTGAGGGCGAATAACTTGTCTCTCCCTCACGTGTGCCGCCTCCCTCTTCGCGAGCATTACTGCTTCGCAGCAGAAGGTGACGGCTTCCCATACACTCTCGCTCCGTACCATGGGCTGGCATTCTCAATTTTGCCGCCTCTCAGGTTTGCCGCTCTGGGCGTTTGCCTGGCTTGCCCCCCCTTAGATCGGGCCCTGATTGTTTGGAGCTCGAAACAGGGCTACTCAATTTCGCTAAGGCAAAAACTTAACAAAGGTTCTCATTTTCAAGGTTAGTCTTGAGCTACTCTAAATATGGTTCAAACACTCTTCCCCCCTATTGTGTAGGCGTGATTCTCTTAAATTGAACGTTCCATTTCTTTAGAAGAATTTCTGAATCGTGTGATTTGTTACAAGTACTCGGATTCAGTTTGGAATTCATAAAATTTAATACTTGGATAATGTAGCTATATTCATAGCGAAAATGTCACCCCTTTATTAGAACATAATTGGATTCTAGATGTGTGCTAGCTAGTCTATAATCCATACTTTGTCTAGGTGGTCCGCGAAAATTGGTTTAGGCGCGAGATCGGCATATTTTGACGAGAAATATCCTATAGCGGTAAGATTTCAATAACATAGTTTATAGAGAGCGTTGATATGAGAAAAGCAACAAGCTACTTAGCTTCCATCAAGCTACATCATTGCTAAAATAAGTATGTGCCCTATATTGGTATATTCATTATTTCGATTTTTTTTTTAAGGAATTCAAACTAGATTTATTTTATTTTAACCACTATAAGCATGTGGAATTTGGCTGCAAGTGATTGTTGCACTTTTTCATATACCTACATGCTTGCATGTTACCTATAGCCAGGCGCGGCCCGATGCACACTGGTCCCAAATTAAAAAAAAGTGGACATTGATAGTAGACCGCTGATATTTTTTTTTTATTGTTGATATAATGATAACAGATAAGGCAAAAAAATATTATTGTCCTACTTCAAATACTTTTCTCTATAAAAAATATTTCTTTTTTTTTTGTATGGGAGTGATTACATTTTACTCAATTTCTCAAAAACCTTAAGCGATGTCGAGATGGCATTCACATATGTTAGAAAACTAATAATTCTGAGTATTTGGCTCGAAGAAACTTATTGCTTATCTCTGCGTACTTTCGAGATAATAGTGACAGAAAATAACAATTTTTTTTAATGTTAATTGTTCGCTTTTTTTTAATCATAGCCTTACTCATATCGCAATAGGTCCGCTGGCCAGCAAAATGGAGCTTCGACGCGAGTTTGCCGGGATAACAAGATGGCCGCCTCTCATGACGTAACGTAATACGGTCACAAATCGCGCGCGTACACCTCACTCTAGTGTTGGGTAGGACACGACATGAAAAAGAGTTTGTAAGAGTAGCCTCTTTTTTGTACTGAGCCGGTACAATGTCCTACTTCAAATGAGGCGAGGCCAATGAGGATTGGAACTTGGGCGACGCGCACTGAAGCTCTGTGATACGTTTGAAGTTACCAGTACAAATGTCACATTTGTACTGGTAGCTTCAAACAGTACAATGACAGTCTGAACTCTGATTGAAGACTTATTATTATCAAGTATCGCAAAGTAATATGAAACGATTATCATAGTAAATATTGTTTATAATTAAGTAACATGAAATATAATTTAAAGAATATAATAAAAAGGTAATTAATAAAATTACAATGTAAAAGTAATATTTGCGCGACTTGTTGCCACTGAGCCGGTTCCTTCTTTTTGTAAGGACCTGGTTCGCTTTGCTAGAAGTCCGCTCCGAAGGCACAGAAGTGACAACAATACAAAGCCGTTTAAAATTAAATAGTTTTAAAAATAAAGCATCGAATAAAAAGCTTTTACACTGGTCACGACTTTAAACTGTCGCTTTAATAAGCGCCGCACGGTATGTAGTAATGTCAATCTCAACATATTTCCCTTTCGCCCGAGAGTCGAAACGCAGTCATGTAATGTTCAGTGTAGAATGACGTAATTTGTAGCATGCGTCTCGCTCCGTCTCTGTCCTCATCCTACAGTTTGACGGAGATGGAGAGTAAGTAATGCGACCTCGCGACTGCCGCGACATAAAATTTGAAGTAGTACATTATAAAATGCCGAGCCGCTCTTACATTTCGACGTCATGTACGGGACAAATGTACCGCCTCTTGTATGTCCTACTCAACACTACCTCACTCAGTGTACAACTAAATGTGGTTGCGATAAGACGTGTCCTTATTTTTTCTGTGCGCTTGAAGAAATGCTTGTTGTTTGTTTGTTTTGTTATTGTTGTATTTTGAATCTTTGGATTTTAAAATCAAATAATTTTTGTTTGTCTTTCTTTCGTCGAATTTGTTTTCGTAATTTTTTTTGTTAAAATCAAAGTCACTTTGTCTTTGATATCTTTGATTCTAATTTGTTTTCAATTTTCCTTAAAATTATAATATGTCCGCATTTGTCACCAACTTAGACTTATACGTTGTTCTTAAATCAGGAGGTGGTTTTAAAAATGTCGAATTTTTATTTAATGCCCTTATTGAACGTATTGGTGTTGAATTGTCTTCCGAAGATTTGAGTAATATTAAATTATTATGTCGTAATTTTTCAAGTAATATCTCAAAAAGATGGTCTGCTTCCAGTAGAGCTCAAAAGACCTTTCTTAACAAAAATTCAGACTGGTTACAATCCCAAATAGTTTGGCCAAAATGTCAAAATATCGATTTAAGCAGCATTTTTAAAGTTGCCGAGGAAGTAATTCCAAATTTCGAAACGCAAGTGGATACTCATCAATTAAGTTATGGTACAAGTAAAAAACCATTTGTTGATATATCTGATAAACAGAAGAAAAGGCGTTCTCTAACACTTCTAGATCACACAGAGGAGGAATTAGTTTATGCTTTATGTGCCAAATTAAAAGAGTCTAAAAAAACAAAATTAGCAGCTATATTAAACGAACTCAGCCAAAACAAGGAAAAATGTGAGATGGTACATGATGTACTATTCGCTAAAAAGACTGACAAACCGTGTTTACCAGATGATAAAACGTTAGCGCTTTACACCTCAACAAATTTGTCAAAATGGCAATATCGAAATTTAAGAACTATTCTTGCTTCAGAGAAAATGTATGGTCTTCCATCCTATCAAAAGCTCCTGGAAGCTAAAAAAACTTGTTATCCTCCAGAGTCAGACATAACTGTAACTGAATCTGATGCTAAGATAAGACTTCAATCGCTTCTAGATTTGACAACTAATAGGATATTAAAAACAATTCAGCACAACTCTGCCGACAAAAAATCGCTAAAACTAATAAGCAAATGGGGTTTTGACGGGTCATCTTCTCAAAGTAATTATAAACAAAAGTCACACTCCGACACTAAAATTGACGATTCTTCAGTTTTCATGATTAGTTTGGTTCCGCTTCGTTTGGAAGAAGAGAGTGGTACTATCTTGTGGCAAAATCCTGCTCCCTCTTCAACAAACTATTGTCGTCCAATTGGCTTTATATTTGCAAAAGAAACAAATGAATTGATAAAGAAGGAAAGTGCATCCTTAGAGGAAGAAATTCGTAATCTTGTTCCCACAATTGTAGATAATTTTGATATTAAACATGATTTGTACATGACTATGATTGATGGGAAAATTTCTACTGTGATTTCCAATACTTCTTCTGCAGCTGTTTGTAATATTTGCAATACCCCACCTAGCAAAATGAATGACTTGGACTTTGTATCCAAAAGACTCATCAGAGAAGATATGTATAAATATGGTCTGTCTTCGCTTCATATGTGGATAAGATGTATGGAATGTATTTTACACATTTCGTACAACTTAGACTTCAAAAAGTGGGCTGCACGAAAAGAAGATAAATTGTTAAAAGAAATTAAAAAGAATTTGACACAAGAAGAATTCCGGGAAAGAACTGGTTTGTTAATTGACATAGTAAAACAGGGATTTGGTACAACCAATGACGGTAACACGGCAAGAAGGTTTTTTGAAAATTATGAAGTATCTGCTGAAATAACGGGTATCCACCCTGATTTAATCAAGAGATTTGCAGTCATTTTACAAACAATTTCATCTGGTCAACTTATTAATACCAACTTGTTTAGGGAATATTGTAAAGAAACAGCAATGCTATATGTAAACTTATATCCATGGTATTACATGCCTTCAAGTGTCCATAAATTGTTGATACACGGTGCTGATATTTGTGAAAATTTCTCCTTTATTCCGATAGGCATGCTTTCCGAAGAAGCTTCCGAAGCGAGGAATAAAGATTTCCGGAATGTTAGAATGGCACATACAAGAAAAATCGGTAGAGTTCAGACTAATTTAGACATTATCCACAGCTTTCTAATTAGCTCAGATCCTTACATCAGCCATATCAAACCAAAGTTTGCTCGTTTACATAAACAGTTGTTTCCAGAGGCTAGTGCTTTGATCTTGAACAATGAATTGCTTTCGTTGGAAAACGAGGAAATAGAGATTTCTCAAGAGAATATAGACCCAAATATTAATCTTTCACCATAATATTTTTTCAGAATCGTTTGTGAACATATTCAACTTTATGTTTGCAGCTTAATATGTCTTCATTTTGATTGTTTTTTAGAACTGATGAAAGTACTCCTTCAGAAAGGTCATAGCTTTTCAGTCATTAGTGAGCCCCCATAACCTCTTTTACAGAGAAGTCTCTTTTTACTTATTTGACATTACGCATACATTATAATTATGTGCTAAAGTAAGGCTATGATTAAAAAAAAGCAAAAAATTAACATTAAAAAAAAATGTTATTTTTTGTCACTATTATCTCGAAAGTACGCAGAGATAAGCAATAAGTTTCTTCGAGCCAAATACTCAGAATTATTAGTTTTCTAACATATGTGATTGCCATCTCGACATCGCTTAAAGTTTTTGAGAAATTGAGTAAAATGTAATCGCTCCCATACAAAAAAAAAAGAAATATTTTTTTTACAGAAAAGTATTTGAAGTAGGACAATAATATTTTTTTGCCTTATCTGTTATCATTGTATCAACAATAAAAAAAAATATCAGCGGTCTACTATCAATGTCCACTTTTTTTTAATTTGGGACCAGTGTGCGATGGGGGGGTCTTAGGGGCCCCTAAAGCTGTAAACGTAATGCTTGAAATAGTAATTTTTCGAAAATATAATAAATTTTCTTATTAATATGTAGGTAAGTAGTCTTTGTTTGTGACCCCCCCAAAGTCTTTGGCTGCGACCGCGCCTGCCTATAGCATAAATCCAGATGAGTTATTGCGCAACAAAGTAGGAAACAGTACGAATGGCATTTATTTTGACAGTTCAATAACATTCCTTGCGTTTTTTACGTTGTTGAGCAGACAAATTTTTTGAACACACGAAGCACTGGATTAGCAATAGGACCCTTCAAATTTTTTATTGAAAACAAAAGAGTGATTGTGTGTTACTCAATTAGGATACAGTTTGTCAGCAACAGCAAGTGAAAAGCGTCACCAAATCAACGTGGATGTCTCTACATAATGTTTATACTTACAAGGGCTATACTTAATACCTACTGTATTGTTGTATGTCCTTTAATAAGAAAATCACGGGCAATGGCCACGTGTTTAATTTACAAGTTTACATCTAAACGAGAATTTGTCACTTCGTGGGTAAACATGACAGAGTTGGCTTTACGCAAATTAGGTTTACCGATTGTCATTAGAATAACCGTTCGTTGCCTACATACCCGTAAATACCCCCTAATTGGTATTTTATTCTTTCAATGCAATTACCATATTTGAAGCAGACGACATCGCTTTATCTAGATATACAAAGACTAAATGGATAGTTAGGGAACATTTCGCTAGATGGCAGTAGTGTCTTCAATTAAACCTAAACTTTTTGCCATTACATAGATTTTTTCTGAACGATGTACAATGCAACCAACTCGTGACCTATTAATTTAAACCGACTTACTTCACATAAATCGATTCCAGTTCCATGGCACTCACTGGTTCCCAATAAATGACGTTGTAATTACGACTCTGTACGTATTTTTAGGCGCCAACGCGTAACTTGACGGACGTTTGTTTACCAATACATTTGTGACGTCACATATTGGGTGTTGAATGAACGTGAACGATGTTCGGTGGGTGGGACGCGCTAATTTAGCTCGCCGTTGGATACGTCATATAATGCCCTTGACATTGTGTCAAATTCGACTCGGAGTCAATAAGAAGTAGGTACAAGAACTAATGTTAAGATCAAAGGAAGCTTCATTTCTGATTTCAAGATAATGACTAGTTAGGTATGTGTAGGTCGGTCTACCGTTCTTGTCTGAAATAAGAGCTAGATATTCTACAACTATCTTACCTAGCACAGCATGTCGCTTTCAAGTTGGAAACGGAAACCCTGATCCGAGTAAAAACTCAAGTTTTCGTATATAGAGCAGGCGCAGTCGCAGGCAAAGACTTGGGGGGTCACAGACAAAGCCTACCTACATATTAATAAGAAAATTTAAGTATAATACTTACCTATTTTCGAAAAATTACTATTTTAAGCTTTACGTTTACGGCTTTAGGGGGGGGGGGGGGGGGCGTCGTGACCCCTAGTACTCTCCCGCTCGGACCGCGCCTGATCTAGAGACACAGTTTTGATACTAACCTCTAAAGTAAAACCATCCTGCCTGAGTACAATCTTGAACTCACGTATCTAAAAGCTAGAGAATTGCTAAAAGCTGGCTAATCTGGGTATGTATGTATATGGCACAGTTATAACCAGTTTTGAGATAGAACGCGTTTTCCCTAGTTAGAAGAAGTTTTTACTAAATGCCTTTGTTAAAACTGATTCGACGGGACTCTTCGCCGACAGGACATTTCGCCGAGAGGACTCTTCGCCGACAGGGCTCATCAGGTAGTTAATAGGTAAGGTTAGGTTAGAATTGTGACCAATCGTGCGCGAGCCGAGCGAGCGCTACTTCCATGTTAGTGGCAGCTACTTCGTATTTAGTAATAGCGCAAGGATGAGCCTTGTCGTCGAAGAGTAGTCTTGTCGGTGTTCAGTTTAGTCGTACTATTCGTACACTCAAATATAAGTGGTAAATTCTAGATTTGACTAGATTTCTAGTTTTAACAAAGGCGTTTAGTAAAAACTAGTTTTAACTAGTGAAAATGAGTTCTAACGAAAAACGGGTTTTAACTGTAACATACATAATCACGGTATGTGGGATTACTTAGTTATAGTGCCACAGTTCGAAATGCTTCAGATTGTGATTGATAATGTCATAAACGCAATAAGGGTGCTACACCCCGGTCAGAGAATTTGCACGTGACTCTTATGTCTCGTTCCTTCGTAGTAATCTACTAGGCCATTGTGTCTAAGAATTAGGACCAACAATTGATGCACAGTTGTGATAAAAATAGCCATTCAATACCTAGTGCATTCAGTTTTGGGCTGTGCCGACACACGTACATCGCCTGAATATCCGCTTTCCCTGCCAGATAAAGATACGTGCAATCGTGATTGAATATTTTAGCCCATCCCATCATGTAATCGTTTAGGCATATCAACACATATATGCCTACCTAATATAGCTCTAAATACATATTTAGAGCTATATTAGGACCTAAGTAAAGAAACGGATATCAGTCGGCGACTTCTCGACGTCCAAAGCTAGATCGGTAGTAATCTAATTAGTAGATAACTACCGATCAAGCTTTGGTTGATTTCAAGAGTTCATCTTGTATTCCGTCCGATTAAATTGGAGGTTTCCTTGCTATGTACACAATATGTCAAGAATCTTATTCAGACACTGATAAACATGCCTCTTTCTCTTGGTCCTGGCTGTTATGTACACACGGCTACAGATCAAGCTATATATATCCAGTTTACGCTGATCTCGCACTGTATGGAAATCCTATACAATGCGAGATCAGCTTATACTGGAACTATCTACTATGGCTTGATGTGTAGCCGTGCGTACATCAGGCAGACAATCAGTCTTACCAAGTGGTATCGTAGGTACTACCCATTTACTGGATTGTGGAGGTAACGTAAGCAATCGCTCCATGTAAAATACCAGTATTCAGCCGCATCTTCACCCTCCCAATCAGGGTGCTTACTGTCGAATATAATTCCGATAGATCGACATTGGAATTGTCAGTCAAACGTCAGCAATTGGCTGGACTCACTGAGTCTAGCCTATCGCTGACGTTTAACTCAACCAACTAACGTTCGACCAATGTCGATCTATCGGAATTATATTCCAGAGTAAGCACCCTGGTTAGATTAGAAGCCGACCCCACCATAGTTAGGACAAGGCTAGGCAGATTGACAGAAAAACAGGGCCGAATAAAATCAATTGACCGTCTGACACCTAACTATAACTTTACCGGGACATATCTGCTAAAACGAAGCGTTCCGAGAAAATATTCCTTTTTTATTTCGTTCTATACGTTATTGATGATATCATTACTAATAATATTCAAAGAAACGATGGATGGACTGTGCAGGCGCGGTCGCAGCCAAAGACTTTGGGGGCGTCACAGACAAATACTACCTACATATTAATAAGAAAATGTATTATATTTACGAAAAATTACTATTTTAAGCTTTTGTTTCTGAATGCATTATGTAAATAGATTTAAAAAAGTGATTGACATAAGTTAGGTTATTACCAGAGGTCGGAATTAGGTGATTTGTGTACTTACACTGATTTCATACAACGAAAGAAATAAGTGGATATGCCCGAATTCCCGGGATTAATTTTGAAGAGCAGAAATATCCCGTGATCTATTAAATAAAAGGTTATTTACTTTTACACAATTTAAACCACTGCACGCGCGACGTTGCCAAATTTACATCAACGACATCGGATGTCCGAAGTTGCAAAATTCCAATGCGCACTTTTCAGCATATCATTCTAGACCCCCTGGCGCAGAAATTTTTCGTCGGTAATACAAAACAAAATCAGCTGTTCCATACATTTTTACAGCGTAAGTATTGTACTTTTCTATGAAACATCTGATTTTTTTTTGAAAAACCGACGTAAAATTTAGGTTACAGTTTGCGCACTGGATAAAAACTTATCATGTATACAGCCCTCTTAAGTTTATACACCGTGAAATTTTAATGGTTGTTTTCCCGCAGCAAAATGGTTTTGTCTTGGTAATACAATCGTTTTATAAACAAATAAAATATTAGATACAAAAAATGGCTGATTAACTATTGTGAAAAATCACCACGTGCGAGAGTTTATTTTGCTTTGAACATTTATCCATCGCTGTTCCCTTTTTTTTTTTGGGTAGGAAATCATCAAATAACTTCTCCCGCTCTGGGCGGAGCGGGAGGGCGCACACTGGTCCCAAATTAAAAAAAAGTGGACATTGATAGTAGACCGCTGATATTTTTTTTTTATTGTTGATATAATGATAACAGATAAGGCAAAAAAATATTATTGTCCTACTTCAAATACTTTTCTCTATAAAAAATATTTCTTTTTTTTTTGTATGGGAGTGATTACATTTTACTCAATTTCTCAAAAACCTTAAGCGATGTCGAGATGGCATTCACATATGTTAGAAAACTAATAATTCTGAGTATTTGGCTCGAAGAAACTTATTGCTTATCTCTGCGTACTTTCGAGATAATAGTGACAGAAAATAACAATTTTTTTTAATGTTAATTGTTCGCTTTTTTTTAATCATAGCCTTACTCATATCGCAATAGGTCCGCTGGCCAGCAAAATGGAGCTTCGACGCGAGTTTGCCGGGATAACAAGATGGCCGCCTCTCATGACGTAACGTAATACGGTCACAAATCGCGCGCGTACACCTCACTCTAGTGTTGGGTAGGACACGACATGAAAAAGAGTTTGTAAGAGTAGCCTCTTTTTTGTACTGAGCCGGTACAATGTCCTACTTCAAATGAGGCGAGGCCAATGAGGATTGGAACTTGGGCGACGCGCACTGAAGCTCTGTGATACGTTTGAAGTTACCAGTACAAATGTCACATTTGTACTGGTAGCTTCAAACAGTACAATGACAGTCTGAACTCTGATTGAAGACTTATTATTATCAAGTATCGCAAAGTAATATGAAACGATTATCATAGTAAATATTGTTTATAATTAAGTAACATGAAATATAATTTAAAGAATATAATAAAAAGGTAATTAATAAAATTACAATGTAAAAGTAATATTTGCGCGACTTGTTGCCACTGAGCCGGTTCCTTCTTTTTGTAAGGACCTGGTTCGCTTTGCTAGAAGTCCGCTCCGAAGGCACAGAAGTGACAACAATACAAAGCCGTTTAAAATTAAATAGTTTTAAAAATAAAGCATCGAATAAAAAGCTTTTACACTGGTCACGACTTTAAACTGTCGCTTTAATAAGCGCCGCACGGTATGTAGTAATGTCAATCTCAACATATTTCCCTTTCGCCCGAGAGTCGAAACGCAGTCATGTAATGTTCAGTGTAGAATGACGTAATTTGTAGCATGCGTCTCGCTCCGTCTCTGTCCTCATCCTACAGTTTGACGGAGATGGAGAGTAAGTAATGCGACCTCGCGACTGCCGCGACATAAAATTTGAAGTAGTACATTATAAAATGCCGAGCCGCTCTTACATTTCGACGTCATGTACGGGACAAATGTACCGCCTCTTGTATGTCCTACTCAACACTACCTCACTCAGTGTACAACTAAATGTGGTTGCGATAAGACGTGTCCTTATTTTTTCTGTGCGCTTGAAGAAATGCTTGTTGTTTGTTTGTTTTGTTATTGTTGTATTTTGAATCTTTGGATTTTAAAATCAAATAATTTTTGTTTGTCTTTCTTTCGTCGAATTTGTTTTCGTAATTTTTTTTGTTAAAATCAAAGTCACTTTGTCTTTGATATCTTTGATTCTAATTTGTTTTCAATTTTCCTTAAAATTATAATATGTCCGCATTTGTCACCAACTTAGACTTATACGTTGTTCTTAAATCAGGAGGTGGTTTTAAAAATGTCGAATTTTTATTTAATGCCCTTATTGAACGTATTGGTGTTGAATTGTCTTCCGAAGATTTGAGTAATATTAAATTATTATGTCGTAATTTTTCAAGTAATATCTCAAAAAGATGGTCTGCTTCCAGTAGAGCTCAAAAGACCTTTCTTAACAAAAATTCAGACTGGTTACAATCCCAAATAGTTTGGCCAAAATGTCAAAATATCGATTTAAGCAGCATTTTTAAAGTTGCCGAGGAAGTAATTCCAAATTTCGAAACGCAAGTGGATACTCATCAATTAAGTTATGGTACAAGTAAAAAACCATTTGTTGATATATCTGATAAACAGAAGAAAAGGCGTTCTCTAACACTTCTAGATCACACAGAGGAGGAATTAGTTTATGCTTTATGTGCCAAATTAAAAGAGTCTAAAAAAACAAAATTAGCAGCTATATTAAACGAACTCAGCCAAAACAAGGAAAAATGTGAGATGGTACATGATGTACTATTCGCTAAAAAGACTGACAAACCGTGTTTACCAGATGATAAAACGTTAGCGCTTTACACCTCAACAAATTTGTCAAAATGGCAATATCGAAATTTAAGAACTATTCTTGCTTCAGAGAAAATGTATGGTCTTCCATCCTATCAAAAGCTCCTGGAAGCTAAAAAAACTTGTTATCCTCCAGAGTCAGACATAACTGTAACTGAATCTGATGCTAAGATAAGACTTCAATCGCTTCTAGATTTGACAACTAATAGGATATTAAAAACAATTCAGCACAACTCTGCCGACAAAAAATCGCTAAAACTAATAAGCAAATGGGGTTTTGACGGGTCATCTTCTCAAAGTAATTATAAACAAAAGTCACACTCCGACACTAAAATTGACGATTCTTCAGTTTTCATGATTAGTTTGGTTCCGCTTCGTTTGGAAGAAGAGAGTGGTACTATCTTGTGGCAAAATCCTGCTCCCTCTTCAACAAACTATTGTCGTCCAATTGGCTTTATATTTGCAAAAGAAACAAATGAATTGATAAAGAAGGAAAGTGCATCCTTAGAGGAAGAAATTCGTAATCTTGTTCCCACAATTGTAGATAATTTTGATATTAAACATGATTTGTACATGACTATGATTGATGGGAAAATTTCTACTGTGATTTCCAATACTTCTTCTGCAGCTGTTTGTAATATTTGCAATACCCCACCTAGCAAAATGAATGACTTGGACTTTGTATCCAAAAGACTCATCAGAGAAGATATGTATAAATATGGTCTGTCTTCGCTTCATATGTGGATAAGATGTATGGAATGTATTTTACACATTTCGTACAACTTAGACTTCAAAAAGTGGGCTGCACGAAAAGAAGATAAATTGTTAAAAGAAATTAAAAAGAATTTGACACAAGAAGAATTCCGGGAAAGAACTGGTTTGTTAATTGACATAGTAAAACAGGGATTTGGTACAACCAATGACGGTAACACGGCAAGAAGGTTTTTTGAAAATTATGAAGTATCTGCTGAAATAACGGGTATCCACCCTGATTTAATCAAGAGATTTGCAGTCATTTTACAAACAATTTCATCTGGTCAACTTATTAATACCAACTTGTTTAGGGAATATTGTAAAGAAACAGCAATGCTATATGTAAACTTATATCCATGGTATTACATGCCTTCAAGTGTCCATAAATTGTTGATACACGGTGCTGATATTTGTGAAAATTTCTCCTTTATTCCGATAGGCATGCTTTCCGAAGAAGCTTCCGAAGCGAGGAATAAAGATTTCCGGAATGTTAGAATGGCACATACAAGAAAAATCGGTAGAGTTCAGACTAATTTAGACATTATCCACAGCTTTCTAATTAGCTCAGATCCTTACATCAGCCATATCAAACCAAAGTTTGCTCGTTTACATAAACAGTTGTTTCCAGAGGCTAGTGCTTTGATCTTGAACAATGAATTGCTTTCGTTGGAAAACGAGGAAATAGAGATTTCTCAAGAGAATATAGACCCAAATATTAATCTTTCACCATAATATTTTTTCAGAATCGTTTGTGAACATATTCAACTTTATGTTTGCAGCTTAATATGTCTTCATTTTGATTGTTTTTTAGAACTGATGAAAGTACTCCTTCAGAAAGGTCATAGCTTTTCAGTCATTAGTGAGCCCCCATAACCTCTTTTACAGAGAAGTCTCTTTTTACTTATTTGACATTACGCATACATTATAATTATGTGCTAAAGTAAGGCTATGATTAAAAAAAAGCAAAAAATTAACATTAAAAAAAAATGTTATTTTTTGTCACTATTATCTCGAAAGTACGCAGAGATAAGCAATAAGTTTCTTCGAGCCAAATACTCAGAATTATTAGTTTTCTAACATATGTGATTGCCATCTCGACATCGCTTAAAGTTTTTGAGAAATTGAGTAAAATGTAATCGCTCCCATACAAAAAAAAAAGAAATATTTTTTTTACAGAAAAGTATTTGAAGTAGGACAATAATATTTTTTTGCCTTATCTGTTATCATTGTATCAACAATAAAAAAAAATATCAGCGGTCTACTATCAATGTCCACTTTTTTTTAATTTGGGACCAGTGTGCGATGGGGGGGTCTTAGGGGCCCCTAAAGCTGTAAACGTAATGCTTGAAATAGTAATTTTTCGAAAATATAATAAATTTTCTTATTAATATGTAGGTAAGTAGTCTTTGTTTGTGACCCCCCCAAAGTCTTTGGCTGCGACCGCGCCTGCCTATAGCATAAATCCAGATGAGTTATTGCGCAACAAAGTAGGAAACAGTACGAATGGCATTTATTTTGACAGTTCAATAACATTCCTTGCGTTTTTTACGTTGTTGAGCAGACAAATTTTTTGAACACACGAAGCACTGGATTAGCAATAGGACCCTTCAAATTTTTTATTGAAAACAAAAGAGTGATTGTGTGTTACTCAATTAGGATACAGTTTGTCAGCAACAGCAAGTGAAAAGCGTCACCAAATCAACGTGGATGTCTCTACATAATGTTTATACTTACAAGGGCTATACTTAATACCTACTGTATTGTTGTATGTCCTTTAATAAGAAAATCACGGGCAATGGCCACGTGTTTAATTTACAAGTTTACATCTAAACGAGAATTTGTCACTTCGTGGGTAAACATGACAGAGTTGGCTTTACGCAAATTAGGTTTACCGATTGTCATTAGAATAACCGTTCGTTGCCTACATACCCGTAAATACCCCCTAATTGGTATTTTATTCTTTCAATGCAATTACCATATTTGAAGCAGACGACATCGCTTTATCTAGATATACAAAGACTAAATGGATAGTTAGGGAACATTTCGCTAGATGGCAGTAGTGTCTTCAATTAAACCTAAACTTTTTGCCATTACATAGATTTTTTCTGAACGATGTACAATGCAACCAACTCGTGACCTATTAATTTAAACCGACTTACTTCACATAAATCGATTCCAGTTCCATGGCACTCACTGGTTCCCAATAAATGACGTTGTAATTACGACTCTGTACGTATTTTTAGGCGCCAACGCGTAACTTGACGGACGTTTGTTTACCAATACATTTGTGACGTCACATATTGGGTGTTGAATGAACGTGAACGATGTTCGGTGGGTGGGACGCGCTAATTTAGCTCGCCGTTGGATACGTCATATAATGCCCTTGACATTGTGTCAAATTCGACTCGGAGTCAATAAGAAGTAGGTACAAGAACTAATGTTAAGATCAAAGGAAGCTTCATTTCTGATTTCAAGATAATGACTAGTTAGGTATGTGTAGGTCGGTCTACCGTTCTTGTCTGAAATAAGAGCTAGATATTCTACAACTATCTTACCTAGCACAGCATGTCGCTTTCAAGTTGGAAACGGAAACCCTGATCCGAGTAAAAACTCAAGTTTTCGTATATAGAGCAGGCGCAGTCGCAGGCAAAGACTTGGGGGGTCACAGACAAAGCCTACCTACATATTAATAAGAAAATTTAAGTATAATACTTACCTATTTTCGAAAAATTACTATTTTAAGCTTTACGTTTACGGCTTTAGGGGGGGGGGGGGGGGGCGTCGTGACCCCTAGTACTCTCCCGCTCGGACCGCGCCTGATCTAGAGACACAGTTTTGATACTAACCTCTAAAGTAAAACCATCCTGCCTGAGTACAATCTTGAACTCACGTATCTAAAAGCTAGAGAATTGCTAAAAGCTGGCTAATCTGGGTATGTATGTATATGGCACAGTTATAACCAGTTTTGAGATAGAACGCGTTTTCCCTAGTTAGAAGAAGTTTTTACTAAATGCCTTTGTTAAAACTGATTCGACGGGACTCTTCGCCGACAGGACATTTCGCCGAGAGGACTCTTCGCCGACAGGGCTCATCAGGTAGTTAATAGGTAAGGTTAGGTTAGAATTGTGACCAATCGTGCGCGAGCCGAGCGAGCGCTACTTCCATGTTAGTGGCAGCTACTTCGTATTTAGTAATAGCGCAAGGATGAGCCTTGTCGTCGAAGAGTAGTCTTGTCGGTGTTCAGTTTAGTCGTACTATTCGTACACTCAAATATAAGTGGTAAATTCTAGATTTGACTAGATTTCTAGTTTTAACAAAGGCGTTTAGTAAAAACTAGTTTTAACTAGTGAAAATGAGTTCTAACGAAAAACGGGTTTTAACTGTAACATACATAATCACGGTATGTGGGATTACTTAGTTATAGTGCCACAGTTCGAAATGCTTCAGATTGTGATTGATAATGTCATAAACGCAATAAGGGTGCTACACCCCGGTCAGAGAATTTGCACGTGACTCTTATGTCTCGTTCCTTCGTAGTAATCTACTAGGCCATTGTGTCTAAGAATTAGGACCAACAATTGATGCACAGTTGTGATAAAAATAGCCATTCAATACCTAGTGCATTCAGTTTTGGGCTGTGCCGACACACGTACATCGCCTGAATATCCGCTTTCCCTGCCAGATAAAGATACGTGCAATCGTGATTGAATATTTTAGCCCATCCCATCATGTAATCGTTTAGGCATATCAACACATATATGCCTACCTAATATAGCTCTAAATACATATTTAGAGCTATATTAGGACCTAAGTAAAGAAACGGATATCAGTCGGCGACTTCTCGACGTCCAAAGCTAGATCGGTAGTAATCTAATTAGTAGATAACTACCGATCAAGCTTTGGTTGATTTCAAGAGTTCATCTTGTATTCCGTCCGATTAAATTGGAGGTTTCCTTGCTATGTACACAATATGTCAAGAATCTTATTCAGACACTGATAAACATGCCTCTTTCTCTTGGTCCTGGCTGTTATGTACACACGGCTACAGATCAAGCTATATATATCCAGTTTACGCTGATCTCGCACTGTATGGAAATCCTATACAATGCGAGATCAGCTTATACTGGAACTATCTACTATGGCTTGATGTGTAGCCGTGCGTACATCAGGCAGACAATCAGTCTTACCAAGTGGTATCGTAGGTACTACCCATTTACTGGATTGTGGAGGTAACGTAAGCAATCGCTCCATGTAAAATACCAGTATTCAGCCGCATCTTCACCCTCCCAATCAGGGTGCTTACTGTCGAATATAATTCCGATAGATCGACATTGGAATTGTCAGTCAAACGTCAGCAATTGGCTGGACTCACTGAGTCTAGCCTATCGCTGACGTTTAACTCAACCAACTAACGTTCGACCAATGTCGATCTATCGGAATTATATTCCAGAGTAAGCACCCTGGTTAGATTAGAAGCCGACCCCACCATAGTTAGGACAAGGCTAGGCAGATTGACAGAAAAACAGGGCCGAATAAAATCAATTGACCGTCTGACACCTAACTATAACTTTACCGGGACATATCTGCTAAAACGAAGCGTTCCGAGAAAATATTCCTTTTTTATTTCGTTCTATACGTTATTGATGATATCATTACTAATAATATTCAAAGAAACGATGGATGGACTGTGCAGGCGCGGTCGCAGCCAAAGACTTTGGGGGCGTCACAGACAAATACTACCTACATATTAATAAGAAAATGTATTATATTTACGAAAAATTACTATTTTAAGCTTTTGTTTCTGAATGCATTATGTAAATAGATTTAAAAAAGTGATTGACATAAGTTAGGTTATTACCAGAGGTCGGAATTAGGTGATTTGTGTACTTACACTGATTTCATACAACGAAAGAAATAAGTGGATATGCCCGAATTCCCGGGATTAATTTTGAAGAGCAGAAATATCCCGTGATCTATTAAATAAAAGGTTATTTACTTTTACACAATTTAAACCACTGCACGCGCGACGTTGCCAAATTTACATCAACGACATCGGATGTCCGAAGTTGCAAAATTCCAATGCGCACTTTTCAGCATATCATTCTAGACCCCCTGGCGCAGAAATTTTTCGTCGGTAATACAAAACAAAATCAGCTGTTCCATACATTTTTACAGCGTAAGTATTGTACTTTTCTATGAAACATCTGATTTTTTTTTGAAAAACCGACGTAAAATTTAGGTTACAGTTTGCGCACTGGATAAAAACTTATCATGTATACAGCCCTCTTAAGTTTATACACCGTGAAATTTTAATGGTTGTTTTCCCGCAGCAAAATGGTTTTGTCTTGGTAATACAATCGTTTTATAAACAAATAAAATATTAGATACAAAAAATGGCTGATTAACTATTGTGAAAAATCACCACGTGCGAGAGTTTATTTTGCTTTGAACATTTATCCATCGCTGTTCCCTTTTTTTTTTTGGGTAGGAAATCATCAAATAACTTCTCCCGCTCTGGGCGGAGCGGGAGGGCGCACACTGGTCCCAAATTAAAAAAAAGTGGACATTGATAGTAGACCGCTGATATTTTTTTTTTATTGTTGATATAATGATAACAGATAAGGCAAAAAAATATTATTGTCCTACTTCAAATACTTTTCTCTATAAAAAATATTTCTTTTTTTTTTGTATGGGAGTGATTACATTTTACTCAATTTCTCAAAAACCTTAAGCGATGTCGAGATGGCATTCACATATGTTAGAAAACTAATAATTCTGAGTATTTGGCTCGAAGAAACTTATTGCTTATCTCTGCGTACTTTCGAGATAATAGTGACAGAAAATAACAATTTTTTTTAATGTTAATTGTTCGCTTTTTTTTAATCATAGCCTTACTCATATCGCAATAGGTCCGCTGGCCAGCAAAATGGAGCTTCGACGCGAGTTTGCCGGGATAACAAGATGGCCGCCTCTCATGACGTAACGTAATACGGTCACAAATCGCGCGCGTACACCTCACTCTAGTGTTGGGTAGGACACGACATGAAAAAGAGTTTGTAAGAGTAGCCTCTTTTTTGTACTGAGCCGGTACAATGTCCTACTTCAAATGAGGCGAGGCCAATGAGGATTGGAACTTGGGCGACGCGCACTGAAGCTCTGTGATACGTTTGAAGTTACCAGTACAAATGTCACATTTGTACTGGTAGCTTCAAACAGTACAATGACAGTCTGAACTCTGATTGAAGACTTATTATTATCAAGTATCGCAAAGTAATATGAAACGATTATCATAGTAAATATTGTTTATAATTAAGTAACATGAAATATAATTTAAAGAATATAATAAAAAGGTAATTAATAAAATTACAATGTAAAAGTAATATTTGCGCGACTTGTTGCCACTGAGCCGGTTCCTTCTTTTTGTAAGGACCTGGTTCGCTTTGCTAGAAGTCCGCTCCGAAGGCACAGAAGTGACAACAATACAAAGCCGTTTAAAATTAAATAGTTTTAAAAATAAAGCATCGAATAAAAAGCTTTTACACTGGTCACGACTTTAAACTGTCGCTTTAATAAGCGCCGCACGGTATGTAGTAATGTCAATCTCAACATATTTCCCTTTCGCCCGAGAGTCGAAACGCAGTCATGTAATGTTCAGTGTAGAATGACGTAATTTGTAGCATGCGTCTCGCTCCGTCTCTGTCCTCATCCTACAGTTTGACGGAGATGGAGAGTAAGTAATGCGACCTCGCGACTGCCGCGACATAAAATTTGAAGTAGTACATTATAAAATGCCGAGCCGCTCTTACATTTCGACGTCATGTACGGGACAAATGTACCGCCTCTTGTATGTCCTACTCAACACTACCTCACTCAGTGTACAACTAAATGTGGTTGCGATAAGACGTGTCCTTATTTTTTCTGTGCGCTTGAAGAAATGCTTGTTGTTTGTTTGTTTTGTTATTGTTGTATTTTGAATCTTTGGATTTTAAAATCAAATAATTTTTGTTTGTCTTTCTTTCGTCGAATTTGTTTTCGTAATTTTTTTTGTTAAAATCAAAGTCACTTTGTCTTTGATATCTTTGATTCTAATTTGTTTTCAATTTTCCTTAAAATTATAATATGTCCGCATTTGTCACCAACTTAGACTTATACGTTGTTCTTAAATCAGGAGGTGGTTTTAAAAATGTCGAATTTTTATTTAATGCCCTTATTGAACGTATTGGTGTTGAATTGTCTTCCGAAGATTTGAGTAATATTAAATTATTATGTCGTAATTTTTCAAGTAATATCTCAAAAAGATGGTCTGCTTCCAGTAGAGCTCAAAAGACCTTTCTTAACAAAAATTCAGACTGGTTACAATCCCAAATAGTTTGGCCAAAATGTCAAAATATCGATTTAAGCAGCATTTTTAAAGTTGCCGAGGAAGTAATTCCAAATTTCGAAACGCAAGTGGATACTCATCAATTAAGTTATGGTACAAGTAAAAAACCATTTGTTGATATATCTGATAAACAGAAGAAAAGGCGTTCTCTAACACTTCTAGATCACACAGAGGAGGAATTAGTTTATGCTTTATGTGCCAAATTAAAAGAGTCTAAAAAAACAAAATTAGCAGCTATATTAAACGAACTCAGCCAAAACAAGGAAAAATGTGAGATGGTACATGATGTACTATTCGCTAAAAAGACTGACAAACCGTGTTTACCAGATGATAAAACGTTAGCGCTTTACACCTCAACAAATTTGTCAAAATGGCAATATCGAAATTTAAGAACTATTCTTGCTTCAGAGAAAATGTATGGTCTTCCATCCTATCAAAAGCTCCTGGAAGCTAAAAAAACTTGTTATCCTCCAGAGTCAGACATAACTGTAACTGAATCTGATGCTAAGATAAGACTTCAATCGCTTCTAGATTTGACAACTAATAGGATATTAAAAACAATTCAGCACAACTCTGCCGACAAAAAATCGCTAAAACTAATAAGCAAATGGGGTTTTGACGGGTCATCTTCTCAAAGTAATTATAAACAAAAGTCACACTCCGACACTAAAATTGACGATTCTTCAGTTTTCATGATTAGTTTGGTTCCGCTTCGTTTGGAAGAAGAGAGTGGTACTATCTTGTGGCAAAATCCTGCTCCCTCTTCAACAAACTATTGTCGTCCAATTGGCTTTATATTTGCAAAAGAAACAAATGAATTGATAAAGAAGGAAAGTGCATCCTTAGAGGAAGAAATTCGTAATCTTGTTCCCACAATTGTAGATAATTTTGATATTAAACATGATTTGTACATGACTATGATTGATGGGAAAATTTCTACTGTGATTTCCAATACTTCTTCTGCAGCTGTTTGTAATATTTGCAATACCCCACCTAGCAAAATGAATGACTTGGACTTTGTATCCAAAAGACTCATCAGAGAAGATATGTATAAATATGGTCTGTCTTCGCTTCATATGTGGATAAGATGTATGGAATGTATTTTACACATTTCGTACAACTTAGACTTCAAAAAGTGGGCTGCACGAAAAGAAGATAAATTGTTAAAAGAAATTAAAAAGAATTTGACACAAGAAGAATTCCGGGAAAGAACTGGTTTGTTAATTGACATAGTAAAACAGGGATTTGGTACAACCAATGACGGTAACACGGCAAGAAGGTTTTTTGAAAATTATGAAGTATCTGCTGAAATAACGGGTATCCACCCTGATTTAATCAAGAGATTTGCAGTCATTTTACAAACAATTTCATCTGGTCAACTTATTAATACCAACTTGTTTAGGGAATATTGTAAAGAAACAGCAATGCTATATGTAAACTTATATCCATGGTATTACATGCCTTCAAGTGTCCATAAATTGTTGATACACGGTGCTGATATTTGTGAAAATTTCTCCTTTATTCCGATAGGCATGCTTTCCGAAGAAGCTTCCGAAGCGAGGAATAAAGATTTCCGGAATGTTAGAATGGCACATACAAGAAAAATCGGTAGAGTTCAGACTAATTTAGACATTATCCACAGCTTTCTAATTAGCTCAGATCCTTACATCAGCCATATCAAACCAAAGTTTGCTCGTTTACATAAACAGTTGTTTCCAGAGGCTAGTGCTTTGATCTTGAACAATGAATTGCTTTCGTTGGAAAACGAGGAAATAGAGATTTCTCAAGAGAATATAGACCCAAATATTAATCTTTCACCATAATATTTTTTCAGAATCGTTTGTGAACATATTCAACTTTATGTTTGCAGCTTAATATGTCTTCATTTTGATTGTTTTTTAGAACTGATGAAAGTACTCCTTCAGAAAGGTCATAGCTTTTCAGTCATTAGTGAGCCCCCATAACCTCTTTTACAGAGAAGTCTCTTTTTACTTATTTGACATTACGCATACATTATAATTATGTGCTAAAGTAAGGCTATGATTAAAAAAAAGCAAAAAATTAACATTAAAAAAAAATGTTATATTTTGTCACTATTATCTCGAAAGTACGCAGAGATAAGCAATAAGTTTCTTCGAGCCAAATACTCAGAATTATTAGTTTTCTAACATATGTGATTGCCATCTCGACATCGCTTAAAGTTTTTGAGAAATTGAGTAAAATGTAATCGCTCCCATACAAAAAAAAAGAAATATTTTTTTTACAGAAAAGTATTTGAAGTAGGACAATAATATTTTTTTGCCTTATCTGTTATCATTGTATCAACAATAAAAAAAAATATCAGCGGTCTACTATCAATGTCCACTTTTTTTTAATTTGGGACCAGTGTGGGGCGTGTCAGACTTTTACTGACTAAAACCCACCCGTGTTCCCTCAGTTGTCGGCGGCGCGTGCGATTCGAGTAGTACCTACAAGAATGAATATTTCTTAAATTATTTTAAAACAAAAACGTCTTTATTTTCTTACTCTTACTCTATGCTTCGAAAGTACTCCTTATGGCAAGTTTTAAAATTTCACGGTGTATAATCCCATTGAGTGATTATAAGTAATCATTCAGTCAAAATAAAACCCGACACTCACCTGGAAATTGCAAAAACCGTCTGAGTAAGAACATTTTGGAGTATTCCTGTTTGAGCACCAATTTTAAGAGCACCTAATACATTGGTATTCCCATACCTTTGGTGCTCTTGGTGCTCAAACGGGAATACTTCAATATCTTACAGCACGGTTGGCGCAGTGGTTAAGCGATTGACTGCTGTGCTGCGTGTAGCGGGTTCGATTCCCGCACGGAACAAATATTTGTATGACCTACATGTAGTTGTTCCGGGTCTGGCTGTTTGTGTATGTGAATTTAAATGTTTGTAAACGCACCCACAATACAGGAGTAATTCCTAGTGTGGGGCAAAGTATAAAAAAAAAAAACTATCTATCTATCTACTTAATTTCGCGGGCTAAAATTGATTGACCAAATCATTGGTCAATAAAAATGGATGCTTGATACCTTTTATTTAGACATCCCATGGAAGACAGGGAGAAGGGAGAGCTCAATACTGAAAAAGAAAACTGCAAAGAAAAGACAGTTGCTTTCCTAATAAAAGAAGATACTACAGACACGAATTGGGGATTCGCGTAGACTTATAGATATGATATCTAGTACCTATCTCATCATCTGCCTAGAATTTTCCCAATTATGTTGGGGTCGGCTTCCAGTCTAACCAGATGCAGCTGATACCAGTATTTTACATAGAGCGTCAGCCTATCTGACCTCCACAACCCAGTTTCTGGGTAATACGATACCCCTTGGTAAGACTGGTTGTCAGACTTTCGGGCTTCTGACGACCCGTAACTACTGTCAAAGACCCACGAATGACAGCCGGGTCCACTGGCTTGACGTGATTTACGAGGCCATGGTTTGTAAAGATGGTCACCCGTCACCCATCCACGGACCAACCGCGGCAAGTGTAGCTTAACCTGACCGATCGACACGCGCGGCTGTATTTACTTAGCTAGTAATTTAATAGCATTTGACAGGAGACAACTCTTCGTAATTGTTTGCTCTTACCATCAATGTCATGGATGCCAAGTGCCCGATACGACAATCAGTGGGATGGCGGGAAATACCGACGCTTGATATATTATTGGCAGGAATGGCAGGACAGTCATATCAGCAGAGAACATATATACCTCAAGCGGCATATCAGTATATAAACCTTTTTGTTAATTAAATAATTAGTCCCTGACCTGCTTGTACTGTAAAAACAATTGAATTCAGTACAATATTAGTGGTAAGTCTTTTGTTTTCATTTTTCATAAGAACGTTCATCTAGCGAGGTTCATTGGCTGTAGTAAGAACTAGAGGTGGGTCATTGAGGGTTTTTTGGTTAGTGTAATTTAACTGTTAATCATCAATGGTCAACAGGTTAAGAAAGCTGTTAAATTATTAACAGGTTTTGAATGTTCAATCGGTAACGTGTAGCGTTTTTTTTTGTGTGGAAAATCATCAAATGACTTCTCCCGCTCTGGGTGGAGCAGGAGGGCGTGTCAGACTTTTACTGACTAAAACCCACCCGTTTTCCCTCAGTTGCCTGTGTGCCAGGGGCCACGGTATCTCTTTCGAACAACCCTGGCAGGCATCGGCCATTGCGGGCCCCACCAGTTGGTGCTGAAATCTCTTTGAGGCGCGCGTGGAACACAACGCGCCGTCGACCCAGGCTTGGTCCTTACGCGACAGCGAGCTACCCATTACTCGCCGTCTGCAAGCCTGCACCTACGGTGGCCTGGGATTCCCGACGCCCGGGGCGTCTCCTGCGAAGGCTTCGGCCGTGAAGGCACATATACTGCCTCTCCCTCACGTGCGCCGCCTCCCTCTTTGTGAGCATCACTGCTTCCCTGAAGGAGGTGACGGCTAACCATGCACTCTCGCTCCATACCATGGTCTGGACCAGGGCCGGACGCGAAAGATCGCCGCCGCCGATCGTCTCCACGAGGACACGGCGGTGCTCCGCCCAAGCCGGGCAGACCTCCACCGTATGCTCCACGGTGTCCTCAGGGCGATCTTCGCAATGGAAACACCCGGGCGTTTCCTCCCACCTTATGCGAAACAGGAACATCCCGAAACAGCCGTGTCCGGTGAGGACCTGTGTCAGGCGGAAGGTGAGGACGCCATGCCGCCTCTGAAGCCACTCCTCAAAGGGGGACTTACCGCCGCAATCGTGGCGTGGCCAGCTCTGGGTTGCGACAATCGCACTCTCCACGTCGCCATGAGATCCCGCCGGAGCTCTGTCTGCTGTGTCGCGATTTCTCACGGCAGCGTAGTTACGCCCCGGCGTTTGGCCTCTTTGTGCCACTCCCAAGTGTGCGCGAGGACCTTTGCCTCCAGATCCCATGGCAGCAATTCGGCAAGGAGGCCCGCCGCCTCACCGGAGATCGTGCGGTATCCCCGTACTATCCGGATGGCCATAACCCTATGGGCCGCCTTCAACCGGCGTGCTGGCTGGCACCTCAATTTAGGCGCCCACACCGGTGCCCCGTATAGGACCATGGCCCGCACGACCCCCGCGTAGAGCCTCCGGCTGGAGGCGTTTGGCTCCTCTAGATTGGGCAGGAGCCACTTCAAGGCAGCCCCGGCCCGCTCCAGTCTGGGAGCCAAACGTCGGAAATGCTCCGCGAAGTTCCACCAGCTGTCGAGGACGAGTCCTAGGTACTTCATCGTCGACTGGACGCCGATGTGAACCCCTCCCGCCGTTATCTAGGAATCCGTCGGTGGCGCATTCCGAGGACCATGAAAACACATGGCCTCGGTCTTGTGCAAGGCCACCTCGAGTCCCAGTTGCCGGATCCTATGGACGATTGTCGCAACCCCGTGTGACGCTAAGTCAACCGCCGCCTGGTATGACCTCCCTTGCGCCAGGACCAGCATGTCGTCAGTGTAGCAAACTACGACGCTAGTGAGGTCGGCGCGCGTAGCGTGTAGCGTCAATTTATTTATTTATTTATTTATTTATTTAACCATTTATGCACACACATATAAACAGACAATTATGTCAACGTTTTCAATCATTGACAATTTGTTGCAAGTATAATTATTTGATAGGAATAAAAAAATAATATCCCCAAATTGCCTGGAAGAGATCGCGGAAAGCGATAAGGCCGCCCATTGTATATTTTGTAGTGTACTTTGTTTTTTGTTGTGTATTTTTTGTGGTGTACAATAAAGTATATATAAATATATGTTTCTACACCGTGACATTTTAGTCGTCTTACAAAGGTGGTCCACTCAATGTATCCGTCATAAAATACCTCTATGCGCGATTAAAACCTTGTTACCATTAATTAAGATAATAGGTATAAACAAAAATATTTTTTTTTTTTTTTAAATACGTTGCCCCACACTAGGAATTACTCCTGTATTGTGGGTGCGCTTACAAACATTTAAATTCACATACACAAACAGCCAGACCCGGAACAAGCCAATTATGCTTTAGAATTACTAAACACCTTCCCTGTTAATAATGTTTACGTATCAAACGGTAGAAGATATCTACCTACCTACCATTACATTATATCATTAATTTTATCTCCATAACAGTGTGTTTTAAACTACGTCATGCGTCTTAGTGAATGATTTTTTTATATTTTTTATTATGCAAATGTTCCAAAATATCTTCTTTTTTTTTAAATAAATGGCGTACAGTTTTTCTTCTTAATTTTTTGGCAGTATTGAGGGCATATACCTTCTTATATTTAAAACTGTAAATAGTTAATGTAGAAATGCAGAATTTTAAATAGTTATCTTCTAACGCCCTAATATTGTAGTTAAGTATTAGTCATGAACGGTTTGTAAACATTTCTGATATTTTTGAGCATATTTATGCAACACGTGCTATATAGTTGAACGTAGTTCTGGCACGACTTGGACCATTCATCTCGTGAGGAAAACTGGCATGATAAAAATTAACATTTATAACATCAATTAATTTATAAGTATTCCGTACTTATGATCAGAGGTTTAATGGTGACATGGCATGAATTTTAATTTCCACTTTTAGAGAGTAGGTAAAGTAATATTCAGAAGAGCACGCACTCGGCTGAAGGTGAAGATAAGGTGGGTAATTCATTTCAAGCAATGCGAATACGCCACAGGCATGGAACCGAGGTGTGGTGATTTTTTTTTTAAAGGGTCATAATGCCCTGCTTAAGAATTATAGGCTCAGTTCACTTCTGAGCCATGTCACGATCACGATGGCCGATGGGGCCGCAAGGTTCTGCAGTGGTGAATGCGTACCGGAAGACGTGGCGTTAGAATGCCATCAATAAGGTGGACACATGATCAAATCCGCTGGATGCGTGAAGCATAGAATCACTCAAAGTGGCGATGCTTGGGCACTCTCAAGCATCGCCACTATCATTCGCGTTTTTAGACCTGAAAGACGCCCACTGCTGGAGAGCAGACTTTCGGGTCTAAGAACACGAATGATACTTCTGAGAAAGTTTTAAAAATGTAACATAGAAGCGCTTGGCATAGTTGCTGTGTGTCGAGCGCTTCGAAATTACATAATTAAACTTTCTCAGAAGTGTTCAATTACGGTAACCATTTCTAAACATAGTGCTTACATAGTGTAGTTGGTAGAGTTCATATAGTAGTGAGCGAAATATCAGAGGCAGCAATGAATGGGATCATCAAGGAAATTGCAACCTACGTGCGATTACCACGTCCTGTCTCAGGCATTTGAACGAGTCATCTGACGCTGGGAATTACTGTTCATGACAAAGTAAAAAAACATAGGATAAGATTACAAGTTTCCTTTTATTTTAATACAGTGACGTATGAATCGAATGTCAAGTTTTTGCAGTGGATCAGCCACGCAATCAAGCATTCGGTAGTAGTTATAAATTAGTTCTAGGGCATCCCCTTGCGGCATCCCCCAAGGCTATATTTTAGGACCGTTCCTATTTTTAGTGTTTGTAGGTTACCTCTTGTTTTATCAGTGAATTGTTAAACATTCCGAGTAATAAATCAGGAGTGCCTATGCACTTTGTCACCCGTTCTTTTCCATAGAAACCAATTTTGCTTTGGAACAGGCGGTTTCAAAGCAAGGTTCAAACCTTCATCTTTGAGACTGACCCACTCGAAGTTTCGTTATCGTTTGTAGTGGCGATCTACATAATGTATACTAATGGATCGTACCTGTAATACGTATCTAATCTTAACTTTTCATTCTCATTTATTGCAGAATCAATGCAATGCAATGCTTTCTCCAAACAACAACAACAATAGTAGCGGCACGAGGAGGTGCTACGTGAATAACTCCGGAGTCAAAAATAACTAACATTTACTATGAATTATTGCTTTGTTCTATTATATTATCAATTCACCTAGTAGTTGGAGAACCTACATGATATCAAACATTATTACCATAACGGGCAAAACCTGAGGGTTAATAATTGCGTAATGCACTAACAGCAGGAATAGATTTTATTTTGAGTTCCACAACATACATTGCGTTTTAAGTTGTGGAGTAGACACATTTTTGGAACATATGAAGTCATAGTTGATTTGTAGTTTTAATCCTTTAATTAACACAGTTATCAAATATATCGGGAAAACCTTTGATTGTGTTATCGACAGTTGTGGTTTTAATTTGCTGACGTTTACTTTATATTTGTTTGTTTTATCTTTTTCTTCATTGAACACTGCATCGTGTAGTTTCCTGTGATTCTCTAATTTGTTTTTAAATAAAAAATACCTAGAACCAATTGGTGATGTCATCAGACTGATTAGGTGTGGTGAATCCAGTTTTTTCCGAATAATTATTGTTGTCCCACAGATAACGCCACAATGTTGTCAGCTCTATAATTTGTTTTGTCGATAAAATATCTCTTGTTTATTTATTTTTATGTACACTGTGTGTATTGCTTGTAATTTGTATCTAGATAATTGCAATTAAGTAGATAGGTACAATATGTTTTCCAATTGTACACCTTTTCATATAAATTTAACTAAGCATGTTTCGTAAATGGACTCAGTAAATATGTACAAAACTTGAAATTATTGATAAAAATAATTTTTGTCTTAAGTGATTATTTATGTATATTTGGAAGCCTATACTGTCCCACAGCTGGGCAAAGGCTACCAGAAAATTCTTCCAGGAACTCTGTTCACTTCGAACCAGCCCTCGCGGTGTGCGATTTTATGACTGGTGGTTGGTGTTTAACTTTTTCTTTTTAGATCAAATCAAATCTTGAATCAATCGTATAACGTCATGGATACCCTCTAGTGATGTAACGACTAGTCGGCTAGTCGGCCCAAGTCATAATCTCTAATACCCTCCGTCTAGGGAGAACGAAGGGTTTTTTTTGTGGGTGGAAAATCATCAAATAACTTCTCCCGCTCTGGGTGGAGCAGGAGGGCGTGTCAGACTTTTACTGACTAAAACCCATCCATGTTTCTTCAGTTGCCTGTGTGCCGGTATCTCTTTCGAACAACCCGCACCCCAGGGAGGGTTATATCGGAATAAAAGATGACGAGTGTACAGATTCAACCTTTCAACGAGCTAATGGAAACTCGTCCTAAAGAGTGGAAAACAGATACAAGCAGTTATCTTTATTTTATTTTTTTATTTTTAACAGCCAACAATTCATGCGTGTCGCATGGCCACGGCAGGAGAAAAGCGGATGATTTTGTCCTGCATTAAGTAAAGACACGTGAAACTTTCATTAATTCATCACCAGTGATTACCCTGACAGACGCTTTACTTTTTCATCACCGCTGCTCTCTAAACGTTGAAGGAAAACATCGTGAGGAAACCAACATGTGACATCTACCAACCCGCTCTGGGCCCGCATGGTGGATACGGCTCCTTCTCTCTCACAGAGGGCAGGCCTTTGTCCCATCAGCGAATGAATGAAATGCACCGATCCCGGTGTGGTTGGACTAGACTCGATTATAAAATAAAATGAACCCCAAGATTTGCACTAGCTCCTGAAGCCTCATGTTTAATGGTGCTACAGAGACCATTGCATATCAATGACAAGGAGTAGACCGTGGGACGCTGTAATGGTAGGGAAGACGTGCCCTTAGGATAAGGAAGAATTGCGAGCTGACCTGGATTTGCATACTAAAATAGGCACTGGGCTACTGGAGAGACGGGTGATATTAATATCAATGGGTGACTGAGGAACATTTTAAGCTAATTATGATTTTGCTATGTCATTGCTTCACGCCAGATTTTGGTCCTTGTATCTTGTGGGCTTTAGGGTAGGGAACATAAGCAAAGGCCACGACACAGGTAAGACAACCAGGAGTCCTGGATTTATCAGTGTGGATATCAATTCTACCAGGCAGGTTGTAAGTCATGAGCATTAAGTGCCGATAGGGTTTCATAACACACCTGAGACCAAACGATTACGGCCTATTGTTTACACAGAGGTTATTGACATAGGCAAAGTGATTGTAGGACGATTCATAAAGATGGATAGATAGAGAAACCAGGTGGAAAGCTCAAGTGGGCCTTGGACGGAAGCAAGAACCTTAAAAATTTTTAAAGAGTCGCTTGGTCGTAACGGAAAACCTCAAACTCAAATACGAAAACAGAACGTTCTGTATTTTATGGCACCATTTGAAAGGGCCCATTTATGAGGGAAGCGTTAGAGTATACCTCGAAATCTTTTTTACGTTTTCTGCATTTTGCAGGTTGTATGTTAATTACAATTATGATATATTCCCGACCGTATACAAATATTGCTTTAAGGAATTAAAATCTTTAAAATCATCCCTCTAAGTTCGTGTATAAACCAGGGACCGTACAACCCCCTTTATGAGTTAATTCTTTCGGAAGTGTAACCCGTTCGTTCGGTTTCTGTACGGATGGTGTTACCTCTTGATCGTGTAACACCTTTCCTAACACCAGTAAAAGGGTAATCCTTTCGATAAATTAATGAACGAAAGGGGTTACCCTTTCGATTGAGATATTCATATAAAGTGGATATCCTCATAATTAGGTTTTATATGGTAACCGTAAGGTAATCATTCCAAATTTAGACCTTGGAAACATCTAGAATCGTGTTATTGGTTTCGATCACTAGATTTGACAGTATGCTGCATTAATTTTTTCGTGAAACTAGTTCTGTATTGAACATGAATGAACGTAAGTGCATTTGAAATAATTAAGTATTACTTATAAGTAGTACTTAGATACAGCGGCAACAAATTAATAAATACCTAACCTTATAATAATAATATATAACACTGGCAACACGGTGTCAAGAAGTCTAATTAATAAAATTTTAAAATTTCATCTTTAATAATAATTTAGATTTTCGACCCATTTTACAAGTGCTTTCCATAATAAAGCAAACCCAAAATCAGAAGACTATTGGAAATCTTATCATGTGCTCATACTATGGGGCTACAGAAAGAGGAAATAATCTGACCGCGTACCGTGTTCGGATGCTTTCTCTTTTTCAGGTGCTGGAACCATCTGTCAACGTTACTACACGATGACTATCGGATCAGATGCGGGTCATCCAGCGTAATCCTATGTTGGATGACACTGTACTTGATCGCCTACGAAGTGAAATGCAGAGTAGCCATGTTATCATATCCCCGTCGCAGAGTGTTGTGGTACCACCACGGCTCACCACAAGTCACGCGGTTCAAGCTGACGAGGGGTTTGTTGACAGGGCTACAAACGTAAGTACCCAGTGCAGAAGAGTGCTTTGGAGGGTGCGATTCGGGAATATCGGTTCGTGTCGCCCGAACTTAGGCTACGCTTACCTCGTTTGCACATGCATAACAAAAATAGAACGCTAGTGGCGGCTCTGGATTTGCAGTTGTCAAACTATTTTGATGACTGCGAAGATTTCACCGATACTCTTTCGATTCTGTACTGCACGGCTGTAGCGGTATGTCGTGTAGTTCACGTCCAATTCCCTAATGACTCAAGAGCTACACGACTGAAACCAGCCGTACCAGCTTGGCAGTGCAGAATTGAACGTCGTATTTGTGGGGCCAGAGCCCTCATCGGCAAACTAATCTGCTTCAGGGAGGGCAACACTCGCCCTAGAGTGATGCGGTTTGTGAGGCGGGCATACCAGCCCTCAGGATATGGATATGTTCCGTGTTACAGGGCGCATAGACTTCCTGAAGCAGAAAGTGTATGCATGGGCAAACCGTATTCGTAGGTATAAGCGGCGAGTAGACCGATATACTCAGAACCGCACCTTCCAGAGTGATAAAAGGTGGGTTTATAGTGCTTGGGAGCGACCGGACCAAGGTGTGGCTGATACGGGTCTACCAGATGATGATGCCATGTGCTTTTTTGGTGCAATATCTGGTCAATGCCTGTCAGTCACACCGAAGGTGATTTTGCTCGAGAAGTCGAGCGAGCCTGCGATCCGATACCAGAAATGGAGTTATTACAATCTGCCCCCAAGATGTAGCTCGTGCAGTCCGTCCACTGCCCAACAGTCTCGAGGGCCGGACGGGCTGCACAACTTCTGGATCAAATGGTTCATAGGATCGCACGCTCGCTTGGCAGCCCAGTACCAGACTCCTTTGGAGTCGGGTTCGCTACCCCAGTTCCTAACGACAGGAGTTACCCACCTGCTGCATAAATCAGGTAGTATCGCGGAACCAAAAACTATAGGTCGATAACGTGTTTATCGACGGTCCATAAGGTTCTTACATCCATTTTGGGAGCTATAATTTACAATCTTGTAGACACTAATTCCATCATGTCTGTCTCTCAAAATGGATGACGGAACGGATCCCGCGGTACTAAGGAGCTGCTCCCCATTGATTAGCCAACAGGTTCGTCATTCCTGGAAGGATCTTTCGACATGTTGGATAGACTACAAGAAGGCTTATGACTCGGTGCCACATACATGGCTCATGAGGGTTCTGGAGTTGTATAAAGTAGACACAACTCTACGCATCTTCCTGATGTCATGCATGGGGCAATGGAGGACGGTCTTTCGATATCCAGGATGTCGAAATATCCAGAGGAATAGCGAGCCAATAAGGATCGAGCGAGGCATATTTCAGGGCGACAGTTTGAGTCCGCTTTGGTTCTGCCTAGCCCTGAATCCTCTAAGCACACTGCTGGAGGATTCAGGTATAAGCTATCGGCTGAAGAGAGGTGGTCAGGTTATATCTCACCTCCTCTACATGGATGACCTAAAACTCTTTGCCCCCAACAATTTACAACTGATGGAGCTACTGAAAGTAACTGAAACCTTCAGTAGTGCCATCAGGATGGAATTTGGTGTGGACGAATGTGCGGACATGCATGTAAAGCGAGGGGAGATTGTTGAATCCGTGGCAACCCAACTCTCGGATTCCATATACCTTCGAGCCCTCTCCGCAGCCGAAACCTATAAATGATTTGGGTATATCGGAAGCGTTGAGCATCAATGTTACTGACATGAAGCAATCTTTGAAGGAAAGCTTCTTTGCCCGCCTGAAAAAAGTATTTAATAGTCTTTTGTTGGCGGCAACAAGGTGCGCGCCTTCAACGGTTGGGTCATAACGTACTCTTTCGGCGTAATCAAATGGACTCAGACTGAGCTCGTCACCCTGAATATGAGGGTCCGTACGTTGCTGACTGCATATCGAATGCATCCCTCACGGTCATCGGTACTGTATATCCCGCGAAAGTGTAGAGGTCGAGGGTTCTTAAACGCTAAGACCCTCCACAATCACGAGATATGCAGTCTCAGGGAATATTTCCTAGAAGCCGACATGGGGATGCATCGAGATGTGGTCGCGGTAGACAAGGGCCTCACTTTGCTCTCTTTGGCTAAAGAGGACTGGCGCAAGCCTGTAGTGCTTGACACCAATGATCGCATGGAGGTATGATAGAGTAAGGAGCTTCACGGACGCTTTTTCCAGGCCCTACATGGACCCGATGTAGATCTTTAAGCGTTCGTAGCCTGGCTGCGTTTCGGTGATCTGTTAACACCTGGGGAAACCGAAAGTTTTGTCTGTGAAATTATGGACAAAGTTATGATGACGAATAACTACCGGAGATTTATTGTGAAAGATGGTATGGTTAACATCTGCCGGGCATGCCACCGTCCGGGAGAATCAATCAAACACATAATCTCCGGGTGTTCTCGTCTAGCTAACGAAGAGTACTTGCATAGGCACAACCTTGTAGCCAGGATTATCCATCAGCAACTTGCTTTGAAATACAGCCTTGTGGAATCGGAAGTGCCATACTACAGGTATGTGCCCGACCCAGTTCTCGAAAATGGACATGTACTGGGATCGATTCATCATCACTGACAGGACTATTGTTGCCAATACGCCTGATATAGTGGTGGTGGATCGACTAGAACGGCGTGCAAAGATCGTTGACATAACGGCCCTGCATGACGGGAACCTCGTGAAAGCCGAGAAAGATAAAGAAATCAAGTACCTTAACTTGGCTCGCGAGACTGTGGACATGTGGCATGTGGACTCAGCGATCATTGTATCGATAGTCATAACAGCCAATGGTTTGATAGCAAAGACCTCGACCAACACCTAAGGAGGCTCGCGTTGGGCAGCTGGATCAAGGGCTTGATCCAGAAAGCGGTACTCCTGGACACGGCTCTCAGGCTGAAGCTACATTAGACCGCGACGCGACCTGCGACACATGAGCGATTAAAACAAATAAATGAGTGCTCACGTATATGGCTATATCGTACATGAAATATTACTAGCGATCTTTGATTTCTTTAAGCGATCGGAACAACATTACTGTAATCACGGCATCGGCTACATCAACATATCAGCGAAATTGCTACTTCGTGCTAATTCGTTGTGTAGCATGTGTACTGTAGCCACGTTATCGCCGAATATACGACCGGATTTTCGCTTATAATGTAGCCATACCATGTTTATCTCGTTTCGCTCTTCCAGTCGCATCGCAAATCGCTACCTACTGTAGCCTTAGCCGTATTGTTAGGAGGTTCCTCTCTCTGGAGACCTGACTGCCGGTAGCTTGGACCCTGATTCCCGACACTGGTGGGCTACAATTTTTTATATTTTAAATGTTTTTATTTATTTTATATTCTAATATTTAAAAATGTAATTTATATGTATTTATTGAAATAAAGGAAATAATAATAACAATCATTTTATTATCACGCAACTAAGGCCCAAGCATACAGCAGGCAGACAGGGGCTTAGGTTTTTATCACTTCACATATTCGCGCAGACAACCCGAGCAAAACAGGCCGAGTGCGATTTATAATATCAGTGATAAAAAATCTCGTACCATAATTGGTCCGAGATTTTGTTTTTCTCTAACACCATTTCGTATAATGTAATAATTATAATGTAATTTCGTATAATGTAATATTTCGTGTAATAATACCTACAATGAATGAAAAAAGTATGAGAATTGGTCAATAAATGACGAATAAGCTATAAAATATTTGGAAGGAGTTAATCACTATCTTCTTCACGCAAAACATTTTGTATTGAGTTACATCGGTGTCAACGTGATATGGCGTTACAAATATGATTATCATCTCCGTCTAGTCTGCATTATTAAAACGCTCAATAACGTTATTTCTGATTTTTTTCTTCACTGTTAAGTATATTTACTGTAGGATATTTGAATATTCAATCAAAAATAATATAGTCACTCACATAATAATTATGTAGGTACGTATAAGTGATACTTACTGGCCACGTACGTATAAGTGTATTGCCACGAGAGTTCAACATGTAGATTCACTTGTCGGATTATTTGAGTATGTTTTTATAATAAATTTTTTTTTGGCTGATCTCTGTCCACAGTGTTGGATTGCCGTCCCGTCAGATTATGATAGTGAGAGATCTATATTTGCCGCTTAGAGGCTAGTTTGCGTAGAGATTAGTCGCGGTAAACGAATTTCGGTCAGGAGGATATTATATTATCATCAGAAAAATAAGGAACTTAGACCTTACCTTTAGGTAGTTTCTACACAAATTGCATTTGCTAATTTTGCTATTATTACTGGAAGAATCCTATTCATAAAATCTATGAACAGCATCTCGACTCAGTTGTGGCATTTTTTTGTTTTGTAGGTCTTAGCTGAAATTGAGAGTTCCTACTTTCGTGAGACTAGAGTGTACTCTAGTCTCACGAAAGTAGGAACTCTCAATTTCTTTATTTAATTAACTCAATACTTGCACTTCCAACCTCTTCCTTGAAGAAAGTGACATTATAATACTATCCAGTAAACATTAAAAGAAGTACTTAAACCAAACAAGATCGTACATGATTCATGAAACAACCCCGCCAATTTAAAATTTAGATCTACTGTATTAACGACTACAGTCGCGTGTTTATCGAGTCGCTAGGTACTTCATAGCGCAGTGGCGATTTGACACGTGCTCGCCAAATGCATGCGATTTTGCACTTAATGAAAAGCCACGATAGTCCAAATTACATCGATTGGACACTGAAAGTGTTACCCTGTTACAAGGTTGAAGGGGTAATCCGTTCGGAATGGCTTACTGTTAAATAGTATAACCCACTAAGAATGGATTTTTGAATATGCCCATAAGTAAATCTCATTGCAAACCTTTTGAATAGGTAACCATAATGAAAAGGTTTTGAAGAGGTTGTCCATTGAAACGGGTTATCGTTAAAATGTGTAACAAAAATGGTGTAGGTTTTCTAACAATCCTTTACAAAAACCCTGTTGAAAAGTCTTTCAACAGGTAACCGAAATGGTCCTTGGTATAAACCAATTGAATGCTTTTTTTCTTCAAATACGTACCTTAGAAATCGCTATAATAAACATTGCACCTTCAATGGAAGGAAAATAAATTACCATCCTTCAGCTACTGTTGTCACTCAAAAGGTATAAATGAATAGGGAGGTAGTGCAGTAACTACTTATTAAATAATAATTAGATACGTAATGAATGACTGTTGTCCGTTGACTAATGAGAAAATGGGGCACATTCATTTGCTGTTTATAATTATTATAATCGCAGCGAACTTTGAACTCAGATATATGAAGTCCAGACTTTGAAATGAAAAATGGGCACAAATTACTACGTACTTTCAACCTCATCATCTAACTAGCCTTTTACCAACTACGTTGGGGTCAGCTTCCAGTCTAACCGGATGCAGCTGACTACCAGTATTTTATATAGAGCAACAGCGTATCTGACGGGTTTACTGCTTGATTTCGAATGTCATACGCCCGATTCCCCGAAGTCATCAGATCGAGCGTCCGTTTCGCCGAAAATCCATTGCAACGGTAGTCATATCCATCAAATGTCTATTGGCTCGACGTACCAGTAAGTCGACAGCTATCCTACATAAAATGTTAAAAAGAATAAAAAAGGAATGTAAAATGGGATATCTATAATGTTCTCACTGCTGGGACACAGGCCTGTGTCTTAGACACAAGCCTCCTCTCGGTGAGAGGGAATGGGCCGTAATACACCACGCGGGCCCACTACTGCTTATTAGTTACCTTTTTATCCCATTTTACATTCCTTTTTTTATTCTTCTTGAATATTTTATGTACAATAGCTTTCGACTTACTGGCACGTCGAGCCAATAAACATTTGATGGTTATGGCTACCGTTGCAATGGCTTTTCGGCGAAACGGACGCTCGATCTTGTGGCTATTCGAAATTGTGGTATATCGATGCTATGAAATTTCGGCAATTCGGACGTTCGATCTGATGACTTCGGGGAATTAGCCATCGGGCGTATGACATTCGAAATCAAGCAATAAACCCACATCTGACCTCCACAACCCATTACTCGGATTACCTAGAAACTTATATCGTATTAAAGATATCCATAGGTTAGGATGGTTGTCAGACTTGCGGGCTTCTGACGACGCGTAACGAACGACTGTCAAAGATCCATTAATGATAGCCGGGACCAACGACTTAGCGTGCTTTCCAAGGAACGGAGGGGTCTTGGTATAAAAAGATGGTCACCCATCCACGGACCGACCGCGGCAAGCGTAGCTTAACCTGATTCATCGAACCGTGCGACTGTTAATACTTAGCCACAAGCTCCTCGATGAAAGTGACAATATTTTATGCTGTATCTGTGTCACCCTAATTGCGTAAAAAACTATTAGTCAGAATCTGCAACATTTTAAAAGTTAATGCGAATCCCTTGCTTTATCTGTTCGAAAAATTCGCCTTTAAAACAACGTAAATAACGCAATGTATGTTGCTGAACTGTCAAAATGACAGCCATTTCTACTGTTAATGTGTTACGCAGCTTATTACTGTCCCAGTACAGGACAAAGGCTTCTTCTTAAACAGAGAAGGCACGAGTTTTGATCACCACGATTGCTCAAGACGGGTTGGCGATTTTATACTCATATTACTAAGCTACTGGCTTACTGGCTTTTGCCTGCGGCCCCGCCCGTTACGATGTCGATTATCGCGTAAAATGTTGCCTATGTCCTTGTCCATATCCCAGGCCATATCTCTGACAAATTTCATGACGATCGGTTCAGCGGTTTAGGCGTGAATGCGTAACAGAGAGACAGAGTTACTTCCGCATTTATAATTTTAATTAGGGATAAGTCCAGGTTTCCTCATGATGTTTTTCCTTCACAGATGTTAGTAGTGCCCATGATAACTCAAAAATAAACAAAACTAGGTAAACACAAACACAAAAAACAACAACTGAAACTCAGAAAGTACATGCTTACGAATTGAAAATGTCACGTTCATAACTATGAACGTGACATTTAAAATCCGGGTAACTACCCGGATTTTAATCTACAACTCGTGCATGAGAGGATCATCACGACATTTTGTATCTATGTATCTAGGTACAAACATTATGGCGGAGATACGAGTAGGTATCAATGTTTGTTTATAGATACAGTGAATCTAGATAATTAGTGTTATCTTGAACTATTCTAATGACCTGTAGCTACGCAAATTGCAGAAATGGTCCCTCTAATACGTGACTTGAAACTTTGTACTTACCCCTTTTTACGAAAATTACGAGGACGGAGGAGTATGAAATTTGGCACAGGTTAAGTATGGAGAAGGAGTGCAGAAAGCTAAGGTTGTTTATTTAAATGAATTATGCTCTAATTTCGACCACTGGGCGACCACTAGGATACCTAAGTCGAGGGAATGAAGTAACTGCTTTGATAGATCTCTTGATTATGAAGAGTGGAGACAGTGATGGATTTGAAAGATTTATTAACTTCAGTAAGGTGTTACAAACTTACTATCAACCTAACCCAACCTAAGACGCGTCGGGAATCCCAGTCCGATTTCCGGCAACCGTAGGTGCGGACGCCGAGTAATGGGTAGCTCGCTGTCCAGTATCGCATCATCTGCCCGCGCAATAGCGCGAAAAAAATCAGCAAATGCAAAAAGAGATTAGCACGTTCAAACAAACAAATGCTTCAGCTTTACTAGTAGTAGATATGGATTAGTAGGATATAACAAATAACAATGCACACGGTATCCTCGTGTAGGTATCTCGGAGACTAGTTTCGATAAGTCACACGAAAATAAAAGTGGAAATTCCAACGTCTCGGTGTAGGTATCAACTGATCGTAATCAACAGTAAAGATAAAGATAGCACGAAAGTAAACGGAATAAAACCTTTTTGTGATATTGAATTCTTGAAACTACCCTTTTACTGGTTGAATACAATTTTCCGCGTATATTTTCTTTTGTCCTTGCTCTAGAGTGGTTCTCAGAAAAAGAAAAGAATGAAATAATATTTTGACATAGGGATCTTTTGAGTTTCGCTTCTTGCTTTTAGGTTTGCACTACTGAAAGGGAATTAATTTGAAATAAAAGGTAGCCTATGTTACTGGAGGTACATTCCCTTTTTTTACTTTTATCTTTATTTATTTTTTATTCCGTTTTACACTCATCTATTATAATATGCTAACATTATAAAGCTCGCACGCTGATCTCTGGTATTACCAGTAGCATTTGGAAAAAAAAAATACATTTCATAGTCCAAATCTTCTCCATAGGTACCTACGCTTTGGAATGCGCAACTAGCTTCATCTTTCTAACTCACCGATCTTGACAATTCAAAAGAGCCTGTAATTGGTTTATTTGAAATAAATGCTTTGAGTTTGAGTTTTGAGGAAAGAATTTAACCTTTAGCAGCCGAACAAAAAGAAAAAAAAATCGAAAACGAAGTAAAAGAGCGACGGGCGATGCGATGCGATGGGTTGCAAGAGATTTTTCCAAAGTCATTTTAAAGTTCAGTCTTTCTTGTGAAAAGACCGAGAGCTCGATGAGGGGGAATGGTCGGGGTCTGGCGACCTTGCCGTAATGTTTACAGTTAAACAGGTTGCTACTGTTATTAAGAAAATTACAAGAGGTAAATCGCCCGGCCACGACGGCCTTAGCGTCGAGCACCTGAAGTATGGGGCCCCACCTGAATATTGTTCTTCCTCTCCTTTTTAATGTATGTCTCAGTCACCGTTATTTGCCGCAGGACCTTATGCGTACAGTGGTGGTTCCGATTATGAAAGACAGGACAGGGGACGCTTCTGATGTGTCCAATTACAGGCCTATTTCGTTGGTCACGATAGTCGCCAAGGTTTTGGACAGTTTGCTTGATCAACAGTTGGCCAAACACGCGCAATTTGCCTTTAAATCTGGTTTATCCACGGAAAGTGCCATTCTGTGCCTCATATAAACTGTTCAATATTATACATCCCGAAAAACACCTGTTTTTGCCTGTTTTTTGGATCTGACAAAGGCGTTCGACCTGGTGTCATACGAGGTACCTACTATGGGATAAGTTGCGGAGTGATACAACAATACCTTACATCTTTGTTTCAATACTGGTACCACCACCAGAGGAATAGTGTCAGATGGGCGGAGGCTCAGTCAGATGTGTACGAGCTGGAGTGCGGGGTGAGGCAGGAGGGGCAAGGGCAGGGTCAAGTTCACCACGCCTCTTCAATTTGTACATAAACCGGCTAATCAGTGAGCTTAGCAGTACCAAAGTTGTATGTCATAATGACAACGTTTGTTTGAAAAATATAAGTTATGGCGATGGCATTGTGCCATAAACTATTCCGTGGCACTTCTATACGATGGGTGACTAAGTTTAAGTACTTGAGTCATTGGGTCATTGACGATCTTAAGGATAATATAGATATAGAGAAGGAGCGCAGGTCGTTGGCTGTTTGATGTATCATGCTGGTCCGAAGATTTGCACGTTGTACAAATCAAGTGAAAGTTACTGTTTCCAAAGCTTTCTGCCAGTCTTTATACACGTGTAGTCTTTGGACCAGTTTTACGCAGAGGACATACAGCGATCTGCGTGTCCAATATAATGACGCGTTTAGGATACTGTTGGGGCTGTCGTGGCGTTCGCGTTGTAGTGCGTCCACAGTGTTTGCGGAGGCGCGCACAGAGCCGGCTACGCGCCACCATCACCGGTCTCCTGAGCGTTTTCTCAGATCAGTGGGACTCCCCTCTGCTACGCCACTGGGTAAGAATTCATATCAGTTGATTGTTGATCTCCTTATTAATAACTCCAGTTATTAAGTTATTTTGTTGTTACTAACACAATAGACTCATGTCTGAAATAAAGAATTACAATTTACACGGGCGAAGTCGCGGGCAAATACAAAATAATTATCCTATTTAAGATGTTCACGTTTTTCAGCCATGACAGAAGTTATCACTACACGTACAATGTACAGACAATAAAATAAACTGTCTATGTACACTTTACTATGTACATAATGGCGGCTCATCATCATTATGTACATACAGCGTGATTATTACATGTTTTGTGTCTAATGTGTCTACTTATTTAGTTATGTGCTTTAAGATTTATTTTAAGAAAAACACCTATGTGTACCTAACTATTCCATTATTTATTTTAAGAACACTTATGTCTGTCCGTCGATATTATTATGTATAGGTACTTCTGACTACCTAAAGGTACTACCTAAACAAACGTATTCGCAAGCAGGTAATGTTTTTTTTTAATTTTCGATTATCAAATAAACTAGCTTTTGCCTGCGGTAGTCGACATTCACACGGATGTAAAAAAATCGAGATCGAAAAATCGAGGCGGGTATTATTTTCGCGCACTTGATTTTACAACTCTTTGTTAAACCAAGAGAGAATCGAGAGGGAGAGCGCGAGTGAAACTCAGTGCGTCGAAAAAAAAACAGTGTTCGATTTTAAATACTACCGGGATTCAACCTGTTGTCAAAGTCGACGTTCACACTGGCGTAATAAAATCGTGGCGGGATGTTTTCGCGGACTGAATTCAAGTCTCGGTGTTACCTAGCATTGAGAGTTCAACAGAGTGCATCTCCGCGCGTCGAAAATCAAACAGTGTGTTTTACTGTCCGATTTCCAACTCTCGGCGCTAAGCAGTATTTTAAAAATCCAGCACCCTAATTGCGTAACTCACTATTAATCGTAATCGGTATCATTTTGACAGTTCAACAATATTCATTGCGTTATTTACGTTGTTGAGCGCACACATTTTTCGAACATATGAAGCAATGGTTTAACAATCTGTTTCAAAACGAAACAGATTATTATTAATCGTGAGTTACGCAATTAGGGTGCTGTACGCGAAAAATCCCGTCGTGATTTAATTACGCGATAACCGACATCCATGCGGGCAGAGCTGCGGGCAAAAGCTAGTATTAGAATAATAACAAATAGTTTTGATCTACCGTTACATGAAATATGTCATCAGCTAACAGCTGTTTGGATGTGAATATCTTCGTCATTTGGCACTGGCAGTGACAATGAGACGGCTTGAGACGCTCATCCTGATTACGTTTAAAATGTCTTTGTAAACAGACGATAATTGCATAGTGCAAATTCAACATTCAATGAATTCCTGACTCTCAGTGAAATGCTGAATCGACTGGTAGATACAGTAATGTGTCGTAAACATTGCTGGAACTACGATGTTTGTAAGAAGGTTGCAATGCAATTTAAGTTATTTAGGTATGTGCACTTCATTATAATCTTAAGAGAGTTGTGTCTTTCTTAAGAGAGTTTTCTGTTCAGTACAGTTTTTCCTTTTCGTAATAGTTAATTAGTTACTGCTGTAATTTTCAGTAATTGAAAAGTTAATAGTAACTGATAATTATTTTCAAAACACACTGATAGTCACAATCTGTTTTATTTTGAAGGATATCGCTAATACATTGCTTAGATAATATTAAGTTCGAAAATTTTGTCTGCTCAACAATGTGTGCAACGTATGCGCAATGAATGTTGTTGAAATGTCAACATGAAAGCGGTTAGGAGATCCTTTATGAGGATCGAAAAAATATTACAGTAATTGCAAAGATAACAGCAAGAGTTAAACAGGTTAAGGCATCTGAACTATGCACGTCCTGCCCCAATTCGCGCCGTGCCATGTAAGAGGACGCATGTCGCATGACATAACTCGTAAGATTAGTTCCAGTAAGGAGTCCTGATTCATTGCACAAGAGATGACGAGATGGTCGAGATGCAACCGGTTCAACAGACTTGCAAACTTGCTGCCAAGGTCAATCGAATTTATGAGGGCAGTCGTTTTTTACAGCGCAGCGTCTAACAAGTTTTGCCACAACACGAGCGATTGATAAATTACAGCAAGCGCTGTGATGAAAACGTGTTTGAAAATTTGTTCATGTGGTTTCAGCATATTATTTTACTTTTTTATTAAATTCTTGGCTAGCCAGTACTTCCGGTGAAAGTTTTCTTAACCCAGCTAGTTGCGCCAAGTATTCAAGTACCATGTGCTTTTCGAGTAATTATCTATTCAAGAATATTTCAAAACAAAATACATGAAAGCTTTATCAGAATAGGCCTTCTTGTCCTCTTTGTGTGGGTATGCGGGTGAGAAGATGTAAGTAAATGAAAGCCAATAATATTCCGAATAATCACAAGTCTCTGATCACATTAGGGAATGCATATTAGTGTAAACGACGAAATACTAATACCACTCAATATCACAGTCCTAAATGAACGCCGGCTTCGATATCCCATTGCGATCATCTTATTTTGACGTGGGGCCTCCGCAGTACCTACCCAGGGTTACGTCAAGTTGACAGCTGTCAAAATTGTTCTTATATCAACTCTGTAAGTTCCATCGTTAAACCTTTAGACGCGCCGTCGTACTTTTATGTAGTTTTATACAGAATTTACAAAACGAGATGTGTATAATGTGCGCTTCGAAATGTTGCCACTACATAAAGAGTAAAATGTTTATTGAGGATGATATTCTCGTAGCACTTTTGTCTATTTCCTTTTCATATTTTTAATTTTTTTTTTTTAATTTTAATGTTCTTGTATAATTTCTATCACATTCACATTAGTTATATTAATTTTCTATAAGTCCGATGTTAATTGTTTGATGCACCGGGCGACGTCATTACGTCAAAGCCGGTTGTCGCTGAAAACCAGCGCTGGGGCTCTGTCTTGCATAGAGTTGCAGCAAAATGCTGAGCGATAGCCGTTTTGTGTGGATGTGGCGCATGTTTCCCTCAACCTTTTTTTTATTATTTTTTGTGTTCCTGGTTTTTGCGTCATGTTTACCGCAAATAAACGTTTTTTCTTTCTTTTCTTTTCTTTCTTTCTATAAAGCTAAAGAAAAAGGGATAACATAAATCAAAAGATCATCATATTATATTAAACGTGTAAGACTATTTCAATAAAGTATTCTCTCCTTATCTCGACTATCGCGATATTATCTCGACTCGAGTGCACTTCGGAGTGTCACACAACACTACACAAACGTCTCGCACCTTCGAAGTCTCAAACGGCCATGACTGTTGTTCTACAAGTTTCAAGTCGTTTGCTACATTTTTTTTCGCAACAATGTTTATTTAAAGTATCTGACTTGATAGTTGGTTCTTTTGAATATAAAATAAATAGAGCTCTTGAGTAAAATGGAGCAAAGGGTATTGAATGCTAGTCTTATAATCACAAAGTAGTTTTTTACCTGACTATAGATGGGTCAGACATGACATCGCATTGCATCACAACGTGTCACATAGCATCGTTACTTCGTTAGTACTGTTGAATGTTTAAAATTTATGGCTGTAATTTCAACTTTATCTCTACTCCATAGGTTTAGGTAGTTGAATAAAGGTGAACAAATCGCAAAAAGGGTTTTTTTATAGTTGACACTTTCTAGTTTATAAATACGGCGGAACAAAATTAAATTTATTTTCCGGTTATACGATAGTTTCCTTAATGTATATTAAACTTTATTATTTATTCTTGAACTACTCTTCCTAGATGTAACTACTTGATTACATTTTAGTCTCGCCCTTTAGTTTATGGTTAAAAGCTTATCGCCTCCAAAGACCATTTTCCCTTGCACTTGAACCACTCGCAGCCTTCGTGGCTCCGCTTTTGTTGGTGAAGTGTTAGCCACTTTTCCTTCATTTTGTGGCCGCCACAGGCCATTCGTGATCATTCTACACTTTGCACACGGCTGTAGAATTATCACGAATTGCCTGTAAGATAATGGTGATGATTCTTTTGTGCACCAACAAAACTTAATTTGGACCATCGCTATCTTTTTCCTTCTAATAAAACAAGAAAGGGACAGAAATAAATGACAGCTGTCAAATTTAGTTGAATTAAGATTTTCTTCGACGCAAATAAGACGAACTAAATTCATCATGTTCAAAAAAATCACGCCAAATTCAAGGCAATCGAGACATAATTTAGATTGAGAGTTCTTAAGCGTCACTTGTCTTTTTGTCTCGCGGTCTGTCAGTAAAAGATAGCAATACTCTAAGTTTGGATGGTGAACAAAAGAATTGGCATCTCTGTCTCAGAATTAAAGTGTTATTGATAAAATTGTTTTCATCGATAGATAGTTGAAGATGTTATCTCAATGATTACTAGTCCCATTTATTATTGTTTGGGAATACATTGTAGATTTAGATATCAATATTTATTAGACGCTGACCTTTACCATGTACCATTATGATAAGTTTTAAGAAAATAGTGGCTTCTGTAAATATTAACAATGAAGCGTCCGGCCACCTGTCTAGTGTTTCCATGGTAAATAAAGAGATGGGTGATTTATAAAAAAAATATTGGCTTGTCTGAACGTCATACATTATCTTTCATACATCTTGCGTCCACAATTCCACATCAGCATACGTCCACACTGAAAAATGTAAAATTCGATACTTAGAGACCTACCAACTTTGAAAACAAGCGTTCACGTGGTTGTGACAATTTTATACCTCAAGCATTCGTTTCTAAAAACAGCTTGAATTCTCGTCACTGAATATTCACTAATCATAATCACGAACGAAATGTGGACACATCTTTACAAAAGTCTCGCAAAATAGAAACTCGATTGATACTGGACTAGTGTTGTCCACAAATCACAGTATTTATCACTGTTATTTGTAATTTGGAACACATATGGGTGAAAGTGTGGAACACGTACCTCATATTGAGAACAATGGCCGGTCCGAATTCGTTTTTATTGGTGTTTACCAGACACGGTTCAATAGACAATGCAATTTAACTGGTTTCATAGATGATTAAGACTATTTAAATTACAAATAGACAAATTAAATAGCATTTTAATGAGTTACTTATCTATTAAATATATGTTGAGTTTTAAGTATGATTTTATGATATTTGTATATGAAACAGGTTTTTCCGTGCGAGGAAAAACGTTTAGAGAAAAAAAACCATTCATGTGCCATTTCGTTAACAAAAACTCTTTCAAAGCAATATGACAGTTCCACACAGCCGAACATTTCCAAATAACGAAAACAGGATCCTCATTCGTATTCGAAAACTATTCCATCACGTAATTTGATGACTTTAGCTTAAAAAAAAAACAAAGAACATGTTCAGACAATAAACACGTACATTACGCGTCGTTTGTTATGGCAACGGTTTACATTACACAATAATTTGTTGTGTGGTTATCTCGGTCGCACCACGCGGTCCGCTCGTGATTTTTCACATTATCAGCCAACGCAGCTGCCCGGGTAAATTAAATATCTACATAGATTATAAATACAGGTTTTTTCGCATTCTAGGTGAATCGCCGTCTTTTTATTCGCAACATAATTTGGAACGAATTACTTTTTAGGTCAAGGACGCGTCGTGGTGGGTCGTTGGAGAAATGTATTTTGGTTGAATTTGGAGAACACGTCATAGTATAGAGTGTGAAGAGATTTTCAATGTCAATCTTACGGAAAGTTGTGATTAAAAGTAATTCTACTAATATTATTAATGTGTAATTTTGTATGTTTAGATGTCAGGATGGTTAACTTATTACTCAATCACGCATAAACGACTGAACGGATTTACATGTAATTTGGCATACAGATAGTTTATAACCAGGATTAACACATATGATACTTTTTATCCCGGTAGTATGTAGGTAGTATGGGAACGTTCCCGTGGGATAATTTTCGACTTCCACGCGGGCGAAGCCGCTGGCAAAAGCCTAGTATTTTCTTGGTAGTTTGTTTGATAACGTGTGTTTCCATCTGGAATTTGTAAGTAGCAGCCTACAGATTGAATTTACCTAATTGTCGAAATGTTGGTATTGGGTGTACTACAGGTCCTGTACACTTCCGCCTATCGCTTAAAACCTTCCCGGGTCGACGGCGCGTTGTGTTCCATGCGCATCTCAAAGAGATGTGCAACTGAAGGAACACGGATGGGTTTTAGTCAGTAAAAATCTGACGCGCCCTCCTGATCCAGCCAGAGCGGGAGAAGTAATTTGATGATTACCCACCCAAAAAAAAACCCCTTAAAACCTTTACCCTTTGGGGAATACAGACGGGCATGATGTTATGTTTATTTGTCTCCACTAAGTAACTATTAAATGAGCTTAGTAAGATTTCGGACGAAAACAAATAACAAGTAAAACAAAAAAATGACTCAGGGTGCGAAGTTTATGTTGTTTACTATGTTATGTGCATAAATGAATGGATTACGCATAATAACAGTATGTGAAAAATAAGTTGGTAAATTAAGTATTTAATGGTTCCTAGAAGTATTTTATAGTTGCATCTTTACGGCTCTACTGGTTTTGCTATTTCCAATCAAGAGATGTCATATTTCGTCATGCAATGACTTTATTTCTTTTGTAAATGTATGTCACGGCTGTATTAGGTACCTAATATTAAATTATTTACGACTAGCTTTTGCCAGGGGGTTCGCCGACTGGATGTCGCGGAGATTATCCCACGGGAACGTACTACCGGGATAAAAACTATCCTTTGTTAATTAATCCTTAGTTAATCCAGGTTACAAACTATCTGTGTGGCAAATTTAATTTTAATCCGTTTAACCGGTGATTGACTAACAGATATCCAAAGAAAAATACAAATAGAGAGTAGTATAATTATGTTCTTATTCGATATTCCCGTAATTTCGTTGTTGCGTGCTGTTGTGTGCCAAATTTAAAAATCAAATCAAATCAAATCGTTTATTGCAATCCATAATGTACACTTACAGGTGGTAAATACAGAAAATAGAAACAATTATGGACCCTGTCGGGCACAGCAAATTTTTAAATAACTAAAATAACTAGAGCGAGGAAGAGCGCTTTATTAATTTTTAAATAACTAAAATAACTAGAGCGAGGAAGAGCGCTTTATTAATTTTCGTTTGAAATTATTTTATATCTATTTAATATTTCTATTCATTTACTTATTATATTAATATCCAATCAGACCATCCCATCCAATCCATGCAGACATTTTTGAATGATTGAGTAACAAACATCCAAACATACAAAATTTTACATTTATAATATTAGTAGGATGTTCTTCAGGATAAATCTTATTCGAACAACGTGAAACGTAAATCCCAAGAGTGTCTTCAAACCTATAAAATTTATCAAACTGTGAAAGACGATTCTCTATTTATCATTTTTATTGCTGGATTTTCAGGCGAGCCAGAGAATAATGTTTTCGTTAGGATTTTGATACGGTTAATAATAAAATAATAAACTTGTTCACCATTATCAGCGTGAAGATTAGTAGCACTCTATCACACTGTGACTGTGAGTGTGACACATTATCCAAACATGACACTACTCTACACTACACTACAAATATATATTTTCGACGCTTATTGACTAAAAGAGTGATGAATATAAATGTTGATGTTGAAATGGAGAGGGACAGGAAGGCCAAAGAAAATATGGATGAAGTGTGTGAAATGAAAGAGAAGGGGGTGAATGATAGCTTGACAGCGGAGGGAGAATGAAAGAAGAAAACGTTTTGCACCGACCCAAGTAACATTGGAGAATCGCAGGAAGATGAAAATGATGATGATGATTGAGATCTGCGGGTCTAAAAAGGCCACATTAAACAATTCCTCTAAAAGTGATTCATTTCCTGAATTCCCCTATGATTCTGCTATTTGACATTTTACTTTAATAAAGCAATTCAGAATTTGGTGACCATATTACGAATTTCCATACAAAACTGTCAAATAGATGAATTGCGTGCTGTCTACGCAGAAAATATTATGAATTGTCAGTTTGTGACATTTTACGATTTTAAATATGATTCAAAATATGATAATAATATTATGATTCTGCCAAAGTGGCCTTTTTAGACCACCTGGTCATAGCCTACAAGAATTGCTCAAATATAGTAAACATCTGTGGCCAAAATAAAAACAAAAGCAATCTCTATTCATTATTTACTATGCGGTCAGTCGAGAAGCGTCTCCGAGGTGATTGCCACGCGGTTTCACGCCATAACCTCATGCATGTCCAATGCTCTAACTATGAGAGGATTAAAGTTATAAATAAAACTACTAATTTTAGAACTGTGGTCACTGCCACTGCTAACAGAAAATCGAGAGTTACTGTAGTGAGTTCAGGGATTGTTTACATTTTAGTTACATTATGTAATTTCGGTACGCTTATTGCTTTTAGCCTAGGATTTTTAGGTTCAAGACATGAAATTCTTCACAAAGAGCTGAAAAATTGCAAGTGCGCATTCAGAATAGTGTCTAAAATAATGTGCCAAAACTCGCCGTACCTCTATCACTTGTCTCATTTGGACATAACAATGTCTATTCACTGAGATTATTTCTGTTCCAGGGAATCTTCATTTGCTTTTGATTTTGCTTGTGCTAGGATAGTACCATAAATTCTGGTATTGTTCATAAAAATAGTTATTTGGCTCTATGCCAGCTTCACGGCCTATCTAGTTTCTATCGAGTACATAGATTGGTATAATTACTTTCCTGTCTTTGGCACACAATGAAAGTTAATTTTTCAACAGTGTTTACCACTTTCATGGCATACCTACTTCCGTATCGATTTAATTAATTACATAACCATAGATTGAAAATAGATAAATAAAATATTAAATCAAGTTTTAGACAAGTCTTCAGGCAATCTCTTTCACTTTTTAACCATTGAAACAAATTTGGAACATCCAGTTATTACTTGATGTTCCAAATTCGATTTTTTCTCTATCTACAAGTTTAGTATTCGGAGTTTTTAGCGGGATCGCGTTGGAACATGTCGCACGAATATTCATTTTCATGAAATTTAGTGAAATAGCGAATTCAATTGTATAATTGTAATGTTTTTAAAAAAAAAAAAAAAAAAAAAAAAAAAAAAAAAAAAAAAAAAAAAAAAAAAAATTTTGGTAGTGAATTATTCAATTTAGTTACGTGTGAGTGCACAAGTGTGGTGAAGGTGAAACTAAGTGACTAACGTGGACTTTTCGTGTTCCCCCCAAAAACTCCTATTAGGTTGTTGTAAAGTTACTACCGCTTTACAATAACTTTAACTTTGACTTGACTGACTATAGATGACTATGACTGTTTTGTAACTTCGTGCCCGATATCGGGCCATTTACTTTATTGAAAAGAAAAATTACTTGACACTGGCTAAATGCACAAACCGTGTGAAGCCAAAACAAAAAAAAAAAAAGTTTAGGATTCAATAACAGTTCCACGTACTAGTTCCGTTTACAAGTAGAATCCCTACTCTTCTTTCAAGAGGGGTAGGTATATAGCCGGTTATTTTTGTTTTGTATTGCATTGTAATGTTAATTATTTTATTCAGTTTTATTACAAAAGTGTGCAGTTAGGAAAATTTGACAGTTTTGGGATAGCTTGAAGTGCTGGCGTCAGTGCGTCCGTTTAGAATATGTGGAAAATGTCGTGGGTGGTCATTTACCCACACGGTGGCTCAAATTTTGGTCAGTGGATCATCTTAGGGGTGTGTAATATTGTAATATGCAGGTAACTGTTTATATTCCCACTGATATAAAATAATGAATGGTCTGTCGTGAACAATACTAATAAGAAATAGATGGTAGCTATACACTAAATAGATTGACAACAGTAGGTACCCACCTACCTACGTGTTTGCTAATGAACTTGAACATTTAAACTCGCCGTGCCCGTGACCTTAGATTAGTCACTTTGTGAATTGATAATTAATTAGAATAACACAATAGTTTCCGGGAAAAATAACATGAAGAATCTAAACTTACGAATTTGGGTAGTTACCTACAGGATACATTTTTACCAATGTGTAAAACTGTAACCATGAATTCAGCATATCATTCTAGACCCCCTAGAGTAAAATTTTTCGTCAGTTAAACAAAAAAGAAAATCAGTTGTTAGATACATTTTGACCGCGTAGGCTCAAACCCCTCAATTATTTTTTGGTAAAACGTTTTTTATTTGAATCTATGGTTAAAATAAAAACGTTTTATCACAAAAATAACCGTTTGGAAGTAATAATAGCTTAATAAATTATCCCAACACATCTTATATGTTTATTTAGTAAACACAAAACAAATACAGTCTGTTGTCTATGGTACCTACATTCTAACATGTACGATGCGTCTTGGCACCGTTCGGCGCCAAATGTCTATAGTGCTTATCGCTTATTTCCGTAACTATGTATACAATGAGCATAGATATCCGCTTTCTTGGAAATGATCAAAGGTAAAAGTAACGAGATCACGCCTGTATACTCCGAAGGGATAGACACAGGCAAAGGTGTTGAGTAGGCTGTACCTAGTGTACCTACACCCATATTTGTCCACAATAGATGTGTTTAGGTCCCATGTAAAGTGGGGTTATTCCCTGAGTATCCCGATCCCTGAGGCCCCCGTCCCGGTGGACCCCGGTTAATTTTTATCTGTATAAATTCAATAGGTCAGTTTAGCTTAAAAGTACCGTCAGCAAATGATATGTTAAATAAAATGTTATTCCTTACTACAATAAAACTTTACTTATGGATCAGGAATAAATGATAAAGTGTAAATATCATAATCAGAGAATACAAATAGAGTCTACTAGAGCAATCACAGGTTTGAAATGCCCATTTTTTCACTTATTTGGCTGACTGGGACACGCAATTCATTTTTGAAAAAATGTGGTACACATTGTGGTATGTACACACGGCTACACATCAAGCCATACATTTCATGTTTACGCTGATCTTGCACTGTACGGAAATCCTATAAAATGCGAGATCAGCTTATACTGGAAATGTATAGCTTGATGTGTAGCCGTGTGTACATGAATAGATTGAATATTTACAAAGTCATCTTCAGTGTCCAATTTCACTGTACCACCACATTTTATTTTTCTTTTATCACTGCAGGTCCAAACACACGAATTTTTTATTTTGTAATAGGCATGCCCGGCATGTAATAACCAATTTCCCACAATCTGTTTTTCGTAAATTCGTAATTTCACTCGCGCCCTTTAGAAGGGCCAGCGGGGCAATTGCGTAACATACTAACAGTAGGAATGGCTTTAATTTTGACAGTTTAAAAACATTAATTGCGTTATTTACTTTCGCATGGGCAAGTTTTTGGAACATATGAAGCAATAGATTGGCTTTATCCTTCAAAATGATTCAAATTATGATTGATAGTGTATTACGCAATTAGGGTACTGCTTCCGACATGTTTGTTAAGTATAATTCTATAATTTGATAATATTGTAACATTTATTTTATATTTTTGATAAATTTTATTAAAATTGTAATTACCTCTATGAAAACTATGATTCGACATTGTACAAAATTTCAAATAAACTACTTTAGGCTTATGTATTTCAAACATTTAAGCACTTTTTGTGTTAACCGTACAAGTGCAAAACACTGGAAAAAAGAAATGTAGGTACTCATATTTATTCGGGGTCTTTCGGGACGGGGGCCTCGGGATACTCAGGGAATAATCCGTAATATGTAGCAAGCCTGTCGCTATAAGCAGGTAAGGCAGGCCACAAATCAGGCTGCTACTGAGAAATTCCTGTAGGAAAAATCTTTAAAACGAAATAATCTCGTAACAGAATTTCTAATTAATTATTTATTAATGTAGTTTATTATGAAAAAATAACAACTTTCCCATATCCTAATTCAACTAAAACGAATAAACTAAAACAAAGCGTCGAAAAATTCATCCGCATCGCTGTCGACTGGTAATGTACCCAAGAGACTGGTGGGTGGCATTGGCACGTTATATGGCAATGCTCAGCCTCTGGCCAAGGTAAAAATTAGCCCTTGGGTCACGGGAAGTGCCAAACAGCCGTTTCGAGATTTCTTTATATGTAGAGAGCATGAGCACTCGGACCACACGGCCCGAGGTTTTCAACCCCAAACGGCTCGAAAATATAATTACCAATAAGGTTGATATACTTTTGTCGCTTGAGGTTTTCCGCAGCCGCAGCGGCAGCGCCAGCACAGCACACCGAGCCAAGAAGATGGGATGGCGCAAGAGTCTCAACACACGTTGCATCCCACACTTTTAAGTCTATCTCCCAAAGACAATCCCTCACATAAATGACATAGTCTTATACATTGACTTATACCTATATTACTTTTTAAATCAATGGTCTTATACCATATTTTTCTTCTTGCTTAATAGCTCAATATAACAAACTGGGTTATTTCCTAAACCTTTAATCGGCCTTCATGATACAGAGGTCGCTCAGCGATATAGCCGAGGAGCTATGACCTTCAGAAAGTCGGCGAAATTACGTCGCAGGATCGATACACAGACAAAACTCCTTGCTCTACATTGCCAACGCACTTGTGTTAATTAGAGAACTGATATACTGAAATTTTGGTAATCTTAATGGTTTAAAACAAACATTCATGACAAAATGAAATAATTTTCATGAATTGGAAAGAAAGAATGGTTTGTAGCTCTTTCAACAAAAAGTTACATTTCCTTTGTTTATTTTTGAAATAGCGCCTTAAAAATCATTCTTCATCTGTCATTTTGTCTTTCATTTCTTCAGTTTCGTGAACAGGGTAGATTTTTCCCAGAATCGATTTATGAAACACCGGTTCCTATTTTGAAATACAGGAGACCCCATTGTTTGCCTACGACTTAAAATGTGGAGGTTCTGCCTAGACTAGTACCATTTGGCAGTCACCGGATACTAACAAGCATTGTGTCTCATCATTGCTTTGTTAAAGGTTAAGTCCCACTCCCACGTCGACAAGCTGAATGAATCGTGTGTAAACTGGATTCCTTAGAGCTCCATTCAGTATTTAATGATCCTTAGGTCTTTCGTTCTTTCCCTTTAAGGACATGGAAGAAAGTAATTTTGTTACTTTCGAATATTTATGAGTCACAAGATAGTTCCTTGGGGTATGCCGAGGATAAACGCTAGATAGTTTCGTTAAAACGTTATGTAAATAATTTACTGAGGGATATGAGGAGGGTTACTATTAGTACATAATCTGAATCAAGAGAATACCAATTAAACGCCTACATTGATAGGGAAATAGTCTAATCTAAGAATATACAACTCGATCAAACCCGTAACACGATTTGATTGGAATTGAATGCTTGGGATTTCGTATTGTTGAAACAGTTGCGGTCTTTGCAAATATATTTTCCAAGAAAATTGAATTTCTATTTGACTAGAGAAACTATTTGTTGTATTTTGTGCTATCACTGTATCAGCTGATAAGTAAATATGTCATCAATTGGTTTAACAACTTAATAAATGATTGAAATTTTGATAAGCTACTACAAATCATTCGCTCTGGTAGTGCTAATGCAAAGTAGGAAAAGGTAGCTATTGTTTTTCTAGTAAATAGGTACATTACGGGATATTCCGATTTTCACCAGAAAATTGTTAATCGATGGATTAGATTAGAAAGTATATTGTCATTTTACGCTGGTTTATTTTTAATTTAATTAATAAAGGGCTTTGTCGCATAGCGACCTCATCGCTTGCAATTAATTTGATGAATAGATTAGATTTGGCGCGTAAATACGTTATTATATTATCTCCTATGTGGACACAATATTAGTAAAGTACAATTATTATCTTTACGATTGCACGTATCTACTAGAATGTGAATACGTGCAATCATACATCTTTTACTTAATAAAGATTCATTGAATAATAAAACAACCGTCACTTCTATACCTAACTTATCAAGGAGTTGTAAGAGAGTAGGATAATTTACCAATTATACACTGTTATCTTGAGAACGATGTAAATTGTCATCAATCATATCTCTTCATCATCAATGTGCCTCGTGATGAGTACTCAAAGTGGGGTAACTAGAATATGTGAGATTATAAAGAAACTAGCTGACCCAGCAAACGTTGTTTTGCCTTATAAATTATTTAGGGGTGGACTACCCCTAACATTTAGGGGGATGAAAAATAGATGTTGGCCGATTCTCATAGATACCGGATAAGCACAAAAAATTTCATCAAAATCGGTCAAGCCGTTTCGGAGGAGTATGGCAACGAAAACTGTGACACGAGAATTTTATATATTAGATTATGGCGGAATGGAAATCGATCAGAAATCAGACTAATATCTTTTCATATTTTTGGTCTGAGATAACTATGTATAAAATAGACACAAGCGTATTGGATTCCACATAGTATATACATAGGTGTCTATAAATAAATTTCTAGTGCGGCATTGAAGCCTGTTTAAGTTTATATTCGCACAAATAAACCAATAAAAGGTGTATAAACAAAATTCCTGCATGGATTATTATTTGTACGTTTATGTGCCTGCTGTGCGACTTCGTTGTATTTATTTATGTGTAAAACCGGTCTATACACAGCTACAATACTAAATTATGATCCAATGAGCGATCGGTTACAGTCGACTTTGTCTAGATTGTGGGTCAACAAAACGCAAGGTCTCACATCGTACAGCGGATATTTCAATTATTTGGTTGTTTATGTTAGAGTTTTGTTACCTACAGCCAGTTATATGATTTAATTTTATTGACTGCAGCCAGTCTATTCTGCAAAACTGTTACCGTGATAACTTTTAGCTGTCATCTTAAGATTGACAGCTCCCGTCACCTAGGTTGTCACAGAATATACTGGCAAGTCTCATATTATTGTTACAGGCCCAATTTTAGTACAATAACTGTTTATTTACAGGTGTCCTCAGTTTAGGCAGATTTTATGACGTCCGTACAGACTTAAATTCTGATATTGCGTTTGTAAATTTATTATACAGTTTGTCTCGTATTGTAATTAGTTAATTACCTAATTAAATGGACTATTAAAATTCTTAAATAAAAACTAAAAAAATAGTAGGTACCTACGTAATTATCATGTAGGATAGTACCTAGTACTTACTATTATCCTTAATAAAATTGAATCATAAACGCTATTTATGTGTCATACTCATAATAAACAATGCACGCGATGCTATAATATAATAGAGTCCATTTATATTTAATTAAAAAATCTTTCGTTAAAAATGAAGACAAAAGAATGAATTCTAAAAAGAATTAAGACTTCATCTATGAAGCTTGACTTATTATTAGATAGATAAGGAATCCACTTCTTTGGGGCATTAATAATAATAATTAACATGTAGGAAGCGCTTCTTCTGACTAATTTAATGATATAATATAAAGTCATAAGAGCGAGGTTTATGAAGATTGTGATACTTAGGATTTTAGGTATTTTAATTTAAGGTATTATAATTTTAGGTATTATGCAAAAAATGGTAGGTATTATTAAGTAGGTACCTATTAAAAGTACCTTTCCTTACAATCTTAAAATCAGATATTCATTTCATGTTTTGTTTGTCTTTGAAAATGTAAATAACACCGCACAGGGTGTTGTTTGAATTAAGTCACTCTTTAATATTGTCCAGTTCATTTCGATAGCTCAAGGAACCATAAAAGTTGAAAATGTAACGAAATTGAACGAGTGAACGTAATCCAATTATCGAACTTTACGATAGCTCTGTGACGAAATAGGAATTTTCATTTTAATGACTGGAATCCTGCGCACAACTGTCGGCTTTCATATCTCGTGCGCATGTTGTTGTATCGCTGTTGTAAATATAATACCGCTACGTTACGTACGACCGCTAAGCTGTTTATAATCGATACACATTACAGCGGCAGCGTCGTGAGAGGAAATAAAATATGATGTCCAGTTCCAATGCAAATTGTCGGCAGTTGAGTGGTTGAGCGTCCGGGAGAAGAATCGAGCGGATAGCGAGCGTGCAGCTGTCACAAATTCGCGCGTCCGGCGTATTTTTAGTCCGACAGAACTATTATTCTAAAGTAGCTGTTATAGTTACCTCGAATAGGGAACGGCTTCGTCATGATAGTCTCCGTCGTCGGCGGCAGCAGCCGCTGAGTCTCCGGCGACATCACACTCGGACACAGATTCAACTCATGTTTTTTACTATCACTACTACTGTTCACGCCACCGCGAAGTCGCAGCGAGGGCGACCCGTTTGGAACATCCATCTGTGTGCGCTATCGAAGCATGACTGAGAAACGGAAACGAGTTGTGCCGCGCGCGCTCGCAATGTGCGATGTCCACAGCTGATTTGAGCTGATTGTAGAGGTGTCGGGTGAGACGGCGATATCTGCGCGTGTGTCTGTGCCTTGCGTGCGTTGGGGGAGTTGGGGACGACATTCAAGTGCAAGGGCGATCAGGCGAGCAGGGCGCGTCACGCAGCTCTCACGGGGAGATGGGCAGCGTGCCATTCAACTAACGTAAACAATTCCGAGACGCTGTACTCTGTGTCCCTGATTGAATGACAATTAACACATGTTATTGTCTCGCTCGGATTCGCTCATAGAGTCGTGATCGAAGACTTACATGGGAAGAGGAGAAATTGGAAGCCAATTAAGCGAAGTGAACAGAGAACAAAAACAGTTGACGATTGATTGAAGGCCAAGTTGAATAGAACTTTTGAATAGATTCTTGTAGATTTGTAGATAGATGCGTCATCGAAATGTGGCAATAGATATTTCGTTCAGTTACGTGTATCGATCGTCATCGCATCACGCTTCTATTCGAACATTGTTGCCGAAAAGGTTCGAATGTAAACGTAATCCATCTCATTCAATAAATTTACTAAAATTACTAATATACAGGTGTTGTCGTAAGGTTGATTTTTGAACTATTGGCGGTGCCGGCCGGGGCAATCACGGAATAATAGTTTTATTGCTCAGGCTTCAAAGATTCATGAGAAATGTATTGCACTGGTCCGGAAATAAGAACAGCATAGCTATTCATAACCAAACGATACACCTCCGTGCCGAATCAAACATCAATCAATGTTAGAAAAATGTGCAAATGGCTCCATCAACTCAGATGTAGAAATATTTTAGGAATTTGAAAACTTTTTCGCTAATATTCCTGTTAAAAGTTTAAAACTACTGAAGCTTGGAATTCCTCACTCGCGCGTTCTGCTGCCTTACTCAGAAATAATATAAGGGCATGCTCTTTGGAGTTTAGGTTTCAGCAAACAAACCCTCAAGCTGTTATAAAAGCTTTTAAAGATCTTGAAATTAAATCAATAGAAGATCTTTGAGGAATGTCTGTAAAAGTCTGTAGTGCTATTATCGAAACCATAGCGCCCTATTTAGCTTTCATATTTAACACCAGTGTAGACCAAGGAGTCTTCCCGGATCTCATGAAACACAGTAAAGTAGTTCCTTAGTTCAAATCCGGTGATAGTAAAGGACCCAACAATTGTGGCCTGTGTCAATTCTGCCAGTTCTCAGTAAAGTGTTTGAAAAGTTGATTCTCAATGAAATGTTACGTCACTTTAATAAAAATACCATCTTTCATGAACAACAGTACGGTTTCACCAAAGGGCGTTGTACCACAGACGCTGGTGTCACCCTAACAAAGAACATTTTTAACGCCTGGGAAGAAGCAAATGATGACATTGGCATCTTTTGCGACCTCTCCAACTCGTTCGATTGCGTGAACCATGAGATACTTCTGCTGAAACTGGAGCACTATGGGATTAGAAATACAGCTCTTGATTTACTAAGATCATACCTGAAAGACAGAAAAGTTAAAGATCAAGTAAACGGGATAAACTCATTAGGGCCTGAAATGGCAATGGGCGTTCCTTAAGGTTCAACATTGGGTCCATTCCTCTTTTTAGTTTACATTAATGATTTACCCTATTTACTTCTAAATCAACCGCAGATGGTGTTATTTTCAGATGACACATCATTGATATTTAAAATAGACCGACGGGCGGACGATTACAAAATCTTGACGACGCGATGTGAAAAACTCTATTCTTCAGGTCCAAGATTGGTTTACGGTAAATAATTTGGTACTAAATGGCACAAAAACGAAATGAATTAGATTTAAATTACCAAATGTTAGAAGTAGCGATGGAACACAAGGACGGGTATTAGTCAGTAAAAGTCTGACACGCCCTCCTGCTCCACCTAGAGCGGGAAGAGAATTCCCACCCTCGAAAAAAAAAATCTATATTGGGTTCTGCTTCCAGTCTAACCGGATGCGGCTGAATACCAGTGTATTTCACATGGAGCGACTGGCTATGTGACCTCTATAACCACTACCTGGGTAATACGGTACCCCTTGGTAAGACTGATTGTCAGACTTTCAGGCTTCTGACGACCCGTAACGACTGTCAAAGGTGTACAAATAACAGCCCTTACCTTAGCCGGGGCTTAACGTGCTTTCCGAGGCACGGAGGAGTCTTGATGTGTTATGGAACCCATCCAGGAACCGAGGGCGACAAGCGTGGCTTAACCTTATAGTATCTGTTTATTACTGATACTGTACTTACGCTTCTTATTCATTCATCCACATCATCATTGTTTAAAAAAAAAGGGAACAGAGCGGGGACTCATTGAAGGAAGTCATGGATTTGGGAAGCCAACTGACTGACGGTGCGCTTGGTAACTGAAGACAGGAGACCTATTCTTGTTAGTTTCTTCTGCTGCACGAAACTAAAAGCAGTGCCACCAATTACTGGGACAATGTCTGGAGCCACGGGGTTGCCTTAGACACCTACACGTCTCCGCATCCCTGGACTTCTATACGTTGCCACTTCCCTGGACGCCTACACGTCGCCGCATCCCTGGAGACCTACACGTCGTTGCATCCCTGGACGCCTACACGTCGTCGCATCCCTGAAGACCTACACGTCGTCGCATCCCTGGACGCCTACACGTCGCCGCATCCCTGGACGCCTACACGTCACCGCATCCCCGACACTATATCAAGTGATCTCCGCTGTCTTCTCCTTATCTTTCATTTGAGTGCGTTTCTCTTTAGGCAGATACCCTTTTTCTAGCTTATCTTTTTGTATTCCTTATATTAAATTTAATTGTAGGGTCTATTTCTACCCTTTCATTTGTTAGGGATAGGTAGACACGACAACGTTCAATCGACCCGTAGCCACAAGCTCCTTTAATCCTAATCATGAATTAATCATGATCCTTAAATCAAAATGTGTAAATGTAATGTAAAAACACCATGCCACCAACAGTTTTTTTTTTAAATTTGAAATTAGATCTTTGTTGGTTAATTCCCAATATGTTTTTTTATTTTTAGGGTGGGAAATCATCAAATAACTTCTCCCACTCTGGGTGGAGCAGGAGTGCGTGTCAGACTTTTACTGACTAAAACCCACCCGTGCTCCCTCAGTTGCCTGTGTGCCAGGGGCGATGGTATCACTTTCGAACAACCCGCACCCCTGGCAGGATTCCCAATATGGTGATGTGAAGTGTAGTGATAATCATTACTCTATCGTCATTATTTTAATAAAAATAGTTATAACGTAAATCTTTGACAATCGTAATGGGTGGACTAGTCATAAGCCCAAAAGTCTAACAAACAATCTTAACAAGGGGTATCGTATTACCCAGTAACTGTATTGTATTATTCAGTGCACAAACTGTAACCATGAATTCAACATGTCATTCTAGACCCCAGCGTAGAATTTTTTTGTATTACCGACGAAAAATTTCTGCGCTAGGGGGTCCAGAATTATGTGCTGAATTCATGGTTACAGTTTGCGCACTGGTTAAAAATGTATTCTGTATAGTTGGGAAATGTCTAGGCAGATTGAGGGTATTCCCGGGAAAAAAACATCACTTATCAGTTCAACTGCGTATTGGCTAAGTCCTCAAGGGCACGACTTTAACTCTGGGTAAAGTTAGTCATCTACCATTGTTGTCCGAGCCATATCAGTCAATAGGCACAACAATAAAATCAAGTCTTTTTGTCCTTAATCCGATGTATTACATTTACCACTTTATTTGCTTGTGTGTGGCGTAATTTTAACAGTGGTTTGGTATCTGTTATTGTTTTCTGCGACATATCGGTCAAGTGGGACTACAATAAAACTGGGGCATTTTGTCCTTAGAACTATGCAATTATCAATATATAGCTACATTGATTTCAGAACGAATACCTCGAGTTAAATCAAATCAAATACAAGGTATACAAATATAATATTATTAAAGTGTTGCACGGTATGCTTGATACTTGTTTAAATTATTATATTCCTCTTCACAATGCGCAGTTCGGATTTCGTCCCGGACGTAGAACTCAATGCGCTCGCAAGACGGTGTACACCTATTTCCTTGATCTCTCCAGGGCCTTCGATTGTGTCTCGAATGATGTGCTCTGGAAAAAGATGATAAAAAGGGGTATATCCACGGCAATATATGGATTATTTCAGCACCCGTATATTAATCAGACCAATCATGTGAAGTGGGACGGTTTGCTCGCTGAACCGTATGTGTTGGAGTGCGGGGTAAGGCAAGGAGGTCTAACGTCTTTTCAACCTCTACGTAGATGACCTCATAGTGTTGCAGTGTTGCAGCGTTGGTGGCGTAAGTTGGGGCCAATACCACTGGGCCACCACTGGTCCCGTTGTATCCACTGTGCTTGCTGTAGTTTGATGGCGAAATGTAAAACCAATAAATGCCATGAATGAGTACCACATCATTATCGTCTTTTTGATACCTTACATTTTAAAACTCCTTGCTTTTACGCCGTTCTTTGTGCGTACATTGTTTGCCATTAACTTATCAATACCTACATATCCTCAATCGACACATAAACAACTATAACTCGACGTCCATTCTGACGTTATTATAGCGCTTCAGGTGTTTTTCGTCCACTGCATCTTCAAAGCATTCCTTAGCGCCGAGGGTTGAAAATCCAACACTGTGTTTTTATACCGCGCTGGGATGCACTCTGGGCCCTAATTCACTATGACCACATAACGATTCCTTACTTCGAAGCCACGTCAACTCTTTAGATCATACACGACATCTGCTATTGAATATCGATAAATTGTTTTGGAACATACATAATGTCCCATTTCGATTCCTTACCGATACATTGCTTTTTATAAAATACGATATGGACGTAGTTTGAACGTAGTAAGATTCCTTGGGGAATCATTATAACCATACAGGGCCTGTATTCATTATGACCACTTAACGATTCCTTACTCGTAACCACGTCAATTGCACACGAATTCTGCTAATATCGTATTAATAATATCGACAAATTGTCTTGGAACATACATAATATGACATTTCGATTACTTACCGTTACATTGGTTTCTAAAAAAACGATATTGACGTAGTTTGAACGTAGTAAGATTCCGCGGGGAATCATTATAACCATAGAGGGCCTGTATTCACTATGACCACTTAACGATTCCTTACTCGTAACCACGTCAATTGCACACGAATTCTGCTAATATCGTATTAATAATATCCACAAATTGTCTTGGAACATACATAATATGACATTTCGATTCCTTACCGTTACATTGGTTTCTAAAAAAAAACGATATTGACGTAGTTTGAACGTAGTAAGATTCCGCGGGGAATCATTATAACGATACAGAATTGGGGCTCTGTGGGATTCCCAATGCTCAGTTCAACACCAAGAGTTGAAAGTCCAGTGAGCGATAAAATCTCGCCGCGATATTTTAACGTCCGTGCGATCGGCTTTTACGACGTTCTTTGTCTACTTTGTTTTTTTTTTTTTTTTTTTTTTTTTGGGTTTTGGCTTCGCACGGTTTGTGCATTTAGCCAGTGTCAAGTAATTTTTCTTTTCAATCAAGTAAATGGCCCGATATCGGGCACGAAGTTACAAAACAGTCATAGTCGTCTTTAGTCAGTCAAGTCAAAGTTATTGTAAAGCGGTATAACTTTACGACAATCCATTAGGAGTTTTTGGGGGGAACATGAAAAGTCCACGTTAGTCACTTATTTTCACCTTCACTACACTTGTGCACTCACACATAATTAAATTGCATAATTCACTACCAAAATTATACAATTTTATTAGCTATTTCACTAAATTTCATGAAAATAAAAAAGTCGTGCGACATGTTCCAACGCGATCCCGCCAAAAACTCCCTTTGTCTACTTATTGCACAGTGTATACCATTAAAGGACGATTTCCACCAAACGGCTCGCATCGAATCTGATCGGAAAGGATTTTACATTTTTTGAACGATATTAAATCGTTTACACAGTACTTATAGTCTATATTACCAAGCCGCGCGCAGCAGCTTCATCGCGGGTGTCTTCCGCGACACGTGATCGTAGCCAAAACTATGCTACGACGCGCGATCGGCTCTGTTCGCCTGTCGTCGTATCCGATCGGATCCTTTCGGATCTCACGTCACACGTTCGGATTACACGTCATCACGGTAAGAATGAAACTATTTGACTAGGCGCAGAAACGGAAACGTTCGCCAGGCTATGGAGCCGATCGTATGCGTTAATATCCTGCCGGACGTGATCAGCTGTCGCCACATCCGTTCGTATCCTTGCCGATCTGATGCGAAGCGAGCCGATTGGTGGAAATCATCCTTTACTCATCAATACCTACATATCCTAAGTCGACTCAAACAACTATAACATCGTTAGGTATAGGTACATGCGGTCAATTGACTATCACGTTACCTAACAGTTCTGAACGCGAAGACAATGGATGCGCTCATGTAATGCGACACACTGTGTCTGTAGTCATACGGTGGACAACTACTTACTAATGGGTACCTACTGTGTAGATATCAATATGAAACAATAATTGGTAGATGATTGCTAGTAATTAAACTGTCTGTAGGAGATCAATATATCGTATTTGTCTTAGTATAAAGTTAACAGCCTGCTGCGACTGTATCTTCAGTCAACATTTAATAGTTAAGTAGTTAATTATTTATTTGTTACAAGCTGACCAGCAGGCCTAGACAAAACACATTTCTATTAGCGTTCACGCCAAACGCTACGCCAAAATGGACGGGAATGACATTACCTGCGGAAAGATTATGTCGTGTCCTTTCCGCAGGTAATGTAATTTTCATACATTTTGGCGTAGCGTTTGGCGTGAACGCTAACAGAAATTTGTTTTGTCTCAGGGCCCAGATAGTCGTTGTCCTGTTTGTCCAATTGTGAAGCTAAACCATCCAAGACTGGGCACGCCACGATTGCGGCGGTAAGTCCCCTCTTTCGATCGGCGATCTCTCGCGATCGCGATATCTCGCGTCCAGCCTGGTCCAGGCCATGGTTCGGAGCGAGAGTGCATGGGTAGCCGTCACTTCCTTCTGCGAAGCAGTAATACTCGCGAAGAGGGAGGCGGCGCACGTGAGGGAGAGGCAGCGCATGCACCCTCACGGCCCTAGTCGCCGCAGGAGACGCCCTGGGCATCGGCAATTCCAGGCTGATTCCCGGCCATCGTAGGCGCGGGCTTGCGGATGGCGAGTAATTGGTAGCTCGCTGTCCGGTAGGGACCAAGCCCGGGTCGATGGCGCGTTGTGTTCCACGCGCGCCTCAAAGAGATGTCAGCAGCAACTGATAGGGTCCGCAAGGGCCGATGCCTGCCAGGGGTGCGGGTTGTTCTAAAGAGATACCGTGGCCCTGGCACACAGGCAACTGAAGGAACACGGCTGGGCTTCAGATAAAACACTTTGTGGTGTGCGTTATACAGGGTGTAAGGGAAACGCATAGGGCTAGTGATTCTCGAAACAGTACCATTAAAAGATCTAGTTTTTTTTTACAATTTTCATAATTTTTTTTCTGCAAAGTTTGTACACTATGCTGTGAGAACAGTTAAATTAAACATTATTTGAGATTAAACACATGTATAAACGACCCAAAGTCCAGGCGGCGACTTTAGGTTTAGGCATCCTTTGTAAAGCGCCACCAAAATAAAATAAGTAGAAACATTACAGAAGCATCAAACGTTTTAAATGGATGCAAAATAACCAATTTAGGGTGAAAGGTTATTGGTATCCGTTTGCATTTAGGTTGTATATAACCTACGTTCTGGCTTTGGAAGCGTTCCCCTTACACCCTGTATAATTATTTCGTTTATTCCACGCTTTTATGTTTATAGCAACGCCATGCCGCTTCGTCTTTCCGAAACAACAAACCTATGCTAATTTCAAAGTCAAAAGTCAATGTCAAAGATCTTTATTGTGAGACAGTGGATAAAGAGTTGTTATTTTGGTGTGCATTTGCACTGCTCCACCATGTTACGCATTCAATAATTTGAATAATTTGTTACCTTAGCCCTAAGTTTATATGATATAATTATATTAATTCAAATAGACATATTTTCAAAAAGAGCTATATTTTGCATCAAGACAAAAACAGTTTGGCACTAACTCGTCAGGAATGTTTCGGACAAAAAATCCTGTACATACTGTATATTATGTCCTATTTACCAAGAACTCATTTAATTTTTTCTTAAAAATGTAATGTTTTCAATTTAGGAATTAGGAAGCTTATTAAAAATTCGTGAGGACATACCGAAGAAACTTTTAGAAAGTAGGGCTGTTTTTGATATTTGTTATTTTGTCGGCATGTCGACGGGAGTGCAGGTTACCAAAATTTTTCATTATTGGTTTTTACAAATATAGCGACTTTATAGATGTAGAGGGCAGCAAAGGTTACAATCTTAAGCTTTTTAAAACATGGCACACAGCTATCTGGGGCTCGTACGCCACAAACGGCTCTAAGACATTTCTTTTGCGCCCTAAAAGCGAGTTCCCTGTCTGTAGCATTCCCCCAATTAATAAGTCCATATCTAAGCGTAGACGTTACATAGGCATGATATGCGGCCAGTACTGCTGCTTGATTTACAATCTTAGATAGTCTGTATAACATTTATAGGAAGGCTCATACTAAATTACCTTTTCAGTTCGAAAGTAAATAAAGTTATTTTATAGCCAGCCTGTACAACGTAAGGTCGTCTTTTGCAGACAACTTTTACAGTACCGAACTAACAACTGAAATTCTTTCTCCGTGTTCGATTACAAATCGCCGAAATTCTGCAAACGTGAGCCTTGCCTTGTACCAGTCGCGTGGCAACCATCACGTAGCATCGACTAAACTTTAGCATTACACAACAGTTACTGGTAACCGGGGTCACATTCACAGATATACGTGAGACGAGACGCGTTTGTACCCCACCTAGTTTATTCTGAATAGTTCTCTTGTGAGTAACGACCCTAGAGCCATCTTCCAGCTAATGAAGAGAAGAAACTTGTATTACCGTAGACCTTCATTATCCAACAACTGGGCAAAGATAGACAGTGACATAACGAACAGAATGAACATGTTTAAAACATACCTTAACTCCTTGCCAAAGAATCGATCAGATTACGTCACAGATTTGGAGACCCCGGAGATAACCCTGACTCCATACGAGTGTGCTGATCCGGATGACAGCTACTCTTTGAGGAGTGACAGCTTTTTGACTGACAGTTTGGGGCAGTACGACAAATCAACGCTTAGTACGAATTCCAGTATCCCGCTGTCCAGGGCGATGACGGACTCCGAGATTGACTACGAGTTTTATAAACGGGTAATTTGTAGATCATAGTGATGGTAGAGTGCAGTAAATTTTTAAAGGTGATGTTTTACACTAACTTAAGAGCGATCAAAAATCGCATAAAGGAGACGACACCGCGCGACTGCGCGACGCGACTCTAATAGAAAAATATCTATATGACCACTTCATGGAAATAATTATCTACTAGAGTCGCGTTGCGCTATCGCGTCGCTACGGTCTGCGGGATTTTTAATGCTTAAGTAGAGATTATGCCACGAACAACCTTGAATGCATGGTCATCATTGTATGTCTGTCGCCTTGTTTGGTGTCCAGGAGCCGTAGTATGTCTTCAGTTTTGCATCGCGAGAGAAAAACGGGGCTATAAATGGCCGCATCAAGGCTTTTACAAGGAGGAATAGATGTACCTTGTTCATCTACTGCCAGCCGTCGATCATTTAAAACCAATTGCGTAATTGCGTAACAGACTAACAGTAGCAATGGCTTTAATTTTGACAGTGTAATAACATTCATTACTTTATTTACGTTGATGCGCAGCCAAATTTTACGATATATTAAAAAACTGAACCATTTTAAAATTTTTTCGAATATATCGAAAAATTTAGCAGCCAAATTTTTCGATTTATTCGAAAAATTTGGCTGCTCAACTACGAAGAAAATGGGTAAGAAATCTCATTTAAAATGGTTCAGTTTTTGATTGATAGAGTATTACGTAATTAGGCTGCTGTGTTTTACCGACGATGTCGATGCATTTACCAATTGAAGAAACGGACGCATGAAAAGGAAATTCCTTAAGTGTCTGTCCACTTCTTTGTTACAATTCTGTTGCTTTTTCGTAACTTAGTGCTTTGTTTGCAGTATAGGAACTGCAACTACACAGACAAGTGGGCGCACCTGCGAGATGCCGTGCAAGCCTTTCCGCCGGATTATATGGCTTCTCTTAACAGGTGCCATTCTTTAATACATACTTCTTTTGATTATCAGAAGGCAGACACAAATAGCCATGGGATAGGTTGTAGTACCTATAACCTAATCATAAGTTGGCGGTACCAAAATTGATTTTAAGATCGTTTAAAAATTTAGATTTCAAGGTTCTAACCAAACCTGCATTACATAATATATTATGTTCGTGGTGGTGCAGTCATTTCAAAGAGAAAGCTCTGAAAGTTTTGAAACATGGTACGTCAAAACGAAAAGGAAAAGTTCTCTCAAATCAAAATGAAATATACGACCGCAGCGAACTCTTTGAAACTTTCTTCTATAAATTGTAAGTTTCGAGTAAAGCTGCTTGTTGGAAATATTATAATCAACTGTGTGGAGTCGGGAAATATTCTGATTGAGATAGGTTTAGGTGTTCGATTTTCTGATGAAAAATTTTTCTTAGCTCAGATTTTCCTTGCATCAATCAAGGACCAACTTAGTCTCATTAATGTCAGTGTTGATTCAAGAAATGATGGGTAGGATGGGTGGATGGTGGTGGGTTACAGAATATGTATCTTGAATAATCTTCTTCTAATCTTGAAAGACAGTGAGTACTGTTCTTTAGTAGTGGAATTAACACATTGTTGAAAATATTTATAGGCGGGTAATTGAGAATTTATTCTAATGTTAATATATTTGTTAATGTAGAGATTTGATCAGATCGTCGAAATGGTGGAACTCCTTGCCAGCGCTTGTAGGGTAACTTATTAGTAACTTTTAACCCTTGTTTAGAGTCAAGAGTGAAACTGTACCACTCATCACTTTCCATCAGGCGAGACTGGGGCTAGGATACGAACCAACCAATGAGACCAACTAGTTTAAATTGAAAGCAAAAATACTGATACTAATTTACCGACTTCTTCTTACACTTACAGACACATGGAACAGGACACAGACGTAGACGAGGAGTCACTAAACCGGGAGGTGCGTGAAGCCGCCGAGCTGGCCGAAAGCCGGCGTCGGTACAGAGAAGACTGGCGGCGTCGCTTGCAGAGGCGGTTCGATGAAGAAGTTTACGTGTACTCTCCTGGCGATCCAAGCCTGCTGGAGCTGCAAGACGCGATGCGGAACTTGGATATGAAGGTCCATCGTTTAAAAGTTTGTGATCTAAAAATCTGAATTCTTAGCGCTAATGATAATGACGCTACATCATAAACACAATCTGCCTAGAGTTTTATAGTAGGGGATTTCAATCCAACCGAATGCAGCTTAATTTACCAGTATATATATTGACATGGAGCGACTGACTATTTGACCTCCACAACCGGTACTGGGTAACTAACTCAACATCTTGCGGTTGGTGAGACTGATTGTTAGACTAATCGCGTTTTGTAGCGTCAACTTCATAATCATTGGTATCAGGCCTCCACCGTGCGAGCTTTTATATGTGGAAATCCACTTGATCAGACAGGTTTGGACATCACTACACTCTAGCGTTGCCAGACGTCCCGTATTTCCCGGGACGTCCCGTATTTTAGGCATAGTTTAAAATGTCCCGGCGGGACTGATACTATCCCGTATTTAAACCTTACTTCGTTTTTCATTATGAAATCGATCCAAGTATTCGGCTCGAGCGACTGTGTACTGTGTAGTGTGAAGTTACTTGCACTTGTCGCCCGCATCGACCGATGACAGCTAGCCCGCGCAGTCGTGGCCTAGCTAATCTATGGCCTAGCCGTCATTTCTTTTCTTCCCGTTTGACGCGTAAGTACAATGAAACTACTTGACCTTTTTTTGTTTCATACATATTATGTCTTTCTTTCTGTTTCTTTCTCATGAGAGGAAAAGATTTATTGATTAGTTAATAATGTGAGATAGCCGTTGCGTAAATACGTCGTCAATTATTTCAGTGTAGTACACTCAGAGTAGAATGTCACAAGACTTCTAGCTCCATCGTGAACGAGTTGTAGATCGTAGGTTCGAACCCGGAGAGTCACCTTACTTTATGTAAATTATTTTATCGTCACTGCTCTCAAAATGGTGAAGAAAACAGCGTGAGGTGAAAGGCATGTCCTACAATCCAAAAATTCAAAGACATTGTGACATCTACCAACCTGCACTGGGCCGGCGAGGTGGATTACGGCCCACTCCCTCTCACACAGAGGAGGCCTGTGTCCCAGCAATAGGAACATTTTAGGCGATTATACTTGTGCTATGCCGAGCATGTAGTGTGAATGTCCCATTAACCATTCTCAAGAATCATTTTCATCTTCATCCTCCTGTCCTTAGCCCAATTTATTTGGAGTCGGCGCATCATATCCACTTCCAGACTTCTCTCTACCATTCACAAGAATATTTAAAGTTAAGTTCCCGCATATCTTCATTGTACTAATCATCTATTATTGTTAGCAGGCACTGGAAGCAGACTTGGCCAACATCAAACCATCGCAGTGACGTCACGCCACTTCAAATCATGGACTAGCTTCATTCATTCCTCTTCTGGCACTACCGTCACTGCAACCTAAAATGGTTTATTTTAGGATACACTAATCTGCACTTTAATAAAATAACATCACGTCTGAAGTCCTCGACGGGGTTTGGTTGAGGTGTTTAGTACTCCCACATTTCACCAGTTATTAATAGGGAGCGAGCCTACTGCCATTAAGGCCCTGCTCAGACTTAGGACATCTTAAACACATTTCACCAATTCTGTTTACACAAATTCAGATTCTGGGCCCTGAGAAAAAAACATTTCTGTTCGCGTTCACGCCAAACGCTACACCTAAATGTAAGGGAATTACTTTACCTACGGAGAGGACACGACGTAATCTTTCCACAGGTAATGTCATTCCCGTACATTTTGGCGTAGCGTTTGGCCTGAACGCTAACAGAAATGTATTTTGTCTAGGCCTGCTGGACTGTTCAGGTACCGAGAAATTCCTGATGGAAAAACCGAAACACGGCACATTGCTCTAACTGGAAATCGAAGGAGTCAGCAGACGAGCTTACTACCATTGGATGAGCAACACGGATTAGGAAAATTTTTGTATTCAGATTTAGAATGTTTACCTAGGTATGCATTAAAGCTTGTACACTCAAGGCATCGTTATTTTTTATAGCGAGTGTTTATGTTATTAGGTTTAAAGTTTCAATAAAACTTCAGTTACCTGTAAAATGTAGTTTTAATGGGAATGACCTCCAACATCAGCTCCAACAATGTACTTAACATTATGTACTACGACCCGCATCACAATTCCTATGTAATCATCGTTACCTAGCTTGCTGAACAATACTTTGAGGACAACGAGATAGTTGACTTGGAAAATTTTGACAACCCGCCTACAAAAATAGTTTTTCTTCGTATGTTCTCACTGCGGGGACCCCCACGACTGAGGACTTTGACAAATCCCATAGGAATCAGGGGGCTGCCCCTGCGTCATGTCAGTCCTCATTCGTGGGGGTCGCACCAGAACGGCCAGGTGTGACGTAAGACGCAAGGTTGGAGTGTGAGAGAAATTAGATTGAGGTGTGCGAGCTGGAATGTAAATATGATGACTGGAAGATGAAGGGAACTAGCAGATTTAAAAAGGTGACGACTGTTCATAGCTTGTCTGCAAGAGACGCAGTGGAAGGGTGCGAAGGCTAGATAGAGAGATAGAAGAAGGATTTAAGTTTTATTACTGTGGAAACAACGGCGAGCGAAATAGTTTGGATAGTGAATTGAAAGAATGTATGGCGTGATGTTAAAAGAGTAAGTGATAGATTGATAGCTATTAAAGGGATTGTTAGGCATAAAATATTGTCAGTGTGTTGCCATCGCAGGCAAAACCTGGATGTGGCTGGCACAGGAGCGTGGGGATTGGCAAATGAAAACAGAAGCCTACTGCCAGCGGTGGGTGAAGTTGGGTCAGGATGTGAGGAAAGTGTAAAAAAGAAGTATTGAGAGGACTTCGATTGTGTGATGATGGATGTGCAAGATACTGAAGAGTACATGAGGGTGATTTTAACGGGCATGTAGGAAGGCAGAAGGATAGGTAGAGAGAGAGCATGGTTGGGGATACGGAGACTGTAACATTGATGGCGAGATACTGCTGCAAGCTGCTTCCGCCTACGACCCCACAATAACAAATTCGTAATTTGAAAATACATACGGCATTTAATTACTTACAAGAGTAGCTGCTGCGCGACATAAATTAATTTCTTTCTGATAATACGGAACAGCCCTAAAGTATACTGATAGATACTGCCAGGCGAAGATTTAGTCCCATAATACATTTAGTACTAATAGTAATGGAGGTAAAAATCAGTCAGTCTCGTCCAGCAAAGAACGGACGCCAACGTGCCAGTATGTTCAAAAGTTAAGTGGTAGACAAAATGATTAAAATGAAGGATAAGGAAGGAAAATATTTGAATGAATGTTGGAAGAAGATGGCAGATTGTTTATGGAGAGTGGCAAAAGTTGTGTGGAAATAGGTGGTATGGGCATGTGATGGATATAAGAGTAGGGAAAGACCAAAGAAACGATGGATGGATTGTGTGGATGATGATATGGGTAGAAAGGGGGGGACTAAGATTGCCGAGATGACTACTAATAGAGAATATAGGAAGAAAAAGACATGTGCCACCGACCCCAAATAAATTGAGATACCTAAGTGCAGTACAGTGATAAATTCCTTTGTTCCTTGCATCCGACGTCATTTCAACGAAATTATGCAAACGTGACCTTTGCCTTGTACCTGTCGCGTGGCAACCATCACGTCGCATCGACCAAACTTTTGCATTACACAACAGTTACTGGCATTCGGGTCTCATATCTTAGCAATACGTGAGACGAGGCGCGTTTTTACCCCTTCTATGTAGTTTATTCTGAATAGTTCCCGTGTGAGTAATTATTTCTGAGTTACAAATCTAAGGCCGTCGTCCAGCTTATTACGAGAGTTCTCCATCAACCATTATCTAGGCACAGATACACAGTGTTTTAACCAATAGAAATATAAAATATACCTGAACTCCTTACCAAGGAACCGATCAGATTACATTTCAGATTTGAATATTCCGGAGATAACTCTGACTCCGTACGTGTGGACTGCTGCTATTTGAAGAGTGAACGCTTTCTCACTGACAGTTTCGGGAAGTAAGAGAAATCTACCTTCAGTGCGGACTCCAGTATGCCGCTGTCCAGGGCCATGTCTGACCCCGAGATTGACTACGCGTTTTATAAACGGGTAATTTGTAGATTTTCCTATATTTTTATATATAAGAATAAGAAACTTCATTTGTAAACATAGGTAGTTATACGGTGTGTGAGAGGTCACAATATTAGTTATGATTCTCTATGTTTTGCTGCGAAGCGTACAAATATTATGAAATTTGAATTTATAAATTTATACACAACTGGTAGTCAAAATCATAATGCAATTAAGTAAAAAAAAAAAAAAAATTATACAGAGGTTAATATAAAAATATCACTTGGCGGGATCGCGTTGGAACATGTCGCACGAATTTTCATTTTCATGGAATTTAGTGAAATAGCGAATTAAATTGTATAATTTTGATAGTGAATTATTCAATTTAGTTACGTGTGAGCGCACAAGTGTAGTGAAGGTGAAAATAAGTGACTAACGTGGACTTTTCGTGTTCCCCCCAAAAACTCCTATTAGGTTGTTGTAAAGTTACTACTGCTTTACAATAACTCTGACTTGACTGACTAAAGACGACTATGACTGTTTTGTAACTGCGTGCCCGATATCGGGCCATTTACTTGATCTAAAAGAAAAATTACTTGACACTGGCTAAATGCACAAACCGTGTGAAGCCAAAAAAAAAAAAAAAAAAAAATATCACTAAAATTACATGTCAAGTAACAAAGACATGTCAACAATTAAAAATTATATTGATATTTTATCCTTCAAAATCTCAGTTATATTATATTAGGATATATCTAGTAGTATCTATAATATCTAGTAGTAATGCAGTGTACTAATAGGATGATCTTGATATTTCCGTACAACTGCTGAAGGCTAACAATCAATAAATGTATCGATCTGCCTAGCCTTTTCCCAACTATGTTGGCATCGGCTTCCAGTCTAACCGGATGCAGCTGAATACCAGAATTTTACATGCAGCGACTGCCTATCTGACCTCCACAACCCAGTCACTGGGTAACACGATACCCTTTGGTAAGACTGGTTCCCAGGTTTGTGGACTTCTAATTACGTGTAATGACTGTCAAAGATGTACAGATTTCAGCCGGGACCAACGGTTTAATGTGCCTTCCGAGGCACGGAGGGTCTCGGTATGTAATGAATGGTCACCCCTCCACGGCCCGACCTCGGCAAGCGTAGCTTAACCTTCGATTGACCCATGCGGCTGGTTTTGTTTAGCCACGAGCCACAGGGTCCAATATCGCGGCGATTCTTGTGGGGGGCCAATATGTTCAGTCGTGAACATCTTTTGGTTTAGAGGTTCATGATATGGTGGTAGGTATAGTCAGGTTTCCCTAATGGCATTTAATATATGATGCAGTGATTTCTGCTGCTTATAGGCTGCAATTGGCTAAGAGCCACGTAGAATCGAATAATTTCCTGTTAATCATTAAACGATACATACAATTTTCTTCTTGATGAACGAGTGGTTTATTTGCAGTACGGAAGCCGCTACTACACGGACACGTGGGATTATTGGCGAGATCCTGTGTACGCCTACCGTTCGGATTATTTGACTTATCCTTACAGGTGCCAAATCTTTAATACCTATTTCTGTTGTTAAACAAAAGGTTGACCCAGTGGCAGGGACACCGACGCGCAAACTGTTACCATGGATTCAGTACAGGATTCTGAAAGCCCTGCTTTGGAATTTTTCGTCAGGACTCGTGTGCTTTTTTTGAGGGTGGAAAATCAACAAATAACTTCTCCCGCTCTGGGTGGAGCGGGAGTGCGAGAGACTTTTACTGACTAAAACCCACCCGTGTTCCCTCAGTTGCCTGTGTGCCAGGGACCGCGGTATCTCTTTCGAACAACCCGCACCCCTGGATGACTCACGTGCTGACGGCTGAATTCATGGTAACAGTGCGCGTCGATGTCTTTTCCACCCTGTGTAGGAAATCATAGGTTGTCTTTACAAAGTACCTATTATTGATTTTGTGATCATATCAAAATGTAAATTTCAATGTATTAACTAGCCTACCTATGCATAACTTTATGTTTTGTTACCTAAGTACTTATTATTACGTTCATGGTTCCGCAGTCATGTAAAAATGCAAACCTAAATGTCTATAAATAAGATTATTCTATTTTTAGACCATTATACGTTGCATCATTGATACCTAAGTCGAACAAAAACTTATAATGAAAAGTCCTCACTACTGAAAATACGACCGCACGAAACTCGTTTCAACTTTCTCCCATAAATCATATTCATAAGTTTTAAGAGGGATTTACAAATCGAAGTGCTCAAATTAAAGGAAAAAACGGCGCGTGGTAGCCGATCGCGCATGTGTCTAAAGTACATTTGTGTTAAGAATGCAGTGAGTCATCATTATCCGTCGGCCTAGCCCCGCCCACTAACCAATCAAATCTTTTCAAATTACAATCAAATCTATTTATTAAACTTAATCTTTTAAAATATAATTTGTTTGAATTTAACACCACTGTGAATACACCTTTATCTTGCAGTTGCACTGATGACTCACTGCATTCTTAACGCGAACGAACTATAGTAGTACGCTACGCAGAAATGCTAACCGCTATGAGTGGACGCCCAGGAACAATCCGGCGCGGACTGAAGCTAGATCCCGGGCGTCCCGAAATTTATTACTGATTTACAGAGTTGCATTCAACAATTGTTTAAAAATATAAGTTTTACTTTAAAAAAAAACTTTTTCCAAAAAAGAAAACAACCGACTTCCGAAAAAACACTACATAGTGAAAAATAATTTTAATTTCGGAAGGCGGTGACTTTGGATATGTATTAAAAAAAATTGTCACCGCCTTCCGAAATTAAAGTTATTTTTCACTTTGTAGTGTTTTTTCGGAAGTCGGTTGTTTTTGTTTTTTTGGAAAAAGTTTTCATTTTTCGCTTTTTAGTTATAGTACCTACCGCACTAATTCGAAATTAAGCAATTTAATTCCTTGGGGTCAAAATAATCCATATTTATGCGATAGCAGCAATCGCGGTTTATTTACTGTTATTTTTTGAAGAGTTCCGTTGTCTGTCTCCGAAACGCATCATCAGATCTATATGAAATTAAAATGGGACCACACGGGAAGCACCAGCTTTCTAATAAAAAAGAATCGATCAGCTGACTATTGATTTTGTATGGGAGGTCCAATTTCTTTTTAATATTTCGACCCATGTTTTTTGGAGAAAGTTGTTCAATTTCACGGGTACTATCACCCTGAAAAATTTGGACGGTGACTAAAAAATCACCCAGTATAAGTATACCAAAATGGGTGCTTTAACTTAGCCCTTTTTCTAGCTCCAGATATTTGTACCTGGACTCATACGTCGACAACGAGTTCCTGAACAGGGACCTGCGTTATGCCAAAGAACTCGGCGAAAGCCGGCGCTGGTACGACGAAGAGCGGCGTCGCTTGCAGAGGCGGTTCGATGAAAAGTGCTACATCTACTCCCCTGGTGACCCCATCCTGCTCACGCTTCAAGACGAGTTGCGGAACTTGGACAAGAAGATCTACCGTTTAAAAGTTTGTGATCTTAATTCTGAATATTGTAGGTTTTGTAGAGTCATTATCATTGACATAGTCGAACTCTTGGACGACTCCTCCATAAGTTGATTCCATCAAGCATGACAAGTATTGTTAATGATTTGAATTTATTTTCTGCGATTTCGGCGATCTCTAAAGTTCTGAAGCTACCTATAGTGCTTGCGCACTTCTGGCAGTCGGCTCCGAGTTTCGGTGCCTTGGTTCACTTGTGCAAAGCGATGGCGAAGTAGATCGGACGGTTAAGTACGGAATCATCATCATCATCATCATCATATCAGCCGAAAGTCGTCCACTGCTGGACATAAGCCTCCCCAAAAGTGGGGGATTTGCCAAGTACGGAATATAATGTTATATTCCGTACTTAACCGTCCGATCGGTCCATGAATGGATGAAACGGCGACAGGTCACGGGACAATTTACGAAACTCACATTCCCCTTAAACTTAAGGGGGAAGATAAATAAAACAATAGTAAGACCTGGTGTCTTGAATGGGTCAGAAAGTTGGGCCGCAAAAGGGATGAATGGAAGGCAATTGCATGCAGCTGAGATGAGAATGCTAAGTAAGAGGGATGTGTGGTGTTACACGAATGGATAGAATAAGAAATGAGTTGTGAGGAATTCGGTTGCCATAGTATGGGCATGTGATACGGAGGAATGAGGAACGAATGATGTTGTGAGGAAACTTTCGAGTATGAATGTCGATGGCTATAAGAGTAGGGGAAGACCAAAGAAACGATGCATGGACTGTGTGAATGATGATATGATGAGTAAGGGGTGACTACCGCGATGACGAGTAATACCGAAGTACGGAAGGAAAAGATATCTTGCGACGACCTCAAATATATTGGAAGAAGTGCAGGAGAATGATGATGTGTGATATATCGTATTATATTTTACTAGGTTTTGTCAGACATCCAAACATCTTCTCAAACTTTCACATTTATGATATTACCTAGTAGGATTTATTTAGTTCTGTCATAAACTGCTATTTGCCGACCATGCAATGTGAATGTGTCTTTTGCTATTCTCAAGAATCATTAGCATCTTCATCCTCCTGTCCATAAACCAATTTGTTTGGAGTTAGCGAGGCATATCATCTTCCACATATCTCTCTACCATTTAAAGTCAAGTTCATGCATATCTACATTGTACTAATCATCAATTATTGTTAGCAGGCACTGGAAGCAGACTTCGCCAACATCAAACCATCGCAGTGACGTCTCACTTCAAATCACGGAGTAGCTGCACTTCAAATTCATTCCGCCTCTGGCACTATCTAAAGCCTGATTAACGTGATGCAAGAAATCGAAGCAACAAATGACTATATCGTCTGAACAGAGACGGTGCAACTTTCTTTGTTGCTTAATTCGAGTTATGGTATGCCACAGCACAGGCAATTAAATCAGGCTTAATCTGGTTCTGAGTTTAGATGCACTTTTGCACTTTAACATACGTCATGCCATCATGCCGTGCTTAGCACAGCTAGGGTGGATCCTGGGGCGTTAGGGGGGCATAAGGGCACGTGCCCCCTAGCGGTTTAAGTAGTTACTTAAAATAATATCGAATCGTCTTAATGGATTGGCTTGAATCCATAGGTATCCATCAAGACATTGTTTCAGTGTTGAACGCTGGAAATGTACCTAGGTACTTATATCTTCAACAGCAGTGACGTCACTACTAAGTCAAGCTATTTCATACGCGAGCACAGAGGTATGCTAAGCCGATAATGCACCGGCTTAGAACCTCAATCGGAGAAAAGATTCCAGAATAACGTAATACATAAATGCTAAAAATTTTGCATATTGCACGTGGGGCCTCGCGCGTCCTACGTTTAGACAGCTTTCCTGAAGTAGATACTAAAAATTATTAAGCTAACCAAAAATATTCCAGGTGGATTGCTAAAATTATTGAGCTCATTTTTCTCGCTCTTGTAGCCCAGGGCTCTTTTAATTCTCAAACCTAAATCTCATTTCTGTTTTCATGGTCAAAAAAAGAAATTCTATGCTTTCCGAGGCGGGGTGCTGAAACTGTGTTATTTTCTGTAGTTAGTCTTACATACCATTGCAAAAAAAAGAGCCTAGTGCAATACTAGAAATGGGAGACACTTTTTACCTCGCTTGTTTTCCTGTGTACCCCTAGCTGTACCCCTGGTGGTACAGCGGAAAATTAGTTTTAACTGGCCGTGAAACCCGATCAAATTAAAGGACGTGTCATTAATTTTTTATATCGATGCCTTCGAAGTACCAGGTCGTCATAACTTGGTAGGAGCTCACCTAACATACATAGGTGTGTCAGCTAGAAAACGGTTTATGCCTTTGAGGTATCAGGTTGTCATGCTTGCTTGATGCTTGGTCAATCCCTAGCATTAGTGAAATGACACTGACAGCTCACTTCACGCGGTGAGATGGTTACAGAATCGACATGCTGGTCCTTTAATTTGGTCGGGTTTCACGGCCAAGGGTACAGCAGTTAAATCAGGAAAAGAAGCGGGCAGACGGCCCATGTGCCCCTTCCAGAAATAAATCCTGGATCTGCCCTCGTTAATATAGCCCGGTTTTCGTCAGTTGTGTAAGATAAGACAGCCCATCGCCCGCAAACATTTTTAGCTGAGTACCATGTTATTTTATGATTCTGTGATTGCTTGCAGAACCTGGAAGATGACTTGGCCAGCATCCGACCGCGGCTGAGAAGCAGATTAGCAATGGATCGCCTCAGAAGCAGTCTTTATGATTTATACTGGTGGTAAACAATCAAATCTTCGATTTGGCATACCTTGACGATCAGTAATTATTGTGTACGTTCTTAAAACTTCTCTAGCACACACTATAAAAATGTAAGTGCTTGTTTGATTCCAATTGAGCATATCATCACGCCTATATTTGCCATTAAATTAGGCAGTTTGTATACCCCAGTTACGTTATAGGCCCATGTAATGTGTGAGTGAGCCTAGACTCCCCGGACAGGCGCGACGCGACTTTAATAGAATAATTTATAAGAAAACTTCATGGAAATTGATCTACTGAAGTCGCGTTGCGCCGATCTCCGGTAGCTTTATTGCCACAACCCAAAAACTCTGGGCTAGGTACTCTAGAAAATCTTTATTTTTATAGCTAGTCTATGTAGGTATTATGTACTTAGAATGTTATAATAAAACTTCAGTAATGTGTAAAATGTAGTTTTAATGGGAATGAACTCCAACATCATCTACAACAATGTACTTAACATTATGTACTACGACGGGCATCACAATTCCTATGTACTTAACGTAACTTTGCTGAACAATACTTTGGGGACAAGTAAATAGTTGACTCGAAAACATTTGAGACCATTTTCGACCCACATAGATAACTCGAGAAAATTTGAAGAATTATCCAACTAGAATCTAGGTTTTATTAATTGATCGATTTAGCACGATTTTAATTTGACTTGAATAATTTTATTACACTTATGCAGTGCATGAGTGATGTTTTTGACCAAACATGGTCCAATCGATCAAATTGATCGAATTCTTCAAACGATTTTATTTTTGCTCGAGTCAACTATTTTGCCTTTAACATAACACAATAACATAAAATATAATAATATAAAACAATAACTGTTAAAAAACATATTTTTGGGTTCTAATGAGATTCACCAATAACTTTTTTTTTATAAATAAATAAACTTTTTGGGTTCAACCACTTATCGTATCAGTCAATATAGTGCAAAAATAACAAAACATTTTTTTAAATTGAAATTCCTTTTCTCGAATACTTTTCTTTCTTAGATGTTTTTTTTTTTGGAGAACATTCGTGTTATTGTGATGAAAAATATACTTCAGATTATTTTCGTAATTTGATCACTGTAATCTCTACATAGTATAAAACAAACTCGCTTTTCGTGTCTGTACCTACGCTTAGATCTTTTAAACTGTACAACGAGATTTTAGAATGTGGCAGAGTGATTCAAGAGGAAGGTTTATATGTATGACACACCGACATTCACGCGGGCGAAGCCGCTGAAAAAAGCTAGTTGTAAAATGAAATAAAACATCAAGATTTCTGCAGTAACTGTTAGATAATTGTACAGAATCTTCACTACTCATCTGAAAAGAGATAGAAATATGAACCACTAGCTTTTGCCAGCGGCTTCGCCCGCGTGGAGATCGAAAACTATCCCACAGGAACGTAGTACCGGGATAAAAAGTATCCTATGTGTTATTCCAGGTTACAAACTACATGTTTGCCAAATTTGATTCAAATCCGCAAATTCAGCCGTTTTTGCATGAAAGAGTAACAAAAATCCATACTCACAATGTCACGTTTATAATATTAGTAGGGTTGTTTTAAAATAATACTGAAACAATGAAAGCAAGGTACAGCCGATTCAAATTTTATGGTAGCTCGGATCACGAGGCGAGTAAGTATAGAAGAATCAGCCTATAATCTATGTGCGAGGGAGTGGGCCGTAATGAACCACGCGGGCCCAGTGCAGGCTGGTAGATGTCACTTGTCTTCCAATTTTTGGTTCTAGGACATGGCGGTTTCCTCAAGATGTAATCCTTCACCATTTCGAGAGCAGTGGTGATAAAATAATGCAGAGCACCCGTCTGGGTTCAAACCTACAACTCACAAGTCGTAAGTCCCGGTTGATGGTTGGTTAACTTTTACAAAATTACAGTGAACAAATTACAGTTTATTACAAGCAATATCGCAGCTATATTATGTTTATTGAAGACAAGAGGCATTATTTCTTAGGTAAATACTGGTATCATACATAAAATGGTAGGTGAATATTTAAAAATAATATCATCGTGTGCAGATCTATGGAATAATACCTATAATATCCAGAATAATTAATCTTATAATAGGAATGTGCATAAACAAAAAATATTTGGTAACACATTGTCACAGTGAATTAATACTAGCAATGCAGACAGAATTTAGGAAGACATCTGTCAGTTTTGCTCTTTTTGGTTAATTTTTTACTTACAACGATTTATTTTCTAGTCTGCAGGCAAATATTTGGTGTATAGAAGTTCAAATCGATCATCATAGCTATTCACAAGCAATCTGTCAGACTGTTGTATTTAAATTTTCACATTTAGAAAACCTGAATATGAAAATTTTAATAGCTAACAAAAGAATAGCGGTCGTCTATTTGACGTAAACTGCGGGTTTTGGATTTTGGAACAGCGTTTATAAGACCGCTACGATAACACTGATTGATGTTCGATTCGGTACGGAAGTGTATCGAATGGTTGCGAAAAGCTATGCAGCTCCTTGATTTTGATTTATTGATTGAGATTGAAGAAGTATTTTTTCCATTAATCACCAAAAATACTGAAATAAATTTAATAAGTCATGCATGTATTAATTCACTGTGACATCACAATCTTAATAATTAGCAAACAACTAAACAATTCGCTGCCCTCACCAACTGGACGTGCTTAATTTATAAAAGGCAATCTTAACCTAAGGTAATTATTACTTTAATATAAAGTAAATCGAGATATATATTTGTCGGAGGCGACGCCGATAGCTCTGTAAAAGTTAAGCTAAGGATATTATCACATCTTTAAGTTTTCATATCATATTAACTGAGAAAGCTTTTAATGTTTAACAATACATCATAAGTTGCAAGTATAAGTATGGAAGGTCAGCAAAAGAGATAAGTAACCAGACCTATCCATTTAATTTGATAAATTAACTGTTTGTTTTTTATAAATTCAATTAAGTTTCACTCTAAAATATCCATCGGTTTCTTACTATACTTCAACTATCTCCGACGATCCTGGTAACTTATCTCTTTTGATGACCGTACCACTGGGTGCATCTGTAAAAATAAAGTTTTGTATTTCTTATCACAACATAACATTTGAATCAATTCCATTTTCACTTTCCATCCTTAGCTTAAATATACAAACGTATTATTTACTCGAAGATTCATACAATTTGAATATGAATCGTTGCAATTAGCACTACCTATATCGTTATAATATATAAATATTACGTCTTTTTGTACGATAATTATGTCTACAAGTGCACAAACTGAAAACAGACGGAATAACATGAAATCCACAAAACATTAATTTTTTTCACATAATTTTCTACTCATGCATTGTTTTTGTACCACATGCTACGAATCGATCAAATTCGGATGTGAACGATTAATAGAACAGGACGAGTATGTACAGAGAAATCAGTTCAAGTAAGTTTTATTAAATCTGATTTTTCCGAACACACTTACTTTAGATCGTTTGAAATTTGAAGGATCAGCCGAGCTATTCTGTAAAAATCTCACCGTGAAAACTTATGTGAATCGAACTTAAAGTGAGCGGTCGATAGTGTCAATCGCTAGTGTCAGATGGAATGACAGCTCACTTCACCTAATTTCTCACGGTAATATTTTAACAGAATAGATCGGCTGGTGGAAATACAGCTCATTTCACGCTCACTTCACCTAAGTTTTCACGGTGAGATTGTTACAGAATACGGCTGCTGATCGACTAAACCGGACGCTTTTTCGACCGATCAGAACATCAAGTGTAAAAAACAAACTACGATAGAAAATAGCAGGCTTCGTTAGTTGTGCAAGAGAGTAGGCATGCAATAAAACCATTGCAGAACAAAGCAAGGAATAGAAAACAGTAGCATATAGGTACGTGCGTTTGGCAGTGGCCTGTGGCTTTCCCGAACTCACTAAACCGAATTACAAATAATCTCTTGCAATTCTAATCGACAAACACCCCACACTACCCATTTTTTAAAAACGCAACCTTCCTTATAGAAAAGTCAAATTTCCAAGACTTTTCGAAAATCATAAAAATCAAAAGCGCCTACAACATCCAACATTTAAGACACCGCACACATTACCTACACTTTTGCATCGACACACAAAAAGTCGCAAGACATAATCGTCACAACCATTTACTCACATTCTAAGATAACAAACATCACTTTTGTACTATAATGTTGGCTGTTGATGCAAAAGTTATTTTGTTTCTCAAGTTACCTTTTCCCGTCGCTTGGCAGTCTTGTCACCGTCGTCCGCGCCCTCTATGCTAGCGTTCAACAACTAATCTAGGACAACACTTAGTCTAACAACCATTTATTACGAAACTACACGCGTTCATTAGGCGATGTCGTTTGTCGCAGATGGATCTGAGTAGATGCAGAATTTTATTGTGCTCTCTATTGTTTAACAAGAAAGATTTTATTAAATCCTTTTAAGTTAACAGACTTCAAATTAGGTAGCTATTGCATACCTACTTTTTGTACTGTATAAAAGAGAAGTCTCCAAAGCCATTGCATACTTCAATCTTAATTTTATTTTTACTTTAAATAAAATTTTCAGAGATATCAAGGCAATTAACAATGGGTGCCTTGCAGTAAAACCATTTATTCTAACATCGTTCAAACTTTCTTACACTCCATCAATTCTTCATGTTCTGTAAATTGTTCAGCAATACAATGAAACAATGAATTACTATTTAATTGTTATTAACCCAATATCATTTTGCATCAACTCACAAACACAGCCATCGTCCAGCCATTTTCTAAAATTACAATGTTTCACTACAAGCCGCTCTACAAGTATGTAGGACACACAACTTGTTAGGGTTACTCATTCTCTTGGCGAACATTGAGATACGAATAGAATATAAATATTAAAACATGGAATTTTTTTAAATAAGTTAGACTGGAAGGTGAGCCCAACATTGGGAAAAGGGCTAGGCAGATTGAGTCTGTAATGTGCGCCCTCTCTTAAGCACGTTAGGACGGGTCTAGGAAAAACAATTTTTAACATACAATTTCGTCACTATTTTACCATATTAATATTTAAGTTGTAGTATAATTTGCATTTCTTCTCACAACACATATTTATGTTGTAAATAATTGAATACCGTTTTTGATATAAAAATATGAATTATTTTTTTAATAAATATACTTTGAAAGGAAGAGCATGGAGTAAAACTGTGCGCACACTGTGATAGCTGCGGTTTGTGGTTGAATTACAGACCTTTATTAAACGCGTCGAAGACAAGCGAACTGTTTCAATGAACATTCTTCTTTAAATAACATTAAATTTGCAGTTGAAAATTTACCGAACTCAAAAGGCAACGCTAATGCATCAGCCACCACAACAAATGGACTTTTAACAATGGCAGAAATTTTAAATACGAACGCCATATATCAATAATATAAAATAGGAAAATGATGTTTCTGCTGGGGAGTTTGTTGCGCCACTTCTTCCCAGCCGGAGCACTAGAAAGTGGTGAAAGGCGGTCGTTTCGGGGGACTGTCTTATGTAATTTTGACGTTCCAAAAGTGCTGACACGCAACCAAGTTTCAATAAACGACTTTTGATTTTTATACCTATGTCTACATTTTTAATAAAACCTGTGCCGCAACCACAAACCCGCATTTAATACTAGAAGTAGTTGGTAACGTGAGAGAGTGCAAGGACGAGACACGACAAACACGAGAACACAACACGTAACAAACAGATGCAGACAGTTACACGTAATTGACACTATAGCAAATTGATACGCGAGACGGACAAAGTTGTTTGTTGGAGCTCCGAACACACAGAAAAGTTCTAAATGCTTTTGAATTTAACAATTAGAAAGAAAAACTGCTTATTGAAGACAGGCGCGATGCGATGCTGCGACGCGATTCTGGTAGAACAATTTCTTTGAAGTCGCGTCTGACTGCGAGAGCTTTGATGGAATAACAAGCCTACATAGAGCTATATTTTTTAAATTGAGAGTGGGATATCACCTAATAACTTCTCCTGCTCTGGGTGGAGCGGGAGGGCGTGTCAGACTTTTGCTGACTAAAACCCACCCGTGTTCCTTCAGTTTCCTGTGTACCATGGGCCTCGGTATAGCATACAGGATTCAGAATGATAAACGTTACTCTGCTGCCCATCAAACGGCTGTTGTTATTTTGTTTATTGTTTGGCAACCGGTTAATGCTTTGGAATTGGCAAAAAGTTTACGTTACACACTCCCACTAGACCACAGATGATAATATGGCAACAACAGATCACACTTAAAGAATTTAAGATCAACCGAAAATAGCGCGTAAGCTTAAACTACAAGGTCAAATTTAATCGATAATCCCTCAAAACTGATACACACGTAATTCATAAATGTTTTTAATTATCAAAATATTTAAAATACACTGAACCGCGAGGGCTGGTTCGAGGTGGTGCGGGAAGAGTTCCTGGAAGGAATTGGGGCATGCCTTTGCTTAGCAACGGGACAGTATAGGCTGTACAAAAAAAAAACAAGTGACGTGCGTGCGGAGCTCCTTACACTTAATTACTATACGTTTTATGAAGCGAGCACAACGCGGTAGGAATATCTGTTTAGTAGTGAGTTATAGGATTTGAGTACGAAGCTTATAAAACCTCGAAATAACACACTGATAATTGTAGATTTGCTAAAAAATTATAAAAATGAATTTAAAAACGCTCCAATGTTTCAGTTGCCAAGAGGCATTCGTTCTCAAATCCCATCAAACACATAATTCTTTCGATATAGATTTGTATTATTATTTATTAGTAAATATATATTTGAGTGCAAGAACAGTACGGAAGGTAGTGAGAACACAGAAAGGCAATGAGCTGAGAAGAGAGGAAAACTACTTGCACGCTTAGGATTCTCACAAAGATTTTCTAAGATTTTCGTTTGCAAAAAAAATTTTGGTTAGTATTTCAATTTTCATAGTTGTATTTAGTAGGCTACTTCATTAACGTTCAGAGTATATTATTAAAATGTTTTGTTTTAACGAAATCATAATGTAAGAAAATATCGACTGGCTTTGGTATAGTTTACGTACCGTCTACGTATTTTTTTTTAGAGACTCTTTGGTTTGTGCTTAAGTGAAATGTTGAGAGTTTTAATATCTATAGCAGTAAAGGAGTCTAATTGGGACTAAGCGTGCAAGTACACAGATCGGAAGGAAGATAAAATCCATTTCATATAATAATATGTATATCTCTTTACATCCTAAGGCTCTCCTGATATGTATACAGGCCGTATACAAAAATAAACAGCTCTACACTTACACAACAATGTTATAAATGTTATAATATCAACTTATTTTATATCTGTCGTGATGAACTTTGCAGATGTTTGCTTCTTTTCCTATCGCGACAATTTTGTAATCCCGCTGTGTAAGAACTATCAGGAATTTCACAGCGTTTTATTGATGTTTTTAAGATTTAAAGCAATCTATCAGTTTTTTTGGATCATTCTCTTCACTCTCAGAAATATTTAAAAAATCGAATGCTTTAAAAATAACCGCCACTAACTACCTTTGCCACCGAAAATGACAGCTGTCAAATACCAAACGTCAAACTGAAGCTGCAAAGATACCGATGGTGCCTACAAAGCGGGCCAGTCTTTCACATCATTGCCTTCGAGTGTCGCAGGACATAACACAGATAATATACAATCACTACCATATTGTCATTTATTTTAACCTTCAACAAAGCAGTGTATCTTAACTACGCTGCACTGGGCGATCCCACGAGCAAGCTTGAGTTACGCCACTACAATTACTAACTATACTTATTACTCAATACCATTGCACCAGTCTCCGTACGATATATTATATCAAAATATATACACTTAACCCTTACCTTAATTACAAAAAAAACTCAATTACACGGAAAACATAATAATCACAGCGTTTTAAAATCACAAAAATTTGAAAATAAACCGTCTTTTCAATATTAAAATGTTAAGTGTCTTAAATACATGAGATCCTCGTTATAAAAATATCATCTAAAATATAGCAAAAAATATATAATTAAAAATATACTATCACTATAGCTAGCAACATTAACAATATTGAACGTTAAGCAATATGTTTCCTAAAAAGTTCCAATAAGATTTTGGGGTTGCCAGAAAAAAGATTATTTTATAAGAATGGAAACACTTAACTTGTGTGGGACTCACAAAATTTGGCTTGTCTGCAAGTTACGGTATTATAGATAGATTCCTATATATCCCTTGCCTAGACTTAAATCTCTTCAGAATAGAACCTTCTCCCATTTGTTCGCAAAATGCTATGATAGCCTACACCACAACCAAGCAGTTAAATGTTACCACCTTTATAAACTACAATATCAAATAAAGTGTCCGTGTTAGACTTACGGCGAATACTTGTAAATGTATAAAAAGTAAATGCAAGCATCAGTTCTTAGAAACAAATGTGTACAATATTATAGCGAAAACTACGTAATTCTTATGTATATATGGCAACCACCACTACGGTTAAACACGAAACGCTTACAAAACTAGAATTAATGATCTCTCTCAGTGATTAGTTATAAGCTTATTATTTGCTTTACGCGCGTCTCCGTTTCTCTAAAGTTGAACAATTAGTTTTTCATAAAAACTTTTTATAATATGTACATTTTTCAAGGGACAAGTTCACTAAATTCCACAGATATTAAAAAACGAAAGAAAATCTACATCACATTGACAGCCATCAACAACGGCGTTGACGGCACTTTAGTGAGCACTTTTACATTTATAATTGACATGCAGATTTACAAATATACATTAGTGTCTACGGGCACTATACAAGGAACTATTTAAAACCAGAGATTTGTCACAACTTTTGAGAAACTTGAGCGCACTAAATAACCTGGCTACCCTATCGCTCCGATTGGCTAACGAAACGAAACTCATGCGTTTTGATATGTCCATCTATACCCTAGCGTTTGGGAACCGTTTCCAAATATAGCTGAATGAAACCAAAACGTATTTACAAACTTTGAAGCTGGCAATATTTCAATTTGGTATTTTAAGTCATAATAAATGACAGTTTTAATTGGTTTATTGCCCAAATAATTAGACATTATTGCAATGGAAATTCTATAATTTTCATAAATTGTTTTTGATCGTTCAACGTCATGTGTCATTCAGGCATACTTTAAAATTGACTCCCCTCCAACCAAAATGTACTTCATTTTGGTATTTCAGACTCTGTGATGGAAATGAAAGCGTCATCAAAGCAGTTAATTGAGCTTTTCTTATGAAAGAGCAAGCATTGGTCACAAACATCATTAAATTTGAAGACAATTTTGAGAATGTTACTCAAATGCACTTGAAACTTTAATACTTGCGACCAAAATGACCTTTTCACAACAACATTTGTTCTAATGACAAGTGCTGTCAGTCCACAGGTACTATTTGTAGTGTTGTGTTTTTCTCATTCAAAGATTCGTTATAAGTAGTCCAAACTTTAACGCTTCTATCAACCACCACAGTTCTGTCGTGTGAGGCCCACGATCATGACAATAGGCCGGAATCGGTGCGATAGAATATCCTAAGGTTAAGTATTGACGAGAATCAAACACGCCTCGGCTTCCCGGGGCCAGGACACTCCGCTGACTTGATGATGGACGACGCGAGCGGCTCGCGCGGTCTGATGGGGTCCATCTCCATGAAGCCAGGGTTCAGGATTATGTTAGGCACTAGTTCCATTACATCTTGATCTTCGACGTAGTCTTTAAGGTCTTAGGAAAGGTCGTGGGTAAAGTTAGTATACATACCGTCACCAAGTGTGTGTGTGTTTGTTTGTTAGTGTGCGGCCCCGCAGTCCAAGCGTGCGTTCCAAGCGAGTGCGATAGAGGGGAAAGAAGAAAAAAATTTCGAATGAATAAAAAAATTGGCAGGTACTGGCGTTCTTCATTATTAAAAGATTATGCAAAAGTCATGCGGAAAGATCGAAGAGTGGAAATTCGCTCGGAATTCGTCTTTATCAGCATAGACTTGAGAGCGGTTTTCTAATGGCTACTTTATGACAGCAAAATCGAAGAGACGCAGTAATACTCGACACATTTTGCTGCTATAGACGAATTTCATATTTTGAAAAGGTGACCATAATTTTTTGGCATAACAAGGGCTTTTAAATGGATATGAAATTCGTCTTTGAAATAGTATATTGCACTTGAGCACTATGCCAAGCCACTTTCGTGATTAAAGATCTTCTAAAATCATAAAAATCTAATGTCTATTGTTAATAAGCAAGTTGTAAGTCGGCATTAGAGCTCTAATCATATTGCTTTATCTGTCGCTGTAGTTACGACATTCTAACAGGGCACATTTGTATCGTACAAGCAGTCAACATGAAATCAAAATAGCCCGAAATTAAAATATTGCTTAAATATTGCTATGATGCTTAATGCTTTGGATTTAACGCTCAAACTGAATAATTGGATACGAATAGCCCTGTTTCATAAAACATTTATGTCTAGTTATAAAAATAATACACGGTTTTACTCGCATTTAGAATGCTCCGGATTTGACCTAAACACTATATTCACATGAGTAAAACCGCGTAACTCATATAGACAATTTGTTCAGCTGAAATTAAAACTATTAAGTATTAAAAATTCAAATTAAAAGTATTATTTAAATTAAAATAAAATATTATTCAAAATAAAATATAAAATATTATTCAAATTGAATTCAAAATATTATTTAAATAGAAATTCGAATTATTATCTCCTTTAATTCATTAGAATTACATTTGAGTTATATTTTTAAATATTAGAATTTATAAAGAAATATATAAAAACATTTAAAAATATAAAAAGTAGCCCACCGGTATCGGGAACAGGGTCCAAGCTACCGGTGGTCAGGGCTGCTGAGAGAGGAACCTCCTTACGATACGCGCCGTGTCCAGTAGTACTGCTTTTTGGATCAAGCCCTTGGATCCAGCTGCCTAACGAGAGCCTTCTGAGGTGTTGGTCGAGGCTCTTGGCTATAATGCCATTGGCCGTCACGACTATTGGCAATGAGTGCTGTATCCACATTCCACATGTCGACAACCTCGCGTGCCAGGTCAAGATACTTGATCTGCTTGTCTTTTTCAGCTTTCACGAGGTTCTCGTCATGCGGGGCTGCTTTTTCAATAATCATTGTGCGACGCTCTAATCGATCTATCACCACTATGTCCGGCTTACTGGCAGCTATAGTACGGTCAGTGATGATATATCGATCCCAATACAACGTGATAGTGCCATTTTCGAGAACTGGGTCGGGTACATACCACCAAGACTGTATTTCAGAGCAAGTTGCTGGTGGATAATCCTGGCTACAAGGTTGTTCTTATGTAAATAGTATCCGTTGTTAGTCAAACGAGAACAGCCAGAAATAATGTGTCGGATTGATTCCCCCGGACGGCGGCATGCCCGACAGATGTCAATATTTCCGGTAGTTGTTCGTCATCATAACTTCGTCCGTAATCGCAAAGACAAAACTTTCGGTGTCCCCAAAGAGATCACCGAAAATTCGAATTATTATTATAGAAATTGGAATTCAAGATAATTTTGAAATTCAAAATGTTTTTATTGCCTTGTACTATTAATATGTATTTAGTAACTGTTATTACGGCATGACATTTCTTAAAAATATTAAAATGTCTGTTTGATGACGTATTTTCAAGGAAAACACGTCTGTTCCTTTAGAAAGTTAGAGAGAGATATTCTCATGGAGTTCATGTTATTCTGTCACTTAAAGTTAATCTATATTTTTTTAGTGCTTACTTTTAGTATAATTGTGCATTTTATGCGGTATATTAATAATTTTTATTTATTGCATTGTAAAGTACCTATCCAAGCCTACCTAAGCAACTACTGTAGTATGTTAGATATACTTACAAGCAGTATATAAAATTGTGGTCCTATTAGAGTAGCAGTAGTGGTCCTATAGTATAGTTATAGTGGTCCTGAAGTCATCACAAGATAGTGCAAGTATTTAATTTTTATTGAAATTCCGTGACTATATTTATTTAACTTTTAATTGGTGTAATTATTTAAAGGCAAGAAAGTATTAGATCACATAGTTTTTTTTTTTTAATAGAAGCCTTTATAAAATTGTAACGGTTAATAGACTTTATAATAAAATTATAAAATATTATTATATTTGTTATTAATGAAATAACTGTAATTGTTATTATTAGAAAACAACACATGAATTATCCTAAAAATATTTCCAAGGAATGATTAATATTATTTGGAATATATATCACAAGAGTGTAAAAATCACAAATATACTATAACGTGTAAAACAAAAAGTTTTGGCAAGAATAAATTGTAAACTACTTAGCGGTAAAGCTTTCTTTATTCCTACATCTAAACGCATTTTATACTAAAATATAATTATTATACTTACTTTTATAATAGATTGAAATGCCTTAGATCCTACGGAATATAGAATAGTATATTCTTTAATGTTTTTAAATTACATTATTAATGAATTATCAATTAATATAGAGCGCAAATTTTAAACATATTTTATTTTATTAATAAAAATATTATAACGAGGTAAATGAGTTCTTATAATACGCGAAAATCATTTGCTATTAGGAAATATCAATCAATATATTTTTAATATAATTTATTGAATTAATTTCTATATTTTATAATTGAATCTATTCTGAACTTTTTTTGGAGTAATTTTTGTTTTAATATTTTAAAGCTTCATATTTATTGCAAAAATGTTTTGTTTAAAGCGTAATATTCTTGTGTGATGTTAACACAGCCTTTTATCAAAAATGGCGAATAGTAATTAAATTGTTGAACAGCAATATAATGGTTATATTAGAGAAATGTATTTCAACGAATCAGCACAATTCTATTGGTATAATTGACGTCCTGTAGTTATTGGTCCGTATCCTAATATTGTTGGAAAGTATTCCAGTATATTTTAACGCAGTATCATCTGCCTAGCTTTTCTCCAGCAATGTCAGGGTGAGCATTCATTGTATTTTCCTTCAGCTGTTCTTTTGAATTATTTTTGAGGGATGCCTCATGAAGCCGTTCCTTTATAGTTGTTTGAATTGTATAAATGGAATTAGTATTGACTTGAATACTAAATCTTTTGAGCGTTGCTAAGAATAAATTGATCGAGTGATTTCTCGATCAGTCAGTTCGCGTTTAGGACACAGTTCCTGGTAATTTGTTAGTTTCAATTATTGTATCATTCAAGATTTTTAACATAATGGGTGGTTAAAATATACCGGGCATACTTCCCAACGACCTACTTAATTTAAACTACCTATCATAATATAGTAAATCCTCAGCAATATTAAAGCAAATAGGTAACTACTTAAAGCGAGATTCAATCGATTGCTTTTTGGTATCAGTTATCAATATCATATGCATAGCACCAATCGCGTAGCGTAGAAATTCTAATGAATGCTTAAAAATTTATATTTTTGTACCATTTGTTTATTTTATAAAAATCTAGTCTATTTAATAAAATATTTATTTGGAAGATTTTTGTTTATTATTTATTTTAAACTTGGCACTATAATACTTGTTTTTTTTAAAATAGTATTTTATATCAATTATTTATCATTTGAAATTCTAAACTGTGCGTCGAAAATTGTAAAATTGTGCTTTCAAAGATCTAAGAATGATTATTAATATATTAATATATTCTTTTATTATGCATATTAAAAGTCTAAGCGTTTCAATTATTGCAACAATAGGAATAATCATAATTCCATAAAAAAAGGGTTAATTCAATCGAACTTCTGAACTTAGTTCGATTGGCAACACTTTCGACCGCGTTCGTCTGAAATTCTTGAAAATATAATATTTATAATAATTTTATGAACATACTCCTACTCTTCTATTCATTAGATGAAAATATCTTAAGCCCTATATAATTAATCACCTGACCGCACGATCAATTCATTAAACATTATTATTGTTCATCTGTGCTGATACTTTTATCAAGCTTACATCATAAATGCTAAAGCGAATAACTTTTCATTATTGCTATTGGTTCAACATCGATCGAATGATTAAATTGAACGATCAACTCAAATTACACAATGCGCACATGACCGATCACTGAATAAATATCTAATCTAATTTTCAATTTAACTTTATCACTGGAATGAAAGTTTACTAAATTGAGCGCTAAAATCTTCGAGTTGTCGTTAGTCGAATAATTTGAATGCTTGAACTTAATCAAACTTGATCGATGACGGAAAATTCGATCAAACGATCACAAACTGTACAAACGCGCGAACTTACTTCACCAATTACTGAAGATTGGTTCAAAAGACAAAAATTTAAATCACGCGAATTAACATTTTTTGATCAATCGATCAAAAACTGTTCAACCGTTCAAACTCTCGAAAATCGAACGAGCACTCGAAGACGCTATATCAGTCACGCTCGCATGCATTCTGGTTGCGCGCGCTAGCCCCACATGAAGTAGAGGCGCGGCAGCGGCTTGTGCTAGGGCGCGGGCTCACCGTGGCGCCGCCACTCGCGGCACAACACGCAGCACGTGCCGGCCGCCAGCACCACCAGCGTGCCCATCACCACGCACACCGCCACCACCCACGTGCGTGCGTCGAACTGCTCCGCGCCCGAGAAGAAGTGCTTGTACAACTCTGTAATGTAAACCACCACTTACATTTGAATCTGACTTCCAAAAGAAATAGGCATAGTCATTTATTAAAATTATATAATATCAAAAGTTTAGTGTGGCAGTAAAAAATCGAGCATCTCTCTGGAATGCCATGTAATTGTATTAAAAAATATTTTTATAGGTTACTATAAAAATATATTCAGCAGACCAGACTGTCAAGTCTGGCCTGCCTCCCAACAACTTCCTTAGTTTTGGGAGTTAAACTTCCCGAACGGGGACAGCATCAATTCAGAATACTGGAAATGGAAACGCATGATCAGGACCCTCCAGTTCCACTTCATAGAACGAGACGAACCAAAGTTGGCGAAAGCTGATCCAACTATTGGCGCCCACCTTGGGACTACTTTCCCCATCAACTTCCGTGGTTTTGGCGCCCGAACTGGGACAGCGTCATTCAGAATAATGGAAATGCAAACGCATGACAAGGATCTTCCAGTTCCAATTATTAGAACTAGAGGATCAAAGTCAGCGAAGACTGATCCAACCATTGGCGCTCAAATTGGGACCAACTTTGGTGGGTGCCAATTATTACTATTGGCGCCCGAGTGGTCCCAGCGACCATAAAAATAATTATGTCGGTTATCCATTAAACATTTACATAATATAACTTACAGGCCTCCCGGGAAGAGCGTAGTAACCAGCAGTCCAGGACACTCAAATTATTGGCACTCAGGTGGGACTAGTTAATTTCGGTTAGTAGCACAGTTTATTATGGAAAACAGTAATGACTTACCAGCCTCCTGGTCGCTGTATAGCGTTGTAGCAAGCACTTCAACTGGCGGCCCCGGCCCCAGAACATTGGTCGCCCACACCCTGAACCAGTAGGACGCGTTTGTGTCTAGGTGGTACACGTCTACTTGGCGCTGAAAAGATATTGATTGCAAAGCATTAAGTAAAATATTTTGGCAATTAATTAAAATTTTCAAATTCACCGTCTTAAGAACTGCAGGCCGTCTATTTTGTCCACAATGCAGATTTTCTGTAGTTAATAATAATATCTCCTTTTACCGAATTAGGACTGATATGGTTGGGGCTGATAGGCCTCCAAGGCTCCAAGGTGCCATTGACAGGCGCCGCTGAGCGGTACTGTGCGGTGAAGTCTATGATGGGATGGCCGCCATCGCCAGCCACGTTCCACAGGATCAGCGCCAGGATGGTGGACGCGTGGACTGTCACGTTCACCAGCGGTGGCGGCTCCGCTGAAGACAAGAATTATTGAGGAAGATTAGATACGATTTTTAAAACAAAGAATAAACTGAAACTGGGAGCGTACGGCAAAATATCAGGTTTAGCGTTTTTGCGATTTTGAATAAGATCTGATGTGCACACAAGAATACAAGTGCCCCTTGGACACTTGTGTTTTTGGTACTAAAGGCCCATTACCATAAAGAAGGAACTTTAAACCTTGTTTTGATGGTGTGTTTCGATATTCGACGCAAAAATAAAACAATTTCCTTGTTCTTCTTCTTGTGGTATTACAGAAAGTTAAAGCATAACAAAACAAACAAGGGCAGTGTACCCATAAGTTATTAGCCCTATGTTATTTTTATTCAAATATACACTCCTCAAGTTAAGGAATAAATATTGAGTTACCGTGATTTGCAATTCATAGTGAACTTATTCTAGCCTTATTATTATGAAATAATTTAAGCGTATGAATTCCTGTAATGGCTCTTTTCATATTATTGAAGTGTATCTTCAAATCCAAGAAACGTCATCCAAGCGGAACAACGAAAGTTATTATGTTCACAAAGAATTGTGGTATCATCTTGTCTACACTAAACTGCCTACTGGACTCCTATTATATCACTATTACGTAATGACGAGACCATATCAAACAACAAGGCAGCAGCCAACTATGGAAAGATCATAGATAGCTGGGTATTTAGGGTGCATAATGTTACCAATTAATTTTGAACCTTCCGAAACAACAAATTTATATATAATAAAGCTGGAAAAGTTTGATTGAACGCGCTGATCTGCATTTGATAGCCCAATTCTTGAGGAAGGCTATTTGACGTCATGCTACGACACTTAAGAGCCTAAAGGTGCGGTTACATGAGCAATTAAAATTGCTCCACCCTGGTCATTTTTTTTTTTCAAAATTCAACTGTGACATCACGACTACATCCAGCAATTTAGAGCAATGGCAACATGAAGTAACCTGTTGCCTGGATACGGCCACACAATACCATGCAATATGGAACAACTTAAAAAACCAGACAATACCCCCCCCCCGCGCCTCCGCCGCCAGCCGGTTCCTCTCGCAAAACGAGATGTAGTTATACCTACGTACACACGGCTACAAATCAAGCTAAAAATTTCCAGTATAAGCTGATCTCGCATTCTATAGGATTTCCGTACAGTGCGAGAGCAGCATAAACTGGAAATGTATAGCCTGATGTGTAGCCGTGTGTACAAACGAGATAGAAAGAAAATTGACAAAAAAAATCCAAACCGATTGGATATTCGGCAACTCATATTGGCAACATTGAGAAATTTGAAATATATGGAGCAATCAGAAGCAATATTCCCGAAACAATTTTCGCATTTTATTGTTGTTGCTCTGTTCCACTTAATTGATCCAGATTGATCCATTAGTGTTGCCGAGCAATAGTTGCTCAAAAAATTTCCCGTGTAAGAGCACCTTTAGAAAAGCTAATCGAAAAGGAAACAAAAGGGCGGTCGGGTGATGCGATGCAATGCGGCAGGTCGGGGCCGAGTTTAATAAAATATGGCTGTTATGATGGCCCTTTGCACAATACGTTGGTGTGGTAACAATAGCCAAACTTCGAGTTTCGGTAAAGATGGCATACATTTCATCGGTAAGTTAATAGTTACATAATCATAATTAGAATTATTTTCTGATATTATTTATAGGAGTTCATCTTATACTGGTCATACTTGTAGGTGAAAAAAGGTGCAAGGACTCTCGTTGATGTCTTTTATGTTTGCGTCCCTTTCTTCTGACTGTAATTTTTTAGCTGTCTCTTTTCCTCTATTATTTGGTAAACATTAGAGATGACCCGACTATGACTTTGGCCGACTAGCCGTCTAGTCGGCTGTAAAACGGCCGACTAGTCGGCCGAGCCAATCATTGATTTCGGTTGAGTTCGGGTGACATCGGCTATGTTCAAAATTTCAAACCTACTTATTGGGGTACTAGGTTAGTATACTTTGCTTATTTTCACAGTATTAGGTCTTATGGCGTTCTGCTGTGGGGATCGGCAGCTGACGTAGATTCAATTTTCATTTTACAAAAGAGGGCAATCCGTGCAATCTATAAAAGGGGCCTCGAAGAGATATACTAACTCTGCCTTCTCTGTATATCCTAGAAAATATCTTGTATGTTCGCAAAAACTTAGGTCTTTTAAAAAAAGATGCAATTTTCATAATCTAAATAGGTACACGTGGTAAAGATGAAATTGTGATTCCAAAATTTAGATTAACTAAAACTAGCAAGTCATTTAATAGCAGTCGGCTTTACCGACTAATAGTCGGCACATCACTAGTACACATAACAAGTGATACACCAAATCCTATGACACAAATAAAATTGTTCGATATAGCAAAAACCTATACCTACTATTTGTACGAAGATCTTTTGAATCACTAATTACATTTACAATAGACATTAAATTAATTGTGAAACTATGATTGATTTTAGGTACCCGCAAGATCCTGATATAAAAATAAATGGATTATTGCAACCAAGCGAGAGAACTGGTTCCCGTTAACACATTGTGTAATATGTTCACAGCATTTTACTGAAGGTTGTTTTAATCGATCTATATTAAGAAAAAGGAAGTTAGAAAGCCAATTAAATATATTAATAAACATTTATTAATAAACATTTTATTATGTCCAATTTTAACAAAAATATCGATAACTTCGTGTTTTATTTAAACCTATTTCATCTCTAGTGAGACGTAATGACTTTGATAGGGCCACTCAGCACGCAGTACCCCGCTTCCTCATACCTCAGCTAGTTGACAGATAGGGTATTTTACTCTGTACGAGACAAAATCTAAAAATATATTGCTGAGATAGCTTAGGCAAAATGCAATCGGAAAATGTTAGTTTTAGTTCATGAAACAACAAAAATTTAAAATACAATTTAAAGATTTCAGTTTTTTTAAATCTGTATTTGAACACCATGAAATAGTAGCCGCCATGTTATTACGTCATACGGCACGTCAACTGGGCAACTTTGTACTATTTACTACTACTACTATTTAAATATTATTTTGCATTCAGGAACAGCAAACCAACAAAAAGTAGAAAAATAACTCATTTTTTAAATTACGAGCAACTGTGTTATAAAATATCGGCGCATTTGTTTAAATATCAAACTGACATCATACCCATAGCAATATGGCGTCCACTGCGTCCAGCGTTTTCGTTAAATTACGCGCGAAATTTAAAAAAAAAAATTAAAATTTAAATGCATTTTATGGCACTAATCTATTAAATAAAAATATTGCGTTTTTTTTAGTGGTTTACTAGCACTCTAGAATCTAATTATGACACTTTTCAAAAACGTATATAATACCCTATTGTTTCTGTGCGTTAGATCAAGCATTAGGTGTACATGGTCGCTGATCTTACGACTTCCACGCGAACGAAGTCGCGGGCAGAAGCTAGTGTGATATAATGTGTGAATTTCTATACCTGTATACCTACACCTGTTTAGAATTCGTTTCGTACTAATAAATCTGAAGTATTTCAAGTGCATCCATTGTGTGTAATATGAGACAGCCCATTGTTTACATTAAAGTTATGATATGAATTATTTATCATTTAATTATGTTGCTTATTTTTCTGCAAATACTTTCATTTTAAATATATTTTTGTACGCAAACGAATATATAGTTACATAATGTATGTGGTAGGTGTCGGCTACAGCTGGCACAGTGCTACATAAGTAAAGGTTAAACTAACTTCAGAACAAGAAGTTATTTCGGCGCGGCAATAAATTACAATCAAAGTAAACCTTACTAAAATAGGTAGCATTCGTTACAGATTCAGCACACTGCAAAATATCCCTAACAAGAACTGAACGCGACAGTTTAATGAAACCTGGAATGTAATGTAGCTGCCTCTAGGTAGACAACGTTAGGTACGTAAGTGCGCTGTCAACGTGATGAATGCTGCACGGCACACGAATATCTCTGCAGTGGCACGAACGGCACTGATGTCCGATGTAATGGGGCAAGTGTGTTTCCGTTACGCCTGACAGCTTCGTATCAAGGACGTAAACAAATTACAACTAAATCATTTTAGGTAGGTCGGTAAATGGTGGGTTTTTCTATAGAATAAATAAAACGATATTATGATGTAAGGAATGATGATGATTGCGAAGTGAGAACCAAATTCCCATGAAATTGGATGGCAAAGGCCTGAAAACCGAAATAAAATTGTGCGCCAAAAACATATATACCTACGCGGAAGGACCAAAGGAGAAATTGCGTAACTCACTAATAGTAGGCATCCCTTTCATTCCGACAGCTCAACAACATTAATTGCGATAATTACGGTGTTGAGCACACACACATTCGGACTTAATAAAATTATAAAACTATGGACGAACCCATATCTTCAAAACGATCCAGATTCTGATTGATAGTTTGGTACGCAAGTAGGATGCACCTCGAAATGGCTAGAAAAACTTATACTTCTTAAGGATTCGTTCACATCAGCAAACAGTCGCGGGAAATAGAAATAATGAGGGTCCTTGGCCACCATTCCAATTTTTTTTTTCCTTTAGAAGATGTTCTTGTTTGACCGACAAGGTTTTGTAGCATTGCCTTACTAAAAGTTGGATTGAGAAATCTGTTTACATACTTACATTTTAAAGTATTTGAAGCCCTAAAACTAGGGCAAAGATGATCTGAAACAAATTCAGCACGTGTAAACGTCCTCAAAACCACACGTACGCCAGTAAGTAATGACATAAAACCACGCCTCAGCGAGCAGCGTGTGAATAGGCTGCTGGAGATAAAATCTCCAACATTTTAATTCAGACCGAAGCCATGTACACGTGCACAAAGCGTTCGTGCGTCGTTTATTGGATGCATAGCGTCACATTGCATAACTTCTGGCTGCGTTAACTTCAATGACCATTGTCCATCTTATAATAGAGGACAGTGAATTCGATTTTTTACATTTAATTGGTAGAATTTCTATGTACTGTTGTCGTTTTGCAATGTATGTTTTGAAATCTTTGTTGGATTCGTCTGGGTATGGCAAAAGGGTGTCTTCAATCTAAGAGGCTAAGAGAACCCAAAATTGTCGTTTCCTAAAACTTTGGAGTCATATTTTACTTCCATTCTACATTTTCGCCGGGTCTCAACCATTTGGCATCAAGGACGCACGTCTCCGGCTTGCAACCTTCCAACTAGTATTAAATTATGATTATTTGGCATTTAAACGGAATGCAGCCCACGATTTTCTGTACAAAGGACTAGTTCGTGAGTACGTGGTACGAATACGGTCCGTTGTTTACGATTCCTTAAATGAAGAAACAAAAAAATGGCGGCGCGCTTGCTAATAAGCCTGCAACCAGTCCTAGCATAGGAATGAAAAAATGAGACAGGCGAATGAAAAATTTTGAAAACAAGGAGCTTGATAGTACTGCAATTAAGACCAAAAGCATAAAGGATTGCATTGTGTTGAATCGACGCGTCGTTAGACAAATCAAAGGGACTTAATTGACAAAATTACTGATGCTGAATTGGTATTACCGGTTAAATCTTGGGCGTTACGAGGGAAGCACCGAAAATTCAAAGTTTAGCAATTAGCAGGAAAGTGTCAAGCTTTACTGCATCTTACTTAAACAAGGAGCAGGGACGGTTATCGTTACCAATAAAATACCGGTAAAACGATCAAAACATTTCGTTCCGTTCCGTTAAACATTTTACGTTACAATTACCGTTAAATCATAGGATTTACCGGTATTTAAATAGCGTGACCAATATCGTTACTTAGCTAAAATCTAACAAGAAGCAACATTGCCAAACCGGACCAAGCGCCTCGCGGCCTTGCGTTCGGTTCTTCTAAGTGGAGCGACAACAACGCATGACTCGCGCTCGCGCTTGTTTCATTTCATAAACATCGCGTCGGGTACGCCAAACGTACCTAAGTCTACTGCCTTTGATTTATCAACTAGTTGTTTGTGTAAAAAGTTTCAACCTTTTAAACTTAAACCGTATTATTATAACTATGTTGTTACTTTATAATTAGTCTTATGTCTGTATGTAGGTACAGTCGACCACACATCTATGGATACAATATTAAAACATTTCTTATATGTGACTCATAAAGGCGCTGTTAAAGTTAATTTAGGTCTTTTAAAAAAAAGATGCGACTTCCATAATCTAAATACACGTAGTAAAGATGAAATTGTGATTCCAAAATTTAGATTTTCTAAAACTAGCAAGTAATTTCTAATAAACAGTATCCGCTTCTATAACAAGTTGCCAAAATCGGTTACAGAACTTAGCGATGGAAAGTTTAAGACTCACATCAAACGTGTCCTTATCAAAAAAGCATATTATAAGATAAAAGATTACGTTGAAGACAAGGAAGTTTGGCATTCATTCCTTCTGCACATGTGGCTTCCCTGGGAACTCATTAGCACCATAACTATGTGAGCGTCTATTAACTGCTTCCAAATTACAATGTTAATTTTATTAATTTTATTTTATACACTTTGTGACATATTCTCGTCATTATTTGACATTATACAACACTTGTAATATCGAGTATTTATTAGTGATTCTCATGGAAATCATATCACTTGGTTTAAATAAGTTGATTTTACTTATATAGATTCTTTTACATATTGTGAATGAAAGAACGTTGTAGGCCTACCGTTTCTATTCTTTATTTTCATTCCTCTAAGTACCTGGTACTTATTGATAGGCCTGCACTGTCCTCCCATACTTAATATCACTGTAATTTGAAAACATTTTAAAAGCCAATTATTTTTAAAAGAGTAACCGTGGAGTTTCTTGCCGGCTCTTCTCCATAGGAAGCGACAAATTGGAACCGTGCACCTAGCTTCTGACGTTTCATAAGTGCCCTTGCAGGTTTATGTGAAATAAAATATTTTGATTTTGGTTTTTATTGTATCCAGAATGTTGTTGTAAACATGTGGGTGAAGATACCTTTTTGGAGACAGGAATATCTCGTTTTATGGAAATATTCAGTCGCAGCTAATTTGGGTACTTTTTTCAATTTGAGCCACTGTTTATTATAATTTTTTTGCAGCACAGAAACAATGGTGCCGATTCTCTTGTCACAAACGCCTCAAACTGAACTAATAATCATCAACATTTTGTTTATTCCTGGCAAACGACGATTTCCTATTGTGAAATTGACTTAAGTGACACAACTTAACTATATTTTAGTCTGACAACACTAAGATGGCACTGAGTTATTAATTTAATGAAAATGACAATTTTGCTATTCTGAATTTGACGTTTTTCAGCTAAAATTTTGATTGCCTAACTAAATCTGACTATTTTTAATCGCGATTAAAAAGGTGTGGAATAAAATTAGTTGTCATGAATTAAAATTCACACCAACACTTCGACTTCAGGTGCAAAAATAGTACTGTATCTTTTTTTCTTTTCTTTTGCTAATATCTCGAAAAAAGTGTATCCTATCGCAAAAATAATGAAAATTTCGATCTCTTTCATGAAACCCATAAACCTCTAAAACTCAACATGTAGGTAATTATTTTTCTTATTTTCTATACTAAAAGTGAAAAATTCCATATAAAACAAGCCGAGGCTGGCACCCCTGCGCACTTCCAGCTCGAAAAATATTCACGGGGTAGGGCAAACAAGTACCACGTTGCGAAACAAAAAAAAATACCACGTGGAGTCGCGATTGTCAAATACGATTTTAGTTGAGTCAAATTTTTTTTTTTTAAAGATTTTTTTTGGAGAATAACTTTAAGATTCTCATAGCCTACGCTAAACAAACTAATTAAACTATCACTTAGTTAGTTTAGTTCGGTGTAGGTACGAGAGAATCGGCATCAATATTGTATATACGCCGAAGGTAGTCACTCATGGTTTCAGTTAAAATATTGTATCTGTGCACACACCCAAAGATGCTAGTCTCCGCACCGTCATAGTTGGAAAGAGATAGACGTATAAATTACCGGTATAAGAACTGTTACTTTTACGATACTAATAATGAATTACCGTTAATAATTAGATACCGTTAACTGACTTTGGCTATCGGTATTATTAACGTTATATTTTTATCGTATAAAAATACCGGTAATTCGGTCCCTGACAAGGAGCTTCTCTTCAATCATACCAACTTCGTTGTTATTGTAGCCCTGTTTATCCTACATAATACATTTAGAGCCAAAATATCAATATCTTTTAAGCTGTACTGTTGTAGGCAGGTTCTATATCTAGGGATAACATATAAAGAACCGAATAACTGGCTTGTATTGCTGTAACTACCAAGTGGTAATAACTTTCTCGCGATCTTTACACCTACGACGGTTATAGAGCCTCACTTAGAACTAAGTGGAGACGTTAAAAGTTTCAGACCCACTAAAACATTTAATACTGCTTTATCTTGACGACTTTTTCATGTGGATAATCTCACTCTAACATACAGTGCACACTAAAAGGCAATTGATTACAACCTCATGCAAATTCATGAAGCCGGAATAATGGGGGACCAAAGGCAAAGTATTCAAATGGCTTCTGAAGAACCAAAAGAAAGACTTTAATTTACAGCAGGCTTAGCATGACCCTTTCTATTTCTACTATACCGTAGAATAGAAGTCGCTTGTCTACATTTCTCGGTACAAAACTGTCAATTGTCTACACGGAAACGTCAATGTTGTCTACTCTTCCGTCAACAAAACGCTTCTCTACGGTTCTCGTGCTAAGCCTGCTGAACTACTCTTATAACCATGGCCAGGCGCCTTGTAGCCTACAATCATTGAATGAAGTAGGCAGATATACCTGATTATCTTCATACAAACCTATTAAGCTTTAGAATAGGCATAAACTGAATGTTTCTAACTGACATACTCCTTGAAAATTCAAAAGTGCCTTTAAATGGTTTAATTCAAACAAATAATGTTGATATTGAGTTTATCCTAGCTGAATGATACACGAATGAGTAATAAACCACTTCTCCGGGTCTCTTCAATACTGGCATTTTAATCGATTTCAAAGCCCATTACGCGAACAAGTAAAATAAATCCACAATTGAGGGCTATAATAAAAACAAACAATCAAATAATTTTACATTTAATTGTTTGCTTTTTTGGATCCATTCGAATCGAGTAATTCGACCTAAAGCCATAGTTAAACAATAGCAAATCGCGTGCAGCTAATCTCAACACGATTCGCCCCTAACATATAAACAATAAAATCCGGGCGACCCCAGCCAAGCCGTCTGTCGCGGACTTGCCGCGTGCGTCAGTCAAAATATTCCTTCAATCCAGTCGCGTGTTTATTAACAATAAAAGACAACACGTGATGTAATGTCACCGGCTGATATGCACGTCACCACCGTAGGGTTGGCAGGATGTGTAATTAACTATAATTTTCCGATTTTCACGACTTATGTTTACTTTCGTTCGTTTTTTTTAGTTAGAAAGCTTCATTGTTGGGACTACTGATTATAGAAGCATGACGTCTTTGATGTGACTCATTCCCCAATAGAAAGTAAGAAAAAACATTTAATTAGCTCGGACTCAAAAGATCGCAATATACAGCAGAATGAAATAAAAATAATAATCAAATAAATAGTGTAAAGTGCGATGTCAGAAACCAGCATTAAGGCCCCTCGCCCACGGCGACTTTTTGTAGCGATGCTGTCGCACGTTTTGTAAACGCGCTTCTGCATCGCTACTATGGCGCGTTAGTCGCGTTTGCAACGTGCGACAGTAACGATGCAAACGTGAGGCTGTATGGATACATCGAAACACCCGAAAGACGAAAGAAGCCTAATAAGATCGCGACTGAAGCGCGACAGCATCGCGATAGTAGTGATACAGAATCTGGGCGAAGGTTCGCAGCCAGCGACAGCATTTATTTATTTATTTATTTAATACTTTACGCACAGAAATGTACATAGGCGGACTTAATGCCATAGGCATTTTCTACCAGTCGACCTTTGGGTGATGCAGAGACAAACAGTGATAGGTGCTATCAAATAAGTGGTGTATAATTATTATTCAAATATAACTAAATATACTCATATTATACCTCAAAAATATTTAGCATCGCGACTGTATCGATACACATGCGCGACAGCATCGCTACAAAAAGTCGCCGTGGGCGAGGCCTCTAAGCTGAGCCTCACGGCTGCGCCAAAAAGGCTTAGTTTAGCAAAAAGCGCAGACAACTAGCGCCTGGTGCTGGTTTTCAACTGGACCTCAAGCGTGAGGTGACGGATGTAAATCAATTATAACCAAACTCAAAACTCAAACTCAAAGCATTTATTTCAATTAAACCATTTACAGGCACTTTTGAATTGTCAAAAAGCCGATCAGTTGGAAAGTTGAAGCTAGTTGCCCATTCCAAAACGTAGATCTCTATGGAGAAGAACGGGCAAGAAACTCCACGGACACTCTTTTAAAATCAAGTTGAAATATTACAAAATCTTGGGAATATTATTCTTGTTGCTTCTGTATGTGAGAACAATGTAAAAAAATGTAATTATAAACAATTCTAAATACAAGATAAAAATAAGCCCTGGAAGTTAGGAGATGACCAGTCTCAACCGACAGCGCCCGTTCACGAACTTGACGCGTGGATCAGCACCATCCAGCTCAACCATTTTGTAGGGAACCGAATGATCCAACACACGCGCCACCATCAGTGAGACATTTATGTGCATCGCAACTGAGGCGGACCGCGATGTCGAATGGGACGCATCGCGGCTGAGGGTTACAGGCTGCGGCGTAGGAGTGCCGGTACTTCTGAATAGCGCTCTTCCCTTCCGTGGCGTGGACGGGGCCGCCACCGTTTGATGGCAGACGCGGTGGGGCCGCAGGGGAAGAGGAGTGTCGGTATAGCGTTGGCTGCTCTCCCTATCCCCTGCGGCCGAAAAGTGGTAGGCGGCGGGGCCACTGTGCCGACCCGTCGCAGGGGGACCAAGGGTGCCAGATACGGGGTCGTCTGGGGCCCTTATGCTATTTGGTTCCTGGGGTGATCACGGCGTGCCATGTGTCCTGGTGCGCCGGTGATAGGGGTTATTCCCCTCCGAAGAGGGTCCGGTGACGGACAGCCGCGGCGGGTTCGCGGATGGCTTGCGCGTTTGCGTGTTCCCGCCTCAAGCGGCACTGGAGGACACCGTGGAGTTTTAGTGGGTTACAGTCCCACATAACTGCGCTATCTCCCCGTGGTAGTGCAGTAGGCATTTCTCCATGTTAAACAAAAAAAAAAAAAGCCCGGGTCGACGGCGCGTTGTGTTTCACGCGCGCCGTAAGAGATGTCAGCAACAACTGGTGGGGCCCGCAAGGGCCGATGCCTGCCAGGGGTGCGGGTTGTTCGAAAGAGATACCGTGGCCCCTGGCACACGGGCAGCTGAGGGAAGATGGGGGGGTTTTAGTTAGTAAAAGTCTGACACGCCCTCCTGCTCCACCCGGAGCGGGAGAAGTCATTTGATGATTTCCCACCCTCAAAAAAAAAAAAAAAAACCAATAAGCAATAAATGGACATACTCGAGCAACCTTGCAGAAAAAAATTGCAATCGGAAATTCTTCTTGTGTAGTGTTTCCGATTGTCATTTTATTTTTTTGTCGCCCGATACTATTGTATCTGCTACAAGCGAATCAAAATCAAAATCAAAAGTCATTTATTCAAATTAGGCTGAGAATCAGCACTTTTCGAACGTCAAAGTACATGAGACAGTCCCCCAAAACGCCCACCCTTCACCACTTCCTAGTGCTTTAGCTGGGAAGAAGAAGTGGTGGAACAAACTCCCCAGCAGCACAGCTGTCTGTTTAGTCGGATAGACTTGATTCTATACATACATAGGCAAAGTAATCAACATTACGAGACACAGAACTTAAAAATTTGTCATTTATGTCAGCTAGCCATGCCAATATACCAACAAATAAAATGAAAAATTAACTCAAGCACAAAAAATAAAAAGTAAACAAAGCATATACCAAAATAAAAGTCTCCTGGTATAAATGGCGTGATAGCTTACATAAGCAATGCTGGATTATGTTTACAAATGATAACCTAGGACCATCGACGTAAAATAAATAAACAAGTAGGTAATTATTAGTAACAAAATCATGGTCAGCAAGACGACCAGTCACCACAAGCAGCACCCGTTCACGAGCATAACGCAAAGATCAGCCATTACCCCCCTCGCCATATTTGAGGGAAAGAGGTAACCCGATCCCCAACGCTACCGCAAGCAGTGGCATCTACGGGAGCATGACGAACTTGCTGCCGGTTACTCAGGCAAGAATAGAATTATCAATTGTCGAGGTCGCTAGCTAACCATAATGCCATACAACTCTTCATAAAAATAAAAAATAAATTTGTTATGAGTAGAACATGTCAATAACTAATGAAAAAACAAATTTTAATTTAAAAAAAATTACTTAGTCAATAAAAATATATATATCAATAATTATATGAACCCATATAACCTGTCTCTAGGTACGATTCTGGAGAAAGAACATAAACATTGTCTTGAGTTAATCACAGCGACCAACTATTTTTGTCATTTAAATAGTCGTTGATGGAATAGTAAGCCTTTAAACACAGGTTGGACTTTATTTGAGCTTTAAACGCATCGAAAGGCAAATCTAGCAAAGCAGAGGGAAGCTTGTTATAAAAGTTTATACCAAGCCCAACAAATGAATTATGAACCTTATGAAGCCGGTGAAAAGGAGCACGTAGTTTGTCCTTATTTCTAGTGTTTACGGTGTGAATATCACTGTTTTTAGTGTACAAGTGTATATTTTGTCTAATATATAAGATATTGGCAAAAATGAATTGTGATGCTACCGTGAGAATACCAATTTCTTTAAAAAAGTCCCTCAACGAAACTCTGGCACCTAGCTGGTAAATTGCTCGAACAGCACGTTTTTGAAGCACAAATATATTTTGAATATCAGCAGCTTTGCCCCATAGCAAAATACCGTAGGACATAACGCTGTGAAAATAACTAAAGTAGACTAACCGAGCTGTATCGACGTCAGTGTATTGTCTTATTTTTCTGACGGCGTAGGCAGCTGAACTGAGCCCTCCTGCTAGGCTTGATATGTGTAATCCCCACTGAAGTTTGGCATCTACTGTTATGCCCAGAAAAACTGCCGAGTCTACAGTCTCAAGCACCTCTTTATTTAAGACAATGTTGGGACCTAGATTTCTAACATTCGGTAAGGCAAACTTTACACATTTTGTTTTCTTGGCATTGAGAACTAGGTTATTTGCCGTAAACCAATCCGTAACCATTGAGAGTGCACTGTTTACGTCGTCAAAATCTTGTCTATTCCTGTCTACTATAAAAATAAGAGAAGTATCATCTGCAAACAGTACAACATCACAAATATCCTTTAAATAAAATGGTAAGTCATTGATATACACTAAAAACAAGAATGGGCCGAGTATTGAGCCTTGAGGCACACCTAATTGAACTGGTAGCCCGGACGATTTTACTCCATTAACTTCTACACATTGCAACCTATTATGTAAATAAGAATTTATTACGTTTAAAGCTTCGTTATGGACACCGTAATAAAGCAGCTTGCGCAAGAGCGTCTCATGGTGCACGCAATCAAAGGCTTTGGAGAGATCACAGAAGACTCCAATAACATTCTGCGATTTTTCCCATGCGTTAAATATGTGTTTCATCAGAGCAACACCCGCATCTGTAGTCGAACGACCTTTTGTAAAACCATATTGCTCATTATGAAGGAGGCTATTTAAATTAAAATGTCTTAGCAACTGCTTGAGTATCAACTTTTCGAATATTTTGCTAAATGCAGGTAAGATAGAAATAGGCCTGAAATTTCGAATGTCATTTTTATTACCTGATTTAAATAATGGTATGACTTTACTACACTTCATGAGGTCAGGAAAAGTCCCTGAATCAACACATTTATTGAAAGTGACAGCTAGATAGGGGGCTACGGTGTCTATTATATTACATAAAAGCTTAATGGAAATACCCCAGAAATCACCAGTGTTTTTAGACTTAAGTGTGTTAAAAACATTAACTACATCACGAGACGTTACATGTTCGAATCTGAATAGGTCGCTACATTTAGGCACACTACTATGCAAAAGGTTTTCAGCTTTAGACGGGGACGAATTTAGGGAGCAAGTCGTAGTTACAGGTATGTTGGCAAAAAACTCATTAAATGCCTGTGCTACGTCAGCTTCCTTATGAACTAATTGGCTGTCGACCATAATCTCAAGTTGTTTTTCTTGTTGAATTAGATCATTAATCAATATACAGGTTCTTGCGTTCTTCTCTGCTATGTTATACAATAGGATGTAGGTATGTAGGATATGCTCGCTTAGAATCCTTAATGAGGAAACAATGCCAGAATATTAATGATGGCATACCCGAGTAGATCGATGGTATACATAATGATACGAAATTGGGATGAGAATGCGGCTAGCTCTAAAGAGGAATTATGTCACGAGCACCTTTCTCGTGATGCCTACTATGTGGCGAGCCACTGCTCCAATTCACTAAATAAAAGAGTTTGGCAATGTCATGACTGTAACTTAAGGTGAATCTAGTGCACATTTTTTCTATACAAACTTCGGGAGTGTATTACTCCACTGTTCTACAATGTATATTAAAAATTAAACATGGCATGGTTTTGTCTCATTATTAATATTGTCCGTACGGAAACAGAATACTAAAATAAAAAGCCATTAAGAAGTTAGGAGCCAACAAAGATTCGTTTTTCTTGCTAATTTAACTTAACTTTGGGCGTGTCACAGTAATAAAAAAGTGTAAAATCTGAAAAATCAAGTCTGCACCGACAAAGCTCAAATATCGAAAAGTTCAATAAACTTTATTGGTTCTTGATTCATGCAGTGGTTTTTTCATAAAACTCGATCTTCCGAAGGACTGTTCTTAATTTTTTACGCGCCTGTTGTACTATAAATGATCCTGCATCTCACTCAATAACGTTGTGCGTGTAGACTAGCGTCTAACTGCTTATCACTGATACTACCTCTGTCGGACACGATGCCCGGTGAGACAGCGTGCTTTTTAGCCAGGCCCATCAGTGAGTTCCAGCCCACGAACGCTGGAATCGACCAGCGCGCAATGACTGGCGAACGAACCTCTCACAGACATAACCGCTGACAAAAATTACTTACAGTGTCACTACAATGTCCTTAGTATGGTAAACACAGGGAAAAGGGTTCAAAATAATGATCCCAAAATAATATCCCACCTAGAGTTAAGGACTTTCCTACGTAAAGTGTGAATTTGAATAAAGAGTGTAGGGTTTTGCAACCACAATCCGCTTGGACAGGGGTCGTCCACGTCGCGAAACCCTAATGAGGTTGTAATCCTATTAGCGGTCGGGTGAAAGTGTTAAAAAGACAAAGTGGCTTATATTGAAAACATAACAAAGCCTCGAATTTAAAACCCGGCAGAAAAACGAATATATATGTATATAAGTTTCATATAAGTAAAGATGTCAAGCGTACGTTATATTAAGTTTCCTGTGACCTCATTAAGCTTTTTCTGGATAAAGACAGATCTCAGGACATTTCATTAGTTGAAATCGACTTTATAATATAAACTGTAAAACACTACCTTATATATCCAGTTGTATTTACAACCCTTCCCCTCGTCTTTCCCGTGGCCAGGTAAAATGCTATACCATATATATCAATGAAACCAGAGTGTAGGCTATCTCACTGTTTGTGTTGTAACCAAAATTCCAAGCTACGACCCAATACAATACCTGTGGTCCCCTCAACTACGTACGAAAAGCGATGGAAACCTGGCATTTACTCGAGCCAAATATTTGTCCAATGTGTGTCTGTTAAATGCCGTTCTATTGATCTGAGGGATAGGCTAGACATCCAATTAACATAGTAAACAAACTAGTACGAATACGTTGGTAAATTCAGCATGAGTATTTGATAGAAGCGAGGGAATTAGGGACTTTATGAAGGTTTTATGGTAATGTGTCGTAATGGCAGGGGAGCAATTTATTTTGGGCGGGTTAAGGGAATTTAATTTTGATTTTACGCGTAGATTATGTAGGTTCAGTGACCAGTTTTGTTGATCGTCCACTTGATTAACACGGGTCTACTGACAGAGACTAACGTTGAGTAAAAAGTCGTGAAGAAAACGTGCAAAAATGTCTACGCTTGTCATATTTAGCAAACGGTTTGGTGACGTATCGTATTACAGAGTATTACATTGTCAGATAGGTAGTAGCTTTATGTAAAATACTGGTATTCAGCTGGGTCCGGTTAAACTGGAAGTCGTAGTTGGGAGTAGGCTAGGCAGACGATGAAGACTTAATGAGGATGCAGGAGTACAGGCAGATTCTGCTGCCTATCAGCTCCAACAAGTGAGGAGACTTAGTAATCGTTGAAAATGGGTTTCCCAGCCAAATCAGCAATTGTAATCGCGTAGCCCTAGTTCAACAATACGTGTCATGAACAAGCACCGTTGCCCATAATAGCCGACACGTATTTATGAGAAAAATGGCCAGCGACACGTCATTACGTCACTACGTTTAAATCACCAATGACTGAAGACCTGCCTCGCAATTCTGTTGCGAAATGAATTGCAGGTGGAGGGGGGATGTACGGTGCAAGGTGGGAGGTCAGCTTGCGATGGCTGATGGGTAATGACAGTCATTACGCGGCCTTCATGTAGCGTACTCGTCTTCAGTACTGTGGAGTGGCCATGTATAGGGTTTTAGGAGGAATATTCTTTCAGCTGCTGCAGCTTTATGTTTTGCTGGATGTCTTTTTAGAAGTTTTCAAAAATATACAGCTATAATGGAAATTGGTATTCTTCTGCATATGATTCAACTTTCGCTTTCGAAAAACTTTCATCATCACCATCATATCAGCCGAAAGACGTCCACTGCTGGACATAGGCCTCCCCCAATGGGGGTTTTTGCCACAATCGCCACGCTTGGCAGGCGGGTTAGCGATCGCAATATGGTGGTAAAATGCATAGAGAACGCTGCTGCTCATTCTCTAGTAAGTCCCTTAGTCGCCTTCTACGACACCCACGGGAAGAAATGGGATGGTGCTATTCTTTTACGTCCGGCACCACACGGATGAACGGACGAAAAACTTTAATCAGTGCCATTACTGTCGCATTATTTGGATAAAAATAATTGCTCATAGTTTACCTTTACTCGATTTTTCATGAAAAGACATTTCAATTTCAACTCAATCTGCAGAGCAGTTAATTGATTATCGGGTTGGAAAGCTTGGATCTGTCCTCCGCGGCTTCAAATTGGCGTAAAAACAGCGTTTTTTCGCTTCATTGTCATTTCAATAATGGCACAAGGACTCTAATTTGCAGGGAAATAATTACGTGCTATATAGGCACACCTGTGACGGCATTGTGCGGAATAATATCGAAGAAACACAGGTGGAATGCGTAATGAGCTCTTCTTTCGTTTTATGAAAAGTAATTAATTATGATTGTGCGCGTCTGAGTGTGAGAAGGAAAGCGTTCTTGTTCCCTGTAAAGATTTTTTTATCAAACGGGCCTCTCGCCTTGTGGAAAGCGATGTATGAGTATTATGTTAAACTAGCTTTTGCCTGAGGCTCCGACCGCGTGGATGTCGATGATCGCGTAAAAAGTGTCTATGTCCTTCCCCATATCCCAGGCTATATCTCTGCCAAATTACATGACGATCGGCTCAGCGGTTTAGGCGTGAGAGCGTGACAGATGGACAGAGTTACTGATGATAAATTATATTCCAAAAAAGTAACTGCATTAATTTTACCCAACTATAATTGACGTAAAGGCACTCCTGAAATCCTTACTGTGTAGAAAACTTTTCTCTCTTTAATATATTAAACTATGATGGATGACTGAAGCTTCTTAGAAAATGCAGAGCATAGGAATACTTTAGGCCTTATAAGAGTTCGTTTTTAAAAGTCGGATGGTGACATCAAAAAGTCCTTTGCAGAAATAATGTTTTGAAATATACACAGGTGCTTTTTTCGCAAAGTTGCTTTTTGCAGTATGGTCCTGCTAATGTTTACGAGCAGTTGTAACGTCCGCGAGTTGTACGTCGTGCAGACACTTTAATTTGTGTGAATTATTTGAGCACCACTTCTCTGAAAACGGTGGAGGAAAATAACATCGAGTGGAAACTGGTGTGTCCTAGAACCAAACATTCAAAGACATGTGACATCCGCCAACACGCACTGGGCCCGCGTGGTGGATTGTGGCCCAGTCCCTCTCCCTGGGAGGCCTGTGTCCCGACCGTGGGGAGGGTTCCCTATACTATATAGACAGGCCCTATGCTAGATAGCCTGATCAAGTGGAAAAACATTTAGTAAATAAATTCAGAGTCATCTCATCATACAGTGAGTTTACACATTCTTCTAACAGCTTAAAACAACAAATCGTATTACATTTTATGACCCAAAAAAAATCAGCCAATAAACTCTGAAATTATTAAAGCAGAAACTTTATCTACTAAAGCCAGTAACAATTATAAATTCTGTGCCAGTGCTGAAGTTAATACAAAAGTTTCATAAGACTTTCTTAGTGCATTCGAGCCGGGTGTTACAAGTCGGTATAAGTCTAGGTTGTTGTACTGTTTCAGTTCTTTCAGTGTTTCATATCGACCGTAGTTAGCAGCAGTGGTAGTTATATCATGTTGTGTTGAGTAAAGTACACGTATCAAATATATTTTTTAGATGGGCAGAAACACGTCGGGAATATAAGGTCAATTGTTAAATCGTGTTGTCACTCATTCTTATTTCGGGCCCTAAACTTATCTTATGTCCGTAAGTGGTACGGCGTAGGCAACGAACGTAACTTCGGTCGGAAATACGGACGTGTTAATGTAGTAGACCAGATAAGACCGGACGGACTTGACAGGCCCGTGGCACACACAACGCACAGCTCCGTCTCTAAGCTGAAGCTCCGTCGCCGGCCCGGACCCTGACGTGAACGAGTTAATATAAAATGTACACACCAATATTTCTGATAGCACGGTCCTGACGACCGGATATTTGTGGATAGACCTTTAGGATTGTGTTTTTAAAGTTAAGCACACATTACAGCTGCGTCGGGCCACAACACATCGCATTTCAATACAAAACAATTATGGTGCGATGCGCCCTGGAGTGCGATGTTTCATACAAAATGAACGAAAGCGATGTAGGAGCGTCAGTTTAGGGAGCATTTAGGTTGGTATAGTAAGTAGACTGATTCTATTAATATAGTGGTTGAAAAGTATGCTTTTATGAGGAAATTCCGCTGGCAATCTAACCGCCTCCATTTCATCGTTAGTTACGCTTTCTCTAAAGGCTAGTCCAGATACGACTTCATCGTCTCATTCAATTCATCGTCTGTCGCCTAACCTTTCTAAGTCTAAGCTGATGCAGCTGAAAACCAGTACTTTATATGGGAGCGATTGTCTAAGCCAATTGAAATAGCGCAGAGATATAATATTGATATTTTCAGCACTCCATAAAACTACTATATCCGGTCGTCAGCGGTTCATATTGCAAACGGTTATAAAACAGCATGGCCTCACTACATTCAACCGCTCACTCTCCCACAGAAGTAGACGATTCGACCCCATAGTCCGCCATAACGTCCGGCTCTCTACTGTTTCCTCACAACGATTCTTTTGCTACCTTGGTTGCTTTCTTTATAACAAAATAAACAGGATACTTCCAATTTATAACCTCCCCAAAACCAAATGCAAAATTAAACTAAGCAGTTGGCTTCGGGAGTTAAACTATGAAGAAACAGAAAAACTATTTGCTGTCCCAAAATAGCCAATTTAACAAATTCTATTCCTCCCCCCCTCAACACATACCTGACACGTACACCTTACTCACTGACAAATACACTATCATACAAACATAGGTATTTGTAAACACACTAACACCAAACACCAATAACTAAAACTACTTTCATTTTTATTTTTAATATTTTATACCAATGATTTGTAAATTCTTACCGCCCTAATTATTGTACATAACATTAAAATGTAAGCACTACCCAAGGGGAGGAGTCCTGGTGTCCTGAAATACAGACCTCACGTCTAGTTTAGGCACCAGTCTCCCACAGTATAATTATTGCTGTTACGTATTTGTATTGATACCTCTCTAATGTACCTATATTGTGGTGAGAAATAAATCATTATTATCACTTGTTCCAGTCTTCACTGCTCGTATGTAAATGCGCCTTCACGCTAGGGGAACGCAATACGTTGGTCAACCTGAAAGGCTTCATGCTAATGACTATGAGTGCGATATTGCTACATATCCATACTTAGGTAGGTACTGTAATATGTTGATTACTTCGACTTTAAGTATACCTATGGGTTTGAATATGAACGAACATTGATTTGCAGTCTATGTACAGAATGTTTGATTAGCTAATGAGATCTGGGTACATCTTTTGGTATCCAAATCAGAATTGATGCAGTTGTAACTAAATACCTAATAACCACAGGGTTATTCTTATAGCGAGTAGGAAAACTAAAAATAAATGGAAGATTCTTGTCACTGAAATACACCGTGAAATTTTAATGGTTGTTTTCCCGCAGCGAAATGTTTTTGTCTTGGTAATACAATCGTTTTATAAACAAATACAATATTAGAAACAAAAAATGGCAGTTAATCTGCCATTGTGAAAAATCACCACGTGCGAGAGTTTATTTTGCTTTGAACATTTATGCATCGCTGTTCCCTTTGTCGGAGGTGCGTGCGATTCGAGTAGTACTTACAAGTTACCTCTAGTGTTACTATTGAGTAGTATTTTATCGAGTTGATGAATATTTTTTTAATTATTTAAAAAAAAAACTTTATTTTTTAACTTTTACTCTATGCTTCGAAAGTACCATTTAAATTTCACGGTGTATATTTCTTCTCCATTAAACTAAATTAGAAATCTCCATTAAATTAAGTTCTAAAACATTCCTAGTGTGTATTTTACACCTTTCAAGTAAATGTACCTACTTAGTTTTGTAAACCGTGCCTTCATACAGGTCCTCAAATGCAATATAATATAGCGTAAAGAACCTATATCGTTCCCATTGCTACGACACAGAGGAGTGTGTGCTGTGTGCCATAACTGTTTACGCGGCCCCAATGCAGGTTAGTGAATGACACAACTGCCCTGCTAATTGTAAATGCAGTACTTGCAAAAAAGCGGTTTCGAGAAAAACGCGGAAATCTAAAAGTAAAATTTTCATGCAAGTGCTGTGAATCTCGTTATCAAAAAAACATACTTCCAGTACCCAAATATTTTTATTTTTCACATATAGGTTTGCCCCTAAGGATGCCATTTCTGCAAAAAAAGTGAAAACCCATAAGTGTCGATTACTGCAGATACAATTAGCAGGGCAGACATTTCTTCGAATTTTTGGTTCGGGATATGCCTGTTTCTTCACGATGATTTTTTCTTTTACCTCTTTATGAATATATTAATAATGATCTTAAATCTTGCTCTAGCGTGATACTAATGATGATAATAACACAGTTCGCTTATGTTCACATCAGTCCCTAGTATTGGTCTACGATTCACGTGTTTCTGAATATGTAACACGCGATGTCGTGACGAGATAAGTCTTGGAGTCTTGATTACCGATTAGTTAGTTAGTCTGTTTGCCTCTGGGTTAACTATGCTTGATAGCTAATCAGCTGCTAACTTGAATTTGATAACTGATACGGTACTCACTAACAGTTTTGCGTTTCTCGATCAATTTCGACTGCCATCATCTTGCTCATCGTATCCCAATTTATTTGTGTCATCTCAGTGTTCTCTTCCTTCCTATCATAATGAGTAAAATAAATTATGATATTGACACGGGGGCTGGTGGTTAAGTATTAACAGCCGCACGCGTCGATCGATTAGGTTAAGCTACGCTTACCGTGGATGGGTGATCATCTTTACATATCGAGACCCCGTCGTGCCTTGTAAAGCAGGTTCAGTCGTTGGTTCCGGCTGTCATTCGTAGATATTTGACACTCGTTACGGGTCGTCAGAAGCCCGAAAGTCTGACTGACAACCAGTCTTACCATGGAGTATAGTATTACCCACACACAAGCGAATCTCAACATAATTGACAGAAGGTTAGGTAAATAGATAAATCGATAGATCATCATTTGTTTTACTAATTTCCAGTCATTTCTTCTTCTTTGTTTTGCCTCTTAGATGTCGACCGTTCTATGCTTTAATGGTCGCCAACATGTTTCTCTGTCTTTAAAAAAAAAGAGAGATTGTGTTGCGATAAAGGAATCGTCTGAATCAGCTGGAAGGCATTACATTCTCAAGTCTTTTAGTGAGAATATATGAATGTCTTAAATACGCATATCAATCGCTTCTAAACAAGAAAATTCTGATGAGCTGATCACATATTCCAATATACTAACTTATGCATGCCATATTTAAGGAGAACGCTATTGAATATGAAATCAATTACAATGAAGGCATTATTAAATTCAATGTATCACGTATGTTCTATGTTCTACGTTATGGGTTTGGTTTCCGAACTAAGTCCTTCAAGTGGACCATTGTGCGTGAGCCATGGCGGCCGTCGGTTGTTTATTCCAGCATGTATCACGTATTAATAAAATTAATTAATATTCTCTGAACTATGCGATACATCAATATGCAGTGACCATGAAGCTTCGATAGATTAATAACGAGATTTATCGGAAAATGTTTACCTACATTTTAAAATGGAGTTACATACAGGATACGTTTTTATCCAGTGCGCAAACTGTAACCATGAATTCAGCATATCATTCTAGACCCCCAGCGTAGAAATTTTTCGTCAGTAATACAAGAAAAATATCAGCTGTTCCATTCCATACATTTTGACCGCGTAGGTATTGCACTTTTCTATGAAACAGCTAATTTTTTTTTGTAAAACCGACGTAAAATTTCTGCGCTAGGGGGAGTCTAGAATGATATGCTGAATTTCGGTGACAGTTTGCGCACTAGATAAAAACTTATCCTATATATCAATCTGCCAGAACCTTTTCCCAAAGATTTAGGGGTTGTTTTCCAGTCTAACAGGATACTGCTGAAGAGGTACCAGTAATTTGCATGACGCAACTGCCTATCTGACCTCTTTAAGCCAGTTACTGGGTAACACGATACTCCGTGGTGAGACTGGTTGTCTGATTTTTGGCCTTCTGACTACCTGTAGCGACTGCAAAAGATCTGCGTTCCACGACCATCGGCCATCTGTTCTGCGGTATACCCGCCCACTGCCACTTAAGTTTGGAAATTCTTAAAATTCATAGATTTAGGATATTCAATGAGTATTTTCTTTAAAAAAAAATGGCTGTAAGTTCGACTACAAACCTTGTTGATTGATTAATCTCTTAAACACGTATAGGTACGACATGAGCTATTCTCGCAAACCATGACGAGATTATTGTGCTTGTAGATAATTGTTATTCTAACTACTACTACTCTTAGCTGAATCGGTTTAATAAAATGATTCGGCGCTGCTCTTTTATTTATGAAATTATAAAACATTTGTTAAAAAAAATAAGAGTCACGTGTCAAAATCCTGCAAAAACGAACGAAGATTAATCATTGTATAGGTATATGATTACCTTCTGTGTGGAAGAAGGAAAAAAAGCGCCAACCCCAAGTCAATAATATGGAACAAGGGAAAGCAGAATAAGAATGGTCCCTTCCCTTCACCACAAGCTTCATTAGGGACGTTTCCGGGACAATACGATGACATGGGGAAACCAGAAACAATCAATGCACGAAGGGAGAGAATTTGCAATGTGGGTGAACCACACTCTCTTTAAAGGGTACTATATACCTCGATTTTCTTATCTGTGCACCTATCAAAGTCAAAGTATTGACATAATCGCTGCATTGGTAGCGTCAGCAGTACAGTAAATTAAACAAAAATAACAATGCAGACGACGCCGGAGTGCAGACCGTTCTGGTAGGCGTTAGCGGTGAGGTAGGAAGGGAAGTGGGCGGGTGAAATTCAAATTTGCTAATCTATTGACTTTTCCAGCTCCAAGTGCACAGTTACAATAATCGACTTGTATATAGAGACAAGACCATACAGGGCAAATTTTTAACCAGTGCGTAAACTGTAACCATGAATTCAGCATATCATTCTAGAACCCCTAGCGCAGAAATTTTTCGTCGGTTATACAAAAAGAAATCAGCTGTTCCATACATTTTGCCCGCGTAGGTATTGCCCTTTTCTATGAAACAACTGATTTTTTTGTATAACCGGCGAAAAATTTCTGCGCTAGGGGTTCTAGAATGATATGCTGAATTCATGGTTACAGTTTGCGCACTGGTTAAAAATTTACCCTGTATAGCAAAACCAGTCCTAGTAGTCTCGCAATTCATTGTCCTCCTACTAGCCTCATTTTATCAGATTGCCGTTTCTGTCGCCTGGATTTGTATTGCTCTCATTGTGTGTAATAGATTTCCTCTCGCACAATGGATACTTTAAACTGTTTTCTAGGGGTGTTACAACTCGATTACTAACTTCCAAACGGTCGATGCCGGTGAATTATGTAGTTTCGTCGTTTGAAAATTTATTGAAGGTAGAAAAGAGTTGTTTGCTGAATGTATCCTTTTTTCTAATTCGATCGCGGAGGGAAACTACAAGCATAACCCTCTCCTCTCCCTCTTCATGTATCCGGACAATTTACAAATATTCGAACTTCTAGACCTACATTATCATCCAATAAATGATTTCTTTCTTTCTTTCATTGCCTTTGGGTGACTTTGAGCCTTATAATAAGCCTCATTGTGAGCGGATTGTTACTGTTTTACTTGGGCAGTAAAATGTTCTATTTCTATATCTAATCTGAGGCAAAAGGTTAGCTCGACAATGCAACAATATTACTTAGGTCATGCGCTACGGTTTATGGTCTATGGGTATTTTATTGTAAAGGATAACAATGGACTGAAGAATTTGATTTATTGTGTTGTTGCGCAGTTGCGGCGGAAAATGTTGCAGTTTTTTATAAATACTTATTATAAAGGATTTTGGCGCAGAAAGAGGTGGCGAGACGACTTTGCAAGAGTTGGATCGGGTTGACCGTAGAAAAGGATGCCTGGAACGATTTGGGGAGGCCTCTGCTTAGCAATGGTGTGGGCTAATTAAACGAATTTAGAGGCATCATCTAATGCATAACCATTGTTTCCATGCTTAAAAATAATCCTAGCCCTTTCTAAAGTGTAATGGACGATGCCTAAGTCTAACTTAGAAATCGCCAGCTGCTGGTAACTTTAGAAACTTATGGGATCTGCTGCCAACCGCTATTCTATCTTGTTGACATCGATTTATCTGCGCAATTTCACCCTAACGGAGAGAGATGACAGCTGGCTTGTGGCATCCGACATCTTTATTAAAAAAAGTAAGTTTAAAAACAGAAACCCGGCTACTGAAGAAAAATCACGCTCTAAAATGTATAGAACAAGAAAAATGTTTACATGTGAAAGCCGTGGTCGAATGCTACTTTGCCCTGAAGATTATGATAACCGGGTAGGTGGCAAATCGTCGCCCATCCATGTCGAAAGACCATAGGGGCAATTCTCGCAATTTTAAGAACGTTCACAATCTGCGGGTCTAAAACGGCCACATTAAGCAATTCCTCTAAAAGTGATTCATTTCCTGAATTCCCCTATGATTCTGCTATTTGACATTTTACTTTAATAAAGCAATTCATCATTTGGTGACCATTTTACGAATTTCCATACAAAACTGTCAAATATATGAATTGCTTGCTGTCAACGCAGATAATATTATGAATTGTCAGTTTGTGACAATTTCACGATTTTAAATATGATTCATAATATTATCATATTATGATTCTGCCAAAGAAGCCTTTTTAGACCCCCTGATCCCAGTCTCAATCTGTCAAATATACCTCGAGTTTCCATATATTTTTGACAAGCTTTTGACATTTGGTTGTCGCCGAGATGTGACTGCGACTAGATTTTGAACGTTTTAAATTACGAGAATGGGCCTTCAGGTTACAATTTCACGGCTTTCAGATGAGATTTTTGCTTTCATGACTGTATGTCCCCTAGAGGCCACCATATTAAATTTAATGCTAACTACCAGCGGACGATTAAGACGCTTCTAACGATATCTCATATGTCAAATTATGATAAGTTTGGTACTTATGAGGGAACAGATGAACATACATACATGTCGGTCAAAATCATAACCCTCGTTTTTGCTTCGCCGTATTTTTTTACCAAACACTGCAAGTCTCACATCGGCAAAAATTTACATGACTTTGGCTGGAAATCCAACGCATTTAAGTTTCATCTCCGCACTATAAATAAAGCTTTTAATTCCTACCGCTTAAAATATCAGAGAACATAACAAAACGAACTGCAATAAAAACGCAATACAACTCCAACTACAGTTAAAATAAAAAAAAGTAATGCTCATATTTTCGTTCTGCGGAATAAAACAGCGCTTCAAGAGCTACTTGGCTTGAAGCGGCATCATTAATATGCGCTGCTGTGTTTAAACCTTTAAACATCGCATAATTCCGTAACAGGTGGCTACTTATTGAGCACTAAGTTCAACTTGAAGTGAAATTGATACTTGACGACGATCACTTGAATGGCTGAACATATCTTTGAGAACTGGCGGCTATTGGAAAATGGCTTCAAAGTCTTGAAACAAGTGGAAATTCGTCGAGACGTTTTGTGTAATCAACTTTGCGTGGCAGGGATTAGTATAATGGCACACTGGCTCCACAAATCACCTAAACACGTTGGGCAGAGGTGCACCTATAGTGCAAACATACATTTCGCCAATAAAGTTTAAGTCACACGTACCTAGTAATTTTTTAATCTTCAATCTGTCACTGTCATTTTCAATAGAAAAAAAAACAACTAGTAATGATGTTTTAAATTCGTTCGTTTGTCAAATACTAACGAAAGGATTTAAAACATCATTACTAGCTGTTTTTAGCGATAACGTATTCAGTGATTTGTGGTACAAGCAGGTCTTAGTCTTTTCGAAGTTCGGTCTAGTCATTCTAATCTCTATTTTCCAACTCAGCTGTCTTTTCAGGACTTCAGTTCCATCAATACGAAACATGATTTGTGTGTGGTACCTCACTCACAAAGACGACCCAAAAGTGAGTGAGATGGGTCGCCTTGTTAAATTGAAATCTGTCATCTGACTGTCGAAACTATTGTCATTTATTGAGCACATCCTATTTCAGTCCGACAAAGCTTTTCTTAGCAGATGTGTACTTTTGAATAGAGAACCAAAAGAAAGTAGGTATGTATTTCATCATTTTATACGGCTTGTACCGTGGCAAAAATTACTAACTTCCATGTAAATTTTCAACTCCGGTTAGGGGTGAATTTTCAAAAAACCTCCCTTAACTTACCTTCGTTATGAAAGTAACTCGTGAGCTAATTTTCATGCTTCTAGACCCAGAGGTGTAAGCTATGCGTTGTCTGTCAGTGAATTCATTTAAGAGACAGGGACATAGTGAAGAAGTCTTATAATACTGTCTTCATTATTTAGAGCTATCCACAATGTCAATAAGACGATGAATATTCCTAAAAGTCAGACAAATTGTGAAGCGAACTGTAAATATCACGAAACAGTAGCGAAACTAGAACATCACTAAACCGCAGGTCGGGATCTGATACCCCGGCAATTATATCAAACTGTAGCTCAAACTTCGTTAGTCATGCAGGATCGCGCCGAACATGAGCTAGCTTGCGCTATTAAAAGTTTAGAGAATATTGAATGGGTAGGGTTATTTTAGTCAACTATGAATGTGACGTAGGTAAACTTTTCATCTTTCATGTCCGATAAAATACTTTAACTTTTATAATTGTGAAGTATTATTAATTGTCTAACAACTGTGAGAGAACCTACCACTTTGTCATACAAATTAAGGGACATGTGCATACTCTCTATCTTCACATACGGCGTTCAAACCTGGTCTTTGATGGTTCAGCAGTGGTTCGAGCTTGAGGTTAGCCAGCAAGCAAAGGAGCGTAGTATTCTTGGCATCTGATTCAGTCCGAATTAGGAACACAATGCTGTACTCCAAAACACAAATCGGCGACGTCACCCAAAAAGCAGCCAAACTTAAGTGGGACACACGTTTGCTGCATTGTCGAACGCGCCATGGGCCAAATCTACCACCATGTGGGTCCAAGAAAACGTCCGGTAATACCAAGGCAGACCCAAGAGAAGGTGGCGGGACGAGCTTGACGCCTACGGAGAGGATTGGTCCACTAAAGCTCAAGACAGACAGAGTGGACAGGAGAAAGGGAGGCGTTTGCCATGCACTTGGGCAACATCGCCTAAAAAGGAAATAAATTATTTAATTGGTAGCCGGGATTTCACATCGGCAACAGTGACAAACTTTCATCCCCTTTTTAACCTATTTAGGCAAAAAATCCATTCTCACTGCTCACCGTCGTTATTTAAGGAACACTTGCACAAAATTGCATGCTTCTAGATCCAGCGGTTTAGGCTGTGCGTTGTCTATAAGCGAATTTAAGTATATTTTTATTAATTTAGTTCATAAGGGACTACTTATACTATCAACATGGTGTCTCATTTGGACCTCGTCCTCACGGAAATATAAAAACCGCGGCGGGATTTTCTCGCGCATTGGATTTTCAACTCTCTTTAATCGAGCAGGGTCCAACAGAGGGCATCCCAGCGCGTCGAAAACATACAGTGATCGATTTTCAACTCTTGCTAATGGAGCAGCGTCCAACAGAGTGGATCCCAAGCGCGTCGAAAAAACACACTGATCGATTTCCAACTCTCGGCGCTAAGCAGTGCGTTGAAGATCCAGTGCGCGAATAAATCCCGCCGCAATATTTTTACGTCCTTGCTACATAGACTTAATGTTACCCCTTCTAATGACAAAGCATAAGTGGCGATCAACAGAAATAAGGACCTACCTAATATCTAAAGTTTATCCCACGTCAAAGTTCAAAGTTCTCAAGCTGTTATAAGTTCGCAGACATACCTTACAGAGCATCAGCAAACGTGTCAGTTTGCTGATCACGTCTGCCCTGACCAGCATCCTACTTACGTAACACACTATCAATCAGAATCTGAATTATTCTGAAGAATATTGCCAATACATTTTGTTACATATGTTCGAACAATTTGTCTGCTCAGTGTCGTAAAACCGAATGAATGTTGGTTAGCTGTCAAAAAGAAAACCTACTGTTCCTACTGCTCGCAATTACCACGTAGGCTTAAACATATTAATTTTTAAGATAATGAGTAAGTAAACTAATGAGTAAATAAAGTATGTAATCCAAAGGACAATATGTCTCGGAGAGCCACAACTTTCGGAATAAAGACAATAATTTGTCTCCATTGTAAATAAAGATAACGTGGTAGAATTAGTATTCCAGCCCCATCCAAACAATGTTTTATTCACCCTTATAACTTTCGTCGGAATAAAACAAATTAGGGCTTATAAACGAAATTCGTTTAGAGGAAGGTGTAAAAGTTTTCGCTTTAAATTCTTGTCCAGCATACTTAGAAAGCATATTTGTGTTTCAGCGATTACCTCTGAATTCACACACACATACACTATTTAGCCAGACGATTTGCCTTTGGTCAGTTAATTACACGATAAGTCCAACATATTTGACGGCTGATAGTGCCTGGAAACTGGAGTATCAAAATCAAAAGTCATTTGTTCAAATTAGGCTGAGAATCAGCATTTTTGGAATGTAAAATTTACATAAGACAGTCCTCCAAAACGCCCGTCCTTCACCACTTCCTAGTGCTTTAGCTGGGAAGAACAAACTCCCCAGCAGCACAGCTGTCTGTTTACTTAGATAGACTTGATCCTATACATAGGTAGGCAAAGTAATCAACATTACGAGACACAGAACTTAAAAAAAATGTCAAATAGCCATGCCAAGTAAACAAGCATACTACCAAAATAAAAGCCTCCTGGTATAAGTGGCGTGATAGCTTACGTATGCAATGCTGGATTATGTTCACAAATGATAACCTATGACCATCGACGTAAAATAAATAAACAGGTAGGTAATTATTAGCAACAATAACAAAATCATGGTCAGCAAGACGACCTGTCACCACAAGCAGCACCCGTTCACGAGCATAACGCAAAGATCAGCCATTACCCATTATCAGCTAAGTAACCTTGTTGCTCTGCAAACTATTATGGTTAGCATCATCTCAGCCTGGAATCACCTACCGCTGGGTATAGGCCTCCTTCTTTTTGCGCCATACTTCTCGGTGCCGTGCCTCTCCCATCCATGTGTTTCCCGCGACTTTGACGATGTCATGAACCCAACGCGCTTTTGGACGGCCCTGGTTTCTTTGGGCTGAACTAAACCTAACTAACTTACCAAACTGTTCTGGTAAGGCCCCAGATACACAGGGTGGCAGAGACATCGACGCATACCCTGTTACCATGAATTCAGTACATGATTCTGAAACTCGAACTAATTTTTCGTCGGTAATTCGAAAGAAAATTAGCTCAGCCATACAGTTAGACCGCGTATGTATTTGCACTTTGCTATGAAACAGCAGAGCTGTTAGGGCCGCAGGAGTCCGCTGGATGCGGGAAGTACAGAATTGGTCGAAGTGGCGGAGCTTGGGGGAGGCTTATGTCCAGCAGTGGACGTCATTCGGCTGAAATGATGGTGAAAATGAAACAGAAGATTTTGTTATTGATAACTGTCGAAACACTTCCTCGCTAAGGGGGCTAGACCCTTGTGCTGAATTCATGGTTTCAGTTTGCGCGTCAATGATGTTCGGGTTTTCAAATCCTCGGTTGTTAACTGCTTCGTATGGTATTAAATATGTCTATGAAATGGTACTCACTCCGCACAGTAAGATTGACTCTGTCGACGTACGCTGTCTCGTTCTCTACTGCGCACTCGTACAGGCCTGCGTCATCTACAGCTATATTTTTAAGCAGCAAACTGCCGTCGCTCTGTAACAATACAGAATATATTATTAAACCATTGTTTTTATCAGAAAGATATCGGTGGAGCCAAGAATAGCTCCGTCTGTTGCAACTAACTACTGTCAATTGCCCACAAATATGACCTGACGAAGTACTTAGGCCATTAAAAGGGACTTTTGAACGTCAAAATTTGCAAAAAATATAATTGATTCTAGTTGCATCTTCCCAACTTCGTATGACGAAGAATGGCCAGAAACTCTACAGTTACTCTTTTAATATGTTTTCATCTACGCTTACAATAAAACTGAAGAGTCTTTTTGTTTGTTTGTTTGAACGCGCTATTCTCTAGAACTAAAATCGTCGTCGAACTGATGACTGAAATTCTTTTTGTATTCCATAACCCCATTCTCCAGGAAAGTTAAAGGCTATTTAACATCACGCTACGACCCTTAGTAACCGAGCAAAAAGGAAGGAAGAACAGAAAGAACGCAAAGCGAGAACTTTTTTTTTAATGTGTATGTGATTTGCCTCAAATGATTTTTGTATCAGTGTAGTCATGAAGTTTAAAAGTATCTTATTTGACCGTAACCGTAAACGTACTGGTTTTTAACGAAACGGGATGGAAACATCATGTTGGAGCATCGCCTTGTTTCTAAGTTAGTCCTCTTCGAGTTTCGAAATCAAAAGGTTATCTTCAAGAAATCTATTATGAGTATCAAATCGAATCATTCGTAAATATTGCTATTTAAGGGGAACCTAGTCGCAGGCTCGAACTCACTGATGGGCCTGGCTAAAAAGCACGCTGTCTCACCAGGCATCGTGTCCGATAGAGGTAGTATCAGTGATAAGCAGTTAGAAGCTAGTCTACACTCACAACATTATTGAGTGAGATGTCGGATCATATAGTACAACAGGCGCGTAAAAAATTAAAACCAGTCCTCCGGAAGATCGGGTTTTATCAAAAAACCACTGCATAAATCAATGACCAATAAAGTATATTGAGCTTTTCGATATTTGTGCTGTGTCGGTACCGACTTGGTTTTTCAGATTTTAGATTTCTTTTATTATTTAAACACGCCTAAAGTTAGGTTAAATTAGCAAGAAAAACTAATTCTTGTTGGCTCCTAACTTTTTAATGGCTTTTTATTTTAGTATTCTGTTTCCGTACAGACAATATTAATAATAAGGAAAAACCATACTATGTTTAATTTTTGATGAACATTGTCGAACAGTGGAGTAATACCCTCCCGAAATTTGTATGGGGAAAATGTGGACTAGATTCACCTTAAGTATGTGTGTTCCGTGTGGTGCCGGACGTAAAAGAATAGCACCATCTCATTTCTTCCCGTGGGTGCCGTAGAAGGCGACTAAGGGACTTATTAAAGAATGGGTAGCAGCGTTCTCTATACATTTGACCACCATACTGCGATCGCCAACCCGCCTGCCAAGCGTGGCGATTATGGCAACTGCCCCCTTTTGGGGGAGGCTTATGTCCAGCAGTGGACGTCTTTCGGCTGATATGATGATGATGAAGTATGTGTGTGTACCAGAATTTAAATACACAAATATTTATACTGGAAAAGGTGTGTTCATTACAAAATCCTAACACGTATTAGTGACTAGTGGTTACGTGAAAGACATTTGTATTTGGTAACGTGCTGTATCAAAGCCTTCGATGTATTTTATAGGCACTTATTGCTTCTACATAAACAAACATTGTTTTGTAATTTTTGCTGTTACCTACATACATATTCCGTCCCATTTTCCTCAAAAATAAAGGTATAAAAGCCAGAGTTGACTTGTATTCCAGTTATTGTGTCGTGTTTGGGTATATTCGTATTTCGTTTCGATATCCACCTGTGACCTTCCAGATATCGCGTGACACCACAAAACTACTTCAATGATCAAGGGCGTGATTTTATAAACGAAGTCACAATATTTTTGAGACCGGGTTCTGTTAGTTTGTTTTGGCGTCATATGTAGGTATAACGACAGTAAATAATTCTTAAGACCAGGTGTCACAAGTCTGCGCGGGATTTAATAGACAATGAACGTTGCAACACCAGTCGAAGCTCCTCATGCATTAACAGCATTCAGAATGCGAAGGCATTTTATATTTTCAAATTGCAAGCAGAAATACGAAAACCTAAGAACCAGGGAACTTAGGACTGGTTAAAAGTGAGGGTGCATTAGTTGATTACGAATTTATTCGCCCGAAACGTGCGAATCGAAACTTTGTAATAGTACTTATATTACTTTCTGTAGGTGATTTTCACGAAGTTAGTAATTTATTTGAGGGCTAATCGACAAATCCGTATTAGGCAATTGGCACGTTTTGAATTTTATGCAATAAAGTAATAACATTCGTTCGATTTTGTCCTATTCTGTAGTATGAAAATACAATTTCTTCGTAACTATTTTGCATCAAATTTTCGCCCACAAATAAAGTAGCTTAGAAAATAAAATATTATTTAAAGTGTCCATTCGCACGTTTCGGGAGAGTAAATTAGTGCGAATCGACTAATAAGCCAAAGTGAGGTCTCAAAAAGTCGCAGGTTTATTTATACATAAGGACCAATAATTGTAATCTTTAATACTTTTTACTAGCCCGGAATGGGTTGGCTTCCTATTCACTAACTTGCTTTATACGATAAGGATCAACTAAGGGAAATTGGTTAGTGCTGTGGCGTGGGCGTTGGAAGTCGGACTACTGACCTATTTACTGCACCGATTTTAAAACCCAGCGTGCTTTTAGATTCCATTGGCACGGACGCATTTCTGGTATACGTATAGTCAGGCCTTGAGGCTTTAAAAGGTGTTTGCGGAACTGCAAGGTTCTGTTAGCCTTGCAATTTCGTAACCAATTTTAGGGGGTAAGGTATTGGCATAGTAGATTTGTGAAGATGTAAAACGCAAGATCATTAATTGAATATGTATCTATCTATATGTATACTATACACTTACAGGCTTGAAGTTTTAGAAAATGTCTCCAGAGTTACAAGTTATTTCCCCCTAATTGCGTAATGCACTATTGAGCAAAATTTGAATCATTTTGAAGGTTAATCCGTTCTTTCATATGTTCGAAAAAAATGGTCTGCCTAGCAGCGTAAACAACGCCATGGATGATGTGGAACTGTCAAAATGAAAGCGATTTCTACTGATAGTGGTTTTCGCCATTACCCCTCAGGTAGCCTTGTCGTTTCCTGACCAATTTTCATGGTTGAGGTATGGCATACAGACTTGAGAAAAGGGCAGATACGCGAAATCTTATATGCAACACTGGATAGGTAAGATAAAAGGCGCCCCATCTTATACAACGACTTTGTAAGAGACAATGCCTACTCCAAAAAGTGGTGTCTTAAGAGGCGCGAGGGTGCAAAAATTAAACAACAAATTCTTGCCAAAATTAAGAGACATATACCCTGAACCAGTCGGAGAAGTCACTAGGTCAAAAACATTGTAAATTGATCGATCACATAAACCGACGGCTGTCATTTATAGCCTAACTTACAGTCTGACATAAAGCTGTAAGTGAACAAAGTAGAATTTACGACAAAAGCCATTACGTGATTAATACCCGCAACTTAACTCCCCCAAACATAAATATTGGCGGCCGAACAGCAATTTTGACGGCGAAGTTTTGACAGTTAACTGAGAGAATCAGGTTAACGGTATTTACGTAATCAGTACTAGAATCTGTGGACCTAAGTGATCTAAGACGTAACTATAGTGCAATATATCTTGTGTACAAGCTTGCTCATATACTTAAGGGGAACCTAGACGCGAGCTCGTACTCAATGATGGGCCTGGCTAAAAAGCACGCTGTCTCACCAAGCATCGTGTCCAACAGAGTTAGTATCATTGACGAGCAGTTAGAAGCTAGTACACGCACAACATTATTGAGTGAGATGCAGGATCATTTATAGTACAACAGGCGCGTAAAAAATTAAGAACAGTCCTTCGGAAGATTGAGTTTTATGAAAAAACCACTGCATAAAAAAAAAAAAAAAAAAAAAAATTGAACTACAATAAAATTGTACTTTTCGATTTTTGAGCTTTGTCGGTACCGACTTGGTTTTTCAGATTTTACTCTTCTTTTATTACTTAAACACACCCAAAGTTAGGTTAAATAAGCAAGAAACACGAATCTTTGTTGGTTCTTAACTTTTTAATGACTTTTTATTTTAGTATTCTGTTTCCATACAGACAATATTAATAATGAGACAAAACCATACCATGTTTAATTTTGATGTACTTTGTCGAACAGTGGAGTAATACACTCCCGAAGTTTGTATGGGAAAAATGTGGACTAGATTCAGTGATGCCAACTTGGAGGATTTCCCTCCAAATTTAGGGGGAATCAAGATGTCCAGGGGGTTTTTAGGGGATCCATTTATTTAGGGGGATTTTTAGGGGGTAGATTATTCAAGATATTTTTTTAATTTTATTGCTTCGAAGAATCTTCTATTCGCAATAACATTTCTTATAAAGTGAACGTTAAATTAAAGAAACACTTTTCCATTTGCTCAATTATTATAGGTTGCCTTGAAAAAATATTTAAATTGTTGCCGTACTTTGTGTCTTGTACTACGGAACTCGCACGTGGCGCTGGTGGTTGAATTTCGCACGAAAACTAATAACAACTTGCTACTCAAAAGAAAAAAAAAATACTGTCTCACCGCGCTTTTTCATACTACTTGAATGTATTTTTAATTTATATTTGAAATTACCTCTCAAACCGAGTGTACAACAAAATTTTTATGGGTTTTAGGGGAATAATTCTGTAGGAGTTGGCAACACTGACTAGATTCACCTTAAGCCGTTGGTTCCAGCTGTGATTCGTAGATCTTTGACAGTCGTTAGAAACCCGAAAGTTTGACAACCAGTTTTAACAAGGGGCATCGTACTACCCAGTAACGTACGGATAAGGACTGGGATAGCTACTATGCAGCCAAATCCAGCTACAAAAAATGCATCAGATACAAGAGTACCGCGGGTTGGCGCAAATTCTGTGGCGGCATCGAATCTTCTTCTCATCTCATCTCAAGCAAACAGGGTAAGGAAAGTTCTGGCGCAACAGAATACTTCGAGGCCCGCTACCCTCCGCAAACCTGATAACATACTCACGACGTCGTCTGAAGAAGGAAGCAAAACGCGTCCTAATTGAAACTCATTTCCCTGGATGTGTCTTCGAGCAGGTAATCGACTGGCAAGACGTAATTCAAACACCATCAGAAAACGACTGGCGGTACGCACACAGGGTCATCACCCTGAAGAAACACCAATGAGCCATTTGAAGCTTCCGTCTTTTCAAGGCAGCAGGCCTCGTTGGAGTGTTCCCCGTTTTTTTGCGAAACCTCTGCCGCAATTAGACTAGTGCCTCTAATGAGAGCCTCCATGGCCTTCAGATACGTTCCCAAGGGATGGAGGGAAGTGAAAGTTATTTTCATCCCAAAGCCAGGTCAAGGTGGCTATACAAACGCCAAATCCCATCGACCAATCAGCCGGACCTCTTTTCTACTGGAAACATTGGAAAGGCTAGGAGCTAAGAGACGGCGCGCTCAAAACCATACCGCTACACGGTAACCAACACGAAGACCATCTAAGTCCACCGAATCTGCTTTTCATCAAGTGGTCAGTCTAGATAGAAGAAGAAGCGATACACCAAAAAGGCGCCTGTCTGGGCACTTTCATAGACATCGAAGGAGCCTTCGACAAAACCAACTTCTCCAGCATCGTTTGCGCCCTCTCCAGACATGGGGTAAAACAGGTACTAACGGCTGGATTACTAACATGCTTAGCAAACGAATGGTTCGCCTTGGGGATGAGCAGCAGCTGACCATGACTACCAGAGGCTGCCCCCAGGGAGGGGGTGTCCCAGTCGGAGCAGTCCTCATGCAGCCCGTGGTCGCCATGCAGGCTAGTCTTTGCTGTGCTATAGTTTGTTGGTGGCTGTAGCTAGCTTGGTGCGGGGCCACCAGACCACGGCCCCGTTGGTGATCATGGGGCGGAACACTGCGATTACAGCCATAGTATAATTTTGGGTGATAGACCCCACTTCTTATCTATCATTTTCCTGCACTGCCAGAAGGTGATGCAGGCCCTATTTAGCTTGTTGTCTAGATGACTACTCCAGTTTAGCTTATTGTCAAAAGCAATCCCGAGATACCTGACTTCGTTGGCCAACTGAAGTTCTGTATTAAATAATGGACGTTTTTGGGTGAACATGACTAGTTCAGATTTGTTGGGGTTCACTTGATGTTCAAATTCCCTACACCATCTCTCTACGCTACGTAATGCTTGCTGAGTGAGGTAACAGATCGTTCCCGTTACCTTCCCCGAAACAAGGATTACGAGGTCGGCCGCATAACCTATTGTAAAGTAATGGTTGGCGTTGAGTTTGGTGATAAGGTTATTTATCACCAGATTCCATAGAAGCGGTGATAGCACCCCTAGCAGGAAGCGACGATGGCGGTGGCGCATCTAAAGGCAATAGATCTCTGGAGTAAAAGAGACACACAACACACTGCGCTACTTAAGGAACTCAACAGTGAGTTCCCCATTACGAAGGCAATAAATGACTGGGTGCCCAAACAATTTATCTTCGATAAAAAAATACAGAATCCAACTGCATGAGGATCGACGATGCGAAGGCTTGCGCCCCGCAGAGCTGCGTATTTTCACGGGCGGATCAAAAACAGGTAGTGGCACATGGGCTGGAGTCTTGTCGGACTTCAACATTCACATAGCCACACCACTGGGAATCCATAACACAGTGTTCCAGGCCTAATGCATGGGCATCTCCCTTACCGCGTCGGCTATCATGGCTAGGGAAGTTAAGGACCACTCGATCCGCATACTCTCAGACTGCATGGCTGTTCTGCAAGCGCTGAACAGACACACAGTTGACTCTGATCTGATAGACGAATGCCATCACCGCCTCAACGAAGTAGGCAGCCTCAATAATATTATCATTCAGTGGATCAAAGGACCCAGCGGTTCGCTAGGCAACGATGCAGCCGATGAACTTGCCAGTAGGGGGTCGAGCATGGCACCAGTGGGACCAGAACCCATTGCGCCACTCCCCTTCGGATATCTACGCACTCTGGTAAGGAAACGAACCAGGGATCAACATCACAAAATATGGTCGGACCTTAACGAGTGCAGGCAGGCTAAGGAAGCACTTCCTACGATCGATGCCAGTCTCACGCAACAGGTTCTTCGTCTAACTAAACCACAGCTGTGTACAGTTACAGCAGCTGTAACTGGCCATGGCTCATTTAACAAACATCTCTTTGTCATAGGAGTAATAGACAGTGCGCTGTGCAGGGCCTGCATGGAGGACGACGAGACTGCGGTTCATGTGCTGTTTAACTGCCCGGTGGTCACTAATTACAGGGTAAAATTCTTCGGTAACACACATACCCTACGTGAGATTGTCAGCCACACCAAGGCGTTGCTGGCCTTTCTCGAGAAGCTGGGGTGGATCGAATAACTGATTCTCCCACCCGTATGCAAAATACGCGCTTTGATGTGGAGTTGCGGACAACAGCCCGTTTTACATATTACCTTTACCCAATAATGGTTTGTGGAGGCCAGATAGGAAGTCGCTCCATGTAAAATACTGGTACTCTGTTGCACCCGGTAAGACTAGAAACCAACTCCTACATAGTTGGGAAAAGGCTAGGCAGATGAATATAAGTAGCAGGTACAATAGCTTGGTTACCCTTTGCTATATCACAGAATCTCCACAGAAAACCCCAAAAGTCTTGTACCGTATTGAGAGGTAATTCATCATCTCCATTATTATAACGCTAAGCAACCTAAAATTCATAGTGGAAAAATTCACATGAAAGCCAATCAGAATAATGCCCGTAACTCAATTCCGCCAAAGCCCAATATTTGCTAAGGCAATTTTAGTGGCACGGGCACCGTTTAGGCCGAGCTTCGAATTATGTAGGCATCGGGCGGCCTTGGTTCAAGCCTTGAACTGCGATCGATATGGAGTGGCCCACGTCTGCCGGGCCTAGGTATCAACAGTTGTATATAAATACCATGTTACAGCACTTTATCCACGGAAATAGTTGTGTAAGTAAACAACATAAGTTGCGAGGCTCACCGGCAAGAATTTATATGCAAACGAATAGGTTAGACCATGCCACCCTGTTCCTTAATGTCTATGGTTAAGAATGATGTTTGTTTTGGTTGATATTAAAGAAAAAAGAGTTTAACCTCTTTTATCCATTCTAGACATTTTGGAGAACTCGTGAGGCGAATCAAATCAACCCCTAGACAAGAAAATCATGAGGACCAAGACGAAGACTGTTACGAAATAGAAGAAGATATTTTGGCTTATGAAACTGTCTATCTGATTGATGTTACTGACTAAGCGAAGATCTAGATGTTCGAGGAATTTGTTATAGGACACAAGAATTTCCAATAGTATGTCACAGCACTTTTTACAAGAAAACAGTTGTGCGATGGATACCGGCAAGAATTTGTATGCAAAAGGATAGGTTGTACTATGCTACCCTGTTCCGTACAGTGGTTGATTTATGTTTAAACCTGTTGTGTTTGTTTTAGCTGTATTTCATTAGCAAAGGAGAACAGAGGTCTATGAATTGATCTTTGACTCATTCTAGATATTCCAGCTTATGAAATTGTCTATCCGGAATCTAGACATTATTGATGTTTTTGGGTAAGTTAAGTTCTCCGACAGATATGTATGAGGACTAACTTTCAAGGACGACCTATGATTTTATCAGTATTTCTAATTTACTGCTCTTCTTAAAATCTTACTAATCAAGAGATATTATCAGATGTAACTTATCAGAAACTTCTAAGACCTATCAAACAGTTACATAACCTTTCTTTGTATGGCGATGGCGCTTACATCACTAAACCCAGGTAAGTAGTTACATTATACTTAAACTGGGTAGTAATCTGTTATCACATCATGCTTGATTTGATTAGCTATTACATAATAGCCATTAGCAATAAAATGAAACGTTATATAGAGTGGCAGGCAGTAAACAAGCCCACAAACTCAGTTTTTTATCACTTGCGTGTAATGGCTGTATTGGTAAATAGCTTCTGCCCGCGACTTTAGCCGCGTGAAATTTCGCGTGGACATAAAATTCATATGACGCCCGGCAATACTGTAGCTTCCCATCAGTGAAATAATTTTCGGAATCGGATCAGTAGTTCTTAAGATACTCCCTATATAAAAAATTGTGAGTTTGACTTACAAATTTTTCCTCTTTGAAATATTAAGTAAATTAAGATTACATGATTTTCTGCTTTTTAGAGTGTCGATAGCAATCTATATACAAACAGCCTAGAATTTGGGTACGAGCTTGGAACATTCAGCAGCGTTCATCAACTCCTATAGCGTGCAGACCCAACAGGACACGCTGGACAGGATATTAAGTACCCCATTGTTTATGGAACAGCACCACATTTGCGAGCCTTTATCTTCATCTAGGATTTAGTCTTGTCTATAACAAAGTGTAATGCTGGACACGCATGATTCTTTTAGACCTTAGCCAGTAAACAGGGTGTGATATTTGGGCAGGAAAATGATAATTCAGACAGGAGTCTAGTTTAACTGTGGGTGTAATATAGGCGCAACTCTGCCCAATCCTTCGGGGAACACAGGGGTGATGATATTATGATAGTTGACAAGGACCTTCGTCGGATCTGGGTTAACACTTTTCACTACCTGGAACTGCCTTTTCTGTTGGGGCTGTCATCTTTTTATCAGTCAAGTAAGGGTCGCTTGTCTGTCAATGATGCCCATTTGCCTATCTGACCTCCACAACCCAGTTACTGAGTAATATACCGCTTGGAAAGAGTGGTAGTCTGATTCTCGGACTTCTCTTCTCTGTGTGCACATACTATCTTGCTCTCTAATTGGTCTGTGTACTTTTCTCAACTAGTACTTTCAAGCGATATAGGAATCCAAATCTACATTTCAAATTTTGCCGATATTTCACTGACATGCTAAAATTAAAACCATTCCACGACAAGACGGCAATCTCTTAAGTATCCAAGGACAAAACGTCTCTTGTTCGCTTAAGTTCATATCGACCAGAGTACTTTAGGCTCTAAAAATACTTTTATACAACCACTAAAAGCTAAGTTTAGGAGCTGTGGTTTTAAAAATAGCCTGAGATGCATTCGATTGCTATCTGTATATGTATCTTTTAAAACAATGTAGGCACTTCCAATATAGGCGTTTTATGATCACTTTCGCGACAGCAGCTATACGCTGATATAATTTCCTGAATGATTGATGTCTTGTATATCAAACCAAACGGTTTATGGTTCAGGAATTTTCCGCGAACTTGAATGTTTTGCCAAATAATATAACTGAGTCTTATTTGGCGGTGGTGAAACCGTTTACTGTCTTATTTACTTACGTAGTTTATACTATCCATTACAAACCTGATATTATACTCATCATTTTCCTGCCCTTATCCCAATTATTTATATTCGGTGCAACATGTCTTTTTTTTCCATACTTCTTTAGCACTCACTTCAGTAGTCATCCCTTTTCTTGCCATATCATCTCTCACACAGTCCATCCATCTTTCCTTTGGTCTTCCCCTACTCTTATAGCCATCCTCGTTTATACTCAAAAATTTCCTCATGCCATTTTCCTGGTTATTTATAACCCTGACACTATGTGTGAATAAAAATTACCACTCAAAAGAGCTATAGGACCCTAAAAGATTCGATTAGTTCACACGCAAGGCTCCATTATCTGATTGGCGTAAATTGAGCGTCCCATTTGAAGCGCTCGACGATCTGATAAAATAAACATGGGCTTGGGATAATATTATCAAGCTTAGGTATACCTAGCTCTTGTGGAATAAACAGATATTTATCTAGGACAAGCAATCTACCTGAAGTGTTCGTTTCCCTGTCAAAAACACCCTCCAAGATATTGTCGTTCCACAAACATTGAATTACGATAGGAAAAACGAGTGGTAGTGCCGTTATCGATGAGAAGTGTTCAAATTGAGAGAGAACTTTTAAATTGAATAAGGTGGTATATTTTACAGAAGAAATAGTTCCCGACGTCGACACTGTAGAATAAATTAAACCTGAAAGTAAGCCTGGTTTCCAGCACTTATTTATGTGGGAGTTTCGGGTAATTTATGGTTAACTAGCAAGCAGCGAACCGACATCGGTTTTCCTTGAGTAAAATTAAAGTAAAATGGTCTTGTAAGAAAATTGTATTAGGGACTATGCAGTGGGACCCGAGTTTCCAACATTAGACTTCATTTCACGAGGGTGACTCTTGTTGAGTTTGTTAGTATCATTGAATTTGGAAGTCATTTTCGTATGAATACGGAAAAGTATTTCGGGTATACAAGTTTTGGGGTGTTTTGGGAGGCCCAGAAATCATTTGGAAAGTCGGCAATGTCGTCAGATGCAAAAATAAGACTTTTGTTGGAGGCATCACGAGTGGGAGGTCCACACTTCGGAAGATTTCACAGCTTAGAGACTCGACGTAGTGGTTGCGATCCTCCCCATTGAGTGCAAAACGAAGAAGAAGAATGGTCCTTAGGTACACTTAAGAACAACTCTTCGTAACATCGATAATTACTCTCAAAATACATGAGCAGAAAACGATTAAAAGAAGCTGCTAAATCTCGAATCATCCATATCAGTCAACACAATAGACATTGGGAAAGCTGAATTACAAAGCAATTGCAAGGTAGAACAGGTAATTAATGAGGGTCATCTATTATGGGGAATTTTTGGCTTAACAATTAATGGCTTGCTGTCGATATTCACTAACGAATATTAATTCATTACTGATAGCTTGCTCATAATGGCTTCTGACCAAATTGCGCATTAAAATATAATGGGATAAGTAGTGGGAATAATACACGATTCAGCAGAATTGATTCATTTGGATTAAAAGGGTATGGCCGACATTGATTGATTCCCTTTTATGTTTACATGATTCAATTTAGTAGCTTCGTCCAAATTGATAAGGCGTAAGTGAACTGTGGATTTCCATGAGTTTTAATCTTTGCATGGTAACATTAACTAACAGCTTTTAGACTGGTTTCTTTTGGACTTTTCAGGTAGCTTTTGGGCCAGCGCTTCAGCTTTCAAGATTTACCCCTCCTTTTTCTGTTTTATTGTTAACCTTCTCGTTGTCGGGTCTAATTTCTTTCGCTGTCTTTATTAAAACTGTTTTCCTATACACAAAGAAGTGCTTAACATTATTAAAAGTAAGCAGAAGTGTTATGTAAAGGTTCCAAGGTCACCGCAGTGCATAAAAGGGCTGTTATAATAAACATTATTTTTCCCCACGTGGAAACGCGTGGGGTCTCGGCAATACTCGGTTATGCTCGGCATTAATCGTGAGTTATGTGAGGACGTGGTGTATTCCACTTAGAAGGTTAAACACAGGATGTAGAGAATATGACCCACCATTTATTTTATGAGGCTTGGCTTCCGGACTCGGCGACTGCGGCAAGGAACTTGCAACTGATTTTGAACGTTTTAAAGGCTATGGAAAATTTTGGTTTGGCAAATGAGGTTATGTTAAGACCGCTTACAATGCAACAACCAGAAGCTTGGGCAATTGAAACACGTTTTTATAGAACATGCCTTGTATTAGCAGTCTTATAAAAACCTTTGACTTCAAGCCCGGTTTCTAAACAAACCTTGTCACTCATGAATAAAACAGCCATTGTATTAAAACAATAAGAAAAATACATAATCCTCCTTCAAAAGTTTACAAAGAAAGATTTAGCCATGATAAATTACTCAAACCACAAAAGATAAAACAAAGAATTGTCCTGACCGCCATATCTGTTGTAACTCAAAACCAGCCGAAATTGAACCAGATCCTTATTACAGTCTAGACGGAGTTTGATTAAATTTTCCCAGTTATGACAATGTACAGAAATAGACGAATTTGTAGCGGCTTTGTGGCTGAAATTCTGAGGGGCTCGTGGTTAAGTAATAATAGCCGTACGTTGGCCGTGCTCGGTTCGTGAATGGGTGAATTCCATATCGAAAGCCTGCGGTGCCTCGGAAAGCACGTTAAGCCGTTGGTCCCGACTGTCATTCGTAGATCTTTGACAGTCGTTACGGGTCGTCAGTCAGATGCACGAAAGTCTGACAAGCAGTCTTACCAAGGGGTATTGACTAACGTTGAGTGGAAAGACGTGAACAAAATGTTAACGCTTGTCAATTTTAACAAACGGCTTGGCGAGGTATCGACCTCGCCAAGCCGTTTTTAGGTTGTCGTGGTAAGGCAGGCACCGGCTCCATGTAAAATACTGGTAAGCACCTGCATCCGGTTAGGTTAGACTGGAAGCCGAACCCAACACAGTTTGGAAAGACTAAGTCAGGCAAGGCCGTTGATTGTGGCTAAATGTGGCCATGCGACAGCGTAAGGGTCATTGAGAAGGGGGACGGCCTCGAGAAACATCGATCAATTGTTATTTATTGCACTCATGAAAATTGTTTTTCTTTGGGTATTGTTTATCGAAGTTATGAGGTTACCGGCAATTTTGGGAGCATTATTGCGATAGAAACTCTTGTCTCGCGGGACCAAGTATCGATATTGGCAAATTGTGAATGAAATATGACACACCCTTTGAAGCATTTTGAGGTAGTATTTTATGAAAATTACAGACGTCAAAAATGCATTGTCGTACAAAAATGTAATTATTGGTACTTGAAATTAAAGCAAGATCTGAAGAACAACTCCGTATTACAAATTGTAGGTGATATTTTTCAAGCAGTTTCGACTAAGTATTTTAGTGACTTCAGAAATGTATTCATTTATTACTACTAACATTTGTTTATACATAATCCTAATTCAACAATTTAGTCACATTTTTCACAATCATAAAACTCTATACCAACAAAAATGATATGTTTTTAAACTATCATAGTTTTACTCACAGGGTTCAAAATTTATACCTATCGATTTACGTGCATAGTATTAACCACGCACGTTTTTGGGCACGCCGCGATTGCGGCGGTAAGTCTCCTCTTTGAGGAGTGGCTTGAGAGGCGGCATGGCGTCCTCACCTTCCGCCTGACACAGGTCCTCACCGGACATGGCTGTTTCGGGAGGTTCCTGTTTCGGATAGGGCGGGAGGAAACGCCCGGGTGTTTCCATTGCGAAGATCGCCCAGAGGACACGGTGGAGCATACGGTGGAAGTCTGCCCAGCTTGGGCGGAGCAACGCCGTGTCCTCGTGGAGGTGATCGGCGGCGGCGATCTCTCGCGTCCGACCCTGGTCCAGGCCATGGTACGGAGCGAGAGGGCATGGCTGGCAGTCGCCTCCTTCAGCGAAGCAGTTATGCTCGCAAAGAGGGAGGCGGCGCACGTGAGGGAGATGCAGTACATGCGCCCTCACAGCCGTGGCCTTCGCAGGAGACGCCCAGGGCGTCGGGGATCCCAGGCTGATTCCCGGCCACCGTAGGCGCGGGCTTGCGGACGGCGAGTTATGGGTAGCTCGCTGTCCGGTAAGGACCAAGCCCGGGTCGACGGCGCGTTGTGTTCCACGCGCGCCTCAAAGAGATGTCATCAGCAACTGATGGGGCCCGCAAGGGCCGATGCCTGCCAGGGGTGCGGGTTGTCCGAAAGAGATACCGCCGCCCCTGGCACACAGGCAACTGAGGGAACACGGGTGGGTTTTAGTCAGTAAAAGTCTGACACGCCCTCCCGCTCCGCCCAGAGCGGGAGAAGTTATTTGATGATTTCCCACCAAAAAAAAAAAAAAAAACCACGCACGTTTTATTAAAACAAGTTCCAAGTAACGACTCTGAATAGTGTCACAAGCCATACAGAGGACAATATGTAGAAGATATATTCTCGTATCAAAATAACATAATGGTATACACCGTGAAATTTAAATGGTTGCCTTCCCGCGGCAGAACAACTTGCCATAAGGAGTACTTTCGAAGCATAGAGTAAAAGTAAAAAAAATACAACTTTTTTGTTTTAAAATAATTAAAAAAATATTCATCAACTCGATAAAACACTACTCAATAGTAATACTAGAGGTAACTTGTGGGTACTACTCGAATCGCACGCACCGCCGACAAAGGGAACAGCGATGCATAAATGTTCAAAGCAAAATAAACTCTCGCACGTGGTGATTTTTCACAATGGTTAATCTGCCATTTTTTGTTTCTAAAATTTTATTTGTTTGTAAAACGATTGTATTACCAAGACAAAACCATTTCGCTGCGGGAAAACAACCATTAAAATTTCACGGTGTATACAAATATGTAAGAAAACCTTGTTTGTATTTGTCTGATAATCGATAAAGCAAAACAGACGTCAAAGTTGACGGTGGTGACTTTTGAAGGATTCCTAAGATAGTGTGAAAGAAACAATCGATAGATTTTTATATATTATATTATTTTAAATATATGGAAATTTAAGCAAGATGAGAAGAAGAGAAGCGCAGTCAGTGATACAAATTGATGGTTATTTTAGATTTCCGTACGGCTACCAGTGGCGTGCCTAGGGGTGAAAATCATGGCAAGGCGAGAGATTTTTTACTATTAAAAAACAGCTAAGGGATTGGGCTCATGTTCTCATGTCTGTTAGTATTACTAACACCATTATGATAATTTTGGTTAGAAATCCTATAAATACGAAGATAACTAAATATAATAATTACAATTTTATTAGGGCAAGCTGGGCCGCCACTGACGGCTACCTACGCTTGACAAAGCGGCTACTTGATAAAGTGGCTACCTTTGCTTGAAGCGGCTATACGGTTCGATAATAGCCTGAATGTAAATGCACCGATAGGTTAGTAGGCCATTCAGTTGACATTTTTCATGAAATTTCTCCTCACATTAAGTCATCAGGGTAAGAACAGAGTCAACTTTGTTAGTCTAGCTAGCGATTGGAAGCAGAATTATTGAATCTAGGACCTCGAGTTAGATTTAAAAGTTAGGCCAAGATTTTGGGTTTCATGTTATTTTATTATAGACTAGCTGACTTGACAGACGTTGTCCTGTCGTAACTATGAATAGTTGAATACTGAATTCGCATTGGTATAATATTAGTGGTCGTTAAGTTTTCTTAATTTTTCTATTGTTACGCGCAACTTTCTTAATATTTTCTTTCTTAAGAACCTTCTCCTGACATTAACAAACACAATAAAAAAAAGAATTAGCAAAATTGGTCCAGCTGTTTACGTGTGATGCCGTAACCAAGGGAAATAGGGATTCATTTTTATATGTAAATATACATATACAAGGTGTAACAGAATAAACGCAAGACTTGAAATTAGTTTGTTCCTAATTGAGTACTGAATCGATTTATGTAACTTTTAATATAGGTGTTTTTTACAAAAATAATGCATTTTGCCATACCTACCGCCGATTGCGCCAAAGAAAATTCAATCTTAAGTCAAGGCAATAAGGGCCAATTTTAAATGCATAAAGTATTGCTAGGGTCAATACATTTTTCTTAATAATAACAGTTAGCTTTAAAAAAAAGTTTTGATCATTGTTTTATGCTTTTAACTCGATACTCTAATTGGGATGTATGAGGACTTGCGTTAATTATGTTACATGTTGTATACAGATGAATCGTTGCCTCATTGGTTTAGTGGCGCTGCTGCTGATCATGACGTCTTGGGATCGGTTCATAGTCAGGCAAAGTGTTACTGAGTTTTTCCATTAGGGATTTCTCAGTAACAGCCTTGTGTCTGGATTTTTGCCGGGTTGACGGCAATCGGCTAACTCAACAAGATGGGACTTCAATATAACCGGAGAAATTTCAAATTCAAATGTTTATTGCTCAACACAGTACATAATTATATTTCTAGATGTCAAATGAATGCGCAGTCCACTGTGTTGCACCAACTCAGGCATGCAAATTTTGGTGTACTATTGGAACACCTATGCCTAACCCTTTGTGAAATCCAGGCGTGATGTTATGTATGTTACGTAACCCTTACTATCAGGGGCGTACCAATAGAAAATGGCGCCTAAGGCACGGATCACATTTGCGCCCCTTCGTAAATTATCTTCTCGGTCTACACTGAGCAAAGCTAGGCCGCATAACCTTTCTTGACCTATTACAGTTTTCAATAACGATGGTATTAATTTCAATTTGCTAAAAAAATCTCTTGCAATGCTACAATTTTAAGAGCTTGCATAGAAATAGGCAGTTTTAGAAATACGCTTTTATCCTCGTACTGCTCAATATTTTCAAGTTCTTCAGATTTCTTAGAAATCATTGGCGACTTTTTGCGCCCCCCTTCGATAGGCGCCCAGGGCTCTTGTCCTGCTTGCCCCGCCCTAGTAACGCCACTGCTTGGTATTGCTTTAGCAATTAATATTAATATTTTTCTAGAGCTATTTGTATTATGAAAAGTCCCATCTCGTTGAGTTCGACCGATTGCCGTCAACCCGGCAAAAATCCAGACACAAGGCTGTTACTGAGAAATCCCTAATGGAAAAACTCAATAACACTTTGCCTGACGATGAATCAATCCCAGGACGTCATGATAAGCAGCAGTGGCGTGCACAGAGTTTTTAGACAGGGAAGGCAGAAATTTAAAAAAAGGCAAAGAGAAAAAAGCCAACCGCTTGCTGTACCTACCTACCTACACAGCATGCAACCTGTGAGGCAATTAAATGAATCATATTGTCTTGTTTTGTATTTAATTTACTACAGTTCGTACCTATTAATTGCAAATCCGGTGTATAACTACTTTTCACGATACCTACTTGTTTTCTTTTGTTGCATTCCCGACAACACTTTCTTCAAGAACTACCAGCTTGATAGCAAGCAAAACTAGGTCAAACCACAATATTATTATTTGCAAACGTTTATATTAGGTACATACCTGAGCACTTTATGGCTTATTTATCGGAACCTGTGTTACTTTGCGGTACTGCTCCATATAGCTTGAGCAAGGACAATTCCTTTCTGATAAGGCGAAGTAGGTATTGTTAGAACCTGAGGTTGTCGTGACCCGGGATCGGACAATAAAAACACTGAGATACGTGTTTTTATATAGATATTTCGTTTATTCCACGCGCTCGTGTTAACAGTATCGCGCCTGCCATTCAAGTATTTTTTTTTCCAAACAAAAACCCTATGCTAAAATATGTGGAGACTTTTCTAAATCAGCTTGACAGGTCAAATGTGATTAAAGTTGATTTATAGTCAGCCTGAACAACGTTTTTGTTTTTTTTTTTGGGTTGGAAATCATCAAATAACTTCTCCCGCTCTGGGTGGAGCGGGAGGGCGTCTCAGACTTTTACTGACTAAAACCCACCCGTGTTCCCTCAGTTGCCTGTGTACCAGGGGCCGCGGTATCTCTTTCGAACAACCCGCACCCCTGGCAGGCATCGGCCCTTGCGGGCAGCCTGAACAACTTTAGGTCGTCTTTTGCAGACAACTTTTACAGTAATACAGTCGGTCTGGGGTACTTAATAGAAAAACGTTTGATATTGTTTTCCACAAATAAAATGTTCATCCAATTGAATTACTTTTTGGTCGAGCAAGATCTAAGTTAAGTAATAACAGCCTCACGGGTCAATCCATCAGGTTAAGCTACGCTTGACGAGGCTGTTCCGTGTATGGGTAGTATCTTTATATACTGAGAGTCCTCCGTGCTTCGAAAAGCACGTTAAACCGTTGGCCCCGGCTGAACCGTTGTCAAAGATCCACGAATGCATTCCTGGAGCTTTGACAGGCGTTACGGGTCGTAACCCAACACCAGTCTTCCCAAGGGGTAACGTATTACCCAGTTTTTGGGTTATGAAGATCAAATAGGCAGCCGCTCCATGTCAAATACTGGTTTTCACCCGCATCCCGTTACACTGGAAGACGTCAGCAACATAGTTGGGAAATGACTAAGCAGATTGATTGGTAAAAGACCTATTCAAATGCATATGGCCTTATTTATAGAATTTTTCGAGACTACCAGAAATACCGAACTTGATAAATTAATAGGTATCTAATTTTAATATGTTGAGAGGCATGAAAATCACAACTGCACATCATCATGACCATTATATGAAATAAACGTTTTAGCAGTTTAAAATTTACTTACATACGTAAATAAACAAGAAGTTACAATGTTTTAAAATAAAGGCTCCCACAGGAAGGCGCAACGCGACTCTAATAGAACAATTTTTATCAAAACTTCATGGACATTTTTCTACCAGAATTTGCGATTGCACCTGTCTGTGGGAGCCCTAATTCATGTTAATAATACATGACTGTACGAACAAGGTCTGTTGTCGATAGACGTAATGTGAAGGACATGCTATACCTAGCATCGAGACTTTGTGATAAGCCGAACAGACTAGCCATTTTTATACGTTCTATGTCTGGAATAGCTTGGCTATGCCTGTACTCTAGCTAAGCTAGATATTTTTATTTAATGCATGCCATGGAAGATTTATAGACAAATAACCAGAGCTGTGGCAATTTGCAATCTTCACAAATCCACATCTATGTTTTTAGTTTTTTTTTTCTGAAGGAAAATGTATAATTCTCTCACTATAACTACATAAGTTATTCCACACATATGTGTAATATTAGGTTGGGGAAAAAGTCTTTTCGCATTATAGTATGTATGAACTTGTAATAAAATCTCTTTGGTCATACTATTTGTATCTGGCTGGTTTTGGTATCATTGAAAGTTTAAATTTTAAAGAACATAATTCCAAATTCAAATTAGGAAAATGTGTGATTTTCATTTGTATTTCGTACCGTCAAGATGAGTGAATCTAATGAAGAAATTCGATACATTTTAAAATTTTACTACAAAAAAGGTAAAAATGCAACGCAAGCCGCGAAAAAAATTTGCGATGTTTATGGACCTAGTGTAGTGTCTGTGAGAGTAGCACAAATTTGGTTTAAGCGTTTTCAATCCGGAAATTTTGATGTCAAAGATGCACGTCGCTCTGGTCGCCCTATTACGGATAAAATGGATGCCATTTTTGAAAAAGTGGAGCAAGATCGGCATACCAGTAGTTACGACGTAGCTGAAGAACTGGAAATTGACCACAAAACAGTTTTGGCGCATTTGAAAAAAACTGGGTACACAAAAAAGCTCGACATTTGGGTACCTCACGAGCTCACTGAAAGAAACCTAATGAACCGTGTACTCATTTGTGATTCTTTATTACGACGTAATGAAACCGAACCATTTTTGAAGAAGCTGATAACTGGTGATGAAAAGTGGATCACGTATGACAAGAACGTGCGAAAAAGGTCGTGGTCAAAGGCCGGTCAGGCTTCACAGACTGTGGCGAAACCCGGGTTAACTCGCAACAAGGTGATGCTGTGTGTGTGGTGGGATTGGAAGGGCATTATTCATTATGAGCTGTTACCACCAGGCAGGACCATCGATTCTGAACTCTACTGCGAACAACTGATGAGATTAAAGCAAGAAGTTGAGAGAAAGCGGCCGGAATTAATCAACAGAAGGGGTGTGGTTTTTCATCATGATAACGCTAGACCTCACACATCTTTAGCCACCCAACAAAAATTAAGAGAGTTTGGCTGGGAGGTGTTAATGCATCTGCCGTATAGTCCTGACCTTGCACCTTCAGATTTCCACCTGTTTCGGTCTCTTCAGAATTCTTTAGGCAGTGTCAGGTTAACATCACGAGAGGACTGCCAAAACCACTTGTCGCGGTATTTTGACCAGAAGTCCCAAAATTTCTATAGCAATGGGATCATGTCCCTACCTACAAGATGGCAAAAAGTTATCGAACAAAATGGTACCTACATACTTTAGTTAAATGTAACTAAACTTTATTAAAAAATGTTTTGAATTTTCTTAAAAAATGCGAAGAAACTTTTTCCCCAACCTATTATATTATGTAAAACTGGCTTCTATTATCTTCAAAATACTCCTGCTATATCTAGCAGAGGTATTCAGAAGCTAATACAATTTTCGTAGAGAGAAATCTAAATCTCAAGACGAGGTCTCATATTGACGACATAGGAATACAATCTAGAAAAATATTCTTGAATAATTCCTCGTCACGTCGCGTCCTCGTGACGCGTTTCAGAAACACGTCCTCTGCGTGAAAAATCACGACGTAAACAGGGTTAAATCATAGTGCTTGAAAGTGGGACAGCTTAAACCTGATTGCAGGCGGCACATTTTCATTTTAGAGGAACAAAGAAATCCATAAGTAGTGCAAAAACCGTCGTGTTTTCCATCAGCTGCTTTGCATAAGCCTTATGCGTTGGAGTAAAGTAGCTTATAGGTCGTGCTCTTTTAATCTTGCTGGCTACAATTTTACTTACATACATACACTCACGTTTTCTAGCCAAGGGGGTGACAGAAACGACAGAACTTCACCTGCTACGATCCTTATTCCATACGGTTTGCCGAATCGAACATCAATCTATGTTATTGTAGGATTCCTAAAAATGCTGTTCAAAAATCCTAAACCTGAATATTTAGTCAGTTTAAATCAAATAGACGAGCGCTATTCTTCCGAGAGCTGTTTGCTGTTGAGGGTTCAGCTGATCAGGTTATCGAAATGTGTCATTTTCGATACGATAGCCTGTCGAATGTCTGACGAAGGTCATGTACTACGCACTTAAACTTTCTGAAGAACATCACCAATAAGGTCACTATATGACCTTCTATAGGGTGACCAATCACGGCGTTCCCGCTCACATTTGCCTTGTTATATACGTTAACTTGTCTAGTGAATAAAACTTTTACGCATAAACAATGCGTAAAAGTTTTATGCAGGCGGTTTAATGGTCTGCGAAATATCTAAATAATATATCAGCGCGGTAAAACCTGGCCCTGAATTGCAAATTGGGTTACAAAAACGTTTTTCTTATCTGTCGTAGTTGGCTTTATTGTTAGGTCTAGACGGTTTCTTACTTGTGAATATATGCAAAGACTACAATTAGTTGGAGCTAGGGTCTCTGTTTATGAATACTGCTACTAAACTTTAGTCCTAAAATACATAGAACATGCAAATTTACCATGGTAAGTGATTTTATTTCTGTAAATCGTTTTGTAAAAACACTTTTACACGTCAATCATATTGTTAAAACTAGATATGGTTGGCGTTTCCTATCTGACTATTCTGAGAAGAAAGGCCGAAACGAACTCAGAGGTCACTGTCAGTTTTAAAGTCCAGACGTAATCTTGGTCAGATCATCTGATGTGAAGACTATGTAGATTGGTGTCTGCAACGGTCTTATTAGAAAAGAACCACACAGATTGAGTGGACCTGTCCAGTCAGTGCACGCATTTGTCAATTATCGGGCAGCTCAACTCAGAGAACTTAAGGAGCTCAACGATCTCTCTAACTACCAAAACACTTAGATATTAAAATCTCATCAAGAATGTCCACAAAAAACCGAATCTGTTGACGAGGTTACCGGAAAAAAACCTGGTATAACATGCATCGTCTGCAGGTTGACTGAAAACGCAATTACACTAAGGGAGCGTTCTCACAGCTCAAAGTATCTTGGCTTTTATGTTTAAACTAGCTTTAGCCCCATTGATTAAGACTAGATTTAACCCTTCGGCCGCAATGTGGTCCGAAATGATCCCAAGGGAATGTACCTACTACCGGGGTAAAAAGATTTCTATGTGCTAACCCAGGTTATGGTCTACCTGTGAACCAAATTTCATCGAAATATGGAAGGGTAACAGTTAGGTACTCTCGCGTTTATAATATTAAATTAAAGTATTATGTATGGATGGAGCTGTTCACAAACAGGATATTTTTTTAACCAGTGCGCAAACTGCCAAGAATTCAGCATATCATTCTAGACCCTCTATCGTTGAAATTTTTCGTAGGTTACACAAAATATAAATCAGCTGTTCCATACATTTTGATCGCGTAGGTATTGCACTTTTCTATGAAACAGTTGATTTTTTTTTGTATAACCGACGAAAAATTTCTACTAGACCCCTAAGTCTAGAATAATATGCTGAATTCATGGTTACTGTTTGCGCACTGGTTAAAAAATTACCCTGTATACAACGGTTCGATTAACTTTTATTTGATCCTGGAAAAGACAGTCGGCCAACGATAAAAAATCGTTACCACTAAGTATAAGGAACTCAGAATGTTTTCAGAGAAAACGTGTACAATAATACTAAATCATCGCTGTCTAGCGGTGCGAGCTGTGGTATGCAGGTGCCACATTTTTGCACGGAGCGCGGTGAACAAAAGTTAAAGCGCCGCTAACACCAGACGTCTGGGAACGGACTGGTTTATAGCTACTTTTAAGGCTACGGCTCTACTGCAGGGTAGTTTTAAGAAAAACGCTTTGAGCGTATACTGGTGCAGAAAAACAGAAACTTTAGAAAATTAGAATTGTTTGTTTCTGATTTCAATCGAAGAACCACATCCTGATCAAATGGCATCGTTTTAAAATAAAATGCAGTGTCTATAATAATAACACTTATTTTCATCTTATATTTTGTGTTTTTTTTTTGTTATCTTTATTTTCAAACCCATGCTAACAAAGATTGGATATAATTGAAAAAAAAATCGTCTTTGTAGGTGACCAAGACTCCATTCTATCCCTGATCAAACATAACAGAATGAGCCATCGTAGTACCGTAAAAAAAAAACGCTACGAAAAATCGTAGACACCGCTACGCGGTCGGGCCTACCATCATTTCTTTTCGAAATGCCTCCGCTCTTTGCTACGCTGCTACGAAACAGCGGCCGAACTTACTAGCAGCTTATTCAGGTGCTTCCACCATTTTTATATGTCTCGTAATTCCGTTGCATCTAGCCGCAGTTTCGAGTGAATTATGTGAAGAGGTGGAGTAGCTATAACTTAGACATGCAGCAATATTATTCCTAGAAGCAAGAACTCAACTTTATGGACCAACGCGGCAACGTGGTGTCTAGTTATTCTTGAAGTTATGGCAGGAAGTGAAGGTGCTTTAGCTGAAGTTTGCAGGAGCTATCCAACGATTTAGTGTAACACGACTGAAAGTATTTTGTACCTTAATGAATTTTCGATGTATTTCTATTTCAGTCAGTATATATTTACTGTGAAAGACTACAAAGGACAGTTTGAAAATGTATTTGACACATCATGGTGCTAATTAAGACTGTCAAACATTTTCAGAAGATATCTAGAGACTAGGTGTAGGCAGCTGAGCATAATATGACATCCAAATTTTTTTTCTGTTTCATCTTCTATTTGTATAGCATTGATTTTTTATATTCTGTGCTTACTTTAAGTTATAGACTGACAGACTGTCACTGACTCACTTATTAAGATTTTAGGAAAATCGTATATTTTTACAAACTTTGTTAAAATGTGAGCACCCCTGTATCTGTCACATATTGAATTCATCTGTCATTGCTTAATTTGAAATTCTTTTTACCAATAGGTAAACAGAATTTAAATAGCAAAGTAATTTTATTCTATGTGCATCGTCTTCACATCCAATTACTTAATTAGACAGGGTGGTAGAGACATCGACGCGCAAACTAAAACTATGAATTCAGCACATGAGGCCCTAGCGTAGAAATCTTACGTCAGTTATAAAAGAATAAATAATAGTTTAAAAAAAAACGAAAAAACACGCTTTAAAAACCAAACTAAAAAGTAGAAAATAATTTAATTCTATTAAAAAGCGTGGGGTGCTTTTTGAGGTATTTTTTTTATAATCAATTAATATCAAGCACCCCACGCTTTTTAATAGAATTAAATTATTTTCTACTTTTTAGTTTGGTTTTTAAAGCGTGTTTTTTAGTTTTTGTTTTTTTTTAAACTATTATTTATTTTCTAATTTTAATTATCGAATTGTCATAGGTCCTCGATAAGTCTACAAAGTTTAAATGAAATCTGACCGTTTAAAGTGGGTCAAAATAGCGTCCAAAGGAGTCGGTTACATATAAACATGTAAACAAACAAACATACAAGTGAAGCTAATATAAAGCGTGTAAAAATCAGCTGTTTCGTAGAGAAGTGCACGTACCATACTATGTGAATATAATCCAGCATTGCATATGTAAGCTATCACGCCCTTTATATCAGGAGGCTTTTATTTTAGTATTATGTTTTACTTAATTTTTTTAAATTTTTTATTCTTTGCTTGAGTTAAGTTTTCATTTTATTTGTTGGTATATTGGCATGGCTAGCTGACTTATGACTAATTATTTAGTTAATGCTCTGTGTCTCGTAATGTTTATTACTTTGCCTATGTATGTAGAGAATCAAGTCTATCCGACTAAACAGACAGCTGTGCTGCTGGGGAGTTTGTTGCGCCACTTCCACTAGGAAGTGGTGAAGGCGAGCATTTTGGGGGACTGTCATGTGTGTTTTGACGTTCGAAAAATGCTTGTTCTCAGCCTAATTTGAATAAATGACTTTTGATTTTAATTTTGAGACCTACGCGGTCAAATGTATGGCACAGTAATTTGTTTAATTTTTAACAATACACAGGTGAAATCACCTTTCCCTTAAGAAACCGTTCCTACCTTCTACATAAGAAACGTACAACTCACTCGTCACCCTAGAGACAGTAATAATATTCTACATTGTTTCCACATCTTCATTAACCCCCTCACCTATTCCTTCGGGCAGTCAGGTGTCTACACGACAACCACAAAGCGACTAACAGTCAGCAGTCGTAAACACTTTATTACCTTAGCCGACTATAAAGTAAACTGTGCCCATGACTCCCCAAGTTATAAGCGGCAGCGGGTAACTTAACTACAACAAGGAAAATTTGCAACACGGCGAGCATAACTGAATAAGAAGGAAAGAGAGTTAGGCCGATCGTCCACGAGGTATCTTAAAGTAACGTGTTACAAAATGAAATCACTTATACATGAGACAAATAACGGTTTTTACCCAACCGTTATTCCAATGTAAACGTTTAATAAACTACGTTATTTCACGAGCAATACAAAGCAATGTAATATATTTAGCATTTACATTAAAGAAATAACTGTAAACTCTAAAGTGCATAAATTTCAACAATATTACACAACAACTGGCGTTATTTGTCTTATCTATATCTAGCTGAAGAGTTTGTTTGCTTTGTCGCGCGAATCTCTAGAATTACTTTGCCTTACATAGCCCAACTCTTGAGGAAAGTTGTAGACTATTAACATCTCGCTATGATCCCTACGAGCCTAGCAAAAATAAAATCAGAAAGAAAACGTGATAGCGCGGGCAGGCAGGAAATTTGACGAAGGAGGTCGCGTGTAGAAGTTAGTGCTATAATAAATGGAGAAGCGCGACGTACTAACGCGTTATAACTTGTTTTTGATGGTTGCGTTGTGTATCGACTGCAATCGCCATTGAAATACTAGTGCTGTGACATTCTGGCTAGTCATTGGAGATTTAAGTTCGTAACACTTTTGAGTAGCGTCGTGGACGAAGGACCTAACTGAACAAGAACTAAAGACATGCGTCGTGTATCGACTGCTATCGCCATTGAAATACTAGTGCTGTGACATTCTGGCTAGTCATTGGAGATTTCAGTTCGTAACACTTTTGAGTAGCGTCGTGGACGAAGGACCTAACTGAACAAGAACTAAAGACAGTAACTCAGCACAACTTGGTAAAGTTACGGACGTTTCGAACGCTTAAATGAGAAAGGAGCATTAAATATCTGTGTTTTTATAAAGCACTTTGTAAAACGTTTATTTTTATTTGAAGTTTATGCGAAGAACATTTTATTGAATGAAACTTGTACAGGTAGACCGTGGAGAATTATGAATGTAACATAACACAATACCTACCGGTACTTGCATGAATGAAGCTTACAATTCTAATGTTATGCAACTTGATTCTGAATGAACGTGTTTCAAGGATCACGTAATCACTGAAGCTTATAGCAGACAACTAAAAATTTTAGATAAAAAAATACATCGAACTAAGCAATTCTCTCCTCGCCTAACCTCTTATTTAGACAGAAGTATGTCCAGCAGGCTTAGCACGAGAACCGTAGAGAAGCGTTTTATCGACGGAAGAGTACACAAAAATGACGTTTCCGTGTAGACAATTGACAGCTTTGTACCGAGAAATGTAGACAATATTATTATATAGTATTCTACGGTAGAGTAGTAATAGAAAGCGTCATGCTAAGCCTGCAGAAAGAAAATTCCGAAGTGCCTATAACTGGTTTTATTGAAACAAATGTATAGAAAATGAAAGGCTTACTGGTCGTCTAGTCATCCCCCAATTTATTATAGTCTACCGAGCATCCCCTACATCTCTGAACCTGACTCACACGTCACTATTAGTCAGCCGCCATCCCTTTTAACTTATTCCTACACCCCGTCTAAATATGAGTCACCTACAAGGGCAACGCACCCTCAGCTAATGCCATGCACCCCTGCGAATAGTCGTGAAACCGCCTGAATCATAACCACGGACTGCAAGACGTATGGGAAGTGTCCAACTTTGTAATGTAGTAACTTTGCCAAGGCAGCTTTTAATTGAAAAGTTTTGATACTTTATTGTGAAAGATGGCAGTTATTTCAGTTGGAACTTCAAGATTAAGCTTAGTTCTTAGCTTTTAAAGTCTAGGGGTACACTCTCTAAGTCCGTCAACGAAGATAACGGGCCCGTCCGGAAGTAGTAAAACTGTCAAAACAAGACGTGTCAAAATATTTTTTTTAGACAGGTAAAAAAACACCGGGAGTAGGGACAACGGACAAATCGTGCTGTCATTTCTTCTAAGTTCGGGCTCTCAACTAATCTCCATCCGTAAGTGGTACGGAGAACGCCCGTAAATTCGGCCAAAACTACGGAATTCGTGCTTAGAGAGTAGGCTTCAGGTGTAGGGGTCTCAAGAAGGAAAGAACAGCTCGAATTATCAGCAAGGAAAAGATGGCGGTTATGGCTGTTATTTTTAACTATGTATGCAGACGTTTAAAACGAATAATGATAACAGCAGTGTATGTAGGTACAATTGAATGACGTTTGAGCGAAGTATATTCGCAATATTGCCTCGTCAGTATTTATAAGTGTCAGGCAATTTGGAAACTTCCGAGTGTTTGTAAATACCACCAATAGCCGTCTGCGTATATCCTGAATGTCATCACGAGCTCCGGACCGGAATTCCCGATTCAATTTCCGGGAATACGATACATCATTGACTTATATGGGGCGGGAAACTTCCATTAGGTACGATTTTTTCCTGTCTTCCGTTACGGAACTTAAATTCTCTGAATGTTGAGAGCTTCAAAGGCACACACTTCCGTATCGATTTCAACATTGTCTTGTTCAAATCAGGGGTACAGCTGTTAACACATCCCGATCCTTTCAACCCCGGATTAAATGAAAAGGAAGGAAGAATGAAAGTCAGCCTCCAAAAAGGCATGAACCTATGAACCCACCTAATGTATGGCAAAAAGCATTTAAAAGATTGAGATAAACAGAAGATCTAATTCAGGGATACTGTTATATCTAGCTAGGTGGTAGTCTCTTACGCCTATAGACGTTTCATGATTACCTAAAATATAACAAAAACATATCCTTTTTCTTAGCGTATCGATGGCACAAAAGGTCAAACGTCTTTGGCCCAAAATTCAGCTGCGCGGACTCCGCTCACTGACGCGTATTTGAAAACATTAACACAATATCATCATCAGCCTAGTCACTTCCCAACTATTTTGGGGTCAGCCTCCAGACTAACCGAATGCAGCTGAATAGTTTACACACAAAAAAAAGTAAAAACCCCACAAACTAATGGGTACTCACTCAGCTACCTATATCTCTTGCTATAGATGCGACAAGTAACATTCTGGTTTTCCTCAGCATGCAACACATTAAGAATAAGTCTCGCATAATGATGATGTACGTATTGCTGTATCACAATTTGTGAGTTCATTTCGGATGTGGGCGGTTGGCTTTAATGTGTTCGGTTAGATAGCCAGTAGGTATGCTTCGGACGAAGCGGTTAACGCCGCATCTAGTCGACCAGAATTACATATATGGACAATTGATTCAGATATTGCAGTTTTAACTTGAATTTAGTACTTAAGTTTGCTTTCATTGCGGACATTTGTCACGATGACTCATTCGCCCTCTTTGATATAAGCAATGGGCGTTCCTCGTTAAGTTTCTGAAGGGGTAAATACAATTATATCTTGCTGTTATGGTCACCATTCTTGGTATGCGGACAGAAAGATAATTAGAGCTGTGGAAACGGCAGCGACTGTCGACGGTCGTAGGTTTGAACCCAGGAAAGCACTTTTTGAATTTCTTCATCACCACTGCTCCCAAAACGGTGAACGGTGGTTTCATCAAAACTTCGTGATAAAACCGGCAGGCCCTAGAACCTAAAATTCAAAGACATGTGACATCCACCAACCCGCACTGACCCCGCGTGGTGGACCACTCCTTCTCACAGAGAAAATGTCAGTGTCCCATCCGTAAGCTTTTATGCTTATGCTCGACGGAATTATTTCACTGCCATTAAATGTCTCAAACGCGTTAAACCTTTCATAAAGACGTTAATGACTTTAGGTGCCATAGGTTAATTCGAATGGCGATCTGGCTTGACCTAAAAGGGGTTCATTGCATGTAATAGCCACATTAATCTTTGATCGTACCCAAGTTAAATGGCGGAATTCAATTTAACGGGGCCAAATAGCCAAAACACAGCCGTTGTATGAAACAACACATCATTAAATAACAAAAGAAAAACATGTTTTTGTCAGAGACAAACGCGTCGTGTAAACACAGAAAAAACATTATTATCATGACAATATTGTTGCACAAACACACAGCGTTATTGTAGTACGACAAAAGCGGCCATTACAACGCACAGTTGCTTTTAGCACGCTCATTGTCTATGATTAAACGACGGTACACTGAACAGCTTTGTGCTCTGATGAGTCGAGGGAATCATTCATTTGTTTGAACCGCAGCTTGCAGGTGGACGGGTGAATGGAAGGAAAATCTGGGATTGGTTTTAAACTGTCACTGGCTTCATCAAAACTTTGTTTACCTTCTCAACTTCCCAGGCTCCTGTTATAATCTGTTTCGAATCCCGCAGAAATTGTGTTGTTTCTGTCAGAGCACAAACTGATTAAGATCATAATTGCATTAAGTCGCGAGATGGCTCACACCGCGTCTTGCGAGAGCCGCAGTAATCCGATATTAATTGACGGCTATCATAACTTGTGCCGTACAATAACCAACAACTCAACATGTATCCAGCTGTATGATTCATAAATCAACAATCGTTTAGTAAATACTAAATACAAGTTTTTGCAAACCAGGCTAAAGTCTAGCGATGAATCAACACAGCAATTTGAAAGAGAAATACCAAGTGCTAAAGGCAGCAATTTCAAAAATTGCAATCTCGCTCAACCGAACATCAGAATTTTCTCGACGGGTTGTATTTATTTTCGGGATAATACACGGCTAGCAAATAAAGCCAGTATATCAAAACAGGACCGAAATAAACCTTTTTATTAAATTGATACATGCTCCGAGGCGCCAAACATCGCGGCTCATATATCTAAGAAAACGTTTTAGAAGACGGAAGCTATATCTGGACACAATGAAGGCGAGGGTTATCTTCCGACATCCGGGGGGCAGGGGTGGCTGCTAGCCAGATGGGATATTGATAAAAGGCACGTCCGGTAGGTATGTCTGGCGCTTAGCAAATTTTATCGAGGACCAGATTTAGGGATTAAGTATATAGATTTTCTTATCGAGATGAAGTGATCTCTTATGGAATGGGAATAGAACCTTATACACAAGCACACGTAATATGATATGACACCTAATACTACTTTGGTTTGTGGAAATTTTCGAAACGATTTCGGATATAGTGATGTTTTTCAACCGCACGAGGAAGTTACTATACAGTAACCTAGGTTTATTTCGTATTTTTGTATAAAACCGAGAAAAATAAAGTATGTTAGTGGCATGAAGCAATTGCCTCAAGCTAAAGGCTTGTGACAACAAAGCTGTTGTGAGTTTAAAACGTTTGAGGTTCAGGTAGGCCCTTGTACACACTCTTGTAGAGGTACCAAAACTTTGTTTCATAAATTCTGTAACACTATTTACCCCGTACATCGTAGCTACCTACGCACTGTGAAACATTCGCATTAGTGAGAAGTTAGCCCACTTTGGGGTTTATATTGGCACGAATAGCCCAGAAGGGCCTGCGTCTAAGTAATAAAAGCCGCAAGAGTCGATCGATCAGGTTAAGCTACGCTTGCGGTGGTTGGTCCGTGGATGGGAGATCATCTTCAGATACCGAGAGCCCTACCTCCGTGCCTCTCGACAAGAACGTTTAGCCGTTGGTCCCGGCAGTCATTCATGAATCTTTGACAGTCATTACGGGTCGTCATGTTATACAGTAAATGGGGAGGTCAGATAGGCAGTCGCACCATGTAAAAGGCTGGTAAGTATTCAGCTAAATTCGGTTAGAGTGGAAGCTGACCCCAACGTAGTTGGGAAAAACGCTAGGAAAAGCTTCAGGTGCGAGTTTACACTCGAAAAATAAGGCATAGAAAACTAGGAAATGAGAATTATGAGTGGTAAGTAAACTCTCACAAATTACCAGGAAGGCAGGAAGGAACCCAACAATCATAAAGAAGTATGCTGTATGATAATGGGGAATATACTGGGAAATGTTGATTGGATTTGAGATTCGTATTTGTTTTATGTGGCATGGTGGCACGAACTACTAGGAGATCACAAGCTTACTGCAGGACTTTAAGCACAAACACGTTAAACGTCAAAATTTTCGTGAGCAAAAACATTGAGACCGCTATCAAATCGACATCGGTCCTGCATCCGACATTGGTAAAGTTTTTGCTACCGTCAAGTTTGTAGTTGACCTCAATACACAGTTGGGAGGGCCAGTAAGTGACAGGATTTGTGAGGTAGGTCGGGAGATTAAAGCTGTCATCTCGAAAGATATGGATTATGATTACTTCTGCTGTTTCTGAAATTAGTTCGTTTTCTTTTCTCGAGGGTAAGATTGGAGATTTTTGACATCATATCAGCCGAAAGACGTCCACTGCTGGACATAGGCTTCCCCCAAAAGGGGGGTTTTGCCATAATCGCCACGCTTGGCAGGCGGGTTGGCTATCGCAGTATGGTGGTCAAATGCATAGAGAACGCTGCTGCCCATTCTCTAGTAAGTCCCTTAGTCGCCTACTACGACACCCATGGGAAGAAAATGTGATTTTTGACAAGTTAGTTTTAATTAATTTTATGTATTTCGTTGAAGTCCATTACACAAATCCAATAAACAGTCTAATAATGCATTGTTTGGATACATAATCATGTTATTTAAGTACAAGATGAACGCAATTAAGCAAATACATAAGACGCTAATTACAGTCTCACGAATTCACGATTAACGAAATTCACAGACAACAAACTACCTACGCAAAAACAAGCCAAGACATAAGTACCATAACAAACTCTAACTTCCTGAGAAAAACCAGTTTCTTATTCTAAATACGCACATTATGCCAGATCTAGACATTTCAGCAGCAAAAACAAAACAACTGCACCACGTGTTTTATCAAACATAGAGGAAAACTCATCAGCGTCGACCAAGGCCATCAAATAGACTTTTCAATGTATTTTTACAATTAGGTTATAAAAACTACCCTGACTTTTGCCTATTTATTGATTGCTAGATTGGACTGTTGCAGGAATCCGCAGGAATCCTCCGGATGCGGACAGCACAGAATCAGTCGACGTGGCAGAGCTTGGGGGAGGCCTATGTCCAGCAGTGGACGTCTTTCGGCTGAAATTATGATGATGATGATGATATTGGTCTGTTAGTCGCTAGTGCGACTATAGAGACTGAAGTCATGGTGGTCCTTCGATACCTGGGGGTCTACTCTCTAAGCACTAAAACCGTAATCTCGCTCGAAGTTTCGGGCGTTTCCTACTCTGTATCACTTACGGACTTATGATTAGTTTGTGGCCCAAGCTAAGAATGAATTACTACGACATGACAGTTGTCCCTACTCCCCCATATGGTTTTACCCGTCCAAAAAAGTTAATTAATCAGCTGTAGGAGTCACTTCGAAGTATCGAACTATTTTCGGACGGGCCCATATTTTCGTTGACGGAGTTAGAGAGTAGCCTCCCTGGGTCGGGCGGACTAAGAGCTCTTTATTATATTTATGGAAATTTACAATAGCAGCACGGGGTTCCGGGTTTGTATCCGGTTAAAAGCTATGACCAGAGGGGTAAATGCGTAATACACATCAGTAAGAATTGCTTTCATTTTGACAGTTCCACAACATTCATTGCGTTGCTTACGTTGTTGAGCAGACGAATTATACAAACATACGAAGCAATGGATTAACAATAGGCTTCAAAATTATTCAGATTCTGATTAATAGTGCGTTACGCAATTCGGGGGCAGTAAGTTTATCCTTTTATCTTTAGACTCAAGGCCAAAGCACCAGGGTAGCTTGCGAACATTAAAATCACCGATACTCAACAACTCCCTAAGTCCAAGTTGCCCTATTGAATGACTATTTCATGAAAATAAGACATCAGTGCCCCTAGTGTGGGTTTCATTTATCCATCTCGATCAGACGCATCGAGCGCGTTCGGCGCTCCGATTGGTCCATCACCAATCCAGGGCCATGGGGTCTCAACTCGAACAAAATATAAATACTCTTAAAAAAAATCATAGATGGCAGCATAGGTAACAATTATGTAATTAACAAACACTGAAAAGCGTTAGACGGTGAAGTAAGATTAGTAAAAAACAAAACTTCCTTATTTAATGCTGACTTATCGATTTACACTCTTAAATCACGTATTTTCAACAAAAAAGATAAATGGAGCCAGAATTCGATCCCATTTATTAACAGTGTAGCAGCCATCTGTTAATTATTTTCTTTAGAGCTCCTTGCAATAGATGGCGTTTTGCTCAATTTGTCCTGCTGTAACCCAATCGTTATTAATATTTACGTTATAGGGAGAAAATCTAGATTTTCCTCTCCTCGATACCAAAAATATACTATTGCTAAAACTGAAAACACGCCTAGGTCGCATTGTATGGCGAACTTTACGATAAGTACTCCGTTGTTAAATTGCTAGCTCACACAAATGAAACTATTCTGTCAACTCGTCTAGTTGGCGTTGTACAACTACAGTCTCGAGGTGGCAATTATTGAGTCGCTGATGCTGCCATCTGTTAAAAAATGGAGGAAGAAAAATAGCCAGCTCAATAGCCAGACTTAGGAGGTCTCATTTCTTTGTATGGGGTATCTGTACGTAGTATTATATTATCTGTGCCAGGACTGCCAGGGCTAATCGGAGCGCCAAACGCGCTCGATGCGTTTGATCGAGATGGTTGAATGAAACTCACACTAAGGCCTCTGAAGTTGTATTCTTAGAGAGTTTTACTGATAATTGTAACGATTAAAATTCTGTAAATACATATTTGATATTTTGATCAACATCAACCAGACAGTGACCTGCCAAATTGGAATAAACGTAAGAAACGTAACTGGCGAAATACGGCTGTACCATGCCCAACACCTGCCTACCCGTTCGGGGAATACAGGCGTGAAGTTATGATGTTATGGCTATAAAAGTGTTTACAGTGCACCACTCGTTCAACGCCACATCGGCTGCGATTGCGTGTAAATATTGTAGATCCAAACAGGGCTAAGTGGGATTGGATTGAAGTGGGAATGGCTTGGACCGCACGAGGGTATAAAATTGAGTAGGTACATCAAATAGATTGAAAGTGGTGAAGTAGTGTTGGATTTAAACGTCAGAAATATGGCACATGTTTGGACTGTAATCCAAGAGGTGAAAAGAATTGTTGGATTTGAGACTGCGTGTAGACACATTTCATACTCGAAACTCGAAGCATTTAATTCAATTAAAGCATTTACTTACAGGTACTTCTGAATTGTAAAGGAGTCGGTCAGTTTGAAAAATGAACTGGTTGCCCATTCCAAAGCGTAGTAGGAGTACCTATGGAGTAGCAAGAATCCACGCCGCCGCTTCAAAGATGGTTAAGGTACAACTGCCTTGCCCGTTCTTCTCCACAGGTACCTACTACGCTTTGGAATGGGCAACTAGCTTCATATTTCCGACTCTTTGACAATTCAAAAGTGCCTGTAATTGGTTTGTTGGTTGTAACTTTACATAATATTGACGCACCGGCCGCGAAATGCGTGAATATTATGTAAAGTATTTAATAAGTAAAGAAAAGTAAGGAATATAATATTATTACTTAGATGTTCGTTACTTAGTTATACAAGATGTTATGAGCAATCAATTTTCTTTAAACCTAAACCAAGTAAGATTTAAGTTTAAGAGACATCATCATACGACATCAACACACTGATTTAGCTATGTTTAATGCAATTTTGAATACAAACAGCACAGGTATCAAGAAACAAGATAACAAGACGAAGATGCTTGTAATACAGTGAGGCGTAGGCTTGGGCGTAGGTTTGAAGAGGCAGAATGTAGGTTATCCACTTATCTAAATGCCAAAAGGCAAAAAGATAAGCAAGCTTTACCTAAATTAATTAGAGGAATTAAAGCTTAGTGGTTTCAAGTCTACAGTTGACTAAAATTCCGTTCACCATCAATTAGTAAGTATCTAAGTTTATAATCTGTGGAATAGGCAATGGGTTAAGGTAGTGCATCTTCTTACGTTTATTTAATTGAAATGTTTATTGATTTAAGTAGCTCTTGGCAATTCTTAGCTGACTGATCCAGGAGAAGAAATGCCGACACAAACACAGAGGTATAAATGGTTTATTTTTAACCGACTTCCAAAAGGAGGAGGTTCTCAATTCGTCGGAACCTTTTTTATGTATGTTCCCCGATTACTCGAAGATGGCTGGACCGATTTGGATAATTTTTTTTTTGTTCGAAAGGGTATACTTCCCAGGTGGTCCCATGATCATCAAGTCAGGATCTGATGATGGGATCCTGGAGAAATAGAGAGAACTCTTCAAATTTTATAGGCACACTTGAAGCAATTTGTGTAGTTTTTGGAAGAATACTTTCTCGGAGTGGTTCCATTTCAATTTGGTGAATATCTGATGAAGAACTTCGGAGATAGGCAACGGAACTCCTCAATTAATGATAGCAAATTGACAGGGATTGCTGAAATCTCATGTCTGTCTATTGTTTACACCAGTTAATAACATAACATCACGCCGGTACGCTGTGAAGGGGTAAGCATATGTGAACCACTAAAAAGTGAAAAATAAAAAACTTTTTTCAAAAAAATAAAAACCGACTTCCAAAAAATCACTAAAAAGTGAAAAATAACTTTAATTTCGGAAGGCGGTGACAAAAAATTAAAATACATATCCAAAGTCACCGACTTTCGAAATTAAAGTTATTTTTCACTTTTTAGTGATTTTTTGGAAGTCGGTTTTTATTTTTTTGAAAAAAGTTTTTTTAAAGTCCAAACATTATATTATAAAGACATTATTACATTACATTATTGTTATTTATTTTTATGTCCATTTATTTTTAATTTACTACTGTTTTTTCTCTCTCACAAAATACCATCATTTTCTGCCCTTATCCCAATTTATTTGTGGACGGCGCAACATGTCTTTGCCTTCTACACGTTTCTATTAGAGTATGCGCCCACTAACGGCACGACACGGCAAGAGGTTTTCATGCGACGAATAGGAATATAACTTAAATGTAAGACAATAAAATTCAAATTTAAATGATGATGCCTAAGGACGTCGCGGCATGCCTAAGGATACTGCGGCATCGTTGCCGTTGAAATTTTAATTTTACCGTCATACTATTAAGTTTTATTTCTATTCGTGGCTTAAAAATCCTTTGCCGTGCCGTGCCGTTAGTGGGCGCTGGCCCCAAGTCGTCATCTCTGTAGTCACACTCTTACAAAATGTATACAAATTAAAAATCGTCGTGATAAATAACGTTATTCTGTAAGTATATGTTAAAACTTATAATTCATAATATTAATGTACAGACGTCGTGTAGTTAGAATAAACACGTCAAAATCACATTAAAAGCAAAGGTTTCGGTACCACATTTCCATTTACAGCTTGGCTTATCGTATGAAATGAAAAAGCAAGTCCAGATTAATTCCCGAGAGATGTTGATTAAAAATATTACTGAAAGCGCGAAACGAGGGCAAACATTGATCGACTCATAAAAGTAGATTACTATGATCATAAAACTCCGCTATTTAGACATGTACGGCTGAAAGTGATGCTGATATTATATCGAGGGGTATATAATACCCCAATAACTATCTCAATACTATACAGAACTCAATACCGTCCAAAATGTCGCTTCAAACAAATATCCTTTCACCCCTCGATATGAAAGCTACAACATATATGTTGGTAGATGAGTCTTAGCACAAAAACCTCAATTGAATAGGCATAGATAATGCAAAGGCAAATATCAAACGATAAATAACTGAATACGCAATCTCTAGGCCATTTAATTAAGTTGCAACCAATGTCTATATAAAATAATCTGCCTATAAAAACACACGGATAATTTTATGAGAGCATGACCATGTGCCGGCGACATCTTATACAGACCACCGTACATATAATTGAACGTAAGTATTAATTAACTAACGAGATAGTTCCTGATCCCTCACCCTCTTCCTATTTAATTGGAATAATTAGGTGCCTTGAGGATACTTCGGTTGAATAACCTCCCGGCTTTGGAGGCTTAGACGAAAATAATAATTACAAGAAAATTGTTTTCACAGATACACTGAGATAGGAAGAAAAGAAAATAAAACAATAAATAGCGATAACTATGTTGTTAATGGCAAAAACGTTAAACACGAACTTAATAATTAACTTTTTCAATATCCTTCTTTTGTAACGTTAAAGATGACTACAGTCTATTCGCGTTAAGAAAATAGTGACTCATCGTTGTCACTCAGCTTAGCCACGCCCCTTGACCAATTAGATCATAGTAAATTAAAAAGCAGTGTTCAAATTGACCAGTTGAAGTAAGCCCTTCCGACATACACTATAATTTACTATGATCTAATTGGTCAAGTCTTTTGTTTTTTTGTTGTACAAAAGTTTTTCATTTTACTTGTTATACTCGTACCTACCAATTCAACACCAACACCAATTCGTATACTACTAGTTGTTATGTAAACAGAAACTATTTGAACATCCTCAAGATACACAAAGAGGATTTAATACGTATTACGGAGCAATACGAAGCAAAGTTAATAAAATTTATATGAAACAACCTCTGAGGCATATCCTGTCCATTAAAAACATAATGTTTGAAATCGATCCATAATTGCCCGAAACATTGCGAAACATACATGGAACAAAAAAAACATCGTGCAGTCGAATTTAGAACCTCTTTCATGTTGAAGTCGGTAAAAAATCACGACGAATATATTATCGACGACGCTTATTTCATCTATAGAGAAACTGATACAGAGTGTCACAAACTAATAATATTAATAATTACTGTTTCGGAGTGGAAAAAGCCCCAAACATTTCAATTTTCTCTCAGAGTCTCAGCAACATTGCCATTTGTGCGGAGTTAATTAAAATCTAGAACAGATCTACTCAACATCTATAATACGGTTTCTTTGTTCCCAAACAATGTGGGGTTTCAAAAAATTGAACTGGACAGAGCAATATCAATCGGCTTAGCCTTTTCCCAACTATGTCGACGTCGGCTTCTAGTCTAACCGGATGCAGCTGAGTACCAGTATTTTACATGGAGCGACTGCCTATCTGACCCCACAGCCTAGTAACTGGGTAACACGATACCCCTTGGTGGCTGGTGGTCAGACTTGTGGGCTTCTGATTACCCGTAACGACTGTCGGGTCAACGTGCTATCGGAGGCATGGAGGGGTCTTTATATGTAATGGGTGGTCATCTCTTTACGGACAGACCTCGCCAAGCGTAGCTTAACCTTTGAAGGCAGTATATGTACCCTCATGGCCCTAGCCTCCGCAGGAGACGCCCTGGGCGTTGAGAATCCCAGGCTGATTCCCAGCCACCGTAGGCGCGGGCTTGCGGACGGCGAGTAATGGGTAGCTCACCGTCCGGTAAGGACCAAGCCCGGGTTGACGGCGCGTTGTGTTCCACGCGCGCCTCAAAGTTATGTCAGCATCAACTGGTGGGCTCCGCTCCAGGGGTGCGGGTTGTTCGACAGAGATACAGCGGCCCCTGGCACACAGGCAACTGAAGGAATACGGGTGGGTTTTACTGAGTAAAAATCTGACACGCACTCCTTTTCCACCCAGAGCGGGAGAAGACGACTCGTGTTATTGTTATTATTCAACCACTACCCCCACAAGCAATAAAAGGATGTAATTCATCAGCTCTATCTTGATAGAGCAATGGCGGCAGATGTTGCTTGCAACATCTGCCTTGATAGGACTCTATAAATAGACGGAGCACTGTCCGAATTGAGACATTGGCCAATTTACTTTACGGCATGCGGTAGCCATCTTCGCAAGATCTCGACTCAATTAATACCACTGAATTGTTATGGGAGGAGATTTTTATGGTTTTTCGACAAAAGGGCAAATAACGTTGAAAATTTATATCTCAAATTCGTTAATTTAATTGATGATAGATTCATATACAACATCAGCGACTCATTAGGAATTTCTCAAACTCAAATCTCACAGCAGAATGAAATTTTTGAGCAAAATTACGGGCAACATTTTTATGGAACAAAGTATTCTTTAGACGTTTATTTAATCTTACGAGATGTAAAGGCAGACACGTAGAGAATGGAAGACAATGCAACAAAGCGTGCCCGGATTAAAGATTTATATCACCTCCCAGCGGACGAACTATCCAGAAATCTCCGAGCAAAACAAACAAACAAAACCAGTTAGACATTGGTCCTGCTCACAATTTCGGCAACTGATTCCCAGGACTGCCTTCAAAACCCCAAATCCTTTGAGAATCAATAATAGGTATGTCGAGATTGTTGTCCTTGTTGTAACGACGTGCTCCATTATGTTCCATCTCTCTCGATCACAACATAATGGAGCACGTTGATTATCTCCAAATGAATACCAGTTGTATCCAGATTTGTCGAGGCCGACGGTGGACAGCGGGACACGATCTGCAGTAGATAGATAGCTATAAAAATTCTGATAAACATGATATTTGGATGTTGACTGTACCAGATTGATATTGTTGTTTGTTTTATGTAAGATGAGACGTTTTGTAAATAGAGACAATAATGAATGATAACGCTTCAGCCTTGACAAACGAGCGAATTGATAGATTCATATTAGTATAATTCGTCTCTAAATTCTGAATTCTCTAATTAGTTTTGAGGCTCACTGAACTAGGGCTTATAAATTCACATTCAAGTACAGAAAATATAAGATAATAACAACAGCAGACCATTCTTCCTATGAAATATAGATATTATTAAAACTTATCTTTAGCGGATCTTCAAAAGCGCGGCACATAACTGGTTTTTCATCCCCTAAGCCGAAGCTGAGTTAAGCAAATGGAAAATGCACGACGCTAATCCTGATTAAATGCATTGAAGGGAGGAATTACTGTCGAGCCCCTAGAAAAGGATCCACCATTAAAATACGCCAATGGAAATGGTAATAAACGATTTCGATGTTATTTGCATTTAATTTTGTAAATTGGTTCCATAAATTTTATACCAGGCAAAATATGAGTTTTTGGAAAACCACCATAATTTAATTGAAAAGTCTTCGCTTACATAAAAACACTCATCTCTTCTCTCTCAACTCAAGTCTTACCTTGATAAATGATATTTTTTTATTAACTAATTTTTACACAACAATCATACTTTAAAAACTAGATGCGGTCTGTGTTTCTTATGATTCTATCTGACTACTGTGAGAAGAAACGCCGGAACAAACTTGGAGGTCGAGAAGAGACAGCTCTTTAAGGTCTGGACAAAATCTTGGTCAGATCATGTGAAGACTATGTAGATTGGTGTCTGAAATAGTCTTTTAAGAATAAAACCACATAGATTGAATGGACTTGTCCAGTCAGTGCCCGCGTTTATCAGTAATCAAGCAGCTCAAATCAGAACTTAAGGAGCTCAACGATTCGACGAACAATATCAAAGAAAGGACGTTTCGGTAGGCCGCATAAATTACTCAAACTGCCAGACTATGATTCAGAGTAAATGAGAAAAAAAGAAACCAAACAAAAATAAAACACAATGTTCCCATTCGAAAAACGGAAGACAAAATACGATCGAAATTCAGTAGGTACCGAGTATAAATATCAGATTCGATTAACAGATTTGATTAGAGTGTAAGCGTTTATTAGACTTACAAAGTAAAGTAATGGTACACTGCTACCTTAGTTGAACTAAAGTCTACATTACTAGTCTGTTTGTCTTCCAAAATTAGATGAAGTGATGCAATCTACAGATTGTTTGCCAGAAAACTTTTACTATGTTTTTACCTTCGGGAATGTAGGACGAAAGTTAAAACTACTGTTCACAGCAATCCCTTAATTAAATGTCTTCAACGTAAGGATAAGGTGTACTTAGAACTTACGGAGAGAAACAGAATTCGCTTAGATTATCCGCACGACAATTTTGGAGACACTTATCTGACATACAATATAATGGAGGCTTCGAGCCTGTAATCATCTACCAAGGACAGTCGTCTGGCATTGATGCTGCTAATGCTTTTACCGATATTCTCATTCCCCCAACCAAATTGTATGCTCGTAAAACATGTGGTCTCGATACGAAGTTACCGAGTATCGATTTTTCGAGGCTCACTTCCAACTTCCATTTCAGACAGTAATCTACATAGTCCTCACATGATCTGACCTCGATTATGTCTGGACTGAGTTCGTTTCGTCATTTCTTCTCAGACAAGAAATATCGACTCCATAATTTTTTTTTTATATGACGTGTAAAAGTGTTCTGATATCCTATTTACAGAATAAACAATTTCGTTTCATATCTTCACTTAACCTCCTTTGCATGAATAAAAGATTTTGGGCCAATAACGAAACGTGTTATAACTTAAACAAATGTTGTTTCAATCGGTGACTGGTCCTCAGTTGCACATAATTGTGATCACACTTCGCAACTCAATTGAAACTAGACACGCAGGCACCAACCGTTTGCTCCAAATTGGTTGCAAGTGCAAGGTTATATGCGGTCTATACCGGTATGCTCTGACATCTATTTAGTCCGATTCGGTATCAACCAAGGTCCACACAGGGCACTGACCCAATTAGCCCGTTCCTGTATATCTGGGTAAGGGTAGCATAACGGGCAAACCCCGGATCTACCTAGCTTATAGTTATTTTGGTAAAGGCTCGATTCAAGGTCATTGGACGGTTTAATATAGATTGTGTTGAGGTTTTTAAATGAAGATGGTCTGACGTCAAAATGATACTATTGGTTGTATGTCATTATATGGGCTATGCCTGACGATTTCAAGTAGTCGACCCAAACATTTGACTACAACAAAAATAGTACAATGCAAAGCTTTGTGCACATAGGGGAACTCGCAGGAATATCTTACATATTGCATTGTATGTAAATCGCTTACATATTGCCAATTGGCAGTACGGTCGCTGCTTCATCGCGCGTCTGCACCGCTATTATGTAACTTCACTAGACTGCGATAGGCCGACTTGATTGATTGAACCAGTGAACGTTACTGAAATGATTGGATTCCCACCGTAGCGATATGCAGCCGTCTCACTGAATAGAGGTCTGACTGAAAGGCCGCTGACCCAATTAGCCATTCACCGTTGATAGTTGAGGTTTGGCGGGAAACGCGCATCGATAGTTCCAGAACCACTTTATTTCAGCTTTAACGAATACATTCATTCTCTCTAAACTTGGGGTTACGGCAGTCGATATCAAGCTTTTGATTGTGATTGTATCAGCCTAGATATAAAACAAAACTTTTGAAAAAAAAAAACAAATATACAGTTAGTTGCCGTTACCTGCCAAATTCAAGATTGTGGTATAGACCATCAGACTGAACAATTTTACTGTACCAAGACAAAGAATGTTCTCTTTTCTTTTTAAAATTCGTTTTATCTTCCCGTTTTAAAAACAAAAGGTCTCTAAGGAGCTCCCACTTCTCATGTACGCCATCTGCCGTGTGACACAAAACGTGTTTGTTGCATACATATTTAATATCTTCGTTGGAAAGATTGTGTATCGTGAAAATGATATATTCTCGCCGAAACAATGTAGAGACGGAGCGACATATCTGGAGCAACTGTAAATGCTGTTTCATTTGGTACAATATTTATGGCTTCACTGGAAGATTTAACAATTTTGTAAAGACCATTCGTGATCAGTTTTTTTTCAATGTTTAAATTGTACAGTTCTCCGAAGACAATTTAATAAGAAAGGACGATCGGACACCAAACGTCTCAAAAATTTTAATATCAAACTTCTTGGCTTTTATATTAATTGTTTAAGGCACATACAATTTTCAGTGACACAAAATATGACTATTATGTCAGACAGTTTCCAACAAGCAAAAGACTGTAAGAGATGACCAGTCTCAACCGACAGCGCCCGTTCACGAACTTGACGCGTGGATCAGCACCATCCACTTACTCGTATAAACATTTTGGAAGCTCTATGCAGCAAAAATTGAAGTTTTAACTACAGTTTAGAAGAAGGTAGTAATTGGCAGTTAATATTAGTACTACCAAATTTAAGAAAAAAAGTAGTTTACTGAAAATACAAAATTTTACGCTGAGCCGTTTCATAAACGGGATGGCTAGGTCATCTGTTGAGTGCCAGACCTTTATAGTGAAACATTATCTGCAGACTGGAGACTGGGGACGAAGGACGGGCCACCCCTAACGTTGACACTGTGCAGACTTCAGCAAATTACGAAATCAATTACAATTAGCGACTCTGAATCAAAATCTAAAAGAATAAGTTCTTAGACAATTTAAAAGAATCAGTAATGACTGCCATTCACCACTAACCAGAGCAAGCTACATTTAGAATCAAAGGTTTACTTTTTTTTTCACTTTTTAGCTATGGTTTTTCCACGCCAATTCGTAAGTATACCACTACTTGCTATGTAAACAATAGTGACAGGTAGTATTAGAACAACATCAAGATACAAAAAGTAAATTAAATACATTTCAACGAACCTAACGCACAAACTACCCAAACAACGTTAATAACTTATATGGGATATGGGATAATTTTTTTAATAGATAGGGTATGCCTCAGGGGTGCTGAGGCATACCCTATCTACTAAGAAAATTATGTTCGAAATCGATCCACAATTGTCGGAAATATCTCGGAATATACTTGCACAAAAAATAAAGATGATTTGATCGTCGGTTAAAAAGACACAAAACTGTAATGTTTTGTATAAAGTTAGTTTGGGAATAACAACCCAAACCAACATGACTTTAGACAACTTTATACGAAACCGAAATTATATTGTCACGATGACACAAACATCCCCAATTTTTCCAACGTATAATTATCGATAATCGTCTTGACTATTGGTGCCGGTCCCCTAATTCACACTCACTAAAGGTTTGTAAAGGATTACAACATAGCCAGGTGTGAAAGCCCATTAGGGACATAGGGAATACGATACCATCATACCATCATTTATCATATTTACATCAGAACCCCTCAAACCTGCAGTTATATGGACATTCAATTACGTAAATGTACAAGTTGATGTGTTATTTTCAATATTTAATGACCTGAACAAACAAAGAAATGTCACAGGCCACAAGAATGGAAGCGATCCAAAAGGGGAGGTAGAGAATAAAGACACGCTGCTTGAAGGAAGGAAGTGTAATATTTCACTGTCAAACTGAGGTCCACAAGCTATTAATTCATGTTTCCAATTCTTTTCCATCGATCTTTAGAAGGACAATGAGAAAAATTTCCTTCCGTTTTTTGCTATTTGCAGGTTAGTGTCAAGTTATATGTTGATTTAAAAAATGATTCGCGACCGTAACAAATACACAGTCATTAAAATCATCAATACAACCCTCTGAGTCAATTTAATCCCATTGAATGACCTTTTAACATGAAATAGTCAGCCCATCGCAGTCCACTTCTTATTCTATTTAATTTTTTTACTAGCTTTTGCCAGCGGCTTCGCCCGCGTGGAGATCGGTGTATTATACGTATAAACCTTCCTCTTGAATAACTCTATCTATTAAAAAAAACCCGCATCAAAATCCGTTGCGTAGTTTTAAAGATTTAAGCATACATAGGGATATAGGGACAGAGAAAGTGACTTTGTTTTATACTATGTAGTGATTACCACTGCGGGACATAGGCCTCTCTCTGTCTGTTACGCCACAACACCCTGTCCTCCATCTTCCGCATCCAGTCTGTCCCAGCCACTTTCTTTAGGTCGTCGGTCAATCTAGCTGGGGGCGTCCCACGCTACGCTTGCCAATACGCGGTCTCCTGTTGTTTCTGTCGGCTTCCTTTTCAAAATTGTGTCCACTGAGCTGGATGACTTGCCCTAGCTCGACATACTCCTTCACAATCAAAACATGTACCTAAACAAAACAAAAAGCTCCACATTTTAAATATTACGAAATTCTGAAAGATTACATCAAAGCCTGATGTAACACAACATTGATTTTATTACACATATATAAAAAATGGGGTGGTTTTGTTGATTTATTATTCTGTAAATATACGTGTTACGATCGCGAAACCTGAAAAAAACAATAAATTCCGCGGGCTACTCTGTCGCTTCCCTTTTAAATGAAGCATCAGCAAAAGCAAAGGCAGTCAGCCTGATTTCCCACAGGCGCATTGCATAAGTTGTGTCGATTATTAGATTTGGCATAGTTAGATAGAAAGGTTTTTGTAAGCTAGCATGCTTCGTTGCAGGGCCCCAGTTAACTACATCGTCACCGTCACCAATGTCATTTGGGGAAATGTGTCTACAGATTACTTTTTTCTAAAAGCTTACTGAGTTTACGATAAAAAATATGGCAAAATCAGCCTTCACTGTTCCCACTGCTGAGACAAAGGCCTCAATTCTGTGAGAGGGAGTGGGCCGTAATGTACCATGCGCGCCCAGTGAGGGTTGGCAGATGTAAAATAAAAACGAGTTTTTGGTTCTAGGACATGCCCATTTCCTCACGATGTTTTCCTTCACCATTTTGAGAGCAGTGGTGATAGACTAATTTACTCATAGTAACGAGCTTGGCTGGGTTCGAACCGGCTTTTACCTGTGGTTACCACTGCTGTCCCAAAAAAAATATGGACCGAACAAAAATTCTTTTCCTCTTTCTTGAATGGCTTGGATAGCCATCTGCCATCTGAATCCAGAACACACTATATTTTTAGATTGGAAGCCATACTTGTGACGTAATACGGTCGTTAAACAATTTGCCATTAATAGCCAAGAGGCAGTAAATATGTCGTAATTAAGGTTTGTACCACCAGTCTCCACACCCGAGTTTCGCAGGTGGCTGCCTTTAGATAACTTTAAGTTTTAATTGCATTTCCATGATGTTGTAGTTCGGTTTGAAGAACTTTATTCTCATTAAGACAATCGTCACTTACATGAACAACATTTCAGTTTACTTTAGAATTATAAAATTGCAGGTCCTTCATTTCTGGGGTCTTAATTAGAAGACTTGGTGGTTTTGGCACAGATCAAAGCCTACACTAAACTGGGTTAGTTCTAAAGATCTCCAGAATTGACCACTTGCCAACAGAAATGTCCAAAGACTTCCTTTTACGAAACATTAAAAAAGGAAAATCAGTTTCGACAAAATCGTAGCGAGAAAGTTTCCAGAGATTTGCACCTAAAAAACTGTTAACAAATTTTTCTTCACTTGACATTAACTTTTTAATTTTGAATGACAAATGAAAAATTCGTTTAGACAAAATCGTAGCGAGAGAGTTTCCTTTAGTTAACATGTTCTTTATTAGTGATCGATGGTTGACATTTACTTTTTTCCTTTGAATAGCAAAGGTAATCTACACCTGCAGGCTTAGCACGAGAACTGTAGACAAGCGTTTTGTCGTCGGAAGAGTAGACAAATATAACGTTTCCGTATAGACAGTTGACAGATTTTCACCGAGAAATGTAGACAAGCGATTTCTATTCCACAGTAGAGTAGAAATAGAAAGGTCATGCTAAGCCTGCTGTTTTCATTTCATTTCTTTCACGCGGTGAATAAAGGGTAAAAAATTCGCCCAGTATCGCTAGGCTGGTTTTCAAACAAAATACCGTAATTTAGACCATCCTTTATGCTCTAACGACATGGAAACCATACAGGATTTTATGAAAGGTCGCCTTTTGAAAATGGGACAAAATCAATGATCCGAATCTCTATGAACGAGTCACGAGACACAGTTGCTTTACATATTCACCCCCCTTCATTTGAGGGACATTGGACTGAGCCCGGAATTGAACATCAATGGCGGACAGGCATTACGAAGTCATGTTGGGTGTTCAATACAATAGTTATTTTTTTTATCGTGGACACACAGACTTGATCGACGGACAGACCATTTCGGGAAAATACTAATACAATGGTTGTAGATTTACTTAATTTAATTAAGATTGAATTTTTATTTATAAACAACTGACTTTAAACTAACTAACTAAACAAATAAATACAAAAACACAAGGACACTTAGGCGTCGAAGTATTCGTCCGCATCGCTGTCATCAGGAAACGTGCCCAGAAGACTGTTGTAAAGTAATATTTTAAATTTGAAAGTTTGTTTGTCAATCACGCAAAAAACGGCACAACGAATTTGGATGAAAGGACATTGCCAGGAACTCTATAGAGCTTTGACCCATAAAATAAAAGTTGGTTTACAAGCATGCCAAATGTAGCAATCTATTGCTGCATTATTAGTGATAACTGAAATAATGTTTAAATGCCTTTAAAACTTGCCGTTCCCGTTTAAATCTTTAAACAATTAAGTATTACATTTAGGTTGGCTACCTTAAGTGTAGGTTCATTGCAGTTATGAACAGGCGAGTAGGCGACTTCGAGTCAGTGTACAAAAGTAAAAATCGTTGTGAAAATAAAAATTGTAATAATTGTGATCGCAAAGAGATTAGGGAGCGTAAAATATAAACAAAAATGCAAAGGCAAACAGAATAGAGCGAATGTCAATGAATGGCTTTTTGACATTGCTATTAGCTCGTCAATGACGTTTCGTTACACCTACCTATTAATGCTCAAATGCGAAAGATTTATTAGAATATACATTCATAATAGTATTACATAGTTATTAACAGACATTATTTTCTTTTAATGTGTGTATTTAAACCTAGTACATATAAAAATCCGTACATAATAAATAAACATATGTCATTTTTAAATTAAATAACTCGTTTTGTTCCGCGTGTATGCTCGTTACTCAGCAACGCGGATGGTTGCGACAAACACAGGAAATAGGCTTTGGGTTTCAAAATTCCTTTTTATCACTAACTTTTTATCTGCAAGTGTAGCAGAATAACAATTAAGTAAAAAAGGGTCATAATTTCATGCGAGAATTTTGATTAAGTTACATTTCCTGTAAATTGATAAAAAGTGGGGCAGGATCTGGCATTGTCTTTTGGCACAGAGATAGTTGACGGACGGATATACGTCGAATTACAAGTAGCCCTGTGTAGAGAAAGTGTAATAACCGATAATTCGTTAAAGAGTGACTGAATTCAATAATTATTATGAAATAAAAATTACATTAACGAAAAACTGCGGCTTTATTCGGCGCCTGTGAGATTTTATTCTTATCATAGCAGTATGTTTGTACAAGTGTTTACATACTCAAACAGGTTTTGTTCTTATGTTTTTACATAATGCAAACAGAATGTGCATAGGTATGTATTTTTACAAATACAGATCCAACGCAGATAGACACCCGATTAACATCGGCAACAGAGTTGAGTCCTGGAGGTATAAAAAGGCCACTTTGGCAGAGTCATAATATGATCATATTATGAATTTATGAATCATAAAATCGTAAAATGGTCACAAACTGACAATTCATAATATTATCTGCGTAAGAGAGCACACAATTCATCTGTTTGACAGTTTTGTATGGAAATTTGTAAAATGGTTACCAAATTGTAAATTGCTATATTAAAGTAAAATGTCAAATAGCAGAATCATAGGGGAATTCAGGAAGTGAATTGCTTTTAGAGGAATCGCTTTGGCGTTTCTAGGCCCCTTACACACTATATTTTGGTGTTTTTTTTTTTCTATAATTATCCTGATTCAAGGTCTCGTAGGTTCGAACCCCGACACGTGCTTTACTTTGTGTAAATTATTTTATCACCACTGCTCTCAAAACGGCGTAGGAAAAGATCGTGAGGAAACCGGCATGTCACGGAACCAAGAAGACATGTAAGTGACATCTGCCGCCCCACCTGGGCCCGCGTGGGCACTCTCTCTTACCGAGAGGAGGCCTGTGTCCCAGCAGTGGGAACGTTATATCTTCTATTAAAACCAACTTATCAAAGTATCCAGGTTTTATTGGAGGTGCCATGTATGAGATAGCTGAGTATGCACGTTTAATTTGTTTGAACCCTTTTATCCTGTTTGTACCAGGAACGATTTTTGAAGGTCTCTTCTTAAGTTCTACTTACAGCAATTACGATTATAGGATCGATTCATAGTCGGCCGTCTGTCCGCTAAGCACATAAACTTGACACTGAACAACGAAACGACGAGATTTTTATGAGCAAACGTAAATGTTTTACGAACATTCAAAATGAATGTTGTGGAGAGGTTTATTATAGGTAGGTACTGTCGGATGATTGTTTACCGGAAGACGATAAAAGAGGTTATATGCGGGGAAATAATTTGTTTCGTTTACCGAGTGGCTCCCGGATTCGAAAACGGGATAGGAGTATTTACTCCTATGTGTATTACCCTCATCAATTTGCCGTGGTATTGGGATATCGTAAGAAGCTGTTATGGAGATGCGGTCGATCGAGGAAAGGGTTTTGATTCAGGATCCTATCCTTTACCTTATTATGGACCACTTAGATATAAGCCGGCCTCTATGGGATCACATTCTGTGCGCACTAACTAGTAGGTCCAGTAACATTTCAAGGAGACATTGGCAGGCCTAAGAAACGCTGGTATGACGATTTGGAGTCGTTCCTGACCGATTCACCGGGCCGGAGTAGGGACAACATAAAGAAAACTGGGAAGTATGAGGGAGATGTTGGCCCTGCAGTCGGACAACAGGATCTCACTCGTATATAATAGAAAGAGACGGAGAGTCGGAAGTCGCATGGAGGGGGCTTAACGCTTTTTCCTTAATATACGTGACGATTTCTACAAGACAACTCCTACCGCAAGACGCGCTAAGGAAATTCGTTTTAAATAAAAGAGGCATTATCATAACTGTCTCTAAAACACATGTAATATAAATTGCTATTCCATTACAGCATCACATGAAATAAATATTGATCTATTCGAGATACTATGGGGCTGTCAAAGTCCGTAATTCAATTTAATGATCGCCCCTGGTTACGCAAAAATGATAAAGCAGTGCGTATTTTATTTTGTCCGCCAAAATATAAAACATATTTAACCAGTAAACGATTTACCATTTGAAGGTACTTACATTTATAATCACACAAGCGTTGTGACTTCAAATAAAATATTTGGAACAAAACCAATAAAACTTTTAAGTGGTTTTCTGGCAAATGTTTGTTCACAACATAAAGATTTAGGTATACCCAGAGATGGTAAGGTCATTGGAATAACAATTCCGTTTTAATATTATTTGACGACTAGTGTCGTGAGTAGTTTTTGTGGAGACTAGCTTAAACACAACTGCCGAAATGTAGATGTACTATATGTGGCGTGATGTTTTGTTCTGTTATTGTTTGTATGTCTCGTCGTTTGATAAACACATACCGACAACCTGGTTTTTCTATGAGCTCATACGAAGATTCTATTGATTGAAATTATTATGGACATCTAGCACGCAATCCGGTGTCCCGGCAAATTGTACCAAGACGCGACGTCTTGAAAAAGACACATTTTATGATTGGGTGAAGAAGGAAGAGAAGCAGGGAAGGTCTTTGGTTAGGAGCCAGTTGCAATGAATTCAAAAGATAGATTGACCAGGTTGCTGCTTGGCTTTTGCCGCCGGATGAGCGTATTATACTATGTTTGCATTCACACTTAGGCACTATAATATTTCCTGTGTTAATTGATGGCTAGTCTCCGCTAAGTTTGGACGCCATGACCGAAATACGGTCAGTTAGGACCATTTATTGTGTAGCTAAGCCTAAAAATACAGGAATCATCTTTCCGAAAGTTCTTAAACTACAAAAACAGTTTAAAAACATCAAATAATTACATCCCGTTCGGTCTATCATTACTTAATTACGATACGAGACGAGGAAAATGACTTTATAGGTATGTGGTCTTTGAGCCTTACAATTATTGATGCACGTGGCATTCAGTGCCAGTCGCTCGGAATATATTGATAATCATTAGGTCCGCTGCCCTTAGATGAGACGTGCATTCATAACCTATTTAGACTGTTGACGCAGTAGCGTGTTTACGGAGTCGGTTCTTGGTGACAAGATCGCAGGTAAGAACTCTTTGGACATTCAAGGGGAATCTAGTCGCGGGCTCGAACTCACTGGTGGGCTAGCTAAAAAGCACGCCGTCTCACCAGGCATCGTGTCCGACAGAGGTAGTATCAGTGATGAGCAGTTAGACGCTAGTCTACAAGCACAACGTTATTGAGTGAGATGCAGGATCATTTATAGTAAAACACGCGCGTAAAAAATTAAAAAAATTGGTTGGTTTTTGGAGATTTTACACTTCTTTTATTAGTTAATCACACCCAAAGTTAGGTTAAATTAGCGAGAAAAACCAATCTTTGTTGGCTTCTAACTTTTTAATGGTTTTTTATTTTAGTATTCTGTTTCCGCACTAAGAATATTAATAATGAAATAAAACTATACCATATTTAATTTTTGATGTACATTGTCGAAAACTGGAGTAATACACTCCCGAAGTTTGTATGGAAAAAATGTCGACTAGAGTCAGATTCTGATACCCCTGCATCAACCTCAACACACAAAATGTCCCACCTTCCACCCTGTGCCGCCCTGTCACCTGTGCATTTGATGATCGAAGATCGCACAGCTGGTTTTTAGACCAAAGATGTTTGAACTTTTTGCCATCGATACGCTAAAGGCTCGTACAGACTAGCGCGACGCAACGGTCGCGTCGCGCACTCGTAGAACAATTTCTATGAAAACTTAATGGAAATTGTTCTACAAGTGTCGCGTCGCGGCTGTTTGACGAAGCCTTAAGAAATATAATAGTGTATCTCTTATTAAAATTTCTAATAGCCTTTAGTCAGACATTCTGATCAGATGGGCATTTATTGCTGGGTTGTTTTTGACTGTTCTAAGTACTGGTGATGTCTTTTTCTAAAATTTGAGTGCGGGCAGAGACGGCTGGTTTTCCTGGCAGTACTTTTTTCAAAAGATTTCGATCTAAATTTCAAGAACTGTGGAGATCTAAACTGCCGGAAAACAGTGGCGGTTTTCCACATTTCCCGAGCATAGGCTGTAAGTTTTTGCCACCTTAACGCCTACAATGTGAAATATATTTTTCGCAATTTCGCTCTGTTCTCACTCCCACAAATTGTGGGCAGAAGTCGATTATTGGTCGCGGGCCGCGAACCGAGTGTTTTACCATATAATATAGACATTTTCGCTGCCGTTGAATGTACAACGAAAGGGAAGAGGAAAAAATCATCAGAAAATGTCTTGTGCCTACAAAAACAAAAAAGTCTTTGCACATAATCAAAAAATTGATGGCGGCGTAAAAAAACAAGTTCGGTTCACTTTGCCGCTCCTAAAATCTGCCACCATAGGCTCAAGCTACTCAATCTGCTGGTGATTCTGATAAAGACGGGAAACCCATAGGTTTGTACCAGTATCGTTCATCAAGAACTATACTATAGGTAGTCGCCGTAGAGAAGTAGGTAAGCCTTACAGTCAGCTGGAACATTAGTTTGTTTATTCATTAGCTTCTGGTCTTTGTTGTAAATACGATTTATGACACTGAATATAAATAAAATACAGTTGTTTGATCATGATCAGTCTTTCGTTAAGTTATTTGCATGGATAGAATGTAAGCAGGTATTTCTCTTTTGGGTATAATAATTAAATTATTTCGTTGAATACATAAAAGTATTATTTACCCTAGTTTCCAAACGCTTTTTAATAATTGATGGGGTGGGGTGTCGACACCCTTGCGCTATCTCATCTTCCTAGCAGGGTGAACTGTGCTAGAGCTGCTGCTGCAGTTGCGGAAAACCTAAAACCCGCAAAAATGAATCTTTTTGGAAATGATTCAAGATGTTCGAGCCGCTTGGGGTTGAAACTTGAGGGCCATGGGTCAGAGTGCCAACATAGTATTTCGCGATATTGCCAAGTGGTTGGACGACTCTTCAATGACCAGAGGGCGAGCCTATTTTTTTGGTTAATGTTTTAGCTTCGCCAAATAACGTGGCAATGATGCCAAACCTTTTCTTGTTGACGAATTTTTTGATGCCCTGTGGTTATTTTCCTTTTCATACATACGTACATGTACTAGTATAAAATATTAATAAACTAGCTGATGCCGGCGGCTTCGCCCGCGTGGATGTCGGTTATCGCGACCAAAAGTAATCATTAAATTTTGATCCCGTTCCCGCAACCCATGGGAACCTAGTCCAGGGATAAAAAGTAGCCTATGTCTAAATCTATCCCTGTACGTATTAAAAGGGATATAGGTAGTATGGTTAACCTTAAGAGATGCTATCTTTAAGATATGCCATCGCGGACTTTTCTGTAGGCCTATATAAGATACACAATTCCATCATACATCATTTTTAACCGACTTCAAAAATGAGGAGGTTCTCAATTCGTCGGAACGTCTTTTTTTTTTGTTTTTTTTTTTTTGTTATATCTCGATGGGTTTATTTAGGCAGCGTTTTCGTTGAAAGCTCCCAGACGGCTTATTTTTTTCCGACACGTCCAACAAATATTGTTATATTTTAGCCAATGTATACAAAAACTGAGCAGTGATGGCCCAGTGGTAACGGCCGCGACTTAACGAGTTGTAGGTCGTGGGTATGAACCCAGACAGGCGAATTACTTTGTGTAAATAATTTAATCACCACGGCTCTCAAACGGTGAAGAAAAACATCGTGAGAAAACCGGCATGTCCTAGAACCAAAAATTCGAAGACATGTGACATCTACCAATCAGCACTGAGCCCGCGTGGTGGATTACGGCCCACTCCCTCTCACAGAGAGGAGGCCTGTGTCCCAGCAGTGGGAACGTTATAGGCTGAGTATGTATGTCTACAAAAACTTGACAAATTATATACTAAAACCTTCCTAAACAACCACTCTATCCATTGGTGAAAACAACATGAAAATCGATGCAGTAGTTTTTGAGTTTATCGCGAACAGACAGACAGACGCGGCGGAGGACTTTGTTTTATAATATGTATCTAGTGATGATGTACGTATAATAAATTAAACTTTTTCGTTGAATACCTAGACGTAGTTATTTACCCTAGTTTCCAAACGCTTTTTAACCCTACTGAAAAAATATTATCGTTTATTTTCATGAAATCAAATCTAGTCAGCTTCTTATAAGAACGTGGTTAAACCCAAAGTTTAATTGTCGCAATAATCATTATTAATCGTAAATGGCCAATTACTATATGAGGTTATTATTTTTCTAATAGCTTGATATTGAGCTTCATGTAGGAATTATGCAAATAACCACTCAGGCAATGGTGTGCTAGGCTGCAAATTACAGCTAAATAATAAACATCACTATTTACATGGTGGGTACATAATCTAAGATTTTTCTAAGTAGGTTTAGGTATAGGTAATTAAGTTTACATTTTTTGTGGATATTTGGAAGAGTTCCTGGAAGGACTTGGGGGAGGCCTTTGCCTTGCAATGGGACAGTAGGTATAAGCTACACGAAAAAAAAATTAAAGCAATTATTAAAAGAGTTGAGGTGATAAATAGTAGCCTTACCCTTGAAGTAGGGCTCTTTATGGCTTTGTTTGCTATTGAATTATTTTAACCTAGGTAGGTACTATTGCTTGCATTATTTTATCCGAATATTTCAAAAGGTTAATTACGTATATTTTTTATATTATATTAATACCTACCTAACTTTTACATGTTTAAAATTTTAAAAAGCCGATTTAGCCCATTTTATTTTGTACTTTTTTATATCTTCTAAATTTTTTTTTAACAAAATCTAAACTCACCAAAACTTCATGGTGTGTCCGATTGCCCCTGTGCACCCACTGCACATTGGGCACAGGAACCGTGTCTAAACTGCCACAAGGGACAGTCACATTTATAGTGCCTTTGTCTGCAGCTACATCCCTGATCTCCACCTCCTCGGCCAGAGCCAAGGGGAAGGCTACAAAAAAAAAATGCTTAATAAAAAAATGTTTTTATTTATTCTGATTTATTTAAAAAAATTAAATTAAATTTTTGAATTTATTTAAAGCCGGTTTTTATGCAATTTATTTACCTTCTAATCCAAGGCAGAACACAGACAACAATATACGCTCGAAAAACATTCTACTAAAACTACATCTAGACACTTAGAAAAAATTCTCCAGCTATACTTTTTGTAAAGTAAAAAAGATTTATTCCCTATCTATTTATTTTACATCACACAGAATTAATTAAACGACGGAAGGCGAAATAATAGGAAACAAATTTCACAACAAACGTCTTCACTCCATTGTTAAAAGGCATAGACTAATTTAATTTTGTCGTAAATTAATGTTGCTCTATCTCATTTGACGCAACACAATATTGCAACTCAGAAAACGAAATGTCATTTGCAACTAAAGGTAGCTGTACACTTACGAAAATTTAACTTTTGAACTGCTTTTCAATCAAGATTTACTGTAACAAATATGAATATATATTTTAAAAACACTAAGGTTTAAAAGTATTTTAAAAATTTTTGCATGTTACTTATTGAAGGAAAATAAATTGTGCTTTCATGAACTCCATGCTCATCGATAAACGGTTACGACTACAACAGTCTGCTGTAACAATAAAACCACATGAGAACAATAAAAAAGTGAACTATTCGTCACTACTTTAATTCAGGTCATTATTTATCATTTCTTTAGAAGACTATTTGCACCTTTGCACCACGGATTTTTGGTCCACTTTCTTTGATTTTGTGAAAGTGACATTCCATTTTTCTGACAACTGTCATATTCTCCTTGTCTATGGTTTTACAATGCACGATCATAGACTAAAATATAGATTTTCTACGGATATGGCCGCTGTATCGGCAATACAACATCTGCAATGTTTTGTAAATTCATTTTTATAAAATGAATAAGGTGTTTTTTACTTATGTATAGTGATTAGCGGACCGTGTACAGTGCTGTGATATTTGTAATGGATGCAGAGAACGAGTACGAAATAAAGAGAGTTCGTGAGGCCATACAAACGATAGAGACTATTCAGTCCATGATCGACGTTTCAGCTGATAGACTCGAGGGTTTACGGACACAATGCTCGACGAGCGCCGAGCTGACGCAGCAGGAGATCCGGACCCTGGAGGTAGGGGTGCTAACCTTCACAACTCGTTATAAATCAAGGGGAAATCGGCAATGCCCTTGAAAGTATTATACCGAAAGGCCGGGCCTCAAGGACTTTGGTGCACTCAAGGACTGGGGTGAATAGTTCATTGCCGTAGTGGAAATCGTTGCCGCACGCGCGCGCCGCTCCCTCTCACCTTGAATGTTTACCTTTTTTAATTTCACGCGTTTAAAAGTTGTAGCAGTAATTTTATTGGCATTTGAATTCTGATGCTACAGTTAGGTTGTGAAATCTATTCTAACATAAAATTAGAAACATAATGTGCGTAGATATTCGTAGAAAAGTAGGTTTTTGTGTTAAGAATTCGCATTATGTGAAATGTGGCATGTTTAAAGCTATTTAGTGAGAAAAAATGCATTCCATATGAGAGAGTAAATGATAGCTAGTTGTTTGGTCAATAGCTAAGGAATCTGATAATTAACATTGATCCACGGGTTTTTACTGCCACAGATAAAGATGAGACATGATATGTGGTATAAAGTAGAGTGATTTGATTTATTCTTGAAATTACATTGCATCTACTCAGAGTTACTCAATTATTTTCTATAAAATTTTAGTTTTTCTTCATAATTCTCTTTTCAAGCAGAACATTTTTTTTGAGTACATAGATTTCTTTTGTATGCTTTTATCTATATTAATATTATAAAGAGATAAAGTTTGTGAGATTGTAGGGGGTAATCTCCAGAGACTGCCTCCTACAACCTCACAAACTTTATCTCTAGAGTTTTCAAAATTGGTTCAGTAGATCCAGATCTTCGGAACCGATTTTGAGAATTCTTTTACCAATAGAAAGCCACGTTATTTGTGAGTGTCATAAGCTAAATATTAACCTGAAAAAATGGTTGAACGAAAACGATTGGGATCCCACCCGTGCAAAGCCGGGACGGGCAGCTAGTTTAAAATAAACTAAGATTTTTAATTTAAACCTTTCTACTTGTAGAATTTAATTTTATGTACTCTGCAGAGAATTAAAGTCTTCAATTAATGGATCTTATTGGTTTGGCATACTATTGCTACTTTGATCAATAACAAACAACAACAACAATTAAAATTAATATTAATTTTTATTTTGTCCACATTAATCTGCCTAACTTTTCCTCAACTGTGTTGTGATCAGCTTCCGGTCTACCCAGATCAAATTTTACATGGAGCAACTGACTATCTGACCTCCACAAGCATGTTACTGGGTAATAGAAAACCCCTTAGTAAGACTGGCTGTCAGACTTTGGGCTTCTGATGACACATAAAGACTCAAAGATCTGACGAATAGCAAACGGAACCAACAGCTTAACATGCATTCCCGGGCATGGAGGGGTCTCAATATGTAATGGTCACCTATCCACGAACCAACCGCGACAAATGTAGCTTAACCTTTAATCAACCCATCTGGCTGATATCATTTAGCCACAGCCACTACATTGACCAGAATTCAAGTTATTCCATCAAACAAATAAACTTCAATTAAACAACAAATTATGAACTACAATTAAATGCCTCTTGTACAGATGCCAGCACATCAAACTATCCCATACTGTCAAATTTTCCCAATTGAACATGAGCCTTAAGTTTTTGAAATAAAGTTGAAAATCTATCAAAGAAATTTGACAGAACGGGGTAGCTTGATGTGCTTGGTGTCTTTACAGTCATCCCCAAAATAAATAAAAAACAGTTGAAACCTGTCATCAAATACCTGGTAGGAAGGTGGTTGCTTTTGCAGATTTGTCTAATGAGAGCTAAACCAAAAAATGTGGAAAATTTCGATTGTCACAACCCTTTTTTATATATAAATGTTTTGTCTGTCAAAATTTTAGTTTTTTCAGTCAAAATCTTCAACGAGGAACTTTGATCCAAAAACTAAGTTCCTGTCTACAAACCAGAATGACACATACTTACAAAAAAATTGTCACAAGCAGCCGTGCCAATGTGTCATCATGCCATAATACTATCAACAATGGGTGAGCTATTTAGCGGAGTGATTCAATGTTAATGCTGATATGGTTCCTCACACTTTTGTCTCTTATTTTAATGTATTGTTTTATTGATGCATTGCTGGGCAAAGATTTCAAGATTTCTTTTCACCACTGAATGTTTAACTGAAATGGATTTAATGATACATTTGACATAACATAACCTAACGCCTGTTATCCCTAAGTGTAAGGCAGACGTGTACCCACAGTACATCCACATTTTTCCAGTTATATTTTAGTCCCACTTAAGGGGCCATCCTAAAATTAAATTTTATGGTTTTTTGACCCCCCCGCCCCTTCCTTGTCACAGGTCACACTTGTGAAACCCCCTCCCCCTTGTGTGACATCACATATTTTTCTATTGTATATTCAGATCAGAAGTCATTAAATTAAAACAGCAGTTTTTCCATTAAAAAAATTATCTTTAGTAAAATTAACAAAAAGTCAAATATTTTAGATAGATAGAAGAAGTAATATTTTTAAGTTTTTGGTTTACATATCAATTTCGAGTTTTGGTATTTTAGATTTTGACATGTGACATCACAAAGCTTTTGCCCCCCCCCCCCCCCCCGTTACACAATGTCACATTTCGTTGACCCCCTCCCACCCCCTTAACGTGTGACGTAATTTATGGATAGAAGGTAAACCTATTGGTCATCTATCAGTTACAAATCTTGACTCCAGGTTGTTATTGAGAAATTCCTGATAGAAAATTTTTAAATACACTTTGCCCTTAACCTGGAAATCGAAACTAGGACATCATGCTCAGCAGTAGCACATGCAATCACCATTTTACATAATATCTTTTCCTTTTGATGATTCTGACTGTGGTGGTATTTCAACTATGTTCTATTTTAAGATACTAGGAGCATACAAAAGGGTATTACACCCATTCTTTTAAAGTATCTTGATTAGATTCTGGAGTGCTAATAAACCACTAAAAAACACAACACTTTTTTAAAATCGATTAGTGCCAAAAAATGCATTTTAATTTTAATTTTTTTTTGGCGCGTAATTTGACGAAAACGCTGGACGCAGAGGACGCCATATTGCTCTGTGGGTATGACGTCAGTTTGCTATATAAACAAATGCGCTGATATTTTGTAAGATAATTGTTTAAAATTTTAAAAAATTAGTAATTTTTCTGCTTATCGTTGGTTTGCGGTTCCTGAAAGCAAAATATTATTTATGTAAAAATTTTAGAGTGAGCGCGCGTAGAGTTTTATATTTAAATTTTGATTGTCCAACAAGCTTTGATTTTTTTAAACAGCAAAACATTGTTAGCATGTGCTAAAAGCACACAAACATGCGTTTTTAAGGCAATAAAAACATGAAATTTGAAAAATACTTTCCAAATACTTATTTTTTTTTCCTATTCATACCATTTTATACATTTTTGTTTTTATACGTTGGCAACCCTATGTGGAGGTCAGATAGGCTGCAGCTTGATGTAAAATACTATTCAGTTGCATCCGAAGCTGACCCTAACATAGTTGGAAAAATGCTAGGCAGATTGATTAATAAGGTTAGGCAGTAAACTTATAAACACTGTTTGTGACTCACACACAATCTTGAACCTTCTACAATAAACATTGTTTGTGTTATTAATAGTTTGTTGACAAATATTGCTTATAAATAAATCATTTTTATTGCACATTTGTTTTCATAAACATTTAGTACCGTCAACTGTGGCCATCTTTACTTTCCATGAGCAACTTTACCAATGAGAACTGTACTAATTTATCTTTCAATTACTAAAATTTTGTTACAAATAGTAGATTATTCTACTTCTATACAGGATAAGTTTTTATCTAGTGCGCAAACTGTAACCATAAATTCAGCATATCATTCTAGACCCCCCAGCGCAGAATTTTTTCGTCGGTAATACAAAACAAAATCAGCTGTTCCATACATTTTGACCGCTTTTCTATGAAACAGCAGATTTTTTTTGTAAAACCGACGTAAAATTTCTGCGTCTAGAATGATATGCTGAATTCATGGTTACAGTTTCCGCACTTGATAAAAACTTACCGTGTATAGCTTCTATATTAAATGGCGGCAACGGATTTTTAGTTAAAGTAAAGATGCCACAGTTGAGCGTATACATTTCATGACACTGTTGTAACTGGATTACCCATCTCACAACACAGTGACTATTTTAATATATTTTAGTATTTTGCATTGCATAGGTATGCTAAGTAATAACAGCAGCACGGGTCATCGAAATCTACGCTTGCCGCGGTCGGTCCGTGGATGGGTGATCATTTTTATTTACCGAGACCCCTCCGTGCCCCGGAAAGCACGTTAAGCCGTTGGTCCCGGATATCATTCGTGGATCTTCGATAGTGGTTACGGGTCGTCGTAACAGTTTTGGCTACCAAGGGGTATAGTGTCACCCAGTAACTTGGTTGTGGAGGTCAGATAGGCAGTCCTTCCATGTAAAATATTGATATTCGGCTGCATCCGGTTAGACTGGAAGCCGACCCCAAATTTAATATATTTGGGACAAGGCTAGGCAGATGATGATGCATACATATGCTACATGATATTCTCTCTGTAATGGTATACGGAATCAAGGGAAAGGGAAGCAAGGAAATCACAAAGATCATGCAGTGGTACGCCGCATTGGAGGCCACACGAGCGATGCGGCGCCTCAGTGGGCAGACCCTTAAAAGAATAGCGTCGTTCGTGAAGTTCATTTTCTGATCCCTCACTGTTCTCATTTCCGAAATAGTGTCGTAGTCGAAACTGCGATCATCTCTATTTAACATAACATCACGCCTTGTTGCCCGAAAGGTTGGGCAGAGGCGTACCTATAGTACATCGACATTTCGCCAGTTATGTGCGCCACACCGGGCTTAAATCCGGACTCCAGACTGCTGACTGAGAAATTCCAGATGGAAAAACTCTCACTTTGCCCGACCTGGGAATCGAACCCAGGACCTCATTCTCAGCAGTAGCGTTTACGACCACTAGACCAACGAGGCAGTCATGTTTATTTAAAGATTTAAAATTTTTCCAGTTGTTAATACCAGAATTATTTGTTACGTCTCAATGATTGTACGATTCTCGATGCGTGTGTTACGTGTTTACAATTCGCTAGATACCCAGTTGTAATTTCTCGGCATGTAGCTAACAAATTAACAATAATAGATTTCTTTGTTGGTATTAGCAAATATAAAGCCGACGTTTGAGTGTAAATATTTAAAATGTTTATAGGGTGGCAAAGAATTTAAAGAGCGGTAGGGTAGAGCTACGTCAACACCTAACACTCGTTAGCCTTTTTTTTTCCAACGAAAAGTTGCAAGGTTGCCACAGTGGCATGCAGTCCATAAAGACAGAAAGACACTGCCTACCCTACCTAAATCAAGTAAATATTTAAAACTAATATTATTTAAAAAATAAACAAAAAAAAAGTATTCATAAATCAGCTCCACCTGTCGTGTGTCGGTCGTATCATTAGTATCATCGACACAATACCCATTCGTTTGTACATTTTGACGCAATTTCGCATTGCGATGCACTAACGCCGCTGAGTGCCTCGGGAGAGACACGAACTATTCGCGGCTTAATGTTTATATGTGTGCTCTCGTGGCCATACAGATTTATTGCGTGTGCTTTCCTATACATACGTGGCACACAATTTAACAATTTACGCACACGACTACAGGGTAGTCACTGGCTTCTGACACGACGAATTACGAAACTTACCAATGCGACTATTTTTAAAAGTAGCATTGTTTCATTGAATTGTCGCTACATAAACTACCATACTGTTTTGTCGTATTATTTTAGTATTCCGATTTACGACGCCATTGTTTGTTTTGATTTAGATACCTATTTGTTCTGGTCGTGAGCTATGATAGCATGTATTTAAGGTTTTAACGTTGATAATAGTGTAAAAAATAGATAATATTCACTGTGAAAGTGGTTCAGGTAGTGTGTGTATAGAGAATAGAAAAAAAAAATGCATTTTCAAAACTATCTTTTGGTGAACATAAAAAAACCTATGATCGTGAAAAGTAGTTGTACAGACGCCAGCAGGTCAACCTACCCGAAACTGTCAAATTTTCTCAATCAAATTTGAACCTTATGCTTCAGCGATAAAGTTGAAAACCTATTAAAGAAATTTGACAGATTGTAGTAGGTTGATGTGCTGGCGTCTGTACACTGGATTTGCAAAGAATTCAAACTAAAGCTAAAGTCAATAGTAAATTCAATACACAACAATATTTTTCATTTAATTGCCTCACAGGTTGCATGCTGTGTAGGTACAGCAATCGGTATTTTTTTGTTTTTGCCTTTTTTAAATTTCTGCCTACCCTGTCTGAACACTCTGTGCACGCCACTGGGTTCACGTGATCAAAAACAACCGACTGCTAGTTTTGCTGTAGTTCCATTTAGTGGTTTACCTAAAAAATCATATATTCTCGCAAAATAGATTATTAGAACTCCTCAGTCTTACTGGCATCAGCCAAGCATAGTTTCTATCACAATCCATCCACTGTTATTTTGGTCTTCTCCTACTCTTAAAGCCATCCACATCCTTGTTTCCTCACGACCGCACAGTAAAGTGTTATCATCATCATCATTTCAGCCGAAAGACGTCCACTGCTGGACATAAGCCTCCCCCAGGCTGCTCAATTTCGAACGGTTTTGTGCTTCCCACATCCAGCGGATTCTAACGGCCTTCACAAGGTCATCGGTCCACCTTGTGGGAGGCCTTCCCACTCTACGTCTTCTGGAAGACGTAAAAAGTTGTTTAGTTATAACTCCACAAAAACTAGATCCTGGGGTGATTGCGTAACACACTAACGATGGGAATGGATTTCATTTTGACATTTCAACAACATTCATTGACTTGTTTACGTTGTAGCAGTTGTTGAGCAGAAAAACTTTTTGAAAATATGAAGCAATGGATAAACAATATTCTTTGAAATGATTCAGATCCTAATTGATCGTGTTTTACGCAATTAGGGTGCAGGCTTGGATGCAAAGGCGGTGCTGCATTCTGTTCCTAAGCCATAGCTATTCAGAACCATTCGACAAACTGTTGCGTCGAACACGCACGTTTTGAGTAGGTACCTGATTTCCTTTACCCCGACAGCAATCAGCTGTCGGAAGAATAGCGATCGTTCTATTTGATTTAAATTTATTAAGTTTTTAGGGGTTTGGATTCATAAACAGCGTGTAGATGATTCTTTCGATAACATTAATTGATGTTCGATTCGGTTTCGCTAGATCTAGTTTTTTTTTTGCGGAATCAAAACTAAACATTTCGGTATGCATAACATTTTACTGTCATGGATTTCCGCAAGCAACGCCTGATTCCATATCTACAGCACTATAACCTAACTCCTTCTGTTCCAGGGCAAGCTGGTGAAGCACTTCTCCCGGCAGCTGGTGATCAAGGCCAGCTTCGGTGAGGAGCTGCGGCGTGAGCTCGGCGACGTGCCGTGTCTCGCGCAGTGGCTCAGGGTTGTGGGGCTCGGCCCCGATTCTATAGAGGTACACATTTCCCAAGAAAAGTATGCGCTTCGGGAATCAACATCCGTTATCGGAAATACGTACGCGCGATGATGAGATCTACTATAGAGCTGTTACAAAGATGGTAGTACTCGTCTACGTTACCAAGATTATAAAATTACCTGACAGAAAAAATCATACAAACGCGCAATGATAGGTGCAGTACTAGAGAACTTAGAAGTTTTGCCATTGTGGTGGCAAGTTACTCTGGGGCCCAACGGCCCAACGTTCGTACCAATTCGGAGAACCGATGATTACCGAAGTGCATACTTTTTTATTTAGTTGTATTTAGATTTGCAGGATGGTGTGGTAAAGCCCACTTGCACCACAAATCTATACAATACGTTTAATGCTAAACATACCCATTTAAATCATCATTCTGTCTTCGTCATCTTCTCACGACTATTAGAAACAAAACGGTGATGAAGTTTTAAATTCGTTTAGCATTAAATGTAAAAAATTATAACTGAAAAATTAAACTTTAGCACATCGGTACACCGTTGATCAATTCTTGATCGAACGAAGATTCAGAAAATCTATAGGTATGCTATGCCCCTTGACAGCTTCAAAGACGGATTTTGTGACTCATTTGAAAATCCTGTGCGTTACAGTCGTAATTTTCTTATATGTATAGGGTAACTTACTTAGGTGGACATTGTCTAGTTTAAAACTACACGCCCCTGCACCCAGAAAAATCTATACAAACATTTGATAATGTGTATGCAACCAGCGTTCCGTGTGGTGCCGGACGTAAAGAATAGCACCATCCCATCTCATCCCGTGACTTACTAGAGAATGGGCAGCAGCGTTCTCTATGCATTTTACCATCATACTGCGATCACCAACCCGCCTGCCAAGCGTGGCGATAATGGTAAGCCCCGCCCAAATTGGAGGAGGCTTATGTCCAGCAGTGGACGTCTTCCGGCTGAAATGATGATGATGATGAAGATGATGCAACCAGCAGTGGAGGGGCGTGCAATTTAAAACTAGATAATATCTGCTTGAGGAAGTTAACCTAAACAAGAAAATTACGACTGTGACGCACAGGATTTTCGAATGAGTCACAAAATTGATAGATACGTGTCACTATTGAAGTGTTGATTCACACTGATCAACATTAGATGTCGTATTGTAATGTATATATATATACATCAACACCAACAACGTCAACTGACAACATGAGGAGTTGTCATGCCTAGCAGTTGTTTGCCAGTCAGACATTCATGCAAATGACTGTCATAGTTTTCGGCGACGGCCGCCACGTAACGCCAGCAGTGGCTGTCATGAAGATGATGGCAGCGAGATTAGTCTTTATTTATTATCACTACATAGTATAAAACAAAGTCGCTTTCTCTGTCCCTATATCCCTATGTATGCTTAAATCTTTAAAACTACGCAACAGATTTTGATGCGGGTTTTTTTAATAGACAGAGTGATTCAAGAGGAAGGTTTATATGTATAATACACCGACCTCCACGCGGGCGAAGCCGAAATTATAAAACACACTTTTCATTTACTTTCATAAACAGACTGGCAGTGAAACGACGCTCAAACTGCCACCATAAATTCAGCAAATAATTCTAGACTCCCTAGCGTAGAAATTCTTCGTCGGTTATCAAAGAAAAAATCTGCTGTTACTTATAAAAGTGGTCCACCTACGTGGTCAAAATCTGTGGAATAGTATTTTTTTCAGGGTGTTTCAGAATCATGTAAGTACTGAGTCCATGGTAACATGTTGTGGGTCGATGTCCTTGCCACCCCACGTTTTAATGACGTCATTCGCCGGTAAATTGCGTAATTATCTCGTTCTTCTAGGAAACCGTAACTTTCCCCCTGAATTTAAGACACTAACTTTGCAATTTTAATAGAGGAAGTAAATATGTGTGTGTGTGTGTTTAATAGAGGAAGTCAATGAACAAAACTCAGGAAATAACAGTCAGTTTTGACGTATTGTATTCTCTCCTTTCAACATCGTAGCTGTTTTAAACTGTCGTCAAATATTTGAAAAAGTTATGATAAGACAAGATAAAGAGGTTCCAGTGTGGACTTCTTAAGAACCTAAACCTAATTACGTAACACACTAACAGTAGCAATGGCTTTCATTTTGACGGTTCAACAACATTACTTGCGCTATTCACGTTGTTGGGCATACACATTTTTCAATATTAAGAAGCAATGTATTAGCAATAACCTTCGAAATGATTCAGATTTTGACTAAGAGTGTGTTATACGCAATTAGGGCGCTGTGCTTCTGAGTAGGTAAAAATACTGAAGAATGAGGAATAAAAAACTTTCGTGCAGGTGATGTATTCTACTGAAATCACAATTCATGACCAGCGGTCTAAAAGAGATCTACCCGAGATTTGTTTTTAGGTTAAACAATAATATCAATGAAAGTGGAGTTCAATTAGACCGCGACTTGCTAAATTCAGATAGGTATGTCTTCCTTCCTTCTCGACTTGGCAGTCTTGGTAAGGTTGCCAAGACAATTTTCTAGGGTGAGCTGCTTGTTGGGGGGCTTTACCAAGGGTTGATCAACTATGCAATCTTAAATGAGAAACGTTCCATCTCCCATAAATGGCTTGCGTTGGATCATATCATTTTTTAAAGTTAATTCTTCAATGTAGCTCGTGAAAATTAAAATTTCTTAGGTTCTTTGCAAATTGCGGTGTTGTTAAAGGTTGTATCTTGATCAAAACTCAATACACGGCAATAACGCTAAACAAATTACTAAAAAACGGAGGCATTTGCAAAAAAAAAAAACGTAAGAATTTTTTTATTTAGCGGGCTTCCTTGCTGGATCTCCTTTAAATTATTGTTGGTTTGAACACATTACATATTAACACATTTTGTTTTTGCCTCGCAGGCGGTATGTTCCCGCGTGGCGTCGTTAGAGACGCTGCGGGAGCGCTCCGACCACGAGATGCGCGCGCTACTCGCCGGCGCGCGCGACGAGGAGGTGCTGCGGCTGTGTCGAGCCATGCAGCGGCTCAGGAGTTACATAGGTAACATAATAACATGCATATTCTGCCAGTACTAAATCCCAGTAACTTCGCGAAAGCATTTCGCTTTGCTACAATGCGACATGCAAAGAAAAATGGAGAGCCCCGTTCCGTCACCTGCTTTTTTTGTATGGGTTACGTGACTTTGATCTTCATTAATACTTCGAATCGTGTCCATGTTTCCATAGTCCAAAGCTGAGAAAGATTGTTGATAATTTCAAATGTCTTGCCAGACATTTTTTTTATCATCAATAATAACTCCACTCGATCTGTTTAGATCTTTCCTCAAAATACCATTTCAGACACCAATTCACATGTCTGGACTTTAAAAGAGACTGTGACTTTGGAGTTTGTTTCGGCCTTTCTTTTCAGAGCAGTCAGATAGGAATCGCCGACCACACCACCGACCAGTTTTAAAAATATGATTGACGTGTAAAAACTCGCCTGCCAGGCGTGGCGATTATGGCAAGCCCCCCACCCAAATTGGGGGAGGCCTATGTCCAGCAGTGGACGTCTTCCGGCTGAAATGATGAGTGTTTGCACAAACATACTTACAGAAATAAAATCATTTATCATTTAATTAAGAAATGCTCTGGAAATAAAAGCTACAACCTGGTTTTTCTTCTCAACAGAGGCTTTAGGTCGCGGCGAGGTCGGTGCAGAACTGCAGTTGTTCTGGGACTCTTGGGAGCGCACGGTGCGGGCATCACCTAGAGCCCCCCGGGCCAGGCATGCCAACCACGAACATCATGGCACGCCGCATAATAAAAAAGGTACTAATATTTTCAGGATCAATTTAAAATCAAGAGGAATGAAGGCTCTCGTCTTTTTCTATTTGATGGGTACTGTAATTAGAAGTTATTATTGAAGTAGGATTCGCCCGCCTGAAGTTTCTTGTTCCCCCGAGCCACCTAATCGCATCGCATTGTCTGCCCGCGCCGTTACTTCGTTTTCGCTCAGCGTACTTTCTTACTTCTTTTGTTATTGCTCGGCTCCTAAGTGTCTTACCGTAATGTTACGTAGCCTATAAGCCTTCCTAAAGAAGTGGCCTATAAAATGCAAAAAGTTCTTCCAGACCTACTGGTACTTCCAGAGATTAGCGCGGTCAAACAAGCAAAATTCAGCTTGACTAATAACTACACTTAATAAAGCTATAATTAAAATAAACATTTATCGATACTTATAACTCATTAGTGTAGATAAATGTCTCTTGTTGACATTAGAAATCGTAATGTCTGTAAATTTTTGCCAACTAAGTAGTTCAAAAAGACCATGCATTTATGTTATTCTTCACTACATATTATAAAACAAAGTCCTCCGCCACGTCTGTCTGTCTGTTCGCGATAAAATCAAAAACTACTGCACCGATTTTCATGCTGTTTTCACCAATGGATAGAGTGGTTCTCGAGGAAGGTTTTAGTATATAATTTGTTAAGGTTTTACATAAATTGGTTGAAATACGACGATAATTGTTGGATATGTCGGTTAAAATCATGCCGGTTGGAATCTTAACTGGCGTGCGCCGCGTAAACCAATAGAGTTAAGTGAAAACAATGTATCACGGAATGATTGATTAACCCATAGGATACTTTTTATCCCGATAGTACGTTCCCGTGGGAAAATTTCCGACCTCCACGCGGGTGAAGACGCGGGCAAAAGCTAGTATATATATAATTTTGACACTCGCTTTAAACGTTTCCAATATCACGGTAGCCGAAGGAGTGAAGCGGGCATAATCTTGACTGGTTGATAATATCATACGCTCTAAACGCATACATAATCGAGTTATTAGTCTACTGTTTCGAGGCGTCCATTTTACGATGAGTATTCATTTTTACTTCTGTAGAAATTCATATTTTTTGACACTATCTTAACCAAAAATAATATTCCAGGTGCTAAATCTCCCCCCACGCCGGTAGCTAAGCGGAAACAGAACAGCACGCTACCTCCTCCCGCGGCCCTCACTAAATCTCGGTCACACGAGTCGCAACTGTCTGTCAGACCTGATGCCTCCGACCTCAGGTAAGTTGTAGAGAAGTAAAGGGAAATATCACAGGTAAATAAACCGTAATTTATTTCAACGATGTTTCATTCAATTGCAGCGACAATAGCCAATCTTCAGCCGTGGGTACAGTGGAAGTAACTCCCCCGGCCTCTCCGCATGACACGGAATCCGAAAACACGCCGCAACATAGACCTCCAGCCTACTTCAACAATAACGTAAGACGCCAGTACTTATTGTATTGCATTTGTACAGTTTAGCGCTTTAGACTTGTGATGTCTGCTATGAACAGTCCCATAAAAAGTCCTCTAAAATTAAATGTAGGAATGCTTTCATCACAATATTGTTAGAACATCACCTGTACATTACAACAATAATGTTAGACGCAAGTATTTATTGTATCGCATTTGTACAGTTTAGCGCTTTATACTTGTGTGATGTGTGCTATGAAAGATCCTATAAAGTGAAGTGTAGGAATGCCTTCATTACAATATTGTTAGGACATCACTTGTATATTACAATAATAAATTTATACAAGTAATAATTGTACAGATTAGCGTTTTAGACTTGTGATATGTACTATAAAAAGTCCTCTAAAATTAAGTGGGAATGCTATCGTCACAATATTATTAGGGAATAAGATCCCTCTCCTGCATCTTACAACAATAACTTAAGACTCCTGTAATTATTGTATCGCATTTGTAAAAATTTGCCCTTTAGATCGTCCTCTGTAGGAGGTAGAGCTTTCTAAGACACCCCGTGTGATATTAGCCATTAAAAGGAATGTCATCATCCTTTATTTGCAGTAAAACGGTTCGGACAGGTTGCGAATTCAATTCCTTTTTGACATTTTATAGTTATATAAAGCATGTGTTGAGTCTAATTTGCAAAGCTCCTGTAAAAAATACTTTAAATAATTTAGAATTTAGTTACAATAGGATGTAGAGTAGACTATTTTAGTTACTGACCTCAACTGCATTCAACTGCTGATCATGCACACACATTACTAGGTAGATTTTCAGCTGCAGCTGAAAACTGTACATATTTTCAGTCTATAAAACACAGGTAAAGTTTTTTTTTTCATCTTGTATTGTCCCATTGCTGGGCAGAGGTGGCCCCCATTGCTTTTCATTGTTCCTCTGTGTTGCTTTCTCCGGGCAAGGTAAAGTTATAGATAGGATATTATCACCTCAGGTTATTTAGATATAGATTAAGGTAAATAGGAAGGGTTCGAAGGGCAGGCGCTCGGCGCTACGAACGCTGCTGTAGATCTAGGCTTGTTATATATCGTGGGAGCAGGCCTGGCCTGTGCTCGGTACGCTAGCTAGTGTGGCGCGGCAGGTCGCGAGTAGCTCTGCGGCGGCGGCGCGCGTCGCGGGCCGGCCGCGCGCGCTGGGCCGGCGCCTGGCCAGCATCGTGGCGTGCGCCTGCGCAGCCGGCCAGCCTCGGCGCCGCCGGCACGCCGGGCCGCAGCACGAGCCGGTGGGTACTGCGCGACAGGTTAGCATTCACATCGTCCAGCGGGCGTGTGCTTACGTACGCGTTTGTACCAATACAATGGGCCTGTTAAATTTGTACTTATTTTTTAACATGATTATGTAAATTAATGTGTAAATGATACCCCTACCATTTATATAACTCCTTGGCTGTTAGGCAGACTCATTGAGTCTGATAACAATAGAAAAGTAATTGTGGTAATTACTTGACACTTGTATAAAAATTGTGTAAATGGTAATTCAAATACCCTCGTGGCTCCCCCAGTCATGGATGGGGGTGTTTGAGCAAACATATGTAGAGCGGAAAGTTAATGATTAGGTGATTAGGTGCGGCATGGTGAAAAATATTTTAAATGTTTCAGATAGGAGTACCGTGTTCAGATTTTAAAAATGGCCCAAAAATAAAGTTTGGGTTCCGAAAGAAAAGATCAACTTTTGACGGAGCCTGGACCCTGATAAATGGAATCGATGATAAATTAAAACAACACAAAAACGCCTCACGGTGTTCATTGATCTTGCAAAGGCATTTGACACCCGTCCTGTTCCCTGCCCTTTATCTTAGAATGTCTCGACGTACGTGGTATATAACTCCAGCTTTTTCATTCATATCTTTAGTTAGCTTTCAGATAGTTAAATCGACGGTTGCCTTAGTGGCGAGCGGCCTATTTCGTAGTGCGCGTTTGGAGTGCCACAAGGTAGTGTTTTAGGCCCTACTGTGATCCTGATGTTCATAAACGACATGTGTATCATGTACCTGAGCTCTAGTAACATCCAGGGGTGCGGGTTGTTCGAAAGAGATACCGTGGCCCCTGACACACAGGCAACTGAAAGAACACGGGTGGGGTTTAGGTAGTAAAAGTCTGACACCCCTCCCGCTCCACCCAGAGCGGGAGAAGTTATTTTATGATTTCCCAACCTCAAAAAAAAGCTCTGGTAACATTGCTTCTTTTGCCAAAAGATACTGCAATTACCAAACTGAACTCAGTTAGTCATCAGTCATTTCGTACTGTATTAATAGTCGGGGTGGAGCTGCGAAAACTACACTCAAACCTCTGGAAGTGGCTCAGAAACCCATTCTTAAGATTGCTACTTTCCGACCAATGCTCTACCCAACCTTTGATCAGATATTCATATATTCACTATCAAAATACTGCACGGAACATCTTTTATTTGCCCTTTTGATATCCTTTTATAAATTGCCTAAATCTGAGTTTTCAAAGTCGTCAGATTTAGGGAAAGCACACAATTGATTCATGAGAGTTGCCTTGTGAGCTAGGCCGCGCCCGATATTACCAAGAGCAACGGCCTTGATCATTTAATTTTTGTTCTATTTCCGAAATCTGACCACATTCTGAATCTTTTCCAATATATTTTTTATTTTATTGCTTATTTTGTGTTCTCTAATCATGCCGCATCTACTTAGCTATCAACTTTTTGCCCTGTTTACGCTTGCTGAAAAACCATCTGTATATGTTTTAGAGGAGACTCAAAAAAATTGTATTGGTAATATTGTTCTGTCATTTCCGATAGGTACTAGTTGGCTCATCGCTTTTTTTTTTTTTCAAATATAATTATGCCGCTGTAAATGTCAGTTCAGTCTGTGCATATACACTTTACTAACATGCGTAAATGTATAATACAACTCCATTATGGATTCACATAAATGAAAAATACGACAGGGACCCTACGAAAAATGAAAATTCGATTCACCTCTTTAGGATCGATCCTATTAGAGTGATTTGCTCACAAAATATTGTACATAAAATAAAATTACATACGCTAGGTAAGTTCCGCCACGCTGACGATCTGAACCAAGCCTTACAGTTTGTTCAAGCTAAGAAAAATACACATCATCATCGATGATAGTGAATAACATGTCTCGAGAATTTTGTCCAAAGTATCGATCGACAAAATTCGCTACACATGCACACAATCATCAATGATAATTTCTCTTCGTTTAAATAAACTGTACCTACACACAGCGTCCTTTAATGTTCTCACTTCACTCGGCGTTTGTCAGAATTGACGAGTTACTTGTGGTAATACAAAATGTACCTTATTTCTTATCAAACAAAGTGAATTTTGTATTAACGAAATAATTCGAATATTTGGGAAAAAATGTACAAGTGCAGTGCTAGCATTACACCTGTTTCAATTTACACCAACATTTACACTCCACTTTTCTTTCGACAGGCTGTAGTTGTGGGTGTGGCCCCGCGGTCGCCGCGCACGCCGACGGTGAGCCGGTGTATGGCGCATGACATCGCGCATCGGTTCACGAAGACCTTCAATATGATCGCAACGTGTGACTACTGTGATAAGCAGATGCTGTTCGGGTCTGGTTTGAAGTGTAAGGAGTGCAAGTTTAAATGTCACAGGTTAGTAGCTGGCAAGAGGTGTTTTTTTTTCTACTATAGAACAAATTTTGATTTCGATCAGGTTTGAACCACTAAGCCAGTTTTTTTTTTTTTAAATTAGAACCCAAAATGTTTAGAAATATAGGTTCTTTAAAAAAAAACTGACAACTCAACGGACTAAGTTGTCATTTTTGTATTAAAAACTTCACCCAAATCGAAATTAATTTGGAAATTCAAAAACTGGCTCAAAGCTTTAGGCTAGAACTTAAGATCGCGTTTTGTAATAACTCGCAGTGTTGTGATTCGGTATTCTTGAAAAAAATGGAATTAAATAGAAAAGTGCAAAATCAAAATCAAAATATTTTATTTCACATATCCCTGCAAGGGCACTTATGAAACGTCAGAAGCTAGGTGCACGGTTCCGATTTGTCGCTTCCTATGGAGAAGAGCCGGCAAGAAACTCCACGGTTACTCTTTAATTGGCTTTTATAATGTTTTCAAATTACAGTGATATTAGATATGGGAGGACAGTGCAGGCCTGTCAATAAGTACTAGGTACTTAGAGGAATGAAAATAAAGAATAGAAACTGTAGGCCTACAACGTTCTCTCATTCACAATATGTAAAAGAATCTACATAAATAAAATCAACCTATTTAAACGAAGTGATATGATTTCCATGAGAATTACTAATAAATACTCGATATTACAAGTGTTGTATAATGTCAAATAATGACGAGAATATGTCAGAAAGTGTATAAAATAAAATTAACATTGTAATTTGGAAGCAGTTAATAGACGCTCACATAGTTATGCTGCTAATGAGTTACCAGGGAAGCCACATGTGCAGAAGGAATTAATGCCAAACTTCCTTGTCTCCAACGTAGTCTTTTATCTTATAATATGCTTTTTTGATAAGGACACGTTTGATGTGAGTTTTAAACTTTCCATCGCTAAGTTCTGTAACCGACTTTGGCAACTTGTTATAGAAGCGGATACTGTTTATTAGAAATGACTTACTAGTTTTAGTTAATCTAAGTTTTGGAATCACAATTTCGTCTTTACTACGTGTATTTAGGTTATGGAAGTCGCATCATTTTTGAAAAGACCTAAATTTTTGCGAACATACAAGATATTTTCTAGGATATAAAGAGAAGGCAGAGTTAGTATGTCAACTTCGTTGAATTTGTTTCTAAGAGACTCGCGAGGCCCCATTTTATAGATTGCGCGGATTGCCCTCTTTTGTAGAATGAAAACTGAATCTACGTCAGCTGCCGATCCCCAGAGCAGAACGCCATAAGACATAATACTGTGAAAATAAGCAAAGTATACTAACCTAGCTGTGGCTACATCAGTCAATTGCCTTATTTTTCTTACTGCGTAAGCAGCTGAGCTTAATCTACTTGAAAGAGCTCTAATGTTGGCACCCCATTGCAATTTTGGATCTAAAGTAATTCCTAGAAATACAGTTTCCGAAATAGCATCTAGTTTCTTGCCATCAAGTTTTTAATTTAGCCCTACTTGGGGTACATTTGGTAATGAGAACTTAAGACATTTAGTTTTGTTCGCATTGAGTAAAAGATTATTAGCCGCAAACCATTTCGAGAGAACAGCTAGACTTTCGTTGACATGTAAGACATCCGTATCTTTTCTAGTGTGCATTTTAAATCATTTCGATTTGTGTTAACTGCAAATTTCTAATTTATCACTATAGTTCGTTCGCGTTAAGAATGCAGTGAGTCATCAGTGCAACTGCAAGATAAAGGTGTATTCACAGTGGTGTTAAATTCAAACAAATTATATTTTAAAAGATTGGCGATTTCAATCAAAATCAAAATCAATGTATTATTTTCCATTTTTTCACTAAGAATACTATAAACTGTTCTCTCGGACACACCGCATGCAGCTGCCGTTTTTTGTACTATGCTGTCCACAGTCATAGTTAAATCACACTGTTTAAAATGCTTAAAAACATTGTAAATTACTTTTCTTTCCCCACTATGAATTATCGAACCACTTTTATTTTTACGAATTGGAGATATATTTTTTTTTTAATTTAAATCAGTTAACACAAATGACAGGACAGGTTGCGTTCGAAGCAATGCCTTCAACTGTCATTGTGAACTTGACTTTGTAATTTGAAAAGATTTGATTGGTTAGGGGGCAGGGCTAGGTCGACGGATAATGATGACTCACTGCATTCTTAACGCGAATGTACTGTAATTCGTTTTGGCTTAACTTTATTCTTAACAAAAATATTTTACTTAAATATAAAACATGAAACGTTTTTATTATTCTTCAGGGCGCTATAAGTGCAAATTGTGTAAATAGTAATACAACCTTAATTTTTCAGGGATTGCGAAAGTAAAGTACCTCCATCGTGTGGTTTACCGCCTGAGTTTGTGGATGCTTTCAAAGAAAAGTTTCACAAAGACGGTAAGTGTGTAAGAGAATTAATTTTTTAAATAATTTTACCAAACCAACTTCTTTGTTTCAATCATCAGCCGATGTGTTCTTTAACTTAGATGTGACACAAAGTGACAGTTTTTCTTATCCCCAAGCGGGTAAGCATAGAATCAATAATTGAATTTGATACTGAAAAGGATCGATTGTTATAAATACTTCATACATTGATGATGCTGTTATTGTACAATTTCGAATTCTAATATTAATGAAATACCAGTCATGGTTGCCTTGCAAAATAACCTATACAATAGGGTATTTTACTCTATATGAGAAAAAATATAAAAATATATTATTGAGATAGCTTAGGCAAAAAGCAGTCGGAAAATGTTAGTTTTAGTTCATGGAATAACAAAAAAACTAAATCAAAATCGGTTCATCCGTTCGGAAGCTACGATGTCACACACACACGCACGCACGCGCACACACACAGACACGTCAAACTTACAACATCCCGTTGTTTTTGCGTCGGGGGTTAAAAATAAAATTTAAAATTCAATTAAAAGATTTCAGTTATTTTGATCTGATTTTGAACACCATGAAATAGTAGCCGCCATATTATTACGTCATACGGCGTGTCAATTGAACAACTTTGTATTTTTATTATTTTCATAACTAAAGTATTTTTATTTAAATAATATTTTGCATTCAGGAACAGCAAACCGACGATAAGTAAAATAATAAATATTTTTTTTAATTATAAACAATTATCATTACAAAATATCAGCGCATTCGTCTACATAGCAAACTAATGTCATACCCACAGAGCAATATGGCGGCCACTGCGTCCAGCGTTTTCGTCAAATTACGCGCAAAATTTTAATTCATTTTTACGGCACTAATCGATTAAATAAAAATGTTGTGATTTTTTTTTCATTGTTTATTAGCACATTAGAATCTAATTAGGACACTTCAAAAATGGGTGTAATACCCTATTAAAATGGTATACCTACAAAGTCATCGTTTACTTCCACTCGCTCTCAAAACGGTGAAGGAAAACATCGTGAGGAAACCGCCATGTCCTAGAAACAAAAATTCGAAGACATGTGAAATTCACCAACCCGCACTGGGCCCGCGTGGTGGACTACGGCCCACTCACAGAGCGACGAGGCCTGTGTCCCGGCAGTGGGAACATTTGTTGATCATGCTGTACGTCCTGCAGGTGGGTACTACGGCTACGTGTCCCCGCAGCCGGGCCGCGGCTCCGGCTTCCTGTCGTCGCTGACGCACCGGCGCCGCCCGCACGCGCCGCCCGTGCCGCACCACACGGTATGTATCCGATACACTACACTATGACTGAAGTTTATGCTTCAGTCCACGTTCGTCGCGGGGGTATTTTTTCGCGCACTGGATCTTGCAACGTACTGCTTTGCTCCTATTGTTGAAAATCGAACAGCGACAGCAATCCTGTGCGCGATAAAATCCCGCCGCGTTCATTTTACGGCCGTTAGGACGTGGTCTTACTATCTGTCTCCGAAAATTATCAAACTTGCTTGTGGAAAATTCAAATATTTAGAGTACATCACCCATTTTGTTCGGCGATTTCAGATAAAGAAACAAAATCGGCGGCCTTGAAGGAATTACATTTCATTTGAATGGTTGTAGTAGTAGAAACATGTTATGGCGACAACGCTGTAATGAATTTGCGAATAACGATGTACCACAATGTTTAAATGAAATAAATTGTCCTTCCGCCATTTCGTGTAAGATCTCGTATATTTTGAGCTGGGTGATACCGCTTGAGACATACACTGTTAACTATAGTCTATTCGCGTTAAGAAAATAGTGACTCACCGTTGTCACTAAGCTTAGCCACGCCCCTTGAACAATTAGATCATAGTAAATTATAGTTTATGTCTGAAGGGCTTACTTCAATCTATTTGAACACGGCTTTCTAATTTACTATGATCTAATTGGTCAAGGGGCGTGGCTAAGCTGAGTGACAACGATGAGTCATTATTTTCTTAACGCGAATAGGCTATAGTCCTTCTGTAATCGGTGTAAAACAAAGCTATCGAAACAGAGCACCATGTGAAGGGGCGCGGGAGAAGACTCCCGCACCCTTCACCCTTACCAATCAAATATATTACAATATAATTTAGCAAACAAATAAGTACGCACGTACCGCACAGTAAAGTACATAATCATGTAACACTGATAACAAATACCCAAAACGAACTTCAACACCGGCGCCGCCAGAATCTACAAGCACGATGCGCTGGTATGAGTGCCTCATCTCGACGAAAGACACGGCTCCCTGTCATTTCGAGCGACGCCGGTGCTTTCGGGGCATGGTAGCTTCGGAACGTATCTGTGTCGCATAAACAGGGAGCCGGACGCGAGAGTGTCACCACTGCGTCCACTGTCGGCAGGAAACGGTGCGGCACACGCCGGCAGAGTGTGCCGCGCCGGAGAAACCGCGCCGTTTATAAGTTGCTATGATGATCTCCAGGGCGGCCCCGACTCGTCGTCCAACACGTCGTCGTGCAACAGCTCGACGCCGTCGTCGCCCGCGCTGGCGCCGCCCGTGACGCCGCACCACGCGCCCGCGCACGCGCACAACGCGCCGCACGCACACCACGCGCCGCACACGCATCATGCGCACCATCCGCCCACCACCAAGCAGCAGTTCCACTTCCCAGGTACGGCATATTATTTAACACTTCAAGCATACGAAGTACGGAGTAGAAAATTTCCGTAACTTTGCCGAAACTGCGTGTTACGTACCGTTCTCTTTATGATAGGTGTTACCTACCGCATTGAATCTTTGGAATTTTAGGTAACTTTTCAAACCTAGGAGCGGTTTGAAAAATTACCTAAAATTCCAAGTACTCAAGCATTTGTGTTACTACACACAAATGCTTGAGCACTTGGAATTTGGAAAGGGTTTGATTTGATTAAATTGCCAGCTTGCTTACTGCATATTCGCTAAGCTAATCCAATTGGTCTACGAAGGGTGACATGGGCGCCGCGCTTCCGCGTGTTTTTTCACTTCAACTAATCGTTTACGAACTACACGAGACGACCGTGTGCCAAAACCTTTTTTCTAATCCGAAATGGTCCTTCTGTGATTTTGTGCTACACCCCATCAAGACATGAACAATAACATTAACCAACACCAGTAGAAAAAAATGTGCAGTGAAATTTAGCTGGATTTAGGACAACTGGACACGACCCGAGCCCATGGGTGCACGAGGCGACTGGCAGGAGTTTGCAGGTAGGTTTTAATTTCAAATCCAAAGTTTCATACTAGACACTGCGGACTCGACTCCCAGATCCAAAAACCAACTTAGCGGAGCATTTCCATGTCTGCGGCACAGCGGCGCCATCTAGTTTTAAAATATTGACGTTTAGAAAAGTGTCTTAAAAGATCTACTTACATAAATTAACATTTTAATTAATTTCAATAAATATTTATTTTTATCGACAGAACTAAAGCCGGTAGTGGCTAGTCCTAACCACGCGTCGGTGCAGTCGCCGGCGAGACAACAAGATAACAAAGAAGACCTCATGGCTAGCGCTAAAAGTGGTGAGTTCAAATTATATGTAATAAACATGTGCGATCGGGAGAACCCAAGTTCATTACGCGATACAAGATGTAACAAAATGAGTTACAAAGAGGGAGTGTGAATTTAGTACCAGTTTTTATCAGTTTTGTTTTTACAGAGCCATCTGGTGTACTCGTTTTTAAAAGCTCTCAAAAATTTGTGGCTATCTTGGATTCTTTTTTTGACTCTTAGCATCCTCGATAACCATAAAAACAACATACATGATTTTAAAAAATCGCAGCCGCCATCTTTTATTTTCATTTTGACCAGACTAGGCTTTAATACCCTCGAAACCCGTGAAAACGACACCCATGATTAATTTTTTTTTTTAGATAACAGCATTGAACTCTTATGTAATGATGAGTTCAATGATACCAACTACTTTTACTACAGGACATGAAATCGCAATAAAAAAAACATGCGGTTGCAACATTTATGTTCATAGACAAAATGTATGGAACCAACTGGATTTATTTTCTCGATGATTTCATTGACCCTTTTTCTAGTTTCAGTTATTTCAATTATCCCGCGTGATTTCTCTATCTTGAATCCATTTGCTATCTACTACAATTAATTGATTCAAGATAGAGATTAAACCACTGTAACGTTATTCTCAAAATTCTCAATACTACACATACATAAATCCCATATTTTCTTTACAACTTAAGTTGTAATGAAAATATAGGATTTATGCTTATTTTACAAAGCTGAAAAGTGGAGAAGCGCGGCTATTTGGGAGCTCCCAAACAGCAGAAAGATAGAAATAACTTTTGCTGGCCAAAAAGTTGTAGCCTAATTTGAATAAACCATTTTGTATAATATGATATAACCATAGTATTTGTATGTACCGCAGGCGACAGTTCCCGCTGCGTGTCGCTGTCGGGCTCGGGCTCCACGGACAGCGGCGGCTGCCAGCGCGGCGACTCGCTCGACCTGTCCAACAAGCACGACAACAGGTGGCCGCGACAGAATAGTGTAAGTATTCCGACTGTGGCCCTGATCACATCAATGTCGACGTTTGACGGCACGGTTGGCGCAGTGGTTAAGCGATTGGCTGCTGCGCTGCGTGTCGTGGGTTCGATACTCGCACGGAACAAATATTTGTATGATCTACAAGTAGTTGTTCTGAGTCTGGGTGTTTGTGTGTGTGAGTTTAAATGTTTATAAACGCACCCACAATACAGGAGAAATTCCTAGTGAAGGGCAACGTTTTTTAACAAAACAAAAATAAAAAAATGTTACGTCCCATTTGCTGGAGTGTCCGAAATGGCCAATCGCCAGCTTGCTGATTTTTTTTACAAATATTATTTATAGGTATTATTGCCGTTCGTCAAGTCCAAGGGCTTGTGGCTAAGTAATAACAGCCGCACGGGTCTAGAGATCAGGTTAAGCTACGCTTGCCGCGGTCGATCCATGGATGGGTGACCATCTTTACATACCAAGACCTCTCCGAGAAAGCACGTTAAGCCGTTGGTCCCGGCTGTCATTCGTGAATCTTTGACAGTCGTTACGGGTCTTCAGAAGTCAGAAACTCTGACACTGGTTCTACCCAATGGGTATCGTATTACCAGAGGCGGAACTAGGATAGGGTAGGCAGAGGACAAGGCCTGGGCGCCAATCGGAAGGGAGCGCGAAAAGTCGCCAATGACTAAATTTTAAAATAAAGAAAGTACTTCAATAAACCATTTTATACTGTTTTATTTAAGAAATCTGAAGAGCTACCTGAATTTATTGTGCAGTATGGGGATGAAAGCGTATTTCTGCCCATTTCTATTAAAATTCTGCTTAAAATTGAAGTATTGCAAGTTGTGAGCGATTTTTTTGAAAGTTAAAATGAATACCTTCGTTATTGAAGGCTATAATAGGTCAAGAAAGGTTATGCGACCTAGCTTTGCTCAGTGTAGACCGAGAAGATAATTTACGAAGGGGCGCAAATGTGATGCGTACCCTAGGCCATTTTCTATTGGTACGCCCCTGCGTAATACCCAGTAGATGGATTTTGGAGGTCAGATAGGCAGATTGATATATTCAAGTCCAATCATGACACAGAATTGTGCGTAAATAAATCTTTAGTCTGTTGTCATCAATCGGGTACCGCCAATAGGGACTGGTCATCTCTTAGCTGCCACGGCTTATTTTAATTTCTGAATTATAATTTTACTTTTGTTTTAATTACGAACGCTTTTAATGTGCACGTCTTTTTACATCGTTCTCACATTGATAATTTCAACATAATGTTGTAACCGACTTTTTGTAAGAGTATCATGATTTAAAAGAGTGTCTGTGGAGTTTCTTGCCCGTTCTTCTCCATAGGTACCTACGCTTTGGAATGGGCAACTAGCTTCATCTTTCTAACTCATCGACCTTGACAATTCAGAAGTGTCTGTAATAGAGTATTACACTCATTTTTGAAAAGTGTCTTACATAGATTCTAGAGTGCTAATAAACCACAAAAAAAAAACATTTTTATTTAATCGATTAGTGCCATAAAAATGCATTTAAATTTTACATTTTCAAATTTCGCGCGTAATTTGACGATAACGCTGGACGTAGTAGACGCCATATTGCTCTGTGGGTATGACGTCAGTTTGTTAAAAACAAATGCACAGATATTTCATAAGACAATTGTTTATAATTTAAAAAATGAGTTATTTTTCTACTTATCGTTAGTTTGCTGTTCCTGACTGCAAAATGTTATTTAAATAAAAATTACTTTGGTTACGAAAATAATAAAAGTAGAAAGTTGTTCCAGTTCATCAATTGACATGCCGTATGACGTAATAACATGGCGGCTACTATTTCATGGTGTTCAAAAACAGATTAAAAATCCTGAAATCTTTAAATTGTATTTTAAAATTAATTTTGTTGTTTCATGAACTAAAACTAACATTTTCCGACAGCATTTTGGCTAAGCTATCTCAATAATATACATATTTTTAGATTTTTTCTCGCACAGAGTAAAATACCCTATTGGTTTATTTGAAATAAATGCTTTGAGTTTGATTCCTAATCTTTGCAAATAATAATAATTCCCCTTTTTAACTCCACAATAACGTAAACCCATACAAACAGTAGGTATAGTTCCGGTCATTATTCCGATAAGGCCCCGAGGGCGCTCTCTTTGCGATAACAAATGATACATGATATTAACTTTGTGTACTGTTGTAGTCAACTTGTCAGTTAAAAAGCTTTCCTAGATCTGTTTACTTTTTGGGAAGCCATTATTAGTTGTAGTACCTACTGTGTTAAAATGTCTATTAGTGACATAGTTTTGTAGATAATATTGTACTTTATACTGGGCAGTACTTTTTTAATAGTTATAGTGGATTTGTGTTTTTGAACTTGTCTGTTGTAATCATTACATAGTATAGAACAAAGTCGCCTTTCATGTCTGTACGGTTAGAACTTTTAAGCTAAGTATGTAACGAATTTTCATGCGGTTTTCATCAATAGACACGAGTAATTCAAGAGGAAGGTTTATATGTATAATACATCGACATTCACGCGGGCGAAGTCGCTGGCAAAAGCTAGTTATAAATCAAATAGTGATGATAGTAGTAGTGATGGTATTATACAGGATAAGTTTTTAATCAGTGCGCAAATTGTAACAATGAATTCAGCATATCATTCTAGATCCCCGCAGCGTAGAAATTTTTCGTCGGTTACATATAAAAAAAAATGAGCTGTTTCATAGAAAAGTGCAATACTTATGCGGTCAAAATGTATGGAACAGCTGATTTTTTTTGGGGGTCCAAATTCATGGTTACAGTTTGCGCACTGGATAAAAACTTACCCTGTATATGTAAAGTGTTCGTGATTTGAATGAAAACTTGTATGTTGCAAGGGATAAAGAAGGGAAATAGACAAACCGTACCTAATAATGTCTTTATTTGTAAGAAGACGTAGGTTGTTTGAGGAGGTGAGTATTTCGGTATTTTGTATTATTGTGAAAAAGTTTCCTTTTAACTTATTTTCTTATTTTTTGTGTGTCATTCATTACAATGTTTAGCAGTGTTTAGTTTTTACTGCACAATATTGTCTAAGGTGTGTATTTTAGAATTAAGCAAACAATTTCATTTCAACATAAAGAAAAATCGTTCCGATTAAATGTGAAATACTGCATCAGGCAAATGGCCACCACGAAACCTCTGGCTATAGTATCTAACAGCAATTTGGTCTCCCCACAGCTATCTATGAAAGAATGGGACATCCCGTACGACGAGCTGAAGCTATTCGAAGTGATCGGCACGGGCCGCTTCGGCACCGTGTACCGCGGCAGCTGGCACGGCGCCGTGGCCGTCAAGGTGCTGCACGTGCTCAGCGACGACTGCGTGCCGCTCGACACCTTCAAGCACGAGGTACAACATTATTACTTGATATATCTCTACGAATAGTTTACGTAGCTGTGTGGAACAGAATAGAATAGAAAGCATTTATTCGACACAGACACAACACAACAGCAACAAACACATAAAAAAAGAACAATAAACATGACAATAAATTGCAGTAAAAATGTGCTGAGCGTGCCCATACCGAAAGGGTTGCCATCTCAGCATTTGCTGGGCGTCAGACACCCAGCGCTGGTTTTCAGTTGGCACCCTGCAGTGACACACGGACAAAACAAACCATACTGATTATGTGTAAACTAACTATAAATCTTTGAAAAAAAAAAAAAAAAAACTTAATTTCGTTCAGAAAAAAACACTAATATATTAACAGATTACATAGAAGCCATAGGTGCTAGATTTTTAAAAATGCCCTGGACCCCACACTAGTATTTCCTGTGTCGTAGGGTCCAGTCTCTTCCCTTGTATGGCAAATATTTTCATTTATTAAATGAAGTAATAATTTGAAGAAAAAAAAAGAAGAAGAATGGTGCATTTACTGCATTTATCAATTTTTTGGCAGATTCAAGTCAAAAGTTCTTCAGTCTTTAATTATGTCGGCATAATTTAATCTGGTAAGAATGTTTTTACCCTCACTTATTAAATTGTTCCGTGTGGTTCCGGACATAAAAGAATAGCACCGTCCCATTTCTTCCCGTGGGTGTCGTAGAAGACGACTAAGGGACTTACTAGAGAATGGGCAGCAGCGTTCTCTATGCATTTGACCACCATACTGCGATCGCCAACCCCTCTGCCAAGCGTGGCGATTATGGCAAATCCCCCCTTTCGGGGGAGGCTTATGTCCACCAGTGAACGTTTTTCGGCTGATATGATGATTAAAATGAAGAAACTAACAGTTCATAATCCGCCCACAGGTGGCGACGTTCCGCAAGACGCGCCACGAGAACCTGGTGCTGTTCATGGGCGCGTGCATGAAGCCGCCGCGCCTGGCCATCGTCACGTCGCTGTGCAAGGGCATGACCCTGTTCACGCACATCCACCTCAGGAAGGACAAGTTCACTGCCAACAAGAGCGTTATTGTGGCGCAGCAGATATCACAGGTACGTGGGACAGTTATTGTAAGACTAGCGCAGTTCTGTCATGAAAATTGAACCACTTGTGCATGATCGCGAACATCAATATAAACTATAGAAAATCACACATAAAAGTGTTTGAATCCCGGTTGTAAATTAAAATAACATGCCTAAATTTAGGCATATCATACCCATTAGCTGGATTATGGAGGTCAGATAGGCAGTTCGTCCATATAAAATACTGGTACTAAGCTGCATTCGGTTACATTGGAAGCCGACTGCTGAAAGGTTAGGCAGATGATGGAAGATTTAGCCATATCTATACTCCATTTGTAATAAGATAATACATTCAAATAAATCTTTTTACAGTTCGTTCAACCGATTTTGACTTCTATTCCCTTGCCATAAGGATGACATTTAAAAAAAAAGTGTTTACAATACCAACTGTTTACTGCAGATGCTATTTATCATGCCAACAATGCAATAGAAGTCAAAATCAGTTGAACGGACTGTAAAAAATGTCTGTCTGTATTTAAATGTGTAATCTTTTCCAAACGCACTATAGGTATATCGAAACCGATCCAAATATTGCACAGCAATTATTAAATCGACGCAGGCAAATTTTCGCAAAACCTCGGAAAAACGTCGTGTTCATCATCTCTGCTCGCCAGTCTTGCTTACCCGTGCCTATTTCTGCATACAACGTGTTACACTATCTTCATAAACCCATCAATCTTCCCCAGGGTATGGGCTACCTGCACGCGCGAGGCATCATTCACAAAGATCTGAAGACAAAGAACATCTTCCTGGAGAACGGCAAGGTGGTCATCACGGACTTTGGCCTCTTCAGCGTTACCAAACTGTGCTTTGGAAACAAGTTAGTACAAAGGTCAATACAGGATTTTGCACTTTACTTAATTTAGTTATAAACTTTTGATGCTTGTAAACGGTGTATGTAATATTTATGAACTGAAATATGTAAGTTATACGGTATGGAAACCACTTAAATGCAAGAAATAAAACAATTTTCAGCCTTTGCTGACAATATTTAAAAATTGAACGAAATCGGTGCAGTTATTAGGTCAAAAAGTATAGTTTTAATTTTGAACTTATTTGAACATTCTGTAGAATTAGGTCACTGGATTCAATGAACTGAGTTCCTTGAACATTGAAAAGCGACGTTGCCACGCAGTGCGAACTATCACGACGGTGTTACGTTTTCTACTTACTTGGCGAAAATGTAAAATCGTTATACCTAAACGACAAGGTACGAAGGTACGATCTCTAAACAGAGTGTTTACATTGACAGAATTTATTTTGTTTGAAAATTTAATTTATGGGTTTAATTTAATATTTCATTTTGCTATAATTACTTTTGTGGACTAGTATTACTTGTGGTTTCAATTATTCCATATATGTGGTTTCCATACTGTATGTTAAAAATGCCACCACCTGTGCAAGAGCTAGCAGACTTCCACTGTACATGTTTCAATTACATGCTCTTTGTATATGCATCTTGTTGACTAATATTATCACAGATAAGCGTGCTTGTATAAAGAAGCTGTTCGAACCACACTATCTTATGTCACAAATGCTTGCCAGTGTCAAAATAAAAGAGAATTATACAAATTAGACTGAGATCACAACTGAGAACACCCCAAACGCTTGCCCTTCACCACTTCCTAGTGCCTTAGCTGGGTAGAAGTGGCGCAACAAACTTCACGGCAGAACAGCTATCTGTTCAATTGGAAGAACATGATTCTAAACAATAGTAGGTATGCAAAGTAATTAACAATACGAGACACAAAATATTAAATTAAACCACTTGCCATATGTCAGCTAGCCATGCCAGTATACCAAAAAATAAATTGAAAACTTTACTCAAGCAAAAGGCAAAAATTAAAAAGTTAACAAAGCATAATACCAAAATAAAATCTTCCAGGCATAAAGGGCGTGACAGCTTAAGTATGCAATGCTGGATTATGTACACATAGCTGTAACTAGAGGGTACAAATGATAAACTAGGACCAGGGAAGTAAAATAAATAAACAGTTAATTACTAATAACAATAACAAAACCATGGTCAGTAAGACAATCAGTCACCACAAGTAGCAACTATTCAAGAGCATGACGGAAAGATCAGCTATTACCCCCTCGTATGAGCCATAACATAAACTTACACGAACGCTTTCTCTATACAAGCATCTTCAAAAGTCTACACAGACCGATTGATTTTCAACTGCAATAAAGCACGCGGTTGCACGACCACTGCATGGCGCTTTTAAGCGTGGGGACGTCTTCTATCTATTTATATTATACAGCACGAATACAATGTGGTCAAGAACTGTATAGCATATATGTATGGCATATAACGCACGATGACGAAGTAAGAAACTGCTTGAAAAATCTACATAACTTAAATTTTTAAATCATTCACTGATAGACAAGCCCTAACAGCTGGGTCCAGAAACATGAAATTTTAAGGGACAAGGAACACAACGGTAACTTATATAATGACAGGGAACACTAAGGAGGTTTTTTGTAAATTCATCCCCTAAAGGGGTCATATAGAGGATGAAAGTTTTATGGAAGTATGTTTTCCGATGTGAAATACCGTCGAGAATTCGGCTTGTTATTATTTATATTGAATGGTGTGTTTTACTGTGCCAAAATATTGTATGCCATCTAGGATTATATTGCTAGTTGTTTCAATGATGCAGTCATCAGTAAACATTAAATAGTCAGTGCACATAAAGCATACAATTTTAATCACATTGACGCCATACTTAGAACGGATATTGCAAATTGTGCCTGGGGGATATAACAAATTGTTTCTGGGGAATATTGCAAATTTTTGACTTTGGGATTATGGCAAACCGTGTGTACGGGCAAGTGACCCGTTGGCCACTGCCCGCGTGCTGACCCGCCTGCCCGCAGCCTGCGCGGCGACAGCCTGGGCATCCCGGCGGGCTGGCTGTGCTACCTGGCGCCCGAGCTGTGCCGCGCGCTCACGCCGCACGCCTCACTGCACCTGCCCTTCTCCAAGGCGACAGACGTCTACGCCTTCGGGTAACTATACAACACGCTAGGACACTTAAGAGCCGAGCCGACGGCTTTACATATATATGGATACTAAAAAAGGGAGGACTCTTAGGAATTTTTAAACATTTCTGATTTTCACCTATACACGGTTAGTTTTCAAAGACCTATCAAATTTAATGGTGTGGTACAGACCATGAGACTGAACAATTTTCTCTATGGGAGCAACATCGTAATGTAAAAAATTCAGCCATCACATACATTTAGGTCAAGTAGGTATAGAAGTTTTGTATGGGACAAATTATTGTTCGCGATTACCACAGGATAAATTTTTATCCAGTGCGCAAACTGTAACCATAAATTCAACATATCATTCTAGACCCCCTAGCGCAGAAATTTTTCGTCGGTAATACAAAAAAAAATCAGCTGTTTCCATACATTTTGATTTAGGTATTGCGTAGGTATTGCCCTTTTCTATGAAACAGCTGTTTTTTTTTTTTCAAACCGACGTAATTTTTTTTGCGTTGGTTTAGAATGATAAGTTGTATTCATGGTTACAGTTTGCGCACTGGATAAAAACTTATCCTGTATATTGGCAACATGGCGAGAGAGTTGTTCAACTCAACTCAGAGCATTTATTTCAATTAAACCATTTACAGACACTTGTATTATCAAAATGTCGATCAGTTAGTGGAAAAGTTGAAGCTAGTTGCCCATTCCAAAACATAGATCTTTATGGAGAAGAACGGGCAAGAAACACCAAGGACGCTCTTTTGAATCAAGATATTACAAAATTCTGGGTACATTATTCTTGTTGCTTATATGAGAACAATGTAAAGAATTGAAGAAACAATTCTAAGCCATGGAAGTTAGGAGATGACCAGTCTCAACCGACGGCGCCCATTTACGAACTTGACGTTCAGTTTGGTGGTCTGCGCCACACTCTTAAATCTTTCAAAACTAACCCAACTATATACTTCTAACTGCTAAATATAGTCGTCTTTCCACATCATAAACGCGTGTTACACGACTATGATAATGAATTATGTTTCTATTGAGTTTAATAAAACTCGACAGTCAGAATTACGAAAAATAACAACGAATAACTAAATAATTCAGCATATTACTATTATTTTTATCATTTAATGTAAGACAAATAATGCTAACTCGTTTTCAGCACGGTATGGTACGAGCTCCTATGCGGCGAGTATCCGTTCAAGGGTCAGCCGCCCGAGGCTGTGATCTGGCAAGTCGGAAAGGGCGTCAAGCAATCACTAGCCAACATGCAGGCTTCTAGAGATATCAAGGTGACATCTTCATTCATTTTACTCCTCCTTTCTATTAGCTAACTTGTCTTTCTTATATGCGAGTGTTTCTGTGGCATTTTTTTTTCATTATTTTAGCTAGTAAGTACAGTAAAATAAAAAAATAAAAAACCATTAATTTCGGTAGTCGGTGTCTTTGGGTATGAATTTTAATTTTATGCCACCGCCTTCCGAAATTATAGTTATTTTTCACTTTGTAGTGCTTTTTTTTTTAAGTTTTTATTTTTCACTTTTTACCCCCACGCCAGTTCGAAATTTTATCATCCTTTGTCTATTCTCAAATTCAATTAAATTAAAAATGCATATTTATGCCATAGCAGCAATCACGGTTGATTTGCTGTAATTTTTTGAAGAGTTCCGTTGTCTGTCTCCGAAACTCATCATCAAATCTGTATGAAATATAAACGGGACCATTTCAGAATAAACGCCTTTTGAACAAAAAAAGAATTTTGCGAATCCGTCTTTATAAAACGGAGTTATGCCCGAACATACATAAAAAATATACTATGTACAAATGATAACCTCCTCCTTTTGGAACTCGGTTAAAAATATATGTTATTGTTCAATTGAAATTGAATAAAAATGTCTATTTCGAGAAGTAATTTTTAGTAAATTTCGTAAAAATCACGAAGGACTAAAACGTATACCATTGGAGTAAAATAAATATAATTAAAAGACCAGATGTTTAGTAACTAGCAAAAATATGCTTGATCCCTAGACACTTGGGGGTTTATATATAAACGTTAATTAAAGGTAAGAGATGTTTAAACGTCAAAAATGTATGGTTAAACAGTCGCTAATCATTAATTAACTTTAAGCAATATTTATGAATAAGGGGGTTGATGTGAAGAAACGACCTATATCTGCAAGGTCAAATTAAATTAGCTAGTGAAACTCCGCAGACGTGGTGGGTATCGATATCGAACTTAATTTATTTATTTTGATGATTTTTGTGGCGTCATCGACCGCATTTAGTGCAGTCACAGTTTAAAAATGTTGTCTGACTTGTTCAAATCATATATCATGAGTCAGGACAGTAATGACGGCACCAAATAACTAAATATTTATTTTATATTAAACTGAATCCTCTCTCATAAGACAATTCTGATCATTCGCAGGACATCCTAATGCTGTGCTGGTCGTACCGCTCGTCCGAGCGCCCAGACTTCCCGCACCTGCTGACGACGCTCCAGAAGCTGCCCCGCAAGCGCCTGGCGCGCTCGCCCTCGCACCCGGTGCACCTGTCGCGCTCGGCCGACTCCGTGTTCTGAGGGCGGCTGCGGGGGCTGGCTGTGCGGCCCGGCGGCGGGGGCTGGTGGCTGATGACGTGTGGTGTACTTGTCGATACATTAATGTGAAAAAAATTAAGATACAATAGAACAAAAAAGCTATTGTCCCGCCCCGTGCAATCTACTGATGTTTTCTAAGTCCACATGTATTAATGATTTACATCTTCCAAAATAAATTGTCCAATTAATGATACTGAAAAGCGCATCAAATTCGACGTAGTTTTCAATAACTAAATGGATAAACAGACTTTGTTTTAAACTACATTAAGTACATGAGGGATAATGTAAAAATATCGGGTTCGTTTCGTGTCTCGTCCCTCCCGTATACACAACTGCGCTTGGCAACGTCTCTTCGTACAACGTGCTGGTAACTAAAATATCTCCTTAAATAAATTAGATCTTTGTTGACCACCGCTTGATATCAACAGTACTGAATAGTTATTGGTTCATGAAGCCTAAACATTAACTCACGCCATCTTTTCATGGGGGGTAAGCATAAACTACAGAACGCCACCTGCTGTGATCCTTACATACTTGTTTACATTGAAACGAAATATTAAAGTAACTCTATCCACCTATAACTAATAGTGTATCGAACATCGACTTATCGACAACTATACCACACTAGCCATTGTCACTATAAAAAGTATTCTCTCACAAATCTCTTATTTCGACGAAATAAATATAACTATTTAAAAACTGTATATAATTTGAAATTTCTTTCTCTTCTACAAATTGGGAGAACAATTAGATATAATGTTATTTTTAAGTTATTTATTAAATTGATAATGTAATGAGAATTGGTTAATATCATCCAAAATTTGTCATAATTTATGTAAATTGTAAAAATGTTCTAATTTTATTTAACTAACGTGCAATTTAACGCTTTTTTGTATATTATTGTTCTAAATCAATTCTTCGACTAATATTATAAATAGGTGTTCTTGACGACACTGCGAGGCGATCTTTACAGATACATTTCTGGACACAAGTTAGGCCAAAATACAGTATTGCTTAAAGTCGTTTTGTGTTTCGATTATTGTAACTTTTAAAGTGTTAAAAGTTACAGAAATTGTCCTCCCAAATTGTAAACAAAAGATGTAACAACTGTTATATTCAGTATAACACAACAAACGGGTTTTCGATACTTAGTGTAAACATTTATAAATTAAATGTAAAATATGTTAATAACGTCTATTGTAAGTAAACAATCTTGATCTCTGAGTAATCGATAGAGTAAATTATATTTTCGTAATTAAAATAATAATTAATTCAAGTAAAAAAAAAAGAAAAAAATAACGTGAAAATGACTGCTTTGTTGATAGAATGTAAATATATGTACAGTGTTACAATTTTGCTGTGATCGATGAATCGACTGTTCTAGTGAACAAAAGCCATTATTAGCATTTTTTGAAGACAGGAATTTAGCATCTCTATGATCTGAATAACTCACATAATTTTGACCCCGAAAGGACAAAATAATTGTCCTTACAAGAAGCAATAATAGTCATGATCTATTATTCCTCTTCCACAAAAGTTATTTTTCTATTATATTAGGACAATCAAATTGAATGCACTGATCTGATCACACCAAGATAAAGCCTTATAACAATATTATAAGTATAAAAACGTGCGGCGTAGATTTAGTTATTAAAATTAAAACAGTTATTTTTGTAATGTAAGTCCCGAAGATACGAATTTTTGTAATGTATGTCCTGAAGAAACGAATATACTAAAATAAAGTCTTAATTAAAAATACATAGTTATAAAAACACGAAGATCAGTGCATTCAACAAAATAATTATTACATCTATACTAGGCTAAGAGTTGACATATTTCATACCTACTACATTATTTTTACAGGTTTTCTTATTAAAACTAAGATAGTCCCTCACTATATGACACGAATTTATTTGATATTACATAGTTTAACAACACGACAGTTTATTTTAATGTAACAGTCAACATATTTCTATAGTTACTGAGATTATTAGAATTGGGGAAAAAGTGGTAAATCTTTGTCATGATTTGTCTGCAAACAGTGCTAAAAGGAGATGGCGCTATATATCCTAGATAGCTCGCATCTCTTTTCCATATTGAAACAATGAAGACTTTGAAACTTCCCTTGTACGGCCTCAGATTTTTCACAATTTTATACCTTTGGTTATGAAAAATCACCTCAAATTGGTACAAACCAGATGGGTTATTCGTCGATGTCGATAAAAATGTGGGTTCGACAGCAAATATGTTTTGTAAATAAAAGAATATAACATTCCTTTCCGTAGGTTGTTGAGGTTTATACCTTGATAGTTACTATTCAAGCTGTAGTGCATCAGTTTGTATATTTTTAAAAGTTACCACTTTCTTATATATCGTTGCTAAGAGGCTTATCATTAGTCTAGGCTGAAATACAGGCGATGTTCATGCTATGTCACAGGTTTAGGTGTGACTGGACTGTCCTTTAGAAAAATAGAATGGTTTAAATGGAAGGAAATGATTGAATTGAGGATCAGTATTTTGTACAACAGTGAAATTGTTAATTTATTGTGTGATCTTATCCATAACAAGTTTTTGATAAGTTATCATCAAAAACTTGTTATGCGTAAGATGTTTATGAAAACAGTGGATACTAATTGTTAGAAATAAGTGCGTACACAATCATCTTAGAAAATTTTAAAATCTCAGTCACATTCAAACCCGTCACAAAAAAAGCTGTCATCAAATCATCAATAATGTAATTAGCAAAAAATTATCATTTAAAATGAAAAAAAAAAAACGAAAAATAACAGCTCATTATTTTATTGTTTACTAAATTATTGTTATAAAGGAAAATTGTTCTGGTCAGTCGACTCCTATTATAATAGTTTGTAAAAAAGGCGTTGGCGTCACGCAGTACTGTAAATATGAAAATCGCGAGGCGCCCGCCATTTGTAATATATATTTATTAGAAAAGAACAATGGTTGGAATGCAGATGGATGTAGTTTTACATTATGTATTGAGATTTGAAATGATTAGGTTAGTTGCATTTGCCAAAATAAATTTCCCGATCACTGTTTCTTTGTTGTTTTATTTATGAACTAGCTGCGCCTCGCAATAGCACCCGTATGTCTCGATCCCGTGGGAATATCGGGATAAAAGTGTCATATGTCCTCCTAATCCAGGTCATGGTCTATCCATTTGCCAAATTTCATCCAATTGTATTCAGCCTTTTTAGCGTGAAAGCGTAAAAACCAACAAAAAAACATTTTTTCTTGAAAACATTAGATTACTTTATTACTGCGGTAAGGGCGTTGGTCCACCGCCACTGTCACCGGGACGGCACCACCAAGTATCGAGATTCGAAACGAATGTCTAAGACGTTTGCGATCGTGTCCACCGCATAATACGTTTGTGTCCACCGCAACCAGACTCGGTATGACAAACAAAACAAAAACCGAGCGTGCGGTGGTGTGAGGACAAGTGTTTTGTATTGCCAGCACAAGGCCGGACTTTGTGACTGGTCGATTTCTAGCGATCGGGTCGAACTACTCAGTGACGGGGATGACGGATGTATGGTGGCCACAGTAAATTTACGCCGCTTCGTCTCGTTCTTGGTGATATCTCGGTGGCGGCAGCGGTGGACAGACGCCTTAAGGCTATGAATATTGTTTACCATTAGTTAGAAGTAGATGGATGATGTAGGTCAATCTCAGAATTTTACTCGTGCCAAGAAAAGTTAGAGATTGTTGTTAATGTAACAAAGAGCTGAACTGTTCGAATCCATTATTTATAGTGTGATGTTTGGTTGGAGTCGGGTTTGGATTCGCTAATGGGAACAATTAACAAAATGTGGTAGCCTGAAAGGAAAGGCTATTTTTAGCCTAAGTTACCCAATATATTATTGTCGTCTATGGCTTAATTTGTTGCTGGGCATAGCAAACAAAGCATTATTAATCCTGCATCATTTCTTCCTGGTTTACACAGTAATGGTAGTTTAATAAAGAAAAAACGTTATTTTACCTTAAAAATATAATTAACAAAGAAGCTAAATTGTTATGAAATATGTCCAGCTAAAATGGTTGCAATATTAGTACACATGCTTTTAATCTCATCATTGCTAAGATATTCTGATCCCAAGATTGCATTCCCTAATGCAATGGTTTCTCTCATAGTGTTTGCTTTTATCCATATTCTGCCGTTCATGCCCGCTGCCAATTCGAAGGGCCATTCATTCTTCAGAGAGTTTAATAATGGGCATTCAGGATTTAATATCTTTCTTATCAGGTTTAAGGAACATTTGAACACGAAACCGTCTTCTAGTACTCCCAAACGACCTTTCTTTCCGTGAGAATCGACGCAAACTATTTCAGGCTCCATATCTTTGCTGGCTACAAGCATTTTAGCATATACTACGTCTCCGTTCAGTACTTTTGGTCTATTTTTCTTCGTAGCACCTTCGAAGGACAGGTAGGATAAAGATGCTGTATTACTGCCTCCAACATCGACTCGAAAGATATCTCCCGCTTTCTGCACGACAATGCCTATAACATTCTCCCCGCGAGCCGGAATGTACCGCTTCTGGTAGTTATCTACCCAGTACGTGTTAGGCGCTCGTTTCTTTAAAGTTCCAGCTTTTGTGATAAAAATGCCGTCGACTTCTTTCCGTAATCCTGGTCCGACGATAACTTTACTTTTCGCGCCAACTGCAGCGATTTCTTCGCAATGATCTCCCGGGAGAACAACGTCACCAACTGATACTTTCATGATTGCGTTCTTATATCATTCGTTTAGGAAATAAGTTTTTCATAACATAAATACAAAATCTTCCACACAAATAGCTAACCTCAAAGTTTGTTTTGACAGGCGGGCTGTTAACTGAGGCCACTTTCCGAATTAGAAAAATAGCGCTGTGAGCGCTCACATCAATAATTTGCGTTCCGAGTTAGATATCGCGATTATGACAGCTAAGAACTATGTAAGAACTGGCATTTTTGTCATCAATACGGAACGCTCGTGAACGCGCTAACAGTGCTCACTCAATGTTAAAACCTATTTACACCATATAAAACTTGTATAGACCACAAATTTCATCTTCTTATTTGATTAAGTGACGATTCTAGCCTGAAGCACTATTTATAAGTTAGCTAAAACTATGATACGAATCAGAACATAACAGCACAAGTGTTCATTTTTGACAGCGCTCACGGTGATATTAGTGTATCGCATGGTCGGCGTTATCGCAAGATGGCGCATGTCATGACGTCATCTATGACGGTTCACGGGACATCGTTATCGCGCTCACACCAATTCGGAACGGGTGTGAGCACGCTCAAATCGATTATTATCGTATCTCGGAACGTAGCCCTAGTTTCGTCGACGCCAAATACGTCGACGACTCATCTCTACTGACTGAATTGCTGATACTCCCATTTGACGATGTCCGTTTCGTTCATTACATTAAACCAATAAACAATTTAATTTTTTACGCATTGTTAGCAATTTGATCTTTTCCGAGAGTTATGGAGTAATTTTATGTTTTTTTAAATAAAATATTCGAAAAATTATAAAATTCCCTGTATGTTAGAAAAAGTGTAACTTAACGTACTAAGATGATGGAGAGTGGTTAATGGATAGGTACCTGTCATTTTGACAAATTGACAGTGACAGTCATAGACTGTGACAGCTGACAGTGGTGGATTGTACCGCACCGCACGTGTTTTTATTTGGTCGAATGTTTACATCTAGAATTTACACAAAATCTCTATAAAATGGTAGCGACGGTGCATAATGACTTAATCGTATACAAGGGCAGCAATTTCTTTCGCCAAAGACTGCTGCTAGCCACACTTAGTGGTCGTACAATTAAAATAGACGAGATTCGGAGTACCCATGATGATCCGGGTCTTCGGGAGTATGAAGTGAGTTTAATACGACTTCTGGACAAGGTAACGAACGGAACCAGAGTGGAGCTAAGTGAGACGGGTACTTCTGTGTACTACCAGCCTGGGATATTGGTCGGCGGGCAAGTTACACACAGCTGTAGCACGCAGAGGGGTATAGGTTAGCATATACTTATTTTAATCCTATTTTCTTCATAAAAGTGACAAGGGTCAACTTAGCCAAAAACGGTCTTGCGTTATTGGCTAAGTTGACCCTTGTCACTTTCTTAGAGAAATCACCAACTACACTTGTGTAATTAAGTACCAAAACTTTATTAAGTAAATATGTTCCTTCATATTTCTCATTTTTATCATGGACGTACCTCCACCACTGAGACGACACTCCGACTCTCATAAGAATAACCTATTATCCTGAATAATTAAATTTAAGATAGTGAACAGTCTCTTTTATTAAAAAGAAACCTTTGAAATAACTTTATTATATCTTTCAGGCTACTACTTAGAAATTCTACTAGCCCTGGGTCCCTTCTGCAAGGAGCCTCTGAACGCTGTTCTCCAGGGTGTCACACACAGTGATCTGGACGTCTCAGTAGATAAGATCAAGACTTCTGCTCTGCCAGTGCTGCTCAAGTTTATATTAGTTGATGATGGTCTGGAGCTGAAAGTTGTCAGGAGAGGTGAGTAAGCCTGTGTAATAATTTAGAGTAATTTGTATCTAATAATGCATTTTAGTTAATCAAAACTTAGCTTGTTGGGATTTCAAGTAAAAATATATGCATGCTTTTGATTTTACTAGTTAAGTGCACTAACTAAATTGCCATGTAAAATTAGTGTAAATGCACAGCCTCTTTGTTCATATATCATGCCTGAAAGTTGAAAAAAGCAAGTATTAAGAAGAACGACTTTTGTCATATCAATAAAGTAGACCACAAACTCAAAGCAATATTTAAGTTAATCACAGTCACTTTTGATTTGTCGGCCAGTCAGAAAGATGAATCTAGTTGTAACAAAAGATATTACTGATTTGAAAATGAGATACTGTGTATGTTATCCTCGCCCTTGTTATAATAATTATTGTTTATATATAAAAATGAATGAACATTTGTTAGTGTCACAAAATCTCTAGAATGGCTGGATCGATCTGACTAATTTTGGTTTTGAAATATTTTTAGAATTCCAAGGAAGTTTTAAAAGCTGAAAAAATATAAAGAAAATCTATGTTTATAAAAATGAAATGACGTTTGTTAGTCTCATAAAAAATTCAGACAACTTTTATTGGCGCCTACGAAGTTCGCCGGATCAGCTAGTTGTTTATAATTATTAAAAGGGGCATATTTACAAAGTAACTTAACAATTAACATAGAGCACAGTTGCTGATTTGCCTGAACTAGATTGATCCTGTGCTTCAAGCTAGGAACTGCATAAATACTTAATATAATAAATTAAGAGCATTCATTCCACTCGGGCTGGCAACAACGCAGATATAGTCGTTTTTTCTGATAATTTAATTAAATACAAACAAAAGTAAAATTTTTTTCAGCCAAGCATTAGATCGTTGGTATTTATAATTATTTTTAACATTTACTCTTTAATAACAACATTTAATCGTACTAAGTAATGCAAATAGAAAATAACTGACGGTATGTCGATTTTTATAAGTAATTACCAAAATAACTAAAAAAATAGCATACAAACTTGAAAATACCAACGATCTAGTGCATAGCTGAAAAAAATGTTTACTATTCTGTGTATTTCATGAGATAGGTAATAGGTAATAGGTAAAACGGGCTGTTTTCCGCAACTCCACGTCAAGGCGCGTATTTTGCGTATGGGTGGGAGAATGAGTTATTCGATCCACCCCAGCTCCTCGAGAAAGGCCAACAGCGCCTTGGTGTTGCTGACAATTTCACGTAGGGTACCTGGGTTACCGAAGTATTTTGCCCTGTAATTAGCGACCACCGGGCAGTTCAACAGCACATGAGCCGCTGTCTCGTCGTCCTCCATGCAGGCTCTGCACAGCGGACTGTCTGTTACTCCTAAGACAAAGAGGTGTTTGTTAAATGATCCGTGGCCAGTTACGGCTGCTGTAACTGCGCGCAACTGTCGTTTAGTTAAACGGAGAACCTGTTTCGTGACGCGAGCATCGAACGCAGGAAGTGCTTCCTTAGCCTGCCTGCACTCACTTAGGTCCAACCATATTTTGTGATGTTGATCCCTGGTACGTTTCCTTACCAGAGTGCGTAGATACCCGAAGGGGAGTGGCACAATGGGTTCTGGTCCCACTGGTGCCATGCTCGACCCCCTCCTGGCAAGTTCATCGGCTGCATCGTTGCCTAGCGACTTGCTGTGTCCTTTGATCCACTGAATGGTAATGTTGTTAAGGCTACCTACCTCGTTGAGGCGCTGGTGGCACTCGTATATCAGCCCAGAGTCAACTAAGTGACTGTTCAGCGCTTGCAGAACAGCCATGCTGTCCGAGAGTATGCGGATCGAGTGGTCCTTAACTACCCTGGCCATGATGGCAGACGCTGCCAGGGAGATGCCCATGTATTCGGCCTGGAACACTGTGTTATGGACTCCCAGTGGTGTGGCTATGTGGATGTTGAGGTCCTCCGAGAAGACTCCAGCCCCTGTGCCACTACCTGTTTTTGATCCGTCCGTGAAGATACGCAGCTCTGCGGGGCGCAAGCCTTCGCATCGTCGATCCTCATGCAGTTGGATTCTATATTTTTTATCGAAGATAAATTGTTTGGGCACCCGGTCATTTATTGCCCTCGTAATGGGCAACTCGCTATTGAGTTCCTTAAGTAGCGCGGTGTGTTGTGTGTCTCTTTTACTCCAGAGATTTATAGCCTTTAGACGCGCCGCCGCCAACGTTGCTTCCTATTGTATGAACAGGTGGAGCGGCGGCAACCCCAGCATGGCCTCGATCGCTGCAGTCGGAGTAGTCCTCATGCAGCCCGTGGTCGCCACGCAGGCTAGTCTTTGCATGCGCTGTAGTTTGTTGGCGGCTGTAGTTAGCTTGGTGCGGGGCCACCAGACCACGGCCCCGTAGGTGATCATGGGGCGGATCACTGCGGTGTACAGCCATAGTATAATTTTGGGTGATAGACCCCACTTCTTACCTATCATTCTCCTGCACTGCCAGAAGGTGATGCAGGCCCTGTTCAACTTGTTGTCTAGGTGACTGCTCCAGTTTAGCTTATTGTCCAAAGTGACCCTGACTTCGTTGGCCAACTGAAGTTCTGTATTGAGCAGTTTCGGTAGGCGAAAAGGGCCTAATGCTCGTTTTAGGGTGAACATGACTAGTTCAGTTTTGGTGGGCTCACTGATAGTTCAAATTCCCTGCACCATCTCTCTACGATACGTAGTGCTTGCTGAGTGAGGTTACAGATCGTTCCCGTTACCTTCCCCGAAACAAGGATTGCAAGGTCGTCCGCATAGCCTATTGTGAAGTAATGGCTGGCGTTGAGTTTGGTGATAAGGTCATTTATCACCAGATTCCATAGAAGGGGGGACAGCACCCCTCCCTGGGGGCAGTCTCTGGCTATCATGGCCAGCTGCTGCTCATCCTCAAGGCGAACCATTCGTTTGCTAAGCATGTTAGTAATCCAGTCCGTTAGTACCTGTTCCACCCCATGCCTGGAGAGGGCGCTACCGATGCTGGAGAAGTTGGTTTTGTCGAAGGCTCCTTCGATGTCTATGAAAGTGCCCAGGCAGGTGCCTTTTTGGTGCATCGCTTCTTCTATCTGGCTGACCACTTGATGAAGAGCAGATTCCGTCGACTTACCTGAGCTGTATGCGTGTTGGTTACCGTGAAGTGGTATGCTTTTAAGTGCGCCATCTCGCAGCTCCCTATCGCATAGCCTTTCCAACGTTTTCAATAGAAAGGAGGTTAGGCTGATTGGTCGGTGGGATTTGGCGTTAGTATAGTCACCTTTACCAGGCTTTGGAATAAAAATAACTTTCACTTCCCTTTTCATTTCATGAGATAATCATGAATAACTACAGTCCGCGTGGAATGAATGCTCTTAACAATGAATAAAAGTAAAAACTAAATTAAAATTAGGAAAAAGTAAAATAGCATATTAGTCGTTTCTTTTCTTCACCATGTGCCAAGCCTTTTTCAACTATAAGTAGAGTATTGGTAGAGTATTTTGCATGGAGCATAAATTTTTCCAGAATTTCAGTTAATCTTATAAATTTATTCCATTTTAGGCGCGCCCCCTCTCGGTGGCGGCGAGGTAGTCTTCAAGTGTCCGGTGCGGCGCAGCCTGCGACCACTACAGTGGACTCAGTGGGGGCTGGTGAAGAGAATACGAGGCATTGTATACGCGCTGCGGGTGTCGCCTACCATGGCTAACAGAGTTGTTGACGCTGCTAAAGGGGTGAGTTGATTAAATGTTTACACACAAAACTCCTCGTCATGGCTGGATTTTAATTAATTTTTCTGCGTGTTTGAGTGGGTCTCTGGATGGTTTATATTCACTATAAGACTGTTGATTTAAAACTGCAAGTTAGATCTTTCAATCTTTCTTTTTTCTTGTGCCTTTGGAAAATAAACCTATGTTGAATCACAAAGAGTTAGTTGAAGACTAAACAAAAATGATTTCAATATGATCTAAAAACTTAAATAAGAGAATTAGGACAACAAATTTATCTAGTTCACCCAACTTGCATAGCTTCACACACAAGTATGAACTTTCTGGTGTTGGAATAAGGCCTAAAATAATAAAAATACTAACCTAGCTGAAACTGGTATAATTTCGCCAGAAATCAATAACATATTCATTCTTTTATTTTCAGGTAATGCTAAACTTTATCCCGGACGTGTACATAAACACAGACCAGTGCCGCGGCTCCAACGCTGGCAAGAGTCCCGGCTTCGGCGTCAGTCTCGTCGCTGAAACTAACGAGAAGACCTTCTACTGCGCTGAAGCTGTAAGTACCTTTTGTTATTTGTAATTGATATTATAATAAGCAGAATCGAAGAAAATACATGTTGCGCTTACCCCAAATTATTTGAGTTAAGGGCTGGAAAATGGTGATTAAAATAAGCAGCATTGTTGCAGCGCGCATCTGAAACTGTGAAATCAAATTCAAAAGTGATTTATTCAAACTAGGCTGGTGTCAGCACTTTTTGAACGTCAAAATTCCATAAGACAGGCCCTCAAAACGCGCACCCTTGACCACTTTCTAGTGCTTTAGCTGGGAAGAAGAAGTAGCGCAACAAACTCCCCAGCAGCACAGCTGTCTGTTACGTTAGAAGAACTCGATTCTATACAATAGGTACGTAATTAACGTTACGAAACATAAAATTAAAATGTTTGCCATGTCAGCTAGCACACGCCAATAAACCAAAAAAAAAATCATTTAAAAAATTACTGAAGCTAAAAATAAATAAAAAACAGAAACATAAACAGAACTTCTCGATCTTCAACCCGCCTGCCAAGCGTGGCGATTATGGCAAAACCTCCCCATTGGAGGAGGCCTATGTCCAGCAGTGGACGTCTTTCGATTGATATGATGATAATGATGAAACAGAACTTAAAACCTAAATTAAAGGCGGCCTAAATTAAACCTAAATTAATTAAATTGACGGGCGTGCCCGCTTACGTATGCAATGCGGCAATACAATGCAATGTGAATGACAGATTCAGTATTAATTAATGGCTTAGAAAAAGAATTAAAACTTCTGTTTGTCATATAGAAGTGTTATTTATACTTAAGGTGAACCTAGTCCACATTTTTCCCATACAAACTTCGGGAGTGTATTACTCCACTGTTGGACAATGTACATCAAAAATTAATGTTTAATGTTTAATGTTGTAAATTTTATGTGAAACTAATATAAAAAGCCACTAAAAATACTAAAATAAAAAGCCACTAAAAAGTTAGGAGCCAACAAAGATTCGTTTTTCTTGCGAATTTAACCTAATTTTGGGCGTGTATAAGTAACTACTAACACTAGTGATAAGTTATAATATTGTTTATTAACACGCTGGATCATTGTTGTCCGAAAATAAAGAATACATACATACATACATACATAAGTAACAAAAGAAGTGTAAAATCTGAAAAACCAAGTCGGTACCGACAAAGCTCAAATATCGAAAAGTTCAATAAATTTTATTGGTTATTGATTTATGCAGTGGCTTTTTCATAAAACCCGATCTTCCGAAGGACTGTTCTTAATTTTTTACGCGCCTGTTGTACTATAAATGATCCTGCATCTCACACAATAATGTTGTGCATGTAGACTAGCGTCTAACTGCTCATCACTGATACTACCTTTGTCGGACACGATGCCTGGTGAGACAGCGTGCTTTTTAGCCAAGCCCATCAGTGAGTTCGAGCCCGCGACTAGGTTCCCCTTAACTAGCTGATGCCAGCGGCTTCGCCCGCGTGAAGGTCGACAATTAACCCACGGGAACGTACTACCGGGATAAAAAGTATCCTATGTGTTAATACAGGTTATAAACTAATTTGTGTCAAATTTTAGGCTACAAATATCCAAGCGTCCAAATATCCATACTTTCACATTTATAATAATAGTAGGATAGTAGGAAGTAGGATTTACATAGTTCCCGAAACTACAATTTATTGTTTACAAGCGAAACTGGGCGTATCATACGCCCCGCAGGTGCAGTCGCAGCCAAAGACTTAGGGGGGGGGGGGGGGCGGGAGGTCACAGACAAAGACATATTAATAAGAAAATTGATTATATTTTCGAAAAATTACTATTTTAAAATGGTTTACGTCGGCTTTGGGGGTCTCGGACCGCGCCTGATGCCCCTTGACTCGAAAGACTAAAAAGGAATAATAGGTATTTCGTATTAGGGACGAAACTCGTTCCTATACCTAAGTAAGAAGAAGTAGTATCTTTTTCCATGGTGTTTTACAATTTCAGACACATGCCACTTTTCAACCTTTTCAACTCCAACTTCATTTACTTTTTATTTCCTTCCAGAAATCCACAGACGTCGGTACCGGCGACATCACACTACCCGAGGACCTAGGCCGCGAGTGCGCTCAGCGGCTACTGGATGAGATATACCGCGGCGGCACCGTCGACTCGTCCTTCCAGTGGTTATGTGCTCTGTGGATGGCGCTTGGACAGAAGGACGTCAGTGAATGTATTGTTAGTATTTTATTTATAGTTGTATCTAAGTTATAAGTGGATAAGATAGAGGCCCTTTTTGTGCTGGATCTTCAGTAAACATTGCCAAAATTTACCAAAATGACTCGATAACAGTTATATATAACATTTTTCCAGTTTTATTTAATATAATGTAATATAATTGTTAGAATTAAAAAAAAAACTTAAGCGTTATTCGAATTTTGTGGCTGACCAACGGTATCACACTAAATTCCATGTTTTGTTACAAACAATATCACAAAACGTGACAAAACTTAAAGTTTGGTCGAAGTGATTAGAATTATCTGCTAAATTTACTATCTGGAACATGTCCGAAGGTGGTAAAATAAGCATCAATAAGATTAATAATTGTTTCTATTTAAAGGTTGGCCCCCTCTCAGACTACACAATAACCTTCCTGCAACTCCTCAAAGAATTCTTCGGCGTGATGTTCAAGCTAGAGGTGCAGCGCTCAGGATCTGGAGACGACGAGTCTGATGATGAAGAGGTCACGCCCGCCAGCAAGATCAAGATGACCTGTGTCGGCATAGGATACGTTAATATTAGTAAAAGGACGCTGTAAATAGTTATTTATATACAGTATTTTTAAGACTTATTGAGTGTTATTTTTTTGCCTACTTATTTGTAATATTGGTTGAGATTTAAACAAGAATTTAGAGAACTAAAACAGGGCATCGAAAAATGGGAAATTTTTAATTGACCCTCGAATACCTTATTTATGTATTTATCGGTTTGTGCACAATTTGTTACCTTAAGATACTGCTTTTTTTTTTTTTTGGGTGGGAATTCATCAAATAACTTCTCCCGCTCTGGGTGGAGCGGAAAAATCAAAAAATCAAAATCAAAATATTTTATTTCACATAAACCTGCAAGGGCACTTATGAAACGTCAGAAGCTAGGTGCACGGTTCCAATTTGTCGCTTCCTATGGAGAAGAGCCGGCAAGAAACTCCACGGTTACTCTTTTAAAAATAATTGGGTTTTACAATGTTTTCAAATTACAGTGATAATAGGTATGGGAGGACAGTGCAGGCCTGTCAATAAGTACCAAGTACTTAGAGGAATGAAAATAAAGAATAGAAAATCGTCTATAAATCTAGTCTGTAAGGCCTGCAATGTTCTCCCATTCACAATATGTAAAAGAATCTACATTAGTAAGATCAACCTATTTAAACAAAGTGACATGATTTTCATGAGAATCACTAATAAATAGTTGATATTTGAAGCGATGTATAATGTCAAAAATGACGAGAAGGGCGTGTCAGACTTTTACTGACTAAAACCCACCCGTGTTCCCTCAGTTGTCTGTGTGCCAGGGGCGGCGGTATATCTTTCGAACAACCCGCACCCCTGGCAGGCATCGGCCCTTGCGGGCCCCATCAGTTGCTGCTGACATCTCTTTGAGGCGCGCGTGGAACACAACGCGCTGTCGACCCGGGCTTGGTCCTTACCGAACAGCGAGCTACCTATTACTCGCCGTCCGCAAGCCCGTGCCTACGGTGGCCGGGAATTAGCCTGGGATTCCTGACGCCCAGGGCGTCTCCTGCGAAGGCCACGGCTGTGAGGGCGCATGTAATGCATCTCCCTCACGTGCTCCGCCTCCCTCTTTGCGAGCATAACTGCTTCGCTGAAGGAGGCGACTGCTAGCTATGTACTCTCGCTCCGGAACCTTAAGATACTGCTGACATTACAATATTTACTATTGATCTTATGATGTACGCTTTTTCGAATGAATGAACCTCTAAATACTTTAGGCTTCTATTACACGCTTTTTAAATGAATGAGCTGTGTGGTCATTTTCTACAGTTTGTCGCAGTAACTAAGCTAGGGTAGTTTGACCAAACGTGTTAGGTTAGGTTATAAAATATGATGCTGTGTGTTAGAACCAAAGACTACGTTAGAACGATATGTTCCCTTTACGTCGAGCGGTGAGGGTCATCTCGCTTTTATTTCCTCTACGTCGAGCATATGATTTCAACCTTGCTTTTATTCCCTTTACGTTGAGTGCCGCAAGTACAGTCGGAAATAAAAGTGTAATACTGTGAATGATTTATTCAAAGTACGAAATATTACTAGCTGACCCGGCGAACTTCGTACCGTTGAATTAATTTTGTGTTAACTTAGTAGCAGAGTCAGAGAGAACTATTGTTAGGTGAAAGTTTTTGGAAGGGTTAAAGTGTTTTCTAGATGTCACCTGTATGTTAGGTGAGCTCCTATTAAGTTATGACAACCTGGTTCTTCGAACGCATAAAGCGAACTGGCCAAATGAGCGCGAGCCGAGCGAACGAAGCGAGCAGTGCTGCGGCAACGATCTGCGAGCTCTACATCCAAGTTTGTCGCAGTTATTTGGCTTTTTTACGACACTAAAATAGTAAAGGACTATGGGATTCGTTCCCAAGTAACTAAAGGCATGCGTCATTTGAATTTACAAAATAGTTACAAAAAAAAAAACACAAAAATATATATTTTAATATTTTATTTGTCTCAATAAACTTATAGCTAAAATTGTAAAATAATTAAGGCACATTCTGAAATGTATGTGAATCCACAACAGCGGGTACATTCAGGTTCTCTCTCTGCCTAGGTACCTACACATTTGTGTACGAACTTAGTCTATGAGTATATTATTGGCAGTGTTCCTACGAATTTGATACAAAAGTACCAGGTTTTGACTTAGAATTATAATTACAAGGAGTACACTGCATTAGAGAAAAAGACTGAATATTTTTATAATTTTCAGGTCATATTTTGTCTTTAACAAAATTTTGTTAATCAGCGACAAAATATTGCAATGACAATGACAAGATCTTGTAACTGTGACAAAAAGTTGTCATGAAAATGACAAAATTTTGTCAGACCACTCACATCGTGCCTTCACTTGTGCTTACTCCTTTTTTACTAAAATATTTTAATTATAAAATTTAGTTTACATTTGCTCAGTCAACGATACAGGATAGTTAAATATCACAAAGATTTTTTACAAAATTTTGATATCATGTTAACATAAATATTAAAATAAGATACAATATACGACTGAAATAATAAGTACCTACCTATAAATAAATGTGAAATTAAATTCAATACATAATATTTTGTGACCAAATATAGTAAAAATCACTATTTCATTTATTTATTTACATTAATTTGATTTCGTTGTATTTAAAAGCTAATAATCTTCACGTTCTAAAATGAATTTATACAAAATTCTAATTTATTTAGATGGGATTTGAAATAAAACCTCGTAAAAAAAAATTGTTCGTATCTTTATACAATTTTGAAAACCGTTTCCTTTTAATTTAGAAAAAGAATAACAGTCAATTTTTAAATTCCTCACAACTTATTTTAAAATAGTCCAATTCGATCGAAATTCACATTAATTCTTCCACAAAACCACTTCGATTCCGGGATTGTCTCAAAGGTCTTTCTCGTCGCAGCCAAGTCCTGCAGACCAGTTACAGATGCCTCCTACGGGGTCGAAACTCAGGCCTTTGGGACAAACATACTCCCATCCCAGGAGCGATCCGTTGTCAATGCGGGCGCAGGAGATGAACTTCTTACAAGACTTCGGATGTGGGAAGTTACCGATGTCTAGGCATTCGATTTGACCTGTGAAGAAATTGGAGGTGAATAAATAAAATTAATAAATAGATCTAGCAGCAAGACTTTTGAGACAGGTGGACTGTTCGAAGAGTCGATCTTAATAACGGTTGAGTGGTTGAGGCCCACTGTGCTGCTGGGGATTTTGTTGCGCCACTTCTTCTTCCTAGCTAAAGCACTAGGAAGTGGTGAAGGGCGGGCGTTTTGGGGGACTGTCTTATGTAATTTTGACGTTCAAAAAGTGCAGACTCTCAGCCTAGTTTGAATAAATGACTTTTGATTTTTTTTTTGAGTGGCTGTGGCTTTAAAATCTAGCCATCCTGCTTAATACTGTTGCCTAATAGGTGATATAGATGATAACTGTAGTCAGCTTCCATGATTATTTGAATACTTGATTCATCGTACATTCAATTGCTAGTCCATCGTTTTCCATTCAGAGTGAAATACAGTAATTTCTCTGGAAAACCATTCGAAAATACATATCCTAAACCAGGGATGGCGAACGAATGGCAGTGCCTTTGGTGGCACGTTACAAAATAATTTGGGTACGACAGCGTAAATCACAGTATGATAGGGGTATGGTAAGTTTATCTTCTTAACCCTGAGCCATTACATTCAGAAACCGTACCTTCACATGATTCTATTCTGTCATATGACCTTAATACCAGATACCAGAAGTTGCACTAATTTGTTCTTTCATTCAATTAAGGTGGTGTGATGTTGAATACCTACTATATAATAGTACAAGTCTATTGCTGTTTGCATAAAAAGACTACCAATAATTGTGGAAGTATATAGTTTCAATATGTCAAGATTATTTGTTGGCACGTCAACGCCATATTCAATATTATTTTTTTGGACATAATGGGTCGTAGAGGTGATGACGTCCGCCATCCTTGTCCTATACCATTGCTATGATTTCCTTCAATACAAAGCCTAAGATTTTTCCCTGTGAGCAGTGGTGGCCCAGTGGCAACAGACCCGACTTACGAGTTGTAGGTCGTAGGTTCGAACCCAGGCGCTTTATTTTGAGTAAATTATTTCATCACCACTACCTGCTTTCAAAATGGTGAAGGGAAACATTCACGTGAGGAAACCGGCATGTGTCCTAGAACCAAAAAATCGAAGACGTGACATCTACCATCCCGCTCTGGGCCCGCGTGTTTGATTGTGGTTTGATTACAGCCTGTGTCCCAGCATTGAGAACATTATAGGTTGATTACGCACTATAGAAGATCACCCATCCACGAACCGACCGCGACAAGCGAAGCTTTACCTTCGATCGAACCATTCGGCTGTTATTATTTAGCCATGTTTACATATGCTATACTATATAGTTTTTTTTAAATTGTTTCTATTGTTATATCACATCACTAAATACATCGGTTGTATTCCGTGTGGTGCCGGACGTAAAAGAATAGCACCATCCCATTTCTTCCCGTGGGTGTCGTAGAAGGCGACTAAGGGACTTACTAGAGAATCGGCAGCAGCGTTCTCTATGCATTTGACCACCATACTGCGATCGCCAACCCGCCTGCCAAGCGTGGCGATTATGGCAAATCCCCCCTTTTTAGGGGAGGCTTATGTCCAGCAGTGGACGTCTTTCGGCTGATATGATGATGATGACTTGGTCAAAACTGAAATCTTACCATTATCATGCATCACAATCTTGGTGCCCTCCACGTATTTCACAGCCACCTTCTCATCACTGTCGTCATAGTAATCATAGTTCGCTATCGGCCTGTACGTCTTCTTGGGGACCTTAGGAATCTTCTCGAACGGCTGCTTGGTCACTCGGCGACGTGGGACAGGCGTGGTCGACGATGGTGCCTCGGTGGGTCGCAGAGTTGTGGAGATCCTGCGCTGGATCTTCTTCCTGATGACCTTCCGCGTTAGTGGGGTCGCAGGCGTTATTGGGGTGGTGATCGGTGAGAGGTATTGGTATTCATCTGTGGAAAGAGTGAGGTTTTATATTTTGAAAAACAATTGCTATACCTATCTTATCGATTTGCAGAAACGGGCTGGTATTCGAATCCTTCCCACTTTTTTCTCGTAGATGTCATTAGTTATATGGCTAAGATTAGAGCTTGGTAGCAGGAATTATTTATGTCCCATGCTAAAAAAAACAACTTTAGTCATTGACGCGATGCGATAGCCAAGACAAAAAATCTGCCTAGCCTTATTCCCACTGTATTGGATTGGCTTCCAGCCTAACCAGATGAAGCTGAATACCAGTATTACATGGAGCGACCGTGCCTATCTGACCTCCACTACTCAGTTACTGGGTAATACGATTACCCTTTGTAAGACTGGTTGTCAGACTTTCTGGCTTCTGACAAACCGTAACGACTGTCATAGATCCACGAATGACTACCGGGACGGAAGGGTATTGTTATGTAAAGATGGCCATCCGCGGAACGACGCCGCGCATGCGAAACTTTACCTGATCGATCGAGCCGTGCAGCTATTATTACTTTGCCACGAGTTTCACCGATCGATGCGATAGCCAAGTGACAATAATTTTATTTGCTTCTAATAGTCCATTAGACCAATGAGTTAAATGGCTACAAAATTGTCAATCATAATTTTTCACTTACCATCATAAGTCTTAGTAACAGGCGATTCAAGAAGATATTCCCTGGTAAAGTACGAAGGTTCTTGACTGGGTCCAGTATACGACACCGTAGAGTAACCAGTATTCTCCACTGGTACCGGTATCAACTTCTCAGTTCTATACCTCCGAGTAGAACTCCTCTGGATTCCAGTATATCCAGTAGGAGCAGCATCCGTTGAAGCAACATTGAATCTGGAGCCGCTTCTTGAGAACTTGGTGGTAGCTGTTGATTTTGGTACAAAAGCTGATGAAATTCTTGGAGAGGTTTCAGTTGGTGTATCTGCGAAGGTCGTTCTCTCGAAGTACCTCGTTGGGGTTGGAGGAGCTACAGTCGAAGAGATTTTTGGAGCGTTCAATTCTGTTTGCGTATTGTCGTACGAATTAAGTGTCGTTCTCACAAAATCTTGGGTTATTGTATTCTGGAAGTCGGTTGACGGGAATTTAGGGACGTAAGTTGGAGATGTCTTTGGGACTAATTCTGTTGAAGTATCCAGATAGGTGTTGGCGGTTGTTGCGAATTCTGAAGGTATTGTGTTAGTTGGGAAGTTGGTCGCAGTTACCTTCGGAAGATAAGTATTTCTGGAATTGAAGGAACTTCCCGTATTGTATGCGCCGCCGAATGTTGTTCTAACAAATTCTTGGTTTGTAGCTGTATTAGGGAAGTAAGTTGAACGTGACCTTGGATTAAAGGTAGGAGTGACTTCAGGAAGTTGGTATGCAGAAGTGTTGATAGTGTAATCATTTGGATTGGTTCTAACTAACTCCAAATTCGCCGTATTGGCAGTATTTACAGTGTCAGCGAAGGCCGTTGATTTCGGAACGTCGTAAGTCGTAGTAGAAATTTTAGGTGTATCAAATTCTGAAGTGAACGGCTCATTTGGTGTTGTTTGAGCGTAATCAGTATTGTAAATAGTTGATGTTGTTGGTAACTTCGGTGCTTCAAAGTCAGTAGCTACTTTAGTAGTTTCGAAGTCTGTGGCTATTTTAGTGGTATCGAAATCAGTGGCTATTTTAGTGGTATCGAAGTCGGTAGCTATTTTAGTGGTATCAAAGTTAGTAGGGCTTTTGTAAGCTGTAGTCTGATCAAAGGTTCCCGACCCCCTATAGATTGGCGTACTTTGATATTCATCATAGGCAGGTGTTCTGCTAATGTCTGTGTACTCGTTGTACTCTCGGCTCGTGTATTTGTATTCTACGGTAGCTTGAGTCTTTCTGGTAGGTTTGACATCTTCTTCGAAGTCGGGTATGCTCGGTAATGGTGCTGTGATTAGTTGGTGTGCTGCTATCGCTAGAGCTGTTTCGGCACTGATATCTGAAAGGGAATTGTAATTTTTGTAAAGTATAATATGTCATGAAGCACAAGACCGGTTGAAGTGAAGGAGCATGTGGGAGGCCTATGTCCAGCAGTGGACGTCTTTCGGCTGACATGATGATGATGATGATGATGATAATGTCATGTAAGGCTTTGTATTGTGAATTCGTGAAGTACTTTAAGCGTCGTGCCTTCTATGCTTTAGCTGCGTGAAAAGGTTATGTACTGGTGCTAAGTTTTTAGTGGTTTATTGCATTCTTCATTGCTTGTTAAACCTTCATTCCATTTTATATGTTTACCGAGTAGGTATTGAAATTTATATGATACAGCAGTTTTTTATTGATGTGGCACGAAATGTTTCTACAATAGGGGCCTACAATCATGTACTGAATTCATACTAACAGTTTGATTATCCATGTCCCTTACATCGTGCTCTTTTGCTATTATCATCTTTGGAATTGTACTATCATCATTCCTTCCTCTGTAGTATTATCTATAAACTCACCTTCAGCAGTCGTCTGCCTCTCCGTAGAAGTATACTCCTGACTCTTCAGCTTCAAAAAGTCATTCAACTGGTTCTGCTTGATAGTCGCGCTGTACTTCTTACTCTGTCTCTTGTTTTCTTCTTCGTTGGTTGCTGACGGGTTCTGGTCTTTAGCGTCGTCCTTCAAATTGACTAGAGGACGGCGTGGGACCTTGAAGTTCTTTTTGGCTGCTTTATCCTCTAGAGTTGGGTCTTCGATTGCGTCTGTTATGAGAGACGAAAATGATATAATAAAATCATTTATCTATAAGGATTTTGTTTCTGGAATGCATCAATAATTTCAACAATGACATGATCAAATGTTGGAAGGGTAATTGTAATCTATGCTCCTTAGACCAAGAATCAAAATTGCATTCATTAAAAAATATAAATAGTATTAAATTATATTAAAATAATAATAATTAATTATATAGGTTATATTATTTATATTAAAAATATAAATAATATAACCTCATCTAGTTTTTAAATACAATTTAAAAACTAGATGAGGTCGGCGTTTCCTATCTGACTACTCTGAGAAGAAACTCAGAGGTCAAACTCACAAGTCTAGATATAATCTTGGTCAGATCATGTGAAGACCATGTACATTGGATCCCGAAATGGGTTTTGAGGAGAGAACCATACAGATTGACTGGACCTGTCCAGTCAGTGCACGCATTTGTCAGTAATCAACGATGGTACCTTAGCTGCATGTCGCACGTTGGAAAAATATGACTAATTTTTAACCGAACCAAAACTTTGAACTGATTCCTCAACTTTGCGAACGTATGCTACTTGTCGCAAGTTTAGATGTTCACTTACCGATATCACCAATGTCCTGTAGCGACTCTTCATCCTCATACGCGTTAGTCACTGCTTGTGGAGCAGCAGTTGTTGGAACGACCATAGTTGTAGGTGCGGCTGTAGTTGTAGTCGTTGTTGTAGTTGTAGAGGATACTAGACGACGGCGACTGGTCACGCGGAACGGACGGCGAGTTACTAGCGTTGATGATGATGTTGATAGCGGCGCTGCCGTTGATGTTGTTGTTGTTGTAGCTGGAAAGAAAAAGGGGTGGTTAGTCGAAGGATAGGGATTTGTTCATTGAATGAATTTATTCACACACATTCAGATGAGAACTGGGGTAACTATGGATCTTTTGAATACGTTAATCCATGTTCGCACGGACGTAAAAATATCGGGGCTGGATTTTAAAATGTCGGTGATGAACCCAGCAATGAGAATCCAACCGACTGCATCCTATTGCGATAAAAAAGACAGTCCTCTATAAACTGTTCACAAATGCGTAACCCGACAAATTTGACAGTCAATACCAAATAAACGACCGTTATTCTTCAAAACAAATCAAATAACTGAAAATGTGTCATTTTGCATTCGATACTCGGTAGTGTCGTGTGTGCTGATCTTCGTCTGAGCATGTTGATGATATCCTAAATGGAGTCGGCCCAAAATTCGGCTACTTAAGGCGGCAGCGGTCTTAGTTATTCGGCTATCTGATTCTAAACTCTTAATTAGCCAAGATAGAGTGGTGATTACTTATTACAATATTTCTTCACAACCGTTCATTGAACCCATGTGTAACAATTTATCAACACGTAGAAATACATCGTCCTTGCTTGCAGTATGGCCAGCACACGAAATACAAGCAATAATACCATTTTAAGCTCTACTTAACCCATTCATATATCTCTTGTCATAATCACAAATGCTGCATACAAAATTCAGTTTGCAAAATAAACATAATTCCAAGGTTCGTGCAGACATTTGTTAAAACAAACAAGTGCCGTCTATTGTTCGGGTTCAGACCGTGAAATAGCCGGACGCTCTGCCGGACGGGCTGAGATACAATGTATCGTTTGAATTGATGTGGAGTGTGAATCGTGGGTCTTGTTTTTACTGGAGGTTTGGTCGTAGTTTATTCACCATTGATATTCATCGCATAAAGTCAAACCTCAAGCAATGGGGGGACTCTGTAAGCCCGTCCGAAAGAGTTATCCCTTCAAAAACTAAATTTTTCGGTATGGCAAAAACGTATCGAGAGTAGACAACTATCAAATCGTGTTGTCATTTATTATTAGTTTGGGCCTCGAATTAATCTTAAGTCCGTTTGTGATACGAAAGAGAAGGAAAATGCAATAATTTCAGCTGAAGCTGTGGACTTCGTGCTGAGAGAGTAGATCCCAGGCTCCATAGCTCTGCAAATTTATTTCGAGATTAGCCAAATAATCACGCCTAATCTCGGAAACAAAACAGTTTAAAGAAGGACCTGTACCTATGCCAAAATAAAAACAATAAGAATATAAGTAGGTAAGTTGAGATGAACTTGTTCAAAGACACTACTCTAATTTTTTCGATTCCCAGGTCAGACAAAGTGTTATTAGATTTTACATTCGGTCATTCGGAATTTTCCCAGCAGCAGCCCGGAGGATTTGTGCCCGGTTATGAAAATGAGCTCGTCTCCTATTATATGGGCCCCTATTACACCCCTATTACATTATAAGTAACGTGGGTGTTTTATAGGTAAACCTTAAAAAATCGCGTCCGGCCCTGGTCCAGGCCATGGTACGGAGCAAGAGTGCATGGGTAGCCGTCACCTCCTTCAGCGAAGCAGTAATGCTCGCGAAGAGGGAGGCGACGCAGGTGAGGGAGAGGCAGTACATGCGTCCTCACGGCCGTAGTCGTTACAGGAGACGCCCTGGGCGGCGGGGATCCCAGGCTGATTCCCGGCCACCGTAGGCGCGGGCTTGCGGACGGCGAATAATGGGTAGCTCGCTGTCCGGTAAGGACCAAGCCCGGGTCGTCGGCGCGTTGTGTTCCACGCGCGCCTCAAAGAGATGTCAGCACCAATTGATGGGGCCCGGTAGGGCCGATACCTGCTAGGGGTGCGGGTTGTTCAAAAGAGATACCGCCACCCCTGGCACACAGGCAACTGAGGGAACGCGGGTAGGATTTTTTAGTCAGCAAAAGTCTGACACGCCCTCCTGCTCCACCTAGAGCGGAAGAAGTTATTTGATGATTTCCCACCCAAAAAAAAACCTCCGGGAACACAGGCCTGATTTAACGTTATGATCAGAAGCCCAATTAGATAAGTTTGCCAGATTGAATGCTCTCCACATTGAAGCTGTAATAGATGCGTCGCGACATTTACCAAGACAGTTTACTAACAAGACGATCGTGAGTGAATGTAAGACGAGAAATTAAGAGCATTTCATTGGTAACAGCATCTTATGCTGCATATAAGGCAGCTTCGATGACGAAACGTGCGCTCGTTTTCAAGACATACTGAGACGAGTTCACGCGTAACACATTGATTAATTTGATCCAATTTCTGCAGCCACGAGCATTTCCTTTCTCCCCCACACCGATCTTCGTGATACATTCACGAAGATCGGTGTGGGGGAGAAAGGTAGCGAGAGAATTCAGAAAGCTAATGCAGCAATGTAAAGGTTGTTAGCAGCCTTTTGAAATTAAAACCTACTTCCTACTATAAATATATTTATCCTACTGTCCTATTTATTTAATATTATAAAAATGAAAGTTTGTGAGTATAGATGTTTGGATTTTTGTTACTCTTTCACGCAAAAATGGCTCGACAGATTTTGATGAAATTTGGCATACAGATAGATTATAACCTGGATTAACACATAGGATATTTTTTTATCCCGGTTGTACGTTCCCGTGGGATAATTTCCGACCACCACTCGGCCGAAGCCGCTGGCAAAAACTAGTAATATATGAGTCTGAAAGTTTATATGTTTGGACGTTTAGATGTTTGGCTGTTTATTACACAATCACACCAAAACAGCTTTACGGATTTGGATGAAATATGGCAGACAAATAGTTTATAACCTGGATTAACACATAAGATACTTTTATCCCGGTAGTGTAATTGAGATAATTTAAAAAAAAGGGCAAAAGCTAGTAAAACATATATAACGGTTTGAAAGCTCATACTTGTTGGTTGCGATTTGTAAGACATGCATGCATTTCAATAAAGAAATTGGCAGGAGTACCTAATAAGCTCGAAAATTCAAAGAAATCTTCGGACTTCACAGTTTAAGAATGAAAAAGCCTATGTAATTACATAGACTTTTTCATATAACAGATACTAGGTTTAGTTACTTAATTAAGTAACGACCTAGTGTCTGTTTAGTGTAGTGCTATTTAGTAAGTATTTACCCCCCTCGGCTGTAAGGCAGACTCATTGAGTCTGATAACGACGGAAAAGTTATTGTATTAATTACTTGACACTTGAATGTGAAATATGCACAATTCAATCTTATACAAAAATCTAAAAATGACGAGAGAAATATATATTTATTGTAACATATCTATATCTCTTTATTATAACTTTTATAACGTAATCTTAAAATTTTATAGTAATTAACAAGAAGCACGTTACGCAATTAATTTTATCGTACGGTAGCCATTACTGATGACACGCCACTGAATATACGCGGATGTAGGTAGCTGACTACCTGACTACCCACATAATTGTAGGCTGTATGGTAATTGATAAATGTGTGGTCAAAGTTTGGTGTTACTTTTGTAATATTAGAAAATTCTATAGTTCCTGTTATGTTGTACTTGAGGGGCTTATGGCTAAGGTAAAAACCACTGCACAGTGCGATCGTCCCGGTAAAGCTACGTATGCCGCGCCTGTACCAAAGATGGGTGACCATCATTACATACCAGGGCCACTTGAAAATCACGTTATGCCGTTGGTCTCTGCTCTCATTCGTGGATCTTTGACAGTCGTTACGGGTCGTCAGAAGCCCGAAAGTCTGACAACCAGTCTTACCAAGGGGTATCGTATTACCCAGTAACTGGGTAGTGGAGGTCAGATAGGCAGTTGCTTAATGTAAAAAACTGGTATTCTATATCCGGTCAGACTGGATGCCGACCCCAACATAGTTAGTAAAAGGCTAGGCAGATGATGATTGTGTTGACTAAAATCCCAGGTTTTAGAACAACATATTCGAAGTACTTGGTCAAGTGATGTGTTTGGTTATTGTTGCGATCGATCAGTTACCTACAAACGCTTGTTTATGCAATATGGATATGACAGCAGATTTATTTATTGACTAACTGTATTTATTATTTAAATTACCTACATCAAAACTAAAGGTGTGTACAAATAAATACAAAAAAAAGGACACTTAGGTGTCGAAGTATTCGTCCGCATCGCTGTCATCAGGAAACGTGTCCAGAAGACTGGCAGCATTGCCACATGGCAATGCTAATTCATTGGCCAAAGAAAAATAAAGAAAGAAATTAAAAAAAAAAATAATTAGACTTGAATAAGGCTTTAAAAATCAAGGTAATGACCGCATTTTCACACTAAAACCATGCAATAGGGTTATTAGTAAAACAAAGATCAATTACAAATTTTGTGGGCTAAGCACATAGGTTTTAGCATATTCTAACAACACAAATGGTACTTTTAAACGACTGCAATCAAAAACAGTTTTCCAAGCGTGGTAGGTATAGTATGTAATTATGGCAACATTTTACAACGAGTGGCGGTTTAATCAGATGCTCGTATTTATTACAATCATCTTGTTACTCCAACGTGCAGACCAATTATTTAATTGAATCTTGTAATCGTATGTATGCAATTGGAATGAATATTGAATAGAATTTATTATGTAGTTCGTTACTTCATCCGGTCTACATATCTTTGTATGAGGAGGACGCACTTATTTGTGAAGTAGCATTTCTTATTTTTTTTTGGTCAACTGATTTCATGACGATAAATGGGAAACTTGTAGGTCCAGCCAGATACAAGTTAGTAAATAACTTAACGATAGTTTGTCAAAGTATCTGACACTTCTAAGCAACAGTGAATGGTCTCCTAGATCCCTGAGTTGAGCTTCATGCTGACGTGGTGAAATGCGTGCACTGACTAGACAAATCTAGTCAATCTGTATGGTTCTTTCCTCAACAAACCATTTCAGGGACAACAATATACATGGCTTGCACGTGATCTGACCAAGATTATGTCTGGACTTTAAAAGTGATTGTGACCTCGGAGTTTTAAAATGTCTGGACAAACCTACTGAAGCAAAATCATAGACAAGTTGACTACTTTTCCGATGGCACGGACTTACGTATTGCTTTTGACCCACGCTTCCTATGCTGTCACAAATAGGTTGCACCTTTACAGTCGAAATAAATACTTGATAATTAATGGCTCACAAGCATAGATGCAAATAAACGACTTGAAACTAGTAATTTAAACGACGAATGCAAGAAAAAAACAAAAAACACATCACATCACACGCACTGCAATTAAAACGCACAAATCAAATCGCCACGCAACACCATCATCATGATTGATCTCAAATCCTATAAACCTGAATACAGGCGTTCACGTTAACCTGTCCAAAAGTAACAGTGTTAACGCGTTTCCCAATATTATCTAGTTAACTCAAACACCATGGAGCATGCGTGGCTCAACCAGAGCGTGGGAACTGTAAGGGTTTGCGTTCATGTTGCGTTTTTATGTAGAACAGCACATTTTTACGATAACAGCCGTGATTGAACACGACATTCTTATAATTATTGCATAAGACGCTCGCCTAATTATAGCGTGGGCATTTGCCAAACGAATCATAAACACAACGCTTACTCCGCGTTAGCGGGACGTCTAGGCGGCGTAAAGGTGTCCTCTACAAACGTAATATGCGGAGACATCCTAGATGGCATGTTATGTCGTGGGTGCTTTTAGTGCTTCCAGCACAACCTGGCCTGTCAACCTTTTTACCACCAAGGAGGTAAAAAGGTAAACTGGCTTGTACAGTATGTTAAGATAAACGCACAAGTTAGCTCTTTTTTCGTGCACTACTGTCTAAGTTTAACAGTAAGTTCATAACTTATGTAGAGAGAGAATAAACGTTTTATATTTAAATTATTATTATAAACTAGGGACATACTCGTACTCAGCAACAATTTTATAGCGACATCTACATCACTAAATCCAAACTACCCATCACACTGACGTCCCTCCCTTTTCTTTAGAGGTTGTGAATATTACACCCTGATCCTCCTATAAATTTTACAAGAAACCTTTACAATGGAACCAACTTTGAAGTATGAAAAATAAAATTTGCTGTTCCATATTTTGTTCATGTAAGTATTGCATCGCATCGTTCCGTGTGTTGCCGGACGCAAAAGAATAGCACCATCCCATTGTGTCGTAGAAGGCGACTAAGGGACTTACTAGAGAATAAACATTTTACCACCTTACTGCGATCGCCAACCCACCTGCCAAGCGTAGCAATTATGGCAAAACCCCCCTTTTTGAGGAGGCCTATGTCCAGCAGTGGGCGTCTTTCGGCTGAAGTGTGAAGTATTGCATGGAAGTTGGATGTTAGATTTTGTACGGAAGAGCAGATATTTTTAAAATTACAGCGTCAGACCCTTAGCAAATGTTGTCATTTTCATTAATACTACACCTTCTTAAACCATGTCCTCCTTAAACTATGTATGAAGATATTTTCATCACGGCACGAGAAAAAGTAGCATTAATTTCCGAGACATTCCTCTAAAAACCACATGAGCACATGCTCATTATTAGGGTTGAGTGCAATCTGTTCGGTCTAGTTTCTCACGCCTTTGTATCTATGGGACGATTGCGCGACAGACAACAGGCTCTATGCGCAGGGGCAACCTTCATGCAGATGATGTCGTGCTCGTAATGATCTTGCGACATTGATCATTACTGCATGAAAAAACTGAGTGATGGGTGGAGTTCGGGATACAATTCTATGTAGTGGTGGATATAACGATTTATTAATTTGCTAGCTCTTTCCAGGAGCTTCGCTCGCGTGGAGGTTGGATATTATTCTATGGGAACGTACTACCGGGATAAAAAGTAACCTATGTGTTAGATTATAAACTATAATTTCATCCAAATCCGTTCAGGCGTTTTTGCTTGCTTGAATATCCAACATCCAAATATATAAATTATAATATTTATAATATTATACATTAGTAGGATTAAACTTTGTGCACAATAAGGTACAAAGGAGGATTTTTAACGGGTTTGAAATTAAATTTTGAGATATTTTCGAATGGTCGCATTTAGTAACGCGTTCCTTTGAAAGTCTTATGCTTTGTTAAGTATTTTCATAAGACTGAAAATACAAATTCTACAAATAATAGCTTCCGCCAGTGTACCAATCCAAAAACGATCGGATACAACTTCTACTCACATTGGTTATCATTCTCGAATACCACTTTAGGTACTTACAAATCATATTTCCAATATACTAGGGCTTTGACTGGCAACGCACAGCCTAAGACGCTGGGTCTGGTCCAAAATCATTTAATTTTGCACTAACGTTCCTTATAAACGGAAGTGAGAGTAAAGGAAGGGTTTCTGAAAATTTATAGCGGATGAACGTTTGTATGCAAGTTCTTCATTTTTGCTGACGTGAAGTCCCATCAGGCACACAGCTTGAATTACCTACTTTCTTTTTTTTTTCTCTTTATTTGTATAGGGGTTTTTATCTAAACAGAGCTTGAATTACATAGAACGACTATAAAATCAACATAACGTGGGAAGATCGTCGTGCTCCCTAAGTTCTGAATTACGCTCCACGTTTACTGACAAATGCGTGCACTAATTGGACAGGTCCACTCAATATGTGTGGCTCTTTTCTGAAAAGACTATTTCCGACACCTATTAATATTTTCACATGATCTGACCAAGATTAGGTGGACTTTGAAATATAATGTGGTCTCTGATTTTGTTTCGGCCTTTCTTCTCAGAGTATTCAAATAGAAAACGCCAACCTCATCTAATTTTAAAAATATGATTGACGTGTAAAAGTGTTTATACCAACCTACTTACAGCAATAAAATCCTACTAATTCTACTGTAATAATAATAATGATTAGTTGATATAACGGTCCCGCATGACGGGAACCTCGTGGAAGCTGAGAAAGATAAACAAATCAAGTATCTTGACTTGGCTCGCCAGTTTGTCGACATGCGGGATGTGGACTCAGCGATCATTGTACCGGTAGTCGTTACAGCCAATGGCTTGATAGCCAAGAGCCTCGACCAACACCTGAGGAAGCTTTCGTTGGGCAGCTGGGTCAAGGGCCTGATTTTGAAAGCGGTACTTCCTCTCTCTGGAGCCCTGACCGCCGGTAGCTTGGACCCTGTTCCCGATACCGGTGGGTTACAATTTTTATATTTTTAAATGTTTTTATGTATTTTATATTCGAACATTTAATAAAATAATTTATATGTATTTAATGAAATAAAGGAAATAATTATTATAATTGGGCAGCTGGATCAAGGGCTTGATCCAAAAAGCGGTGCTCCTGGACACGGCTCGCATTGTTAGGAGGTTCCTCTCTCTGGAGCCCTGACCGCCGGTAGCTTGGACCCTGTTCCCGATACCGGTGGGCTACTATTTTTATATTTTTAAATGTTTTTATGTATTTTAAATTCGAACATTTAATAATATAATTTAAATGTATAATTTAATGAAATAATTATTATAAAGGGGCAGCTGGATCAAGAGCTTGATCCAGAAAGCGGTAATCCTGGACACGGCTCGCATTGTTAGGAGGTTCCTCTCTCTGGAGCCTTGACCGCCGGTAGCTTGGACCCTGTTCCCGATACGCTTGGGGTACTATTTTTATATTTTTAAATGCTTCTATGTATTTTATATTCGAACATTTAAAAATATAATTTATATGTATTTGAAGAAATAAAGGAAATAATTATTATAATTGGGTAGCTGGATCAAGGGCTTGATCCAGAAAGCGGTACTCCTGGACACGGCTCGCATTGTTAGGAGGTTCCTCTCTCTGGAGCCCTGACCGCCGATAGCTTGGACCCTGTTCCCGACTCTGTACCAGTGGGGTACTATTTTTTTATATTATTAAGTAAATATTTTTATAAATTTTATATTGTAATATTTAAAAATGTAATTTATATGTATTTATTGAAATAAAGGAAATAATAATTCAAAATGTGAAAGGTTGTATGTTTGTATATTAGGGGGTATATTCATAAACGATGATTAAAGTTAAATGATGTTTAAACGTCAAAATGTATGGTTAAACAGACGCTAATCATTACATAACTTTAAGCAACGTTTATAAATAACCCCTTATTTGGATGTTTAGATGTTTGTTACAAAAAATGCAAAAAAGATTCAACGGATTTGTATGAAATTTGACACACATATAGTTTATAACCTGGATTAAAACAGGAACCTACTATATTTTGATCCCGGTACCTAGTACGTGTCCGTAGGATAATTTCCGACCAAGCGGGCTAAGTCGCTGGCGAGAGCTACTCATTACACGCTTTATATTAGCTTCACTTGTATGTTTGTTTGTTTGTATGTAACCGCCTTTGGACGCTATTTTGACCCACTTTAAACGGTCAGATTTCATTTAAACTTTGTAGACTTATCGAGGACCTATGACAATTAAATAATTAAAAAAAAAATAGAAAAAAAACACGCTTTTGTAGTTAGCAGAACTAAAAAATAGAAAACTAAAACAACACGCTTTAAAAACCAAACTAAAAAGTAGAAAATAATTTAATTCTATTAAAAAGCGTGGGGTGCTTTTTGAATCATTTTTATAATCAATTAATATCAAGCACCCCACGCTTTTTAATAGAATTAAATTATTTTCTACTTTTTAGTTTGGTTTTTAAAGCGTGTTGTTTTAGTTTTTTAAACTATTATTTATTTATAATTTAAAGAATACACTGTTAGAGATGACCATTGCACCAAAAGGAAGATAGCCACCCGTAATGTTTTCATAATCCTCTAAAGACGTCCTTTCCAAGGCTCTGTTACATTCACATCATTCTCGCAAGTATTACGTGTTGTCAATGAAAGTGAGTTGCTATCACCAACGTTACACCTGACCGGTTGCTTTCACCTCGTCTCTGTTCATAATTGCTATTGTTATTGCCAGTTGTTTTCTGTAAACTGTGGTTGTATAAGGCTGCAGTAATCTTAGAGAAGAATAGAGCTGTTTTATGCAGATTCTTTCGTGTTTTTGCAGCTTTAAAAGTGCGGATAATTGTACTTAATTGTTATAGATTGCTTGGTTTCTTTGATATTGGTTTTTGTTGTTGACTTTCGAATTTTTAAAGCTGAATTGAATTTTATCGATGCTTTAAATTTTTATGTTGTTCCGGGTTTTATTTTCAAAGTAGATTTCTTTATGTGTTAGAGTTTGGAGTTATTTCCTTGTAGCATAAGATTTTGCATGCTTTTTGAGGTTAGTTTTTTTAAATAAAGCTTCGGTTTTGTTAAGCAAAGGTAACTAAATAGAAATCTGATTTTTGAGGACCGTAGTTTTGAGTAAACACTGATAATTATAAACTATACGACTATCTTTACTTTTCTTCCTCTAAAAATGAACTACTACGGGGTAGTTGTGTAACTCACTAACAGTAGGAATGGCTTTCATTTTGACAGTTCAACCACTTTCATTGCGTTATGTACGTTGTTGAACAGACACATTTTTCAAACATATGAAGCAATGGATTAGCAGCATCCTTCAAAATGATTCCGATTCTGATTAATAGTGTGCTACATACGTAGGTATTCTATTATAATAATATTTTCGATAAAATTGTCTGCTTAGCAACACAAACAACGCCATGAATGTAGTGGAACTGTCAAAATTAAAGCGATTCCTAATGATAGTGTAATTACGCAATTACCCCGGCCTGTTTTAGTTTAATATGTCAATACAATTTCAAGGTGCAACAATAAATTGTGGAGATCGCTTTAGGTGTGAAGGCCTCATCCATCCATAACTCTAATGTATGTGAAAATCGCATTCATAGTTAGGTATCTAACTATAAAAGAACGCTTCATCGCAAAATTCTCGTGTAAAGACAGCTCGACATTTCAATAAATCTTTCACTTGGTTACGCAACGTTTAATTTCCGTATAGATCATCCGCGAATAGGAACTGCTGAAGAAATGTTAATTACTACGATTACTCTCACGCGAGCGTCGATGTGATGAGTCGAGCAGTTTATAGTGTTGCGACACGAATGCATCGTAATGAGTCGTCAAATGAAGCAATGGTGGTGGAAAAAAGATGTGTTTTCGTCACGTGGTGGTCTTCAGGGTTAAGAAGGTACATCGGTATACCTATACTTGCTTGTGCCCCAACTTCGTCCGCGTGAAATTTCTCGTTTCCCCGACCTACGTTGTCGCGTCGCATCGCCTGTGCATCGTGCTATTTCGTCGCTTTCGCTTAGTGTTATTTCTGAATTTTATCTTTTTGTTCATCCCCCAAGGGTCAAGCGATGGAATAGAAGTTAGAAACAGTATGCGTGAGATTTGGCTGGCAAGCCAAGACACTAGAGAAAAATAACAAAAACTGTGTACGTAACAAATCCCTCATAATTAACTATTATAAATGAAATATATTGTTTCATTGATGTAGATACCTCCCCTACAGTACTACCTACTAACTAGGTACGTGATTGCCATCATTATCTATCACATCAAACGAATTATAGTGCCACAAGAAGATTGCGATACGGCTACGACAAAGCACGGAATAGATCGACAAAGAATGATACTAAAGGAAATGATTAAGTATCTGCTAACTTGACAAAACAAATATTTTGATAATGCCTCCAGGTAAATCAATAACCGAACAGGTAGTTTATCTGCATGTTTAAACATAACAATGATCCTGACATCTTGGACAGAATGGTGTCACGGTGTTGACGAGGCCTTGGTAGAGCATATGGAAATGATCTAGAGATAACTGCTTGTAAACATAGCGTTATATATGTCACCGTAAAATTGTAAATACTGTTATATTATAATCCATCTCGCGAGATTGTAAACTGTCGAAAGATTTGTGAACCGTAACATACTGCTTACAATTTAACGCATTATTTTTCGGTAGATTATAATATATTCAAGTGAAACCGTCAAATTGTGAACTGGTATTAAAACGGATAGTAACTTGCGCTAATATTAAATAGTCAAGTAACTGCCACTAACTTGGAAGTAGCGCTCGCTCGGCTGTCGCGCGGTTGGTTGCAATTCGCGCGGTTGGTTGCAATTTTAACCTAACCTAACCTATTCGGTCGGTAAGTAGTAAAATGCCGGGAACCCTACCCCGTACCCCACAGGAGGTGCAACCAGCGTGCGGTTGCTTTAGTTAAGTAGTTTTTACGTCCTGGCTGGAGGCTTTTAGTTTCACTAAAATGCAACCACAGGAAAGCCGGGTTAAGCAGTTACGGCCTCACAAGGTCAACTGCGAGATGCCATACAAAAAAAGGCGTTCTGTAGTTTCTGCCTACCCGCATGGGAAGAAGGCGTGTTATGTGTTTGTTAATGGGATGGTATTCAATGTAAATGGAGCTTTATTGCAACATACAATGTGGCATTTTGTAAGGGAGTCGTCAGAGAGTCGGTCAGTTAGTCAGAAAGTTGAAGCCAGTTGCCCATTCCAAAACGTAGATGCCCATGGAGCAAGAAACCCCAAGTAGTTTCTACGTTTGGGATTTTGAGGATTACCGTTTTAAGGACTATGACAGGTGTTACCCATGAATGAAGTAAGGATGCTGAATACACTTGAAACTAGAAAGTATTAGAAAATGACTCAAAAACTGCGTGCATGCAAAACCACAAAAACAGTAAGACCAACAGCGTGAGCAGCAAGATTATTTAAATAATGCGCATGATGTGCGTTTATTTAGCCTGTCATCTTCTGCCCAGCCTTTTCCCTACTATGTTGGGGTTTCAGTCTAATCGGATGCAACTGAATTCGAGTCTGCCTATCTGACCTTACAACTCGTTACGACTGTCAAAGATCCACGAATGACAGCCAGGACCAACGGCTTAACGTGATTTCCAAGCCCCGGAGAGGTGTCAGTATGTGAAGATGCTCCACAGATCAAGCGTAGGCCAACCTCATCGATAAACCCGTTCGGCTGTTATAACTTAGCCGTATGCCCCCGTTTATTTACCTAGCCTGTAATATGCAACAATTCATTTTCCTCTAAAAAACACACACAACCTCACTATAATCTTTACAACACGTATATTGAACTCGCGGTCATGGCTACAAAAGATCATAATTAATTTGACCCTGCCAAACTTGCTACATAAGTACAATCATTCAGCTGTCTTTGAAATCAAACCCAGCTATTTCAGAGGAACAAATCATTTCGAGCTGGTCAAGTTAGCTGGCAGATGTTAAAACGTTCACGGTTAAATCGTTGCCAAACAATGGATGCAACTGATCGTTTTGCAAACCATCATTATTTCAATGTATGGGGTTAAGTAGCCTTATTTTGGACAAGGTTCCGTGGGCGACGCAGGTCCACGGAACAAGTATGTGTATCTTAAAACGTGTGAATTTGTTTAATCCCAAAATATTTTGAAATAGGTTTAAAATTCTGATGATATCTTCGTTTATATAAGTAGATCATTGTTGGTCAATATTTTAAAACTAGATGGCGCCTGCATTTCCTAGCTGACAGACCCCTGAGAAGAAATGCCGAAACAAACTCATAGGTAATGTTCTCTTTTAAAGTCCAAATATTAGCATTTTATATGAGTCTAAAAATGCAGGGCCATGGCCAACATTTCTGGAAGGGCCTTTTGAAGAAAGACCCATTGCAGCTTTGAGCTGGCCTGTTCCAACGGCATATATGCATCAGTCATCGTGTGGGTCATTAAACCTAACGGCGCCTTGAACCACTAGTTACAGACATATTTGGGGAGCACTTAAAATCCTCCACTGATCACCCATGCCAAGACCACAATCCAATTTGCCAACTGTCTAATTTTTTCTCTTCGGCATGAACCAAAGAGATTCATTGGATTCAACGATTCTCATCGTGCCGACACGAAATTAGTTGGTAACGCGTATCAGTAACACCAGGAGCAATTTAGAATTTAGCAGCACCAAATGTCGGGAGTCCTGCGGGCTAATTGCGTAATATTTTAACGTAAAGTAAAGTAAAAATGTATTTGCATAGATTGCAGGTACAGTAAATAAAATGACAGTTATAATAATGGGTGATCCTTGTACAATCTACCTTATGTTAGGCATGCAGCATTATTATAACATGAGAGATTATAATTAAAAAAATAATAGCAATGATGACATAGATACATTATTTTTAAGATACGTATTACAGTTCAACAATAATCGGCATGGTATATGGTTTTTTTTTTCGGTGGGAAATCATCAAATGACGTCTCTCGCTCTGGGTGGAGCAGGAGGGCGTGTCAGATTTTATCGCCGCCGCCGGTCGCCTCCACGAGGACACGGCGATGCTCCAACCAAGCCGGGCAGACCTCCACCGTATCCTCAGGGCGATCTTCGCCATTGGAAACACCCGGGCGTTTCCTCCCGCCTTTTCCGAAACAGGAACCTCCCGAAACAACTGACATTGGAATGAATATTTTGACAGTTTAACAACATTCATTGCGTTAAGTTTTTACTTTGTAGAGCAGATCTATTTTTCGACCATAATTAAGCAATGCATTAGCAAAAACTTTCAAAATGATTCAGATTGAGATTAATAGTTTATTACGCAAATATGGTGTAGCTAACATCTTTCTCTCTAGAGAGCGGTGGTGGCCCAGTGGTCACGGCCGCGCAAACTGTAGGGGTTGAGAGGTTCGAAACCAGGCGCTTTACTTTGTGAAAAATTTTTGCAACACCACTGCTCTTAAAACGGTGAAGGAAAACATCGTGAGGAAACCGGCATGTCCTGGAACCAACAACTTGAAGGCATGTGCTACGTGGTGGATCACAGCCCACTCCCTCTCACAGAGAGGAAGCCTGTTTTCCAGCAGTGTGAACATTGCAGGTGATTATGTTTACACTAACATCTTTCTACCACTTTAGAATATTAACACGCCATTTCACAGATCCTCACAGAAAAGCACTAAAAGCTTCACAGTCCTCAAGTTCTATTATTGTTTTAACAGGAGAAAGTTCTGGGTCAACACACAGAGCCGGCGCGGGCGCATCATTAGGCGGCTTACATAACGAGCCGCCCATTGTTAGGTGGAAAGTGCGATGGGAACCACAGTGTGACATCACCTTATGTATTTAGGCTTTATTGTTTTTAGCTTGACACGTCACGTGGGTGATGAAAGATCAGGAGATTACATCAGTTGGAATATCACAGTATTTACATATGAAACAGTGCCGTGACCGATGGAGAGTTTACGTGTAAGATTGAAGATGGAACGTGCAATTTGGAAGATAATTCCTTAAATGGTATAGATTAGAGTCAGTTGAGATAGAGCTCTAAACTACATGAAGATTGAAGCTAGCAAATTGATGTTGTAATTTAATTCATACTCTGAGATTGTACTTGGACCCCTCCAAGTAGCTTGTGGGTAAGTAATAACAGCCGCGCGGGTCGATCGATCAGATTAAGGTACGCTTGGCGTAGTTAGTCCGTGGATGGGTGACCACCTTTAAATACCAAGACCCCTCCGTGCCTCGGAACGCTCGTTAAGCTGTCGGTCCCGGGTGTCATGATGGACAAGGATGTTTGACAGTCGTTATGGGGCGTCAGAAGCCCGAAAGACAGACCAGTCCTAACGAAGTACCTTTTATCTGGGTTGTGGAGTTCGGATAGGCAGTCGCTCCTGGTAAAATACTGGTATGGAGCTGATCGGGTTAGACTGGAAGCCGGCCCCAATATAGTTGGAACAAGTTTAGACAGATTCATTTTTTATTGGTCTACTACTACCAAGTGTGGTATTGAGGTGTGGGTTCATGCTAGTGATGGGTCGTAGACGGTTTTTCCGTTAACGTAACGTCAACGTTGATTTACGTTCGTCAACGAGTTAACGTGCAACTTGTAACGTTAACCGTTCATTCATTGAACATTGGTTTTTATTCAACGCTGCGACGTTCAACGATTCTTATATTGGTATAATTTTCTTAAAATAAATATTTCAAAAATCAACTCTTGTGTACGTTACTTAGAGTTCAAATTCTACAACATGACCGTCACTCGGAATCTATGATGGTATTTTCAACGTAAGTTTTTTGCTCAATACGTGAGGTACGTTTACAAATGTAGTTTAGTTGTTTCTTAAACGAGTTTTATTCATAAACGTCGTTGACAAATTCAACTAGTTGATTCATAAACAGTTAACGTTAATACGTTGACAGGAGATCAACGGTTGATTCAACGCTCATCGCTAGTTCATGCCTTACACTGAGAAATCAGGCCAATTTTTTTTTTCTGATAGCAAAGTTAAAAATGATGAATAATGAATAAACTCGTTATCTGTTCGGAGTAGGTGCTATAAAATATCCATTGTCCCAAAGCAAGATTTGTGATGAAATTACCTTCGTGTACAACTAGATTTATGTTCGGATAATGGTGCTCGCTAATGTGAGCAAAACCTGTTATTTTATGCAAAGAGAAAACTCGTGACAGGAAACACAAAGATGTGAAGATAGATACAAGGCCGGCAGGATATCATCATTGTTTATAGATTTCCATCGCAGATATCCAATGATGCAGTTAATACGGGCTGAATGAGCTCCATTCACTGCATGGGTAATTAAGATATAATACACAGCTGGAGTGTGTCTTTCTCAACTAAGTATTTTGGGTGGGCTCAGCAATTCGGTATTACTGAATGCCGAATTGCTGAGCCGAATTGCCGAATTGGTAATCAATCGCATCTACAAAGACTGCTTTGTAGATGCGATGCGATGCGATGATTACCAATACCTATACCGAATGGTAGCCGCTTTTTCTTCTTCACCCTTTCCAGCGGAAACTCTTTTTTAGACTTTAAAACCATGGAGAAAGATGCTAGTCGACTAACATGGTCTACTATCACCATTACCTTTTGCCAATTATATTAGGGTCGGCTGCCAGTCAGTTGTCAGACTTTCTGGCTACCCGTAACGATTTTCCACATCCACGAATAACAGCCGATAGAAATGGTCACCCATGCGCAAACCAACCGTGGCAAAAGTAGCTTAACGTGATCGATCGACCCACGCGGCTGTTATTACTTAGTTACAAGACCATCTGACATGGTTTACGAAAAAGAAGTTAATAACATTAATGGCCATCACATTTACGGACTGACGACGGCAAGAACAGTTTAAATACACTGATCTAACTTCCACATAGTAGGCATAACGAACAGTTAGTTCACTATGCAGCGCTTGCATGGCGGCTGAGGGAACCCTTGCGCGTGTGCTCTTTGAGTGCACAGGCATCACCAAGATTAGTTTTTTTTTTTTGGGTGGGAAATCATCAAATAACATCTCCAGCTCTGGGTGGAGCAGGAGGGCGTGTCAGACTTTTACTGACTAAAACCGTGTTTCTTCAGTTGCCTGTCTGTCACGCGCCACGAGATCTCTTTCAAACAACCCGCACCCAAATTAGATCAGAAACCTTCGAGACTCCCAGATCTTACACAGCTGTTCTTAAAAGACCATAATCGACTTCTGAAGGGAGGTTGGCTGGTTGGAATTACCACTGCAGGCCGGAATAACCCACACAGAATGGCCCAATTGAAGAACTAAGTGCGGAAACCAATGCCTCTAACATAGAACATAGTAAATTGATCTGATCCCTTGATTTCTCTACTGTTTACAACATCTCTATATGACAATCACTGCCAGATCTTTTATTAATAAGATCACACATTCCATCTTCTACCAAATAAAACAATTCGCTACCATAATTTACTTTTGATTGACAGCGAAAACCCGTCTAATATTATCAGCCAAATATTTAACAAAGAATTTTCTTCTCACATCCAAGTTTTCCTCAATGCATTGCGTGATCTTGGACTTGTAACGTCATTTAGTTACGCGCGGCTACCGGTGTGCTAGTTTCACACTGAACTAAAACCAATCTGAATATTAATTTGATTTATTACTGTTGGTTAGTAGCTATATTTTTGTAGTGTAGTAGATTATATCAATTGAGCGATTTTTTGCAAAGGACAAATTTAAGAATTATTATGTGCCATACCCTATAACTGATCTCAATAAAATAAATGATATATTCACCGACTTAATGTGGATGTGTAAATATTTAAAAGTTTCTAATTTGATATTTTTTAAATTTTTAACATATTTTTTTTTTTTAATTTTTGTAAAGCCCTGTAGAGCCCACAGCCACAGGATTAAAATAAGCACTTCGAGTGGTATTTTTGGTATTATAATGGTATTTAGTGATTAAATTGCACCTTATATGGACAGAAAAAATTATGATTTACTAGCCTAAATTGTCCGTATATTCGAATCACAGCTGAAAGTTTCATAAAATGGCTATAACACGGCAAATCGACATAGAGTGTCAATTTGATATACAGATAATTTCCCTGACTGTACTTACTTATGAATTACTTGGGATATGGTTGAATGGACATAGTATTCAGCCATTACCCTCTCTCTACCTTTAAGACTACGAGACAAACAAAACAATTTATCTGTTCATTTGTGTGGGCAGGCTCTTACAAACATAGCTCAAGACCATTCCAACATTCTAGCCAATAAATATGTAAAGTAGCATATCTCCACAAGTCTGACATCACTACGATCTATTTTACATAGTTAAATGATAATTTTAGCATTTATTTGACTTCTGTAAAGGCAACCGACCTCCGTGGAGGTCTGTACCGCACTGGCTAGTGAGGACAACGTCCCCGGAATGTCTAGGCCGAAGCTCTAGGCTGAACTTGTTTTAGTTTATTTTAGTTCTTAGTACTGGCTGAATGGGCTGGTTTGTTATTCGATGTTAGGGCTGCCTTAGAAGAATTTTAGTTATTTCAAAATTATTCAACGGTTTATGATGATGGCGGTTGGAAAGCACAGATATTTGAATTTTTTGAGGTTATCTAAGATATCTTTACTCAATAAGCGTCTAATTTGTTTTACTGTAACGAAGTTGAAGTCGAAGTCAAATTATTTATTCCATTTACATGAAATAAATAATTTGACTTCGATTTTAATTTGTGCCTCTAAAAGCACTTTTGTACGTAAAAATTTACAAGAAAATTTAATTGATTCTAGTTGTCTCTTCCAAATGGTGGTTTCGTATGGAGAAGACCATCATTCTTCTACCAATAAACTACCTTTTGGAAGGGTTTTCTGCCCTTGGCAAGAAACTTCATAGTACCTCTTTAAAAATGTTTTATAATGTTTAGTATTACCTATATATATTTTTACATCGCCTCTAGTGTGCGTCTGATAATAAATAAATGGTCATGGATAGAGGTGTGTAAAAGATTGCATGTCAAGCCTACAGATTTCCATTAAAGGTATTAAGTCCATATTGGGGTCGACCCTATCGCCATTTATCTTTTTGATTCTTGTATTTTTTCTTTTTGATTCTTTTATTTTGTAATATACCTACCTACCCATCTCTTATTTTGAGGTCGATGATGTAATGCGGTGGTATTTTGTTCGAATTTATTCGTAAACAAATATATTATTTTTGTTGGTTTTTCCGAGGATACTCGGAAATAATTAATTAATTCAAGGCTAAAATATTCCTACAATATTTTCTAGATTTATATTTAACAATTTTTAGTTATCTTGCCATACTTAAGAAGTAGGTGCATAACCTGTTGTAAAGCAAGTTCTAGAAAGTTGATGACGGTCGAAAAGTCTGGAACTTGCGAGTTACAGATCAACTTCATGATAAACGTATATTTTTTTTTTACAAAATTGTATTTAGTGTTGAAAATCTTTAGTTGCTGAAGATGATGATTTTGGAAAAAGATCCGATCTTCCATGGAATGGCCCAGAATATAAATGAGAACACTCTCATCACAAATAATAATTAATTGTTAGTATAGTATAGTGCTAGTGCTAGTGCTAGTGTATTGGTAGTATTCGTTGTTAGTGTAGTGTTGTTTGTATTGTATTGTGTTGTTAGTTGTTGTTAGTTAGTATTGTTGTTGTTGTTGTGTGTATTGTGGTATTGAAGAAAAACTCGTTCCAGCTTTGTAGAAAAGAGGCATTTACGGGTGGGATAATTTGAAGAAGAAAGAAAAATGATTTTGGTATGTGCAAATAGTATCAGTTATAGAATTTCGACAGTGATATTGAACTTCAGTAGAACACTTTAGCTAACTACAATGGGGCATAACTACCATCTAGTGAGAGTGTTCGATTTCTCTTGCTCTACAGTTAGGGTCACGCTCTGAGGTGCTTTATGTAACCCTGGTCAAAGGTGAGAGAAAGGTGATTTAATTACGGTTGAAAGTGATGTATCGTTATGTTTACTAAGTTGGATCTTGAAGAGTGAGTGAATATAGTATAAGGTTTAGCTTTTTGGCACGTTTTTTTAGTCGTAGAAGCTTAAGTTACAATTCGAGTGAAGTGCTGATTTTGTTTTTCAATTAACTAAGTAGTTAATACTACTGTTTTCTTGAATTGTTGATGGTAAAGTCCAAATGTAATGGAGCTGTTGCTGATGATGAAAATATAGTGATATTTGATGCTCAAAGTAAGCAAATATAGGTTCATCAACCAAAATATGATAGGAGGTTCCCAATTCATGGCGTATGTTTTCGGCGATCAAACTGCTCTTGAGTTTGATGTGATGTGAATGCCAATTGTTGGTAACACCCAACAGATCAGACACTTTGTTGTTGTTACTGATAGTGGGCGTTCCATGAGCACAATGCATAAGTACATACGACTTTGATGACGTATTATGGACCGTAAATATTGCCGCCTACTGGCGTAATGATCTCCAAAAATGTTTGCCTACCTAAACTGATGTTTTCTGCTTTACCTGTATTAGTAGGTATCAGGATAAGGTTATCTATTTTCGTAAGATTTTAAATCCCTGCTGTTAATTGATATACAACTAAGTCCACTTTGAAAATATTTTCTTTTAATTGACAACATTTTCCTGATTCTCAACGGTCGTCTATGCCATATCTCTATGACTACCTCTCTCTCTGTGTACTTCTATCCAATATGAGCCCAACACTATTACTCGTAAGTACTATAGCTATCATTTTTGTTATTAGAATATGTGTAAATAGGAAACAGGTCCAGTGATCCAAGCATAGTTCCCGTATATAATAATGTACTCTGTGATAGTATCTCTATGTAGTTTGTGGATCCAAGTACTGACGGGGAGTTTTTGGCGGGATCGCGTTGGAACATGTCGCACGAACTTTCATTTTCATGGAATTTAGTGAAATAGCGAATTAAATTGTATAATTTTGATAGTGAATTATTCAATTTAGTTACGTGTGAGTGCACAAGTGTAGTGAAGGTGAAAATAAGTGACTAACGTGGACTTTTCGTGTTCCCCCCAAAAATTCCTATTAGGTTGTTGTAAAGTTACTACCGCTTTACAATAACTCTGACTTGACTGACTAAAGACGACTATGACTGTTTTGTAACTTCGTGCCCGGTATCGGGCCATTTACTTGATCTAAAAAAAAATTACTTGACACTGGCTAAATGCACAAACCGTGTGAAGCCAAAGTCAAAAAAAAAAAAAAAAAAGTACTGACGGGGAAGCGCCAGGGTAGCGCGCGAAATTCAAATATTCTTTCTTAAATATTTTTTTTTAATTTGCTGGTCTGTGTCAGGCTGAATGTTAAATAAAATATGATTCGCGACCGTAACACGTATGTAAAATCATACAACATTACATTGACATGCAAATTGAAAAAAGGCGAAAGAAAATTTGCATTACGCGGGTGGGTTACCTTATTACATCCAGCTTAAACCAAATCTGACTTATTAATTGACAAGTAAGACAGAGCCCTGTGTTTTCCAACAATTCCTACATCGGTGAGCCACATTCTATTCACGTCTTCCCTTCTAAAGTCTATAGTTAGCACTTACAGCTATCATTACACCATGAAATCGTGACGAGAGTCAATTGCAACGACCTTCGATTTCCGCTCTATGAGTAAGGGCTCCAGTGGAAAAGTTACGATTGCTTTAACATGACTGTTTTAAAACTTACGTTATTGTAAATTATTACAGGTGGTGGCGTGGTTAGTAAACATTTTTGTCTTATAGAGTTTATGAAACACCCAAGCCTGGGTTGTAGGGTGTAACATTTTTTTTTGTTTGCCAAAAATTCTCTGAAAGAAAATCTATGAGGAAATTGTCTATGCAGATGCTGAAAAAACATCTATAAATCTATAAATGCTGTGCGAATTAACCCATAAAATGGTTTAGAAAGTATAGTAGCAATGTCAAACTAGCAACCAGCTTCACCGCAAATTTCCATTCGGCTTTCCATGGAAACTGTGATAGAATCTACAGAAAATAAACACAAATAGCTTAGATCAAAACCGGACTCACCGTTTGCCCCCCCAGGCCGCACACGAACAAACTTGCGAGTCGGGCGCTCACTACGCCGCGCACCGCCGTTGAAAGATGGCCGACGCGACGCATTTTCAACCTCGTTTTTCGCAGTCGCCCTTTTTTTTTCGAGTTCAGCCTCTTTTCGCGATTTGAATTTGGAGTTCCCGCGTCTAGTGAACCTGTTTGTGGTGGTTTCTATCTTATCTGTGGTGGATTCCGTCTCCGTTGTGTCTGGCGGCGCGGTCGCTTTTGTACGGCGAAGGAAACTGCGATTTGGAGCCTGTGGAAAGAATAAACGGTTAGTAAAGTTTTATTTATTTATTTGTAATATAGTTTTCTTGTTTTGAGTTGTGCCTGAGACTCGACCCGAATGGAATGTTGTTTATTGCTAAATGGAGTTACTACGCATCGTCGTATCGTCATCGTAGCTTTGTTTGTATTCCTATTTCTAAGGTCGTCACAATATCCTTTTAGTTATCAATGTGAGAACATTATGCAAAAGTCTAGCTTGAAGTTTGAATTGCACAATATTGCAGTGAAGGCATCTATAATGAATTGTATTAAATAACTTAAATCAAAGCTTTATTGGAAAGCGACAGTTGACCTGTCGATTTCCAATGAAGCTTTGATTTAAGTCAAAATTATTTTTAATAACTAGAAAGTTTTATGTTTTCATAGAACAAACAGTAGTAGGTACTTATACAAATTGAAGCTGTGGTGTTGGTAATTTTATAATTAAATGTTGCCTCGTAATGTATTTATAGCATTTGTAAAATTATGCGATGCAAATTAATTTGATATAGCTACCTATTCTATTAAAACCGAATGAAGAAATAAGGATTTTTTCTAGAACTAATTGGCATTTTCCACACTGTGTTTATTTACGAAATTGGATAAAGTTTGTCTACGGTCGTAAAATAAATGTTGTTTCGATGTAATGGTGCGAATTTTGAATTACACCGAAGGTAACGTTTGATTGTGGTATAGGGATTATTTCAACGCATAGAAGTGGTAATACAAGATACCGTGCGGTTTCCTTTGCGGTCGAAATTACTGAATCGAAAAAATGTTGACCCACATTACCGCCTTGTTTATTTGTTTAGGTTTGGATTAAATTACTTACATCCGGAGTTTAATGTTTGGAATAATGGAACATTAGCAATATGACTCGCAATTTTGTGTCCGCTCTTGCCAAAAATAAAATTAGGGTGACTAACAAACCGCGTTGTTGTAGCAGCTATGTTTTGGTAATAATATGTTAATGACTGAGTAGTTCCTGCCCGCTACTTTTTGTACTCTAAAAGAGAACCCTATGGCACTCGGCAATAGTGCCGTTTTTTGCCGTTTTTTGCCAATTTTCGTAATTGGATCAGTACTTCCAGAGATTAGCTCCTACAACCAAGCTTAAAAACTTTATTTCTTTGGTGTAGATAATTCATTAATACGTTATCATACTTATTTCGTTAGTGTTAACCTATGTATACAGGATACATTTTTATCCAGTGCGCAAACTGTAACCATGAATTCAGCATATCATTCTGGAGCCCCTAGCTCTGAATTTTTTTTGTACTACTGACGAAAAAGTTCTGCGCTGGGGAGTGTAGAATGATATGCTGAATTCATGGTTACGGTTTGCGTACTGGATAAAAACTTACCCTATAAATGCATAATATAATAATAACATCCTTTGGCTGGCAATTTAACCTTATTGCTTAATTTGTTAATTATTTGCTCACCAACCTGCGCAGAATAATAAAGTATGTCAATTAATGTTTTTGTCATTTCATCATCATCATATCAGCCGAAAGACGTCCACTACTGGACAAAAGCCTCCCCCAAAAGGGGGGATTTGCCATAATCGCCACGCTTGGCAGGCGGGTTGGCGATCGCAGTGTGGTGGTCAAATGCATTGAGATCGCTGCTGCCCATTCTCTAGTAAGTCCTTTAGTCGCCTTCTATAACACCCACGGGAAGAAATAGGATTGTGCTATTCTTTTACGTCCAGCACCACACGGAATTTTTTGTCATTTGACTTGTGAAGATTATTTACAGTTTTCGTAATTTTCAGGTTCGTGGGAACGTTATTTTATTTTATTATCGGTGCTTAGAGCCATGCAATAAAATGTGATCGTTTTAATACACCCTCTTGTAGTTCCTAGTCTATGGACATATAAATATAATTAAAAAACAAATCGATTATCGTGAACTTGTTTCTTAATTCTCACAAATCACGTGTTGAAACTTGAAATCTAACATGAAATATTTAAAAGTATGCCTAATCGCCATCATTTAAAATTCTAATTTATTATATAATTGTATTAACATAACGTAGGACAGATTTAATGGTTGTAAATAAAGGTTTTATTGACTTCGAGTTTTAGTGACAAAAATTTAGAAAAAATTCCATAGATTTTTCTATCTATAACTTTTGGTCAGCATGATTTCCACATGTTCAAACTATTGAGTTGATGCATAATAGGTAGTTTTCGTAAACTGTTTAGAAAGAAATCGCTGGATGCCAGAAACACAGAACCGATTGAAGTAGCGATGCTTGCGGGTGGCCTATGTCCAGCAGTGGACGTCTTTCGTGAAATGAGACTGAAATTATGACTGTTTAATATTTCTTCCTCACTGGGATCTCTGAAGATCTATTTAAGCATGATTGTGTGTGACCCTACCTATATTGTTCCAGGATATCCTCAAGAAAATAGCGTGTCTATTATTTATTTATTGTCGTGAATATTACTTTGGCCACTATGGCCAACAGACGGCTATTTTTTCCACGTCAGTGAAAACCAGTCAAAAACTAGTTTGGGTAAAAATATTTTATTACGTAAGGAATTTCTATCTCGTTTAAATTTTAAATCTACGTTCGTAGCTTCATAATATTCAGTTTAATGTTCTCAGATTTTATAATACGACGTTCTTTCTTTTCTCGTATTTTTAAATTACCTACTTTTTCTATAATTTATGTGCCGTTTCGATTATACTTATCATATTTTACACATTAGGTACAATATGAATTGTTGTATTATTGAACAAGTGGGATAATGAACACGACTTCACATATAATAAAATCATTACAAAAGTAAATAGTTTAAGTAGAAAGTTAATAAGTTACATAAACTTTTCACAACTGACAAAGCTGCATACCACAACATCCACGGCAGAAAAAAAAGAAAAAGAAATCGCAAGTGCGCACCTCGCTAGTGATTCTGCTTACGCATCATAAACAACTTTAGAATAATTTTAAATTCATTCATATCACCAATTAGCGCGGTATGATTTAATCATTAGGTGAAATCTGTTATTAATTAAACATACTCGGACAATATCATGGTTTTCTTGTCTGTGGTGAGACACGGTCGGTTGCCGCGCAAACTGAGCGTGACGGCCAAAGGTTTGTGATGAGCGGAGCGGAAACATCTGTCATTGTATTTTTATTTGATAGATTGAAATTCGAACATTTATTTTTCTTTTGTTTTGACGCTTGAACGCAATCGTCAGACTTCGGATTTGGAAATAACTTAATGCCCATTGATTGTTTAGGTGTTTATTAAATTACTTTTGCGTTACATTTTTCATGGAGCTTTTCATATGATAGAGAGTCATTTGATGAAGTAGGTATTATTAATTTCAGTATTAGGTTTTAATTTTAGTAACAATAATTCACTAGCCCGTTTTATTCAATTTGTCATAATTAATTTAAATGGCTAAATGATAACACAGGTGTTCAGTATGTAGCCAATACTTCGTAAATCTCTTACATAACAGGTTTGAGACACTCCTCGTTACTTAACTCGCTAATAAAGGTTATACGCAAAGCCTAAAGTCTCTGCTGACCCACTAAACCTAGGTACAAAGATATTTTATTGGTTGCCTACTCATAAGGTAAGATACTATGAGCGAAACGTATCTTTAGTATTGTAAACAAACTGTAGATGATGAACTTGAAGTAAAATGTATTTCTTTTTCATGTCTCATTTGTATAACCAACATGGTTCAAAGAATCTCCAAAAATCGAGAATCTTAACGTTTGACAATGTGTCTGAAGGAGGCGGAGTCGAGATAGAGTCAAGGGATGAAGATGAATAGTTAGAATATGGGTGTTAATATTAGTACACCGCCATCTTTGTTTACTGAATTAGACATGTAAAGAAAAACACACCAAAGTAGACCTCAGGTAACACGAGTAGCTGTCGTCAACGCTCTTAGGCGTGACAATGATGAAGCATGTTTATGTACCTGCCTCAATTGATTCATATCGCTGCAGCAATTTGAATCGTAAGGTCTTATGCTGTTCGTTATTGGCACTCCTTATTTAATTAGCATTTTCTTGCTGACTCATTTAATATAAATGCAGCATGAATGCACCACGTGGTTATGAGTAAATGTTTTGTGATGAAATAAGTATTGTCATATTCAGTTTACGTGAAGTTTTTTTTTTTGAGAAATCGACATTCCTGGCGTAGCCTTTTTAATACAACCTTTTCGTAGGTATTTTATAAATTGCTGTCTTTAGGTAAGTAGTCGATGACCTTGGTGCACGATAAAACTCTAATGAGTTTATGTTGGCACCAAATTAAATGTATAATGTGTGTGTACTATTAAATAAATAAAAAATTAAAAAAAACCATTTTCTATGTTAACATTGCAAAGTAGCAGCAAACACGTCATGCATCAGCAAAGGACACAGTTTCTAGATTAACAGCCGGGCCATTTAACTTATTACTTCTCAAATCTTTGTGATTTCAGAATTGTTGCACATGAGTTTCCAACACATTTTAATGGCGGTAATCATGTCACATATTACATTTAATAAAAAGATTAATGCATTTGCACAGACCATTAAAAAATATGTCGCAAAAAATGCTTATTACTCTAGTGTGATCTTAACCTTAAATCGTGACAGGCCCATTATGGTACATAAGTCGCGAAATAAAAAATAATGGAGACAAAAATGATAAATATTTTAATGACGTTTTATAAAAAAAAACTGGTTCAAGAGTTGTCGGATTAAGGTTCTACGTATAACTTAACATGTTTTGTAGGATTTTTCCTCAAAGAGGTTTTATATGATAGATTTGATTTGATATAAAAATTATTTCACGGAGGTAGTCAATATCTAGGTATTTATGAATTTTCCGCATTCCGTGTTCTCTCTTAAGAACCATAGATACGCAAGAAATAAAATTAAAATTACAGCTAAATTACAGCTATATGTAAGTATATCAATGGGTGTTGCTCTGGTTCGTATATCGACCTATTTGCCTTCTTTGGCCATACGATGACCAACTATGTGTACCTAATATTTAACAACTAATTTTTCATAACTATCTAACCTAGAGTAGGTTAGATAGTTATGAAAAATGGTCCTCAACCTTTTTGTTAATTACATTGGAATTTCATTCCCTGTATCTGAACTGAGTGTGCGATATTCAAGGACCCTTTCCCTAAATCAGAATGGTGTAATAAGAGAAAGAGAAGAAGAATCCCATTTAAAAATACACATCAACTAAATATCGGGCCCTAAATATCGCGTAGTGTATTAAGGGTTTTCCTGAATTTCATTGTATTCACACAGTGGGTATCATCTGACCCCTACCACTTTCTGTTTTCAGTATTTAGTTCAGCATGGCAAATCCTTACAACTAACTGAATTTAGTCTTCAAACAAACCTTGTCCTAACGATCAAACAATAATTTAAACCAATCGTAGGCGTACAGGTGGGATGCTCAACATTTGTAAAATAATCACACTACAGCGATCACTCAAGGTAACCAACTACTGATCATCTCGGCACAGATTATAAAATACTCTTGTAATTGCGACCATACTCGTTATAGTGCCCTTGGAATATTTTATTGTGAGTGAAGATTTAAAATTCCAATTTTAAACGTAGTAGGCTTTATGGACGGCAAACAAGATTTATTTGCTTGCAATTCGGGTTAGGTTTATTTGTATTTCCGTATTTAATGGTGGTGTAATGTAGGTTATGAAAGAAAAGTAAAGATTGCTATAGGTGTCTTTGGCTGATTGGGCTAGAAATGCGTCGTTTGAAGAGCACTTTCCAAGAGCTTGGTTTTGACTTGAAACTTTCCTGTTAGTTCACGTGGATGTCGTAATAATTATGTAAATTAGCGGCAAAGCTGTCACTTTTTAACCAACTTGAATAAAAGCGAATTCTCTATTCATTATAATTTATCACCATATTTTCATAGAATTTATGATAATTCTCGCTATAAAACATGTTGTCTTCGAAATATCTGGATATTTAAAAAAAATATCTTGTCTCTGGAGACATTTTTTTGTTAATAGTTGCCATCTTTTTGTATTCTATATGAGGGTCGTCAATCAAGTAGAGTAGATAAGTTAATTAGCATTTAGGTAACTTGATAATAGGGCAGATTACAATAACTCGTTCTTCAATGGTATTCGTACTTAATGGTAAGCAGGTTATGATAACTAGTAACTAACAGAGTGTGTACACACGGCTACACATCAAGCTATACATTTCCAGTTTACGCTGATCTTGCACTGTACGGAGATCCTATACAATGCGAGATCAGCTTATACTGGAAATTATAGCTTGATGTGTAGCCGTGCGTACTTCCTACTGGCGATCGTCAAATTCCTACTGACATACATACCTATATTTAAATGTAAATAATATACATATTCTTAATAGTTAACTTCGTAATGATCATAATTGATACGGGTTGGGGTTTTTACCATAATCTTTAACTACCAGCTAGCGTAAGGGGCTCTTTCTGAAGACATAACACAGCTTGTCTCTGCTTAATATTATGGCACATCATTGTATGGATTACTACCAGAATGGTTGCAACCCAGACCATGTAGGTTGCAACTTACCAGTGAAACCGTCATACCTCCTGAATAAGCACCACTTTTTGGTGAGGAACTTTGGGGGCACCCTAAGCACGAAGTCCGTAGATTCAGCCGAAGTTACGGGCGTTTCTTACTCCGTATCACGTACAGACATTAGATTAGTTGATGAGAGTGACAACACGATTTGTTCCTACGTATGATGTGTATTTGCCCGTCCGAAAAATTGAATACAACGGAGTAATGAAAGAAAGGTTATGACGGATCAACTGATAATAATACGAGTTAGCTTGTGAGTTACGGACTATCATTAATCTTAGTTGTAGGTATGTCAACCGAATATGACTATCATAATGTTCTTTTTTTGTTCTAGCTCGTGAAGCCATGTTTTGTTTTATTTTGATGACAAATATTCAAACGGCTACATTATTATCTCTCTCAGACTAAAAACGAGCGGAAACACTTTGCTTGTGAGTATTTTAAAGCATCAACAATGCATTATCCTCTTAAATATGAATAACCCCTCCAAGATAATGCCTTAATGACACAGGGAAATTAAAATTAAACCAGATTTTAATCATCAGCCCAAAAAACTCAAAGGCTGTATGCCGGAACAACAATACCGTACTTAATACCTACGAAAAAAAAACACGGAAGCCATTTTGATTACAATGTTGTTGGTCTCATGACCCGATAAAGATGCCTGAAGTGTTGTTTCAATTAAATCTATAAAACTATCTGGTCGCCCTTGCGTGGCCGAAAAAGGTGCGAAGATTGCATGGATCATGGCGAACTGGGCTTTTGTCAAGGAACCTTGGAAGGGGGCTTTCGTGTGATAAAATGATAAAAATAACTTATTATTTTACGTACGTAAACCTGTTACAGGCCTGTAGAGATGTAAAATAACCATAAATAAGGGAAGGAGGATCACGTCAATTTATGTTTATTTCAACTACAGCGGACGGTCTATTCTGTACATACTTATTTCACCGTGACAACTTAAACGTAGTTTGAAGTGAGCTGTCATTTCACATGTTGAGGGCGGGACTAGGGATTGACTTTGAAGCTCACGGCGAGGCAGGTTCCTAACAGCGTACATTCCGAATTATGCCATAATCACTCACAGCGCTTACATCAATCATTTGAGTTACAATTAATGACAACGCCCGAGAACGCGCTCACAGTGTTCCCTCAACGTTAAAACCGTATACCATAACATAACTTCTATACACCACCACATATTTCTTCTTCTTTGGTTAACACCCTTCATTTTGTTTGTCATTAGGGTGAAATGTTTGGTTGCCAAATTGACTCGACCATTCAGCTTACGATAGATTTGACGGCACATTTCAGAAACCGCAGAGTTGTTGTCCTTTTTCATTCGGGACAACGTAAAAGAGTAGAGTTTTCTTCGCTTTCACAATGCTTGTCCGATTTGTTTATCAGTAATTGGTTTACCTACCTATGTAGGTGGTATGTTAGGTAATCTAAGCCACCTTAGTTACCTAATGTAACGTGCTTACAGTACTTCGAAGTATGACACGTTATGGGTTGGGTTTCATAGACTAACTTTCTTGTTATAAAAGGTAATTGAGGAACCATTTCAATGAGTTTTCTATAAGAGCTATTTCACAGATTAAAAACGCGCTTACCTCAGAAATCTGCTGTAACGTTTTAGCCTACGTAAACCCTTAAATGTGTCAAGATCCAATGCTCAATAATTTGCAACATCCATCACTCCATTCGCATACAAAAACCCTTACAAATTACTTATTAAACTAACATTGGCGAATCTACTGTCAAATAACGTCACGCCTTAGCATGCTACACAAGTATAGCACATGTAAACACAAGTTTTACGCTACCCTCATGAATGTATGCTCATCGCGATCACATCGACTTGTGAATCGAGTTAAAGGTCATTCGGAGTGCTGAATAACAATGTTATTGCTTTACGATATACGAAGCAGGAATGTTAAGTGGAACTTGTTTTTCCTGGTAGTGTGCAGCTTTGAATTGTCTATGGAATTGTTGGGTTCTTTATGAAGAAAAATGTGTTTTTAAATTGTTGTAAGGCATTTTTCTGTGAAGGTTGGTTGCCATGAAGGATTTAGTAGGTATATTATTATGTGGCAGGTTTCTGTTTTTTTTTTTGTAAGATTAGGGTTGTCTACTTCTATTGTCATGTAGCCTGTATTTTTATTGCAGGCAATCAAACTTTGCAAGTATTTCTTTTACACTCTTGTTTTATAAATAATATGAGTCACTTTATTATTTTTGCTAAACAAACTTTGAACTTTTCAAATTATATTAAAACTATATGATGAACTGATGAACTTTAAAAAAAAAACTAACGTAATTAAATCGTTATCACCACCTCTTTTTTCCTTAACCAGGAAATGTTTAAGCCGTAGTTCACGATCACAGCTAAATTTAATAATTACCAATAATGCATTAATTTTGAATAATAAACACATCCATCCTAAAATTCCAAGTGTCTGTGTTGTCTATGCATCAATAATTTGCGCAAAATTCTAAAACTATTTGCTTGTACGTGATGGAACGGTTGACCATGAAACCAGAGTTTTTAACCACTTATAAATGTGTAAAAACATGCGCCCTTCTGGCGTAATCGTAATGGTGGTTAGTACCATTCAGTGGGTCAATATGTGTTTGTACTTATTTGGTAAAACAATTAGCTAACTGTTGTAATTGAAGTTCACGCTTGCCCGTCAAAAATTGCCAGAACTGACAACCGTCATACAAAGGTATGAATCAATCTTGAAGAAGTTATCCACTTGCTTATTTATTTGGTACTCTTTAGTCAATGTTATTGCAATTTTTAGATTTAATGATGCAATCTAGGTAGAAAAATAAATTTCTTCTTTCCCTACATTTTTATGTCTCATGATTACGATTGCGCACAGTAGCCATGACACCCATGACGGTTTCTCATTTTCCCGCGCAGATTGTGACAGCAAACTCTATAATAATGTGAAGTTTTGTCGCAATATTTTAGTTTATGGTATTCAAAAGTTACCAACTAATGTTCCATTGCTGCTTGCGGCTGTTATACGTTGCCATAAAACGTTATGCATGCCAACAGTCGATCAGTTTTAATTAATGTGCTCATCCCGACCGCTGAGAAGTGTATCATTGGTTGAAGCTGTGTCAAGGTTTGCTTATTAAAATTCCTATTATAATAAATAATACCAGCTTAAGGGCAAAGGCATCGTCTCATACAGAGCTAGCAAGCGTTGGCCACCACGCTTGCTGAAGACGGGTCTTAGATACACATACCTACGTACGTTGGTAGTATATTAACTATGTCCAGGTTTTCACGATTTTTTTCCTTCATCGATGTCAGTAATGTCCAAAATAAACTTGGAAAGTAACTAAAATACGATACAATATGTTTTACGCAGATTATTTTTTAAAATCTAAGATATCACATTGGTCTCGCATTTGTACCTACATTGCTTGTATGTTATTGTTCCTACCTTTTTCAGTGGGCTCAATATAAACTAGATCACAGTCCAGATAAAGATAAAAAACATGAAACATAACACCCAGATTGCCAATCGGCAATGGTAAAAAACATTCATGTTGAATGTTCATTCCCATTTTAATAAAAAAAGGTTTTTATATAACTCGTTGTGAAACTACGCAGTAAGTTACATATTTCATAATGAGATCTCGTATTTGATATTCGAATTGATTAGTGGTAGGTATAAATAGATTGCTATTTCGTAAAACTGTGCCACTCGATGTTTTGATGTCCAATTCGAGTTTTGCCCCATCTGCACATTTAATTTTTTCTAATGATTCCAAAGATATAATAATATTATGCTTCTGTTGAAGAGGCAGAGTAGGCAGAATTAATGCCACAATGTATACTTTGCCAGTCCACTTTTAGTGTACGGTAATCATTTTTCATTCAGGTACATGTCATAAAAACTATGACACTTTTCCGACTCAATTGCCAATCACGTCTCAATTACATATTATCGATTATATCGAATACTCCTCACCGATTAATCGAGAGTTGATTAAACGTGGTAACTTGTTTGCCATCGTATCCAACTTTGTTCGGATGCCATGCGTGGGCCTTGGTCGCTTTGTTACAAAGTCCATACATTAGCATAACGGGCACATAGAGCCAGTGGTGTAACATGGCGGGATTAAATTCCATGGCATGGCTTGTCTGACTTTTGTCCTTCGCCATCTGTTCTCTATGTCTATGGTTTTATTTTAGATTTTTTATCGAATCGACTGCATTTTTCAGTCAGTTTTTATTGCGGACTGGATTTAAAGATTTAGCCTATTATGATATACATCCTTAATATTATCATGCCTGTTAAGATGCAGGTACTTATCTAACATCACGTCGTGTCATTTTTTTTTTATTGGAAGCTACATCCAGCTGCATCATGCCTTCTGCAGCCATAGTGCATTTTCCTTAATTCCTTATACAATTTAGCCTCTGCCAATTTTTTTATAGTTTTTGTTTTTTTTTGCTATCACAGTCATGTGGGTGATTATGTGATATCCTACTGAGCTACATTATTAAGAGTTTTAACTCTTTAGTAAATGTAATGATCTGCTGAAAACTGTAGTTGGTTGATAAGGCTTTGCATTCTAGCCCTCCTGACACGAGGTCTATGAATGTCTATGCTAAAGTATACCATAAAGTATTACCGTTTAAATAACTCATAATCCTGACTCACAAAGCCATGACTCACGTCCAGCATCTGTGACGGAACTGAGGGTCCACTTACATACGATTACGTTGCTCAACTGTGTCACTGACCATATCTGACCATGTAGATGATGTGCAATGAACGCTGATATAGTTAGTTGGGTGAAATTTTTGAAATCTATGAATGGGACCTATGGTGTTCCTAGAATTTGAGAATCTCTCTGAAAATAATAATTCCTTATCAGAAAGGCTTAACAAAATATAATTTTAATAAAAGCTTGTAGTGAATAGGTACTTTTAAAACATATTATTGAGTGTTGCTAGCTATGGCAAGATTTGATTTAGCTTTCCCTCCAATTCGCCTATTTACAGACTTACTACGGCATATCGTAAAGCCGGCTATTCACACAGAGGCGTGGCAACTTACGCGCTGTTTGACCGTGAATGGGATTTGCATAACGCCTGTCGCAACATGACAAAAATGGCGGGAAACCTGAATGATGTACTTTCTATATAATTAGATATTAGGTAATTATGTATTAGTGCTCATGACTTCCTGCTATGCCAATTTGTTGAGGAATGTGACATGCGCAATGATGTCTTGTTTAGGAACATCTGTGCGGACATGAGAATCACTTCATTCGTGCCTTAAAAGGGAATAAGATTGCAGGAGCACCTGCGTTTATGGGCCGAGTTATGGGGTAGATGGTAAGTATATTTAAATGTCTCTGGTAATGCAGGATTATGTGGTTTTAGGCCGAGAAGAGACTCGCCTAGGGTCATAAGATAATAGGGCTATAAATTAGGTAGCTGTATTAGTCCTAATAACAACCAGTTGCAAAAACCTGTAATTAATTAAGTAACCAAAGAAATACCGGATGACAGCTGCAAACATCGTTGCGTTATACATATGAATAATCTAAGAAATCAACATAGTAAAATATTCACACGCATTTTACCACGACAAAATTACTTAACACTATTCAAGTTAATTCGTCTGCATTTATGTCTCAGCGGAAAATATCTTCTAAACTACAGGAAATGGTCTCATTACACAAATATGTTACACTGACCATATACATAATTAACCTTCTTAGAAAATCTTTAAGGAAATCCATAGACTAAGTCAACTCAAATTAACATTTCAAGTAGGCAAAGGAATTTAACAAAAGGTCCTGTTGAGCCTATTTCGGAGCAAAGCGACCATTACATAAGTCATTACCTCATTGGGTAATGTAATGAGAATGTGAACCAGTTAATAAGCGAATGTTACCGGTTAATTTGTAAACTTACCGGATACAGTGAGAAACGGAAGCGGAAATGTGAAATTGTGGCAACATTATCAATCTTCTTTCACCTACCGTGGTAATTTCAAATTAGCATAAACTTGTAATTAGATATTTCTTGAGTCAGATTCCTGTGTACGATTACTTGGTGATTACTTCAGCAATAATAACTCTTGTAGCTACAGCTAGTTCTCTAAATTAAAACGTTGTAACTTTCTTTTGTTATACCATAATCATATCTTATACAAATTTTCCTCCCTTGCAACTGCTTATGAGGCCACAAAAAATATACTAATAACTGTACGTAATGCCCTTAATTTTAAATAAAAATAATTTATTTACTTTTTTAATATCTCCCAGATCTATGGCTTTTGGAAATTCGATGTGTTATACCACGGAGGAGACAAAGAAGGTTTACTTCTAATGCGATTACTACACTATAATATTTGCGTCATTTCCTCTAGCAATACTAAACGAACTCTATGCTCAATGATCTGTAAATATTGACTCGGTCAATATTACCAAAAAGTACGAGTAAATGATCGCACCTCGTTATATCATTACACAACTCGTCAGTAACTAAGCACATCGAGGTGCTATTTACGCTCATGAAGTAATATGAATGGTGGAGCCATGTGTGAATTTTCTCATAATATTAGGTATATCAATAAGCTTTGGCATAAGTGTCATGCAATATAGACAAATCGACTTTTATTTATTTGGTAACCATCGGGGTGCTTATTTAGGTATTTTTATAATCAATTGATATCAAGCACCCCACGCTTTTTAATAGAATTAAATTATTTTGTACTTTTTAGTTTGGTTTTTAAAGCGGGTTTTTTTTGTTTTTTTAAACTATTATTTATTTTCTATTTTTTAGTTTTGCTAACTACAAAAGCGTGTTTTTTTATATTTTTTTTAAATTATGAATTGTCATAGGTCCTCGATAAGTCTACAAAGTTTAAATGAAATCTGACCGTTTATAGTGGGTCAAAATAGCTTCCAAAGGAGTCGGTTACATACAAACATACAAACAAACACGTGTAAAAAGACAGACACTTTACTTTGTGTATTTAATTTCATCTAAACCGATCTCAAAACGGTGAAGGAAAATCGGCATATCCTAGAACCAAAAATCACAGACACGTGGTTGATCACGGCCTCACACTCCACTCACTCTGCTTGTCACAGAGAGACCAGCCAGTGGCCAGGGCTTGAATTCACTATGACCACTTCACGATTTCTTACTCGTAACCACGTCAATCACACACGAATTCTGCTAATATCGACAAATTGTCTTGGAACATACAGAATATGACATTTCGGTTCCTTACCCTTACATTGGTTTAAAAAAAAACCACAATGACGTAGTTTGAACGTAGTAAGATTCCGCGGGGAATCATTATAACGATACAGAATTAGAGTGGAAACAATGACGGTGCACTTGCACTGAAGTTAGCTGGCAATATTCATTCACACATTGGCACTCTATTCATTTCTACTTCATATTCCTAACCACAATGACTCAATAACTTTAGCACTAGATCGGTACATACTGCGTACTCACGTGGCTAATACAAATGCATAATATATTAATTAAAAAAATTAAATTGCACCTTCAAGTAAAGTTATATGTTTGCATTACAGCCAGTAACCTAAGCTAACTTAATATCTTGTAATTATAGGTATTAGCGCCCACCCTCGCTAATTATAACCGATGATCAATAAGGTATAAAATTTATTGTATTTTTTACATGATTAATTTGAAATATCTAAATAAGTTTAAGTTATAAATATTTACTTATAATACGCTGAATTTAAGATTGTCTTAAACAAAGCATAACAATTGGGGACTTATTGATTAGATGCAAAACAATAATTAAAATTAATAAAGAAAATAAAGGATTTAACTCGAACTATAATTTAGAAAATCGATAGAAATAGTGCAAAAATAGAGATTTAGTTAGTTCTCTGAGGTATGGAGAAACGAATGTTACGATGTGATTAGTTATTTTCTATATCCTTAATAGGAAAGTAGTTTATAATTACCTTGCGTTTTACCTTTAAGTGTTAATGGTACCTATTTGATTTAACAAAAAAAAAAACACGTATTTCTGCCTACTTAACAAAAATATATTGGATTCGTTTTAGTTTCTCATTTAAATTAATTGGCTTTAGGATTATAAATTGGAGTTACGTGCTTATTATCAAAGGTCGTTCAAAATGAATATAAATCATATTATTAAATATATGATTTATATAAATTTGGTCGGCCTCTACCTCGTCAATACGTTTTAATACATGGATAGTAGATTTGAAGTCAGAAAATTATGTTTTACAAATTATTTGGCAGACCAATACTAACTGCCGTAATTCGCATTATCTAAGAACATTTTCTTTTTTGCTAATCAACTAATAGACTTAAACCCAGTGATCAGTTTAAGTTTATCATTTGATTAGCAAAAAAAAAAAATGTTCTTAGATAGTGCGAATTACGGCAGTTAATATTGGTCTCACAAATAAAACCCAGTGATCAGTCGTGGCCCGTGGCACACAGGCAACTGAGGGAACACGGGTGGGTTTTAGTCAGTAAAAGTCTGACACGCCCTCTCGCTCCACCCAGAGCGGGAGAAGTTATTTGATGATTTCCCACCCAAAAAAAACCCAGTGATCAGTGATTAATATTCTCTATATTTGTGTATAGTTTCTGCCTACCCATTGCCTACCCTTATTGGAAAAAGACGTGAGTTTATGTATGAATAGTATGAACACTAAATACGATTATATACATTTATGATGATAAAATAAAATAACCCTTTTAATACCGGAAGAACGAACGACATTCATTCGGATTCTTAGACCTTTTTATTGATCAAAAAAAAAACAATCAGATCAAAAAGAACTGTAATTAAATACAGCGTCGAAATAAAAACGTGTCACCATCAGCATCTGACGCAACCGTTAGATAATATCTCGCTAAACAAGTCATTGCTCAGAGAAAGTAGTTTTCTCCGGTCGGATGCTGCGCGTCGATATTGTGGGTGAGATGCGTGCGCGCAAATTAGATGGCTTGATGTATTGTTTAGCCTGTAGGTGCTGTATTAGTAGCTATTGCAGTAGCAATAGCATACGTACAGTCAACAATACTTTACGATAACAGCACCCATATCCCAAAAGAGCGGTTTTCGTAATTCTCGAGTGATTACCGATGTCCGACACAGGCGAATGACCGAATTTATAATTTATCTTACGATGTATGGTATCACTAGTTTTTACCACCAGCGGCTTCTACCGCGTGGAATTGAACATTATTCCATGGGAATAAACTATCTGTATGTCATTTTTTTTTCATTAACAGCGTAACTGTGTCAGAGTCTAGACATTAACTGCTCCCAAATTACAATGTTAATTTTTGTTATTTTTATTTTTTACAATTTCTGACATGTTCTCGTCATTATTTGACATTATACATTACACCTCTAATATCGACTATTTATTAGTGATGCTCATGGAAATCATGTCATTTGGTTTAAATATTGTGAATGAGAGAACGTTGTAGGCCTTAAAGACTGTAAATTTATAGACGATTTTCTATTCTTTATTTTCATTCCTCTGAGTACCTGATACTTATTGACAGGTCTGCCCCATACCTAATATCACTGTAAATTAAAAACATTGTAAAAGCTAATTCGAAGATAATGTGACATCTAGCAATGGATTACGGCCCACTGCCTCTCACAGAGAGGAGGCCTGTGTCCCAGCAGTGGGAACGTTATAGGCTGATTATGATGATGTCAAATTTCATCCAAATCCGTCCAGACGTTTTTGCGTGATTGGGTACCTAACAAACATCCAAACTATCAAATTTATGATATTAGTGGGGTTACTGTTAATTTTAATTGCAGGAGATACTAGAAGCATTACACCAACATCAATAAACTTCTATGTCCTAGTGCTACAGGCGATACACAATCTGTGTTAGGTTTTATACTTTTAAAGCTTTACTAGGAAACATTTTAAAGATTTCTACTACAATGGATTTGCGCAAAATGCAAACGAGATCCAGGTTTTTATTAAGCCTTAAGATACAATCACCAAAAAGACCAGGCAACTAACAATTGCAGGCACGTTGAATAAGACTTTTTCTTAATATAACCACAGCTCTTGACGCGTTAACAGCCTTATAGCAACAATGTGCGAACTCACAAGATTCCAATAACGTATATGTAGTGAAATCGACGGCCAGTAGCATCGCAAGAAACCGGCCATTCCTCTCAGATGCTACCAACTCTCACAGTTCGCGTGGGAACCAATCGTTCCATACAAGCTATACACACTATGTTTATATAGTCTAGACGTAATAAATAACGATATACCTGCTACATTGATTGAACATTATTCTCTGATGTTGGAAACAGAATGATGTATTGAGGACACCCAAATGTACCTAACCAATGATAGTAATATTATAAATATAATATCACCCTTGTTTCCCCGAACATTTGGCCAAAGATGTACAGAGCAACACCCACATTTCAGCAACTATATTTAAGCCCCATGTGATAGGAGGCGACCCTATTGCCATCAACGGAGCACAAATTCAGAATCCGGACTGCTACTGAAAAATTCCAGATAGAAAAAAACCAATAACACTTTTTCCGACCTGGGAATCCAACCTAGAACCTCAAGCTCATCAGTAGAGCGTGTGATTACTAGATCAACGAGGCAACCCTTATGTCCCATGTAATGGAAGAAGATACTATTGACAATTATATCATACTAAAGTTTCTCTTTTAATTGTTTCAGAACAACCATGGAAGAAGGATGAAACGAAAACTTCAAAGCCAGATTCATCTGGTAACATGAAGAACAAATAATGAAGAAAGACATGGGGAAGAAGAAAGACCTTGGAGAAGAATTTACAAAATCCTCTGGGTAGACTTAAGAAGATAGTGATGATAGAAATTGTAAAATAAAACAAGTCAATTTGCGTGTTTCCTTGATTGACCCCGAACCCTAAATCAACATCCTATTTGATAAACTACAATATGTAACATAAAGCACAGAGTGTTTTAAAAGTAAAATAGGAATGTCCACAGACAAAATGTAAATTTATATTGAAAGTTGTGATTGGAGGTGGCATGACTTTTACTCCGATCGTAATAAAAGCAACATAATTGTGATCAGAACTTTCACTTTGCGAAGATAAAATTGAATGCAATAAAATAGAACCAGTTTTACATAATATTGACACAGAAGATTTTCAAAGAGTCAATGACGAAGACATTATGCTTTTGACAAGGATAGGTATTCTGTGCAGGACATATAACTTTTCAAACACAGGGAGCAGAAATCTGAGAGATCAGAAAATTTTGCTTTCAAAAGCGTTTTAGAGCTGGATTTAGTAATAAGGTTTTATTATTATGGCAGAGAGTGTAGTCTGCTTATGAACTCGTATTACTTAAAATCTATGCCCAATAGATAGACAAAAGGGCATAACGTAGGATAAAACTTTCACACACAACACGTCATCGGTCCTTAAAAAAGCCTTTGTAAATATTATGCTGATTGAAATAAGAAGGCTCCTCTCTCTGCCCTACCACACGAGGAAAATAGCTTAATACACAACAACCTACTTGATATTCATAGCAGCGTCTGCTAAACCGGCCCAAAAGTGGGTCGCGGATGATACAACACTCGTCATTTATTAGCTAAAGTAGTATTAGAGAACTCTAGACTACAAATGGCTACTGGATTATAATAAAAATGAATATGTGATAACTGAAAATCGATAGAATTAAAATACTGATCACACCGTCAAAAATGATGTACCTCCACCTGGTCCCTTAACAAATCTAGGAACAGAATATGTTCAAGTTGCCAGAAAAATTCAAAACACAACAAACATTGCCTAAAATTATGCTTATGGCATGAAAGTGCACATCTGCGATCAAATCAAGGAATGAATACCATTTTTCTGTATAAAATGTAATGACGTCATCCGTGTAAACCAAATAATGACGAGTTTAGAAATACTCAAAGCTTTGTCACTTAATAAACAAAGCTCAAATTTTAATTAGTGTGATACTTAGCAGAACCCATTACCAAGGTTCAAAGGTGATATCCAGGCGATGGTATCTTTTAAATGGATCATGGATTACAAGTAAATGATGTGGTTTCCTATAATTGGAAGCGCACATTGTATTTGTGCTTGCTTTAAGTATCTTTGCATGTAATTGTGGAGCCTCTGTTGGAGATCCAATAAATGAAATAAAAATTCCCTGTAAAATTAGGCGTATAACAGTCAATTGTCTGAAATACAAAAGGTTTTGTTTGGACCAGTATATAATAAATACATGCTACATAGTAGTTGCTAAGCTCCTTACAGCAGGCACCAACAATATGATGAAACCACCGACCATGTAGGTACGATGAATGAATAGACAAAGACAGTACATAAGCAGGTTTGTATACGAGAATCACGAGGATCCAGTATCGTAAGATGCGCAGGAGTCACGACTTTTCGTTATTTATGATCGTAAGTATTTTATATGGCCTAGGGTTTTGAACCTAAAGGTGCTGATGACAAGATAGTAACTAGTTTCATTTCACAAGAAAGACATTTTTTTTTTTAGGAAACGAGTAGTTAGTAGATCAGCGTAGTTTGTAGCATATTACTGCATAAATGTACTCCACGTCAATTGCCAAATGATAAAGAAATCTAGCACTTAGGTATCTAGCTATACATACCTACAAAAAATACACAGGCGGAGACAATGACTCAGAAAGATTTTATGAAAACGAGGAATCCGTTAATTGCTATGCAGTGTAGGCCCAGGCCCACCCACACAGGCGTGATTTTTTCGCTACTACTACAGTTGAAAATCTAGTGGAAAATCCTGCTGTGATATATTCCTATGTCGGCGGACAAAGTTATTTTACCATTTCTGACAGCTGTCGAATTACAATTTCACACTCTCCATCATTGTAGCAACTCTACTGCAATCCTGACAAAATCCGTATCGCAACTACTGGTAGATATCAATCAACGTATGATTAACTAGAACCTGCTATCGATATAAACCTAAGTTACCTAACTTTAGGTTTCATTTAACGGCTGTTGGCTTAAACATAAAAGTGAAGGGCACTGCGGGCTGACAATCTCATGTGTGATTAAAATTCTAATGCAATGCAGGTCATTGCTATATTTTTTGAACTAATTAGGTCGCATTTGACCATGACAAAATTTGTCATCCAACTGGCTTTGAATAAGCTTTGAATTATCCGTAACTACTAGACAAATTTTCTAAAACAAAACTTCAATCGTTACGGCTGTATTTTCCGAAGGGTTAGGACAAAAGAGAAACATTCAAAGACATGTGATATCTATCAACCTGCACTGGGCCCTCGTGATGGATTACGGCCCATACCCACTCGGAAAGAGGAGGTCTGTGTGTCCCAGCTCTGGGAAAATTATGTACTGATTATGATTATGGTAGGGCAGAGATATGTAAGTAAGTACATGTTGCCAGTTTTGTTTAAGTTCCATAAAAATCGGGGCGAAAAAATCTCAATGACCTCATACCGTCTATAAACTATCCTACAAATGTTTTTTACCTTCTACGATGTTTAATGGATGTGGTTTAGACTGATCGTAAATTACAAAATAATTGTTAGTCCTACGTCGCTCTGCGAGAATTGTGTTCTAAGCCTGAAGGTGATTCCATTATAGCTTTACTGTGGACCGTTATTTATCATTACTGCGACTAAATTATGAAGCTCTATTTACTCTCAAATATTAGCCGTAACTTCTGAATGTATGTCAAGTACCAGTACATCTTCTGTAATGGCTACTGTCCTGAAAGCTTATTTGATTACATTTTCTATGAAGTCATTGGCTGTTGTCGTCAACCAATCACAACAAGTAAGTATGAGATTTGACAGCAAATTAACCAATCAGATACTTTCAAAAACTCAGTTAGTCTTCACACGTGTCAAGCACTATTAGGTTTAATTTCAGAATCATTGAGAAACAATATGTACCTACAGATTGCAATGGCAAAGCATTCTACAGACCATTAGCTATGAATGAGTCTACAATAAGTACTTGTGAATGAATTCAGTCTTTGTATATTAACCCCTTTATTTATAAACATTGCTTTAAGTTAAGAAGTGATTAACGTCTGTTTAACCATACATTTATGGTGTTTAAACGTCTCTTAACTAAAAGCAACGTTTATAAATAAAACCCCTGAATTGAAGATAGGTGATAGTTTGGGTGTATACAAAGGTAGTATTGTTGCCACACAATAAATGAGGATATTTTAAGTTTTTATTGTTGAAAATTCCAATGTTCAATGCAGCTAGAAAGGGTAATAAATCACTTTAGTTTATGCACTGATAAACATGCAGTTTAATTTGAGTAATAGTTTTAATTATGACGTCCTAATGTTTGTAAAATGATTGACAAAGAGTATGTTTTTGTACTTTACAAAATTTTATTACTGTCTGCAATTTATTTCGATGTTTGTTTTTTGTTGTATGTAGGTATTTTTGTGTGAAATAAAGATCATATAAATAATCTGTGTTTCCATTCTACTTAACTCTATATACTTAGTAATGATTAATTCCATGGCATATAACATGCTAGACTAAAAGTTGATTAGCAGTTTGTATTTTTTGCACATTCGATGCACAATTTCTAATGAAATGTCCACACAACATTGTATTTTGACATGCCACTGTGAAAACCTTTTGATTATGCGATTGTCTTTCAATAATAGCCAACTATTGTTCCGAATGCGATAAGAAATAGCACAATGCAGTTTTAAAAGGTATCGATAAAAACGGCAATTACGGTAATAGGTAGGTAAAAAGGGTTATGAAAAGTATTCGCTAATTCTAGAAACTAATTTGTTTAATGAATGAAAATAGATTTGATAAAAAAACGTGATAATAATGCATTTAAATCCGGATAGTTAAAAATACCTTCATGAAACTGAAGGTCTTATAATGTTGCGAATATTCATGTACCTACTCGAGTTCCCGAACGCAGCTTTTTATTAAATTCTACATACAATGACAAATCATTTATTAATACATTTGGATCGACCATTGTCCACCCTAATTGTTAAAAAATAGTCAGTCATGGGTACGGTACTGCCGACAGAAGTGAAAACTTAACTTTGAAAAAAAAAAAACAACACGTCACATTAGCATGTCGATGACGTGAACCCATAGGTTTTGCCCCTACCAAAAATCGCTCAACGCCGCTGAAGTAGGTTCACTTCAAAAATATAGTTTTGTCGATTAGACTGATGGCTTTTTCTAAATATTATAGATGCCATGCTTGTAACTTACATAGGAAGAATATAGAAATAAGCACTTACCTCCGAATCCCATCGTGTTTTAGCACAAACTTGATTAAAATGTATCAATTTGTGCTAATTTTATGTCAACTTTTAAATTATGAATAAGTATAAAGATATTGTGACGACTCTGTTAATTAAAGGGGTGCGAGCACAAAACATATTTATCTGACAATTTTGTTACAACAAAAATAACATAAAAAATAAATTCTAATACTTTATTACAAACCTTTTTCTTTGAATGTTACAATATTTCATTTACATTATTACAAAAAAAAAACATCCCAATCCTAACCATCCATATGTACATTTAATGGTAACGATTAATAATTATTAATATAATAATAAAACCTTTAAATAAATGTAATCTAATCATAATCTATGACATTTTGTAAACTGAAAGTCTCTTCTACCAAAACGAACTAATAAATACAATTATTTGGTACAATAAAACTTTCATTATAACCTACAATATTATTAAAGCTATTAAAATCTCTAAGAAATATGACTATAATGATGTTGTGTACCTATATATACAAATTATCCCATCAGTATAAAAAAGTATTTTTCAAAATTATCATGTTAAAATATTATGTCGTGAAAGATCAACGAATGACAATTTTAAAACTTTTCATTTTCATATTTTCGGATTCGGACGAAACGTGCTTGAATTATTATTAACCAATTAAACAAATAATATCAGTCGTTCATGCTATTATGGCGAGAGAAACCGGATCCTACTAGTGGGAGCCGCATAAATCCAGTAAGAACTAGATTTAGCCGGATTTTTAAGTGTCGCCGGTGACGGGAGCTGTTGTTGTTTTTCTTGGGAAGAAGGCTGGTCTAAAGTTAGGCCTGATTGGTTTGAAGTATATTTTTCTCTCTGTTGTCGTCTTTGGACTTTCTGTCGTGTATGTTTTTGCTGTAGTAAAGGTCTTAATAACTACTTTGGAAGAGTTACTTTTCTTCTTAAGATCTACTGGGACGTTTTGAACTCTGGTTGCACTGAAACGGGATTTAGAAGGACTGAAAGCGGTTTTGTTTGCTTTTTGGTTAAAATTAGATACTGTAGTTGCGTTTATTTTCTTAAATGTTCTCGGAGCTACGCTTGGTCTAGTAAAATTTGAAGATTTTATGATTGGTCTTCTAGGTAATCCAAATTTTGCCCTTTTGGCGTCCAAATTCGATATTTTGACTGTTGTCGTTTCTTCTGGTACCGTTTCTGGAGTTAGGAGTATGTCTGTTGAAGTAGTGGTTGGGACTTCGGTGGTAGCTTGTGTCGTAGAAAGCAAACCTATGATGGGACTTGAACTTGACGGACTTCCCGTGGTTGTGGTCGTTGCAGGAGCAGTCGAGGAAATAGTTGTAGATGTCGTGGAAGAGGGAGATACTGTTGAACTTTCAGAAGTTTGCGGTAACACTGAAATATTGATTATTGGATTTCTCACCGTAGCCATTTCAACGTCGGAGCCTCCGTTAAATTCCTGACCTTTGGCAGAAGTAAGTATACTACGACCTGATTCAGGTTTCAGGGGGGTTATTTTGACAATCTTTGCTTCTTCTTCTTGGTTTGGTACTGATGCAGAATATACGACAAAGGGTTGATTTTTATCATAATTTACGTTACGTGCCATGAGTGGGTTCTCAGTTTTAAACAATCCTTCTAAAGATAAAGTTGATGGGTTAGTTCGCATCGAACGTGGTGTTACAATTTCAAAACTTTTAGCTGCTCTTACTTTGTCATTTTCATATGCTGCTGGAACGAATTGCCATGTGGCAAACAGTGGGCCGTCATGTTCTGAGTCAGTTTTGTTTTCCTCATTTACGTAAGATAAAAAGTCATCGTTTGGTAGATGTTCCACATGGTCTTTATTTTCATCTGGTTTCTCAGAATCTGATACTTTCTTGATATGCCTGTAAGCTTCATTAACACTCTCCGACGCAACTAGATTTTCTCTAGGTGTGTCAGGGAATGTATCAACTAAAGCTCGAGCATTTCTTGCTTCGTCAATACGGATATGGTTTTCAGGTGGGTGTTCAACTGGATATATATGACCGAATTTAGTCAAATAGATTGGGATATCATCTTCAACTATTTTGATAAGACTGAATCTACTGACTTCACCGATTTTATCAACGACGGGTTTCTTTTCGACCATGATTTTGCCTTCTTCAACGAGAGTGGTTTCATTATTTTTGTTAATGTGGTGCTTGTCTAATTTTGAATTTACTTCCACAACTCTAGTGATGGAAAATAACTTGTCAAATTGTGTTTTTATTATAGGCGGTGGTGGTGGTGCCAACTCAGTGGTAGTAGTTGTAGGAACAGTTGTAGCTACTGGTTCAGTTGTAGTTTCTGTATTAGGAACAGTGTAAGCAACAGTATTTTGAATAAACGTTGTTTTAATCTCAGCCTCAGTTAGCGAAATTGTAGTAATGTCTTGTGTTGTTGGGTAGTTCGTAGTACCTTCTGTACTTTCTAAGTAATCATCAGTACTATTGTCTACTTCCATTTCATATGTGGCCGTTTCCATTTCATCACTATTAGTTGTAAATGCATCGTCAGAGGTAGTGAGGTCTTTACCATCATCAGTCGAAGTTGTTGAAGTTACTGTGAGGTAATCATCATCATATGATGTAGTGGTTTCACCGTCTGTAACTGAAGCTGTCGTAGTCGTTACGTCTTTAGATTCCTTTTCAGCTCCTTGAGTTCCATTCCTATTAATACCTGGACCAGCACCTTTAGGTCTTGAGGCGCTTACCGGGGAGTTATAACCTGGTGGGAAGTTTTGTACTCGTTTTTTATCAACTGCTGGTTTGTTACTAATTCTAGTTATAATTCCAGTTCTATTTTGCGAGCTTGGTAATCTTTTTGGAATTTCTGTTGTAGAAGTGGTAGTTCTGAATGTGTTTGAGTTTACTACACGAGGTTTAAAACCTGGTCTCCTTGTTGTGAGCGCAAACCTTGTTGGTGTCTCATCCTCATCTACTACCTCTTCGTCGTAAGGTCTCTCTTCTTCTTCATCTAACAATTCTTCAGAATTAGCGGCCTCGTCATGAGCAACTTCTTCTGAGTCAGGTTTTCTTGTAAACAGTTGGTTAGGCGGTACGAATACAAATGGATTATCAGACTCTGGATCTTCCTCTAGAAGTTCCTCGTCATTATATTCTTCGTCATCTTCAAATTTTTGGGTGGTTCTGGGAGTGAAAGGCTTTCTAGTAAATAGTTTAGAAGAAAATGGTCTTCTTGTACTTCCAGTTGGTCTGAACAGTGGTCTATCTGCTGTTGCAGGACTGGTGTAAACACCAGGATTGTATTTACGGCTAAAAACTCTACTGGTAGATGGTAATGAAGCTTCTGTGGATGGTGTATATAATTTCTTGCGTGGCCTGTAAGGTAACCTAGTTCTGCTTGTTGATGTGGTTGATAAAGTGGTGCTTGCAGCTGTGGTTTCTGTTTGTGAGTCATTACTTTCCGTTACAGTAGATTCAGTTCCCGTTGTTTCTTTGTTTTCAGAAATATCTACAGACTTACCTTCAGATATTACTGTCACCTCGGATTTATCTTCCGTCACAGGTTTCGTATCTGTTTCAATGTTAGCGTCACCTTCAGACTTGTCAGAACTTTCCTTATTTTCTGCTGCAGTCTTAGAATTATCGTCAGAACTTGGTTCAGTATCAGCGGTTTGGGCTTCTGTAACCGTTTCTTGACTACTTTCTGTATTCTTAAGTTCATCCGTTTGAGTATTACCATTCGATTCAATGTTAGTAGTTGTTACCGTTGTTTGTTCAACTGCTTGCACTACTTGTTTTTCTTCTTCATTTTCAATGGTTTTTTCTGTAACCTCTTCCTTGGGTTGAATATATTCACTTTGTAACTGCACTTTAACTTTCTTCTCTTTGTAAAATTCAGTGACTTCCTCTATTATTGGCTCCGTTACCATTTCAGTAGTTGTAGTAGTGGGTCGTGTCTTTTCTCCATAGTTAAATTCTTCAGTAGTTGAGCTTCTGAAAGTGTTGAGAGAACCAACAGGCTTAGCTATTAATTCCGCGTCATCTTCAGAAGTTTTTATTTTCTTGCGAATGATCTTACGAATTCTCTGTGGGCCAAGTGCAGTAGGTGCTTCAGTAATAACTGGTTCTGGCGCTGCTGTCGTTGAAGTTGGCCTGCGTCTGATAATTCTGAATCTCTTTTTACCAGAATCATCAATAGGAATTGATTCAGTGGAGATAGTATCACTATCCCCTGCACCCGGAGCCCTGAATTTCTTAATAAGAACTCTACGTTTTGGCGCCTCTTCTATTACTTCACCTTCTTCGTGCTCTTTCTCTTCTCTGGCGCTTTCAGAAAGTAAAATATCATCACTTCTGCTTTCAGGTTCATCATCATCATCATCGTTATTGAATAAGGTTTGTTGTGTAGTTGATTGACGAGACGGGAATGGTAATTTTCTGGCTATTATTCTCGGTGAAGCGGTTGATGTAGGTCTAGATCTACCAAAAGGTAGGCGAGGTGCTATTCTTTGTGTTGTAGTTTCTTGAGGCTGTTCAGTATTTTCATCATCCGCATCAAGTGAAGCAGTTGAAGATGGCGAACGTGTAAAGGGCCGTGGAGTAAATCTTGCAAATGTTGGTCTTCTCTGAGCAAAAGAAACAGAAGCTGGTTGAGCAGAGGCCTCTGTTGTGGTACTTATTGTGAAGCGGCTACGACCACGCGGGAGAAGGTTAGGTTGAATAGTCTCTACAGTAGCAGCTGAACCTTCACTATCAGGTATCGCATCAGAGGCAGTGCTAGCAATGGGCCTGCGGAAGCGTCTGTCAGCTCTTGCACTAAAGCTAGAAACTTGTCTTGGAACGAATTGGGGCTCCACGTCAATTGGAGTCAAAGAAATAACTTCATCTGGGTTCAAAACTTGGGGTTTGAACGAGCCCCTAGACACAGGAGACGCGGCAGCGGGAATAGAGTCATCATTGCGAGCAGTCTGTGAGGCTTGGAACCTACTTCTAAACTTCCTACCGACCGGACCGGTTTCCCTAGGTATAGCTTCATCTACTTCACGACTATCCGGAGTAGTGGATCTAATTTTACGGGAAACCTCGGTAAAATCGTCTGAATCCGAAGATATTTCGTTCGGCCTTGGCTGAGGTCGTCGTCGGTTCACAAAAGTATAATTCCTGGGACTCACCTGTGTGGTACTTGATGGGGCTGCTGTACTTAGAGATGGGGTCGTGGAGCCTCGCCGTCTGATCAAAGTACGACGAGTAGGGAGACTTGGAGGTGCTGGAGTTGTAGTAGTCGTAGTTGTAGTTGTGGTTGGAGACGTAGTTTCAACTACAGTGGTCGGAGCAGGCGATTCAGTCTCAGTAGTTTCGATTTCGGCTGAGCTCGGAGAGTTGAGTAAGGAGGATATTTGGACAGACAGGACAGTAGTAGGGTCAGGGCTACTTGTTTCTTCAATAGCGACTGTGGTGGAACGTACTCTAAGTACAGGGGCTTCAGAGCTAGGCTCTTCAATGGGACGGGAGGTTGCACGAGATCGCACGATAGAAGTATACTGGGGCTGTGTTGATATTTCTCTTTCTAATGCTGTTTCTTGGATTTCAACTTCTTCTTCAGAGTTTTGATATCTAGAAAAAAGAAAAGGATACGTTAAGTATATGAAAAAGTGCCTTTTTATTCTTTTTATTTTACATAATTTTATAGGAATGATGTTTGTAATATAAAGTATAACTTACTGCACCGTAGTAGTTTCCTCAGTGGTAGGTCGCTGTCTCCTGATTGTCACGTATTCTGGTTGATTTTCACGCCTTGTACTGATTATGTCCAGTGAGTTCGGTGTGTCAGAAACAGTTACGAAAGGTTCTGAACGTTCGAACAGGGCGTTCCTAAAATAACAAAATATAATTAGAACGGCTAGAGACTTAATGTTGATGTCATAACAAGTCATCACGCTTGTAAGTTTTTGCCATTTTCAACTCTGTATTTATATGTTCTGTGTTTATGTGATCCTCCATAAAAATAATCTAAATGCAAGTTACACATCAAGTTAAAACCTTACCTTGAAGCAGTATCATCAGCTGTGTCCGAGGTGGTTGGTCTCGCTCGTCGGATATTTACATATTGCAGTGGCTTGGCAGTTGTGCCGAACCTGGTGCCTGTATCAGCGGACTTAGCTCTAAAGCTCGATTGTAATTCCTCTTGGGATTCATCTTCAATCTCTTCACTGTCGGGAGTAGCTTCAGTTGTTCCCTTAGAGCCACGTTGACGATTGATCGTTGTGTACCTGGAGGACATAGTGACGAATGAGTTTATTCTAGTTATTAACTATTAGTTAACCAAATATAGTTTGTTCATTAATTAAGTTGTCGCATTTCAATCAATGTATATATTTCAGGGAGTTGAAAGACTTACTGTGGTCGGTCTTTTCTTATCAGCTTGTCTTTATCATTTGATGATTCTATACCAGCATTCTGTGGCCCTCGCCTACTGTTTTGTCCAGAATTTTCGAGTATGCTATTAGGTCCCGTGTATCTGTAGAAGACGTTATTACTGTTAAGTCAGACACACATTCTACATATTTGACAAAGTATTTTCTCGTGTGTTTCTTTGACACTTATTTTGTCCACTAAATGAGTACCTGTTTTGTCCGCGTGTCCTCTCCAATACTTTCTGGTACAACTTCTTCTTGTAGGGAGATGGCGTGGTCGTGATGGCGCCATCCGTGCTAGCTTGGTTGCTCTCTCCGAAATGAAGCTGTTTCTCTAACTGTTCGATACCACCTGTAAAAATAAAGTTCCCAGTCCAGTTTCCAGTTCTATAATTGTCTGGACTGGCTCGATGGCCTAGTACTCGCCTACAGCTGAGCGTGAGGTTTTGGGTTCGATTCCCGGGTCTGGCAAAGTGTTATTGGGCTTTTCAATCTGGAATTTCTCAGTACCAAACCGGAGTCTGGATTTGTGACGGGCTGATGGCAATAGGCTCACCCCCTATTACATGAGACTTAAACATAACTGGCGAACACGCACATCGCCCAACCAATGCGTGATGGGGAAACAATGCGTGATGTTATTTAATAGTTGAAAAGATTGTGTTGGTGCGATATTTCAAAATATTACCGCTCGACCGTTAAGCAGACTCATTGAGTCTGATAACAATAGGAAATTAATTGTGTTCATTATTTGACGCTTGAACGTAGGTATAAGTATTGCTAATACCTATCTAATTCTAAATGCTGAAAAACTTGAGTTTTGGCATGAGAGCATTCTCAGGGTTCAAACTAAGAGACCGGTAAATATAGTAATAGGCGCGGTTGTTCAAAATATTAGTGTTGTATTTGTTTTACTCACCGACTTTCTTGATCAGATCAATCAGTTCTTTAAGAACTCTGGGATCTTCAGCATCTTCCTCAGTTGGATCTTCACGAGATTCGTCTTCGTATTCCTCCTCCTCCTCCTAAATAATTTAAAGTAGCTTTTGTTAATAATATGCAGCTTGTAATGGACATAAGAGTCCGATTGAATTCTACGGAAATAATATTATCAACTTTACCTGGACATGTTTATAAATTCAGTCTATAATTATAAATCATTCCCAACTCGTTTGCACTGATATATACACCGTGAAATTTAAATGGTTGTTTTCCCGTGGCAGAACAACTTGCCATAAGGAGTACTTTCGAAGCATAGAGTGAAAGTAAAAAAAAAAAGATTTTTTTGTGCTAAAATATTTCAAAAAATATTTATTAACTCGATAAAACACTACAAATAGTAACACTAGAGGTAACTTGTAGGTACTACTCGAATCGCACGCACCTCCGACAAAGGGTGAAACTCTCGCACGTGGTGATTTTTCACAATGGTTAATCTGCCGTTGTTTCTTTCTAATATTTAATTTATTTACTACTGTATTAACAAGACAAAACCATTTCGCTGCGGGAAAATAACCATTAAAATTTCACGGTGTATAGTGAAAAGTCGTTCCTATTCTAATTTTAATCGCATTAAACTATAAAACATCCTAATAATATATTTCGATTCTATTACATCGGGTCATTATCATCATCATATCAGCCGAAAGACGTCCACTGTTGGACATAAGCCTCCCCCAAAAGGGTTGCCATAATCACCACGCTTGGCAGGTGGATTGGCGATCGCAGTATGATGGTAAAACGTATAGAGAACGCTGCTGCCCATTCTCTAGTGAGTCTCTCTCCCTTTGTCGCCTTCTACGACACCCACGGGAAGAAATGGGATGGTGCTATTCTTTACGTCCGGCACCACAAGGGTACAGCTTGATAAATTGAAGGAAACTGTAAAAATAGTATCGTAAATATATAGCATATCACTATTGCGACACACGCTTCGTTTCTTTAAGATCCCTGAACAGTAATAATAACGCGGGCCCAGTGCGGGCTGGTGCAAGTCACATGTCTTGACATGCCAGTTTCTTCACGATGTTTTCCTTCACCGTTTTGAGAACAGTGGCGATGAAATGAAGTACACAAAGTCAAGACTGGGTCCGAACTCACGACCTAGATCATAAATACGTAAGTATTATGTAACGTATTTACGACCTAGGTTTACTTACGTAAATTACATTAAGTAGAACTAACCTCAGGTTCAGGGGTAGTCGACGAAGTAGTCCTGAACAGTGAAGAGCTCTTGGTACTCAGTCTAATCGGCTTCCTAGTAGTGGTAGTGGTGGTGGTGGTACTGGTAGTGACGGCCCTCGTGGTGGGAGCGCGCGTGGTTGGCGCCTTGGTGACGGGGTCTTTGATCTTGCAGAGCACGTTGCGGGCAAAGTCACAGGAGTCAGCCGCCTTGTTGAAGAATAGACCTTGGAAATGGACAGAGCGATGAAAATTAATTATGATATAATTGATATAATTGTAGTAAATGAAGATTAGAAGACAAACAATTTGTTAAAATGTTATGCTCGCTATAGGAATACGGGCATGGATTTCCGATTCTTGCCAGTTTGCATCATCCCAATGTTTGGGCGAAGGTCTGAATTGAACTTTTGATAGTAACAAAATCAAAGACTCGATCAAAATATTTACTTTATGATGGATTTTGAAATGACAACTTAAGTAAATGCTATACTACTAAAACAAAAAAAGGCTTTCGTTAATAAAGGGGGAACTTACCAGAAGGACAAGTAAACTGATGAGCAACAATTCCAAGGTTGGAGGGCCCGGAGTCGAGACACCAGAAGTACTTCTTGCAGTCGCGGGGGTGAGGGTAGAAGCCTTCGTCAACACACTTGAAGTCTGGAAGAAAAACAAAGAGTTAAATTTTGCAAAGAATATATCTAACGTGTCTTGCATCAGTACATTTGAGGTAACTATAATGTCCGATTTTTGAGGTATTCCGAACCGGAGTTTCTTTATTTATTCGAAAGGGCTATTGATTGATATCTAGACACATTGGGTTTCTGAACACTTAGCTAGGGAACAATCTCGCTTCGATAGATAAGTTAGTCAAATTAATAGCCATTGGGACAAGTTTGTTTGCGGACATAAAAAACGACGCACGAGAAATTTAAATAAGCAGAGGAGTAGAAAATCCTACCAATGTGCATACGCAAATCACGGCTTCTTTTGCACCAGTGAAACAAACCAAACGATTATTCTGGCTCTGCAAGATCAACGATACAGACATATTGTATCTGATAAGGTGGACCATAACTTTGGAAAGATAAAACCAATAAATTACCTGAACCAGGATCGGGGGTGGTTGGTGGTTCCGGTGTGATGATGTTCCAGGCTGGAGTCGTGCTGGTGACACTTGTGCTCGACTTGCGTCTGTTGCTCCTGCAACAAGTTTAAGTTAGATTTCATTTTAGAATTAAGTAGTTCGAATTATTTTTAATTGATACTTATTCGACTTTTATTCTTTTTCTTCGGGTTTATCAACGCAGGTTTTAAGTCAAATGACCACCGTAGAAACGAAATGAAAGTGCCGAAAATGAAGAAAAGAAACGTTACTTTTTTAGAAAGAGCTATGTCTATAATTCTTCGTAGTGTAAGACAGAAGTGATGACTACATTTATTTTTAGTTATGCGTGCAGCTAATTAGAAATCTCATGATTCTGTGTCAGACCAACATCGGAAAGAATTCAGTATCTTTTGAATTACAAAAGGTTTCATAGCAACGACTTACTTGGAAGATGCTTTGGGCGTGGTGGTGGTGGTAGTGGTGGTGGAACTCCTTGGTTTGCTCTTCCTCCTGGTGCTGGTGGATACCTTCTCTTTAATGACGTTGCCTGTCGATCTGTTGAGAAGGGGACCATTATAACATTGTAAACATACCTCTACACTGTCTCGAACATTTTGACGTATCGGTGCAAATAAGAAACCGCCACTGACTTTCCCTAAAAATCAGTTGATTACGAAGACATCTATAAAAGTTTCATTTAGAAGTTTAATTTAAGAATAACAACTTTAGAAATGCCAACAAACGGCAGTACGGTTTGGCAGACGATATGTGTCAATTTGAAAGGAAAACAGTAGAAACTCACCCAAGTTTAGCGAAGTATGACTCCTTGGCAGCTTCAATAAGCGGGTAGGGCTTGTCGTGGCACGTACCGCGGAAATCATCGTTGTCGATAGACCAGAACATAATACCTGGAAAAAAAATATATATTTGTATTATTTCTCTACAATTTCGCATACGGGAGTTTGTTCGAGTTTATTTGGTGTGTATTGTGCAGTTTGAAGTTGTACAATAGTTTACCTGATATGCCAAAGACACTATGGATAAATATAAAGCACGTTTGAGAGAACAAAAAATCAACTGAAGTGTGAATGATGAAATAGAAAAATAAATAGTATTTATTTGCATAAAACATGCTATAGAAAGTTGTTTTAAGGTACATTATAGAGCAAACATGTTTAGCTTATATAAGGCATGCAAATGTTATTGGTTACATTTAAAAATTGTTCCCGTCAGTGAGTGAATGTGAGGTCACAATCTTAGATAATTTACATTTCAACGCTACTTCCTCAACTATCTTCTTTGACGTATGAATGATAATTTGTGATATAAAGGTTCTAAAAGAGTTTTGGTTGCAATGAAATTTGAAGTTTGACATTTATTGTTCCAGATTTTGATCTGTAATTCTAAATTCAAATGGACATAGGTAGCGTGTTTTTAAAATGTACGTTGGAGAAGTATAGTTTTAAAATTGTTTCTAAATGCAACTGACCTCCAAGTCCATTCTCAGCAACATATTCAGCCTTCTTCCGAACGATCTCCACATCATCATAGCCGACCCACTGGTTCCCCTTGAAGGCCACGGGACCCATCGCGTCAGCGTTGGGGTGCATGACTGTCCACTCTTCTTCCTCCTCCTCTTCATCTGAATACTCCTCTGAATCCTCATCGGATGCCTGACGCTTTTTCTTTTTGGGTTTTAGGGATTCGCAGATCTGGAAGGAATGAGAATATTTTAAGAATTGGGAACTGTGATAGTTTTTGTTTACAACTAGTCAAGTTACCTAAGGTAATACCTACTAAATTACATTTTTTTCAGTAAATCTTTTGCTTTATATAATATAAGGTGGCAGGGACAACGACGTGCAACCTCTTAGGGTCAGTTCATACCGAGACGCGACGCTTCGCGCACTTTTTAAGATAGCAACAGAATATCTAACTTATTTAAAACACGAAAAGGTATAGTTTCACTACGAGCGCGAAAGCGTGTCGAAGAATGCTGAGATGCACCGTGTTGTGCAGCCCGTATACCTTATTGTGAAGTAAATAAGATCTATGTTGTACAGTGATCTAAAAAAGTGCGCGCAGCGTCGCGTCTCGGTGTAAACTGACCCTTACCATGGATTCAGACATGATTCAGATCCGTCCTGTGTTGAAATATTTCTTCGGTTATTTAAAAAAATTGCTGTTTCATACATTTTGGCCGCGTAGATATTGCTCTTTCCAATGAAATAGCAGATTTTTGTTAAACGTCAAAATTTTTCTCTGCTACGGGGTCTAGAATTAAGTGCTGAATGGTTTCAGTTTGTGCATCCCTGCCATCCTGTATTCTCATTATCAAGATTTCAATCCGAGAGTATACCTATCTATCGACCCATATGTAGTTTCATCAATATTCAAACACAGTATCAAGAGCCTTGGTAGTTGACATTGTAGTTACGAATCGTATACCTATCATAAATCATAATCTAATGACAAGAATTCCGTTTGTTGACAAGTTGTTGAAGCTGTTTCAACTGGTACAAATAACTGATCTCACATGGCAATCAAAACTATATACACAAGTGACAATAGTGAAATTATAAATTCGGAGACTGTTAAAAGTGATGGTGAACGCTTCTGAACTATGTTCAATTGATATATAACCTGACATATGGTCAATATATACTGGCCTTAGAGACAATAGTACTGATGTACTATGGTCAGAAAACTAGTGGCACTACAAGCCTTATCTGCCCCAAAATTACTCGTACATTTTGATTAGTATTTTGGAGGCATGAGAAATAGGTTGTAAATTTCAATAAAGTTGAGTTGAACATTACGCAATTTTGAACAACATTACAAAAGTCAACCCCTAAAAACCCACTTTTTTCCGTTTCTCCCTGGTCTTGCAGAAACGTTCAAATTACAGGAATAATTGATACACTTCTCCTTACCTCATAATAAGCCAAGTACCCCTTTTCTCTGGTAGCGTCTCCCTGTTCTCCTGGACCATCAGCCGGTGATCCAATCTCCACAGCATCAGGGTTAAACAGCGTGTAAGAACGTCCGTACGTCGGTATACCGAGTACTAACTTGGATGGGTCCGCACCGCTTTCAATGTAAAACTTGATCGTATAATCCTGGAAGGAAGAGGTTGAAATTTTAGGAGTTAGTGAAAGAATTAATGTTAAAATTAACCAAAAACCTCTTCTACATGGAAGAAGTTGTGGAGAAACGTATCTTCAGATTTTGAAAGCCTTTTCAATTTTATCGCTTGTCAAAGATTTAACCATGTATATTTGGTTGGTTGTTATTTCCTAGATATAAAGGATAATATGCGACGAATAAACGAATGTAGTGGTGGCGAAGTGGATACGGCCACGACTTACGATTTGTACTACTTTGTGTAAATTATTTCATCGCCACTACTCTCAAAACAGTGAAGGAAAACATCGTGAAAAACTGGCATTTCTTAGAACCAAAACTTCTAAGACATGTGACATCTACCAGCCCGCGCTGGGCCCGCGTGGAAGATACAAGATTCCTCTCTGTGCGAGGGAGTGGGTCGTACCACTCCCTCTCACAGAGAGGAGGCCTGTGTCTCAGCAGTGTCTGATTATGTATGTATATTATCGATCACATAAGGTTACTCAGATTTATCAGATTTCTTTGTAACATCTAAGGCTATCTGGTATCTGTAGTTATATGCTGTAATGTCGTTGACCTTGGCAGTACAATGTAAGTATACCGGTTTTCCGAAGTCAAATTGTGCTGCAACTTTAAAATGCCGACGTCTAGCAGCCATCTACAATAGGCTGATAGCTGATTGATTGAAGCTTCGACCGGTTTTTCACTGAATACTGTCTGTGACAACTATCTGAGATAAAAACACTACAGCCATTGAATCAATGACTCCAGCAATTGAGCAATGACATGAAAAGAACTTTATAAAATTTTGAATTTGTGATTGAATATCAATCTCTCTGGAATAGGTGCCTGCTGTCTCGGGTTCACGTAAGGTACTAAAACCCTTTGTATAACAACAGTAGAGAGCAATCACTACTTTTGAAAGACTCTCTCTGGCTGGTAAAGAGCATCTCCTCAGCCTAGTAATTTACCAAATAAGTTGTGATCGGCTTCCATTGTAACTAGATACGACTGAATACCAGTAATTTACATGGAGCGACTGCCTATCTGATGTCCACAAGCCATTGTTAAGACTGGTTGTCAGACTCTAGGCCTTCTGACGACCGGTAACGACTATCTAAGATCCAAGAATGACTCCTGGGACCAACGGATTAACGTACTTTCCGAGGCACGGAGGGGTCATGCTATGTAAAGATGGTCACCCACCTACAGACCAATAGCGGCAAGGGTATCTTAATCTGATAGATTTCCCTTGCGTCTGTTATTACTTAGTCACAAGCCTCTCTTAAACAGCCTCCCAGAGCCTCCCAAATAAACCTTGAAAAAGGAAATTGGTCTCCGAAGTCTTTAGTGTATGACGTATTGATTTCAGATCAAACCATTTGATTTGTGTAAAGCTTTCGATTCTCTAAATCATTACTTACAATATTAAGTTCGTTGTCTACGCTGTATTCGTTGGGTTCCTCCAGCGGGTACAGGGGCGCGTGGTGGTTGACTGCGGGCTCGAACGCAGAGTGGTAGTCGTAAGACAACAGGTTCATCCAGTCCAGGTATCTGAAATGGAGTGGTCATATTAAGAACTAGATCATCATTATCATCTGCGATACCTTTTCTCAACTTTATATGAAATATTAGTTCTCACACAATGGAAAAATACTCCTGTATAGTATTGATACAGTAAAAAATAATGTTTCTACTATATTTTTGCTTCAGTCATATTTGTCCTTACATCAAAACTAGTGATATATTGAGTTAGGGGTCATCAAAATCAAAATCAAATATTTTATTTCACATAAACGTAACATGGGCACTTATTAAACAACAGAAACAATTTGGTTGTTTCTTATTGAGAAGAGCCGGCAAGAAACTCCACGGTTACTAAACCACGGTCTTTAAAAATGATCTTGATGGTTAACCGTCGATATATTATTCTGTTAGAGTATCAATATAAGCGTAACTAGTAAGAATGCTCGAATGTCAAAGCAGGTGTAGTATATTCAAAATGGGCCAAAGCTTCAAATAGCCCAAGACATACATATCCGTGTAGTACTAGTATCACGTTTTTCATGCACAAAATGACTTATGGATCAAGATCGACAGAATATAAACAAATGACAGTTCTACGCACAGTTAAGAAACTTGGTGAAAATCATGGTTGTTGTTTTGTCCGATTCCTGCATGGAACATGTATGTTTGAATAGCTGCCCTGAACTATGGATGTATGTGTTTGCATGTCTGCTTGCTGAAGCACTCATAATTCAGGAGACTCTGTCTGACCCAGTATTGAGAATAGTTAAAGGCTCCTGCAAACAGGCGCGATGTTACTCACGTAGAACAAAATTTATGAAAACTTCATGGAAACTGTTAATAAGTATAGTTATAGTTATTCGTACATCCTACTAATCCTACTAATATTATAAGCTAGCTTCTGCCCGCGACTTCATCCGCGTTTTTCATGCTCCCCGACCCACCCCGTCGCTCGCCTCGCCTGCCTGTGCGAGTACTTCGTATTCGTGACATTTTTTCTCTTTACTCGACTCCTAAGGGTCTTAGCGTAATGTTATATAGCTTATAGCCTTCTTCGATAAATGGGCTATTTAACACTGAAATAATTTTTCAAATTGGACAAGTAGTTCCTGAGATTAGCGCGTTTAAGCAAACAAATAAACAAACTCTTCAGCTTTATTATTAGTACAGATATAGATTTAGTATAGATGTGCGAGTTTGTGAGGATGGATGGATGGATCTTTGTAACTCTTTCCTGCAAAAACTCCTGCACTGATTTGGATGAAATTTAGCACACAGATGGTGTAAAACTTCGATCAACACATAAGATACTTTTTATCTCGGTAGTACGTTCCCGCCAGATAATTTCGGACCTCCACGCGTTCGAAGCCGCTGGCAATAAGTTCATAAATGTTTACACTTAACTCCGATCTTATCGAATGCGGAATATCTCAATCACCATTAACACCTGACAAACCATGATTATAATTTCAAGATCGCCATGGGAACCGATGACCGTTAAATATGGTCCGAAACTAATTTGCCTTGAACTTTGCAAGTATTCAATCGGATTCCATAGCACGGAATATTTGTTTAACCAGTTCGCCTACGCACTTCATTAAGAAAATAAATTATTATGTTCGTGATCTATCCTTAAGTTTGAATGAAAAGGAGGTATAATTATAGTACAGACAACTGCACGTCAGTAGGAACACTTGAACTACGAAAATCACCTTCATTACTACTAAATAAACGCGTTATCAAAATGGGCTTAATAGTTGACTCGCTCGAATGGGGAGAATTAACTTTTGAATAATATCATATTTTCTATAGGCGACTCGCACGAAGTTAATTTACCAGTGTGTGGGCGAATCGACGATTCCAGAAACAAACAATAATGAATAAGGCAAATGGCACGTTTTGTATTCTATGTAACAAAGTTAGTGTACTTTTTTCTTAACTTTTCCTTGTTTCCTTAAATTTTTATTCAAAATGTGTAAATTGCCTAATATGTATGTCTGGAATTTGACGATTCGGGCGTGTTAATTTGTGCATGTCGACTTATTGTTATTAGTCTCAAATTCGTACCATGCAGTTGTGGTTGACTGTATATCAGCAGATGATTATGTATTTCCTGTATGATGAATTAGAGATGAATTAGTGTGGGTTCAAAGACGGTCCTTTGTTAGGTGTGTTATTAAATCTGTGTGTTTGTAGGCGAATTATAATGAACGCGCATTATAAGTTTTTATTGATGTGTAAATGTGCAGTACGTCGGATGTTGGTGGGAAGCGGCAGCATCGACCGCACTTTATATAAACCTCTCTCACAGGGCTTCTATAGTGATAATATTCGGATAGATGAAAGAAACTGTATGTATGTATTCTATATACTTCCAGCTTAGGAACTCTTTCTGCTCCAGGCAAGTCTGCGAAATTCAAATTTTCTGATGTTTTTTGCAGTTTTCAGGCCAGTGTCAGGTTGTAAGTTGCTTGAAATATGACTAACGACCGTGACAAGTATGGCTTTACATAATTTTTGTCAAAGTCAAATCATTTATTTCAAATAGGCACATAAAATACACTTTTGAACGTCAATAATAACGTTAAAATAGAATTGATTCCAGTCGCCTCTCCCAAAAGGTTGATTCGTATGGAGATGACATTATAGTCATGAATACAAAACTTTGAGTTCAATTTTTTCCATAGCATGACTTTTTGATGAAATAGTCTATCTGAGCTTTCACCGTAAGTCGGGTGATTAGTTGGTCTAAATCTTAACTATTTGGTGATACTTGATCCCAAAATAAATGAGAATGAAGGCTAGGTAGCTGATGATAACGTTACCAAGTTTCTACAGGATTAAGTCGGTCCATAAAAAGATAAAACAACAACAGATGGGGAGCATACGGCCGATGGGGCCGAAAAGTTCTAGACTGGCGATCGCATACTGGAAGACGTAACGTTGGAAGACCTTCCACAACGTGGAGCGATGATCTTGTGAAGGCCGCAGGAATCTGGCGGACGCGAGATGTACAAAACCAGTCGAAGTGGCAGAGCTTGGGGGAGGCCTATGTCCAGCAGAAGATGATGATATACAGCAAACGCAAGCAAATGAAAGTGCAAACGCCGACAAAGCCCGCACTAACAGTTAGCGCTCATTTTCATCACTCGCTACTTAATTTATCGTAAAGCCAGAATCGTAAACTAAGCCATTGTCTTACGAGCTCTTTGCGTAAATATCTTATGACAAAGCTGAACGAAGGAACCAGAGCGTTGAAGGACGGTGGAGGAGAATTAACACATCTCATTGTTTAGAACTTTGTAGGGCTGCCAAGATGTCATGGCAATTGGGACGTAATTCAGTGAGTCTAATTAAAGTAATGAGTACTGCTGTGTGACATTTTTAGGACAGGCTTTATAATTATGTTTTTGTCATGCCACTGTTTAGTTTACAATGAGTTAGTTAACAGAAGCCGGGGTCGGAAGCCTGTTGTTAAAACTAATCAAATAGCCTATAAGAGTTATATTTTGTACGGCAGAGGCAACTCTCGACCGCTGCCGTCAACAACGTCTCGCTCGTGCATTTGAGTACGGAATTTTTTGGGATTTACATCTCGCAGGTCAACTAAGGAGGTTGTCGGTGGCTTAACCAGACTTGCCTGTGGCCACCTTAATAAATTAAGGCCTCCAGCCAGGGTTGGAGGCCTTAAGCCCTGGCTTAAAAATTTAAAACTAACCGACTACACGCTAAGGTCACCCCGTGTCGGGTACGGACCTCGGCTTAGGGCATCGCTGGCAAAGGGCAGCAAGAGACGCGGTTGGGCTGGATCGGAATTAAACTTGGCCGTTCGTGTGAATATTGTGTCGAGTGCGGCAGGTTGTCGACGGCAGCAGTTGCCTCTGCTGTAGACGCGTGCTTCTCATGTGCAGATATAAGCACTAATTAGTATGTACCTAAGTTATAGGATCAGCTGTGCTGAAAGGTAATCTATCTATCTATATAAAAATCAGAATCTATAAAATAAACAGAAGATTTAAATAATAAACTAATAACTCAAAAAATAAACTACAACACCGCAGCCATTGGGGCGTAACTTCGCTGCCGCGGGAAATCGCGGCACGGCGGACAGCGCTCCGGCAGGATCTCATGGCGACGTGGGAAATCCGATTGTCGCAACCCAGTGCTGGGCACGCCACGATTGCGGCGGTAAGTCCCCTCTTTGAGGAGTGGCTTGAGAGGCGGCATGGCGTCCTCACCTTCCGCCTGACACAGGTCCTCACCGGACATGGCTATTTCGGGTTCCTGTTTCGGATAGGGCGGGAGGAAACACCCGGATGTTTCCATTGCAAAGATCGTCCTGAGGACACGGTGGAGCATACGGTGGAGGTCTGCCCGGCTTGGGCGGAGCACCGCCGTGCCCTCGTGGAGGTGATCGGCGGCGGCGATCTCTCGCGTCCGACCCTGGTTCAGGCCATGGTACAGAGCGAGAGTGCATGGCTAGCAGTCACCTCCTTCAGCGAAGCAGTTATGCTCGCAAAGAGGGAGGCGGCGCACGTGAGGGAGATGCAGTACATGCGCCCTCACAGCCGTGGCCTTCGCAGGAGACGCCCTGGGCGTCGGGAATCCCAGGCTGATTCCCGGCCACCATAGGCGCGGGCTTGCGGACGGCGAGTAATGGGTAGCTCGCTGTCCGGTAAGGACCAAGCCCGGGTCGACGGCGCGTTGTGTTTCACGCGCGCCTTAAAGAGATGTCAGCAGGAGCTGATGGGGCCCGCAAGGGCCGATACCTGCCAGGGGTGCGGGTTGTTCGAAAGAGATACCGCCGTCCCTGGCACACAGGCAACTGAGGGAACACGGGTGGATTTTAGTTAGTAAAAGTCTGACACGCCCTCCCGCTCCACCCAGAGCGGGAGAAGTTATTTGATGATTTCCCATGCAGAAAAAAAAAAACACCGCAGCCATAGGCACATAACATGATGGCCATAATTGATTTGCATCGCCAGTGGCTTTTGATTTCTACACTTCAATAAATGCAAAATTACCCCGAAGGTTCCTTAACACATCACACGAACACCCAAGGCCATCTAACTTGCATAACCCTTGCTCCATGGTCACCGTAGCAATTCCCATTGTGTATTCCAAGCTCCGATGCATTGTATGCCTCATTCAAATCAGCTGGTACTTGCGAAACCACTAGTACTCGTACCAGCTAACATTGGAACACTGAACGGGGCATGTGATGAGAATGTGCTGTGGAATTTGTAAGTCAATGGGGATTGTGGTCTTTTAATGGTGTTTTAAATCGAAAGTGAATTGGACCAGATTGTTATAAAGGACTCATTAAAGTCATTGGCAAGTTCTATTATAAAAATATTCATATGAAATGCCACATGATATTGGGTACTCATAGATATGATATGATTTAATATGTGAGCAGTTATGATTAATTGGTCGTGAGTTGGAAGTCAAGAAGGTAGAGGGTCTCAAAGCGGTGAACGAAAACATCGTGAGACAACCAGCATTTCAATTCCAAGACATCCACCAATCCGCACTGGGCCCGATGCTGGATTATGGCCCCTCTCACAGAGAAGACCTGTGTTCTAGCCGTAGGAATATTGTAGGCCGTGTATCTACATACATAGATACATACATACATACATACATACTTAGATATATTAATAATATTATAAGATAAAGAGTTTGTTTGGTTGAACGTGCTGTACTCAGGAACTGGTTCGAATTGAAAAACTATTTTAGTGTTTGATAGCCCATTTATCGAGGAGGGGTGTAGGTTAACATCACGCTAAGACCCTTAGGAGCCGAGTAAACTAAAAAAGTATTTGCACGGGTAGGCGACCGGGTGGGTCGGGTAAACAAGAAATTGGACGGGGACGGAGTCGCGGGCAGAAGCTAGTGCATAGATATGACATTTTGGAATTCATAGTTTGTGACGAAAGGTTAAAAATTTACCAAAAATTAAAATATGAGCTATGAATGATATGAGCAGACAGAGAAAGATAACGCTCGATTTTTCTTATATTACTAAACTAAACTATTCACCAATAATCACCACAGAATTACAATAGTTTCCAATACAAATGCAGATTCTAAAAGCTTTTTAGTATGATGAGTCAATATGGCTGTTAAAAATAAATTATTTATAAATTACGAAACGACATATCCAAGACTCGATTGAACAAGTTCATAGGAATCAAATTAACTTGTATTTATCAGAATCCTTGTAGGTGCTACTTAAGTAGCCGACTGGATTCTTGGTATTCGATTATAAGATGTGAGCGGCCATACTGACGAGGCGTAAGTTCAGTAGTAACGTGTTTAACGTCGGTTACAAGTGTGCGCCCGCGCCGACGGCTTAGGTTTTACATTTACAATCATTAAAATTCCGATTTCGATCGTGTGACATTCTTGTCGGGAGCATGAATGGTGTCGTGGTCTGGGTTATAAGCGGACAGCGATTTTTCATTCATAACTATTCTTTCCAAAACTATATATATATGCTTCCAGTAAATAGAGCAAATAATTAATTAGTATGTTTTCGGCCCAGAATCAAAACTTTAATACCTTTTGGATGCACATCCCAGTCCCAAACCCATCACCACAAAACCTGATTAATCTCAAGAATGACTTTGTTCAAAAGTCTTTAGATTTTGGACAAAGTAATGTGCAAATTAAATATCATTACTCCAACTCACTTTTGTTACTCATCATTTCATTTATATTTTATTCGATACTTCAAGGACCATATTATATTAAAATCGTTTCCAAAAGGTCATCCCAACGCGCTCATTGATAAATAATACATGATTTTATATCTGTAAGTAGGTTTGTACAAACACTTTTACATGTCAATCATATTTAAAAACTAGATGAGGTCGGCGTTTCCCATCTGACCACTCTGAGAAGAAAGGCCGAAACAAACTCTGAAGTCTCTTTTAAAGTCTAGATATAATCCAGGCAGGATTGGTGTCTGAAATGCTCTTTTGCCACACACATTAAGTGGACCAAGCAGTACACGTATTAATCAGTAACCATCCAGCTCAACTCAAAACTTAAAGAGTTGAATGATTTGACTAACAGTACCAAAAAATGGACATTAAATACCAAAGAATGGACATTCGCCTGTCACTTTCACCACCGCCGATATATTGGGCAAGACGACATTGAACTAGTAAATTAAGCAAGTGTCGTGATGTGTATGAATGGTGTATGTATGTATGTAATGTGTGTATGGAGCAATGTATTTGCATGTGACAATTAAGTATTTGCACAGTGTAGTCTTCGGCAATTTGTACAATGCCATGTGTGTATTTGTGGTTTGTTTTGTAATAATTTAAAGGAGTGTTTGTTTGTGGAATAAGTAGGGGTCTATTAAATTTAATGTCAGACACAGAAAAGTGTTCAATATTAATATATTTTTACATAATTTATACTCGAGGTCGTTGTAGATTAAAAATAAAAGAATTTTGCTATAAAACAAAAGCGTATAGTAAATATGTAAACCTTGAGCTTATTTCTTTCTTTTTCTTTAACGAAGTAAACGGTATTCAGACATATGGTTATGGTATGGTTGTCAGACTTTCGGGTTTCTGACGACCCGTAACGTCTGTCTAAGGTCCACAAATGATAGCCAGGATCAACATAACGTGCTTATCGACGGTTCTCGCTATGTGAAGATAGGCACCCATCCACAGACCAACCGCGGCAAGCGTAGCTTAACCTTATTAATTGACCTGTGCGGATGTTGTAACTTAGCCATGAGCCCACCGTTAACCTAAATAAAACAACACTCACCGGTTCAGTGTCTTCACATCAAATCCCTTCTGTATGTACTCGATGCCCGCCGGCACAGCCATGGTCAGCAGAAGTCTGGGCTTGCCAGTCTTCTCGGACTCCCTGTCGAACTCTTCCCGAAGCTCCTTCACAAGCTTGGCGTAGTTCTCCCTGTCCTTCGGCTTCCCTCCGTCACGGAAGGCTGGGTACTCCCAATCCAGGTCTAAGCCGTCGAAGCGGTTCTGTCTGAGGAACTGTGGATAAAGATAAGATGATGTGTGAATATGGTTGGTAAGATGCAGTACAGAAAATAACTATTTCCTTTCTCACTAAACAACTATTCTAAGTTCATTTTGACCTTTGAGCTAATTGAAAAATTCAAAGCTATGAAAACCTGTTTGTCTTTAATGAATCCTTATATTATTTTAAAACCAAAAACAAGTTATCATTACGATTGCTTCTTGAAAAAATATCTACACGGAAAAAGTAAGTGAAAGGACATCCCCCAGTGGGGTTCCCGCATTGTCGTTGCGGGGGGGCTGAGTAACCGTGGTCACCCTCCCACGGTGAAGCGAAGAGGAACCCCAAGGTGGGGCCGCTCGTCAGGGCTTGTGCCTCCAAGCCGACGACGTAGCGGCCAAAAAGTAGGTTGCGGTGAGGTGCATCGCAACTGAGGCGGGCCGCGATGTCGAATGGGAGGCATTGCGGCTGAGGGTTACAGGCTGCGGCGGAGGAGGAGTGCCGGTACTTCTGAGTAGCGCTCTTCCCTGCCGTAGCCTGGACGGGGCCGCCACCGTTTGATGGCGGACGCGGTGGGGCCGCAGGGGAAGAGGAGTGTCGGTATAGCGTTGGCCGCTCTCCCTATCCCCTGCGGCCGAAAAGTGGTTGGCGGCGGGGCCACTGTACTGACCCGTCGCAGGAGGACGTCAGCAGCAGCTGGTGGGGCCCGCAAGGGCCAATGCCTGCTAGGGGTGCGGGTTGTTCGAAAGAGATACCGCGGCCCCTGGCATACGGGCAGCTGAAGGAACATGGGTGGGTTTTAGTCAGTAAAAGTCTGACACGCCCTCCTGCTCCAACCAGAGCGAGAGAAGTCATTTGATGATTTCCCACCCACAAAAAAAAAAAAGGACATTGACGAAATAATAAAAAGTTAAGATCTCGATTGACTAAAATGTAGATCACCAGTCAAGGTTACGATGTATTTTAGAGAGTGTGCGCTTGGGACAGTATTATACTTTCATTGTACTTATAAAAACACTATTTGCATAAAAGGCGCATTTAAAAAGTCTCAGAGTAATGACACACATACAGTTCAAATTAAAATCATTACTCACATTTACGTTGGAAATTCTCGTAAAATAAACAAAAGGCTATTGTGAGAGAGACACAAATAGCCAAGTTGTGCAGTAATTCCCAAAGGCATTATGACTACTGTATAATTCGTAATACATTGTAGTCGTATTTTCTAATCTCGTTTCACGTTGAAAGGTGCAATGTAATTACAGGTCTATGGCGAAAGTAATAGTCTCGCAAATGCAGAGATCGGAGAAGCTTTCGACATATCCAATCTTTTGAATGAAGACCATATCGATGAAGAGAAAATAGTAATTTAATGACAATTACTGACGTAGAAGGTACTGTGATTTGTATTTTGAATTACGTCTATTGACAGCTTTGATGATTATCTTTTAAACTAAAGAAACGGTGGCAGTTAAGGTGGATAAAATAAACGTTTGCAACACAGTTTTCTTGCGGACAGATTTCACACCATTTGAAGATGCTTTAGGAGCGTACGTTCTGAAAGTTGGCAACGTCGCAAAAAGCTGTCAAATATTTTGCTAAAGTACCAAAAATGTCGGAAAAAATGTATGGCAAATCTGTTCATCAAATATTTTGTCAAAATCTTGTATTCCGGTTGTAGTACCTTGATAGCGTTCCTGACGAACTCCTTCCTTCTCTCCCTGGAGCCGACCATGGGAGAGAACCTGGAGGAGCCCTCGTTCCATCCGCCGATGGCCAGCATTGTCTTCAAGTTCTTGTTGTATGTCTTCAAACCGGTGAATTTGGCGTAACCACCTGGTAGAAAGAACAACATTAAAATGGCGCCCAACTGGGACAAGGTGATTTTCCCGATTATATCAATTTAGTTATGTTTACTTACAAACTGAAAATATAATTTGTCTAAATACTAAATAAAGAACTAATGACAAAAATCAACACTAGGTGGATTTTAGATATATTGGCAAATTGGCGTCCAACTGGGACAATTTACTCTTTTGATAGTCTTATCAGTTTGGTGTCACTTAAAGTTACTTCAACAAATTACTAAACGAAAACAACAATGTAAAAAAAAACAAAGTATTGAATTTAAATAAATTGAGGAATTGGCGCCCAACGTGGTCCTCATTATTTTATCACCTAAACAAAGCGAGTAAATGAAAGAGATTATATCTGTAATTTGTTTATGCGACAGAAATGATTCATTTCATTTATTCAAACGATACTAACCTTTCTCAATATCCTGATATTTATCGAAAGGCTTGAACGTGTTATCCTTGGTGAATCCTCCGAAGGCATAGACAAGATGTGTGCAGAGGTAGGGGTTGATGTTCTGGGGGTTGAACCTCGCGGTCCCTGGCCGGTAGACAGACCAATTTGTGTAGTAGCAAACCACGCGGGGCTCGCTCGCTGATGCTGAAACAAAAATGAAGAAGGGTTAGTTATTAATTTGGAGTAGAATACGTTAAGTGAGAAGCCTTTTGTCCTGCCCAGTATAACTAAGTCGAGGAAATCACAAGCATTGCAGTTTAATTCAAAGCGGTTAGCATCTAAAATAAGATTATATGAGGCACTGTGTAGGTTGTCTGCTGAAGACGATCTAACGTTGTACGAATGCCTATACATTTTTAATCATATTTGAATAGACACTCACACTAGAAAAGAAAACAGGAATGGCAGACGTGGTGTAGTAAACATGAAAGCGTGGAATAAGCGAAGAACTTATTAAATTCCTTTTTAAATTAATCCCGGTAACTGGAGCCCCTGAGATCCACCTGAGGTTCTCACTGTACCTACAGACAGACGCTATTATGTATGGAGTTATTGCAAAATTAAAAAGTCCAATAAACCAACAACGTAAACAGTCTGATAAATAAAATCCAGTATTTAGCACATCAAACACAGCACTAACATAAAATTACACAATAAAAGTTGGTATTTAAATATAACTCAACTAAATATTGACTAGCACTACAGTCAGTCGTTCACACAGTTGCGTAAACCAGAAACATGCATGGGTCTAACATACTCGTATCTTAAGTAACTCTTGTTTAGAGAGGGATGGGTTCCATTGCACTGCAATTTGAGGTGATTTATGAGTTGCTATTGTTGTGGTCATCGTGATCATCATTTTACCTTACTTTAGGGAGAATCAGTGGACTTAAAAAGTTCCTACAAATAGATAATAAGTAATGTAAAGGTTGATTGTTTACCGAATGCAACCTTATCGTCGTACTGGCAGGCAACGAAATGGCTTTGTCACATTCGGACTGTCAAAGGGATCTAGAACAATCTTTCAAACATTTTAGCTTAGGTTTTTGGGTTCGGAAGATGATTGACAGGCGCGGAGCTGTAAAGACCTCGTGGAATAAACGATTTAATTTATATTTACACACATACAAGCATTTCATTTATCAAACCCCGGTACCAGGATCCCTTCAGGTCCCACAGTATGGTTACTGTGGGACCTGAAGGGACCCTGGCACCCTGGTGGGTAGTCGGATATAGTTGAAGTTTCAGCAGAAACCGATAGATGTTTTCGAATGGAACTTAATTTTATAAATTAACTGTTTGCTGTGATTTATATAAATAAATCAGATTAAGATTTATTCGAAAAAATCCATTGGTCCCTTTCTAAACTTGAACTATATCCGACGAATATTCTGATCTAGTTTTCTGGGATTGACACTTACGAGATATTTTTACTTTGTTGAATCTCTTACATTGTATAAAACAAAGTCGCTTTTCGTGTCTGTACGGTTTCATCAATAGACAGAGTGATTCAAGAGGAAGGTTTAAATGTATAATATACCGACCTTCACGCAGGCGAAGTCGCTGGAAAAAGCTAGTTAACACGTTCTCTGCCAGATAGGTCACCGGTGACCGGACCCTGTCCTGTATCGAGCCGCCTCGTAGGCCACCGGTGACCTCAGAGCAGACCTGTTTCCAAAACGGAATTGTGAGCCGTAGGACAGCTTTATCCTACGTTTCTCTGTAGTAGGTGACCGGAGCGGCGCCGTAAAGCAATTCTTCAACGTGGTTTCTGTCTACCCATGAAACTTTTATAGTGATGGCTTCAAGTAAATCAATGTTCAATAAATCTTCTTGTGAAATATTCAAATCTTCCATGCTAATATCTAAATCCAGTAAATTAATAATTCTAAACATAAATAACCGCATAAACACGGAACGAAATATTCAAGACACAACGCAAGTGGTCGTTGCAAACTTTAGCAGGCGACTGAGGGGTACGGGTGACCGGAGGTGTGACCTATCCGGCGCCTTAGTAACGAAAATTAACTTTTTCGTATCACAGCGCCGCGTAGGTCACATGTGACCTCGCGATATTTTTTTGAAATATCTACAGAACCCGGCTGTTTATCGAACCCTAATTGATATCATTGTTTAAGTTTTGACCTAATGCATCAATTTTCACCAAAAACTTTTTGTGTAATTTTTCTCATTTACACTATGGCAGAGAACGTGTTAAGGTATTTACCTCAACTAGCTTTTGCCAGTGGTATTGCCTATAGTGTGGCTGAGGAATGTGGGTAGATAATGGTCACGGGAGACGAGACAACTCAATATACTTCTTTTAAGACAGACCTATTTCTATGTTTAGTAAAATTACGAAACATTGCGAAGTTTGTGTCTAAAATTATTCGGGTAATGAACCAAAACAAACGATAATAACCATAAACAAAATAAAATATAACATCGCGATGTTTCATCAACCATAGATAATATAATCTGTATGCTTTTTATTTTCTCTATTCTTATGATTGTTTCTAGAAATAAAACAATAGTTTTGTTAGCAAATAAACTTTCCGCACGACTGGGTTTCTAGACTTATTGAATAACTGAAAGTGCAACTTTTAAGGCCCTCGCTCACTAGTCATGGCCCAAGTCTTCTTCTGACGATATCAACAAAATGTGAGTGCTGAGGGTATGACATAAGATAAATTTTTGCCTACGAAACATCTTTGCCTGGTGAGCGCCGGCCTTTACTTCAGCTTGCCTATGGTAGCGGTGCGTAGCCTGGCGTTGCTTATTAATCAGTGTGACTAATGCAGCGGAAAATTATTAAGAAAAGAAAAATAAAATTATACTTTATTTTTGTACTCCGTCCGTGATACTTGCAGTAGGGTTGAGAAAGAATGACATTAAATTCGATTTTCGTATCGGGTCTTGATGTCATAAGATGAGAGCAAAAGCTAAAATCAGTTTTTGACGGTTATTGTAAAGCCTTTTTCCCGTCCGACGCGAGTAGGTACGCGCAGTGTTTCTCCGAATAACCGCAAAGTTTTTGGCTTTCCGAGAGCTGATTACTGTCCGAAAAAGATTTGCAACCTTAGTACATGATTTTGCATCGTTGTTAAGAGGCCGTACACGAAATTGGCGATTTCGCTGTTTTACTAAATTTTTACGACGCACTTTTTAATCGCTGTAAAAAACTGTAAAATCGCGTCTAAAAAATCACAAAAATCAGAGAACCCAGTATTTTTTTTTTATACGGCCTCTTTAGACTTATGGTTATGACAGAAAAGAAACGATTATAATTGGACACAGCTGTCTTAAATTACGAAAAGAAGTATAACGCTAATGGCCTCTTTAAAAGTTGTCTTATTTGTTCATAATACGTTATACCTCTGCCTAACCGTCCGGGGAAGACTCCCCGAAGGGTTAGGCAGTGGTATACCTTTAGTACACCCACATTTCACTAGTTATTTTTAAGTCCCATGTAAATACGGGGTGATCCAATTGCCATCAACCGGGCACAAATCTAGATTTCTGGGCTGCTACTGAGAAAATGTATTTATTTACTTATTTAAAGGCTTTGGAAGACTTACAGCTAAATACAATGGTAATAAATAACAGTATGGTAATCTGAAAGCCAATTACAGGTCTTCAGAGCTTGTCTGGTATAAAAGTGCTGTGGGATGCCAATTATTGCCAAGAAACAAAAACAAAATAAATTTAAAAAATAAAAATTAGCAGATAGACCATCACCTAAACTAAGTAAACACAAATATAATTCTGATTGTAAATTTATATGGGAAACCCCAGTAATAGTTTGCCCGACCCAGGAATCGAATCCAGTAGGTACTTCATGCTTAACTGTAGCACTTCCTAACACTAGACCAACGACTCATTGTTCATCTTTACTGATAATATTTTTGAGTTTACGTTTCTCATAACCTAGATTAAAATTGATATCTGTAATTTATACTGTTGTAAATAATATTTAACCTCAAAATATCTGCCACTTAATTTAGCAACCATACGCTAATCATCTTTATAGACGAATCATAAGCTATTAATAAAAACTAACATGCGCAGTTACAATACATCGTTTGTCAATCAACAATATAATTAATTTACAATAATTTGTATGTTGCAACACTTGATAAAAGTAATAATTAATGGATGTGTGGCAACACTGATGTTCTAGTCTTGATATTCAATAAAAGATGTCGACATATTTGTACATCATGAATGTCGGTTAATTTGAAAAAGAATAGTTTGCGTATTTGATACTATTCTAATGACTATTGGTAAAGTAGACGGCGTTTTGTGGGACTGTTTTATGTAATTTTGAAGTTCAAAAGCGCTAATTAATAGCATAATTTGAGTAAATGACATTTCACTGCTGTATTTGGAGTTTCGCTTATAGATCAAGACTTATTCATGAGAATGTTGTAACAGTTCAGAATTGTTGCGACAATACATAGTCTGAACTTAATGTGTATCTTACTTAGTCATGTTCATTTTCAATAAAGTTATTCTTTGTTATTATCATAGATAAAGAGTTGTTAGCGACTAATATTTTATTATTAAAAATATATTATCAAAGTCAACAGGTCACGTAAAGCCCCTTACGGGTATCAAACCCACGATCTGTAGATTAAATTCCCCCAGATTCTACGCCAACTGACCCATCTTAAATCAAACTAGACCTAAGTACACGTGACAATCTTTTGTAATTTGTTTTATCTACAACATCAAACCTCTAACCGACTGACCACACTCTCAATGCCCTTCCTGCCAATTTGTACGCCACTATATGCGGCTGAACATGTTAGAACTTTACCTCTTAGTTATCTTGCATGTAACATATCATGTGTTTAAACAAATAAAAAATCTTATCTTATCTTATCTTATCTTAATGACGACACTGAGACGAAGTGTGCGGTGCGGCTAAACGCAGCGTCACAGTTGACCGACTATGCAGAGTGCAGTGAGGTATTGCGTGTTTGCGCGCTCTTTAGTCAAGTGACAAGTGCTTGACATCTTGACTTGATGATAAACCGGTTGCTGTGGTCAATAGGGCACGATTGTCTAAGAGTTCTTGTACTGACCTTTGTTATGTTTTCTTATTTTGGCGTCAGTCGGTCTTATTATCGAAAATTATGTAACTAGGTTGATGGCAATAGGGTCGCTCCCTATTACATGGGACTTAAACATAACTGGCGAAATGTGGGTGTACTATAGATACACCTCTGGCTAACCCTTTCGGGGAAACAAGGCGTAATGTTATGTTTATATTATTATGTGACCGTAAGACAGGACATCTAGTGTGACAAAACTTGTTAACCTGCGTTGGGTAAAAAAAATGATTGGTGTATTTTAGGGTTTTTTTTAAGATTTCCGGGGTGAGAAACCTTTGAGCTGGGGCCCAGGGCCCTGTGATCCATGGGATCACCTAGTTCCTGCGAGCGTCGTTGAGGTCGAGAGGTTGTCAAAAGAAAACATAACTTATCCCAATCTGGGTGCTGAAGTATTGTGGGATACTACATTCTTTATGTGGGTGTGAATTGAGCACTGAACACATGAGGAATTGACAAAATTAAATCTTAGGATTTGAAGAGGAACCACCCATGAGACCATCCCACTCAGTTGACAAACACATCATTCTTTAAAGTCTCTAGCTTTTCTGTGTAAGTTGATAGCGAAAGTCCTATTTTTGCATGAACGGTCAACAAAAACCTAACCTATCCGAGACGGGGCTCTTTAAATTTCGAGCTTGCTTCCATTCTCCATAGGAGCCCATTATCCTGAACTGCTCAAGGCCTCCTATAGGTTGAAGATAGCCCTACTATAGGCACTATTATAGCTTTCACAAAGAATCTGTAAGTTCAAAACAAGGAAACCGATAATTTTAGCTACGAATTGGGAATCAGTATTTTAAAACCGATTTCATTTTAAGCACAATTCCCAAAGATTTTCACAACAATCACAATTACATTTTACCTTAAAAGGACGTTAAACTGTTCTGAGATCAATACCGTTTGAAGGTCTTAATGACCTTAAGCTCTCGTACAGTACTTAATATGTATAACAGTACTAAACACACATTAGTGAAGTCTCTGTAGTTAAGGGCCCGCCTCTCATGCTGCATGCACTTGGTTTTGAGTTTCAATTAAAGTATACAATTCTATCTACTTCCTGAGATTATGTTAGACATTACTGACGTCGGTGAATAAAAACATTGTGAAGAAACCTGGAATTCTACAACGTGTAACGGAAAGGATATATACATACCAAGGGCACGGCTTCTTTGGATGATATCAAACAATTTTGGAGTCAATTCTTAGAGTATTTTATTTTGAGCTGAAACTATGTATAGTGATTCTATACCAGCTTATATTCTATTTTTTATTGCTTAAGTATAGCAACAAGGTTTCCGTTACACGTTGTGTAGTTAAGTTGCTGCGCCACACGGTTTCACCCACATAAGTCTCAAACCCGTGAGGATATCGGGATAAAAAGTACTCTATGTCCTCATCCAGGTCATGGTTTACCCCTGTGCCAAATTTCATCTGAATCCATTCAGCCGTTTTAGCGTGAAAGCGTAACAAACAAACATAAAGAAATCTAATCTTTTCTCTTTATAATATTAAGGTTTAGATGTAAGTCTGAAATCACCGACCCATATTGAGCAAGCATGGTGATCAATGTTCGTGTCTTCTCTGTATGAGAAGTATCCTTTGCCCTACAGCGGGATACTAAAACGTTGGTATTATTATAAGAACTTTCTAGAAGATTCGCTGCGCCTTTAAGCTTTATTTAAAAGCACAAACCCGATCCATCTTGTGACTCACAGTGCGAATTCTTGAACAATGAGTAAAGCCTTTGAGATTATGTATGTGCGCACCTACCTATGCGTCTGTTTATATACCTACGTCTTGCTGTGAGCATTACGCATTGATAATCTAGTCTAGAATACTAAGTCACTTATTTCCTATTTTGAACGTTTATGAAAACAAGTCATCGAATGGAATTAATCGAAAGCAAGAAAATATTTCCATAGAATCGGTCAGGAAATAATGAAACGTGTGGCACAAGGCAAAAAAACGTTTTGTTACTCAAAACAGATGAGCTTACACCGTTTTCGTTCAACAAACGTTAACCATAAAACCTACAGACGAATAAATCAGACGAGACGAGTTTACAGCCGGTACTTACACCAGCCTTGTATAAAAACATGGAGGTAAGTCTGCAAACATGCTTTAAAAGGTCATCGGGCATTGGCTGCGACTGACGGAAGATCATGGGAGGCAGGAGTACCAATAAGTTTTTATTGTATGTCTTTCTGATAAAAAGAAATAAGGCTGTGAAGGTCAGTAGCCAGACACAAAGAATTTACGACGAAGGACCAGGAATGCTTGCGAAGATAAATGCAGACACAATATACAACAGATATATATGGGTGCGGCATGTTTTATAACCCGACTACAGCGTATTCAAAGCGAAGAGTTGCGGTTTAAAGGACCTCATTTTATGAAGGGAAGTTTAGCATGGGGTATGTTAAACTTTTGAACGTTCAGACATTACACTATTTGTTATTATATTAGGTACTAGCTTTTGCCAGCGGCTTCGCCCGCGTGGAGGTCGATGTTTTATACATATAAACCTTCCTCTTGAATCACTCTATCTATTAAAAAACCCCGCATCAAAATCCGTAGCGTAGTTTTAAAGATTTAAGCATACATAGGGATATAGGGACAGAGAAAGCGACTTTGTTTTATACTATGTTGTAGTCTGAAATCACTATTTTTTTTAATTTCTTCCCTAAACAAATTACAGAATTAACCAAATGACGTCTACTGAAATACCTAAAATTATAACAAATAGTGTAATGTCTGAACGTTCTAAAGTTTACGTTGTAGGGACTCACACTTAGCAGTTGACCCCTTTTGCCATGGTCTGAGTTGAATGAATGAAAAGCTTGCGCCGAATCGTAAGGAAGCATTTAGATATATGTTACTTCAAAACGCGGTGTCCCCATTCAATGTAGGATGGTGGGCATTTTGTCTTTTCCTCTTTTGCAGGAGACCAAATAACTGTATAGGCTTACACATATACCTATTTAGAATCACCTTAAGTTAATCCACTGTATGATTTATGTAGTTCATTTTATTATTGAAATATGTATATTTTCATGTTTATTTTTACGGGGGTGATATGTTCATTTGATCAAATATGAACAAACCTCCATTAGTAAATACATATTTTTTAAATTAAACAAGATAACTTTTGTTAAAAGAGAAAATTTCTTAATGAAAAAATGCCCCGAAAAAGCACTGCGCAGTCCGGTGCATGATATTCATGTATGTAACATATATATTGTATGTACTCATAAGTAAGTAAAGGTCGTTGCTCGCTACGTCGGCGCAGTGCGCGGGAGTACGTGGGACTAATGAGCCATTGTTCAGGATTCACTTCCAGCCGCTCACGATTGTATGACATTGTAAAATACTATCAGTTTTATTAGAAAAATCTACCATTGGACTTTCAACCTTAGTAGTTGTAACTTAAAGTTCTTTTCAGGGTTGACGGTTAATCCTAGATTTCTCAGAGCTTCGAGATCCTTTTAAAAGGATGTAATGACGTGGGATTGTAAATGATTTAAGTCTTTTAAAAGCAAATATGTTGCAAGCTGTTATATCAACGATAAAGTCTGGTCTATTCATCATTTATCAACGTTTTATTTTTGTACACAAACGTTTTCATAAGAAAGAACTCGGTAGGTAGAGCAATACATATATTTTAGTTTAGTCTATTTAGGTAGGTTTGGCGACGACATTTTGTTAATTGAGTCCAGTCAAATTCAAAGCGACGTTAACGTCTATCGCTCTGCTATTTAAATACAAACATTTAAAAATCAACTGCCGTGCGTTAGTCTCGCAAAAACTCGAAAATTGCTTGACCGATTGTGATAACACTTTGCTAAGTTATTGTGTGTGCGACGAAAAAGGGCACGCTGGCCGGGCATTACCGGGGATTAAACATTTAGCAAGCGATTTTAACTTGTTGTTTCTATTCCAAGAACATTTTTCAATCAATTTACGGGCATTTTTATAAACGATAACATATTCCTTATAAGGATTTTATCTTTGTTTTATCTTACTAAGAATAGCTTTGTATTTGAGCTATATATGACTAAAATACGGTGGGAGTCATGTTACGTCTTGTTTATGCAAATGACAAGATAATTTGTTTTCGTTTTTGAATCATCCTATTTGTGAAGATTATTTCAGCACTTCAATTAAATCGCCAACTTATGGCAACATCATCTGGCAGTTTACTTTGAAAATTGTAACCTTTCCGACAAAGTATGACAACTTTAATAATTATGTTCTATCATCTCTATACAAAAAGCGCCCCTAGATGTTAAAAATGAAGCGATTGTTTAGACCTGTGTGAGTGTGGAAATATATAATATTAGTTCGTAAGATAAGTGACAGGCACAATTTTAACACTAGAAATAGGAACAAATTAGATCAACCACGTTGCAGATTGTCTAAAGTACACACTTCTTTTATGGGAGTACCCCATAAAAGAAGTGTGTACTTTTTGTGTGTAAAATGTTATAATAAAATACCAGTCGATATTCTTGGAACTAAATGAAAAGAAATTTAAATCATGCATTAAATGCACATTATGTAGACAAGCATATTAAAAGTTAGATGTTTATATCGTAGATAAAAATGCTCGGCATAATGCTGGTCCTGCTCCACAGCCACCTGGGAATACTAGTTAAAATTTTAATATTTGAAAGAGAAGCTTCCCTTTTTTTTATTTTTTTCTGACATTACGAACTTTTTTGTTCATAATATTATAATTTTTGTGACATTACGAATATGTTTTATTTTTGCTGAACCAACTGTTAGTTATTGAATACTTCAATATATATTAAATGTTTTTCTGTCTTTTAGGAAATCAAATTTTATTAATACCTATCTCAAATAGATTGCAAACTATAGTTTTGTATATATATATTTTTTTTAATTTTGTAAATGGGAGTATCATGCATCCGTTTATGGTGTTGTTATGATGTACGTTGACTTGAAAAAGCATGGCAGTTGAGAGTATGTCATGCTCACTTAAATGTCTCACTGATGGTGGCGCGTGTGTTGGATCATTCGGTTCCCTACAAAATGGTTGAGCTGGATGGTGCTGATTTACGCATCAAGTTCGTGAACGGGCGCTGCCTGTTGAGACTGGTTATCTCCTAACTTCCAGGGCTTAGTTTTATCTTGTATTTAGAATTTTCGATATTTTTTTTTTTACATTGTTCTCATATACAAAAGCAACAAGAATAATGTTCCCAAGATTTTGTAATATTCAACTTGATTTTAAAAGAGTGTCCGTGGAGTTTCTTGTCCGTTCTTCTCCATAGAGATCTACGTTTTGGAATGGGCAACTAGCTTCAACTTTCCAACTGATCGACTTTCTGACAGTACAAAAGTGCCTGTAAATGGTTTAATTGAAATAAATGCTTTGAGTTTGAGTTTTTCAAGACATTATGTTTTTTAAAGTTTATGTTGAAAAATATATTTTATTTATTTATAAGTACTAGTCATTGTTCTATGATCCAATCGCATCCTTCAGAAACTACACAGATACAAAATATATCCTACTCCGGGTTGTGTTTAAGATCTATGCCGAAATTAGTTGAAATTGGTTCAGCAGTTGAAGTGTCTTGTAGAAAGAAACAAACAAACACATTTTCGTAAAACGAGATTTTTTGAAAAAAAAAAATATATATATATTTATTTACCTGTTGTTCCTAATGCTATAACTGCTAAAAGTAGTGATAGCCATGTTGTGACTTCCTGTGGACAAAAATAAAACAAACGTTAGAACATGAACACAACAAGCGGAAAATGTGCAATGAAAAAAACAATGCTGCAAACTAATAATAATGTCTAGTGGAACAGATTCATAAACGCGACCAGATAAATAAAGGTATGAGTATAAGGAATCCTTACTCATACTAGTGTCGCGGCTTTTATACACAAGAAAAATCCATTTAATTTCAGAAAGTAAAATAAATAACAGAAAACGAGCTTAGTCAATCATAAATCAAATATCACAAAAAGCAGACATACACAAAATTTCAAGAACTTGAACTGCGCGCATGAACTCGACCACACAATACAATATATACTTCCTACAATACAATAAAGCAAGAAAATCTCCATTGTGCATTGTTTGCAATACAATGTTACTTTTGAAATAGACTAAAAAGATGCGCAGGCGGCGGTCGCGCGTTGATGTCTTTTGCATGAAGAGTTATTAGTGCATCGACTGGCGGTAAAAAGTGAAGGTGCGGCTTGGTGCGGGCGTTTATTTCTTTTAATTTTTTTTTTTTGCAATATGATAAGTTAGAAGTATGAAATTTAATCGTTATGTTGTTGGTATGTCTAATACCTTTCCAGAATGCAATTGGCCAATACCATTATCATAAAAAGTGTCGCAGTCGATTTCAGTCGTTTCCTTACTTTTGTCCAGTCGTTTCTATAACCACAACGCTTAGCGCCATCTCATATAATAAAACGAACTTATTTAGTGAAAAATTATCTTTATTTTCTCAGTTTTCTGGCCTTTTAGACTCATGAAACTTATTTGTTTTTATAGAATACAACTATTACAAAACTAAAACAATATTTGCTATTCATTGATCATATTCCACTTGGGTCTGGAATGTGCAACAGCCTTTGGGATCACCAATCGGTCTAATAAGAATCATGATCCTTGTAATATCCTTATGACCTTTGGCGTAAAGGCTTCTTCAAACAGGCGCGATGCGACAGCGCGACGCGACACTTGTAGAACAATTTCCATAAAGTTTTCATAGAAATTGTTCTACGAGTGTCGCGACGCGACCGTTGCGTCGCGCTAGTCTGCACGAGCCTTAATGATTTTTATGTTAATTAATGTACTGGTACAGGTACTATGCTTAAAAGAAATGAAAAAGCTTGCCATATATTCAAGGTGAACTACTTAACGAAGAGTCTCTTCGCGACGCTTTAACCAGTTACTCGTATCTCCATTAATTACAAATGAATATTCCTTTCCGCCATCTTTAAATTCATGACACGTAAGTTCTCACTAGTTGTGAAGGATATGTCTAAAAGGTTATGATAATTTCTGTTTGACTTACGTGCTTACCATGAAAAAGGCAAAAGCCGCCTTCTTCCCATATAAATGATATATTTCACAGCATTCTTTAACTTTTTAAATTTAACTAATGGACGCATGATTAGTCCATAATGTTCCCACTGTTGGGACACAGGCCTCCTCTCTTTGAGAGGAATTTTATGTATCAAAAGCGTAATTTTAGGTTAAGTTGTTAATGTTTTTATAAGATTTGCTTTAGTCATCATAAAATATTACAAGCAAAACGAAACAGAGATGTATTTATTATATATGGTACACCCCATATCTCTAGTTATGTATGTTTCATGTTATAGGGGGCGAAATTATTGCCATCGACCGAACACAAATCTAGACTTCGGGTTGCTACTAAGAAATTCTAAAGACACTCTGACCGACCGAAGATCGAACTTAGGACCTCATGTTTAGCTGTATCGCCAGCAATAAATAGACCAACTAGGCAGTCCTGAATTACATTAAAAAAAAAAAGTTTTTTTTACTTGTCATATGATACTGAAATATAAGGAAACAAGTTCACAAAGGTCAGTAGTGTCACATAGTGTAAACACAATGTGTTCAAAATGGGGTCAATTGAAACTGGGGCTAATGTTAACAAAGAAATTGTTGCAGTTTTGTCATAAGTGTGAAACTATTTCGTTATATAACAATTCTGAATTGTACTGAATAATAGTTGCATATTTCATATAGCAGTTAACTTTATATTACAATGTAATTACTATTTATTTTATTTTATTTAATTACTTAATTGCCGCTTCTCAAATTGAAATAGTTTGATATTGAAGAAATCGAAGAAAGACATCAACGCGTCGAAAAGGTTTTTGTTAATTGTTAAATTATTCTGTTATCATTTTAAGATGATCTATGATCCTAGTTTGGTAACTTTTAAAGAGATTATCCTTTTCTTTGTGGCTTCAATATAAGTAAAGTCGGGACATGTAATACATCTGGCCTTTTAACGCACTTAACATAACAACACGCCTTGTTTCCCCGAAGGGTTGAGCAGAGGTGTATACCTGTAGTACATCCACATTTCACCAGTTATGTTTTAGGCCCATGTCATACGACTTTATGGCCATAAATCGTGTACAAACCCAGACTCCAAGCTGATACTGAGAAATTCCATATAGAAAAACCCAATAAGTCTTTGCCTGACCTGGGACTCGAAACCAGGACCTCATATTCAGCAGTAGAGCTTGCGACTACTAGACCAACGAGGCTGGCACTTAACATTGCCTGGAGAAATACAGTAGGCGAAGTTCTTGGAATGTCATAAAGCGATACTTTTGAATAGCGGCGTCTACTATCTTCTTAACCTATCGATGGCGAAAATTCAAACATCTTTGGCCCAATATTCAGCTGCACGAACTCCCCTCACTGAAGACCATTGCCAGCCATATCGAGAGGACGAAACTACAGGCGGGCTTGCCCAATGCACAACTACGTCTCAGTGTCCCAGAAAGAGCCGAAAAACTTTTATAGGGTGCGTGTGTCCAGCCAGCCAATAGTAACGCCTCCACAGCGAGATGTAGCATGTGGCGGGAGCTGTATAAACCCCCTGACAATTTTATCGAACCATCTGAGGGCCTTCCACCTGGGCACGCGTTACCGTCGTCGACTTGAAAATCTCTAAATGTACTTCGAACCCAAGTCAGCTGGAGCAAAGACAATCCCCACAGATGGGGGTCACGGAAGGCTCAGATCTCAAGTGCGTATGCGGCACCTCCCATAGACAATGGCTCACCTTCTATCCTGCACCGCATGCCCTGTTACTTGTGCATTTGATGATCTTATGACTGCATCTGTTTTATGTAAAATAATAACGAATGCTTCAACAGTCGTTAGTCCTTTGTTACCATGAGAACCCTTCCAATTAAAAATACAATTCTCAGACACTTATGGTGGCCCTTAATTAAATATTCCGTCCTCGCAGATCGTTAACCAAAAAGATCCATTAACCACACACGATCACCTTACTTATTCAGCACACACACACACTCCAATTAAGTTATATAGGTTGATGTAACCGTTATCAGTGACTGAAGGTTGTTGACCAACCAGGCGCAACCGTTACACAACAGTATTGTAACGAGCTATGAATATTCAATAGTTTTTGTTGTTTCGGAATATGGGACGTCTGTGGGTCTTCCTGTTTGTGTTTTTGTTTTAGATGGAGATTGCCATATTGTCTTTGAATAATACAGGGTGGCAGAAATGTCGACGTGGAACCTACTACTATGGATTCAGTGCATCATTCTGGACCTGCGTCGGAATTTGTCGTCGGTTATATTAAATTGCTGTTCCCTACATTTTGACCGCGTGAGTGACACTTTTCTATGAATCAGAAAATTTTTACTCTAGGGGGTATTTTGTTTTGTTTTTTCTGAGGGTGGGAAATCATCAAATAACTTCTCCCGCTCTGGGTGGAGCGGAAGGGCGTGTCAGACTTTTACTGACCCACCCGTGTTCCTTCAGTTGCCTGTGTGCCAGGGGTCACGGTATCTTTTTCGAACAACCCTAGCAGGCATCGGCCTTTGCGGACCCCACCAGTTGGTGCTGACATCTCTTTGAGGCGCGCGTGGAACACAACGCACCGTCTACCCGGGCTTGGTACTTACCGGACAGCGAGCTACCCATTACTCGCCGTTCGCAAGCCCGCGCCTACGGTGGCCGGGAATCAGCCTGGGATTCCCGACGCCCCAGGTCGTCTCCTGCGGCGACTAGGGCCGTGAGGGACGCATAGACTTCTTTACTCTAGGGGGTTTAAAATAATGTGCTAAATTCACGATTACTGTTTGAGCGTCGATATCCCAGACACCCGACCCTTTAAGTAAGTATAAATGTAAGAGTTACCTGTAAAAATTACGTAGTTTTAAAACAATGTACGGCATTTTTGAAGCCTTGAAAATTGTTTACTGAGAAATATTATGCCAGGTGCTATATTGTCTGTTATTATTTAAATCATGCAATCAGAACTGATTGCTGTTCTGATCATGAGATGATACAGCAATGGGGATAGAGATTATTTTATCGCCACTTACAGGTGTCTGTGCTATAAGGTCTCTCAGTAGATAAGCTTCCATCATAAGGAAAATCGCCTTAAAGATCGAGATAATATTAAGTAATAAATTACGTTAGAAACTTTTAACTAAGTGACATAACTTTGATCTTTGAACTATACTATATTGCGATACAAGCAATAGATAAAGTGCGTCATGCTACTTTTATCGCTTAAATCTATCTATATATGTATTTAAAAATGAATCGCCGAAATATATGTACGCGCATAACTTCGGAACGACTGCACCAAATTGGATGATTCTTTTTTTATGTTTTCCTTATTGTCAGGGCAAGGTTTGTAGGTATATAAGAATGTTTAAAAAAAATATTTACATTTGATTAGAATTAATGTTTACAATCTAATACAAAAAGTGATTGGCGGTATGTGACAGAAGACTTTGGCAGATCTTTGACAAAACAATCGACCAACTGATTTGATTTTACCAGTGACTGCGACTGGAGAAATAAAATATGGCGGTACGAAGTTCGCCGGGTCAGCTAGTAAAGAATAAAAAAACCCAGTGTAACGTTATAAATACACGGAAAAGGGAAGCAACGTATCAGCAATACCCCTGGAGTTATTGACAGTTAGTGAACGTCTTTATGTGGCGGTGATTGCTGAACATGAATTGGGCAAACGAAAATATGGGTCACCTGCCATATATTCGTTTGACCCCTAGATGGTAACAAGGAAACTTAGCGCCTCGTTGACGTGTTTAATAGTAAAATATCATTCTTAAACATGATAACCACAACGCCTAGCACCATCTCATATGGATAAGCAAAGTTTTTTTTTGTGAAAACATATGTTTATTTTTCTCAGTTCCTGACTTCTTAGACTTGCGAAACTTTTTGTCTGTAAACTATAGAGTACAACAATTAAAAAAATAAAACAATATTTGCTGTACATTGAGTTTGATAACTAGGCAGGCGTCCATACCCGCACTGTTTATGTCCTTTATGTGGAAGTCAGAAATCAAATACAAAACATCGCAAAAGTTGATGAAGAGAAAAAAAGATAAAAAATGAAAAAATTAAGAACCCTGCATTATTCATTCAAAGTAGTAAGTAACATGAACTCAATAACTCAAAATTTCAATCTAAACCATAGATAACCGATTAACTACACGTCGTCGTGTAGCGGTGACTCGCAACGGTAAACGTTGGGTAACCGCTACCGTGACGCAACGATGGGCACCACTGAATTAACGTGTGTTAGATAATGTAATGACTGTTTACATACTTGCTGAACAGCGCCTGATAAGCTCTTTCTTTGTTCGTGGGTTTTGTAAAGGGTGAATTCTTGAGCTTGTTTTCTTCTTAGCGTGTCGATAGCAATCTAAATACACTCAGCCCTGAATTTGGCTACGAGCTTGGCAGTTTCAGCAGCTCCTGTATTTAGTGCCCTATTGTTTGTGGACAGCACCACATTTACAGTCCAGGGTGGAGTCTGTGAATCTTTGAGCAGGTTTTCTTTATTTGTTCGGAGTCTATTTGAAGACTTCAAGGTCAACTCATGTCCAGATGCGGGATTTTTTGCAGCTGGTTTTGAAGGAACATAAGAAATTGCCTATGGATTAGTTCTAATAACACTGGCACTTAGTAAACATACTTTAAGTATAAGTGCACTTTGTGATTGGATAGAAAAATAATTGGTAGCACCAGCATTTTTGTCTGAGTTTTGTTATATATGAGGGTTGACAAATAGCAACGTATGGGCCAGGGATGAGCAGGTGCCTAGGTATCGGTACTTTGTCGTTATTTATTTAGTTTTTTTCCATTTCAGCAATTTGTCATTGTCAGTCTGTTTGCTTAGATTTTGAAGATGTATTTTCAAAGATAATACTTTTTTTTTTTTTGTTTTTTACATTGCCTTACTTTATTTTAATGCGTTTATATACATTTATCAATTAATAAGTAATCAAATAAAAACTAACTTAATTAAACCTATTCACAACTTAAAAAATGGCATCAAAAAATTCATCCGCATAGCTGTCGACTGGTAATGTTCCCAAGAGACTGGCAGCATTACCAAGTTGTATGGCAATGCTTAGCCACTGGCCAAGGTACAAACCAGCCCTTGGGTCACGGGAAGTTGCAACCAGCCTTTTTGAGATTTCCCTAAAGAGAAGATAATACTTGATTGATCTACTTCTTAAACATTTCATAAAGGCTCGACGAAGGCCGTAAAAGGAACAATTTAAAATATGAAAATCCCAACTGCGTGAAACCCCAAGTTTTGCACAATTTATATAGACGAAGTTTATATAATAAATTGCATACTCTATTGTTATTGCTATTCTATGTTGGCAGCTTGCATAACGTTCACAAGCGTTTAAAAATCGCTTTACATAGAAGAATAAGGAAGTGTGAAGACAAACCGTTGGCGTGGTGTAATCTTGTTAACTGGTGTGTTAGCTTATGTGCGGTAAATGGCAGTATTGGGGATAGATGATATTACAATGTGCGCATCGAATGGGTTAGTCTTATGATGCCGTTTGTAATTGCTCGTGATTATAGCTATCTGTATATTTGGGGCCTATTTAAAGAAACCGGGCATTTGACAGATGACAGGCGACAATCTCACAGTTTTGTAAGTTTCTCATAAATTATTTTGCTTTTTTAAACATCACCTTTTGTGTATATATGTCTTTTTTTTTTCAGTTTTTGACAAATATGTTACATAGTTGACTGCCTCGTTGGAGTAGTGGTCGCAAGCGCTACTGCTGAGCTTGAGGTCTTCGTTTAAATTCCCAGGTCAAAGTGTCATTAGGTTGTTTTATATGAAATTTCTGAGTAGCACATCGGAGTTTAGATTTGTGTCCGGTTGACAGCATAGGCTCACCCTCTATTACATGGGACTGGCTGGTGAAATGTGGGAGAACTATAGGTACACCCCAGGCCAACCGTTCGGGATAACAAGGCGTGATGATTATATATTATGCCACATTGTTATTTAAATAGTGCCCTGGCTTGATTATCGATTGGATAGACACGGGACAGTGATGAAATAATTACCGTGCCAAACTATTTTGCGGCCATTAATTCAAAGCCTATGACTTGACTCTACTTCAGACCAGATCTGACCTGAGATTTGACGGCACGGTTGGCGTAGCGGTTAAGCGATCGACTGCTGCGCTGCGTGTCGCGGGTTCGATTCCCGCACGGAACAAATATTGGTATGACCTACAAGTAGTTTTTCCGAGTCTGGCTATTTGTGTATGTGAGTTTAAATGTTTGTAAACGCACCCACAATACAGGAGGAATTCCTAGTGTGGGGCAACGTTTTTTTTTTTAAATCCATGTAATTCACGAAGCGAAACATCTTGTAGCATTATCAGCGTATAATGTTGGCCATTGACCTCCTCTCTTCTAGAGGTTGTGTACTATAATAATCTACCACGCAGGCCCGGTGCGGGTCTGGGTAGGTATCATATGTCTTCGAAATTTTGATGTTTTCCTTCACCGTTTTGACAGCAATGGTGATGAAATTATTCGCAGAAAGTAAAGTGTCTGACTGAGTCCGAACCTACGATTTGTGAGTCAGGGCCGTTAGCACTGGGCCACCACTGCTCTCGAAACATCCTATACGCAGTCCTAAATCATTATTTCTGTTTACTCACAATCATTAAAAACGAGTAAGGCGAGTACTTATCCCAGAGATAGCCAGTCGCATTTCCGAGTTGCATATAGTTGCCTCATCGGTGACACGGGAAGTTGCTCCACTCCGTGAGTAGTAGTTTTCATTGATTATTGTGGCTATCGAGCCGACTTCCTCTGAGGCAAGCCGGGATACAGGCTCGTATGTATGCCTTGTGTGAATTAGTAAATTTTCATGATTTAGTTATAAATCCAGTCCATTTTAAATGTCTCTTTACCATTTTTTCACCAACTACTTAATTTATACGGAGTAATTTTGAGAGGGATAGCGTGTAAAGTTCCCTCATATTCCCTAGAATATGAGTTTTCCATAGAAAAGGGAGGATCCTCCGACCAGACGGGTGTTGTGTCTGATGGGTAAATGCCCGACGGTTGATGTCGGGAGGATCACACACCACCGTAACGCACTTGCGGAGCATCTAATAGCGAACCGACCTCGGCAAGAAGTCTTAAACGGACCGTTTAAACCGGCAGGACTTAGTACTATAGCCTGACACAAAGCGGACCTGTCATTGTACATGTACCGCTAGAGCCTGATTCAAACAAAGAGATAAAAATAAATGATTTAAATATCTAATGGCTAAGACAGCGCTAATGTATAAAAGCGTTGTATGCAGAGCGCCAATAATTTATAATAATATCAAAAAAGTACTGACAGAAAAAGCCTATTAAAATGTTAATGAATTTTTAGATGATAAATCGCTCTGAAGACACTGACTGAATCTATTCTATTTGTTTTGAATCGCATGACTGTTGCCAATTTAAAAAAAAATATATATTATTGATGATTGTTGATTTATTTATATCACTATTCTTTGTATTTTTATATCTTATTATTGTCTTTCGACCTAATTTGTACACCAGCCATGGTCAAACATGTTGAACCAAAAAACTTGTAACAGCTAAAATAAGCATCGTACCATGTATATTATCTACACATGTTTTTGCAAAATAAATGAATCTGAATCTGAATCTGAAAGCTAAGCCAGACTATGTAGGTCCTTATATTTGTTGAATCAAGAGATTAAGAATTTTGATGACCTGTAAGCTATTAGTCGAACCTGGAAAATGGCAGTGGCAAATTGGCGACACCATCTTGCAGGCGGTAAAGCTAGTTACCGCCTGCAAGATGGTGTCGCCAATTTGCCATTAGACCTGACAGATAGTTTCTTAACAGCTGGCAATATACTATGTATGTTAGTTCGTGATAGGTTATTCTTAATCTTCTGCTAATACCGATGACTCGCATCTCATATCGCCTTCATTCTTTCTTCAGGCATTCTTTCTTGTAAAGGTCATTTTAATTGTGTAATTGCAGTGACGGGTAACCGCCTCTTTCTTATAAAGATGAGTCTTACAAACTTGGTGACCTGAATGCTGCAATTTAAGGTCATTGAGCTACGGCACCACTTAGTCGTTGCTAAGGACAATTTTCACCAATAACACTGAATGCGATCAGCCCATCTAAGCCGCGTTCAAGAGTTTTCAGTGTCATTGTAATATTAACAATGACAGCTCTTAACCATTGCTTAGATTTGTCGTCAACAGTCAATGTCGTGTTATTATTTATTTATTTCATAAACAATTTTACATTGTATCGTAATGTATTACAGTTAAAACTAAAACAACATAAAAAAATAACTTTAAAATGAAAATGTATTACGAAATTTATGAATGAGGGACAATTTAAAACAATCTTCGTACTTAGCACAAAAAACGTTCTAAACAATTTGCAAATTCACTGAAGTAGTGTTTATCATAAACAAAATTTTGTACAATTTAGGTACACACGTCAAGAGAAAAATAATACAGTATTCCTTTTCTGATAAAATTAAAACGAAGTAAATCAAAAATATGTTTATTACTTAATTAAAGAGTTTAAAATGCACCAAAGAAAAGCCCTCGAGTAAGTCTGATCGGTTTTGCGTAATTTGCTAAATATAAACTTACAAAATAGCAGCCGGTACAAAAATGTAAGAAATGTAGCTACTATAAGAAAACTGTTTTGTAACACATAAGTAGATTAAATCTCCACGTAATATCACTTTCATTGCAGTCAAAAATAGCTAAAAAGCAAGCAATATCACACTATTCTAACGTCAAAACGAATTTCCCATACATATTTAAATGAAAGTAAAATTATATCAGAATATTGTTGGCTCAAACTATTGTTCCGTGGGAAGATATGTATGTGATATTTTTCTCATTTTATCTTTGGCAACACTGGTGGCATGAATAGTCCGAATTTTAGTTTAAAGGGCTACGAGTATAATTTGAAAGGCTTGCCACATTTCAAATTATAATATAGCAACACTGATTAAATTGTCTTTTTTTAATCATGGCGTCATACACACACATTGTTCGCTTTTAATTTTTTTAGAATCATGTAAAAAAAAAATAAAAGCGAACAATGTGTCTGTAGATTTAGTTCACATTGTTTATGGTTATAATTTGGCATTGGCAGAGCAGCACCTTTATTTTTTTACTATAAAATATTGCTATTGTTCGCTTTTCAATTTTTTAAGGCCGCAAATTTCCAAGTCCAATGTGTACTTTGTCACTACTGACGTGGAGACTGCAGTTGACCGTACCCAATGGTAAGAAAAATAAAACAGTTGATTTGATTTGAAAAGTTCATGTAAATGAATTAGGAATCGAATGCCAGGAATATTCACAGAAAAGAAAAAGCCTGACCAGATTAAGTAAGTATTAAGTACCTACTTGCGTTAATCGTGTTCCGTACGGTACCTACAATTTTATCAGTCCTAATTTGGAATGGGCGAATTTATTTAAAAAATATCACATTTCCCCCCTAAGGGGGATTATCAGGGGGGAATTCCAGACTTATATTTTTTTTAGATTCCAGTTTTCCCCCTCAGAGGCATTTTCAGGGGGGATTTGTGGAATAAGTATTTTTCAATTCCAGTTTTCCCCCTTAAGGGGCATTATCAGGGGGGAATTCCACACTTTTTATTTATAGATTCCACTTTTCCCCCTAAGGGGGATTTTCAGGGGGGATTTGTGGACTAAGCCAATATTTCTACTTCATCATTATCTGCCCAGTCTAACCAGGTGCAGCTGAATTTCATGGAGCGGCTGTCTACCTGGCCTCCACAACCCAGGACGTGCGTAACACGATACCTCTTGATATTTGCTTTTGGTAACTTTTATAGGTCATAGTTTAGTTTGATCATTCATATTTTATTCATGGATCTTTATTATTGTTTTTAATATTCTAGCCTCGTCATCTTCATCTCAGTCCACCGAACCCTAACGCAAGACTCCGACACATGTCGGTTACGCAACGGCCGCGGGGTCGATTCCTGTGCGAAGCAGCATTCTTCCGACGAAAGCCGCCATTTCACTTTCGACGTACGCACGACTGGTTGATACTACTTTTTGTTTTTTGTTTTCTTCAATAATTTTTTATATGTTTTTTGTTCTGTAGGTTGCAACATGACAGATGTCATAATTATTTTAATATGGAATTAAAAACTCTATTGGTATATTTCCAAAACAAAGTTTTTCTTTAGAGAAGGTATGAAGCATCAAACCCTTTTGTGAAATAAGAACTTACCAAAAATCGAAATACAGTTCTTTTTACATAACTGACAACCTAGTCCGGTGCTAAGTTGACATTTCTTTATTAAGAACTTTACCCAAATTGAAACAAAGTTGGAAATGCAAGTAGCTCAGAGCTTTAGGCTAGAACTAAAGCTAGTTCACGTTTTGGAATAATAATTACCGTTTCGATATAAATTAAACAATAAAAGTACGTGTAGTGTATAATGAACGAAATGTGATGAAAAGATGATAAAAATCTAGTCACTTCATAATAATACTAAAGTGAATAAAAGTTCCTTGCTAAACTTTGGCCTTCCAATGACCGCTACTAAAAGTAAAAAAACATGTAACACTTCGCTTTAACAAAATATCAGAAACAACAATGATGAATCACATTTTATAATATACTTAGATGAGTTACTGATTCTTATATTGATAAAATTGTGTTTTCTTTTGTTGTTTTCTTCACACGCTCTTAATTTTATATGATATCTTAGTCATTATCTAACTATTACTACAATTTTTGTTACGATTACGTGTGTACTATCTGTCGCTATGATCTTTGGGCAGAGGAGACTCTGGCGTTGGATCGAATGCCTGAGTAAATGCATTATTTTTTTGGTTTCTAAACGAAATGCATGAAATTCGTATTAAAAAAGACTGTGATCTATGCCACTATCAGTCATCTCTTAAACTAATATTTTGATTGAATAATAATTTTCAATACGTTAAAATTCGTATAGGTATCCTATTACGAGAATTAATTTTGTTTTTGTAATCCTTATTTTATTCTTTTACTATGCCTATACAGGGTCCATGTTTTGTACCTTGCGTTAAGCCGTTTGTAACATCTTTTTTTCAAAATGGAAAGGAATAAATAAATATGAACGTGGCTATCCGTTTCCGATTCATGTTCTCCACTCCACCGATTCTTCACCAACTGCTCTTTTTGTAAAGTCCCATCAACTTTCGATCCGGGAACTACGTCAAGCATTAAAAATGCAACACACGTCTTAACCTACATCAGAAGATTCCACCAAAACACATGTTATTACATCTTCACCTACAAGTTCCACTGTTGAATCTTTATCTACGGCTGTGTCCGCCGTGCAACAACTATCTGCGTCCGGTTCTATTATTCTATTCTGCACAGTTACCGGACCACGCCATGCTTTCCTTACTAATGGAGGTTTCACTTATTTCTACATTTCCTAGTTCTAGTTTGCTAGACGCGAGAGGTGTTAAATAGAGGTAACAATTATGGTTAATAGTTGTGTTAATCTATTATCTATTTCAATTTTAATTATCCTCTCTCGATTCAAGACATCTGTAGCTGTAAACAGCAAGGAAAAGTTTTTATTTTAATTCTACATTTTTGTATGAGGCTTTTATCCACAGTGGCATGTCAGTCTCATTATAAACGAAAAGTTAAACTTGCCTTTTTTATTATCTATGTCCCATGTCCAATGACGACATTTAAGTATTTTATTCCTTCACAAAGTTAAAGGTTATAACCTCCCGATCCCGTTACCGATCGTTTTTAGTTTGCTAAAAAAGTAATTCAATTTACATTGTTCTGTTCTTTTCATCGCGATAGAAGTCCAATCGTGTACAGTTTAAAATCAGTTCTTAGTTTCTTTGTTAACAAGATTCGTTCGTGAACTATTCTAACGATTCAGTAGGAGAGCGGCTCGCGATTCATGCCGATGAATTCCTGGCGCTAATATGTCACGGTCATCGTTCTAGATATGTTTGCAGTAGGAGCAGTTGTTAGACTGTGGCAACGTTATGCTATACTGTGGGAATGTTTGTTAGGCTGTGGTTAAGTTATGGCTAAGTAGATTATTATTATTGTTGGAGTTAGGTTTTACCAGCTGGTCTATTCTGTAAAATCTCACCGTGAAAAGTGGGCCGTCAATCCACCTGCTATTGATATCAGCTCACTCGCTTTTACGGTAAGATTTTGACAGAAAAGATCGCCTGAACTGTAGAGGCGAAACCCGCTTCGAAAGTTGATGGGACTTTGCAAAGAAGGTGAAGAGTCGGTGGAGTGAAGACCACAAATTGCAACAACGAGACTAACGGGGTAGTTACATGAAATAATAAGCAAGCTAGAAAATTAATAGTTGAGTGAATTTAATTGTCCATTTATTCAAATCATTTGACTTTTGTCCAGCAGTGGACGTCTTTCGGCTGAAATGATGACGATGAATGTTTCAAACCACAACTGTTGTATGGAATCGCTATAATGCAGTAAACTGGAGCATGATGTGTCAATTTGTTAATTTTCCTAACTGTAAAATACTATCTTGTAGCGATGGGCGTTGAATCAACGAACTAGTTGAATCAACCGTTGATCTCCTGTCAACGTATATTAATTTTAACTGTTTATGATTCAAATAGTTGAATTTGTCAACGACGTTTATGAATATAACTCGTTTAATAATCAACTAAACTAAATTTGCAAAAGAACTTCTAACGAACTGAGCAAAAACCCTAACGTTGAAAATACCATAATAGATTCCGAGCGACAGTCATGTCGTAGAATTTGAATTCTAAGTAACGTACCTACACAAGAGTTGATTTTTGAAATATTTCTTTTAGGAAAAGTATACCAATAAATGAATCGTTGAATAAAAACCGTTCAATTAATGAACGGTATACGTTGCACGTTAACTCGTTGACGAATTTACCTAGTTGGTCAACTAGTTGACGAACGTAAATTAACGTTGACTTTACGTTAACGGAAAAACCGTCAACGACACATCACTAGTATCTTGGTCTACTCATATTTGTCGCTCTGTGGTGTGCTCATGGAAGTTATGGACTAGTCTATAATAAAGATAAGTAAAGAGCTCGTTGCGTGCTAAAGATTAGATCTTTACGCTCTTATTGTTGGCGGAGAAGATGCGTAATTACGTCATTTGTTGTGACTACTGGATGAGTAACGGGCACGTTTTTTAAAGGGCATTGACATTTAATACGTAAGGTACAAGGTACACGTGGTTATCACAATCATAACCAGCTTATACGTAATGTTCCCACTGCTAGGGCACCCCCTTCTCTCTGTGTGAGGCTTAATTGCCTAGCATGAGATCCTGGTGTCGATTCCCCGGTCAGTATAGGTGTTATTGACTTTTCCATCAGGAATTTCTCAGACGCAGCCCGGATTTGTGACCAAGTGATATCAATAGGCTCGCCCCCTGTTACATGGGACTTACACAACACAGGTTAAATGTTGGTGTAGATACACCTCTGCCTAACCCTTCGGGGATTACAAGTGTTAAGTTATGTTATAATGAAATTAACGATTTTTTTTGTTAATTTAAACAGCGTTAAAATACTTCAGAAAACTAGAAAGAAGACAACCACTGTTTTCGAAGAAGAGAAGAAGAAGAATTTCGTCTTGATTTATCAAGGTAATGCCTAGAAAACATGGTGTTCCACGCGGGCTGACAACAACGTATTTATAGTAGTTTTTCGTGATTATTTCAATAAATAAAAACAAAAGTACAATTTTTTTTCAGCCAAGCACTAGATCGTCGGTTGGTTGTTTATAATTATTTTAAATATTTACTTTTTCATAAAACATTTAATCGTACTTAGTAGTGCAAGTAGAAAATAATTGACGGTATGTCGATTTTTTTACCAAATACCAAAATAACTGTAAAAAAAATAGCATAAAAACTTAAAAATACCAACAAAATAAAAAAAAATCAAAATCAAAAGTCATTATTTATTCAAATTAGGCTGAGAATCAGCACTTTTCGAACGTCAAAATACATAAGACAGTCCCCCGAAACGCCCACCCTTCACCACTCCACTCCACCACAACGATCTGGCATGGCTGAAAAAAATGTTTAGTTTTATTTGTATTTAATGAAATAATCACGAAAAAAACTTTTTTCAAAAAAATAAACAACCGACTTCCAAAAAAACACTAAATAGTGAAAAATAACTTTAATTTCGGAAGTCGGTGACTTTGGATATGTATTTAATTTTTTGGCACCGCCTTCCGAAATTAAAGTTATTTTTCACTTTTTAGTGTTTTTTTGGAAGTCGGTTGTTTATTTTTTTGAAAAAAGTTTTTTATTTTTTCACTTTTTAGTGGTTCACATGTGATGGCGTGATGTTATGTTATTAACTGGTGTAAACAATTGACAGACATGATATTTCAGCAATCCCTGTCCATTTGCTATCATTTATTGAGGAGTTCCGTTGCCTATCTCCGAAGTTCTTCATCAGATCTTCACCAAATTGAAATGGAACCACTCCGAGAAAGTACTCTTCCAAAAACTACACAAATTGCTTCAAGTGTGCCTATAAAATTTGAAGAGTTCTCTCTATTTCTCCAGGATCCCATCATCAGATCCTAACTTGATGATCATGGGACCACTTGGGCAGTATACCCTTTCAAACAAAAAAATAATTATCCAAATCGGTCCAGCCATCTTCGAGTAATCGGGGAACAAACATAAAAAAAAATAAAAAAAAAAAAAGGTTCCGACGAATTGAGAACCTCCTCCTTTTGGAAGTCGGTTAAAAACCGCCATAAATGCGCCGTTGCCAGGCCGCGTGGGGAGAATGCTCTTAACCTTACTCTGGCTCTTAGAAATCTTTTCTTGTGAGTTCAATATGATCAAGTTGGGCTCATCAGACAAGGTTCCTTACCGCACCATCTCGTTTTAGTCGGTAGGAACCTAACAGTAGGTTTCCATAAACGTTTATGTAATCTGCTTAGCCAATGAATTATCGTCATATGCCCAGCCTTACTTTTCCTAACTATATTGATATCAGCGTCCATTCTAACAGGATGCGGCTGAAAACAAGTATCTGAATACAAGTATTTTACATATATCGACTGCCTATCTGACCTCCACAACCCAGTAACTGGGTAACACGATACCCCTTGGTAAGACTGGTTGTCAGACTTTGGGGCTTCTGACGACCCTATAAACAACACACTTAAACTTAAACAAGCCATTCACACGTAGCAGAAGTCCCAAGAACCAAGGTAAATATGATCTGTAACGAGCCAACCACTTTCTCGAGCACTAGGAAGTGCACTCGCCATGGTGAAATGTAGTGAAACTGCCATTAGGCGCGGAAAGGTACTCTGCGCTCACATGTCCTGTGTTAAACGTGTCTTGTGTTTTAGATGGCTTTGGTATTTCGATTTTATGTGTAGCATTGGACGTTCTACCTATGGCAAAAACAATATGGAAACATGGACATTTACTCTATCAGCCGGCATTTCACGCCTTTTTTATGAACGTTGCAAGTTAAGAAACGTTTAAACGTCAAAAAAATATGTTTATACAAACATTTATCATTTCTTACTTTATATATCCGTTGTCAACGTTTATATAAATATAAAGCGTCTATTTGTAGGCTGGCCCCCCCAACCGTCCCTTGCTCGCAGAAGTGCCAGCCCGCGCCGAAGCTGAGCAAGTAGAGTTAAAATCCCCATGATATAATAATAAGTAAATTGTTTGATCCAGCCTGTCCCCACTTGCTGCCCCCCCAACAGTGACTCCTTGAGCCGAGGCTCGTACCCCGCACGGGGTGCTCTCAGTGCGCAGTCGCTATAGGTTAAGCGTAGTTTTGTAAGCCCTAGCTGGAGGCTCTTAGTCTAAAAGCTAATAGTCCCCACAGGAAAGCCCGGTTGAGCAGTCACGGCCTCTCAAGGTCAACTGCGAGATGCCATACACAAAAAAAAATGTAGGCTGGCCATTTGTAAATGGCAATGCGAGGAGAGGATGTCCTAGCTAGAGGGACATATAAAGACCTTATTAGTGATCTTTTTCGGAAAAGTCAGGTGCAAAGTACTCATAAGCGGCAGGCGTGTATGACCAGGGCCCTGAGACAAAACACATTTCTGTTAGCGTTCACGCCAAACGCTACGCCAAAATTTATGGGAATGACATTACCTGCGGAAAGGACAAGACGTAATCTTTCCACAGGTAATGTAATTCCCGTACATTTTGGCGTAGCGTTTGGCGTGAACGCTACCAGAAATGTGTTTTGTCTAGGCCTGCAGATGTATAAACTTAAATAAAGTAAAAGGACTTTGTGCCCCCCATGGGAAAAAAGCGTGAGTTTATGTATTTATGTATCTATGAGTAGTACATTAGGAACACCCTTTTCAAGCATTGCTTTTCTTTCAATATAATCCCTTGTCCTATCACTTTATGGTCAGCATTTTAAGTTCACTCCTTATTATTTTTTAGCTCGTCCGCAGTTCCCCAATGGTAGTCTAGTAGGTAAGGCTCCGTGCAACAGGAAGCATTAGATCTTTCCTTCTCCATTCAACGACGGCTTTAAAAATCAGGAGGATTTCTTATCAGAGGGAGTTGTTGAAGCTAGTACTTATCTAGGCTTTGTTGACGCGGAAATTGAAACTTCCTTTACGAGGTTAAATTATAACTTACTAGCTTTTGCCAGCGGCTTCGCCCGCGTGGAGGTCGGTATATTATACATATAAACCTTCCTCTTGAATCACTCTATCTATTAAAAATCCCGCATCAAAATCCGTTGCGTAGTTTTAAAGATTTAAGCATACATAGGGATATAGGGACGGAGAAAGCGACTTTGTTTTATACTATGTAGTGATGATGAGTGCATTAGTGTGACAGACAAATTACATGCACGGACCTAATAATATACCTAATATTAATGCTAATAGACTCGAGGCTTGAGTACGTTTTTTTTTGTGAATACCATCTCGCAAGTCAACCTCTAGGAGGTTGTCGGTAACTTGCCTCAATAAATTAAGGCCAGGGCTTAAAAACTAAGCGTCTAGACGATAAGGGCATCCCTTCTAGGTTACGGATCTCGTCTTAGGGCGTCTTGAGTGCACAAAACTTAGACCGATATCTACAAACTTTACTTGGCGCGTGATATGACTCAGACATGTTTCAACAGTGGCGGTACCTTCGTAGAAGCCGAAAAGCCCAGCTTGCTCTAATAAAATTGTAATTATTATATTTAGTTATCTTCGTATTTATAGGTTTTCTAATCAAAATTATGATGATGGTGTTAGTAATACTAACAAACATGAGAACATGAGCCAATCCCTTAGCTGTTTTTTAATAGTAAAAAATCTGTCGGCTTGCCTTGATTTTGACCCCTAGGCACGCCACTGTGTTTCAGGTTCCCGTCTCGGTCTTGCATTTGTAGTTGAACATGTGTGTGACTAAGACAAGAATAACGCTTACCCAAAGTTCGTGGTATGTAACTTTTATAGATCTCGGCCTTAAAGACTAAGGTATTCTAATAGATATATTTGGAGAATGGATAGCAACATTCTCCATTAAGCCAACATGTAACGTTCACCAACTATTGCATCATTGAATCTAGTATCTACAACCATCCTTTATCTACAACCTTATTAAGCTAACCTTATATAGAAGTACCTATAACTTTAATATTGGAATACAATACGGTTGATATATCTTGTCTCATAATATGCCATGAGAAGCACAAAATATTTTATAATTTCCTATTCCCATTTAAAAACGTTTAGCATAACTTAATACACTATTGTTAAATTATATATAGTTTGTTACTATTGATTATTAGTATTTCTATAAAAGTAGAATTCCGCAAGTGGTCTTGTGTCTTAAATTAATAGTATGTACAAGAAAAAAAACCAAATATAATTCTAACTTAACTAAACCTATTCACAAAATAAAAAATAGCGTTGAAAAATTCATCCGCATCGCTGTCGACTGGTAATGTTCCCAAGAGACTTGCAGCATTACCACGTTGTATGGCAATGCTTAGCCGCTGGCCAAGGTAGAAACCAGCCCTTGGGTCACGGGAAGTGTCAACCAGCCGTTTCGAGATTTCCTTGAAGAGAGCATGAGCACTCGGACCCTACGGCCCGAGGGTTTCAACCCAAAACGGTTCCAAAATAATTTTAAAGAAACGGCTCGAAAGAAATTTTACGTCAGATTTCCAAAAAAAAAACTGTTTCATAGAAATTTGTAATACTTATGCTGTCAAAATGTATGGAACAGCTGATTTTACGTCGGGAAAGATATGCTGAATTCATGGTTACAGTTTGCGCACTGGATAAAAACTTATCCTGTATAAATTGTTCTTGTTGTATAAACAATGTAATCGCATTAATAAACATAGGTACCTATAGGCAAGCTAGATAAGTAGGTAGGTAGTATTTCTTTTTCTTAGCGTGTCGATAGCAATCTATATACAGTCAGCCCAAAATTTGGCACGAGCTTGGCACTTTCGTAGCGTGCAGACAACAGGACACGCTGCTAACGATATTAAGTGCCCCATTGTTTGTGAGACAGTCCACACTTACACACCAGGACGGAGTCATCTGTGAATCTCCAAATGAGCAGGTTTTCATTGCTTTGGCATACTTGAGTCCGAAGTCTATTAAAAGACTTCCAAGTAAGCCAAGGCAACTCATGTCTAAGTGCGAGATTTCAAGAAGATGGAACAAATGGGTTTAGTAGGGGAGCATAATCTCGCCACAGCTTTAGCATTTGCTAGGTAGGTAGTACACAACACATACATACATTTTATAAAGAGGTAAAATTTGTAAGCTTGGATTATCATCTGCCTAGCCTTTTCGGCTAAGTCAGCTTCCAGTCTAACCGGATGCAGCTGTGTACCAGTATTCTACATAGAGCGACTGCCTATCTGACCTCCACAACCCAGTTACTGGGTAATACGATACCGGCGACGTTAATTTAGTAACTTTGGATCTAGGAGGTAGGTAATCTCTGGAAGTACTGAACCGATTTCGAAAATTCTTTCTCTGGATGAAAACAACACTATTTTCGAGTGCCATTGGGTAAGTTTAATGGTATAGTTCACTACCAAGCAGGCGAAGCCGTGAGCAGAAGCAACTTCTCAATAAATTGTGAAACAGGTGTGGTTTAAAAGCCATTATTGTTAAAATAGCTTGTAGTGTCCATTATAATAATATTATCGATGATTCATACATGTTGCACGACCCGCTATATCCTATTAGCTAGATATACGAATACGTAGGCTGTATATCGCACGTTACCAATTGCTACTAAATCACATTACGTACGTATATTTTGAAATAACTTCCAAGTTCCAATATCTATTCAACGTGAATTAATTTATAACTTAAAAGTATTTATTTGGATGTGTTATTATCAATTTATCACCAACTTAAAGTTCGTTTTTCAATCCCAGGGACTAATCTAACATTTCAAGTCTTTTGTGTTTGCATAAAAGTTAACTTTGACATTACGCATGTCAATTTTTTATCTGGGTTTTTAAAATCGAACTCTAATTGCAGTAAAGTTAAAGTAGTAACATTATTTGAAAGGTAAGAAATCATTATCTTTGGGCGTTCGATTGGCGCTAAGAGGAAAACAGTTATGCAAATTGTTTTATAAAATGTATTAAAAACAATATGGCGGCGCTGGTTCCAATTTCGGCCACGTGCCAAAAGAAACTTCTAGCTCTATAGATAACATTTTGTTTCCAAAACGACTACAATTGGATCATCAGTAGAATTATTTTTGCGTATTCATTGTAGGTGTTTTGGACGCATTCATTACTTAATTGTTTGGTATTGTTAGGCATCTTGTAACAATCTACTACTCAATTGTCTTCGGTATGTTGCTCTCCTTCCTTATTTTCCGTTTGTTTAAAAGATTGTCGGTCTGTTTAGCATAAGGTATTTTCGTTATATCATCTTATAAGATAACAATAACGATATTGCACAATCTAAGCCTCTGGGTCCAATAGCAACAAATGTTGCACAAGAGTTCCTGATGTAACGAAGCATGTGAGCATTCATCATCATATCAGCCGAAAAACGTCCACTGCTGGACATAAGCCTCCCCCAAAAGGGGGGGGGGCTTATGTCCAGCAGCATTTGCTATAATCGTCACGCTTGGCAGGCGGGTTGGAGATCGCAGTATTGTGGTCAATTGCATAGAGAACGCTACTGCCCATTCTCTAGTAAGTCCCTTAGTCATCTTCTACGGAAGAATAATTGAAAATTAATTCCCTTGTAGGGTTTAATTATAATCAGCCTATAATATTCCCACTGTTGGAGCACAGTCTTCCTCTTTTAAAGAGGGAGTGGGCCACGACCAACAATTCTTAAGTCGGAGCCGATTCCACTGGGCCACCATAGATCCGAAGGGTTCAATAGCGGCAATCCTTTTCTCCTTTATAATTTAAAAGAGAACATAAAAAAATATAAGCCCACTAGGGCCTTAATTTCGGACGCGCCCTTTTACTATATTTATTTTCAAAAAGTTGTCAACAAGAACTTGTCCAAATTAAGTTCAATTTATTCATTCAACTTGCTGACCGGTTGAGCAAGAGTTACATATCTATAGGTAGAAACATATTGGAAACCTTTTCCAACGTAATATATTTAGATCGATTTCGTAAACATGGACGGCATGATTTATGAATGAAAAATTCATGTGAATTTTGTATTTCGTAATCTCTAGACCGAAGACAGAAAGCCTATTTGATTTCCGCTTTGCTTATGGAATGGTTTATTTGCTGTTTGGTAAGTTATTAAATACCTAGTGCCTTCATTAATCATCATTTCCTGGTTCCTTCCGGCGAGATACAACATCAGTTTGCTAGCTGACATTTGGCTTGCTAAATATTTGAATTTAATGTTTTGTATTTCGTAATTTGTATTGTATTGAATCAAGTTCTTTTAACTGAACAGAGGGCTGTGTTGCAAGGGAATTTGTTGCGAGACTTCTTCTTCCCAGCTAAAGCACTAGAAAGTGGTGAAGGACGGGTGTTTTGGGGGACTGTCTTATGTAACTGTGACGTTAAAAAAGTCCTGACTCTCAGCCTAGTTTGAATAAATGACTTTTGATATTTTCCAGTCAAACTCAAACTCAAACTCAAAGCATTTATTTCAAATAAACCAATTACAGGCACTTTTGAATTGTCAAGGTCGGTGAGTTAGAAAGATGAAGCTATTTGCCCATTCCAAAGCGTAGGTACCTATGGAGAAGAACGGGCAAGAAACTCCACGGACACTCTTTTAAAATCATGGTATTGTTTCAAAAAGTTGTTTACATCATTATCTTGAAATTATCAATGTGAGAACGATGTAAAAAGACGTGCACATTAAAGCATCCGTAATTAGAACAAAAATAAAATAACAATTCAGAAATTAAAATAAGCCGTGGGAGCTAGGAGATGACCAGTACTTACGAACCCACTGAAACCATACGGGACATCAACCTCTTTCCCAATCGAGACTGATTAAATGATTTCAAAGGTTGGTTTCTGAAAGCCTGATCAGATCTGAGGCCCTAGTGTGAGTTTCATTTAACCATCTCGATCAAACGCAGTGAGCGCGTTCGGCGCTCCGATTGATCCTTCACCAATCCAGGGCCAATCGGAGCGCCGAACGCGCTCTATCGAGATCGAGATGGTTAAATTAAACTCACACCAGGGCCTCTGATCAGTAAGTCAGCTTTGCTCGCGTTCGTTGTTGCAATTAATTGATTACTTGACTGAATTAACATTCAAATCAGTTGACAGCAGATTTAATTGAAAATACTTCCGATACTGATTATCTGTCTTTATCTTAGCGATGATCTTGTCACCACCATTTATGTGTATTTACAAACTAGTTACTGCCCGTGGCTCCGCTCGCGGATGGACGGTGGATATCGGAGATTATCCGGGAATGTACTACCGGGACAAAAGCCTTTGTTACTCCTTATAACGTCAGCTACCTGCCACTTTTATTTTGACATTACAAACAGACATATCAATTTCATTTATTTTAATAGATATTTACTGTCCAAGTCATACAAAATGTAATATCACAACAGTACGCTAATGTCGTTTGCATCGGTTGTGATATGCGCACGCGCAAGTGAGGCGTTGCGCCAGCGCCGCTCCAGTTACCGCGTCACGCGACACCGAGAATTCCGCAGATCTGTTAGTTGAGTTAAATGTTAATCATGTTGGATGCTTATGTCTCAAGCTAAAATTCAATGCGGTCCATCGTCATTGTCGGTCCATTGTTTGACTTCAATTTTAGCAATGCTACCTTTAAATTCATCAATGATGGCTGATAGAGATTTAAGGACGTTAAAAACACATGCTGCGTCGACCTTGAATAAATTGTAGACAGCGCTAAAGGATTATGATTCGTCTTGTCCCAAATTGTTCAAGTTCTTTTTGAAAACATTATGATTCATAATGTTAAATCGTCAGATTTCCTCATCTAAGTTATTGCTGTATTTTAGCTCACCTAGGTATATGAAGCGACTAGCAACAAGTGTACGACCTTCTAAATTCTAGCTAGTGAGACATGCCTAAATCATAGTAAGATTACGAACCAAAGTAGGTATACCTAGCTATACATAGCGAGGTTATACGCGGTGAAGCTGTATTTCAGTGAAGAGGATGAGGTAGCAGCAGACAGTGTGCCAAAACTCTACGCCCATAGAATACGAATTTTACACCAACGAATACCTGAGGTTTAATACAAAATACAGAAGGAAGGAAGGAAGGAATTCCTTCTTCTGGAAGGAAGAAGAATGTCATTTCTTCTCCCTTTAATCCATCGAAAGGGTACTTCAAAAGATCGTTTTAGCGATAAGACCGCCCATTGTGACGCTGCGCCCCGTATGTTACATTTCTGCATAAATATATCTATAACTAGCTGATGGGTGCTGCCCGCGGCTTCACCCGCGTGGGTGTCCGGAATTATCACGCGGGAACGCCCGTGGGATAATTCCGGACATCATGGGAGGCTACTTTTTGTCCCGGTAGCTCGTTAGCTGCCGCCAGTATCCGTCCAGCCGTATCGGAGATTAGCCGGAACAAACAGATGTTTTTAGGGTTTCGTACCTCAAAAGGTAAAAAAGGAACCCTTATAAGATCACTCTCTTGTCCGTCCGTCCGTCTGTACGTCTGTCCGTCTGTCTGTGCGTGTGTTACCACCGATTTTCTCAGGAACGGGTGGACCTAGCAAGTTGAAATTTATACCAGGTACTGAGTTCTATAGTACCTATTAGGTGCATAAAAATCAAGGTCCTGAGTCAATACGATAAAAAGATATGGGCAAATTTAGATTTTCGCGAAAACTTGTAAGTACCAAAATGTACCTTAAAAGGAATTTTCCCTTTACTTGTGCTATAAGACCTTGCTTTTTGCCAAAATTGACAATTCTAGGTCAACCGGAAGTACCGGAATCTGAGTCTAAAATGATATGCTGAATTCATGGTTACAGTTTGCGCACTGGTTAAAAACTTATCCTTTTTAGTTTCATAATCATGCATTTAGAAAAAAAGAGGTCATTTTGAGATTACAAACAGACAGTTTTATTTAATTTATTTGTATGTATGTCATCATTGTCTACCTAGCCTTTTCCCAACCATGTTGAGCTCGGCTTTCTGTCTTATTTGTATGTTTGTAAAGATCATTTTATTTATTTGTATAGATTTAAATGGTGTGTGCATAATAAGAGTATTCTATTCTATTCTATATTCCTGTCACATAAACGCAGTACGCTAAATACCATAGACACTCGACATGCACACACGAAACCCAATTTCTTTCCCCACAGAACAATTAAAATTAAAATTCGAAGGTAAAGGCATCCCTTTCGACACCCACTTGACACTATAACGTGTCGTGATTGCAACTCGATGTTAACTCGCTTTTGCGAAATACTTGTGACCTTTTGACGACACCTGGTACGTGGACATAGAAACTTTTTAAATGTTGCAGATTGGTATTTGCGGTTTTGTGTATGACAGTTGGATGGGTCATCTTTCCATATCCACCATGAGGATATTTTTAATTCTAAGAATTATTATTTTATTGGGTAACTTCATGACATTTTTCAGCTCTTGACATTGATGACCTAAGTATAAAATAACGAGCTTAAGTGGATCTATCCTGACGGTCTAGTGGCCTGGCATTCTTGCTGTAGATTGGGTGTGATATGGGCCAAAAAAACTACGGTCTCAAAAGGTAGCAGACGACTCCGCAGCAGGGGCTGCGCAAGAGGCAACTTGAACTGAACTCCTATCTAAAGATCTAGCCCCCGATGGCAATGGAGAGACAAGTAGTATGAGGGAATGGGAGCTTTGCGTTTCATGTTAATTTCTTACTATTGTATCGAATCAAGTTCTTCTAACAAACAGCTGTGCTGCTGGGGAGTTTGTTGCGCTAATTTTTCTTCCCAGCTAAAGCAACAGCAGGCTTAGCATAACGCTATCTATGTCTACTGTACTGTAAAATAAAAATCGCTTGTCTACATTTCTCGGGAAAAAACTGTCAACAGTCTATACGGAAACGTAAGTCTACGGTTCTCGTGCTAAGCCTGCAGGAAGTGGTAATGGTGTTTTGAGGGACTGTCTTATGTAATTTTGACGTTTAGAAAGTGCTGTCTGTTAGCCTAGTTCGAATAAATGACTTTTAATTTTGCCCTGAGGACCCTACGGTTGAAGAACCCAGGCAACAAAATATGAAAACTAACTTTTTTAGACAACTGAGTGCTGTGGCCTAACGGGCGATGTCTAGCAACTACGACCTCTGAGTTTATTTCAATCTTTCTTCTCAGTAGTCCCATAGGAAATGCCGACCTCATCTAGTTATAAAAATATGATTAACGTGTTAAAGTTTTTGTACAAACCTACTCACAGGAAAAATGTCCAGCAATAGTCTGCTATCTGCCAGGGGTGCGGGTTGTTCGAAAGAGATACCGTGGCCCCTGGCACACAGGCAACTGAAGGAACACGGGTGGGTTTTAGTCAGTAAAAGTCTGACACGCCCGCCTGCTCCACTCAGAGCGGGAGAAGTTATTTGAAGATTTCGCGCTGTCAAAAAACAAATGGCCTGCTCTTGAGTGAGTTTGCTGAACCAAATCTCCCAGCCAACGTCCTGAAATAATGACCTTATTAATAACTAATACGGCGTAGGTCACAACATATAACATTACAAAGCCAACACACAATGAATCGCGTCCACTGGCCTTGCCCCGCGGCTCCTGTTACATTTTTATAGCATTATGTCATTGATATACTGTGGCACTCTTAATTTATACTCTGTGGTTCTAAGAATAGCACTCGTGAGTTAGTTTGCGGATGTTTAAGTTTTTTAGGTGAGATTTGTGTTAGAATAACTATCGGAAGGTACCTATTAGAAAAATCCCAGAGTTACTGAGATGGAATTGAGGAACCAAGAGACGTAAGATCCAAATGGAGGGAGTAGCCAAACAAGTCAGCCCTTCTGAAACTTTTGGAGAGTAAAACCCAAAAGGAAACCGTCATCATCATCCACAGACCGACTTCGCCCACAGCTGGCCATAGGCATCACTTTGTGTTGACAAAAGAATATTGTAACATATTTATTTTGTCAAAAGAATATCGTACTTATTTTTTTTGCAAAGAATATCTTAGTTATTTATTTTTACGAAAGAATAGCTCAATTTTTTTATCTAACTTTTATTTTGTTAATAGAATAGCTTTCAAATTTTTTATCGCAACACACCATAACGCCTGTTTTCCCCGAAAGGTTATGCAGAGGTGCTATAAATAGTACACACCCAAATTTGGCTAGTTATATTAAGTCCCATATCCGGGCGAGCCATCCACCGGGCAGAAATCAAGCCCCAGACCAGTAGTTTTTTAGTATTTTACAAAAAATATTCAAGGTAATAGAAAGATTACCAATGTAATTTTCATGACATAGTCTGTTTGTCCTAAGCTATGCGGAAGCCAGATGGCAGGTGCTTAGCGAAGCATTTATTAACATGACAAGTAAAAGAATTTGCTAAATTAGTAATGCCCATTTCCACAGTACGTGACAACTAAACGAATGCCCAAATAAATAAAAACTCATTATTGGATTTTCAACGCTCGGCTTACCGCCGAGAATTAAAAATCCAACAGTGCATATTTAGACATTCGACAATGTTTCCTAGTGCTAGTGAAAACGGGAGTTGGAGTACTTTCCAAAGATAACAGCTAATATAATGAAAGCTAATAAATACTACTTATAATGCTTCGTTAGTCGCAAGAGGTACTGCTGAGAATGAGGTCTTCGATTGCGAGGGTTCGATTCCCAGGTCGAGCAGTATTTTTAGGATTTATTATCTGGAATTTCTCAGTGCCGAAACCTGGATTTGCGGCCGATTGATGGCAATAGGGTCGCCTTCTATTACATGGGACTTAAACATAACTAGCGAAATTTGGGTGTACTATAGGCCCACATCTGTCCAACCTTTCGAGGAAACAAGGCGTGATGTTATATTATTAATAAAGAAATATAATAGAAATGGTACCAGGAAGTGGTGAAGGGCGGCCGTTTTGGGGGACTGTCTTATGTAATTTTGACGTTCAAAAAGTGCTGACTCTCAGCCTAGTTTGAATAAATGACTTTTGATTTTGATTTGATTTTGATTTTGAGTCAATTACTATAATATGTACGTTTCAAAATCTATTCCTACAATCTGTAGTCACGCTGCAATACTATTTAGATCAAAAAAGAAACACCAAGTTACTGCGCAAATAATTGAATTGTACAATTATCTTCTAAAAATAGTCGAGAGCGGTTATCGGTAGCTCCATAGTACAGTCAGCAAAAGGGATAAGTGTGCGGGCATTTTTTACAGTTACTTGTTAATTAATCTTCTGCGAGGGCTTGTAATCAAGTTATTGCCCAGATGTTAGTCATGTTCGGGGATTACTTATACGGAATTAATGTGGAAGGAGGAAGGCGCAGATGGCAAGCGGAAAAGAACAGCTTACAAAGCAAGTAAACAGGCATCTTCTGGACACACTCGTTCTGTCATAGACCTCGTCCATCGTTTTCTATCAGGCGTGATCGAGGTCAACAACAGCATTAATAAACAAGTACAAATACAATCTAAATCCTAGGGCCCACTTGCAAATCATTAATGCAGTTAGGGCTAAATTAGTGTAAAACATCTTTCTATTTCTGTCAATCGTTTGAAGATGATAGAGAATTAATGAGTTAAATGCATGTATTTGGTGATTTGTGGTCCAAGTGGGTTTAAGTCTATTAATCTTGTCTGCACACCAAACTCTTTCGTCAACTGTACTTCTAGTAATAGTTACTGTGTAGTGACGTCACCAGCGCAGGCGCAACTGGCAGGTGGATGCTAGCCGGTTCCGGTTCACTCTCACTTTCATTACATACGCGCTTGTCTATGTTATGGGCTCAGCGAGTGAGTACGCAAATTATGGGTGTGTGGTCATTGTCGTGTACAGTATTATAGTATCTCGGCAGGTGGCGAAATAGGTGAAAAATGGATAGAATTTGATTTGTGTATTGTGGTTTTGCTTTTGTAGGCCAAGAGATGACGTGGTCTGTAGTCAGGCATTGTAGATGATATAACATATATTGACAAAGAGTTTTTCTTCCTTAGTCGTTGAGTAAGAGGAAAATTCCTGGAGAAATCGATTATCACATGGTTTTCTTCAACTGTGCTACATACATGTCTCGTAATGTTATTTACCTTGCAAACCTATGTAGAATCAAGTTTGTCTAACTAAATAGACAACTGTGCTACTGGGGAATTTGATGCAACACTTCTTCTTCCCAGCTTAAGCACTAGGATGTAGTGAAGGGCGGGTGTTTCGGGAGACTGTAATTTTGACGATAGAAAAGTGCTGATTCTCAGCCTAATTTGAATAAATTATTTTTGATTTTAAATTTGATATCGGCGGGCAACTTTTGGCCAAAAAGACAAGTCAATCAAATCAATAAATTTCTGTCCGAGCCCACTTAGGCGTGGGTAGGAAGAGCCCACGAGTGACAGTCCAAGTACAGGGAAGAGAAGCTGCCCCCTACCCCGCCTTCAATACGCGCAGTTAGGCTAAGTACCTAATTCTATAATTAGAAAGGAGTGCTATTCCATATTCATAGCCGGCTCCATAGAGAGTATGAAATTTACATTTCTATGAATAGGCTCTAAGACTTGGAACAGTCGCCCCATTCATAGTCCATTTGCCCCACTGGGAGTTCCTGTCTCCTGCATGATAAACACTTAGCACGCACGAAGGTACTCTATCTACGGAAATTTAGACCACGCTACCAAAAACAGCAGACTCGCAGTTACAGCTCGATTGTTCAGTTCAAGAGGTATTTTTTTATGGCAGAGTAATTTTAATCATAGGTTTCTTAAATTATATTTAGCTATAGAATTCAAAAATATTCACTGCTGGGTAAGCATTATCTAAGTTTTCACGGAATTAACTATCGAATACCGAAAACCACATTATAACATCGATTACAAATCGACTAAAACCGATACAGAAGCTTCAATTTGTCAACGTCCAATTCACCAAGCACAAGCTATCAAGGTCAATTACATCACGTAGCTATTCGGACACTGTTCAGGGTCAACTTAGACCCATCTACATGTTAAATTAGACTATTTTAATAAACTAAACATGTACTTAGTCGATATATCGTCTCGATGCACAATCGTTTCCGAATTAGAGGCTGAATAACAATTTTGTCCTTGTCTCGGAAAAAAAGCGAATGGCTCATTGTTTATGCGTTGTTAATGTTATTTAAATATAGAATTGAATCTTGTTTTAGTTTTGTAATTTAAATTGTACTACCTAACCAAATTGTAAATATGGAATGTAGCGGAAACATAAACATATCAATTAATTACTTCTGACGTTATCTACTTTAGTACTTCCTGTGAAAAATGACATCGATGTTAATATAATTTTATGAAAAGAACAGGTTTCTTTCTAGATCCTACATTATTTATTGACATTAATCAAACTGATACCCAGAGGAAAGAAATATTATAAATTAAAGAATAGAAGTACCACAAGTAACCACTTCTAACCAACCATTTAGTCCACATATGTACAGACGTAACAATATCGTGGCGGGATTTTTTCCCGCATTGGATCTTAGACGCAATGCTTAGCACCGAGAGTTGAAAATCAAACAAGTCGATTTATTTGACGCACTAGGATGCACTATGTTGGGTTCTCAATGTTTTTTTGGGAAATTATCAAACAACTTCTCCCACTGTGGGTGGAGCAGGAGGGAGTGTCAGACTTTTACTGACTAAAACCCACCCGTGTTCCCTCAGTTGCCTGTGTGCCAGGGGCCGCGGTATCTCTTTCGTGTTCGAAAGATCTGCCAGGGGTGCGGGCACACCTACACCCCTGGCAGATGGTCGGTTTAACATGTGTGTGTGCGATAAAATTGCGCCACGATATTTTAACGTGGTCTTATTGTATCGAATCTCTGATCAAAGCTCACAGTGAAACTTTAGTAGCATGTATTAATCATAGCTTTCACGAGAGTTTTGAAGGCAAGCAAATAGATAATAAATAAGGCTGTACATTGACAAATGAGTTTAACCATCATATAATGACAGGTAGAGGTCGAGATTAGCTGTTAAGTTGAGCGATGGGGAAAAGCCAAGAGAGAAATGAAATAAATAAAATCTTTCGATTACAATAACTTTTATGTAAATTACCTAAGGACGTGATCAAATAACTACCTACCTTTATAGGTACTTAGGTAAGTAGTATTTACGTTAAATTAACCGGATCATGGATGCTGAAATTATTTTAGTTTTCATAAACGATCCACTTGTAATGGCTACACACATACTAATTATTGTGGTTAGAATGCAATGCAATTACAATTAAATTAGCCCTGTTTGTAACATGCAATTCTTTTATGCTTTATTCCAAAATTCATAAACAAATTTCGAAAGAAACTTTAATTTTTATATCATTATCCGCCACTTTGAGCACGAAATGAAAATAAAAGCATAATTCGAACAATTATTATTATTTCAAAATTAGAACAGCGTCTACACGCCAGCCCACAGACAATACAATACAAACAGCCAGTTACAAAATTACCATTGCTCAATGGATTTTTCGCACGCGTAGTACCTATTCGTTCTTAATAATACCAACTACAATTGATAATCAGCTTTAGGCTGTACAAAATAAAGAAATTAACGTAAAAACGGGTAACAATATAACCAGAATATTCGTGATTGACAATAAATCGACTAAAGTAATTAGAATCGTTACCAATGTAATCGATTTGCAAATGAATCGATCAATTGTTTTATAATCAGTTTTTTTAATGCATTTTATGACGCAATAACTGTTATCGGTCAATGGTTTATTGAGCCTTTACGCTTTTACTAAGTACTTTCGTTGATGCAATACTTTGGTAGCTTAATTATGTCAATTACGTCTACTTATTGAATTCTTTATTAAAACATTTTGTAAGATGTAAAACAGGACAGTTAGCTTAATTAAAACTTCGAATGCTTAAGGCCCACTTAATAAAAAGTATTTTGTTTTCATCTCAAGGACTAAGAAATATATTACCTAGGTACACTGTAGCCTATTTATAACCCTATAGAAATTTCTTCGAATTCATGAAGACCAACACTGCAAGACCTCTCCCATAAATGTATCAAATTCAAAGTCTTTTATAACAATATTTTTGTAAACTTTCAGTAACATCACATGACGACAATAACCTAAAAATAATATACAACTAAAAATTTCAGGCCACGCAACAAGAATGTAAAATTGCATTTTCAAAACGCGACATACGACAATCTAGTTACATTATTCAATTAAAAATGAATCTAGATCGGCGGCCAGTTTAAATGATTTCATGTCAGTGACTGTAGGAAATGCCATTTCATACGTATGCCAATCACTGGCCGCATGTTGTAATTATTTGTTTTATTATTATGTGTTGATGATAGAAAGTCGTTGTCTTGGTGTTAATTGGATGATTTATTACGATCTCGGTGAATTAACTATTTATAGGCTTTCGCCCGTTTTGTTAAGCCCAATGTTGGGAAAATGGGCCGTGAACTGAGCACAAATCCAGACTCAAGGCTGCTACTGACAATTTTCTGATCATTAGTTAGCCCACAGTCACTACTAGATCATTATCACCTGCCGAGCCTTTTCCAACTATGACGTGGTCGGCTTCCCGTTTAATCGGATGCAACTTAGTACCAGTATTTTACACGGAACAACTGTCTATATGACCTCCACATCCTAGTTACTGGGTGCTGCTTGTGGTGACTGGTCGTCTTGCTGACCATGATTTAGTTATTGTTACTGTAGCGGCCATTTACAATCAACAAACTTGAGAAACACAAAAAGTGAAGTGGCGCAATCTACAATACCATATCGGAGCTACACAAGACTCGATGTCACACCATAGCTCTTACCGCGCGACTCGCATAGATACAACATCCCGTTTCGCTCATTAGATGCTCCGCAAGTGCGTTACGGTGGTGTGTGGTCCTCCCGACGTCAACCGGCGGGCAGTAGCCCACCAGACACAACACCCGTCTGGTCGGAGGATCCTCCCTTTTCCATAGAGTATGAGTGAACTTTACACCCTGTTCCTCATACCTGTAAATTACTAATAATTACCTACCTGTTTATTTATTTTATGTCGATGGTCCTAGGTTATCATTTGTGGCCTCGAGTTGTAACTCGGGTCGTAACAACTATCTGAACATAAACCAGCATTGCATATTTTGAAAGCTATCACGCCTTATAAACCAGGAGGCTTTTATTTTGGTAATAAGCTTTATTTTTTTTTAATCGTTATTCCTTGTGCTTGAGTTAAGTTTTCATTTTATATGTTGGTATATTGGCATGGCTAGCTGTCATATGACAAATTATTTAATTAAGTGGTGTCTCGTAATGTTTATTACTTTGCCTATCTATGTATAGGACCAAGTCTATCTAACTAAACAGACAGCTGTGCTTCTGGGGAGTTTGTTGCGCCACTTCTTCTTCCCAGCTAAAGCACTAAGAAGTGGTGAAAGGTGGGCGTTTTCTGGGACCGTTTTATTTATTTTGACGTTCGAAAAGTGCTGATTCTCAGCCTAATATTAATAAATGACTTTTGATTTTGAATACGATACCCCTTGGTGAGACTGGTTGCCAGACTTTCGGCCTTTTGACTAAGTACCCGATTGTCAGAGATGCACAAATGATAGCCTGGACCAACAGGTTAACGTGCTTTCCAAGGGGTCTTAGTACCTATATGAAGCTGGTCACCCATCCTACTGCAACAAGAGTAGCTTAACCTCATCGATCGATCCGTACTTAGCTACAAGCCCCACTACTAGACCAAATATAATATATTATTAATATCCACTTCCCTGAATTTCTTTTACTGTCGTGCGCATTCTGGATTCCAATGTGTAATGAAAGCAGTACGTACCTGAAAAAATAAAAACAAATCATTAGTTTATGAACAATGCGAAAATGATAATGAACCTTTATTGAAAATTAAGCACATTCGTAATTTCTAAACAATTTTAATCGTATTATTGCCACAAAGAAAACATGTTTATCTGCAATAACAATTTGCATGTTCAAGCTTCATTATCAAAACAATAGAAACAAAATCAAATCATACATTCGTAACCGCCAATCAAGTCCTTCGATTTTGAAAATGGAAAGCCCATTCGGGCGCGGTCGGCTCATCTTGGCCGCGCCCTATTACATCACTTTGTAATATCGCTTTCTACTACGTAATTTCGTTACCATGGCATGCGTTGTCCAATACAGGTGTTTGGTCATAAAAAACTTGATTTTATAATGATATAAATTCAAGGCAAATGAAAGAATTATGTAATGACCCTAATTTACGAATGAAAACTTGTTTTGCGTCAGCCCAGATTTATTAAATATAATCGACTAATTTGACAGGTGACAATCGTCTAAGTTATTCAGCAATGTCTCAAATTACAAATTTATCTTGCAATACAACATTACACCAATCTTTAAACCATAATATGTTTGCTTGTATATTTTTACGCAACTCATAGTAAAATTCCTCTTAAAACGGCGCGTTTGCAGGTCATCACAATTAGGACAAACCAGAAAAGCGCAGACAACATACTTTTGCTCCAGATGAAAAAAAAAACAAATACCACAGATGCGGAACTTTAACAAGTGAACCTTTTTGCTACTTCCACATTCTAATTTCAAAGCGTACAAAAAGCCACGCTACCCTGAGTCATTAGTCAACTTAAGAACTAAATAAGCAAAAGTAGCAAAACATTGCAACAGCTTTTCTTATAGGCTGAATGGTGCTAATGTGGCTCTTATAAAGAAGATAATAAAGACTGCTATGTCTGAATAGTGATGCGGCTTACACATAGAAAATAAGAACTGTGTGCAAAGCTGTCTTCGTGTTTAGGGACATCAATATGCGGGTCGAATTGCGAAATGTATGGTATAAGTGACACGAGAAAAGATTTCTTATAGAAACCCTGATTTAAACACGTTTGACTATAATAATCTAAGAAATGTAGTAAGATTCTGTCATCTTAGCAAAAAATAATCACGTAAATCTTTGCAATTTACGCAAATGAGATAGAGAAAAACTGGTTTTTCTTTTAAATACTTTCACGGAAATGGTGTTGTGCCTGTCTATGGTTTGATTACGACGAAGTCTTCATTCCTTAATCTTATTACCCTAGATACAGGATTTACTGTCGCTTAACACGATTGGATTTTTGTTACCGCTTATGGAAAGGTACCTACTCCTATTTTCATATGAAGTCTTGAAGCTCACTTACTTTTTGACTTATATTCGATTTGGAAGAAAATGCCAAGAACGAATACTTAGACTTCGCGAGTTAAGAAAAAATATCGAGATTTGGGCTATTCATAAGTTAATTTATTATTTTACGTCACTAAGAAGTAGAGGGGAGCTATCTCATACGTAAAAATGTGATGTTCTTCACCCTACTACTAAGGAATACCTCATTTACTTATTTTGTTTCGAAACAAATTGCAACTGTCATATTATTAAGGAAAAATCAGAACAGAAAAAACGATACCAAAATGAAACCGAAACACCTCACAGGTACTAAAGTCCTACGTACAATCTGGCAAATTAATTCTTGTAAGCAAAATGACACCCTATGTCAATTTGTCATGTTATATTCATTTCATAGAAAATCTGGCAAACACAAGACAAATATGATTTGAATATACCGACAATTTAAGTTGGTAGTCAATTTGCTTAACAAGCAAGTTTCTTTTTTTTGGGTGGGAAATCATCAAATAACTTCTCCCGCTCTGAGTGGAACAGGAGGGCGTGTCAGACTTTTACTGACTAAAACCCACCCGTGTTCCCTCAGTTGCCTGTGTGCCAGGGGCCGCGGTACCTCTTTCGAACAACCCGCACCCCTGGCAGGTATCGGTCCTTCCCAATCAAGTTTCTTTAGTTCCTTAGGTTTTGCTTTTATTTAATATTGACATAATAATATATAAGCTAACAGACTTAATTAATATAAATAATATGTACATATATTTAAAAAAAGAGCGTTAAGAATCACAGGGCATCAAAAATTCGTCCGCGTCGCTGTCAACAAGAAAAGTGCCCAAAAGGCTGGCAGTATTACCACGTTGTATGGCAATGTTGATTTGTTGCTTAGCGGATATTATAAACTCGCTTCAGCGTATAACTTGTCCTACAAATCGTTTACTACCGAGTTTCAAAGAAGTGAATCATTGGTATTCTTACTGCAGCTCAGTGCAGGGCTACCTCGATACTTCGATGTTATTGGCTAATTAATATGGCGCGAATACCTAGCTTTCGTAATTAAGCCTCCAGTGCCAAGTGTTCCAAATGGAAAGTTTCATACTTGAATATTAAGCCATTTTTAACCGACTTCAAAAAAGGAGGAGGTTCTCAATTCGACTGTATGTTCTTTTTTTATGTTTGTTACCTTAGAACTTTCGACTGGGTAAACCGATTTTAATGATCCTTTTTTATTTGAAAGCTGGTGCTTCCCGTGTGGTTCCATTTTAATTTCATATAGATTTGATGATGCGTTTCAGAGACAGACAAAAAAAAACAGTAAATCAACCGCGATTGCTGCTATCGCATAAATATGCATTGTTTTGACCCCAAGGGTGATGAAATTTCGAATTAGTGGGGTAAGTACTATAACTAAAAAGTGAAAAATTTAAACTTTTTCCAAAAAAATTTACAACCGACTGCTGAAAAATGTGAAAAATTACTTTAGGTAATTTCGAAAGGCGGTGACAAAAAATTAAAAAACATATCCAAAGTCACCATACATAACACAACATATTTTTCACTTTGTAGTGATTTTTCGGAAGTCGGTTGTAATTTTTTTGGAAAAACTTTTTTTTACATTAATATATGGGTGAAGTTGGTAATTAATGCTTCATATTGATGTTCTGGTCTTACGTAGCGTTTTCCCAACTATTTTGGGGTCAGCTTCAAGTCTCACCGGATGCTACCTGAGAATCAGTATTTTACATAAAGCGACTGCATAACTGACCTCCACAACCCAGTTATTAGGTAACACGGTTCCTCTCAAGACCGGTTGGCAGACTTTCTGGATTCTGAGTACCCGTCACGACTATCAAAGATCTACAAATGACAACTGAGACTAGCAGCTTCATTAATGTGCTTTCTGAGGCAAGGTAATCTCTCTCTCTTTGTGTAACGTATGGTCACCCATCCACTAACCAACCGCGGCAAGTGTAGCTTAACCTGATCGATCGACCACCACAAAGCCTCAGCCCTCCACCTTAGCACAATAAATGATAACCATCACCACGGAATTCAATTGTAAGTAACACAATGTACGAAGATCTAACTCTCTCTCGTCCGCAAAAAAGTGGTCAGTTGTATAACTTAACGCTATCACTGGCTCCATTCCAGCTGTCGCTAAATTAGGGACAACTGGGAAAGGATTAGTGAGGTCTCATCCATTGAGCAGGTTGCAAACCAAGAGCTAAGCTAAGTTCTAAACTGAGTAACTTAGCCTACCTCTTCGTCTAAAACCAGTTTTACGAACCACGGGCACCTAATTCTACAATTAAAAGAAGAAAGATGCAGGTCACTACGCCAGAAAATCGCAAACAAACAAAATAAATATCGTTAAGAGCAGGAAGTAAATATGAGACTTCAATAAATTATTAATATCAATAGCCAGTGTCCAGTCCACTTAACATTCCAATAACTTACATATATCGAAAGTTAAATCTGATAAGTACGTTGACTTTTTCGTATTAAATATATTTAATATTCTAAAGGCTTTTACGAAGCTTGCTTGGAATGGTTGCCAATCAGGAAATTCGTAAAATATTGTCGCTATATAGTATATTTTTAAAGGGAAAGTTTCACATTTTGAATAAACACTACCTACTTAGTTTTCGATAGAATGAAATTAGCGAAATTATATAACGTATAAAAATATATAATTCGGTATTATATAGCCCAGTTAAAAACCACTGATTTCTAAGTTCAAATAAAAGTTACCTGCGCCATAAAAAACCTGCATTATAAGAAATCTTTAAGGTGGAAGAAATTACTTTTTAAGTTCAAACAAGTAAAAGTCAGCAAAAAAAATGTAATGGTAAATATTTTTGGAAGTTCCCACTTACTTTAATATTTTTGGGAGTACCCTTAACGTAACCAGCCTGTAATGTTCCCTACTGGAACACAGGCCTCCTCTCTGTGACAGGGAGTGGGTCGTAATTCGCTACGCGGATAAACGGGGAACTAGCGACTGCAAAGATCGCCCTAAAGACACGGTGGAGCATACGGTGGAGGTCTGTCCGGCTTGGGCAGAGCAACGCCCTGTCCTCGTGGAGACGATCAGCGGCGGCGATCTCTCGTGTCCGGACCTGGTCCAGGCCATGTTACGGAGCGAGGGTGCATGGGGAATCCCAGGCTGATTACCGGCCACCGTGGGCGCGAGCTTGCGGGCGGCGAGTAATGGGTAGCTCTCTGTCCGGTAAGGACCAAGCCCGGGTCGATGGCGCGTTGTGTTCCACGCGCGCCTCAAAGAGATGGCAGCACCAACTGGTGGGGTCCGGAAGAACCGATGCCTGCCAGGGGTGCGGGTTGTTCGAAAGAGATACCGTGGCCCCTGGCACACAGGCAATTGAGGAAACACGGGTGGGTTTTAGTCAGTAAAAGTCTGACACGCCCTTCTCCTCCACCCAGAGCGGGAGAAGTTATTTGATGATTTCCTAACCTCAAAAAAAAAACACGGCGACCTAACGGGTGATACCACTGTGCCATCCTGCTCCTTGGAAGTAATATACCTATATCTAGAGGTATTTTTGAAAGAACAAATAGGAATAGTTGAGTCTATAATTACATAATATTTTCAATGGAATTCGTCTTAAGGTTCGTAAAAAAGAAAACAGCCACCTAACGCAATTTGGTACATAATTTGAAAACTATAATTTCACGCAATTATGACACTTAATGAGAATATTATAAAACTGATAATACCTTACAAAACAAAGTGACATAATATTCAGTTCTGTCATTGGCGACCTCGATTTTTGATTAGCCGTTTAGATTTATAACTTGTAGAATGTAGTTTTAGAAACATATAGCCATTTTTATGCGATGTTTCGCAATAATACAGAGTGGTATGAATATCGACGCGCAAGCTGTACCATGGATTCAGTGGATAATTCTGAAAAAATCTGCTGTTTCAGACAAAAGTACCTACCTGGCCAAAATGTAGTGAAAACTTCTTTAGGCGCGTTGGCGATTTTTCGAGATGGAAAAATACAATTGAACTCGCGACATTGTTACCGACACCACTGACAACACGAACTTAAGAACGAACAACTTTGAACGTACATACGTTGAACAATTCAAAAAATATTTCCTGACGATTCTAAAAATATTTCCTGATCATTCAAAAATCCACTTGTAATTGTTCAAGTGGTCACTTCTGTCGGCATCCCGGAGTGCCACTGTTTTTTTGTTAATATCCGACGACACCATTGTTATTGTGTTTTTTTTTTATATCGGAAGACTACGTCGTACCTACTCCAAGCTGTTTTTTAATTAATTTTGAGTCAGTTTATTTTATGCCCAAAGGTAACGGCCACGACTTACGAATTGTAGGCACAGTAACCTATGGGTTGCTCTCAAAACTATGAAGAAAAACAGCGTGAGGAAATCGGCATGTCCTGTAACTAAAAATTCGAAGACATATGACATCTAACAACCTGCACTGGGCCGCGCGGTAGATTACGGCCCACTCCCTCTCATAGAGAGGACGCTTGTGTCCCACCAGTGGGAATATAAAAGGCTAATTATGAAGATCTGTTAAAAAAAAACAGTCGATTGATTTTTTTGAAAAACTTTTTTATTTTTCACTTTTTAGATAAAGTACCTACCCCACACACTTCGAAAATTCATCATCTTTGGGGTGAAAACAATGCATATTTATGCGATAGCAGCAATTGCGGTTTGTTTGCTGTCATTTTTTGAAGAGTTCCGTTGTCTGTCTCCGAAACGCATCAACAGATCTATATGAAATTTAAATGGGATCATTTTGGAATAAACCCCTTTCGAACAAAAAAGAAAATGTAAATCCGTCTATATATGACGGAGTTATGCTCGAACATACATTAAATAAATAAATAAATATATATTTAAATAAACGTGTCGAAATGTTAACCTCCTTCTTTTTGAAGTCAGTTATAAACGATGTCGATCTTATTGCTTACATATTTACACGTTTTTGTTTGATCACACAAGTCAACTGCCATTAGATGAGCAAATCTCTAGGCAGAATAAACAGGGTTGCAAACATAATGTGGATTACAACCACCGTACCTGGCTCTTATCCTTATTCCAAAAAACTTAAAAACCTTTAACACAAGCAGACCTAAACAATTTCCCATGCTATTCGCGCCACTAATGATGCGTAACGTCGGGTCGGCGCAAGCGCAAGCAGAGCTCGTGTCAATCAGTTTAACGGTAGATTTCACTCATTTTAGCATAGCCGTGGTAATTGTTGGCGCAAGCAGACCCTTAGGTCATGTGTTGCTTCATTTTTGTAGCCACAGTTGAATAATTAGACAGTGGGTGAGGTAATACAATAGTTTGGTTTGCCAGGAGAAGTTGTGAAATGGGAACATAATATTATTATTGCGAACACAGAAGCTACGCTTACTTTATACCAAGAAATATTACCGACTTTTAGTTAGTAAACTTAAAATAATGGTGGTAAAAATATTACTTAAAAATGAAGAATGAACAAAAGAATTGTTCATTCTTCATTTTTTTTTATTAACCAAAATAAATACTGAATACCAGTACTTTACATGAAGCGACTGCCTATTCAGATAGGCAGTAAAAAGGGGCTCAAGCAAATAGACAGATTCAAATACCTGGGTAGTACCTTAACAAGTAAAGGTAGTAGACTGGACCCGAAATCTAACTATAGAATTGGTACTGCTTCAGCAGTGTTTGGAAGACTACGGGAGAAGGTATTCCGCTCGCACGATCTCAAACTACAAACGAAGGTCAACGTGTACAATTTTACATGACCATGGTCTTCCAAACGTCCTGTACTCTTCTGAGATGATGCGTGTATAGGAGACACATACGCGCATTAGACGGATTCCACCTCAAGTGCTTCATGGTCTGATCATGTTAGAAACACGGATGTCCTGCGAATGGCTAATGTCTGCGGAATTGAGGTCTATTTAATGCGTCGTCAGCTGCGTTGGTCTGGATATGTTGTGAGGATGCCTGACGAGAGGATAGCTAAGCGCATCTTCTTTTCTGAACTCAAGGACGGCAAGCGGAAACAAGGCGGCCAAATCCTTAGAAACAAAGACGTTCAGAAAAGACATTAAGAGATGCAACATAGATCCCTCTCGTTAGGAGTTGTTGGCACAGGACTTGCTTGGAGGCGTTTGGTACATGGGATTGATGGAATGATTGAAGTCCCATATTCACATACAAACATATCCGCCATAATCATATAAACATATCGGGCGAAATGTGGGTGTACTGTAGATGCAACGCTGCCTAATCTTTAGCGGAATACATACGGGCATAATGTCTTGTGTTATAAAGTTAAGTAAGTTCATTGGGCTATGAAAAATCGACAGACAATCTCAATTCTGAACCATAGAAAACTAATGAATGAGAAGCTATTACAACAAAAGAGGTAACATGCAACAAAGTGCGCCTTTTGAAACTATTATTTTTATCGTTTAAACGCTATCACACTTCCAAGTTTGCACTTTAATATTTATGGGCGATACTTAAAATAAGTAAGTCTGCACTGCAACGACTTCCCGTACCAATATGGGTTAGCACACATGACCGACTTTTCATCGTAACTGTCGATGACTAAACGTATTGGCATCAATTAATTTTATTACGCATTCATTTTGACATAACTGTCACAGCCTACAAAAATAACAGTTTCACCATTAACACAAAAAACCCACAGACTAAACTGATTTGTCAGTTGATCAATGGTAGTTTAGCTTAACAAAAGTCAAAGGATGGCAAGACACAGTTTCAAAACTTTATCCATTGTACTATTCTAAACGCAAAAAGTATCAATAATAAGAAGCGTTGAGTAAAACAATTTGTTTAGAACAAATTCTAATGAATTTCTTTCTTTCGCAGTGCGCGGGCGCAACCTCTTCACAGATCATTGACTGCGAAATCCATCAATGAGTTTCTGTGTTTGAAATCTTTGATGAAACGCTGCACGACTTGCAGGGTTATCGCGGAACTACGTAAAGCATTTAGAACTTATTTCGCAAGTATTTTTATTTTTTTGTATGGCGCAATCTGTAGTTGATCTGTCATAGTTTTAAAGTTTATAAAGGCAGACTTGGACAATTATTTACCACGCTAGTCCGTTAAGGGTTGGTGGACGATGCGCCAGAGCCTTGGTCACGATCGCACCCAGAGGAATAGACATATATCAGGGCAATCACTGAACGCTTGAGGGAAGGAGGGAAGTCGACGTCGAGGTAGACCACGGCGAAGGTGGCGTGACGATCTTATCCTAATTGCGGTGCCAACATGGTCAGAGATCGCACAAAACAGAGGTTTGGAAGGAAAAAGGGGGGCCTTTGACCAGCGAAGTGAAATGTACAAACTCATACTCAAAGCATTTATTTTAAATAATTCAATTACAGGCTCTTTTGAATTTTCAAAGAGTCGGAAAGATGAAGCTAGTTGCCTATTCCAAAGCGTAGTAGGTACCTATGGAGAAGAACGGGTAAGAAACTCCATGGACGCTCTACTACTCTGTACCTACTCCAAAACTCTGATTTTAAACTCCATGTTTGATATTAAGGCTGGTTTCCACCAATCACTAAATGTGTTTATTGGTTTATAGTGCAAGGGGTCCTACATGACACTTGGATTACCTACGTAATAATTAGTAGATAGAACACCCTGTTTTGGTTGTACTACTAACAGCATGAAAAGTACAGACGCCAACACATCAAGCTATCCCAAACTGTAAAATTTTACCAATTGAACATGAACTTTATCATTTTTTCATAAAGTGGAAAATCTATTATAGAAATTTGAGAGATTGGGGTAGCTTGATGTGTTTGGCGTCTGTACCTAAGTATATCCTAAGTATGCTTACCTACGAAGAACATGTATAATCGTAATTAAATACCATGTTTAATTGTCATCATCATCAACAGCCGACAGTAGTCCACGGCTGGACATAGGCCTCTCAATTGCACGCCATTCAACTCGATTCTCAGCAACTCTCATCCACCAGCCACCATGGGAATATCGTCGCTTCACTTAGCTTGAGGGCGTCCTCACAGCCTGGTGTCGTTCGTTTCTTTAATCGTAATTTCATCTTCGTTTGTCATCGGCAACCCTGCAATGACTCACTGCCAGTTAGCAAGTAAGCCAACCCATCGAACCTTTTTAACTGACCCTATTGAACGCTGCCTTTGTCTCGAGTTCTTTGGCTAATCTTTACAAATAGCAGCAATTTATACTTACTGAAGAAACCAGTAACACAAGTGATTGATGTTGTAATTAAAAGTATGACGAACATTATAAGTGGTTGTACTTTCTTTTTTAGCGGTAGTGTAACGATGCTGAGATTAGATATGATTTCGTAATTAAATTAGATTTTCCGGAAATTAGCTAAGTATAATTTTTTGTTGGTTAGCAGAATTTTTAAGATTAAGTGGCAATAAAGAATGCTGTTTTTGGGAACTCGGCATTACGATGTACTTAAGAGCTAGGTAATTATAAGATATAAGAACATATTTTAAGTTCATACTGAGAATATAAATGTAAATGTAATGGATCAATGGTTGTCAGAATAAATGTTAAATATCGAAATATAATCGCATATGGTGTAGGTACAAGTATGTCCTAACTACTATCTATCCAGCTTGTTTCTATAAACTCCGTGAAGTTAGAGTTTTGGTACTCAGACTTTGTATACAGAAGGATATTTGATTGCGAGTTTTTACAGTATAATATAACGTTAACGTTAACGTTGGTGTAAATATAAAGGTACGTAACCCTTCGGGGAATTACTGATGAGTTGTTATATTATGTCAAAAAGAATTGAAACGAATTTGAAGCATAAAATATATACCTTACCTACCTCAATACCTATTTGAAATTATATGAGTTGTCATGTATTAACTCAATTGTAGTGGGTAGAGATACGGTCAACAAGTCAACACCCCGTCGCCGGCAGAGTAACAAGATAACAGTATCGTCATTCTTTTCCACATTTTTCCCCTTAGGATCAGCTGTTTCAACCTTTTGTTCATCTCAAAAACTCTAGAAATATAAATCCCAGGAACATCATGCAAGCCATTAATTTCCCCACTTCTCCCCTTAGGATTAGCTGTGTCAACCAGCCATTCAGTGGATCAAAGGACACAGCGGTTCGCTAGGCAACGATGCAGCCGATGAACTTGCCAGTAGGGGGTCTAGCATGGCACCAGTGGGACCAGAACCCATTGTGCCACTCCCCTTCCGGTATCTACGCACTCTGGTAAGGAAACGTACCAGGGATCAACATCACAAAATAGGGTTGGACCTAAGTGAGTGCAGGCAGGCTAAGTAAGCACTTCCTGCGTTTGATGCTCACCTCACGAAACAGGTTCTCCGTGTAACTAAACCACAGCTGCGTACAGTTACAGCAGCCGTAACTGGCCACGGGTCATTTAACAAACACCTCTTTGTCATAGGAGTAACAGACAGTCCACTGTGCAGGGCCTGCATGGAGGACGAGGAGACAGCGGCTCATGTGCTGTTAAACTGCCCGGTGGTCGCTAATTACCCTACGTGAGATTGTCAGCAACACCAAGGCGTTGCTGGCCTTTCTCGAGGAGCTGGGGTGGATCGAATAACTGATTCTCCCACCCGTATGAAAAATACGCGCTTTGGCGTGGAGTTGCGGACAACAGCCCGTTTTACCTATTACCTATTGGCTGTGTCAAACTTTAATTCATCTCAACATCTCTAGAAAAACCAATTACTGGAACATCCACTACAAACCTCAATAAAAAAAACCCTTCCTCACAGAACTAGTAACACTCACCCATAACATACACCACTAGGTGCACAACGGATACGGAAGAGACTCCGAGAGGATATCCACATTTCTATGTAAAAATGTACGGCGAGTGTAATGCCCTGACAACTAACAACTGTTCCGACTAGATCTACCGGTGTGGAACGGATGCTGTGGCTACCAGAGTTACTAATTGATATCATACTGTTGATAATGACACCTACATGTAATAATTTTTAGATATGAAGCAGTTCGTAACCGACTAAATATTAACTCTAAGCCTAACCGCTGAAGAATTTCCTATAGAAGCGATGATCCTTCATCCTTTATTTAGAGGTGCAGAGGATTTTTTTCTATACCACAGACAAAGACGGGTTGTTTTCCAGTATCCCAAAATTGTGTCCCCTTTTGATGACGTAACATTACACGTGTATTCTAATAAGCCATAACCAGAGATTAATCACCCACATGTGACGTAATTTAACAATTAGACACCAAACCTGAATTGTTATCATCATGTATCTTTCAACTTGGTACTTATCTTCCACACTTTCTCTCTTATTCGTCACCTCGTTAGCACCCCCTTTCTAGCCATATCATCATTCACACAGTCCATCCATCGCTCAACGCAAAATCAGAATACGGGATGAAACACAACCCTATTTAAGTAATAACCAATTATTTTGTAAAATTGTTCGGAAAATTGACAAACTACATAATTCCGATCCCTCTCACTTCTAGGTTACCGACGGATTTAAATAATTTGCATGTTTAGCGTCCAATATAATTAATAACAGAACAGATTCCTTGGATGTGTTTCACAAGGCGTTCGGAACGCGGTGTGCGCAGGAGTTTCGCAATCAGCGCGCACCGGCTGCTGCGCCGCGCCGGGGCACCGCTTTCACACGTCGCTACAGCCGCGTTCAATATTTAAGAATATCGAATATTTTTTTAATACATAAGCTGAGGAAATAGATTCATCTCACAGATACAATAAGAATAACTCATGTTGTATTATAGGTAGGTTGTATAAATTAGGCAGAAAGCAAGGCTGGGTTGGCATAATTTTTGAAGAATGTCATGACTCACTGTATTATAAATAATTCTTAATTATGCAATTTTATATAAAAGTTTGATCAAAACCGTTCTAGCTGATAGAAGGCCACACCTAATGGATGTATTATTGACCATCACATCAGCTCTTAGAAAGTTGTCCAGACCTATAAACTTCTTAAACGACCGTGCACCTAGATTTCAGACGTTCCATAAGTGCCCATGTAGAAAACAAGTGCTCATAGTCTCTTTAAGGAAATCTCAAAAAGGCTGGTTGCAACTTCCCGTGACCCAAGGGCTGGTTTGTACCTTGGCTAGCGGCTAAGCATTGCCATACAACGTGGTACTGCTGCCAGTCTCTTGGGAACGTTACCAGTCGACAGCGATGCGGATGAATTTTTTGATGCCATTTTTTAAGTTGTGAATAGGTTTAATTAAGTTAGTTTTTATCCCATGTAGAATGTTTTGAAATTTTAAGTACCTCGTTCTGTTTACGGAGGGAAACCTTCAAATGTCCGCGGTCTTTGGGGTTACTACCGAGGATATGGGATTTTACCTCATCTACACATGGAAGGGATACCGTTTCCTTACAAAAGACCTATCCGTACCCCTCTGTGCAACGCCTCTTAGGCACACATATCGTAAACATTTCATTCATTCATCTCTTTCAAAAAAATGTGTCGAATTTCATCGAGATATTATTGTGAAACCAGCAGAGCCTATCTTTGTTCTTAATTATGGGCTTATCGGAGCGGAGTGGACCGCAGCCGGATTACTGGCAACCATTTTGTAGCCATTAAATCTAATAAAGTTAAAAAAGAAAGAAAATAGGTGCTCAGAGCAAAAGAAAGTGTTTTACGCAAACGTAAATGATTTTTTTTTGTTTTGTTGCTGTATTTTTATTGCTAATGTAATAAAGTTATGATTCGTCATTGTGATTAGCTTTATTTGCTGTTATTATTTTAATTTAATTATAATTTTGAGGTGAGCTGTAAGAATCAGAAAATAGTCAATCAATCTATCTAGCTTCTTCCCAACTATGTTGGGGTCAGCTTCCAGTCTACCCGGATGCAGCTAAATACAAATATTTAACATGGAGCGACGGTTTTTCTGACCTTCACCACCCAATTACTGTGTAATGTGATAATTTTATCCCGGATAATTCATTCAGTGATTGAAAGAAGTGGAGCTGTCACAGTTTCCTGAATTAATTATGAATTAATTGTCATTTTCCTGCCCTTATCCCAATTTGCGCTACTGAGTTTGTTGCGCCACTCCTTCCCAGCTAAAGCACTAGGAAGTGGTGAAAGGCGGGCGATTTGGGGACTGTCTTATGTAATTTTGACGTTCAAAAAGTGCTGACTCTCAGTCTAGTTTGAATAAATGACTTTTGATTTTGTTTTTTTTTATTTGAGTTTATTTGTGGTCGTCACAACATGTCTTTTTATTCCATACTATTAGTCGTCATCTAACCATATCATCATTGGGTGCGGGTTGTTCGAAAGAGATACCGTCGCCCCTGGCACACAGGCAACTGAGGGAACACGGGTGGGTTTTATTCAGTAAAAGTCTGACACGTCCTCCTGCTCCACCCAGGACGGAAGAAGTTATTTGATGATATCCCACCCAAAAAGAACCATATCATCATTCATATAGTCCATCCATCATTTCCATGAATGAATTATGAATTACCAAAAAATATCCGCAAATAGAATATCTCCATTTTTAATCTACAAATATTACGAAGTATTACTTACATAAGTATACATAAGAAACTTTCTTTCTACAATGAACACTCTGCCATGGCCTTGGGCGTCTTTTTAAAAGCTCAGTCATTACAAGAATGGCTAACTAAATAGTCTTACGTAAGTAGATGTACAATGTTTGATGTCTAATACTAATATTGAACGATGTCGTGTCTGTTTATTTATGCTTACATTCGAAACAGTTCCGTAACTGATTGACAGACTGACAATGCATTTGGAAGATTTTTTTATAGGTTGCTACAGAGTGTAACACCATTTTTCCAATAATCAAACCCTACCAAATTGGATTTATAACATGAAAATCGTATCTACCTACGTAAAAAAGTGTTGACGTTACCTATCTTAGATTTGTTGAACAGCGGGGTAACTCACTAATAAAATAGGAATAGCTTTCATTTTGACAATTCAACAATATTCATTGAGTTATTAACGTTGTTGAGCGGACACATTTTTCGAACATTTAAAGCAATGGATTAGCAAGATACCTACTTCAAAATGTGTCAGCTTCTGATTGATAATGTGTGTTATGCAATCAGGTTGCTGATCAATATTCTGATTTTCTGTTTACTTTTGCCTGCTTTTGCCAGTTTCAAATAATGCGCAATTATTTTTTACATAGATTTTTTTAATATTTAGATATTTGGGAGGTACACGCATTCATATGTGGAAAATAAAACAATTTATTTTGTGGAGCTACTACAATGATACGAAATAGTGTAACAAAACGATAGTCAATCAATTTGTCTTCACACATAAACGAATCGATTCTATTTATTTGCGCTATCTATTCGATTGATTCTTTAGCCGACTTTCTCTAGATTGATTAATGTTTGCATAACCTTTTGATATACACTTGTAGATTTGACGGAATAAGTTTAGGATTCTTTTTCTTTTTTTTTTTGTTTTGGGTTTTGGCTTCGCACGGTTTGTGCATTTAGCCAGTGTCAAGTAATTTTTCTTTTCCATCAAGTAAATGGCCCGATATCGGGCACGAAGTTACAAAACAGTCATAGTCGTCTTTAGTCAGTCAAGTCACAGTTATTGTAAAGCGGTAGTAACTTTACAACAACCTATTAGGAGTTTTTGGGGGGAACACGAAAAGTCCACGTTAGTCACTTATTTTCACCTTCACTACATTTGTGCACTCCCACGTAATTAAATTGCAAAATTCACTACCAAAATTATACAATTTTATTCACTATTTCACTAAATTTCATGAAAATAAAAAGTCGTGCGACATGTTCCAACGCGATCCCGCCAAAAACTCCGTTTAGGATTCTATTTTATCCATTCACGTTCTTAATTTCAATGTGTTGTTTTTTACTTTTCGTTAGATTGAATGTTGGCCGTTTTATGTCAGTGGTAGTACCACATATGATGTATAAAACCAGAACTAAATAGAAAAAAAAAACGATTCGACGATCTGCATGAATACTCTAATGAGTGAAAAATATCGAATTCAATTTGACACGAAATAGTCTTCAGAATTTTTACCAAATCTTTATTTCTTCTTTCATAACAAATAACCGGAAAATTCTTCATAACCATTAAACATACTGATTAAGTTTTATTACGACATAAAATCGATATTTACATTATTATCATTGTAAACCAAGTCACACTTCATTATAATAATATATCAATTATTATTTTTTACTTACAGAAACCTAAAAACCGAATTCCTGTTTGAGCTCATCTTCTCATTTTGCAATCCGTCGACTAGTTTCAATAATGTCAAAGTTGACATTTTAAACACCGATTCGACCTTGCAAAAGGCCACATCCCTATTAACATAAGCGACTTGACATTTCATTTTGGATTTTAATATTTAATGGTAAGGTCGCTTTTCCTTTCTTTGATGATAAAGTGTTATTAATAAGTCCCTCGCCGGTTTTAATTTGATTTTTTCCGTGTTTAAGTTAAGAACGTAACATGTCTAAAATTAGTCGAGTCGCCATACGATTTTGTCGATTATGAGTACCTAATCTTTTAATTTAATTGTGGAATGTTTATGATAATTATTAGATTATTTTTTTAATAACCAGCTTATTACTTCTAATGTAAATTATGGACTTAAAGGTCATCATGACAAAGTACAAGATTATACCTAATGCTTGTCAGACGAGATTTTTAAGATTCGGTACGTGATGGCACGAGCAAGCTTTTATTATTATGCCAACCATTATTTACGTAGGTAGGTCTCAGAAATGTCCAACAAAAGGAAAAGCTACAGTAGCTAAGATGATACTACAAAGAAACGTTTTTAATCTTAAATCTAGTATGTCTGTTAGGAGCCCTAAAACAAAGATAAATATTAAAATATGCTTAATTATAGGCACTATGAGTGAGTGAACTTCGTCGAAACCACGAATCTTTGACCAACTACACTTAAGTGACATTTTAAAAGAAATGTCACCCTTCCTATTACAAATCGTACTACAACTACAATAGTACCAATTTAATAGTACCTACTATAAGTCCAAAACTTAAGCCCACAAGCTTATAACTTCGACAAGCAACTAAAATGTCAGGGGTGATAGTACTGCACGACTTTGACATTAAACTAACGGATATTTTTAATAGTCTATGCGCGTAATATCTCTAGAGATTCGAAGCATGCAGTTTATGTTCTGTACGGTAAATGCCTGCGATCTTGTGTCTATATAGAGGTGTGATGCATGATTTTGTTGCTTGGTTAATCACATAAGGAGCGATGTAATTTTTATTCAAATGTAGCTTGAGATGCTAAGACAAGAACTTTATAATATTTGAAAAGTCCGAAATTATTCACACTAGACACACACAAGGTACTAGATTCTTTATTTGTGGAAACATGAGTTATAGAATAAGCAGGTTGCCTAATCACCAGAGGTCGGAGTAGGTAGATTGATTTAAGGTCGTTGACGTCAAACGTAGAGGATAATATGGATATGCCTCCGAAATACCGGAACTTCATATTTATTGTGATATTTGTTCCGGAATTTTGAAATTAGCACGAATTTGCGTTTTAGGTGAAAAACGTAATAATAATATCAATCTACGCTACCAGTGTTAGCTAATTGTGAAAGAAATCAGTATTTTATTTTATACAAAAATACCTTGGAATAGTTACACCGTATTTTGACCCTTACTGTTGAATTAGAAATGACGCTTGAATTCAATCAATCATTCATATAATATACGATTTTGTTAGCCTATCTGTATGTTTTTTATTTTATTTTATTCCATAATTCCAATTCCGGAACTTTTTCCGGTACTTCCCGCACATTATGGATAAAATGGCATGTCCATATTATAATATCTTGACGCAAGTATATAAAAATCAATCTACCTACTCCAACCTCTGCTGATCACAGACATTATTAGATCAGCCATGTTTGGCTTTCATGGTTATTTGGAAATTTCAATGCATTCATAAAAAAAAAAGATCAGAATATTTTGAACTAATAATTTCACTTGCAAACGCTACTAACATATTCGAAGGTGTTCTACACTAAGCAATGGAGATTGGAGATCACATTCCACTTATTTAAAAAGGAAGAGGTTCTCTTATTGCTTGTATATTTCTTTTTAGTAGTGGTAAGTATATGAATTAGCGTGGTACCATAACTAAACGATTTCTCAATTTTATAGCATACTAGCTGACCCAGCAAATGTTGTTTTGCCTTATAAATTATTTAGGGTGAACAACCCTTATCACTTAGGGGTATGAAAAATAGATAGTAGCCGATTCTCAGACCTATTAAATACGCATATAAAATTTGGTAAAAATCGGTAAAGCCGTTTCGGAGGAGTACGGTAACTAACATTGTGACATGGAAATTTTATATATAAGATAGTATATGGTATATAGAGTCCTAATAAACCAATAACAGTGCATAAGTAATGGAAAACTTTGCAATACAATATTTCAAATAGTTATTGTTGGCCCAAAACTTCACCACTTACACAGCTAATACCTGGCCACAATTAGCGATACTAGTAATTTCGCAATGAGTGTGGTTATACACTGTAATCTGGACAGGCAGGTGGGCCGAGGTTCGCGGTTTTGCACCATCGACTTACGTACCTCGTACCTACTGAGACCTACGGGTTTTCGTCTACATACCCACCGGTTAACGGTGCACTTGTTATGTGTAAAAAAACACGCTTTAAAAACCAAACTAAAAAGTAGAAAATAATTTAATTCTATTAAAAAGCGTGGGGTGCTTTTTGAGGTATTTTTATAATCAATTAATATCAAGCACCCCACGCTTTTTACTAGAATTAAATTATTTTCTACTTTTTAGTTTGGTTTTTAAAGCGTGTTTTTTAGTTTTTTTTTTTATTATTGAATTGTCATAGGTCCTAGATACGACTACAAAGTTTAAATGACATCTGACCGTTTAAAGTGGGTCAAAATAGCGTCCAAAGGAGTCGGTTACATACAAACAAACAAACATGCAAGTGAAGCTAATACAAAGCGTGTAAAAAGGATTTTTATCTTGTGCAAAACTTTGCTTAAAAGCAAGTTGGACTTCTATTATGGTGGTACCGCGTCATTTACTAATACCTCCTTTGGTAGGTATAAACTTATGTCGTAATATTATATCAGAGTTCTTATCCCACATGACCCTGGCTGAATTTATTGACATCGGCTTCGTTGCCAAATGTATATCTATAAAAATGAATGCCTATTTCCCTTGGGCAATACGGGAATGGCTGGACCAATTATTTATCTAATTCTTTTTATTACACGCTTTTTATTAGCCTCACTTGTGTGTTTGTTTGTAACCGACTCCTTAGGGCGCGATTTTGACCCACTTGAAATGGTGAGATTTCATTTAAACTTTGTAAACTTATCGAGGACCGATGACAATTCAAAAATTTTAAAAAATGGAAAAAAAAAAACATAAAAAATCACGCTTTTGTAGTTAGCAGAATTAAAAAATAGTAAATAAATAATAGTTTATAAAACTAAAAAACACGCCTTCAAAACCAAACTAAAAAATTAGAAAATAATTTAATTCTATAAAAAGCGTGGGGTGGTATACCTCAAAAAGCACCCCACACTTTTTAATAGAATTAAATTATTTTCTACTTTTTTAGTTTGGTTTTTAAAGCGTGTGTTTTAGTTTTTTTATTTTTATTTTGTATGTTTGTTGTGTTTGTTATTGTCAGAAGAAGGTTCTTATGAAAGAAAAAAATAAGAAAGTAACGCGTAACATCTTTATATAAAATGCAATTTCAATATTCATAGTTAAGATAGGACAACATCTGTCGGATCAGCTAGTAACAAAATAAAAAATAGTCCTCATCATCATAACAGCCGAAAGACGTCTACTGTTGGACATAAGCCTCCCACAAAAGGGGGGATTTGACATAATCGCCACGCTTGGCCCTAAAAGAGTCCTAATAAACTAGAAACGCATAAGAGTTTTGTAATCACAATAGCTTTTATTTTGACAATTTAGCCATATCCATTGCGTAGATAAGCCGCAGAAGAGACAATTTTTTCCAAGCATATAGAGCAATGGACACTGATTAAATGTCATAATAAAATGATGTCACATTTAAAGTGCGAGCTTTTAGAAGTTTCTATGTGGAAAAATGCCAGTTTAAACTGCTAAGTAAACCTAATCATAATAACATAAATATATAACGTACAATAACGCTCTCGTCCGTGTGAAAGTGTACACTCATATCTCACGAGCAAGCAGATTATTATAGAAAATGGACGAATCATTACGGCGCGCTCACTTCCTTAGTTTCTTTAAATTTTGTTATTTTTGTTTTGCTTACATAACTGTCATGGCTGACGTCCTCGAGAGGTATGCAAGGTTGCATTGTTACGTCTGTATAGAGTCTAGTATAGGTAATCTGATTTTGACAAAAAAGAGTAGATATCGTTTTGAAGAGGTGCCTACGGAACCTTATTACTAAGAATCCTCTGTCCGTCCATACGTCCGTCTGCCCATCTGTCTGTCAGCGAACTGTATCTCATGAGCTGATATAGGTACATGGTCGAAATTTTTATTGTGTGTATTTCTATTACAAATAATAAAATAAACTAAAAAAATAAAGGGGTCCACACACAATAAATGGTTTTTGCAATGGAGAATTGCTATCGAAACACAGCAGCTCTGCTTAAGCCGGCGCAAGATTTCACTCACAACAAATTAAACATACGTATCGTTAAAAATTCCAATAAATCAATTAAGTAACAATTTACATTTACCGATAGTTCTAGGCCGAGCAGCCAATTAATATTTGTCTAATTTAGACAGCAAACAGCGAAGGAAATGAACTAGAATATAAATAAGCACGTTACCTTTGGTCACGCTCCGGCGCGCGCGCAGTCGCTAGATCTTTACTGGTGCTAACTAATAATAATAATATATGCCTGTAAGAGAAACCTATTTGTAGCTATAATTATAAGTACCGTCTGCCAAGGTTAGAGATCTATCCCTAGATAAGATAAGATTTATACAACGTGTAATGGAAAGGGTATATCCATACCAAAGGCACGGCTTCTTTGGATGATATCAAACGATATTGGAAGGGTTTTTTAATCCTATCTCTACATGTTCGGAAGTTATGAGAATTTTTAATACATTGATACCAGAAACTGAACTTTTCGAATTGAAATAAATACATCACTCGGAAGAGATTTATCGTGATATTGGCAAGTAACGTGGAAAGTTATTGACCTACGTAGTGCGGTGACACGTTAGTTATGATTTGAATTTAAGAAACATATGAAACCGAAAATTTGGTAGCAATTCTTAGAGTATTTTATTTTGAGCTGAAACTATGTTTAGTGATTCTATACCAGCTCTTATCTTTAGTGCTTAAGGATAGCAATAGGGTTTCTGTTACACCCTGTATATTGGAAAGCCTCTTTTCTTGAATTAAATATTTGAATTGTTTCATCTTTTAATGTTGTTAAAGCCATAATATACGCTGCTGTTAGAAAATTGAGACTATTTGAAATCAACAACAACAAAAAGAAACAACTTCATCAGGACAAAGTCTTCATCAGAATATCAAGAAAAAAAGTTAGATTTGAAAAAAATCAAGCCACTGTCTTAAAGGTTCTGAGATGAGATGATCGATGCTTTAAAAAAAATGAAATTATTCAATTATAAGAACCTTTTTAAGCCAAGTGACATGATTTCCATGACAACCACTAATAAAGAGTTGAAATGAGAATTGTAGGTATCTAATGTCAAATAATGACAAGAATATGTCAAAGTATGTAAAAAATTAAAAGAAAAATAAATGTATTGAAAGGTAAGCAGCTAATAGACATTTACATAGACTGTTAAAGAGCTACCAGGGAAGCCACAGAAGAGCACGAGGAATTAATGCTTCCTTGTTTTCAACGTAGTCTTGTATCTAGTATGCTTTTTTTATAAGGACACGTTGGATGTGAGATTTGAACTTTGTATCGCTTAGTTCTGTAACCGACTTTAGCAACTTGTTGTCAAGGAGAAGAGTCTGCAAGAAACTCCACGGTCACCAGTCACCACCATTTAATTTTTTCACTGTTACTTTTTACTACATGTGTTTTTCGGAATATTATCGTTTTCAATACGTTACATTGTAGTTTATAGTAATAAAAGCTGTAATGAAATTGAGTATTGAATGCAGATGTTATGAGAGTGACAGTGCGTGAAACGGAGTTATGAAACCACTTTCTTACTTCGCTAGTTCTAAGTAATGATTGTAGCAAGTTTATTTACAAGTAACTGCTAATTTATTGCTACAGATCATTGCACAGCTTCTTTTTCCTATGTTTTAACACAAGTTATATCGCATGAGGTTCGATTCCCAGGTCGGGCAAAGTGTTATTGGGTTTTTATACCTGGAAAATTTCAGGAGAAATCCGAAGTCTGGATTATTCCCGGATGATGGCAATAGGCTCACCCTCTTTTACATGAAATGGGCTTGTACTAAAGATACACTTCTGCCCAACCCTTCGGAAACAAAGCGTGACGTTATGTTTTGAAAATCGTAAAATGCTTTTTGGAGTCGCCCCTGATCAAGTATATTTTGAATATAATGATTTTTTATTTCATAAGCATAATATATTCTTCAGTACCTACCAGTAGAATGTACTACCCACGTTAATTGGTTCTTTTTACACGTAAAATCCACGCAACAACCAACACGCACTATTATGAATGTTTCTTAACTCGATCATGTACGCACAATCAGTGAATAAATAACGGATATCAAATAACTTCCAATCAAAAACTTCCATTTAAAAACATTCATTTTGAAATACATTTATTTATTTATTTAACCATTTATGCACACACATATAAACAGACAAGAAGAAAGGAACAGAAAAATAAGTACATAAGTAATGCTTATTTCTACAGAAATCTCTTCCAGCACATTCAACTCATGTATAAGTAAAATAGGAATTTATTCTGCAGTTAGAGTCACACATAAGCCTTCCTTCCCTTCATCCCATTTCTTCCCGTGGGTGTCGTAGAAGGCGACTAAGGGACTTACTAGAGAATGGGCAGCAGCGTTCTCTATGCATTTGACCACCATACTGCGATTGCCAACCCGCCTGCCAAGCGTGGCGATTATGGCAAATCCCCCCTTTTGGGGGAGGCTTATGTCCAGCAGTGGACGTCTTTCGGCTGATATGATAAGCCTTTATGCATAAATAATAAGCAGACCATACGAAGATTTTACGGCAAGCCAAATTGACTCCACAATCAAATACTGAAGTAATACTTCACCAAGGACCACACCAAGGTCAACTTCGGGGTAAATGCGTAACACACTAAAAGTAGTAATGGCTATCATTTTGACAGTAGTTCAACAACATGCATTGCGTTATTTACGTTGTTGAGCACACAAACTTTTCGAACTTATGAAGCAATGGATTAGCAATAACCTTCAAAATTATTCAGATTCTCATCCATAGTGTGTTCCGCGATGTTGGTGTATTTGAAAAAAAAAACAAACGATTTTTTTTAGTCATACCTAGAAAAAAAACACTCCGGGAGTGGTGACAGAAGTGAAAACTTGAACAATTACGTGTAAAAGACATCAACGCGGTACTCATCCATGTGCTCGCTGGAAAGCGTTCGGTGACGCGAATTCCATGATTTTTGTTCACCCAAAAAGTGCTCAACGCGCCTAAAGAAGTTTTTACTTCAAAAATCCTGTAAACCAATTTATAATGAATGCGATACGAACGAATTTTTTGATGCCCTGTAATTCTTTTTTTTTTGTTTTTATTATTTATACATGTACATGTACTATTATTTTATGTCTAGTAAATAAATCTGATAACATTTTTAATAATCGTACAGTTCCAAATCCCGATTCGATTCCGATCGTTTCTAGTTTCGCTTAAGCTGCCTGTTGGTCCGATCGTGCTCATACATTTCAACATCTTACTACAACGGATAATAACTGAGAGTGTAGTTAATACCGAGTTAGAGAGGGAATTCAGTTAACTAGGCGATCGGATTGTAGGCTAGGTACATTTTAGACTTAGATATATAGCTGTAAGCTACTGATTGTTTGATTTTTATTTTATTTTATTTATTATGGGACAATAAACAGCTACAATATAAAATGTTTACATATAACAATAATACTTATAGTTTTAACAATATTGCAGCCCACTACATTATCCGCATGTAAACAACATTAGGATTAGGTAAAAAGTGCCACTAGAGTAACATTACTCAGATATATTAAATAAAAATAAGAAAAATGAAATTATTAAAATACAATATTAAAATACAGTACAATTAATTCATTAAGTATCTCAAAAGGGAAAAAAATATATAAATATCAATTTTTGGACAAAATTATACATTTGGGATTGTTCCTTAAATAATACATTACAATTCATTAATAAAAATAGTTAAAACGGTTGAAATGAACAAAATTTAGAATAAAGGACTCACACTACTTATTTCTTATTATCATTAGATAAGATTTTAAAAACATTGTATTTAAATTTAGATTTGGAACATACAAAAATATCAATGTTAATGAAGTTGCGATTATACGATTCCACTATACGACGAACAGGGCAACGCAATCCTGAGTTAGTCCGACAGGTATTTACAGCGAACAATGTACCTGCGCGGACACACGCTTATTTACAGTGCGGGGGACCACATAACATAACTTACTCGTGTGATCTATGGAATCGAAGTGATTATGAACAATACCGTGTAGTATGTTAGCTTCTAGAAACTTACGTCTGGATTCTAATGTTAACATATTATATTTGCTTAGTAATTGTGAATACGACAAACACCTTTTATAGCACCTATAGTACATGGCGCGAAGAAACTTACGCTGGACTTTCTCGACCATATCTATATATTTCTTATAAAACGGGTTCCAGATTGGGACTGCATATTCGAGCTGCGAGCGTACAAGCGTCTTGTATAAGTAGAGATAGGTGGAGGGCCGTTTGAACTCAGTAGATGATCTCATGACAAAGCCATACATCTTAAATGCATTATTAACAATTTTTTCTACGTGTTGACTAAGTGATAACTTATTGTCCAGTAGAACACCAAGATCTCTTACAATAGGGGTGTCACTTAGCAAGGCATTATTTAGCTTATACTTAAAATTTTTGATACATTTGTTTTTTGTGAAATTTATATAATGACATTTGGAGATGCTTAAGTGTAGTTTGTTGTCAAGACAGTATGCTGAGAGTCTATCTAAGTCTTCTTGAAACTTCAAATTTTTCGATTTATATGGGAACTTGGCTTTGTAGGATTACAAATTAATGAATAGAGCATCTATTCTGGTCTCTAGGCAGAACTAGTGCAAGTGAATCGTGAGGGAACCTGGTTGGTTTTAATGATTTAATTAGGCATTTATAATTTGTTTATATTCTGACAAGAAGTCAAAGAAGATGTGAGTGGAAACCCTGGGAGGAGAGGTCCCCAGATGACATACAGTGACCTTATTGGTGATGTTCAACTTCTCTAGATTGTTTTTAATGCAGAAAAAACATGACCTCTGACATCGGAATACATGATTAAATGGCTAAGATGATCACATTGATCACACGCATATTGACAAGTGAATAGGTATAAGGAGAAGATGCGTAAACTTTTTCTCAGCGAAATATCTTGACTATTACGATCTGTACACATTTACATACATGCAAAGATATTTCCAATTGTCACGCAATTTTAACCCACAAAATATGTGGGACAGTGTACAAATACTTTGAAAACATGGGAATTTAAGATATCACACTTCAAAATAAAGGCTAAAATCGCGTGAGTGTTTGTGATTGTCAAATATTACGCGATTCATGCAATGTTTGAATGGGTGAAGTGGCGGTAATGAATTTGGTAACGCCTGGTAAGTGGTAAGCTCACGCTAGAATCCTAAGCTGTAGGTAGTTTAAATGTTTTAACAAATTGATAGAATCATTCGATTTGGTTGGGGAAAGTCGTTTTCAATTACCCCATTTATCGGTCTGACCGCAAATCACTATCCGAGCTAGAACTAGATATCTGAAACTTTGAAGGAATGACGTAAGCAGATTAAATTTAAATAATAGTTTAAAAAAAACTAAAAAACATGTTTTAAAAACCAAACTAAAAAAGCAGAAAATAAATTCTAAAAGCGTGGGGTGTTGTTTGAGTTATTTTTATAATCAACTAATATCAAGCACCCCACGCTTTTTTGAAATTATTTTTGTGCTTTTTTAGTTTGGTTTTTAAAGCGTGTTTTTTAGTTTTTTTTTACTTTATTTTTTTAATTTTTTGATCTGCTATTTATAAAAGCGTGAGTTTTCAGTTTTTTTTCTTGTTTTTTTTTTTAATTACTGAATTGTCATCGGGCCTCAATAAGTCTACAAAGTTTAAATTAAATCTAACCGTTTGAAGTGAGTCACAGTGAAGTCCAAAGGAGTCGGTTACAAACATACATCCATCATACAGGTGAAGCTAATAAAAATCGTGTATAAATAACATGTGTTGTCGGGGACTCCTACCAGAAACGAAGTTCCTTAAGCGATATTCGCGTATACTCACACACTCGTATAAGATAGTAAGAGAAAGAGAGAGGTAGGGAGAAACTCGCACGGATGAAAAATATCGTGGCAGGATTTGTTCGCGAATTGGATCTTCGACTCACTGCTTAGGGCCGAGAGTTGAAAATCAAACAGTGCGTTGTCCCGACGCTCTGGAATACACAGTCGGATTGTCAATGCTCGGTTCGATACCAAGAGTTGAAAAGATAGAAGAGCGCGATAAAATCCCGCGGTGGAATTTTCTACGCCAGTGTAAACGTGGTTAAAAGCTTTTCCTTACGTGATGATTTCTACTAGTCAGCTCCTACTGCTACCTGTTAAGGAAATTCGCTCCAAAAACTAAAATGCAAACTCACTCAGCATAATTAGCCTATGAAGTTCCCACTCTTGGGACACAGACCTCTCTCTGAGAGGGAGTAGACCGTTATCCACCACGAAGATCCACTGCTGGTTAGTAGAAATACGTTATTGTTTCTTTGGTATTTATACACCGTGACATTTAAGTCGTCTTACAAAGGTGGTCCACTCAATTTATACGTCATAAAATACTTACAGGCGCGATTAAAACATTGGTACCATTAATTAAGATAATAGGTACAAAGAAAAATAAATAATGCTTTAGAATTATGAAACACCCTCCCTGTTAATAATGTTTACGAATCAAACGGTAGAAGATATCTACCTACCTATCATTACATTACATTTCCCTATCGATATAAATGCTTAGTAGTCATTGGATACATGAAGTGGGCTGCCGTTGTAAGACGACTAAAATGTCACGGTGTATAGTGTCCAAGTTCCAAGCAGGTATAGATATATATTTCCTCTTTAAATTCAATTACAAACAAGCACATACATATTTAAATTCCAAACTCGCAAATTAACTTTCATTCTCCCTTTCGATTCATCGATAAGGAACCTATTCTAGAAATCACTCGACAATGCCACTCTTTCGCAAAAATGCAGGCGAAAAGTGAAAGAATAAGTAATCGATTGAAACTCGAATCACGTCGCACTTTCTCGCACATCTGCGTAGAATGTATAGCGTTATGAGAATACACCCCGATGTTAGTGCTAGTGCTATAGTTTCTAATTGTGACTATTGGGCATGAGATGACTGTGTAATGTCTTTTAAAGGTGAGGAGTCTAGTCTAGTCCCTCTTCACACTCGTAAAAATCCTACTATCCTACTAATATGTACCTATTAAAAATGTGAATGTTTGTAAGGATAAATGAATGGCTGGATATTTGTTACTCTTTCACGCAAAAACTACTGAACGGATTGAGATGAAATTTGGCAAACAGATAGTTTATAACCTGGATTAACACATAGAATACTTTTATCTCGGTAGTACGTTCCCGTGGGATAATTTCCAACCTTCACGTGGGCGAAGCCGCCGGCAAAAGCTTGTCTATCATAAAGGTGATGTACCTACCAATACTAGATCTCCTTCATCCTTCAAAACCCATCACAATACCTCATTGACCACACAATCACAAGGAATGTAAGGCCGCAATTGTTTTGATTACCTTCTTCAAGACTCGAGATAACATCGACACTTATCTAATACATTTTTCTATTGCACACGCGAAAAACAACCTTGTGTTAACCGAGCAATGTTCAGGCTGAGATAATTATCGTTTGAAGCTGTTAAATTAAACATGCCTATTCTATGTTTGTTTTTCGTGAGAATGACCTCTGTGTTAGTTTTTTTGTTAGGAACCACTGACCCGTGTGTTTTTATTTTTAGTTGTTAGCTTGTTACCCATTCATTGTTTTTTTCACAATGGTTTAGAAACGCCCTTCTGAGAGATAAGTGGCTCTAAACTTGAGGATCATATGCGTTTGGCCCTTATTCTGTAGGTGCTATAGACATTATAATATAATGCTTGTGATAACTGATACGCCTTTTACAAGCACTCAATAACGATCAAGCCATCACGTGTAATTTTTAGATGACTGCATCTGGGGACCTCAATGAAGTAATCGATTCGCAGCTGAAACAAAACATATCCATACTAGTGTTTATAGCCAAATTAACTCTGTCTGTTACCGTTTCCACTGCTGGACATAAGCCTCCCCCAAAAGAGGGGGATTTGCCATAATCGCCACGCTTGGCAGGCGGGTTGGCGATCGCAGTATGGTGGTCAAATGCATAGAGAACGCTGCTGCCCATTCTGTAGTAAGTCCCTTAGTCGCCTTCTACGACACCCACGGGAAGAAATGGGATGGTGCTATTATTTTACGTCCGGCACCACACGGAACTTTCACGGATCTTTTGACTGATATGATGTTACCGTTTCACCCGTGTGCCAAATTATATCCAAATGTACATACGTTCCCGTGGGATGGCTAGGTTTGTACAAAAAGTTGTATGTCTGTGTTTCTTACAGGATGCGAGCGGATTGACGACTGAATAGGTAATTAATAAATATGCAAAACGCTTTAAGATAGCTATTTAATCAGACTATTTTGCTTTTTTGTTGTTGCTACGCCGATCTTTCGTTACGATAATTATAGTTAACCTGATCGATAATAGCTGGAAACTGCACTTTACTTCGTTAATATTATATAATAATTGAACGGAAATCAAATCAATAAAACTTTAGGAATAAAGCTTCTTTGGACTACAATCGTTTCCTGCGACTGATGTGGCTTAGGAACGTGAACGTAATTTACGTAATATTTTACAAAATAGCTGTGCATACATAAATTTAGTGATAATATGTTATGAATTAATTTTTATAAGCGACTAAAAGGTTGATCCTGAAACTTTAAGATAACTGGGTTTTTTTTGCTACTGTGACAATTTGCCGTTGGGAACAGATTGGTTTTGTATGCTGAACTTTAGTAAACAAAGCAGTGCTGGACATTTTAAAATACTTGTGCAAACTGTATTAAGGAAATGAAAAGTCTTAAAACATATTTAGAGGTCCAAATCAAATCAAAATATTTTATTTCACATAAACCTGCAAGGGCACTTATGAAACGTCAGAAACTAGGTGCACGGTTCCAATTTGTCGCTTCCTATGGAGAAGAGCCGGCAAGAAACTCCACGGTTACTCTTTTAAAAATAATTGGATTTTACAATGTTTTCAAATTACAGTGATATTAGGTATGGGAGGACAGTGCAGGCCTGTCAATAAGTACCAGGTACTTAGAGGAATAAAAATAAAGAATAGAAACTGTAGGCCTACAACGTTCTCTCATTCACAATATGTAAAAGAATCTACATAAGTAAAATCAACCTATTTAAACCAAGTGATATGATTTCCATGAGAATCACTAATACATACTCGATATTACAAGTGTTGTATAATGTCAAATAATGACGAGAATATGTCAGAAAGTGTAAAAAATAAAATTAATAAAATTAACATTGTAATTTGGAAGAAGTTAATAGACGCTCACATAGTTCAGGTCATAAACTAACCGCACTTTCTTTCTTTCATCTTATCTAAAACGCTTATTAAATACATTACACTAGTCCTACACTACGCCTTAAAGTCTTTTGTGAGTGGTTAAAATTACTCAATCGATTGTCAATCATTATGGTAAAAACATGGCATTGTTTGCACACCATACAATTTGCAATCACTTAACATAACGTAGACATTCATTCATAATCTCTTTCCGTTTTGAAATGAATAAGTTTCTTGTTCAACTTCAACCTGGAATTAATACAATTCGATTCAAATCAAAATCTATGTAATTTTGTAAGAGAACAATTCATTGTAAGAATTTAAGAAATATTCATTAACTACTTTTATAGACCTCTTAATTATTTTTATACCACATAATATAATCATGTAACCACACCACACTTATAAATTTCTCAAGAATGTTCGTTAATAATTATAATTAATTTATTCATAATAATTTATGTTACAACAAATATAATTTTACCATTTAGGGTTAAATTGAACAGAAAGAAAGTAACAAGTAACATAATTAAATCCGGCATCCTAGCTAGGTTACATGGTAAAAAAAAACCTGTATTATGGGTTCGCCGCCCCAGGTTTCCACAAGGGTATAAACATTTGAATAGAGACCGCTGTAAGGTGCAAACGTACTTAACTTATATTAAGTGTTAGTACTTATGTGTGTTTTGTAGTTTAGGTGTGGTGTGTGTGTAAACGGACAGTTTTATTGTTGAAATTCGTATTAATCACTCATAGGAGAAGAGCCATAATTATAGTAGAACTAAAGTTAGGCTAGAACTCCAACTGCCGCTGTCGCTAAATGCCTGTAAAACTTGAGATACTAGCCAGAGAAGGCAAAACTCGAACAATTTTTGACGGATATGCCAGACGGGCTTGTACAACATACTTGCACGCTAAGACTTGCAGGTCAGAGGTGACTACAAGCGAAAGTCCGATGCTTGCATGATCGCTTGATTAGAAAAGTGGTCACGGCTCTGCTTGTTTTAACGCTACAGCTTGCTTAAGAAATTGTTGCTTATTACTTACTATTATCCTTTCAATTACTTCATTGACGCCATAAAAATACAGGTTTGCATGTTTGGTATTTTTAAGGTCATCAAAAGTCCATCCCCTTTTTAGTATCTTAGGATTCTATTAAACTTTAGGTTGAGCTTATATTGGAAATGTACTACTACGTAAGCTGAACAAATTACTAGTCAATAAATGTTATTATAACGTCGAGGAGTACCTACAGGATAAAAATATAGATAGATACCTCTAGTAAGAGAAAATTGACGTGAAATAGTTTAACAATAATAAAAAATAGTGTGACGTACAGTAATAATTTTATTTGACATTTATGTAATTTTATTTTAATGACATGAATTATAATTCATCCGACAATTTGTATCTTTAATCCGTTGACATTTGTAGTACTTATTCTTAATTTATTTTATTATTATTTCAAATTTTTAATTTTATTTGATTATAATAATTTTGAAATGTTATTTGAATAATTATACAACTAGATTATCGATAATGCTATAATTTGCAAATCTGATTAGGTAATGATACAGTGTACTTTATATTTATTTGTATCATCTCTTTATACCTACCTGTATTATGCAAATAAATAATTTGATTTGATTTGACTACTTTATTAGTACTATTATTACAACTCTAGCCTAAATTCAGCAGCAGAAGTCTTTCGACTGAAATTACTTTGTTTCTATTTATCTCCAAAAACCAACCAAGATTATTCATAGTCTGGTTTTAGTTCAGAAAACCACGAACATCCTTGTTTCTCCAAATCAATTAACTAACGCAAAACATCCTTAAACATATTACATAAGCGGCATAATCGACAACACGCCTCGAGCATTCCGGCCTCGTGTTCCGGCAAAACAAATAATTACGATATCCCTTGAGGAAATATTTATAGAAAGCCGAATGTTTGGGCTCATTAGCTAACACTAATTACGAGTACAACGTAACAATGAGTGTTGCGACATGAGCACGAGTTAGAATCGGTAAGAGAATCGATGGGATGTCTCGTGTCTCGAAGTCCCGGGACATTTTGTAAATTTAGTTGTCTCGGGCTCCGAGACTTTCTAGTTGAGTGACACTGGCCACCACAGCTTACGGTCCCAAAGTACGTTTTTTTTTTTTACTTCATGTTCGGGTACAACTGCAATAATTGCGGAAGAACTGTATGCAGACTTTTTGAAAATGTCCCTCGTATACAAACGCAATATTTGGAAACAATCGACGCCGAACGTAGTAGCAGTAGCTCTACAGTAGACTTGACTTTGAATTGTGTTTCATAATTGAAAACATAAAATGATGACTTGTAGGCGTATCGCGAGGGCTGGTTCGACTTCGTGAGGGCAAAGAGTTCCTGGGTTTGGGGAGGGCCGTTGGCAATGACCAGCAGTTGGACAGTAAAGGATAATTGAAAAAGTTTAGGGAATTTTTTGTGACAGATTTAACTACTTTCCCTATAAATGTCCTCTGGGGTAACGGACTGTCCGCAGTGCAGGGCCTGCATGGAGGACGACGAGACAGGGCCTGCATGGAGGACGACGAGACAGGGGCTCATGTGCTGTTAAACTGCTCGGCGGTCGTGAATTACAGGGCAAAATACTTCGGTTGCCCACGTACCCTACGTGAGATTGTCAGCAACACCAAGGCGTTGCTGGCCTTTCCCGAGGAACTGGGGTGGATCGAATAACTGATTCTCCCACCCGTTGACGCTCAGACATGGAGTTGTGGACAACACCCCGTTTTACCTATTACCTAAATGTCCACTGGCTGGCTGGCTGTGGCACTGGCTTGGCATAGTGCACAATGGCGCTCAAAATATTCCTTCATCCTACTTTATTGTTTTAAGCCTAGATATTGTTTAATTTGTTGCCTAATTGTATTACTTACTTTAAAATAATAATGCATTTTTATGTGCCTCTCGACAATAGCAATCCATGAGTATTAATGTAATACGCTTTTCTCCATCTGGTAATACCACCCATGGACTCCACGAGACCAGCTTGACCCAGTGTGGAGTTCATAAGCAAAATGTTTCCTTTGCGTCTTATTCTTGTTTTGTTTTCCTTGCTAACGTAGGTACTAATGTAGACTTTAAGGAATTATAAAGCACTGTTTTTTAATATATATATAATTTTTTAATATAATATAATAAATAAACATTATTTATTTATTTATTTTATTTATTCATAAACAGCTTCATTAAATGATCATGAATAGAAGAGGAAATCAGCGTAATATTTCACTCTTCGAAAGCAAATTGGTAATCGTTTAATGTCAACACATTCCTGACACGTACACATAATTGGAAAACCAGTTTTCGATAATTTAGCATTTTATCACATCACACCACAACGGCGACGAAGACGACGCCCGATTTATTTCACTACAAGACTTTCAAGTTCAAAGCTCGTGGTTATTTTAATGGTCCCAAAACGGAAAATTCAACGATCAACGATTCCCTTTATCTAGCTAACTATCTAATATACTATATTTCCAGAGTTCTATTTATAACTACCATCATCATAAAACCGATAATATTCATGCATTTCCTTGCAATATACAGATCTCGGTGGCAGTTCTCACGGTTGCCAGCGGTTGCTAAAGGCAACCAGCACCCGTAGTTCATGGTTGTGCAACCATGATTGACTGAATTAGTGTAATTAGTGGTCCTTAACGTCATTAAGATGATTTTCTAATCAATTTTTATGGATTGTTTTTAATTATGTAGATAGCATGAAGTTCTTCTAACGTGATGCAATTTTTGTAAAAAACAATTGTGGTCTAAGATTGTATAATTTTTGTAGTCTTTAATCAGTTTTTTTACGCAACATGTAGCTAGAAGGATATGACTTTAAAGTTGGACTCCTACTATTGAAATTGACCACAAAACGCCTACGACCGAGACAGAAAAAAATACGTACATCATAAATTTATAACATAAACATACCAATTGACATTATAAAAAACGTATGCTTTAATTAAATAATAAATATAATGTAGCAAAATTGCATATTCATATGCTCGTGGCAATCTATTAAAATTTTCCAACGACGTCACTTTTCAATACACACAACATAAAAATTGGCAAATACCTACAAAAACACGACCGTTTATTAAACCAACTTCGAGAAAAAGCTAGAAAAATAAGCACTATCCGTAAAACCAATCCTTATATAGGAGACCCAAGGAAGACGACCGATGACTTGAATAAATACTTTGGTTACTAAAAGAGGCTTGTATGGACTAAACCAGTTTTAAGTCTCAAAACACTATTGTCTCAATTATTGTGAAGGCAGGTGCCTATTAATTTCTGCTTTATTTCGTGAATGTCTGATATAAATATGTTTTTTGTAGAGTATTGTTGGAACGAAGTTCCTTATCGCGCGATGCGAAAGGGGGCTAGACGGAAAAAATTAAGACCAAAAGTTGTAACGACACTTTTTGCTACATTGTTGTAAGCCGTGCGGCGTGCGGGTGTTTCTCTGCAGACAGAGACACAGACAAAGTGCAGAGTGTATATGTGTGTGCGTGTGTATGTATATGTACAATTTTTTAAAATTTATTACAATTCCTTTACTAATTAATCGAAAGGAACTTCGTTCCGTCCGGGTGTCCCTTGACACCTCTCAAGTGTTTTTCCTATATTTTTTGCCTCCATCCGGGCACAAGTTACTGTGGCTTTATTCTTTATTGAACTTTCAGTTCAACATAGCAGGTTGTCGACTGCTTATCTGGACTTGCCTGTTTTGCCTCCATAATTGAAGGCCTCCAACCACGGCTTTAAGACTTAAAACTAACCGACTACACGCTAAGGGCACCGGGACGTGGTGCATGGACTTAGGGCGTCACTTAAAGAGGGCAGTTAGGTACGGGCTGGATCAGAATAAATTACTGTGATTTACTCCAAAAACCTAGACTTCGTACCCAAGTAGGTCGCAGCAAGGACATCCACAAGTGGGAGTTCATGGATGGCTCAGACCTGCGGTGTGTATGCGGCGTCTCTCCACAGACAATGGCTCACCTCCCATCATGCGCCGCATGCCCTGTCACCTGTCCTAATGGGTGCGTCAACAAACGTTATTCGCGTTGCTTAATTTTGGGCCTAACAAATTTAAAAAACTATTTTGTAAATATTTTGTGTTATTTTTGATACGCTAAGGAGAAGAATTGCTTGAATATACATTATAAGTTAATTGGTATTGTTATAGGTTGTTTCGTTAGATGATGCACAACATGTGACTGTTATTAAACGTACGCCTGCACATACAGCAAGTACTGATTGAACTCGGTTCACGGAAACGTATCTCTTCTGTGTACTTTTTCTCATAACGCATAGCCAGAAAAAGAGGTCCGTAGGGTAATCAAGGGAACAGACATAGCTTGAAGAATTGGTAAGCTTAAGTGACCACTTAAGCTCGCAGAACAGAAAGCCGATTGGAGCTGGAAGGTTCTGGAGTGGCGACCGCGTACCGGAAGACGAAGAGATGGAAGACCTCCTCCTTGGAAAAGCACAGAACTGGTCGAAGTGGTGGTGCTTGGGGGAGACCTAGGTCGAGCAGTGGACGTATTTCGGCTGACATAATGACGATGATGAACACGAAACAAGATTGAATTGTAGATCTGTCAAAACTATTGACAGCCTGTCAATGCAAATAATATGACGCTAAATAAAATAAGCATCCTCTATGTTTACACGAAATCGTTTTATTTTACACAATTCTCGTTATTAATTTGACATTTCGCTGTTGACGGGATGCGTGTCTGACTCATAGAATTGTAAAACGCATCGGAATCATTTGTAAATATCTGCCTACATGTATTATAAGTAGGTATATAACTTTGCATAAAAGCTCTGAATCAGTCTCATAGACGTTTGGCAAACGGATCTCTAGGTGACGCAAGTACATGCTTGAACTTTACCGTGCTCATGTCAAATGAATCTTTTATTGTATTGTAAAATGTTTTGTTTTCGTTCTAACAATCATATCTATTAATAGTTACTTCGTCAACCGTATTAATTTTATACGCAATACAATTAATACAAGTGGTCTACCTGTCTCTCACTATACTCACTTCTGAAGCCATAGATTGTTTATTTTATCATAATGCCATTGAATAATAAGAGGACTCTGCCCTACTCTAATGCCGCGGCCACACTACGGTCAATGTCAATGCCCAACAATGCGATAAATAACGCAGTAAACATACCGATAATTAAAGCGGTAAATCCAGTGGCCACACTTGACCGCCACCCGAGTTACCGCCTAATGTCAAATGGCATTGTGAATGCCATTTTAAAATTATCGCGATAAATTGTGGCTACACCTACGGTTAACGTCCAACATCCCAGTAATCAATGGCATTTCTCGTCGGTGTAGCCGCCGTATTAGACCAGCTCGTTGCAAGCTGATAGTATTTTATATTTAGCACTAAATAAATAAGCAAATCTTTATTCCTCCTTGATAGCTCCCGGAGACCGGGGTGATGCGAAAGGCCGACGCGACTATAGGAGATAAATTTTCATGACGGTTTTATAGAAATTGTTCTATTAGAGTTGCGCCGCACTGTCACGTTGCTGTCTCACGTAGCTTTGAATGCATTTATATTTGCTCTAATGTATGACTTGATCGTGTACGATAACCACAACGTAGACTAACGCAGTTTCCTACTCAGACATTCCACAGTCTTCATCCACTTTTCATCAACACCTTATCATTATCACTAACAATATGATCCAATAATCACGAGCCATATCTTATCATATCTACAGTGTATTAATAAGTACTCGTTGACATTGCCTGCACAGGCGCACCCTTGAGGCCAACCGCTGTGTAACCCTTTACTGTAATGTAAACCTGTTCTATCGACACTTGCAGTTTAGTAAGATGGCGTCTGATCATGTTTCTATCCTGTGTAATTAATAAATTAATATTTGCAAATAATTAAATCTACTATCCTACTAATATTGTAAATGTGAAAGTTTGTATGAGTTTTTTTGTTGTTTGTTACTCAATCAAGCAAAAACGGATGAACGGATTTTGATGAAATTTGGCACACAGATAGTTTGTATCTCGTAGGACAATTTTAACGCGAGCGAAGCCGCTGCCAAAAGCTAGTAGGATATAATAATAAACGCTTCTTATTATTGCGCAACGTCTTATGGAAGTTTAACTGGAAATGATGATAAAACAACATATTACCACTTTTAAATATTTTAATAACAACGTGCTAATGAAGCGGTTGGTTTGGTGGTTTTTTTAAGTTTATAACATGACGAAAATAGAATTATGACGTTTGTCAACGAACATTTTTGCAATCAGAATCTGTGTGTTACACTTAATATGGTTCCTTACTCAATCAAACAAGTCAGTATGTTATAGCACCTACGAGTATAAATAATATAGTCATCTGCCTAGCCTTTTCTACTATATTGCGGTTAGCTTCCAGTCTAGCCGTATGCATCTGAATACCAGTATTTTACATGAAGTGATTGCTTATCTGACCTCCACAACCCAGTTACTGGGTAATACGTTAACTTTTGGCAAGACTGGTTCTCAGACTTTCGGGTTTCTGACGACCCATAACGACTGTCAAAAATCCACGAGTGACAACCGGGACCAACGACTTACCGTGCTTTCCGAGGCACGGAAAGGTATGTAAAGATGGTCACCCATCCACGGACCAATAAATCAAAATATTAATGATACTCTAGCTAGGACCTCTGACATAATATAAATAATATAAATTATGCCCAAACTAGGAATTCAGTGATAATTATACTATAAATATGAAGATGTTGGAATCTTTGCTACTCAATAATGCATAAACGGCTTAAAAGATTCGGATAAAATTCGATGTATAGGTAGATTTGATCCCGATAAATGAAGTAACTTCTACAGGACGCGAGTGAAACCGCGGCCAACAGCTAAGTCAAGTAAAAATCACAACATAATTTTGCAACTAAATAGTCACAGACAAGGCATACACAAAAACTTCACAAACCAACCAAAGAACTTCATACACATCAAACAAGATTGACAAGTGTAACGCTATCCTAATTTTAGCTCTTCAAAAAAACACCACGAATAAGTTTAATAAGCCACTGTACAAAAACCATCGTTATGAAACAAGTCGTGCACACGTTATGTCTGTACCAGTTTTTATAAACCTTTTTTGCTCTGTTGGCGGCTATCGAATTTGATTGACCTACTGATGTATTTAATTTGGATACCATGAAATTAAATCGTATGTGGTTGATTGCATAGTGGTATTAGAATAATATCAAGATTGTTAATGACAAATGACGCATCTAACGAGCTTTTAGAGGAAAATACTGGTATGAGTTTTTTTGGAATCATAGTTTTATCCTCATTATACCTAGTTTAAAACGAAGTCGCTTTTCGTGTTTTTACGCTTGGATCTTCTAAACTGCGCAATGGATTTTAATGCGGTTTTCATTAATAGACAGAGTGATTCAAGAGGAAGGTTTATATGTATGATACACTGACACCCACGCGGGCGAAGCCACTGGCAGACGCTATTAGTGTATGATAAAATAATACAAAAGTTTTATTTTTGCCAATACAAGGCTGTAATCAAAAGCTAGAAAGATTTCGTTCAAATTTTGGTTCATTTTACTTCAATAAAGGGGCTTGTGGCTAAGTAATAGCAGCCGCACGGGCCGATCAACCTGGTTAAGCTATGGTTACTGCGATCGGTCCGTAGATGGATGACCATCTGTGCCTCGGAAAGCACGCTATGCCGCTGGTCCCGGCTGTCAGTCGTAGATCTTTGACAGTCGTTACGGGTAGTCCGAAGCCCGAAAGTCTGACAATCAGTCTCACCAAGGGGTATCGTATTACCCAGTAACTGGGTTGTGGAGGTCAGATAGGCAGTCGCTCCATGTAAAATAGGTATTCAGCTGCATCTGGGTAGACTTGAAGCCAACGTAAGAAAAGACAAGGTGGATGAAACTACTTCAAATGATCGAAGTTTTTGACTCAAAATCGAATACAAACACGATTTTCTCCTCACGATTGAGTCATAACCAGCAAAAACTCATCTACAGTAAGACTCACTGTACTAAACTTATATAACTCATCTAAACACGTAACAAAAAGTATAAAACACAAAATAAGACATACTAATAAAAAATAATTTGAATAGCACCTTATTGGTGAGCGCGTTGAACTCTTTTGTATGGCACGACCAGACGGGCTATGAATGGGTGTATTTTGCTACTGTGAAAAGTAGAAAACTCTCACTCGACATGTTTTATCGTAAAAAGCGAAAGTTTTTATCCAAACTCCATGGTCGTCTATGGTATTTTATTAGTGTTGTGACCTTGAGTAATCGATTGCGTTGGAAATTGATGGATATTTCGTTTTATGTTTGGTTTTAAGGGCACAGTAGCAGCATTGTGTTATGAAACAGCTTTATTGCTGTATGCAATAGAAAAATGATTTTTGTAGTTTTAATTTTAAGTGATTTTTATGTTTTTTATGTTTAATAAGAATACAGGGTGAGTTTTTATCCAGTGCGCAAACTATAACTATGAATTCAGGATATCTTCTAGACCTCCAGCGTAGAAATTTTTCGTCGGTAATTGAACAAAAAAAAATCAGTTGTTCCATACATTTTGACCGCATATGTACTGCACTTTTCTATGAAACAGCTGATTTATTTTTTTGTAAAACGGACTTAAAATTTCTGCGCTAGGGTGTCTAGAATGATATGCTGAATTCATGGTTACAGTTTGCGCACTGGTTAAAAACTTATCCTGTTTAAGAATATTACTTCTCGTGTAGCGCCAAATACATAGCTAGCGATGTTTAAAAAATATTGTTGTACGGTTTAATTAAAACTACAGAAAACATTTTTCTATTGCATACAGCAATAACTGTGTAATGTTTCCAGGCATTCTTATGCTTGAAAACATGCTGGTCCTACCCAATAGGACAATCTAAAGTCTAGACATAATCGAACTGGTTTCTAATTAAATTGTATAATTTATTATTTTTAAGACATTGATTTACATTTTGTAGTTACTTTAACTCACACACTGACTTATTAGGTACTTGTTAAAATTTTGAGAAAATCGTCTACATTTACAACGTGTGTAAATATGTGAGCACCATCTGTCATATTATTGATTTATATGTTTTATTGCTTTATTTTAAATTATTTTAACCTATTGCGGTACGGTAATTTTATTCTGGATCAATCGTTTTTCACACATAATTATATTTTTAAATTATGCAAACATTTAAAAAATAAATAAAAGAACGGTGGAGTTTCTTGCCCGTTCTTCTCCATATGAAGCGACCAGAATCAATTCTATTTTAATGCAAATTTTGATGTTCACAAATGCCTTTTATGTGCCTATTATATATAAATGCTTTGAATACTTAGATCAAACTCTAGTGCAGTCTGCATATAGCCAAGCTATCTACTAAAGCTTGTTGACATAAGAGGTATGCGTTATTCTCATTCTAGTAAGTGCTTTTAACTAAACAGTAAGCTCAGTATATTCCTGTCAACAAGCCAATAATATTGTACAAATATATCTTTACTACAAGTATTATCTGTTGAGAAGAGCCGGAATAGTGCTGCAACGGGGAATGTGCGCCCGAGCAGCCAAGGACGTGTCGCCGGTACTCGTGCGCAGACTGCGCGGAGTTGTACGTTATGTGGTTGCAATCCAAATGATCCAAATATAAAATATTATTTGCAAATTGAAGTAATTCTTAAATGGGTAAACTTATTGTGAGTATTTATTTATTGTACTACCTAGAGCTTGCTGTTTTGTAGTTGTAGTCAGTCTGACTTCAGTAGACAACCTGTACCTGAATATAGTTACAGCAGATGCGTATTGGGGAAGGCTGAAAAATCCATCGTTTAGTAATTGAAATAGTAATTTATCAAAGTAGTGTCTTAACAAAGTAGATCAGGTTGTTAATTACATATTTCCTGAACTACGATGGATACCCATCAGAGAAAAAATAAGCTTGAGGTAATTCGGGGGCTAGTCACGATTAGATTACTAGATTACTTAAAAATTAAGTCAATTTACCATTTTTTAAAGCATTCATATTATGTTTTTAAAACTAAGAATACCCAAAAAAACACAGATCACGTTTATCCAACACTTCCTGGTTTCTAAATTGTATATTTTTGCAACATTTCAAATTACTAAGGCCTATTATTTCTTGAAAACATGTCACGCGCCACCCATATTTAAGTAAATTCGGCCATCTTTATCCATTACACCTTAAAACAGGTAGTGTCCTCATTAGTACCCACTAAACCTGTTCCCTAATCCGTGTTGATAACTTGATAATATGTCGTTTGACCTTCACTACAATTAGAAGAACCAGGTCTTAACATCGTGGTATTTATTGAATAGAATATATAGCAGGTGTTCTCGATTATAATATTATAGAGAGGTGCTATTGGTAAGTAAAGCCCCAAGCCTGGTTCATATGTAGCTAGTATTAAGTAGAGGGCGCTTTTCGAAAAATAATTTGATAGGTCTAGTAATAACTCGAGTGAAGTTAAATTGCCAGTTAAATTTATCATAATATTGTAAGGAATTAATACTTCATCACAATATTCTGATCACTTAATTTTAGTAACCGTACATTTCATCCCACCTATAATTTTAGTAAATAATCAGATGCTTTCATTTTGTGTGGGAAATTATCAAATAAATTCTCCCGCTCTGGGTGGAGCAGGAGGGCGTGTCAGACTTTTACTGACTAAAACCCACCCGTGATCATTTGCCTGTGTGCCGCGGTACCTCTTTCGAACAACCCGCACCCCTGGCAGGCAACTGCCCTTCCGGGCCCCATCAGTTGGTGCTGTCATATCTTTGAGGCGTGCGTGGAACACGACGCGCCGTCGACCCGGGCTTGGTCCTTACCGGACAGCGAGCTAGCCATCACTCGCCGTCGGCAAGCCCGCGCCTACGGTAGCCGGGAATCAGCCTGGGATTCCCGACGCCCAGGGCCGTCTCCTGTAGCGACTACTGCCAATCAGATGCTTGATTTCAGTTATCATTATTGCAGTAACGAAAGTCATCAATCAGCTAGGAAAGGCCAGCACCTAGTTTTTAAAATGTTGACGTGTAAAAATTTTCGAATAAATCTACTTATGGAAATGAACATTTAATTTATAAGCTGATCTCGCATTGTATAGGATTTCCGTATAGTGCGAGATCAGCATAAACTGGAAACGCATAGCTTGATGTGAAGTCGTGTGTACTAAAAACGACTGAATTAAATATATATCGCTTTGGAACCCTAAAGTAACGTGTCTACTAACCCTTTGAAAACCTATATGTTCTGGTTGATGGAAGTCGGAAAATCCAGCATGAATCGTGCCTAATAATAATAACGTATTATTGATGTCATCCAAAAATTAAAACAGAACAAATAAAGTGTTTAACACATTATACTGTGAATATAAATTCTGATATTTTAACAGAACTAATATAGATTCGCAAATTGTCAAGGATGACCGTTAACATTTGTAAGAAAAAATGTTTTATTTCAATAGATTTATAAGCTATTGAAAACACTAGTCATGTTTAACTTTACATATTATTAATATAAATTCAATTGTCGTCTCCAGAAAGGTTTTTATTGAATTTATTTTAGGTACAGAATCAACGAATATTTTGCCTAGTTATCTGAAAATTACTTTACTATAACTAAGATTAAAATATAAGTTTTTCCAATCAATTAGATTGAGTGTAGCAACAATAGCCGAAACTTAAACCGTCCTAAAACTGCCAAAAGGTCACAGGTTCAAATTCTATGACCTATTGTGGCATAACATTTGGAGGCTTAGCAACAGAGTTTACATTTTGAAAGTCAAGTATAAAGGTTAGTATTCAATAAACTATTTATCTTTTTATAGTAATAATATAATGGCATTCTTGTGAAGCTATCTAGGTTACACAAGTTATGCTAAAAATGAGAGAATTCTTGTCGTGCTAAATGTTGTTTCCAGTGATTTATAATTATTAACCCAAACAATAATAATTATTTTGCCTACGTTAAATGCAGTGGGAATTATAGGAGTAAAATTATTATTGTTTAAGTGTTAATGGCTTGACCTAAAGATAGCCTTTTGTCTATTACCTAAGTAACGGCTAAGTTCTGACGTGTTGAACAAAATGGAATTATTTTAAATCTTCTTAATGTTAAATAAACGTTGCCTAAGTGACGTTTATACATCACAAAAGTATGGAAACCATTGCAACTCACGTTGATCATTACATATAACTATAAGCAAAGGTAGGTCGACGACTGACGCGGGAGTAAAACTCGTCAGTCACATTTTGGAATCCTGGGAGAAGTCCCAGGATGCAATTGGCATTTTCTGTGACCTCTCAAAAGCGTTTGACTGCGTTGACCACAACACACTCATCTGTAAATTACACCACTACGGAATTCGTGGACGAGCTGCTGATCTTGTACTTTCCTATTTATCAAACAGGCAGCAAAAAGTAAATGTTAACGGGGCAACGTCCTCGGGGTCTCTAGTTAAGATGGGCGTGCCTCAAGGTTCAATTCTTGGCCCTTTTTTATTTCTAGTTTATATTAATGACCTTCCTTACCTAATGGCAAACTTCTCGGATATAATTTTATTCGCTGATGACACCTCTCTTATTTTTAGAATAGATAGAAAAGATACGGATGTCTTACATGTCAACGATAGTCTAGCTGTTCTCTCGAAATGGTTTGCGGCTAATAATCTTTTACTCAATGCGAACAAAACTAAATGTCTTAAGTTCTCATTACCAAATGTACCCCAAGTAGGGCTAAATTTAAAACTTGATGGCAAGAAACTAGATGCTATTTCGGAAACTGTATTTCTAGGAATTACTTTAGATTCAAAATTGCAATGGGGTGCCCACATTAGAGCTCTCTCAAGTAGATTAAGTTCAGCTGCTTACGCAGTAAGAAAAATAAGGCAGTTGACTGATGTAGCCACAGCTAGGTTAGTATACTTTGCTTATTTTCACAGTATTATGTCTTATGGCGTTCTGCTGTGGGGATCGGCAGCTGACGTAGATTCAGTTTTCATTTTACAAAAGAGGGCAATCCGCGCTATCTATAAAATGGGGCCTCGCGAGTCTCTTAGAAACAAATTCAATGAAATTGATATACTAACTCTGCCTTCTCTTTATATCCTAGAAAATATCTTGTATGTTCGCAAAAACTTAGGTCTTTTCAAAAAAAGATGCGACTTCCATAATCTAAATACACGTAGTAAAGATGAAATCGTGATTCCAAAATTTAGATTAACTAAAACTAGCAAGTCATTTCTAATAAACAGTATCCGCTTCTATAACAAGTTGCCAAAGTCGGTTACAGAACTTAGCGATGGAAAGTTTAAAACTCATATCAAACGTGTCCTTATCAAAAAAGCATATTATAAGATAAAAGACTACGTTGAAGACAGGGAAGTTTGGCATTAATCCCTTCTGCACATGTGGCTTCCCTGGTACCTCATTAACAGCATAACTTTGTGAGAGTCTATTAACTGCTTCCAAATTACAATGTTAATTTTTAATATTTTTATTTTTTACACTTTCTGACATATTCTCGTCATTTTTGACATTATACATCGCTTCAAATAGCACCTATTTATTAGTGATTCTCATGGAAATCATGTCACTTTGTTTAAATAGGTTGATCTTACTAATGTAGATTCTTTTACATATTGTGAATGGGAAAACATTGTAGGCCTTACAGATTAGATTTATAGACGATTTTCTATTCTTTATTTTCATTCCTCTAAGTACTTGGTACTTATTGACAGGCCTGCACTGTCCTCCCATACCTATTATCACTGTAATTTGAAAATATTGTAAAACCCAATTATTTTTAAAAGAGTAACCGTGGAGTTTCTTGCCGGCTCTTCTCCATAGGAAGCGACAAATTGGAACCGTGCACCTAGCTTCTGACGTTTCATAAGTGCCCTTGCAGGTTTATGTGAAATAAAATATTTTGATTTTGATTTTTTTTTGAAAGTTTATTAATAAGCGGGTTAATCTTTCACAGCGCATATGAAGCCGTTCTAATAAATAAAGTGGGATAGCAAAGTTAATGTGAGTAATCAATTAAAACCAATTCAAAAACAAATTAAAACCTTTTCCTCTTTTAGTTGATCTTAAAGAATACAAACACCTCGAACGAGTCTGGTTTCCAAAAACAAGATCATTTTGCGTTTGCTAAACTTTGAAAGAGAAATGTTCCAGCTTTGGTACTATAGCTTTTACGGGCATGAAATATATCTTACATCAAAAGTGCAGCGACTAGTTTTCTCCTCAACATGGAAATTGAAGATAACTACGATTTATAATCAAAATTATAATAATCGATTTGCAATAGAATCTCGAGTCCGAATGAGTTAGCATTACGTAAAGTATGCTCAAACCTGTATATCTTGGTTAACATTCCGAAGGCATGTACTGGTATAAATAAGTCAGTCTGTTGGGGCGGTAGACCGCTTTAACTTTTATTAAAACCTTATAGGTATAGTACAGATAAACCAGAAAACGCTTCGGTAAACTTCGGGTTTCCGAATTAGAACGCGCTCCACAGAGTTCTCCAAGAAAAATTCAAAATGTTGTATTGCCGCGCTTTGGATTGATACCCTCCTAAGGCCAAAAAAAATAGGTCCACGTTCACAAAACTTCAGAAAAAGTTTGAGTAGTTACAGCATTACTCAAGTGTATATATTAAACTTTGACTAGACTTTTTCCTCAAGCTTATCACCATGACCTGGAACTTATGTGGAAAAAATCTTCGTAGGTATAAAAATCCTTGTTAAAACATCCCAGTTTCATCCTTAAAATTAGGTTTTTCAATAGGGTCATCCAACGACTTTTTCAGGTCTCTTTCCCCCATCCATTTCGCATATATTGTGTGCTTTTTAGTCTGTACCAACTAAATGGATTTTCTTTCTTTCATCCGGGAGTTCCGTGTGGTGCCGGACGTAAAAGAATAGCACCATCCCATTTCTTCCCTTGGGTGTCGTAGAAGGCGACTAAGGGACTTACTAGAGAATGGGCAGCAGCGTTCCCTATGTATTTGACCACCATACTGCGATCACCAACCCGCCTGCCAAGCGTGGTGATTATGGCAAAACCACCCTTCTGGGGGAGGCCTGTGTCCAGCAGTGGACGTCTTTCGGCTGATATGATGATCCGGGAGTTCCGAGATCAGCAAGAAAGTTTTTACAAACCTGATCATTGCTTGCATCCATTAGTCAGACTCTCTTATTAACTTATCGACTACTTACAACATATTTACGTAATGTAAGCACTTACTCAGCTGCAGTTAGCTAATTAAGAACCATTTTAATCGAGTTTATGTAGACATTAGCTTTTCAAAATTTTATTTTGCGTAACTTTTTGTCGGAAATCGTCAGACATTACATATGTATTCAATTTCAGAAAAATAAACAGTGTTGTCTTCTTGATTCGTGAATTCAACATAACACACGAACGTCCTAGAAGTGGATATTGTATCTTATTGTGAATTATCGAGAACCGTAGAGAAGCGTTTTGTCGACGGAAGAGTAAACAAAAATAACGTTTCCGTGTAGACAGTTGACAGTTTTGTACCGAGACATGTAGACAAGCGACTTCTATTCTACGGTAGAGTAGAAATAGAAAGGTCATGCTAAGCCTGCAGACCTTTATTGGACTGTCATCATCTTCCTATTCTTACGCCATTGTGCAACTTGTTTCATATTGATAGGTATGTCATGAACGTATCCTCTCAACAATGTCTGCCTATGAGGTGCATAACGCAGTTACCTTTGCTAATTATTATTTTTTAATCTGACAGTAATAAATATCCTGAATGACCAAATACCAATGAATGTGAAACCTTATTTGTAGCTGGAAAAACATGTTAATAGGTAATCATGTTTGTAGTCAGTTTTCTTATTAATTCTGCGTCTAGAGAACGTGTTGCTGGTAAGGTCATAATCGAGACGTAGAGAAGCTTATAAATAGAATTTTGAGGCCTGGCAACTAAACCGAAGTATTTACTCTTTGAATAAAGCAAATTATATTTTGATTGTATTTCGAAGCAACACCAAAGTCTAAAAGACTTACCTTTATGATTTAATCACCAAATTATTTCTTAGCTCACAAAACCAAACAGAGAAATCCCCTGAGAAATTGCGAAACGAATCAAGTGAAATTCCATAGTCGATTTTACTCGATACTACGATTGTATACCGATTAAATTATTAACCAGTTTGTTACCCAACTAAGCCGGACTCAGATGAATTCCTCGCCTTTCGTAAAAGTGACCAATTTTGACGATTACGTATGACTTATGGAAATAAAGGCATATTATACGGTTACGAAACTCGACTAACGCACATTAATTAGGCTGTATCACATTAATACTGGCTTTCTTGCATGTAATTTAAAAAGAAAAGTTTTCTATCTATGTTTATATTTTTTTATGGACTACTAAGACTTTTTTCTTTTAACTTAAAAGTAGAACTTACCATTTTAAATATCGTATAAAACCAACTCGTCCTGTCAAAGTTCCCCATCCTTATAAAACGTAAATACACAAAGAATCTATCGATTGTACTTTTTAAACACTATTGTTATTCACATTATTCACAACATCACATGCGAACTAGATCCAATGCACATTAAGAAAAAAACTATATTGACACTGGCCGTGAACACGCGATTTAAAAAAGTTATGAAAAGTCGCGTTCAAAATTCAAGTTTTGGCGGGAAGCGTTCACTCGCGCGGACTGCGCGCCACAGACTGGCAACATGGCCGCCGATTTTTTTGACGGTTCACACGAGTCGATTCACTTTCTACGACCTTACAGCGTATGCGACTCGTAATTAAGCATAAAGATTTACGTAATACGCCGATGTAACCCATGTCAAATTTGATTTCCGCGAATATTTTGGTTTTAGTACACCTGTATGTCAGTGCGCCAAAAAATTGAGGTTTTTGACGCTTATTTCCTCAGAGTTTACAATAATTGAGGGTAGTTCAACATTAAGAACGTTTCAAACTTGCTATAAATTATATTTCTCTCGTTTAGTTTATTATTACTTAAATGGATATAATTGAAGTTGACATTCAAATATTCCATGATCAGAAATGTATGCTGGAATTTTTTTGAATCATCCATTGGTCGACCAAAAACCGTCTATTATGCGCAAAATGCACCAATGTGTTATATCTATTAACGTCATATATCTCCTCATTAACTATGCCTACAATATTCCATGCTCTATTTGCCATTTAATAATAAAATAATAATAGCAGCCTAATCATTTTATAAAGAGAAGGCACGAGCATTCATCACTACGCTTGCTCAAGACGGGTTATGATTTCACACGTACAGGGTAAGTTTTTATCCAGTGCGAAAAATGTAACCAGGAAGGATCGATTTTACAAAAAAAAAATCAGCTGTTTCATATATTTTGACCGCGTAGGTATTGCACTTTTCTATGAAACAGCTGATTTTTTTTTTTTTTTTTTGTAAAACCGACATAAAATTTCTGCGCTAGGTCTAGAATGATATGCTGAATTCATGGTTACAGTTTACGCACTGGATAAAAACTTATCCTGTATATTGTTTTAAGTCCATGTTTCCTCACGATGTTTTCATTTACCGATGTCAATTTGTCCAAGATATAAACTCAAAACAATTTTTTGCAATATCTGTTTACTATAATAAAATAATTCACTCAGAAGCGAATTCATTTGTCACATACTCTTAAATTGTAACAAGTTCGCAACCTTAAAATCAATAGTCTGGATCCGGTTCACCTAACCTTCGGCCTAAATCGAATACTGACTTAGTGAACTGTACGTTGCAATCCAAAAGTGACCTTTATAACTGGTGATAGGTATTTATTACTGTTCGATAAATAAAATCTTTGATTGCACCCATCAAACGATGAGCTGTGGAACGACACATGCTTTCCCGCCAAATTCCAATTTCACTTCCGTTTTTTTTTTTGCAATTTGTCAGTGTCAAAATAAAAAAATAATCCAATCGATTATTTGTTTGTATACATGGGTAATTTAGTACATAGATGTTTTATTTTATGGGCCCTCCATGTTCTACCGTCACATGAGCATGGAAATCATTTATTATTATTATTGAATTTACACTTAAGATATTAAATACCTATTTAAAATAACAATAAGAAAAACTTTTACCAAAAAAAAAAACAACCGACTTCCGAAAAAACACTACAAAGTGAAAAATAACTTTAATTTCGAAAGGCGGTGACAAAAAATTAAAATACCTATACAAAGTCACCGACTTCCGAAATTAAAGTTATTTTTCACTTTGTAGTGTTTTTTCGGAAGTCAGTTGTTTATTTTTTGGTTAATATTTTATTTTTCACTTTTTAAATTATAGTATCTACCCCACTAATTCGACATTTCTTCATCGTTGGGGTCAAAACAATGCATATTTACGCGATAGCAGCAATCGCGGTTGATTTACTGTTATATTTTGAAGAGTTCCGTTGTCTGTCTCCGAAACGCATCATCAGATCTAGATGAAATTGAAATGGAACCACACGGGAAGCACCAGCTTTCAAATAAAAAGAATCATCAAAATCGGTCGACTGGGTAATCGAAATTTCTGAGGTAACAAACAGAAAAAAAAAACATACAGATGAATTGAGAACCTCCTCCTTTTTTTGAAGTCGGTTAAAAATACAATAATACAAGATGCAAATTAAATCTTTTGAATTACAGTAAAAATATCACAATAATACGAAAATGTCAAAGTTCAACCAGATTACAGGTCAGGCTGTATGTTACTTAAAATACGCCTTTTATAACAGAACTTTAATAATTAAATCAACAATTATAATACCCCTTAAGGGGAATCTAGTCGCGGACTCGACTCTCGAACTCACAGATGGGCCTGGCTAAAAAGCACGCTGTCTCACCGGGCATCGTGTCCGACAGGGGTAGTATCAGTGATGAACAGTTTGACGCTAGTCTACACGCACAACGTTATTGACTGAGATGCAGGATCTTTCATAGTAAAACAGGCGCGTAAAAATTAAGACAAGTCCTTCGGAACATCGGGTTTTATGAAAAAACTACTGCATAAGTCAATGGCCATTTACATTTATTGAACTTGTCGATATTTGAGCTTTGTCGGTACCTACTTGGTTTTGGAGATTTTACACTTCTTTTGTTACTTAAACACGCCCAAAGTTAGGTAAAATTAGAAAAACGAATCTTTGTTAGCTCATAACTTTTTAATGGCTTTTTATTTTAATATTCTGATTCCTTACTGACAATATTAATAATGAGACAAAACCATACCATGTTTAAGTTTGTTTTACATTTTCGAACAGTGGAGTAATAGACTTCCGAAGTTTGTAAGGAAAAAATGTTGGCAAGATTCACCTTAATTTGTTTGTCGAAAATATCCTAGTCAATGCATTTTATCCAAAGCTATAGATACACAAACCGACCTTTTGATGCCGGATAACATCTCCAAATATGTTGATTGACTCTATAAAAGTATTGATTCGAACCATTACATCTTTTTAAAAGTTAAGCCAAAGCCAAACTGAGAAACACAGAAAAGGCACCTTTTTGGGAACAGCCATCAAGTGGACTGGAGGCACTGGATTAGCGAAATGCATACCAGCACAGGTTCATATTCCTTCTTTACGAAAAAGCCAATATAACGAATGGCACCAGTCAATTAAAGTGATTTATGTCGTAGCCGAATTTTACTGCGTTTGTAGCACGTCAAGTTGTCAATACGTAGTAATAAATATCTAGTTGCAGTAGTTGTAGTTTTTGGTGTCATTCGCAAAATCATAATACACAAAACTTTACATTGATGGATTCATTAGTGCAAATCGCTTTTCTTTTCCTGGTTTTAAATTGCAAAGCGCGTATCCATTCTGTAGTTTATTCATTTATTAGATATGTAAACATTGTCTCATTCAGAAAAAAGGAGGTACGAAGCTGCTGTCACTAATGTCATCTGTCATTTAATTCATTTTTTCATTTCATTTATTCATAAAAAACAATTTACATTGTGTTGAATATATATACACATGAAATTAACTTACAAATACAGAGAACAGCTATGAATATTAATTAACCTCCAAATGAAGTTCAAGTACAGTGCTAAAAAGTTTTGAATATAATATGAAACAGTTTTAAATATAATGTCAAAAAGTTTTCAATTATGTATAATATCAAAGAGGTTTAAAATAGAATGTCAAAAAGGTTTAAAATATAATGTCAAAAAGGTTTAAAATATAATGTCAGCCAGTTTTCAATATAATGTCAAATGGTTTCAATAATAATGTCAAAGATTCTAAATTATATAATGTCAAAATAAAAACTAGATCATTTATTATTAATGTGTGACATTAGTTCCGATATATTATACAGACATTTTTCTAATAAAAAGGCTTTTAATTTTGTTTTAAACTGGTGGGTGTTATAAATCAGGATCTTTAGATCAGAAGGTAACTTATTAAATATCTCTACGGCTTGGTACTTCGAGCAATGCTCTACTAAATAAAATTTTGGTGCTATTTATTGTTAAAAAATTTTTCTTCGCGTGCTCTCTGTAATCTCAGGTTCTTCTTGTGATTCAAAGCCATGTAGATACTTAGCAAAATAACTTAAGAGCACCAATATGTATAGGCTAGGTACGGTTAATATTCCCAGTTTTTTTAAGTAATCTCTGCATGAGACACGTTGCGAAATTTTTACTATTGTCCTTATGGCTCGTTTCTGTAAGATGAACGCTCTCTGCCAGTTGTAACTGTAACTATTTCCCCAGAGCACGATCCTATACCTTATTCTAGACTCGACTAGCGCATAATATACAGCCTTTAACTGTTCTATTTTCAAAATGTCCCTAAGGTTCCTGAGTGCGTAACATACTGACGATATGGATGATTCTATAACAGCAAGGTCCGGTTTCCAATTTAAAAGCGAATCTATATTAATCCCTAAGAATTTAACCTTGTCCACTGATTCAATCCTGTCTCCATTTATTTTCATATCTAAGTTGTGATTATGACGAGTGGTAGTCTTAGATAACAATAGGTTAGTTTTACCTGTATTTAGCTGTAAACCATTCGCAATTTTTTTCAATAATTATATTTATATTTAATGTCAATTTTTCTATTTCTTTTGTTCCAATTATTATGTTAGTGTCATCTGCGAAAACAACAAGTTTCTCGTTCGGCTGGGTTTTATTCATGAAGTTGAAGTAAGTCATTTGTAAAAATAATATATAATATAGGTCCTAAAATTGAGCCTTGAGGGACACCACGTTTTACATTTATCATTCTTGACTTGTATGTCACTTCGTGATTCTTCTCGTGTATACTTTTAATTTCTACATACATTCGTCTGTTTTGTAAGTACGATGTCATAAGTTGTAATGTCTTGCCTCTGATACCATAATGTTCGAGTTTAGCAAGGAGTAGTTCATAATCTATGGTGTCAAAAGCTGAACTGAGGTCAACAAATAGTTCAGCTACTTTCATTTTGTCATTTCGGTTTAAAGACATTTATTTCTCAAAGAACAAATTACAGTTCACTTAAAGAGAAACTTAACTAAATTAATAATAGGTTGTAGTTTACATACGACGTTCAGGCCATTCGAGAAACTGAAGACCTTAATTTTATTAAAAAATGTAGAAGATTTGTAGTCTAAATAAAATGAAAAACAGTACAAGCTAAACTTAGGTGTAAATACAAATAAAAACCAAAAAATAAACTAAAGTTATGTGTCTAAAATGTAATTCCTAAGTCCTTTTTTAAATATTGGTATGCTTGTACACTCTCTGAGTTTTTTAGGTAATTTATTGTATAGCCGAACCCCCTCCCACTGTATAGTTTTCCTGCCGTACAAGGTTCTCACTCTTGGTACTTCTAGGTCATCTTGATTACGAGTATTATATCTACGAGTCTTTTGTGTAAATGAAATATTTGTGTGTATGTTGGTTTTAAGGATCTTTCGTATAGTCATGCATGTATGGTACGTATACAGTTGTTGTAGGTTAAATAATTTTGCTTTTTTGTAGAGTAATTCTGTAGGGGTATAGTAGTTGTAATTGAAGAGGACTTTGATGATTTTATTTTGTGTTCGTTGTAGGTGTTGTTGGTTTGTTTTTGCAGCTTGTCCCCATACTTGGATCAGATATTCCAGATGTGGCTTGATTAGTGTGTTGTAAATAGTATGTCTTAGCTTGTAGGGTACGCATTTGCCAATGTTACGTATGGCTCCGGTTAGTGGGAGTATGCGAGATCTTACGTAGTCAATATGCGCTCTGAATGTCAACTTACTGTCCACAATTAGGCCCAAATACTTTTCATGCGTCGATTTTCGTAACGGTTGGTTATTTATTGTAAGATTTGGAAATGATGGTATTTTTTTATTCTTAGCTGCGAAAATGATGTAAGCAGTTTTACTAACATTCATAGTCAGAAGGTTTTGAGTAAGCCATATATTCAAAACATTAAGGTCTTTCTGCGCTTCTGAGATAATATCGGTGATGGAATCGCCAAAATAAAAAAGACATGTGTCATCTGCATACAGTGATATGTGTCCAGTCAGTCCAGCGGTACTAATGTCGTTGATATACCGTATGATTTTTTTTACCGTCTGGAAAAAAATAGGGCATAATAGGTGAACGGAGTAGAAGCCTATGGCATAGAAATTTCACTTCTTTTTTTTTTTAATCCTAACATGAAATGAACCTATCAATAAATACTATTACTTATTTGTAGTAAACTTTTCATACTAAAATTTAAAAAATAATAAAAATAGAAAAGAGTAAAAATATCGGCAAATAATATCAAAACCCAACTTATAGGCACCCTACTCTACGCGCAGAAATTATCAATGAATTCGTAGCGACATTCAATCCTTTGATTGAAGCCGGCCGGGGATAGGTAACTACTATCGCAAAATATCTTTCCTTAGGCGTACCGCTCACGTGTCACCGCATGCGCATCCCCTCCCGCCCGCGCGCCCTTCAAACCGAGTACCGCGTCTCGTGCTCTCTCTCTAGTCACCTGCGATTAGCCATAGCGTGACGTCGATCGCTGTTTTTTTACGTTTGAACCGTGTGTGCTTCGACCGGCCAGTGATTGTTTTCATAATGACGTACGCATACTCCAACTCCACCCGCAGGCGAACATTCTATGGAGCGACGAGTCCATATTTACCCGCACTGGTATCTACAACGTACCTACACAACGAGCAATGGTGGAGTTTCAAAACTCACTTAAAATAAACGAACACGCTCATCAAGTTCTATTCAGTGTCAATGTTTGGGCCGGGATAATACACGTTGGCATAATGGGTCCAGTTTGTATCGAAGGTCGATTGACAGGGATAATGTATCGTGAAATTATACAGTCCGTTATCGACACAATGTTGGAAGACGTTCCTCTGGACTATCTGCCGGACATGTACTTTCAGCACGACGGGTGTCCAGCTCACTACGAGCGATCTGTGCTCGCGTATTTAGATAGTGAATTCCGTGATAAGTGGATAGGTCCCGGTGGACCTGTGAACTGGCCGGCGAGATCACCAGACCTAACGCCATTAGACTTTTATTTGTGGGTTGAACTAAAACGCTTAGTGTACACCGAAGAAGCTCGTAGTGTAAATGAGTTAAAACAGCGAATAATAGACGTTTTTAATATTCTGAAAAGTGACAGAGACACGCTTAGGAGTCTAACAACCAATTTGCAAAAACGTGGGAGTTTGTGTTTAGAAAGAAACGGTGGACATTTAGAACAAATATTGCAATATCGTTGAAAAGGTACTTTTTCTTGTAAATAATAACTCATTTTCTGTAATTTTGTAAAAATTAATCAGTATTATTATTTGTAAATAAGTTGATTACGATCTTTAAATACGCCTAGTAAGTTGTAGTATCCGATTTGGATTAAACAACCTTGTTGGAATCCTTTTTTATTACACATCACGTTAAAACCTTCGAAATACATATGAATGTGAGTGATTGTTATAAGTATTTAACATCAGCGGTTTGTTTACATTTCTATCAAAGCTTTACCGATCTTACGAGACGTAATTTATTTGGTTTACGGTTTCAAGACACGCGTCACTCAGTGTATCAAATTATAAGCCTACTACAACTACATACAGCACGGTGACGTATGTAGGTACACGCGCAAATGTGTGCGTGAGTGTGTAGGGATCAGGCGGTATCGTCCTGTGCGCAGGAGAGCGAAGTTAATGCTAGCGTCTCGCTCACACTTCCATCATGCTTCATTCATGTGCAATCGCAGCTGACGCCGTTTACTATTACCTATTTTGGATAATATTAGTTTTACGCGAGTGCCGTAGGATGTATTCTTTTTCATGTATTTTAAGGATATTCGGAACTTTTATTAAATAAATGGTACCAGGTAAATATTAGGGTATATGAGTTCTATTCTACTTACACAAAACGTCATATTGTTGTCCAGACGCTAAAAAATGTCAGCCGGTATATGAGGAAAAGCAATGGACCCAGGACCGATCCCTGAGGTACTCCACACTGTATATTGGCCGGAGCACTTGCAAATTTGTCAAGTTTGACGATCTGTTGCCGATTAGTAAGATAAGACTCAAACATTTTGTAAGCTGTAGAAGTAATTCCTATGATTTTAAGCTTTTTTAGAAGGATAGAATGGCTAACAGTATCGAATGCTTTTTTTAGGTCAATAAAAACACCTAGAACTAATTGTTTTTTGTCTATATTATCTTTTATTTTAGTAATTAGATCAACAGTAGCAGAAAGTGTATTCGAGTGTGGACGAAAGCCATATTGATGCGAGTAAAGAAAGTTGGTATTGGTTAAATGTTTAGATAAGCGCGTGTATAAAACTTTTTCATAAATTTTGGAAAGAACAGGCAACACTGAAATTGGTCGGTAGTTTCCGGGGTCAGTCCTAGTTCCAGACTTGTGTATAGGGGTTACTTTAGCAATTTTAAGGCTGTCCGGAAACACGCCACTGTCAAAGCAACTATTTATGCAATTTGTTAGATTAGTTAAAATTAAGCCCTTTATGCATTTTATCGCTTTTGTTGTTATTCCATCAACTCCACAGCTGGTATCATTATCCAAATTGTCAATTATTTTGGATATCTCATCCTCCGTGCAATGTTCTAAAATGGTAAGTTGAAGGTCTGCTGGTGTATGTAATGTTATTTGTGGGTTTGGATTAGTTTGTATTATATTCTGGGCCAACAAAGACCCAATACTAGCAAAATAGTTATTAAACGCGTTACAGATTTCTGTACCGTTCGTTATTTCTTTGCCATCAAGCTTGAGTTTAGGAAGAGTACAGGCATCGTTTATCTTATTTTTAGCTAGGGTGTTTATCAATTTCCACATTTTTTTAGGGTTCTTACTACATCTTGAAAATGCGTCATAATAGTAATTCTTTTTATCTTCTTTTATTTTACATTCTACTCTTTTTCTAGCAGTTATATACTTAGATTGCAGTTGTACATTTTGTGGATTTGTCAGAAAACCATGCCATAATTGATTTCGTTCATTAATATAATTAATTACCGTTTTATTGATCCAGTCCTTTTGTGGTAGATTTTGTATTTTGTATTTTATTAATTTCGAGTCATTCATATTCTTTATTAAATATTGTTCAAGAATGGCATAGCGGTTTCCTACTTCTATCGAGTCGTTTTGTAGTGTGTTCTCATACAGAGCTTTGTAGTCAATCGCAACGTATTGAACTTTTTGTTTTAGGGTCTGCTTATATTGTTTGAGTTCTAGGTAGATTTGTTTGTGGTCCGATAGTGCTGATTCAATTATTGCCATGTGTACCTTAGCGTTCCAAATATTACTACAGGCATGGTCTATTATGCTTTTTGTGTGCTTGGTTTGTCGAGTACAGTATTTTTCGTGCATATTGTTTATTATATAGTATCCTGATTCTTGTATAGCATCTGTGTAGTCGGTTGTTTTGCGCTCACTACTTAGTAAGTCGATATTAAAGTCCCCAAATATAATTGTCTGGCGTTTGTTCTTTTCTAAACGTTGTGTGTAAATGTTAAGAAAGTCGGTCAGATTCGTATTTGGGGGTTTATAAATTAAGCCAATAGTCAGAGAGTGTTTTAATAAATTTATCCATAGAAAATTATTACCGCATTCATAACGCTCCTCTTTTATATCAAATTTTAAACTTTTGTGTATGTACATAGAAATACCTCCGCCTATACAATCTTTTCTTAAATTAAATATATGTGTGTAGTTGGGTATATCCAGCAGATCGGCATCAGTTTTAGATTTGATCCATGTTTCAGTTAACAACACAATGTGTATAGTATGATTAAAACCTCGCAGGATACATTTTAACTCATCAAGCTTACCTGGTTTTACCAAACTACGCACATTAGCATAAAACATTCTTAACGAGGCTAGAGATGTACTTATATTCTGGTAGGTATCTACATATTGATAGGTTACGTTATCTAATTCCGAAGTGTCGGAGTTATTTTGTCGAGGGATTTGTTTTGAGGGTAGTTTTTTGCTGCATTTTTAATTATCTTAGGTATACCGTTTATGTACCTTATAGTGAGGTCCGATTCACCATTTTCCGTTCGTCGTAACAATTCCGCACGTTGATCCTTCATGTATTTTATTTGCATTGGTGTTTGATCCGGTAATATGCGAACGTTATCATTTACGAGATTCGATTTGTTACGCAGAATGTGTATAACTGTTTCTTGTTGTTGGAAGGTAACTTTAAGGTATCTAGTTTTTTCCGAGTTATACTTGCCAAGACGCATGCATCTTATAGGAGAGGGGCATTCCTTGTAAATCGTTTGAATTATGTTAAGCGCTTGATTTGTGTCATATTCACGTCTTGTTGTTGAGTTTTTGTCACTTAATTCAGATATACCTCCAATTATGACATTATACTGTCGCTTTGCGCGGTCTTGGATTTCTAAGGCCATGTACTCACAAGCGAACGGCTGATTTTTGTTTACCTCGCACGATGTTTTGTTATCGATAGATAATTCTGTTTTGAGAAAGGTTATCTCTTCTTGGAAAGTACAGTTTTGGTTTTTCAGCTTTTTCAGTTCTTCCTTAATTTCATTATGCTCAGATGTAAGAATATCGGTTGTACTTTTTATGTTTTTTATTTCATTTTTAACCTCAACCATTTCTTGACATAGATTGCTGGAAATTTCATTAAGTTTTTCGGTGAAACCTTGGAAATAGTTCTTCATTTCAGTTCGTAGGTCGGACATTTCTTGTATAACATCGGCCTCAAAATTCTGCTTTCTTTTTCGCAATGTAACTTTGCCATCTTCTTTTACCAACGTTCGTAGGTCAGTAAGTGATCCACTTCCTTTGCTGCATAGCTTCATATTTATTTCGGCTGATGATTGTTCTGCACTCATCTTTACAATATAGCAGTGACGTAGCTCGCACACACAGGGCAAATGGTACGAGAGCGAGCGAGTTGAAAAATCGGTGCGTTATGGTCTCGTCTCTTTTCCCCGAGGTGGCGAAGAGCGGTCGCGGCAACTGTGGCTCACGGCGGGTTTTAAGTTCAAAAGAATATTAGCACGTAGCACTGTCACTTTAGTTCACACAATTTTGCTCGAAAGTGTTATTGTTCTTAGTATCACTTTTGCTTGTACTTAATAAATATAAATCAGTAGTTTATTAGAATACGGTGCGCACGTCTGTTCTCTTCGATACCCGAACGTCGAAAAGTTTACTAACTATGTCATTTATTAAAGTGTTCATAGCATCCGAGGTATCGACGCCCTTCTGATATCCAAATTGTCTCAGATTGATAATTTTGTGAAAACCCATATGTACCATAAGTCTACTTTTAATAATTTTCTCAAAGAGTTTTGATAGGGTGGGTAATAAGGATATGGGATAATTTTTCGGATCGGTCTTAGTGCCCTTTTTGTGTATTGGAATTACCTTGGCCAATTTCAACTGGTCAGGAAAGATTGACTCATCGATGCATTTATTGAAGAAGTTAGAAAGAGGAGAAGCTAGAGAAGCTAATATCTCTATGTTCCCCTTTATAATCGATATCGGTACGTCGTCGAAGCCGCAAGAATGTTCATTAGCCATTTTGCTAACCAATTTTGCAATTTCATTTGGTGTAGTTGGCTTGAAAGTTATATCACTTTCAACTCTTTTCGTGGTATCCATAAGAAAAGATATTGCTCTATCTTTGTCTTTATTCGCTATTGATGATTTGAATACGAAACTGTCAATAAATATATTTGCAATATCCTGAGGATTAGTGATTATACTTTATTGTCTACATTTGAGATGAGATTTTTACGTTGCTTGTTTTTCTTCTTTTTAGTACGTTCATTTACAATTTTCCATGTTTCTTTCACTAGATTTTTTGCGCTGTTTAAATATCGTGATATAGCTTGCTTTTTGGCTTGATTAATAACTCTTCTATGAATGCGAACGTAGTTGATTTTGTAAATTATGATGCTGACGTTATTTAATGTTCCAGAGTGTTCCAGATGTCAGTCACGAGGAATGGCGGGAAACAGATAAAGTGAGGCAGGTCTAAACGGTAGCGCTTGGTGTGGTAGTGAGCTAGTGAAGTGAGATATTCAACGTAAATGTGGAATCAACAGGATGTAATGAAGTATGTTTTTTAAATCTCCACACAATAAGGCATTGTGTCAGAGTAGTAGGTACAAGAATAAAAGTATTGCGTAGATATTCTTAAATCCAGTGCGCTTGTTAGCAACCGCAAGCTACATGCAAAAAAGGTTTCTGGCAGAATAAGAAGATAAGACTGAAATTAGTGCGTCTACCAACAACTCAAAAAGTTTCGTATACTTAGGTAGTTAGGTAGGCCGCACGTCATTTTGAAGTTGAGCTCGCCTAACGGTTGCTAGTACGGAGTTTCAAAAGAATCAGAGGTCATCTTAGAGTGAGGCCACACGGGCACTGACGGTGCGTTGCGTCGTTGCACCGCTACGATTTCAACGCACTGACAGCCCCACGGGCAATGTGATGTCACAACTCAACCCCGGTTACTATGACGTCGCAGCACCTCGGTATTGGGCGTGTCAGTCTTTTACATAGTACAAAGAACACCGCACTCTACTGCGTTGCCGCTACAATGCTCGGCGTCGAACCGCAATATCCATCCTCGCTTCGCCTCTCTAGTCCCCTTGTCCGTTGAGTGTGCGTCACATCGCCAGACGCCATCGCAACCCACCGTGAGGCATGTCCTGTGACTTGTAGTAGGATGGCGTAGCGTCCCCGCTCAGACAAAGCCACGCGCCAGAAACGCATCGCGTGGCTTTTCTCTTACACTGGTTTTGTTACGACTGACGTGTGGCATACCTTAAAACGAAGGTTTGGAATCAGAAAACAAAAATTAAGTATCATGGGTCTTCTATCTAGTACGCCCAACAGTCAATCTACCTTTTTCCAACTCGAGGTCTGCTTCCGGCCTAAGCGAATGCAGCTGAATATCAATATTTAACTTGGAACGGCTGCCTATCTGACCTCCACAATCTAGTTACTGGGTAACATTATACCTACCCTTTGGTAAGACTGAATACCAATATTTTCCAAATTCAAAGAAAGGCACTTTTTAACGTCAAAATGTACATTAAAATAGAATTGATTTTAGTCGCCCCTTCCAAAAGGCGGGCTCCGTGTGCTGCTGGACATAAAAGAATAGCACCATCCCATTTCTTCCCGTGGGTGTCGTAGAAGGCGACTAAGACACTTACTAGAGAATGGGCAGCAGCGTTCTCTATGCATTTTACTACCACACTGCGATCGCCAACCCGCCTGCCAAGCGTGGCGATTGTGGCAAATTTCCCCCTTTTGGGGGAAGCTTATGTCCAGCAGTGGACGTCTTTTGGCTGATATGATGGAAGGGCATGAGCAAGAATAGAAACTCCACCGTTACTCTTTCAAAGTGTTATTACAATATTTGCACACATTAATTATATACCTACTCGTAATTATATGTGAAAACGATGCACCAAGAATAAAATTACCATACCACAATTAGCAGGTACATGGAGCGACTGCCGTTCTGATCACCATAACCCAGTAACTGGGTTGCACGGTACCCCTTGGCAAGTCAGACTTTCGGGGTACAGAGTACCTGGTACATCCGAAAATGCTCTAAAATAACCTCCCAGAAAATAACGCAGCAACTCTGAAATATTTTTTAATATGTTTGACAAGTTTTTTCGTAAGGCGCGCCAGTCTAGCCTGCAGCCTGACTGCATTCCAGCCTTTACGTTGAACCGGTCACGCGTGATCTAGGACACATGTTGAAGGCTTGCACATGTGACGGAGAAGGGCAGTTGATAGTGACAGACATGTATTTTTAAACGAACTAAGTAGTTATTAAGTTCACGTGTGATTTTAGCCTGCTCGTGAGCCAGTTGAGTTTCCTGTTGAGCTGCGGAAGTCTTTTCTAACTAGGAAGTCAGGTTTTTTACATCTGTAACATTCTTTAGGCACCACATTTGACAATAAAGATACCTACTACTTCCTCTTCTGTAAATTCAAACACTTTTTCACCTCACAACCTCGGAAAGGTTCTGTATGTCATTCTAAATCTGCGTGCAAAAGTGAATTTTACACGCTAGCGTGGAAAGAGTTTTTGAAATTCAAACTTTTCTATTCAATCATTTTTAAACAGCCAGTCCACTGAAAATGCATTAATACTTATTTCATGTCAGTGCGCCAACCCCATTTTTAGAATAATCACACTGGCTAGCAGAACAATTGCATGAAAAAAAAAGAAACATAAAAATTTCGTCTCTATTCAATTCCCTGTAGAGTTAGTGCAAGTTGTACATAATGCCGAATTGAGTTATCTTCCGGAAAAATCGCGCGAAAAGTACATAAAAGCGTACAATTTGTTCAATGCATGGAAACATTCTAAATGCGTGAAAACATTTTCGAAGACTACAATGCAATGCATGCAATGCAAATCATACTTCATTGAACTACACTAATTTAATACCTATATTTTTTAGGCTGTTTTTATTGCACCAAGCATTTTCCTCGCTGTAGTGAGGTAAAAAAATTGTCTGTTGCGTCTCGTACCTTTGAAAGCCTCGCTACACTAAGGATTCTATATTTGAACCACTCGCTTCGCTCATGGTCCAATCCTAGAATCCTCCGCTTGCTCAGCTTTCAATACAAGTACTCGCGCCAAAAAAACAACTTTGCAGCCTTACTTATCAAATAACTTTATCACCTCACAACCTCAGAAAGATTCTGTTTGTCATTCGAAATCTGCGTGCAAAGGTGCATTTTACCCGCTAGCTTGGAAAGAGTTTTTAAAATTCGAATCTTTCTATTCAATAATTTTCTATACAGCTTGTCCACTGAAAATGCATTAAGATAACAAAAAAAAGAAACTTTAAAAAAATTGTCTCTATTTAATTCACTTTCCATAATTTTGGTATGTTTGTTGATAAAATCGTAAGAAATCATAAAATATGAGCGAGTCCAGCAGCGATGAAGATAATAAATTTAACACGTGCAGTTAGTTCAAGGGGTACAAAATGCCCAACTGAGTTGTCTTCCGGAAAAATCGCGCGAAAATTACATAAAAGTGTACAATTTGTTCAACGCATGGAGACATTGTAAGGCGTGAAAACGCTTTCGAAGACTACAATGTAATGCTATCATACTTCATTGAACTAAGTACACTAACTTAATATATTATTCAGGCTGCTTTTCATGCATCTAGCATTTTCCTTGCTGTAATGAGGTGAAAAATTGTATGTTTCACTCGGCAGCACAGATATTCTGCGTTTCGTTCCTTTGAAATCCTTCGCTTGCTCAGCTTTCAATACAAGTACTCGCGCCAAAAAACAACTGTGCAGCCTTGTATACCAAATAACTATTTTATCCCTTACAAATGAGTATTTCTGAAGTTTTTTATTATTTATTTTCTGAGCGTGATGACTGCGTTTATAGAAAGAGATGGAATACATTTTCCAAAGAAAGCCCCCAATTCAACCCGTTTTCAGCAGTATCGACATCTTAGGACTATGCCGGAGACAACAACATCACCAGAAGGCTGAATTTCTTTCTTCCCTAGCCAGATTCATCACGAAGATTGGGTAAAGAAGCAAAATGGAAGGATAGTTTTGTAAAACTGTGCAAGTAAATGTAACGTCCCTAAACTTACTATACGTTCCCACTGCTGGGACACAGGCCTCCTCTCTTTGAAAGGGAGTGGGTTAGATTCCACCACGCGGGCCCAGTGTGGGTTGTTAGATGTCACATGTCTTTGAATTTTTGTTTGTAGGACATGCCGATTTCCTCACGCGGTTTTCCCGTTTTGAGAGCCGTGGTGATGAAGTAAATTTCACAAGGTAAAGCACCTGCCAGGGTTCGAACCCGCGATCTACAACTCGTAAGTAAGGGCTGCTACCACTGGGTCTCCACGGCTCTTACAATGTTTTCTTTCAAAAACAGTTACAACACAAGTCATGTAACAATAAATTTCTCCGGATACTTTTTTGTGATTTCATTGACAAATAAACTTTCCTTGAGCGTCGTATTCCGCACACGGCGCAGGCGCAAAACAAAGAGAATTGCCACGGTATCTAACAGAGCAGAAGGCCATCTCATAACAATGGACAATTTGGAACTTAAGTCTCTCAATGTATTTAGAGCCTCTCATACCCTAACCCTGAACAGTTGGTTACATCCTGCGCTGCGTTTGCATTATTACAGATTTCGAACCATTGTGGAGTCATGGAAAACATTTTTTTAGAACTTATGAAGGAATGGATTACCTAAATAGCTACATACTTCAAAATTATTTAGAGCGTGGTTGATAGCTTGTTACGCAATTCTAGTCCCATGTATACATTAATTATATTAGACATTATGTATTATTACATATTTTCTTATTATTATACATTGTTAAAAGACACATTGCGAAGCGTGTGTTATCTACGCATTCTATAAGTAGTACATTAAGTCCGCCTTCGTACCTTTTTGTGTGTGTGAAAAGTTTAAATAAATAAATAAATACATCAACCTGCTTAGTTTTTTTTTTTGACGGTGGATACTCCTCAAATAACTTCTCCAGCTCTGGGTGGAGCGGGAGGGCGTGTCAGACTTTTACTGACTAAAACCCACCCTTGTTCTTTCAGTTGCCTGTGTGCCAGGGGCCACGGTAACTCTTTCGAACAGCCCGCACCCCTGGCAGGCATCGGCCCTTGCAGGCCCCACCAGTTGGTGCTGACGTCTCTTTGAGGCGCGCGTGGAACACAACGTGCCGTCGACCTGGGCTTGGTGCTTACCGGATAGCGAGCTACCCTTTACTCGCCTTCCGCAAGCCCGCGCCTACGGTGACCGGGAATCAGCCTGGGATTTCCAACGCTTAGGATGTCTCCTGCGGCGGCTAAGGCCGTGAGGGCGCATATACTGCCTCTCCCTCACGTGCGCCATCTCCCTTCTGAGAAGGAGGCGACGGCTACCCATGCACTCTCACTCCGTACCATGGCCTGGACCAGGGCTGGACGCCAGCGATCGCCGCCGCCGATCGCCTCTACGAGGACACGGCGGTGCTCCACCCAAACCGGGCAGACCTGCATCGTATGCTCCACCGTGTCCTCAGGGTGATCTACGCAGTGGAAACACCCGGGCGTTTCCTCCCGCCTTATGCGCAACAGGAACCTCCCGAATGTACAATGTACAACGATAAGGTTGCATTCGGTAACAGCTAACCTTTACAGTACTTAGTATGAACATTACTTATAATTTCATTCATGTATCTTCTGTGTTCACCTTCTCAATGGCATCACCATGTTTGTCTCGACGTCCGTGACGAGACTGCTGATCATATGAAATTCTGAACAAGTCAGTGAACTCCGCAACACATTATGAAATCATTGATTGATTTCGAAAAATCTCCTGATGCAATTGTTTTCTTCCTATTTGCTATGCATATCAAAAATATTGCTAACGAATAATCTTTAATAATCAATAATAATATTTTGTAAAAAGTGCAGGTTGTTTTCAATAGGAAAATTGCGTTTACAATGCAGTTCACTATTATAAGCTTCACGAAATTTACACTGCAACCTACCGTATAGCCTGAAGCTAATTTTACATAAGCTAATTTTTAATAACGTTATATAATATGACATAACGTACGGAAGTTCAAGAATGTACATTTCTGACGGCTGAAGTCACCACAGCATTGAACGATCTGAAGGTGCAGGCGCCTACAGATTTACTCGATTTCTAATGATCGCTCGATATTTTGCCGTGGTTTAAAGATCATTATCTGTCAGATCCTACAGATTTGCTCCTTTTTAACGACTGTCGTCTGTTAACGATCGAAAATCAGACATTACTGGTTGATTTTTCAATTTACTAAAGCGATCCACGTTGACGATCGGCTTGCTTACAATACCTACTCGATTATGTTTGATTACACGTGTCGATTGTCAAAAATCGAACAAACCTGTGGTCATAAATGGATACTTACCTACTTACTAACAAATTGTTGTCTTTAGATAATCCTCTAGGTATTAATTCTTCTTTCTTTCGGCTTGGCTTGCTTAAGTGCTGTTTTATGATTTTCTTAGGAGACAGCATTAGGTAAGAAAATTATAAGACAAGACAACACTTTCAAATATGTTGGTCCATCTAAGGCCGCAGAAGTAGATTTTTGTTATATATACACCTGCGTAAGCCTTCGGGAAAAGAGGCGTGATCTGATAACGATTATTTATGTGTCTATTCTCCTACTAAGACGAACGCAGGACCCTGATAATAAGCGGGCGACAGGCTGCATTTTACCCAGTTGTCATAATGTTTTCGCCCACTACTACGGGTGCAAGAGGGTGCACGTGCACTTCCCTGGACTCAAAATGAATATATGGTGTAAAAGAATTATGAATTAAAAAAACGAAAACGCCTTCTTGAATAATAGAGAACTCAATCTACTTTTTTGAGGCGAGATCCTAACATTTTCGAGCTCGTATCGCTCGAAAGCTTTTGTGCATTAAGGCTTCTTCAAACAGCCGCGACGCGACACTTGTAGAACAATTTTCATTAAGTTTTCATAGAAATTGTTCTACGAGTGTTGCGACGCGACCGTCGCGTCGCGCTAGTCTGCACGAGCCTTTACGCACCTTTAGAATTAAAGAGACCTAATGCGAAATTAGCCGCAAGTAAAATAGGTCTCTTTAATTCTAAAGGTGCGATTAGTCAACAAAGTATTGAACTCCTTTTACCAAAAATGTAACCGACCCTAGACGAGGTGATTAAATTATCAAGCTTGTGTCGCTCGCTCTTGCCTCCTATCTTAATTCTTAAGCTTCTTCATACAAATTTCCATAGTTACATTTCTGTAGATACGCATGGACAAAAACCTATCCCCATTCGAGGCGAGATGCAACAATTTATCGTGCTAGCTTTACTCGCTATTGTAATCATCCATAACCATTAAGAGAACGCACCTACGTACTCTTTATTGTTAAGTTGTTCCTGCATACGTTGATAGTTACTCCTTGTTAACCTTTTGACTGCCAACTTCGGGTATAGCCGACAAATGAAAATGTGCCCAACACGCCACCGTCGGCGAAATGCCGACAAGAAAACTACATTTTAGGGGTCATATTAAAAAAAAAAAATATGTTACGAGTAATGTTTTATTTAAAAAATAGGGGACGTTAAGCAATGATTAATTAGTTATTGATACCATTTTGGAATCCCTATTCTTTTTTGTAGGTATTTATGTGTATTCTTATTTGTGGCTTGGCGTGGGAGGGACGCCGATGCGTTTCCGCCGCTCTGGCGGTCAAAAGGTTAAAATGGACAAACGATAGGTAGCCTAACGTATCTGAGGTGAAGTGCAAAAATGATCGAGCTCCATTCCTGGAAGTAAATATTCTGTAATTCTGTCTAATGTCTGTCCATCATTTCGGCCTAATGTCCGCCAAGCCGGACGCTGCCGGCACTTCAAACAAAAAGCCTACGACGGAAACGGATATTACAGCTATTACTGCAAACATTGCGATTGACTTTCAAGACACGCGTAGAATGAATTTTACATAAATATAGAAGTAAAATATTATTCATAATTATTCACGGTTTTCTTCACACATAATACTTATGAATAATTTATTTGATTCATCGTGTGAAAGGCTTTTTACTAATATTTGGCAAGGAAGTTTACTAATATTTGGCAGGTGTGGTGATTTTTTGAATAACGAGACCCATGCCACAGTATTACAATAAATATTGTAATACTGTGCCCATGCTAGATGCTAGTGAGTGACTTGCGCCGTCCAGAGGTAGTAGTAATGTATATAATAATGTACTCTGTGTAGTAATGTATAAGTCAATATCTGACTGATACCTCCGTCCGCCTCAGGTTGGCTAGGAGACCCATGAGGATTTTCACACTAGGGGCGGGATCCCTGGGTGCAGCGTCAGCTTGACATATAGGGAGACTAGATATAGTGACTTCCCATGAGTCAGGGAAGACGTACAAAAACAAAGTTAGAACGTATCTCATTAGCAATATTATTTATAATTTTCTGATGTAATCGACGCCATCTCTTGGCAAAACGGTAAACCACAAGACTTGCTCAGTGTTGCTAATACAAATAATAATAGACTATCATTTGTTTTATGGTCCTAAGCTAGATGGTACGGTCATAAATAAAGCTATAAAACATCAATTTACTCTAATGCAACGTATGTATTCGAATAAAAATATTTGTAACTAGCTGTCCCGGCTAACTTCGTACCGCTACTAAATTTATATTATCTCACCCTTTGAACCTTCCCTGGACTGCCATACATATTTCAAAACCAAAATTAGCCAAACCCGTCCAGCCGTTCTCGAGTTTTAGCGAGACTAACGAACAGCAATTGATTTTTATATAGATATAGAAGATAGATAGATAGATGATAAAATCAAATCTGAATGCGAAAAAAAAACACAAATGTATTTAAAAAATGGCAACTACAAAAAAGCAAGTGTCAAATGAGATATCGCGGAGTGCGGACGGCTGTCCATTAAATTTTTAATAAAATTATGAAAATAAACGAAACATTCTGAGCCAATTTACATTTAACAACAACATTCCGATTAATCTTTATTGAAATGGTATGAGAAACGTTTTGTATCTGTGAATTGAGACGAGAAAAACCAGCAAAATGGCAAAGTAAGTAATAAATTGATTCTTTTTAGATTCTAAGTGGATTAATGGCTAGAAACTCAATACTAAAGTGTCGCCTACGCGATGTTGCGGTTGATTAGGCACGGCTGTTGAGATCTCCGGTTACGAATGTGCTAAGTCTTCAATAATATTATGGCAACTGATTCTGTGTTCGTTCATGTACGCGATGTTTTCTACGTCTGCTTAGCTTGTACTGAGAGGAGATGTCGCAATGATATTTTAAATATTTAGGGTCAAGGAGACTCAATACTGTTTTGGAATTTAGTTTAGTAGTAAATAAGATTTAATCATATACCTGTCAATCGTTCATTACCCCAATGTCCAATGTTATCAAATCTTTTCAATTGTTAGCAACAATGATAACTATGCTTTCCCTTATAAGTAATGCACAGAAATAATGTACATTAATTTATAACAGCATCTACTGTACTTACAAAAAATATTTTGGAACAATCAATACAACATTTAAGAAAGTTTAGTCAAAATTGTGAAGAGTACTGCCTAGTTTACTAGAGCCAATAAAATTAAAGTTTTAAAAATTCAGTCTGAGTGGTTTGAATTTTTTTAACTTTATCTCAAGTGTCTGCTGATGTTAGGTTTCCTACTTCAGATAAACTATTGAAATCTAGTCCGTTAAATATTATAGTAAAACAATCCATACTGATATTTATTATTATAAAAGCATTAGTAACTCTGTCTGTCTGTTAACTTTTCACGCTTTAACGGCTGAACAGATTTTGAGGAAATTTGGCACACAGGCACCCAATGACCTAGTTTAGAATATAGGATACTTTTATCCCAGCAGTCAAAAGCCAGTATCTAAGATTATAATCTTGTCCACAGGGAAATGATGATAGTGTTTGTGTATGACACTCTGTGTTGTACTGCTGAGGAGGATGACCCTATCAATGCAGTGCTGTACTTCCATCCAGGCTGGGTGTCTGACACACAGCGACATGCGCTTGCGGGGCAGGTTGGTGACAGCTTTAATAATCTATTTAATTCATTAAATCATTGAGCCTATAATGTTCCCATTGCTGGGACACAGGCCTCGTTCTCTAGGAGGTGTGAGGAGAGGGTTGTAATCTACCATGCTGGCCCAACACAAGTTGGTAGATGTCATTATGTCTTCGAGCAGAAAGTCTGGAATAACAACCGAAGGCCGCCATGGCTCACGCACAATGGTCCACTTGAAGGACTAAGTGCGGAAACCAAACCCATAACATAGAACATAGAACATAGCCTTCGAGCAGTGGTGATGAAATTTTTACGTAAAGTAATGTGCCTACTGGGTTCGAACCCACGACCTACCTCTCTTAAGTTGGGGCCAATACCACTGGGCCACCACTGGTCTCTGCGGCTTTTGAATTTCGTGAGTTGGAATTGTGACATAGAATATTACTCTTTATAGGAAAAGGCTTTACATAAAGTGTAGCTATTTGCCCATATCAAAGAGTAGAATATCGGTTAAGAAGATTAGTTTCATCCTTGACCTTCTAATTTTATCTCCTTAATTTTATATCAGTATCCATTTCACAGATTAAGTCGCCAAAATCAATAAATAATGAATTAGATTATTATTTTTAACCTGTGATAATGATGGTGCTAATATTTGTTATATTTTGTCATATTTAATTATTAAAAGGAAATGATTATTTAAGTCAATAATGCATATTAATAGACAATAACATTAAAATGTCTAAACAGACAAGGCAATCAAGCACTTCTAAAACATTTTTTTTTTGGATTTGGACACATTTTTTTTTGCATATTTGAAGTTCAACTGTTTGATCTAATATCAGGGTGTAAAATAAAATAGAGATTGTACTATAGCAAAATTGTAAATTGAATTGCAGTAAACCAAAAAAGAAAGAAATAGTTAGAAGTTTATCTTTCTTTCAAACTAGGTTTGCAAACAATTAAAATCAGATCAAGTATACCAGACTGGTTTTTTTCCAATAGTATCTTCTCAAATTACACCTAACTGCCTATCCTCTTCATATAATCCCCCAAGGCCGGCGCGCGCCGAAGCCGGTTAAGCCTGCCTAACAATGTTCATTCTTAATCTATGAGAAACTGGCCTGTAACTGGCCTACCTCCCTAATTTACTAGTGTATATCGTATGCCAGAGCATTCTCCAGGGAGTGTTAAAATGTGCGGTTTAATTTCGCGGAAGACTGCTTTTGTTATCACGAAAGTATGGAAACAGAACACTCCGTAATTGATAAGTAAATAAATAAGTAAAAGCTTTATTCATTTAAAAAAACAGTTTAAGGAGCCTTAGATGCTAGATTTTTACAAATGCCCTAGTAAGGCAAACATTTTCATTTATTTAGGTGAAGTACTTAATTAATTAATCAAAGAAAATTGAAACAAAAGATCTAATGTCGAAATTCTAATCCTCTTACTTTTTTAGCAATTTTCAGGTGGCAGGTTGAACAAAATATGATAATGTTAATTGAACATTTCTTTCATTCATCTTCGAAATTCGTTGATAAGAATTTGCGAATGAAATAGTCAAACTTATGTAGAGCGTCAAGCGCTTCGTCCAAAGCTCTATTTGTGTAGGTACGTAACAGAATTGTCCGAGTAATCCAGTTTGAGTAGTAGTGCAGTGTTAAAAGCACGTGGCTTTGGAAATACGAAACTATACAAAAGTCTACTGCGCAAATATGAATCCCACGCACTGAACAAGCAACCTAATTGCGTAATAAACTAACACTGGCTTCTATTATGACAGATTCAGTGAAAACATTAATTGCAAGTTTTGAGTTGAGCTAAGTTTATTTCGGCCTTTCTTCTCGGACTACTCAGATAGGAAACGCCGATCGCATCTAGTTACCCGACTGCGCCAGGAGGGTTATTTTTAAAATATGATTGCCGTAAAAGTGTTTGTACAAACCTATTTAAAGAAATTTTAGGGGTACCTAAATTTGAGTAGTGCAGTTTTAAAAAAATGTGTCTTTGGAATTACGAAACTGTACAAAAACCTACTGCACAAATATACAACCCAACGCACTTGGCCAGATTTTAAGCAACCAATCACCAGACTTGTATTGTAATACCTAATTAAATTAGCCAATTTAGCTCTTCAATGTCACGTCCGTAGCTCACAAATCCGCTATCCAAGACCTGAATGCAACTCTTTATAATAGCCACCGCTAACTGATTAGAAAGTGTCTTGTCTTGTCATAATCAGCCTGTGGAATGTGCAACCTGTTCAGAACACATCACTATGTGAGCGAGCATAGTTCCATAACTGGTTTTTACTGTGTAGGCGGATTTGAGTAGTCTAATTAAACCGAAATTTAATTTGTAGAAGGGTAAATAAACTAAATTTTATTCTACAGTGTACTTTTTCATATATTTTTTAAATAGTCTAGCAAATGAATATTTGACTAAATACATAATGAATTATAAAAATAAAAATGTGAATTACAAGTAAAAGGCACACCTGTTAGATGTTTTTTTTAAAAGAGATATTTATATTTGTAAATTTCTGACAGTGATGGAAATGACGATAGTAGGATGGAAATGATATTCTCATTTCTGGAAATGACATGACTTGACAGGTAATGATTTGTTGTAACAAACAGATATTTAAAGATCAAGTATCCATACTAATATTCAAATAGTATCTTTAAGCAGCGATTATAATTTAGCTAAGTGTACCTGCTTAGGATATTTTGAGACATTATTCATCACTACATAGTATAAAACAAAGTCGCTTTCTCTGTCCCTATATCCCTATGTATGCTTAAATCTTTAAAACTCCGCAACAGATTTGGATGCGGGTTTTTTTAATAGATAGAGTGATTCAAGAGGAAGGTTTATATAGGTTTACACCGACCTCCACGCGGGCGAAGCCGCTGGCAAAAGCTAGTAATTATTAAAGTTTAGGATTAAAACTATGGACAATATTTGATGTCGGTAGAACAGCGGGGGATTTGCGTAACACACTAACAGTAGCAATGGCTTTCATTTTGGCAGTTCAACAACAATTAATGCGTTATTTACGTCGAACATTATGGAGCAATGGATTGGCAATATCTGTAAAAATAGTTCAGATTTTTAATGATAAAGTTTTACTTACGCAATAAGGGTGCTATAAATACTATATGATTATTTATTGAACGTAGACGCAATCCTACTAATATTAGAAATGTGATAGTTTTAATGTTTGGATGTTTGTTACTTATTTACACAGCAAGATTACCGCATAACCTGGATCATAGGATACTTTGTATCCCAGTTATACTTTCCCGTGGGATAATTTCCGACCACAACGCGGGCGAAGCCGCTTGGTTGATCATTCATTCATTTTGTTACAGTCTTTTTGTTATATCTCAAAGGGTTTAGCAGCATTTTCGTTTAAAGCTCCCAGAAGGCTTATTTTTTTCCGACACCTCCAACAAATATAATTATATTTTAGCCAATGTATACAAAAACTTGACAAATTATATACTAAAACCTTCCTCGAGAATCACTCTATCCATTGGTGAAAACAGCATGAAAATCGGTGCAGTCGTTTTTGAGTTCATCGCGGACAGACAAACGCGGCGGAGGACTTTGTTTTATAATAATGTAGTGATAGATACGTAAATAAATCTCTAAGCATAGAGTTGAATTTCTGCGTTTCGTCTACCTATTAAACATCCGAATGAATGACATTTTTTAATTCCGGAAATACACGTGCGCCTTGTAATATGTAAGTCTGCTAATGTGGTAAAAATGTCGAATAATTGAGCGAATGTGTTAAAAATTACGAATTATTGATCGAATCTTGTCAAGGTAAACGTATGGTCAAATGAGCTAGCTTATTTATAGATTAGGTCGCGTCGATGCTTTGTTTTTATCTTTACTAGGAAAAGAAAATGTTGGCCAATTTGTTATTGTTTTTTGTTACCCTTACTGATGTTTCCGGTATCTTAGGTATAGTCGGCTTCGTAATTACCTTATCTATTTTGAAAACAACTCCCAGTAAATTGAAACTTCACTAAAGTCCTCTCACAGAAGCAAACCAATGCTTCCAATTGGCCACTAACTGCTATGGCACACCTGCAGGCCTAGACAAATCACATTTCTGTTAGCGTTCACGCCAAACGCTACGCCAAAATGTACGGGAATGTCATTACCTGCGGAAAGATTACGTGTGTTTCGTCTCAGGGCTCTGGAATCATGGAATGACTGTGGAGGCACATTTCAAACGATGCCCCACCTCTGGTCATACTCTCTGTGCACTAACATCTGCACTATCGAAGACCTTTGCGAGGCCATCGATACCGCTGTTGAACTGGTCGAAACTTATTTATAAGAAACAAGTGGAATTATCGATACGAAGAAGAAGAAGCAGCAAAACTATAGCCACCTCAACTTATTGTAATAATAATAAAGATCACTGTAGTTTTGGTAGCTTTATCGGTAACAGTAATCCAACATTTTGACAGTGATGCAAATCATATGTAAACTGGACTATCTATAACGTTGAAAGTATCTAAATTAAGCCGTTTTCGAATTATAACGTGCCAGTAACACTCAGCTTATAGGTGATAAAGCAATTAGAGGTCGACTATACACTTTAAAGTTTACGCATAACTGAAACAATCTGTTCGATTAACAAATACATTTACCGTGCGCTTTAACTATAACTAAACGGCCTGCCCGAATTTCCAATGAGTATTATAATGGCATTGGAAATTTAACTATGAAACACTATCAAGTAAATTCATTTCTTCATTTACGTATTGTAGTTTTATGAAAATCGGCCCAATCTTGATTCAGTCTTTCTAGTTTACTAGTAATCAGCTGCATCCGGTTAGACTGGAAGCCGACCCCAAGGTATTTGGGAAAAGATTAAGAAGATATGACAGGTGTCTAGAAGCATCTAAGACTGACGTGTTACCAAGGCAGATGATAATGAAAATTTTCCTAGTTTCTGTCAAGCAACAAATCTGTAGAAGTTCATGTTCCAATATTTCTAAGATTACATTTTTTTGTCAGGTCGTGGGCGCAGCACACTGCATCAAGACGCTGTTCTCCCAGCCAGTCGCCATCACTCTACAGAGCGGGAAGTTCATCATCAGGGAATATGGCAGATACATATTGGTAAGTGGCTAGAAACTCTTTACCTACAACAATTTCGTGACTTTCCAAGTTCCATTAAAGTCTCCTGCTCTTATGCTGCTATGATTTGGAAATACGATGGAGTTTTGAGACGAGGCTATTGCTTCGACTCAAAACAGCCGTACTAGGTACCTTAATCGTGGAGCTATCTACAGGAAAACGTCCATAGGAGACTGTCCTTAACTTTTGGAGTAATGACTGACTGCATTCACAGATTCTGGATCTGTTCTTGCCAGCTAGAAAATCGTCAATTCTCGCGTTTTATTTTTATGATGAAAACCGATGCAGTTTCGTATTGGAATAAAATAACTTCTCTTGTGGATTAACCGAGATTAGAGTACTACTAGAAAACACACAAATCGCAAAAAAAAAAAAAAAACTGTTCATTTTTTTGTATAGATGGTTAAAATCTCACCACCAGCAACTAATGTATCAAACACATGATTCACTCTCAGATTCGATGCATGCCTTCCCACTTTAAATATAATTTAAATATAACCCGTGATTGTTTCTCCCCCAGGCAATAGGCAGCGACAGGAACATTCCAGACTGGGTGCTAAAGAACCGCGCGAACCTCCTCACCTCCATGATCAAGGTTTACCACGGTGACCTTCAGGTCCTGGCTGCTCAGATGGAGGACCAGCGACGGCTGTCGGAGAAGCTGTACCAAGTCTTTGAGACGTATCTACCGGTACTTCAGTATGGTTGCCATATCTTTCAAAGGGTGCCCATGTTGACTTTGCCAAAGGTAAGCTGCGGCAATGTTTATGCGAAGATTTATTTTTTCGTTAGTGTTCAGGAAAACTCAATATATTCGTTCGGCATAAAAAAGATGAGTGCCTAGTGGTTTCAATTTCAACAGCGGCTGCTGAGCGTAAGATTCTGCAGAGTTCTATTACCAGGTCTAGCAAAGTATTAATGTGGATATATATATATTCGCGTTTATAATAATGAGATAGACAGAAAGTGTCTTGTTCACCCTATCGTTAGATGACAATTGCGTTTTCCTGAAAACTCAGTATTTTTAGAATTCCGTACCTCAAAAGGGAAAAACGGAACCCTTATAGGATCACTCGTGTGTCCGTCTGTCCGTCTGTCACAGTCAATTATCTCCGAATCTACTAAACCGATTTAGTTGAAATTTGGTACACATATCAATTTCTGCGACTCTAACTCAGAGGTACGCACTTTTGGGGGGGCAAGATGGATTTTTTTTTTTAAATTGCAAACTGCATCGTGTGACATATCAAATGAAAGGGCTTGTTGCGAGTATCTCAAATATATTTTTTATAATTTTAAAATAAATAGTTTCCAAGTTACTCAAGAAAATAGACGAAAATTGATGGTCAATTTTCGTCTATTTCCCCCCCCCCCCCTTATCTCCGAAACTACTGAACCTAAAATTTTGCAAAAAATACAGATTTTTTTTTTTTGTTATTATGGGAAGTCCAGATATTAAAATAACATTGTAAATCACTCAATATTGTGCGTACCAACTTACATTTGCAGTTGAAATGTGTGGGAGAACATATTTTTTTAAGCTTACTACCCCTTTCTTCATGAACGCGTAGAGGTATGAAATTGAAATTCATAACTTTTACTTATATACCTACAGGTTTGTATGGAACCCTCGGTGCGCGACTCCGACTCGCACTTGGCCGATTTTTTTTACTATTTATACAGGGTGACAGATATATCGACGCACAGACTTTTACCATGAAGTCAGTACATAATTCTGAACCGATGACATATTTCAACGCGGGGGCGTTGGAATAGTCATCGGTTATTAAAAAAAAATACTCTGTTATATATTTTGACCGCGTTGGTATTGCGCTTTTCTAGGAAACAACATTTTTAGTTGATAACCGACGAAAAATGTCTGCGCTTAGTGGTCTAGAATTATATGCTGAATGTTCATGGTTTCAATTTGCGCAGCGTTGTCCCTGCCACCCTGTATAAACTTACGCAAATCATACCTTATCTACTTCCGACATGGCAGGTGTAAGACCGTGTTTCTAGCGCCGCACAGTGGAACGAATGTATGGGAGCGGTTGGACGTAGACATGTCCGAAAAATAAGAGTAAAATTATGACAAACTAATGATGCCATCTTATTCGATTACTTAATGCCTTCATAAATTGTGGTGATGAATTTCTTCATAACTCCCATATTTCGGGAGTAATTTGAGAAAATGTGAAATTTTACTATGAAAATGAGTGTATCGAGCTCTCTCCCTCCTGATTCCGGGCTTGTTTCAAGTAGCGGTCTCTAATATCGTAATGCTATTACTAAGAGCTATATTTAATACTAAGACACATAGTGCGCCAAATGTGCACTTTCTGGGATAAAAGGAAATGAAAATTTAAAAAAAAAAACGTTTTTTCCCCATTTGTATTTACTTTAAACCGCAGACAGACTTATTAAGAGGTCTATAAATATATTATATATATATACAGAAATATATATTAACAAAAATATTCACAAGAACTGATGAGAGTATGACTTTTAAGTAAGTTGATAATAAATTACCTAGTTTCATTAAAAGTACAATAAATAATTAAGATGTAAGCTCTAATTTACTAAGTTACACATTTTAAAACAATAACATCATTTAATTATCTTCGTCATCATCATCATCATCAATTAATTCAAATTCAGAATCGATGTCCGCTAAATCATTTATGTTAACAAATTCGATATCACTTTTCTCAGAATCCGTAAGCTCATAAAATTCCTTAAAAGAAGATTTTTTTACAAACTTATTTCCTTTTGGACGGATACTTGTAACAAGTGGATCAGAAGACAGTAAAAGATTGTGCATAATATCTTCATTGCATGAGATACTGCTATGCTTTCGAGAATGCCCCTCTCTATATTTTCTAAAATCTTTATTTCTAGCCTCAGATGCCTCTTCGGATAGAAAACCAATGGGCACAATTGACATGTTCTGAACTATGTCTGGCCCATGCATTAAAATTTTATGAAGTGAAGAAGGCATATAATACCATGGGTATAACTCCACGTAAAGCTTAGCAGTATCAAAGCAGAACTCTCGGAATTTAGTTACGTTGATCTTCTCTCCTGATGAAATACACTGCAAGATCACACAGATTTTTCTTAAAAGCATAGCATCTATTCCGGTCAGTTCAGCAGATTTAGTGTAGTTTTCAAAAAATCTCCTTGCCGAGTTGCCATTGTTGGTGGATCCACTGCCTTGTTTCACAACATCGAGAAGTAAGCCCGTTTCTCTTCTTACAGCCTCTTGAACTCTTTTCTTCCTGTCATCAACTTGCCTTTTTGCTATATCACCCCTTACTTGCCATGATTTTATGTCTAATTTGTAGGAAATGTGTAATAAGCATTCCATTGAGCGAATCCAAGCGTGAAGGGTGCTTAAGCTATATTTATACATGTCCTCGTTTGCGTGTTTATCTTTGATTAACTCTAAATTATTCATTTCTTTAGGACAAGCCTTGCATATGTCACACACTGAAGCTGCTGTATTGGATATAATGGAATGAATTTTACCATCAATCATTGTCAACAGCAGTTGGTGTTTGACACTAATTCCATCAGTGATGGTGGATGGAGTTAAGGCTTCAATCTCTGCTTCGATTTCAGCCATCTCTCTCTGCACATTTTCTTTGGTTTCCTTTATAAACTTAAACAATATTGGCCGGCAAAATGAAGTGGAAGATGGTCGCTCGTTTTCCCAAATTGTTACACCTTTTGAGACGAGCCGCAGTGGTACAAGACTAATCATAAAATTACTAGCAAGATCGATTTGCTCATCTTCACTCGTCCTTTGATGATAAATGCTTTGGCTAGATGATCCGTCAAAACCCCATTTGCTGGTCAATACGAGCTGTTGATTGGGATCAACAGGGGTTTCTAACGACCTAATAAGTCTTCTTGAGGTTAAATCCATCAAGGCTTGTAATTTGATTTTTGCAGAGCTCTCTGTAACTGTGAGATCTTCTTTGGCCGGATAGCACTTAATTTTTTCTTTAACCAACATGTAGTAACTCGGGTATTGAAGAGCTCCTTCTTGAGTGTTGAAATCCCGAAGAGTGTTATAGCGCCATTTCGATAAGTTCATCGATACATAAAGAGCCAATGCCTTCAAAGGGGATATTTCCCGTACCTGAATTGATTTACCTTCAATGAAGGCTTTGATTTTTGAGGCCTCTTCTGGATTCTCCGTCAAGTATTTCATAACATAAGCTGTATCGCTTTGTCCTGCCTTTTGAAGCGCCCTTTCGGCCGAAAACATAATTTCAGCGCTGCTACTGCTGCATGAAAGACTATCTTCAGTGCGTCTTCTTTTTTGCCGGTTACTAAGGTCCTCAAAAGATTTACGAGGACTAGGATGTGTACAAGTTGAAGCATCAGATTTAGCAGGAGAAATTATGGGCTCGATGACGTCACTTATATTTTCTGTAGAAGGTTCCATATTTTCATTCTGTAATTCCGGCCATTGAATTGCAGCCTGTAGCCAAATCTCATGTTTCTTCCGAAACTTATCTGTGCTTCTTCCAGACTGTGTCCATTTTGCATAAATGCGGTAGCAAAATCGACGACACCAGTCTTTTAAACTTGTTTCAGCACTTTCACATAACTGAACACAACTGTTATCTTTTAAAACACTGAACAAATAGTTAAAGTCGCGTAAATCTTTATGTGCGCGTGCGCATAAAGCAACGTGAATATCAAGATTTGTATTAAAATTTGGAAAATACATTGCGAGATTAGCTTGGATACAACGAGGTGTAAATCAACACTGATTTTAAAGTTACTAATAGTGACCTATTTATATAAAATCCAGGTATCCCAGGTATCCTTTGTTAAATATTGCAAGGTAATTAGTTATTGTGATAATTAGTAAATGATGCATGCTAAATTAGTGTATTAAGAGCCATTTAGTAATTAAATAATAGCAATGTTCTTATCAGTAATCATTAGTGCATCAGTTTTATATGTAAACCTTAAGTCCCTAATTATATATCCTAATTAGCTTATATCTTCTCTAATTGGCTGCTCAGAAATGTTATTGTAATAAGGTAAACCTTTAGAAAAACGGTTTTAATCAACAAAATAAACAAAAAATAAAAAAATTGTGTTATAAAATAAACATCTCTCTTTATCCCAGAAAGTGCACATTTGGCGCACTATGTGTCTTAGTATTAAATATAGCTCTTAGTATTAGCATTATGATATTAGAGACCGCTACTTGAAACAAGCCCGGAATCAGGAGGGAGAGAGCTCGATACACTCATTTTCATAGTAAAATTTCACATTTTCTCAAATTACTCCCGAAATATGGGAGTTATGAAGAAATTCATCACCACAAGTTATGAAGGCATTAAGTAATCGAATAAGATGGCATCATTAGTTTGGCATAATTTTACTCTTTTTTTTCGGACATGTCTACGTCCAACCGCTCCCATACATTCGTTCCACTGTGCGCCGCCACAAAATGTTTTGTCTTTGAATCTCCCTTAACAACGGTCATTCTATCATTCACTCCCTTTTCATTAATATCCTCAATAACAAACTCGTCCAAGTAATCAAAACCCGTTGATTCGTCACCCACAAGATATCCCGATAGCAAACTATAGTTACCGCTTGAAGGGTGTTTATTTAGCGCTTATCATTCGCTGTGCAAATATTATGTAGTGCAACAGTAACTGAAGTGAGTGCCACTGCCCTATTGCCATGTTGAATGTGGTAGCGGGAAATGAAGTGTAGGTATCTTATCTTCTATACACCGTGAAATTTTAATGGTTCTTTTCCCACAGCGAAATGGTTTTGTCTTGGTAATACAATCGTTTTATAAACAAATAAAATATTAGAAACAAAAAATGGCAGATTAACCATTGTGAAAAATCACCACGTGCGAGAGTTTATTTTGCTTTGAACATTTATGCATCGCTGTTCCCTTTGTCGGCAATGCGTGCGAGCCGAGTAGTACCTACAAGTTACCTCTAGTCTTACTAAGGAGTAGTGTTTTATCGAGTTGATGAATATTTTTTTAATTATTTTAAAACCAAAAATTCTTAATTTACTTTTACTCGATTTTTTTTTTACTTTTACTCTATGCTTCGAAAGTATTCCTTATGGCAAGTTGTTCTGCAGCGGGAAAACAACCATTTGAATTTCACGGTGTATATAGGGTGTCCCAACAAGAGCGCCGAATTTAAATTTGCCGCCATTTTGTTAATACGAGTTCTACGTTGTACGGTGATTTTTTTTGACAATTGTCACATATAGACCACGCGATTTAAGGATATGGACAAGTATACCAACAACGTTGAATTATTGTAAAAACACATAGTTTTGCGAAAACAGTTCGCCAATTCGTTCTATTTTATTTGGAGATATGTAAACGAAAAGGTGTATGCGAATAAGCTTGAAACAGTTGAACATCTTAAAGAGGAAATACGGCGCGTTATTGGTGAAATACAGCAACATTTATGCGAAAACGTTATTCAAAATTTCAACAAAAGAATAACCCTTTGCCAGACGTTTCGTGGTGGCCATCTGCCTGATGTTGTATTTCACGTTTAATCGAAACTATTTTTCTTTTTTTAAATAAAAATTTTTGCTTAATTCAAAAATAAATGTGGTTCTTTAAAATTAACGTACCCATTTTTACGAAAATTACGTTTGGCACGTTAAAGTTTGTCTGAAGAAGGAGTGCAGAAAGCTAATATTTTTATACAATAATGCATTAGAAATTACATTAAATAAATTAAAAAAAAACGTGGTCTAACTTCGACCATTGGGCGACAACTAGTGAAGATTAAAATGGCGCTGGCATTTCGCTATTTAGTACTATATACTGTAATTGCATATAATGACTTGTGGCTTTACGTAATAAAGAGCGATTGAGCCCGCATTTCCACAAGACAGAAGATTTTAGGTTTAAGATTTTCATTGAATAAATAATATCATCTGACGGCTCATTCTCATTCACACTCTCATTTCAATAAGTATTTCCGTTATATGGATATTTATTATGGACTAGCTTTTGCCAGCGGCTTCGCCCGCGTGTAGTCGTTAATTATACCACGGGAACGTACTACCGGGATAAAAAGTATTCTATATATTAATCCAGGTTAAAAACTATCTGTGTGCCAAATTTCGTCCAAATCCGTTCAGCCGTTTTTGCGTGATTGAGTAACAAACATCCTCACAAACTTCACATTTATAATAATGTTAGTAGGATTTTGAGGACTTCTAACGCCAAAAACAGTCATACAGCACATTCGCAAAATCGACTTCTTTCAATACTTATTGGTTTTAAACTGCCCCGTTGCATGGTCTCGTGGTCGCAAGCGCGACTACTAAGCGTGGATTCTTGAGTACGATTCCCAGGTCGGGCAAAGTGCTATTGGGTTTTTCCATTAGGAATTTCTTAGTAACAGCTATGTAGTTGGAGTTAGCGGTGTGATACTCCCGTGCCTCGGAAAGCACGTTACGCCATTGGTCCAGTGCCTGCGCTCTCTCTCTTTCTCTCTCTCTCTCTCTCTGGTCGTGTGGGATTACGTGCCGTCCCATTGTACTATGAGAGCGAGGGCAGATAGAGTGCACCTGTGTCTACGCACACTCTTGTGCACTTTGATATCTCCCGCGCCGAAGGTTAGTCACCGTTGAGATTGGCCGCTTTGGCTAAAAATATGATCTGAAGGAGTATACAACCCTAGTTTTAGTATATGCGAAACCCGAAACACGGGTCTAGTATTTTTATGTAAAGAATCTGTGTACAAAATTCCAAAACTGTATCATGAAAAATCACAAAGTTATAGGCTTGCTATGTTACCTGATTGTGAACGTAAACATGGTCACCACGCGGCTCCCTGCGCGTCCAGCGTCGTATTGTGCTCATTGATAATAATTAGGCAGTAGGTACCTAACCGTATTACCTATGGGCACGCCGCGATTGCGGCGGTAAGTCCCCTCTTTGAGGAGTGGCTTGAGAGGCGGCATGGCGTCCTCACCTTCCGCCTGACACAGGTCCTCACCGGACATGGCTGTTTCGGGAGGTTCCTGTTTCGGATAGGGCGGGAGGAAACGCCCGGGTGTTTCCATTGCGAAGATCGCCCAGAGGACACGGTGGAGCATACGGTGGAGGTCTGCCCAGCTTGGGCGGAGCAACGCCGTGTCCTCGTGGAGGTGATCGGCGGCGGCGATCTCTCGCGTCCGACCCTGGTCCAGGCCATGGTACGGAGCGAGAGGGCATGGCTGGCAGTCGCCTCCTTCAGCGAAGCAGTTATGCTCGCAAAGAGGGAGGCGGCGCACGTGAGGGAGATGCAGTACATGCGCCCTCACAGCCGTGGCCTTCGCAGGAGACGCCCTGGGCGTCGGGAATCCCAGGCTGATTCCCGGCCACCGTAGGCACGGGCTTGCGGACGGCGAGTAATGGGTACCTCGCTGTCCGGTAAGGACCAAGCCCGGGTCGACGGCGCGTTGTGTTCCACGCGCGCCTCAAAGAGATGTCAGCAGCAACAGAGGGGCCCGCAAGGGCCGATGCCTGCCGGGGGTGCGGGTTGTTCGAAAGAGATACCGCCGCCCCTGGCACACAGGCAACTGTAGGAACACGGGTGGGTTTTAGTCAGTAAAAGTATGACACGCCCTCCCGCTCCACCCAGAGCGGGAGAAGTTATTTGATGATTTCCCACCCAAAAAAAAAAAAAAAAAAAACCGTATTACCTAATTAACTAATAATAACATTTTCCATCACACTTGCAAAACCTTTTTGGGAAAAAATACAACATGGTGTAAAATTTATTGGAATCGATTCAATTACTTATTCTGAATAAACTATAATCAGTTTACGCATGTACTAAAAATAATGTAGTATAGATTCCGAATAAATATTACTCACCACCGCATTGTCACCCTATGTAAAATTTCTACATTTATATCTGTTATTTATATGGAATACTAGCTGTGCCCGCGACTTAGTCCGCGCGGAATGGTTTTTATACTATTATTTATATATCAATAAAAACAAATAAAAATTCTAAAATAAGTCCTAAGTTACCTACTCCTTATTACATCAACTATCTGCCAGTGAAAGTCCCGTCAAAAACGGTCCAGCCATTTCAGAGATTAGCGGGAACAGACAGACAGACAGACCGACAGACAAAAACTAAAAAAAAAAATATTTTGGTATATGTAGGTACCGTATATACAACGTGTCGTTTTGCATCCTCGTCAAATTCAAGGAAGTAACTATGATAATGATTCTCGACACGAATCAATAATAAAATAAGTAGGTTTTTTATTTTACGGCTGTGAAAATACAGTCGAGAACGCAATGGTAATTGAACCATTGCGTTCTCGACTGTATTTTCATAGCCGTAAAATAAAAAATCGCAACAAGTAATTGGAGGACTGGTTTGTGCGACGAAAACTGTTTGAACCCAGGTTAACCAGTTACAGTGCGGTATCACACGGGCCGCGTTTTACTTATTTTATTATTGATTCGTGTCGAGAATCATTAGCATAGTTACCTCCCTGAATTTGACGAGGATGCAAAACGACACGTTGTATATTCATATGCGTGTAGCAAAAAGCGGTTATTTTAATATTACAAACAGACACTCCAATTTTATTTATAGGTATGTATACTTAGATGTATAGATAGAAGATACATAGAGTATTTTATTATATTCTTTGTTTCAGAGTGCGACATCAGTTTACATGGAGTCGATGCAAATACTAGAACATTGCAGGAAAAGTAAAGGAGTCTTGGGCGGCGTCATATTATACAATAACAAGTAAGAAACCTTAAGTATATGTTTTTAAAAGCAAACAATCTACTCCTTAAAAACGAATAGTTCCTGATACGTAATAAAAACCTTGTTTTTAACCGACTTCAAAAAGAAGGAGGTTATTAACCGACTTCAATTGGTTCGTTTTGATTTTTCGACTTTGTAGTGTTTTTTTCCGAAAGTCGGTTGTAATTTTTTTTAAGTTTTTGTAGCTAATCTTATCATATCACCACATTATCCTCTATCCTATAGAATCTGTAGTATAGAGAACGATCTATGTAAAGTTAGTTTTTTTAATTCCAGAAACTAATTTAAGCCCAACTTTCCACGGACATAATAAAATCGTGGCGGGATTTTTTTCGCGCTCTGGATATTCACCGCAATGCTTATCGCCGAGAGTGCCAAATCGAACACTGTGTTTTTATGACGCGCTGGGACCCACTCCCGCTGCAACTGCACTCTATTAGATTCTGAATCTCGATTCAACAAAGAAAGTTGTTTCACTTAGAGTATTTTGTTGTTGCTTTTTTACTACCTATAGGAGTCTGACATGAGTTTGACTTAACATCTGTCAAATTAGCATCAGAGTTAAAAAAAACGTACTGTAGTATAAATTGTAGAATCAACCGTATGTCCTTGGTAACAATATAATCTGATTTCGTCTATAAGTCGCTGTATTTTTATCGTAGTGCAAGACGAGCTGCTGAGCGTACATATGAGAAGATTAAAAACAGTACCTACTCATCTTTTTCTTCCAGAATAATCTCTACACAGTTGCCCCCTGGCCTCACCTCCTACCTGACAGTGGTAGATCCTTACAGGATAAAGTCCCCAGCCGAGACCCTGGACACGGAGACACCCTTGCCTTTAGGTGCTCAACTCCTGGTGGTCTATGTGGGGAAGAAACTGTATGAGAACTTGAAGAGGCAGGTGGATAAGCTACATGAGTTCCAGCATAATGGGGAGGAGATGGTCGCGAAGTTTAAAAAGGTTAGTAAAAAATTGGAGATCTGGTGTCTTGATGTTCTTATTTCTTCAAATCCTTAGATTACTTGCTAAAAATACGCGTTTTGAATTTTGATTGAAAACTCTTTCAACGTTGATAGGTAGTTATGGTCGAGCGATGTGAAACCCAGTGCTCTTATCTATACGTTATGGCATATTTTTTATGGCTCTCGATAAGTTTATGCGTTTCAGGCATTGTGTGTTTGTGCCGAATATAAGTAGTCCCTATTTTCCTTTATGTAATTCAGATTCGTTGTGTGGCCTTAAAAAGATTATAAAATAAATTGATCATTTTCTAGAACCAAGAAATCGAACGCGAGAAACAACGCGAGTTCCCCCAAACGGGTATGAAGAGAGACAAATCGCTACTCTTCACTGCCGTCCCTGAAGAGGACCACACCATGATATCACCCCCCAGCAGGGAGGAACGAAACCCTGACGAGGAACGGGAGAGGAAACCACCTTCCATGCCGGACGTCGTTCCTTTCACGAACAAACCAAGACAACGACCAACGAAACTATCGCTAAGCTTCAAGACACAGTTATCATTAGACGAAGAAGCACAAGAAAATGATAAAGTCTTCACAGGACAAACCAGCGTTTGCTCAACACCTATGGTGGAATATAAGCGGCTACACGGCAATATGCTGTCCATCTGCCAGATACCGGAAAGCCAACAAGACAACGACTCATCAGACTTAGAACCAGATGTCCTCAAAAACATAGAAAATTGCAACAAAGTTAATCTTGAAAATGACAAACGTGATAATAAAATTGTTTTAGACATCAACTGTATTGCCGACCATTATATCAATAAACCCGAACCAATCAGAAAGCTGGCTAGTGTCACAGACCTTCAAGAGACTATTAAGAAATTATCGAATCGTGCGACTTCTAAATTTAAGTTGAAACGGTCAAAAGTGTCCCTAAATGATGATATTCCGTCCCCTGAACATACTCCTAAGAATCCTAGCACTATGACCATAAACGATCCGTTATTCCCCGTCTTTAGGAACGACGGTGTTGCCATATCAGAGTCTCTATTCAACCAATACTTAGAACAACACTATTCGAAAATGAAAAATGATTCGAACGACAATATGTTTACATTCAACATGAAATTGTGTGAGCAAGAAAAATTCGAAGATTTTGATTCGGAATTAAATCGATCTCCGCAAAGAACTCCTAAAAAGATTGCGAAAGATTCAACGAAGACGTTGCCAACGGATCAGTCGAGGAGGAAATCTTTATCTTTACCTTTGAAGTCTTTGAATGAGAGTACGGATCCTCAAATAGGTAAGACCGCCATACGTACCCTTAAAATACTAATACTCGGGGTACAAAGACATACGGGGTAAAATTAAATTAACTGGCATAACTTCACTGACGTGTCGATCCTTATTTATAAATCTGAATTAATATTATAAAGAGAAAAGATGTTATTTTTTGGATGTTTGTTTGCTACGCTAAAACAGCTGAACGTATTTGTATGACAAGGCACAAGGGCTGGACTAGGACATACGATTTTTTATCCCGATATTCCCTAGTTTTATAATAAATTACCAAACATTAAGAAACCGGCCCTAGGTATCGACAGGGATAAAATGAGCATAAAACAAAAACAAAGAAATCTGACGTCATAATTACGAGCAACTGCCGATTAATGCCCAACTATTTTTTTTTTTGACTAGTTATCGACACCCAACTCGTCGAAGTTTAATTTGATCTCTTAAAAAACACTACACACTAACAACTTTGGTGTACAATAAAAACATATTTGATCTGTAGGTTCCGAGTCTGAAACCACGAGTTTCAAGAAGAAATTGACTGGGGTGCAACTAACGCCTCTGATGGAAAAGCTGAGTCACTTGGCGTTCTCTGACAAATCTAGCGGGTATAGCAGTAGGGTCATGACGCCGTTGGAGCTAAGGGAGTTTCTGACGCCCGCTGCGGAAAGGCAGATCACTTTTTGTGATAGGTATTTATATTTGACTTCTTTTATAGCACCGAAATGTTCCGCCGGTTATACAAAAAGAAATCAGCTGTTCCATACATTTTGACCGCGCAGGTATTGCACTTTTCTGTAAAACAGCTGTTTTTTTTTTGTATAACCGACGAAAAATGTCTGCACTGAATGATATGCTGAATTCATGGTTAAAGTTTGCGCACTGGATAAAATCTTACCCTGTATGTAGAGGCCTATTATTTATTAAGTACAAGCTGACCCGACAGACGTTTTAACTATGAATATTGAATTCGCATTGGTATAATCTTAGAAAAGTTAATACGGTCGTTAAGTTTTCTTAAATTTTCTAATGTTACGCGCAACTTTTTAATTTTTTTTCTTTCATAAGAACCTTCTCCTGACAATAACAAACACAACAAAAAAAGAATTAGCAAAATTGGTCTAGCCGTTCACGTGCTATGCCGTGACCAAGGGAAATAGGGATTAATTTTTATATACACCGTGACATTTTAATCGTCTTACAACGGCAGCCCACTTCATGTATCCAATGACTACTAATCATTTATTTAAAAAAAAAAATATATATTTTTGGACATACGCATGATGTAGTTTTGAACACCCTGTTATGGAGATGGAATGAATGATGAAATGTAATGGTATTATGGTAGGTAGGTAACAATCTTCTACCGTTTGATACGTAAACATTATTAACAGGGAGGCTGTTTCATAATTCTAAAGCATTATTTATTTTTCTTAGTACCTATTATCTCAATTTTTCATCGCGCCTCTTGGTATTTTATGTCGGATACATTGAGTGGACCACCTTTGTAAGACGACTAAAATGTCACGGTGTATAGATAAATAGATTTGTGATTAACTTAATCGTGTTTTTATGTGAATGTCTCGTACTGTTCCCGGAAATAATGGGATTTGATAAGTTGGTCTAACTTTTTAACTGATTTCAAATAAAGGAGGTTCTCAATTCGATGGATTTTTATTTGTTTGGTACTTCAGAACTCCATCATATAAAAAACTATTTGAAAAATTCTTCTTTTGTTTGAAAGGATAAACTTATAACGATTGGTCAAGTTCTGATGAGCGGTTTTCGAGTTTCGGAAGTTTGTGGCTTAAACGAAAACACAAAACCAAAGTCGTCGATTTCCGAAATTACAGTTATTTTTAACTTTGTACTTTATTTTTTTTAATTACTAGATATTTTAAGAGCATGCAGTTTTTTAATGGCTATGTTAGCTATTTCCCATTTTATAATAGTCGCAAAGCGATTATCTACTGCCACGGACAAGTTAAAAAGAAACAACGTTTTTTTTCTTTGTATTTACTTAAATACTAGAATTTCGTCTGTTTTTAGACGAGCCAGCCCAATATAATTTGTAATACTAATTAATTTATAGAAGATTTGTTTAGTTTAAGATATTTTTAAAGAGTGTTTTTCTGTGTCATTTTTTTTTTTTTTCAATATAAATCTTGAAAACTATTATTACAGGCCAAAAACTCAGCGCCAAGACTCAGAAAGTGACGACGATTCGGACAGCGACATAGAACTACTACCGGAGTATAGTAAGCATGCCGTCAAGTGTGCGCTGTTCGTGAGTGGCCTGCATAATATGGCGCTGCTGGCGCTTGTTGACACCGAGGCCGCCAATAATGTGGATACTATTAATAGTTTGGTATGTTTTATATCGTTACTGCTTCTTATTGAACGCCACGCCATAACGGCATCTCCGTGTCCTGAACGCCAAGCCCGATAGTCGAAATAAATACCTACGTAAACAATAAGGATTCCAAAATTATATCTTGTATTTTATTTCAGGGTTTCCTGTTCCAGGGCTTTTCCATGAATACTCAGTAAAGCAGTCGGGTTTTTTAGTTTTTTAAATTACCGTTTTTTTTTATTACGATATCACTTTCCACAATAATTACGAATCTAACGACACCTCGCAAACTAAAATCCATCGAGCCGTTCAGGCCGCAGAGCGTGCCAAACCAATGTTTGGCACGCTAATTTCAATTATTTGGCGCCAAAAATCCGCCATTTTGTTTTTTTTTTTTAATTTGATAAACCCAGTGTCACTCACAGTAAATACGAATCTAACGACACTTCTCAAACTAAAATCCATCGAGCCGTTCAGGCTGCAGAGCGTGCCAAACAATTATACATACATACTCTCGAAAAACATAACCCTCCTTCTGGCGCAGTCGGGTAAAAATACGTCATTATCAACGATTAGATTTTGGTTGACATGTAATAAAAAGTAGGTACCTCTAACGTAAAAGGCTATCTATCGTCACAGAGCGACAGCTGTTGGATCAGACGTGTTCTTGAGTGGAAACCATTACTCTGCAAACGCACGGTGTCATGCTCTGCCGCAGAGCCACCATTTTAGAAACCGATCAATTATATCTTAAAATGATGTACGCCAAACGTACATAATGTACGTATACCGTTATCGCTGTACGTGCATTAGGTAATGATAAAATAGACATTGATTGTGGCTCTGCTGGAGAGCATACTCTCTAGCAGAGCCACACAGAACATGTACTCAGGAAAGATAAACGCTACTTTTTTTTGATGAAAACTGTTGTACGAATAGTGTTTACTGCGTACGTGTTAAAAATATCATTATTAGACAGCGGTTTTATTGATTTTAACTTTACTAAAATTTTCATTGAAAGCGCCTGGTAAATTCGTGTTAGCAAAATGTTTTGTAGCATTTGTGATTAGGCGCACAACTAAGGGGTGTTTCTTTTAGAGGCGGAGAACTTTTAATTGAAATAAAGAACAGATTTTTTTTTTATAATATGCATGAAATTGGCTTTATTCGAGAGATGATTTTATGACATCAATGTTCGAATACATTTCAGGCATGTGGCCGCATTTTCATTCATTTTCTCTGACTCATCAGATGTTGCAAGTAGCAGTAATGTGGAAAACTACTTTAAAGATATTAAAACTTTATTATTGGATAGTAGAAGTGGACTGATGAGAGTTGACGATTTTGTATTGTGGGAGAATTGAAAGCAGCTAATTGTGCCAATTTTCTTAAAACTAAATGTAAAATTTTTGACGATGATTTAAAACATAGTGTGAAGGAAGAAATTCATTCAAAAAATGGTGACTTTAGTCGAGAATCGGTGTTTAAAAGCAACCCTAAACTGGGAGAAAATTGGCGCAATAAAACAGAAAACCGAAAAACCACACGGTTAATAGAAAAAGTACAACCCAGAACAAAAGAAATTTAAATTCTACCTAATGGATATATTTGCACATCGGGTAAAGAAAATGTAGTTATAACGAATACATGTGCTTTTGATGCCGTACTTAACGCTTTGTTAGATATTTGTACTGATTAGGTACATAAATATTTCCATATTTATTACTTCTATGAATTCGCCTTTTTCCAGACTGGGTTCTGCTTTGGTACATAAAGATTTTGATGTAAATTGTTTAAAAAGTAGAACAGAAATCTTACAAAAATATTATCAATCTACGGTACAGACGCCAGCAGGTCAACCTACCCGAAACTGTCAAATTTTCTCAATCAAATTTGAACCTTATGATTCAGCGATAAAGTTGAAAACCTATTAAAGAAATTTGACAGATTGTAGTAGGTTGATGTGCTGGCGTCTGTACAAGGACATGTTGAACTAATTGATTGCAATTGTAACGTTACTTTTGTACTAGAATTTTTTTTAATCGATGATATTTTTAGTGCAACTCTTTCCAAAGTTTGTTCTGACTGTGAAATGCGTATAACAAGAAAGTTTCGATTATTCCTTTAAATATATTAATCATATCGGATGGTAGTGTGGCCTCATTAAATGAATCGGCATCGTCTATGTTGGTAAGCAAAGTCTCTGATTGCAAAAACTATAATTGTACTGGGAAAGTATGCACAGAATATTATTAATATAAGACATTTTTTTTTTTAAATTAGATTTGACTATGCGTCTATGCGATATTCCAAAGGAATTGCTACTCTGCGACAAAATATTTGAATTAGCAGCTGTAGTTGAATTTATTCCAAATTCCGGAGGTGTTGGTCATTATAAAACTTACTGTCTACGGCGTACTTCTGAATGGGAGTGCTACGACGACATGGCCCGTTATTTTTTTTTTTGGGTGGGTACTCATCAAATAACTTCTCCCGCTCTGGGTGGAGCGGGAGGGCGTGTCAGACTTTTACCGACTAAAACCCACCCGTGTTCCCTCAGTTGCCTGTGTGCCAGGGGCCGCGGTATCTCTTTCGAACAACCCGCACCCCTGGCAGGCATCGGCCCTTGCGGGCCCCATCTGTTCCTGCTGACATCTCTTTGAGGCGCGCGTGGAACACAACGCGCCGTCGACCCGGGCTTGGTCCTTACCGGACAGCGAGCTACCCATTACGCGGCGTCCGCAAGCCCGTGCCTACGGTGGCCGGGAATCAGCCTGGGATTCCCGACGCCCAGGGCGTCTCTTGCGAAGGCCACGGCTGTGAAGGCGCATGTACTGCATCTCCCTCACGTGCGCCGCCTCCCTGTTTGCGAGCATAACTGCTTCGCTGAAGGAGGCGACTGCTAGCCATGCACTCTCATTCCGTACCATGGCCTGGACCAGGGTCGGAACGACATGGCCCGTAAGGCTGTTCCAGTTAAGTACGACATTGTAGTTAATTCCCATCTGCTGATTTATAGACGCTGGAGAGTATAGTTTGGAAAGTTTTTATAACAAACATAGATTATGTGTTTTGTCAGTTATGTTTAACGATAAATATATTTCATTCTGACGACACGGTCATTCTTTGTCAAGGCAAATCCTTCCGTGCATATGAAAAATCACAGCAGAAAATGCACTTTGAATCTTATTTTATAATAAGTAATTTAATAATTATAAGATAAATAAGTTAAAGGCGCTTTGTATGAACATTTTAGTAAAGTTAAATAAATAAAACCACTGTCTAATAATGATATTAGAACAGACGACTGAAGATTGAAAATAGGTTGAATATAATTTATTTGCACATTCGAAAAGTAAATAAATCTAGTAATATTAAGTAATAAATAACACGTTAATTTTCCTCGTTCATAATATTAATAGTTGTGCGCGCGGCGGCCACATGCCTGAAATTGTATTCAAACATTGATGTCATAAAATCATCTCTCGAATAAAGCCAATTTCATGCATATTATAAAAAAAAACTGTACTTTATTTCAATTAAAAGTTCTCCGCCTCTAAAAGAAACACCCCTTAGTTGTGAGCCTAATCACAAATGCTACAAAACATTTTGCTAACACGATTTACCAGGCGCTTTCAATGAAAATTTTAGTAAAGTTAAAATCAATAAAACCGCTGTCTAATAATGATATTTTTTAACACGTACACAGTAAACACTATTCGTACAACAGTTTTCATCAAAAAAAAGTAGCGTTTATCTTTCCTGAGTACATGTTCTGTGTGGCTCTGCTAGAGAGTATGCTCTCCAGCAGAGCCACAATCAATGTCTATTTTATCATTACCTAATGCATGTACAGCGATAACGGTATACGTACATTATGTACGTTTGGCGTACATCATTTTAAGATATAATAGATCGGTTTCTAAAATGGTGGCTCCGCGGCAGAGCATGACACAACGCACGGGCGCCTTTGCGTTAACTGGATGGATGATATTTGTAAAGTGGCTGGTAATGTATGAGACTGGCATTTGCAAACACAGAAAAACAAATTAGAGAAGCCTATGTCCATCAGTGGACTAAAATAGGCTGTAAGTGATTGCCTGCCTTTTTTGCTAGTATTTCTAGAACACGATTCCTCCCCCGAACAAATCATTAGGACTGTTACAAGATCTTTAGAATATAATATGTCAAAATTCTTCTTATTTTTCCAGTGGGAAACTTCACTAAACGCCCTCGGCCCCATCGAACAGAAGTGCATGGAGCCCCTGGCAGCGGTGGGCGAGGCCACGGACTACAGCTACCTGACGCTGGACCCCGACTGGGGCACGGTGCGCAAGGGCGGGCCCTGGGCCGCGTTGGACATCGCCACCATGGGCCTCATACATAACGACTTCGCTGAAGATCCCGAAATGTCGGAATTTATATTGAGGTAATATTTCTTATTATATCTCTTAGGAAAATAGCTACTAAAGCCTTGTGAACAACAAAGAGACAATTCCCGTAATTTTAAGAACGTTCACAGTCGGATCTCCTCGAGTTTCCATACATTTTAAACGTTTTTAATTACGAGAATTCGCCTTCAGAGCAAAGGTTCTGGATGCAAGCCTGGATCTAAAACTAAATATGGAAATTGTTGAAGTCATTTTTTTTTAATTCAATTTATACCGCTAGGTGTCACACTGTCGCTGGGTACATACAATCTCGTAAAGTTAAAACAAAAATAATAAATTGATTGTATCAAAAAGTGTGTTCTACGATAATTTTATTTGTTTTCGCCATAGTTGGGCCATTTTCAATAAAGAGATCATAACAAGGTAAATTCTCAGTAGGAGGGACTTTCCAATTGGCATTTTTTTTTTCTCAATAAATATCTTGATTTATCCAACGTTTTCACGCCATAGAAATACTTAGTGGAACTCCTCATCGCGTTTAAAAATGCGTATGCTGAAATATTATAAAAGTGACTTATTTCCTTACATTTTAATAACATTATGTAAATATACCATGTTTGTTACAGGAGCGACGAAAGTGTGGTAGTAGGTTCAGTTTGCGGCGGAGCTCAAGTGTACTACCAAGAGAAAGGAGCCCGAGGGGCCGGGCCTCCGCCCCCCTCCGACGTGCTCGCAGTAGCCCCCCTGCGCGCACGCAGGCGACTGCACCGCGACCACGCCACGCTACTGTTGTAGATATCTCAACGTCGGAAGAAGAGACTTGCCAACTAGGCAGGTATATCAGCATTCTCAAGTGCAGTAAAAACTGGATCATCAGTCACGCACTATACTCACTATTTCAGAGAATTGCATGCTGAAGCACAGACAGCAACGCGTATACTAGTGTGTCTTCGCATCTGGCGTAGGTTGACGCTGCGTTAACGTCGAGGAAGCGCAGTCTGTAGAAATCTAAGCTAGGTGCGAGGGTGTTATACTAAATGTATGCCAATGAAGATCTTACAGCGTCGTTTGTGGTAAAAAAAAATGCTAGTGCAATTACCACCTAATTGAAAATGTTATTGTATGGGATCGTTTTGTAATTAAGCCGTTGAATGAACATAGATGTTGTATAGATTGAACAGGTTGGTATGTTGTATGTTTGTTAGATTTGATGTCTGGTAATATGTGCTTGAAATTGCCATAATCGCAATAATTCAGTAAGAATGTATCATTTATACAAAATTCCTTGTGTAAATGATTAGTTTTCACATGTGAGGTTTTCTTGAAGGATATTGACAGAAACTATGTTATATGTGGGTATGAACGGAAAAGAAAGCATTATTTATCACCAGAAGTAAAACTTTAATCACGGAATCATTAATAGACACTTAAAATGCTATTATACAGTGATAATGACACTCAAAATCGGTTCTGTCTGTAGTTTATTAATCTAATAATATTTGCAACAGCTGTTGTATTTTAGAGTTCTCCAAACATTAATCACACACATATCCAATGTAGTTAGGAAGCCAACAACATAAGTACCTACATAATACCAATTATTTTAAGTACATATACCAAATACTAGTCCATTTATAAACTCACATTTATCATTTTGTCATACACAAAGTAGTAGATATTCCACATATATTCAACATAAGTTTATTTTATAAGTATTATGTACTTACATTAATTCGTGATATTCTGATATTTGTTTTTATCTTAGATATTTTATTTTTATTTTAGATTCATATATTCAACAGGTGACCTTACAGAAAATATTCTTTAGATCCCATTGTTTAATACAGGATGTATTCAATATTCGTACTAGGAGAATACCGCATTTCTATATCCGAGAAGGGTATGAAAAAGCTAATAACAATGGCGGTCGATAAACGGCCATTACAGGCCTACTTGAAAACGGAGCTTGTGTTTTATGAATACAGCAAGCAATAGGAAACATTGTCGCTACCATCACGTTTATGCTAAGAATACAAAATTACAAATGACTAAATGTTGTTGTACAATAATAAACTAATAAGTATTCTTATCTCCGTTGTGTAAACGCGGTTTTGGCCCCATAGAGGCGACTTTCAATCAATGAAGTACATTGCCAATGTTTTAAGGCATCATGTTCCAAGTCGTACGGGGCAGTTAAGGTGCGCTTACACGAGCAACTAAAATTGCTCCATCTTGGGCAATTCTCGTTTACTATGACGTCACGACTACATCCACCAATATAAGGCAATGGCAACTTAAAAACTAGGCAATGCGCCTCCCCCACCGCCGGCCGGTTCTCGTCGCAAAAACGAGACATAGTTATACGTACAAACGAGATAGAAAGAAAATTGACTAAATATTTCAAACCGATTGGATATTCGCAACTCATGAAATATATGGAGCAATCAGAAGCAATAGTGCCGAAACACATCGGCAATTTATTGTTGTTGCTCCAGATTGCTCCACTTAATCGATCCATTAACCGATTCGTTGCGATGCCTAATTTCACTAACTTCTAGCCGTGGCGTCGAACAAAAATAACGTGACACTGATCAGTGCCCAACGCCATACGATTAAATGACACTCATCTGTGTCTTCAGCCATGCGGAAAAGAAAACAGTGTTTTGACATTTTTTTACGTATTCAAAGCTCGAATACTTTTAGTTTACATGTGAAATCTAACGTGAACGGTCAGGCACGTTGTTTTAAGCGATAAAAAGTGGCGAAACAAGTGTATTTGTGGAAATGGAAGGTAAGTGACTTATTTAATACAGATGTGCTCAACCTTTTCAACTTATTTTGCATTTCCTAGTAATTTGATTGATTATGAGGTATTAAATTGGGTCTAAAAATTTTTGCATAACAAATTTCAATTGTTTATAATTAAACTACGCAAATAAAAACTGCTAAGTTAGATTAAATAGTAATAATAATGATAGTAGTACTAATATATAATTATTTTATATGATTAAATTTTATCTTTATTTAGAGCGGGTGTAAAATTTTATAGAAGACAAGCTAAAGACAACCGCAGCAAAGTGATTTAGCTGCTTTACTGTAATACATTTATAATTTATTATCATATGATGATTTAATATCAAATACTTCAACTTCCAAAAAGGTTGGTGCCCCCTATTTTTTTTAAAATATTACAGTATCCAGAAACGAAGGCTACGAGCTTAATATACGTGAAAAATGAAGATAGTTTGGTTTCAGGTAAAACTTCCATAAAACTTAATTGAAGGAGTTATCATCGATTTCAAAATGACACATATCCGTGCCTGACGCCACACTTAAAAAGAAGTGATGGCACTGAAACGTGCCATCCGCAACGAATCGGTTAATGTTGCAGAGCAAGAATTGCTCAAAAAATTGCCCGTGTAAGAGCACCTTTAGATAAGAATGTTACCCACGTAAACGAGTGCTTGTAAATATTGCCAAATTGTTGTTTAGATGTAAGAATAATTAGATTTGGAAGTTTTTTTACGAGTGTCACACGGTGTCTGTATTAAGAAGTATTCATTACCATTTTATACAAAGACGCATTCTTTTTAATTTTATAAGCATACACTTGAGCAGCTTTTTCAAAGTGCTGTTTCGCATCAATATGATATTGTGCCAGAATACTTAGTGCCATTTTGTTAGCCTTTAGAAATAGTAAGCCGAATTTGATGTTACTAGATTTATTTTGATATTTTTAGTGGCTGTTCAATCCTATCCGAGTTTGAACACAACTACACAATCCTATAAAATAACTCGCCATATGCCTTACGAGATCTCGCAACTTGAAATATTGATCTAAATTTCATCCCCCATTGACGATTCAAAATAACTGACAAAAATGGCACCTCTCGACGAAAATACAGCATGTTTCTATACTGTTGGAAACATACCAACTTTGTTGTAACGGGTTTGAAAACCACTAGGGTATGTCCACCTATAACAAATTTAACTAAATATGTAATACATACCTTCCTTACTAGCCATTATATTTCTTGCAGTAGTGTAGTAACTGCATCGTAGTGTAATCGTTTCGAGCTCATTCTATTCTTGCCACTAGAAAATAAGTTATTCGGCCAACTCTAGATTAGTGTTGCTATAGAAAGCGGTGTTGCCAATTTAATATTTATTTTCATAGACAGCTGAAAATCTCTAGTCCTTCCAGAAATTATCTTGTAGTTTTGACTTCGCTAAAGTAGCTTTGTATGCCGCTGCAGACTTCTGAAATGTGTTGGTTTTACACGATAACAGTCCGTCGATGTTTCGATTAGATTGAAACTTGTTCACCAGAAGAAAATATAGACGGATAGTTACCGTGAAAACAGGAAAGAAAAGCCGGCTGCTATATCGAAACTTGTATTTTCTATACGTTTTATAATATTATGTAGTTTGGTACTGTTTAGTATTTTCAGCTTAGCTATAAGTATGTATTGTTGTAATGTTGCTTGCCAAGTACCTAAAGTGTGCTCTTATTTTAGCAGTATTATAAGTATGCATTCCAACTTTAAAGCAACTTTGATTTGAAGCAGTTTATCAGTGTTAACTATTGAAATGTGACTAGTTACACTAATTGAGCAATTTGATTGGTCACCAGTGTAGGTATTTTAAAATATTGATCTTAGTGTGCAATAGGCAACTCCTATGGGGTGCCTGCATGGAATCGACCAGAAAATGTTATTCTTATTTAAGTGTTGAGGTGCAGTAATTGACAAAAACGATCTCGTTTTGATACATTATATTTAACGTTATGATTGAAATGTTCACAGCTTCAAATCAAACATTGCAATATTTGATCACATTCCACGTCCCGTAGCTTTAAGTAACACAAATCCGCCATATTTGAAATCGCGTCCAATGCAAAATAATGCTAAACAAACGATCATACGTTGCCATGAATTGTTTTTAATGTTATTTGTATATTTTACGAGTATTTAAGTTTATTAGCGGTTAGCGTAGTCGCCATGGTGAGTGCCAACACGACACAATTATGTGGTATATTTATAATAATAATTATACATAAATAATTGTTAAGAATTTTAATAAAAATCTGATAGTGAGAATTTTGTTAATATTATTTCACTAATATATAGTACCCATTCTATTCTATTACTACTTTGCATAAAAACTGTTTTTGGTTTGCTACTTTCTACGACAACAATTTTAATAATACGCACTTGGCACCAAGAGACTGTGTTAGTGCTGCAGAATTTACTGCCTAGTGGGATCCTATTTAAACATGTATTTTATTAGTTTTAAGGTACTGTCTTACATAGTCCATGAATCCTACAGTATGCTATTACATCAAGAGTCAAAAATTCAATGTATTTACAGTTTTTATGCAACATGGCTAACTAAATGCCATCAATATTACATATCAATTAACAAATAATTATACTAAAATATAATTAAGATAAAAGCAAGGTATGAAAGTATACAAGCAAAGTCGGTCGGTCTGTCTGTAACGCTGGCATTGGATCAAGGAATGATTCGACGACTGTCAGTATGGTGACATAGATTACATTAAATTATGCATTTGACTTGCCTAATTGGATTCTTTTAAATTGTTCACTCTTGAACTACTATTGCTAATCAAATGATACAAAGGACTAAACATGGAAAGTGTGAGTAATGGGTGTTTAATTTTGTTCTGATTCAGCTTTTTCCCCAAAAGTGAGCATTTAGAAGAGAAAAACTAAATTGATGTTCATTTATGACACTTAGCAAACTGAAGCTAGCATGTTTCGATATTATTTATTACTTATTTACCTGCCCCACCAATACCCAATCATTGAATACGTTAAGCATTTTGTCATCTTCCTGTTTATGCACTTTATCCTGCGCAAACGCAATATAGGTAGATAGCGGGATTCAGTACATAGCGTCGAATACTCCTAGACCCCACGCAGCGCCGGTCGAGAAAAGAAAGGATACAATGGATAGAGAAGGTGGGACGAACCAAAGTGAATGAAGAAGAACCATAATGACATTACAAAACTATTGTTTATTAACAAGTCGTACAACACAACGCTACTCTAATAACGTGAGAGGCCAGACTCGATACAACCGAATACATAATAATACATATGTAACTAGCAACACGAGAAATGCAAGGTCACGTCGCCACAACGCTAGAATGTATGTACGATAGTCGGAAGATAAAGAATATGATCTATGCGCGCGACTTCTCTCTTCAATGTCTTCGTAAAGCTTGGGCTTCCTACTTAGCGGCTAACTCGATCATATTCTTTGCGCTTCGACAAGCCGGTGCCGTCGGCTGCGACACGGCACGGCACACGGACGCCCGGCGGCCGTCCGGTCCCGATTCCGGCGAGCGCCATTTCGAAAGGACTTTTCAATCAAACATTTTCAAAACTTCAACACAGTTAGTTTCAAGGAACTTCATCCTTTACTTCTTGTTTCAATACCTTTTCAAACAAACAAAATCAATATTAGACTTAGTGTTAAATCTTTATTAAGAGCTAGTTTTACATCCTAGAGGCAACTTCGCCCGCCCACGCGGACGTTACACGCTAACTTATAAGCTAGACCCTTTCATCACATTACAATTAACACAAAGGAGCTTCTCTCTTGGGGCCGCGCGGCCGGCGCACGCCTGGCTGCGGCCCGCCTGTCACAGAATGTTCACAAACGTTAACATGACGGCTACACTAAACCGGCCGTACAGTATATAAATGCATAGGAGCCGGTCGACACATAGTTGGGATCTGTTGTTGTATCAAAATGCTATGCTATGTCTGAAGTTGAACTCAGCATCACGCACTTACTAATAACGACCTGCAAAGTCAAAGAGGGGAGTAACTATGTGTTAAACCAAACATTATGATGCTAAGGTGTGTGGCAACATAATATCTATCAATTTATTCTATTTTATCAAATGACTAATTAACGTCACCCGCGGGCGATAACAATGGAATAGAGCCTTATAGTAATACTTCTCGTTATGAAAAATAACGAGTCGTCATGCGAGCTGACGCGAGTTTGCTGATGTAACTGGCCAGTCAACTAGACCCAATCTTAATGAATTGTTTTCTTATTCTCGCGCGCGGAAAATACCGGTAAATCCTCAACATGCAGGATATTTTGAAGAATAAATTGATAGAACACAGATATAGCAGACAACATTTAGAAACTTATTCCTAATTAAACTAAAACAAAGATTCAAAGACAGACCCCACTTCATACAATCACAAACATTATATACAGGAGTTTTATATCAAGTTACCAATTTTTATGGAAGAGCTTGGGCATGCCCATTCTTTGGTATATGAAAAAGTTATCTTTGAAATGAATAAGTACAATTTTCTCATAGCTATAGCAAAGGTTTCAAGTTTTAACCTCATACACAAATCTATTTCAAATAATTAAAAAAAAACTTGAGTTAATTGAAATTATAATTAATCTGATAATGAGTTCAGACTCAAGTTAACCTACCATAACATAAAGAACGAATAATGACATTGTGTCAAAAATAAAATAATATGTGTAATATACATTATTTTGTACAATTTTGCTTGAGCTTCAATCGTCATACATATTCTCACATCTTGGGTATTAATAAGCTATTTACTGCACATTTAGCAAGTCAATCAAACAGGGCTACTGAAACTATTAAACAGAACAACTATACACCGCTATTTTTTTTATTGTTTTAATCCTTTAAAAGGGTCACTGTTCTCATCATTATGAACAACAATGGGATCAACCCTGAAATCGGGAAATAAAAATGACCTGATCCATACATTTATGTTCGCATAACTCGACGCAATGTATGGATCAGCTCATTTTTATTTCCCGATGTCAGGGTTGATCCCATTGTAAAAGTTGTTCATAATGATGAGTACAATGACCCTTTTAAAGGATTAAAACGATCAAAAAATAACAGTGCATATTTCAAACTTGACATTAGACAATTTGTAAAAACCCCATTAACACGCACCTTTTTTCTAGTTCCTATCTAGCTAATTGACTATTTACATAGTTACTACATTAATTTTACTATACAGCCAATAAAAGGTAAGAAGAATGAATTTAGACACACTTGCTGCATTTTGTGCAGATAGAAATTTAGTGTCACACTTAATATCAAGACTTTTTCGTGACCTACTCATATTTTGACACCCACCACCCAAAAAAATTTAAAAAATAGATGTCCAAAAAGTATCAACTACAATTCAACTAGCCTAACTCGCTAGTAACGTCTACGTTTCAGTAGCCCTGCATTTACGGAGACCCAAAGAATTGGTTTACCAGCAACATGCGTCCTTTACAGTTTATGAAATAAAAGCTATTTTGGCTTGTAAACTAGAAATATCGAAATGACGCCTATAGCCTTGTTGGCACTTTATTTAGACTAGTAATTTAGTCAAGTGTCTATACTCCACACAATATCACCCTTTTCAGCATGGAATTGTGTAGAATGTTATGTTTCCTTATAATGCTATATGACCCCTAACAGTCAATCAACATGAGCTGACTCTTTTCAAAGAAATGGTACAAAAAGCCATTAGTTTTTGGGTGAGACAATTTTATCTATGTGAAAAGTTATAGTGGTAATTATGTAGCAAATGCGAAAATAACAAAAATTCTATTCCAAAAGATAAATTGACACTCGTCAGGGTCACAGTGTCACAGGGTCAGCAGAGACAGAACGGAAAAATTCCCGAGCAATTCACTGCTTGTACTGAAAATAGGACTATTAACATAGCCTAAAATAGAAAATTGTGTGAAATCAACACAGTCGGCTCGCGCAAGCTAGCGACTACGTTGCTTCTTTTTCTACTTTAGGCTATGGTAAAATGGTCCTGTTGTCATTGACGCCAGTAAATTGCACGGGCTGTTTTCCTTTCTGCCTAAATTTACCTTTTCTACTTTAGGCTATGGTAAAATGGTCCTGTTGTCATTGACGCCAGTAAATTGCACGGGCTGTTTTCCTTTCTGCCTAAATTTACCCTTAGCCAGCAAATAACCCCCCCACTGGACTAAATTACAAGTACTAGAGTTAGTTTATTTTAATAGTTCCTGGCAAACCAGTAATCTGGGCGGGGTAAGGAGCGGCCAACGCAGGTTTACCGCTCCTGGTGGTAGTAGGACTTACGCGGCGAGTAGGAGCGCTCCCGCTCGTAGCGCCGGCGCCGGTAGTGCGGCGAGGGCGAGCGGTGCCGGTAGGCGCGGTGGTAGTAGTCGCCCGAGCGGTAGCCGCCGCCGCCGCCGCCGCCGCCGCCTCCCGAGCGGTAGTAGTAGTCGCTGGAGGCGGAAATTCTAATGTTATTGGGGAAAGTGCAGCGTGTTAGGACGTAGGCGTATAACATCGACGCTCAAAAGAGCAATTCTCCTGTGATGCCAAGATAGCCCGCGAAATTAAAGTTTTATTGTTTTTGCAATTAATACCTAAATGACTTTTACGAAATAGTCATTCACTTTGCCAATCATATTTTAATCAATACACACCTGACACTGACCTAAAAATTGCAAAATAAGTAAGAAAATTTAAATTTCGCGGGCTACCTCAGCGCATCACCTTAAAAAATGTTCAAATTCAAGTCGTAATTACAACAATGTCAAAAATCTAGATAAATCAGAGGATTTTTGACGGATTTGAATGGGAACATTCTTAAAAATATGGAAATTGCCTCTCAGGCTAGCATGAAACAGAGCAACTAAAACTGTCCTCGACATTTCAAAGTTCAGAATGTACCAAAAGCGAAAATTTTAATAAATTAAAACAGTTGTATGAGAGTACCACATATTACTTGCTTTGGCATTATATCAAAATATGTACAAATCAAAACAGCATAAAGTGGCAATTGATGCCATGCTGTGAATAGGCTTGGCTACAATCTTAAGTATGTCAGTACAAAAGGAAAATAATTTAGAAAACTATTTATAGTATTTTAAACAATACTCACTCCCTGTCGCGACCACCACCACGCCTGTCGTATCCATTGTCACCACCTCTGCTCACGCTGGAAATTAAATATATTGTTTCCTGAGTTTTACTACTAATTTACTTTTAATTTCTTCAGCATGTACATAATGAATTTTTGTACAAACAGGCCTTAAATAAATCGCCAAAGCTTGAGGACAATTTACTCTAAATCCGTTTCTACTATTATGATCTACCAACATCTAGGAATCACCTATACCATCTTTGTTATGTGTGAATTTCTATGTTGGATGCCAGTTTATAAAATATCTTATGGTAAGAATGCAACAACAATATTCCACAGCTGTAATGGACTTGGCTGATGAAGTAAAACAATTGATAATGAATTAAGTTATAACGAAAATAGAGTTGAAAATAGCGTGCATTTCCCTGCTTCCATATATGCCATTTTTAACTTTATTTCATTTGTCATTTTGTTCATTTTGAATATATGAGTTTTCATTGATTTAACGAGTATACTCGAGCATTTTACTGAACATTACAAAACGCAAACCACTACGAAGTCAAATAACTAGTTTCGGAAGTCAATCAGTTTTAGTTTTATTTCCCTTTTATTGGCCACAACTTCCGTAACTAAATTAAATTTCCTCTTTTTTTCGTGTTAAAATTATAAAAATTAAGTAATTGTTTACTAACGTAGGTTTTCCCATATAAATGCCGGGTGTCGGTGTGTGCGCTCGCTGCGTGATAGAGAAGTCTACGCGGATGCGGCGCCCATCGATTTCCATGCCGGTACACTCATTCTTAGCTACTTTGGCATCCTCCTGGTTCTCGAAGTAAACAAAGCAGAAGCCTCGGGAGCGACCGGTCTGTAATACGCTTTAGTCTTAGACGGGTTTATTTAATTGAGAAGAGCTACCATTTGAAAGCCTTGCCACAAGGCAGTTCTTGGTGCTTGGTTTGATTTGGGACAAAATGGTTTAGCACAATATGACAGGTATTGTATTTGTTCTTTAAATGTTGCTTAAAATTGATTTTTGATGCAAATCGTGATGCGCAAGTGGGTAATTATGAAAAAAGTCTGAATGAATGGCTCCTGAAATACGACAGCATTTAGCAGTCCAAATGACGTTGAAACATGGTAGCTCTGTTTGGACGTATAAATTCGGGGCCAACGCTGATGCTATGGACACATGGTCGCCTCTTTCAAACTTCCCAGAAGCAAGATGACATGAAATCATTGTAAAAACAAAAGAAGTAGAACTCACCTTAGCATCAATAACGACTTGTACTTTATCCACGGGTCCATATTTAGAGAAGATGTGGTTGATTTGCTGTTCAGTTGTGTATAAACTCAGTCCAAACACGCCGAGGCATCTAGACGGCGTGGGATTCTCCTGTTGACGGTACATGGGGTCTATTTTCTTGTAGGCGAGACTCACTCTTTATAATGCTTTGAAAAGCTACAAAAGATATTCAGTTTTGTTTGTTCTTTTGCTTTTCTGTTTTGAGTAGACAGTCCAGTATTACTGTGGTACTCAAAGGTATCAGCTGATACTATTTTACGTAAAAAAGATTAGAAAATGAGACGTACAAAAAGGAAGTTACATTTCTCAAGAGTAAGTTATTATTTTGCTCACAAATTAACACAAACACTAGAAATTTAAAAGGGAATACTGAAATTAAATACAAAAATTAAAATTGTGCTGGTTAGTTGATATTGAATTTAATTGCAACAGAGCTATAGCCATTATTATTTTCTTATCAAATATTGATAAAGGTGCATTTTGTTTCCTTTAATAACAAAATTTGGATAACATTTTAGCACCACGGCTCCAAATAGCCCAAACAGCATTCATTAATTTAAAAAAAACTTAAAAGTACTTAGAACTATTCTTACATCTAAAATTTTGCATTATTAGCAAAATATGCAATTGGCTTTTTTGGGGACTGTAGTGATAGCGGTTTATATCACAAAGCCAATTGCTGTGTTCCAACAATCTGTCGGTATACAAGTCGTCTTTTACGATGGTCAGATAGCAAACCGCTTACTACTGACATTTCTTTGTTGTACCAGTATAAAATGGCTTTTGTTTGTCAATTTTTTATTAATATTCATGGAAAACTATTTTTATAGCTCTATAAACAAGCTCGTGAATGTAGCACATACAAACAGGCCCAAACAATGGGCCACTGTATACAAGCCAGCATTATCAATTTTTCATAGCATGCGGGGACATCTTAAAACTACAGGGAGTAATATAAAAAAAGGTATTCATACATAAACATCACTCCTCACCCTGTCGCCCATGTGCCTGCGGCGGGACGACATGGGACTGTGACTGTGGGAGCGTCGGTAAGAGCCCCGCGGCGAGTACGAGCGGCTGCGGGAACGCGAGTACCGCAGCGAGCGGTACCCGCGCCGCGCAGAGCCGGACCGCGACCGCGACCTGGAGGCCGACCTAGCGTCAGCAGGAACGCTCAAGTTAACATGCAAGAACACACAAAGTGGAGGAAGCTAAGCTGCTTTTTGGTGACCGATGTTGGATGTTCACATTTTAGACATAATTTTTGAAGAGCTGCATGCGTGCATCAATCATTCAATCAATCAACTCAGCCTGATTTTTTTCAATTATTAGACACAGGCAAGTCCTCAAGTAAGCCTAATGCAATACATAGCTTGATATAGACCTCTCCTCAATTAACCAATTGCAGTCCACTGTGTGATATATATATCACGCCTCTCATAAAGTAAGGTACGTAATATTGATTGATTACAACTCTTATTGTTAGGGGACAAACAAAGAGAATCTTAGTGCAATATTATTTAGAAATGTCAACATCCAATACTTTCGTTTTTATTACAATGAGAATATTGTTTTTTTTTTGGAACATTACAACGTTAATTGAAATTAGTTCTGGAGCATTCTGTGCCATCATGTAGGGGCCAACCAAAAAGATTATTCATGTTAGCAAACAAATACTGTTGTCATGGTTTCCCGCACACTTTATTATTGATCACACATCAATAAACATTGTTTATACTGTGTAACTATAGTTTTTAAGTAATTGGTACATAACCATTTGTATGATTAGTGATAATAAGTGTGATCAATATTATAGTGAGTAGGAAACAGCGAGTAATGTGTTATTTGACGACATACATAGATGATGCTGGAGTTAGACACATAGACACCACATAAACCCTATTATTGTCCCTATTTTGAAGCTCTTGTGTGAGTACAACAGGATATTGTTGTTAATCCCGACTGTAGGTACAATAGGCTAGTTCCATGAGATTCAATATGACCATGTTCTACTTTATGCTATTACTTTAATTGAAATACTTGAATTATGTGTAAATTCTGTTTATTGATCAAACAATCAACTAATTTGATGTTTGCTTATCTTACCTATTGATTTATTATGACCAGTGTAAATTAGGGTCAATGCTATGCTTAAAACCTAATTAAAATGTTGAAACTGGGATGAAAATAAAAGTAATTACTCACAAAACCACTAACTCGAATGTAATTACAAGTTGGTAGGAAACTGGCATTTGAGGAAAACATATTCCAGCTGTATAAATAGTAATGAAATGCTATGTTATTTACTACTTTCTTATCAGCCCCCCCCCCCCCCCCCAGTCACAAAATTATTGATAAAACTGTTGCTACGATATTTTTGTTAACGAACAAACTAAGCTATTAAAAACAGATGCCTATCGCCTAACATTAGTATGCGGAATCGAAACCCAAATATGAGCAAGGTCGTACAGTCTAGCATAAATGACTACAAAATTTGCACTTCCCGAGACACATGTAAACTATGTTTGAGTTTAACGATACACACCATTGCGCAACACACGCGAGCGTTACCCTTGAGATCGAGGTTATGAAGTATTTGTTGGTAAATCAACTTACAATGCCAAATACTCATTAACTTTGGGTTAGTAACAAATAAGCTTCCCCATTATTTAGTAACAGCAGACTTACGGGCTCCTATATTTTCTGCTCGATGCTTTTGGCGGGGGCGGCGTCCTAGACCGGCTTCGGCTGTGGCCTCGCGACATTGCGACGGGCTTTGGTGCCGGCTCTCGGGACCCGTTACGAGTCCTCGACCGACTCCTCTGAAATCACCCAAGCGATATTATCGTCATTAAATAAAGATCGATCCGCCGACAAAATAAAACACACGCGGCGGGAATGCGAGACGAACGTGACAAACTACGGTTAATTATAGTACCTCTCGGTCCGACATTTTATCCGACGTGATGAATCCGGTGAATAAAAAGAAGATAAAACGTATTCAATCTATTTCTGATGTGTAAAATACGAATAAAATTTCGCGAGCACACCTCAGTCGCGTACAGCAAGAAACGAAAAACAAAATGGCGTTGGCTAGTGTTGTCAACTTACGATGCTCATTGCAAGAACAACTAACCAGTTTTAGTTGATTTTTGATGGGTCTACGCTACGCTGATTGGTAATTTCCGAACGTGAAATAATGATGCGTTCGTTGACGTCAAGTTTCTAAACGAACAATAGACTGTCAAATTGTACTATCCACATCGCATTTGCGGAATGTGGTGTGATTCGCTCAATATTTAAATTCATTTAGTTTTTGCGTAAATATGACTGATAACGAAGTACAAAATGATCCCTCAGGGGAACAGCCTCAAGAGAAGACTGCTAAACAACTGGAGAAAGAAGCAAAAAAGGCTGCAAAGTTGGATAAACTAAAAGCCAAATTGGATAAAAAGAGCGCTTCGCCAGCTGTGCCGAAAGAAAAACCAGAGGTACGTTTTTGAGTCCTATAATACATCTACAACAATGCCCTTTAGCTATTACGCTTCGATTATTGCAGATTATTTGTATCAGAATAAGTTTTATTGCTCCTATGCTGGAGCGAAATTCTTAGGTTAATAACTTGAAACCTGGCGTCGGCAAGTGAAAGTAATTCCGCAATATTGTTAGTCACGTTGCATCAGTTTATTTGTCTTTCAAAGCACAATGATCTATGATCTGTATTACAAGTAATGAGATAACTTTGCTCTAGTAATTTTGCAACAATCTGTATTTGATTGTTAAATATTACTATTCAGACTTACTAAAAAAGATATGAATAATGTTGTTACAGAAATTAATCATACTTGCATAAATAATCCAGATATTCATATTAGAATGGTTGAGAAATAATTTGTAACTCATAATAAATTTAGTACCTACATATTTTATCTTTACTATCCTAAGAAAAGAACTAAATGAATGAATTACTTAACTTACAAATGCGTCAAACAATAGTAAACTTAAACAAATCTGTTGTATTGTAAGTAATAAACACTCCTGCATTCTACAGTTCCCCATAATCCCTTTCAAAAACATAATTATCTCCACATAATAAAATCTAGGTTATTCTGAAAAAAAAAGTACTCTACCTAACTCTTTCCCTCAGAAAAAGGTGAAGGAAACAAAAGAGAGTGCAGTATACACAGCGGTAACAGCACCGGGAGATAAGAAGGATATTACGGGTGCTATGCCTGATGCCTACAGCCCGCAGTATGTGGAGGCTGCCTGGTACGCTTGGTGGGAGAAACAGGGCTTCTTCAAACCTGAATATGGAGTAAGTATGAACTAATTTATATTATTAAGTAATTACACCTCTATTAACAAAGCACAATGAATCCATACAGTAGTGGTAGTAAAGAAAACTTAAAACAAATGTTAGTATATAAATAATAATCTTCTGCTAAGTAAAGTCTGGAGCTGAAACTCACACTATCCAAATAATATATAATACATATTCGCTGATGGACATTATGACTTGTTTTTGTATCCAGATAACTATTTTGTAAAATAAAAGAACACATAACCTGATGCCCCACCTGATGATATAATGCACCAATTTACTTAACAAAGCACGCTTCAAAATAAACAAACACACTTACTTTATTGAATCCAGACTGGCTACCTTGATCAATGTGGATGTGCCTTGCAGCACTTGCTTTGTGCAACTTAATTTTTTTTTATTGGGTCTCTAATAGAGTCTACACAATTACTTACAAGAATTAGAACAAATATTAGCGGGTGAATCCAATTTTACTGACTGCTATATCACATCAAATTGTTCACTTAATATTACCAGGCCACTCAGAAAGTTTTGCGATAAAAGTTTTTATGTGTGAGAGACTAGCCAGTTATAATCTATTTTGAAAATATGATAACTTGTAAGTAATCCACATTGTTTGCGAGCTAATTTATATTATCGTGTTTCATTAAAAAATAGATCTGCGCCGGGAACATTTTCGCGCTATGATTAATTACGATTTCAAGTGTCGCTTGAAACCGGACGAATCGTACGATAGACTTTAAATAGCATTCATGGATGAAGGCCCTTCTAAGGCAACCGTGAATCGTTGATATAACGAATTCAAGCGCGGTCGACTAACTTTGGGGGATGAAGAAAGAAGAGGTCGCCCTTTGACGGCTGTTACGGAAGAAAACGTCGTAGCAGTGAAAAATTTAATCCATGACAATATAGGCGAGTTGTGCCTTGTTTGTTGTTCCACTTTTGGTATCTGTTTTTGGTTCAGTCTATAAGTTTGTGTTTTATTTTTCGACAGTATCTGCGATTGGATACGGACACTGTCTCTTCGTTAAGGCTTTTCACAATATTCACTATATCAAATCACTATACTATATTATCTTATATCACATGAGATAATATAGTACTTATAGTGATAAATATTTATATATATAGTGATGATGAGTCTTGGATGTATCAATACGATCCAGAAAAGAAGCGCTGGTCGCCGGTTTGGGTGTTTCAAAACGAATCAACGCCTACCAAAGTAAAGCCATCTAGAAGCGGGGAGACGATTTTGACTGGCTACTTTTGACACCAATTCCTTTAAACATCAACGATGAATGGTGTACTACCAAATGCTTGGCAGCAGTTTTCTCTGTTGTGAGCAACAAGCGACCAAACACAGGGCTCCGCGGGCTACTGATCCACCATGACAACGCGCCTTCGCACACCGCGCTCAAAACGAGGGACTTCCTGGACAGCACGCTGGTCAAACTCCTGAGTCACCCTCCTTACAGCCCTGACCTGGCACCGTGTGACTTCTTTTTATTCCTGAAAATAAAAAAATCAGCTCAATGGGATACAATTTTCGCCGCCGGAAGATGCGCTGTCAGCGTTCGAGCAGGCTGTAAACGAGGTGTATGCGGCGGACTGGAAAAAGTGTTTTGAAAACTGGTTCAGACTCATGAAACTTTGTATAGATGCTAGTGGAGAGTACTTTGAAAAGATTTAATAAAAAAATATTTACACATTTTATTTTTATTTCGTAAAACTTTCTGAGTGTCCCAAGTTTAATCTAGGTACAATAAGTTTGACTAAGACAAATATATTCAAATAAATTAAAACATATTACACAATAATCACATAAAATAAGACAATATGCCATGCAAAATAGTAAGGAACAGGGTAAAAAATTATAAAATTAATTAAAAATAACAATTTGAGTTGAAACAATGCTATGTTTTGAGTGAGAACAAGAGACATTCTTATTTATTTATTTAACTTTTTACAGAGAAAATCTGTCCTAGAACCAAATCCAAAAGGCAAATTTGTGATGGTGATCCCTCCTCCCAATGTGACGGGGACGCTTCATCTTGGTCATGCACTCACCAATGCTGTTGAGGATGCACTCACAAGATGGCACAGGTAATTGAAAGTCACGTTATTTGAACAAGCTAACATAGTAGTTTTATTAGCACAGTCTTTTAAGCTTACTTAATTAAAGTATTATTTTAATAGTTATTTTATAATGTTTTGCGAAGAAAGAGAAGAGAAACTCATCATTATTGAAAAAGAGTCATTCTTGTGTCAAAGTATAATTTTTCTTAATATCTAAAAGGAAGACAATATTTGAATAATTTTCGAACATTATTTAAAAGTGTAAAATAAATAATAAATTTGCCTAGGTCCTATTTGATATTTCACTATGTTAGCTCGTCAGCCACAGTTGTCCGTCATGAAAAACAGCCTAAGATGCTATATCGTTGATTGATTATGTTTACTAAGCAAATTGGTCATCTCAACCACAGGATGAACGGCAAGACCACACTTTGGAACCCAGGCTGCGACCACGCTGGCATCGCCACGCAAGTGGTGGTGGAGAAGAAGCTGTGGAGAGAACAGAAGAAGACCAGGCATGACCTGGGACGGGAGGAGTTCATCAAGAAAGTGTGGGAGTGGAAGGAACAGTAAGTAGAATTCTTTGTGATGTTCCCTTTTTTATAGAGAGCAGAGTAAGATTTTCTAAATAGTTCTTGCAAATCTCAATCATATGCCCAAAACCACTTTAACAGCTGGTCAATGAAGAGTTACGAGTCTCCTAGTGTGATAGCATGTCATTAAACCGAATTCACCCTTATACCTAATAACCTAAAGTAGGATTTCATCTATCACTCAATCAACTCAGTCCTAAATTCAACATTTTTTCCCCAGAAAAGGCGTCCGAATCTACGAACAGCTTCGCTCCCTGGGCTCATCCTACGACTGGTCGCGCGTCCGGTTCACAATGGACCCGTCAATGTGCCGCGCTGTCAACGAGGCGTTCATTCGACTACACGACAGTGGCGACATCTACCGGGCCAATAGGCTTGTGAATTGGTCTTGTACGCTCAAGAGCGCTATATCCGATATTGAGGTGGATAAGATTGAGATTTCTGGACGGACGATGTTGAGTATACCAGGGTATGCTCAAAAGGTGGGTTATTATTTTACTAAGTATATAAAGGCTGATTTTTTAAAATTAAAGTAACGGTAGGTTACCCACCAAGATGAATGATCAGAAAAAAGTTTGCTATCAAGCTATTTTTTGAATTTCGAACTTTGTCCGAACAAGTACTGTAAAGTTCTAAATATGAAATCATTTTTTTTAAATCCGATTCTAAGTTGTCAATTTTGTATTAAGACCTCTGTTGGAATAAGGTTCGAAATACAAAAACTGGCTGTGAGGTTCAAGTTTGGAACAAAGTGACTACTCGTTTTATAAACGTTCGTTAGGTACTTTTTATTTCAAAACAATTTTTTTTTAGAAAAAACGAATTTACCGGGTTATTCTTAGTATCATACAAAAGAACTATTCTGTACATTTATTTTTTACAGATTATTTATTTCAAATGTTGTCCGTAACTGTGGTTAACAAGGTCCATTCTGCAGTTTCAATTTTCGTTCCAATCGTACGCGGCTTATCCATATAGACTTTAGAGTTTACCTAGCCCGATACTAAGAATAACCCGGTAAATTCGTTTTTTTATGAATTGTATTGAAAAAGTACCTCTAAATGGATCACCCGTTATTAGGGCTGATTTTTCAACAGTCAGATAACTTTTATCTGAAGAATAATTCTGACAGTTTGGCATATAATATATATAAAAACTGTCAAACCGACATATTTATTCCTCAGATAAAAGTTATCTGACTATTGAAAAATCAGCCCATATACGTATTGTTTTTCTGAGGAATAATTATTGCGGTTTGACAAAGCAAACGTTCATATATATAGTTCATATTCGCGTATACGAATATGAACTTCATCTACATAATGTATGAGGTTTATATTAGCATGGAACGGTTTTCGAGCAACCCGCACTCCTGGCAGGCATTGGCCCTTGCGGATCCCACCAGTTGTTGCTGACATCTCTGACGGCGCGCGTGGAATACAACGCGCTGTCGACGCGGGCACTTTTTTAAATTTAATGTGGAGAAATGCCTACTGCGCTACCACGGGGAGATAGCGCAGTTATGTGGGTCTGTAACCCACTAAAACTCCACGGTGTCCTCCAGTGCCGCTTGAGGCGGGAACACGGAAACGCGCAAGCTATCCCCGAACCCGCCGCGGCTGTCCGTCACCGGACCCTGCTCGGAGGGGAATAACCCTTATCACCGGCGCACCAGGACACATGGCACGCCGTGACCACCCCAGGAACCAAATAGCATAAGGGCCCCAAACGACCCCGTGTCTGGCACCCTTGGTCCCCCTGCGACGGGTCAGCACAGTTGCTCCGCCGCCTACCACTTTTCGGCCGCAGGGGATAGGGAGAACGGCCAACGCTATACCGACACTCCTCCTCCCCTGCGGCCCCACCGCGTCCGCCATCAAATGGTGGCGGCCGCGTCCAGGCCACGGAAAGGAAGACCGCTACTCAGAAGTACCGGCACTCATCCTCCGGCGCAGCCTGTAACCCTCAGCCGCGATGCCTCCCATTCGACATCACGGCCCGCCTCAGTTGCGATGCACCTCACCGCAACCTACTTTTTTTTACTCCGCTACGTCGTCGGCTTGGAGGCAAAAGCCCTGACGAGCGGCCCCACCTTGGGGTTCCTCTTCCCTTCACCGTGGGAGGTAGACCACGGCTACTGAGCCCCCCCGCAACAACAATGCGGGAACCCACTGGGGGGTTCGTATGGAACGGTTACGTTACTTAGTAAAGTAATCTTGCTTCTAAAATCTGTCACAATTTTTTTAGGTGGAATTCGGCGTGCTAGTGTACTTCGCGTATAAGACGCAGGACACAAATGAGGAGGTCATAGTTGCGACCACTCGTATAGAGACTATGCTTGCAGATGTGGCCGTGGCCGTGCATCCTAATGATACGAGGTAAGTCGTGGTAAAGATGTGACATGGGATCATTAACGCAAAAAGAAATTCGTATATTTTCTCCAAAAATCGAAGATTTTTTTTGGAACGAAGTTCCTTATCGCTCGTTGCGAAAGGGGGCTAGACGGAAAAAATTAAGACCAAAAGTTGTAACGACATTTTTTGCTATAGTTGTAAGCTTTGATTTTTTTTTCTGGGACGAGAATAAAATAATGCACATGGCACCAGGCGAAAAAAGCGTTCCACGTAGTGTTTTCTAAACATTATTATTAAATAATATCATAACTGAAAAAAAAAAAATTGGTTGAAAGTATTATGCCATTTTTCAGATGGCGTCCTCCAGTAAAGCAACTTTGGTCGAACTATACCATCGTTCCACGTAGTATTTTCTAAACATATATTTTTAAATATTATTATAACTTAAAAAAAAATACAATTCCTTTACTAATTAATCGAAAGCAACTTCGTTCCATCCGGGTGTCCCTTGACACCTCTCAAGTTTTTGTATTTTATTTCTGCGGTTACAACTGAAAATATCCTGTATCTCAAAAACTGTCAACATAAGCTTATGTGTTTTTTTATCCCCTCTGTGTATGGACAGCATCACCCTGAATGTATTCGTAAATGATTTCACTACACTGTTGTTAAGTTTTCATCGATATAGTACTTATAGTCTTAATGGCTGTATTATATCCAGGCGGACAGACAAACGCATAGACTGACACACGGACAAAACAAATTATAATAGTATGTAATTTATTACCAAACTTCAGTACACGTGACATCAAAGAAGTCTCGACCTCTGAACTATAGTTCGACTTTTAATTGTATTCTGTTCAAAGAAAAATAATGTTACCATACTAACACTAATAGCGTTGGGATATTGAACGATTTTGTGTAAAGAACGAATGACAAAAATGCTTTCATTTTAAATTAAACCATTTTTAAACTCAACCCAATAGAATTAGTTTGGGCACAAGTTAAGGGGGCATGTCGCAAAAAATAATGAATATTTTAAGATGAAAGAAGTAAAAAATATTTGAAGAAGGGGTTAGTAATGTGACCCCTTCGTCATGGAGTGCTTCCGTATCTCACGTATTAACAGTAGAAGATGATATGTGTCGTATGGATCATGTTGTTGATAACATCACTGTTACCTTTATAATAAATACTAGCTTTTGCCAGCGGCTTCGCCTTCGTGGAGGTCGGAAATAATCCCACGGGAACGTATTACCGGTATAAAAAGGATCCTATATGTTAATCCAGGTCATAAATTATCTGTGTACCAATATTCACCCCAATCCGTTCGGCCGTATTTGCGTGATTGAGTAACAAACATCCAAACATCTAAACATCCAAACATACAAACTTTCACATTTCTAAGTACACATCTCTAACTAAGTTGTTTTATTTAAAATTACCTTACTACTGAGACACAAAATATATAACAAATTTTACTATTATTAATAGTGCATTTCATGTTTTAAGACAAGTTATTAAATTTAAAATTAAAAAAAAATACTTGTAAGTACATCATTTCAATTTCATTCGTTCTTACACCACCTCACTATCTTTTTTTTGTCAAAATCTGGTAACCCTTCAACTGTCAAGTTACAGAATACAATTAAAAGTCGAACTATATAATAGGATACCCTGTAAGTCGGAGTTCCGTTTTTCTATTGTACTACAGAACCCTAAGAATACCTCTTAGCTTTTTACGGCATTTCTTTACTGCGCTCGTTACATAAGAAATGTCGATATCAACCATAACTTGTAAACGTTTTTTTAAGTTATTGAAATAAACTTTTTTCTTTAACTTATTAAAAGTGATCCAAAAGGGAATGACATTTGTATATTCACAATACAGAGTGTCATCGACGCGCAACCATGGATTCAGTACATGATTTTGAATCGTTAAAATTTTTCGTCGCTTATTTAAAAAAAGATTTTGCTACTCTGTAACTCTTTGACCGTGTAAACAGCAGATTAAAAAAAATACCAAGGCATAATTTCAACGCAAGTATATTGTATTTGTTTCAATTTTCGTATGTAGACTGCAAGGAACTTCATTAGATATATGCAGTTTCAGGTCCTGATCAGGTCTGAATCTCGTAGTGAATCCAAGGTAACAGGTTGATCGTCGATGTCCCGGCAACCCTGTATATCCAATGATGTAGTCACTATAGCCAGTCGAACATTGGCAAAACCCATTGTCAGCCCATCGCTACTATTTACTCTGTAAAAAAAGCAAAAAAAAAATCAGCTGTTCCATACATTTTGTCGATTTAAGTGAACACAAATGTATTGAACAGCTGTTTTTTTTTTTCACGGTTTCAAGGTTGGTTCCATAGAAAAAGTTGTTCAAAATTATGAGTACAATGACCCCTTTTCGGGTTTAGGGTAAACTAATGTTGTTTATGGGTGTATTCCTGAAATAAAAATGTTTTGATTGATATGTATGTTGTACTTTTAATAAATCGAATTAAATAGAATTGTGTTTTGTTTGGCAGGTACAAGCACCTCATAGGAAAGCACGTGGTGCATCCATTCGTCAACAGAAAGCTGCCGATCATCGCCGACGATTTCGTCGACATGAACTTCGGAACAGGTCAGTATTTCTCTTAGAACAATAACTTACAGACATAGTCTGTTTATGTCAATTGTAACCGCATTGGTCTCCAATCACGGACTTTCTGAAAAGTTAAATAACTTTTTCGTCGTCCTGATGACTACTGTGCACATTATAACTTAGGTGACCAGACCTGCATAGCTATTCACAACCAAATACCACAGGTTGTCGAATCGAAAACAACACGTTATCAATTACTCATTTGTCTTGCCCTGGACAGCAGATAGCTGTCGGAAGAATGTAGGTTGTCTATTGGATTTAAACTGACAAAATTTTCTAGTATTTGTTTTGTGAAGAGGACTCATTTGATACCATTGATATATTACAAAGCGTATCGAACGATTGTGAATAGCTATGCAGCACCCCAATGCGTAACACACTTGCCATCACAATTCGATGGATTTTGAAGGAAATAGCAATAGGCTGGCTCTCTATTACATGGGGCTTAGAGGTAACTGGGGATATGTGGGCGTACTATAGGGACACCTCTGCCCAACCCCTCGGGGTAACAAGGCGAGGTGTTATGTTTATAAGGTCCATGTGTACAAAGTCCTCCTTTCCCTTTTCGTATATCACTACATATTATAAAACAAAGTCCCCCGCGCATCTGTCTGTTCGCGATAAACTCAAAAACTACTGAACGGATTTTCATGCGGTGTTCACCTATAAACAGAGCGATTCATGAGGAAGGTTTAGGTGTATGATTTGTTAAGGTTTTGTGGCAGTGGGCTGGCTATGTTTGTCGAAGGACCGATGGCCGGTGGAGCAGACGAGTCCTGAAGTGGAGACCGCGTATCGGCAAGCGTAGTGTGGGACGCCCTCCAGCTAGGCGGACCGACGACCTTAAAAAGGTGGCAGAAGACAGACTGAATGCGGAAGGCGGAGGACAGGGTGTTGTGGCGCAGCATGGGAGAGGCCTATGTCCAGCAGTGGACTGCGATGGGCTGAGTGGATTGATTGATTGTGTAAATTGGTTAACACGGCCGAAACCGCTGGCAAAAACTAGTTCAATCAATCAATCAATCATCAAATCAATAGTCTTTATTTGTAAACATAGGTTACAACAGTGTGCAAGATGGTAAAATTGTCAATTACAGTTGCTCTGTTTTACCATTTGGCGTACAAATATACAATTATGGTAGGCTATTCAGTAGTATCAATGTCAATTTTAATTTTATTTTAAATGAATTTAATAAAAATGCAATAGGAAATGTCAGAATATTTAACGAAATGCGATAATATCAATATTAAATAATAATAATGTCAATAAGTTACTGCTATGAAAAAAATGTTTAAAGTTCACACTTCCCACCGAATTATTAGAGTCGTCATGCATAAATAGTCACGTTATGAAAATACAAATATCAATAAAAATCATGTCAAAGAACAGTCAGCAAAATAGTCACTCAGACAATAGTAACATTTCTGAATTAATATGGTACATAGTTTACGTTTGAAATTGACTAAATTTTGGCTTTTTATTGACCAAGGCAAGTTATTAAATATTCTTTGGGCCATACAAAAAAAGATTTTCCTCATATGGTACTTTAAGCTCTAACTTATTTTTATCACGTAATTTTCTATATTTGCTTTTAAAAGCTATTTCATAAAGGGTTTGTTTTAACAAATACATTTACTTCATAAATATAAAAAAAGGCATCGTCAATACGTTGAGGCTTTGAAAACATACTCTTTATTAACTGAATTGCCCCAGTATATTGTACCATATCTTAGTGTCGATGCAACATAGCCATGGTAAGCCATTAAAAGAGCTTCTAGACTTACAATTACACACAGTTACAGTTTATTATAATATTATTATTTCTTTAACAGGTGCGGTGAAGATTTCAACGGCGCACGACGTGAATGACTACGAGCTCGCCAAGCGTCACAATCTGCCGTACATCACTATTTTAGACGACGAGGGCAAGATGCTGCCAAACTGCGGAGCATTCGCTGTAGGTTCTTTATCTAAACTTATATTATGTTGCGAGCTGCCGTCCCACAACGCATAGTCGGCGTCGTCAACGGGCGCCGCCCCGCCCCGCACCAGCAAGCACCGCCCCGCACCAGCACGGAGGGCACGCCTCAATGGAACAGCCCGCCTCCCTACACCGCTTCGCTGTGCGCGCCCCCACCACACTAATACCACACACAAACACATGCGGGTTTTGGATTCGTAAACCGCGGTTAGGGAACTCCTTTGATAATATAATATTGATTGATGTTCACTAGTAGAAATCTACACTCAATTGCCGAATGTCGTCATATCTTTTATGGTATAGTTGACTTCCATGTGGATGGAAGTTGCGGGAGTTAGTAGAAAATATGCTGAAATACTAACGTTGGTTAAATGAAACTGATTCACACTTGACCTTTAATACAGAGCCATCTGGTATATGTTTTTGGAAGCACTCATAAAGTTGTGTCATTTTGGATTTTCATCTTGGACCTCACTAATGGCTTTAGCACCCTCGAAAACCTGGAAAACAACATCTTTGATGATTTTTTTTTAAATTTGAGCAGCATTTTGACCTCAAGCTCGGTTTCAGCACCCTCGAAAATCTTGAAGACTCTCCCTATCTGTCTCTTTCTATTGTTTAATAATAAAATGCCTCTTCAAGCTTAACGCTTTTTCATAACGTGACGATTTCTACAAATTCACTTCTATCGCAAGCTGCGTTAAAGATCTTCGTCCCAAAAAGTAATACTACCAATAGTACTTTTTACTTAGCAATAATACTTTATACATATAACAAGTGCGTCATATAATGGTAAATTGTCTACAGGGTATGAAACGCTACGACGTTCGGCGCAGTATCATCAAGGCCCTGGAGGCTCCCAAGCTGTACAAGGAGACGAAGGAACACGCCATGGTGGTCCCACTGTGCAGTCGCTCGAAGGATGTGGTGGAACCCATGCTGAAGCCGCAGTGGTGAGTACCACGTACTGTCTCTCGCACGTCAGGAGCAACCTTTGAGCTACAAAAACACTGCTACGACATAAAGGCACTGTTATTGTTAAAATATTATCGTGACGTAACGGTGGACGTTTACAGAATAGAAAGTATGTGGTTGTAGGAATCATTGTGTATAAAATTAAATCATCATTATCTGCCTAGCCTTTTCGGCTTCCAGTCTAACTGGATGCAGCTGAATCTCAGTATTTTACATGGAGCGACTGCCTACCTGATCTCCACAACCAAGTTACTGGGTAACACGATACCCCTTTGGTAAGACAGGTTATCAGACTTTCAGGCTTCTGATGACCCGTAACGACTGTCACATATCCATGAAGACTGTATCACAAATGAAATTTGACTGTATCACAAAAGGAGATTTTTGTGACTTCGAATAATAAACCCCATCATGAATGTCTTATTTGACTTTTTCGTTGTACACGAGTTCTTACAACTTTGCACTTAATGACAATGAAATTTTCAATGACACTTGAATATCCTCTATTCTCCGCTCTTCTTTGGTCTGCGCAGAGCCTTACAGTTCTTCTATAAATCTCAGGTACATAAAATGCGACAAAATGGCGGCTGAAGCGATCAAGGCCGTTAAAACCGGTGAGCTGAAGATTATCCCCGACGTGCATGAGAAGACCTGGTACCATTGGATGGAGGGCATCCGTGATTGGTGCATATCCCGGCAACTGTGGTGGGGGCACCGGATACCGGCGTACAGGGTCACACTGCCTGAATCAGAGGTAAGATCGTATAGCGGATAAAAATAAATACATGCCTACTAACATTTACAAATAGTTTCAGAGTTAATGCAATCAAATGTATATTTTTGTGATAGATATGGTAAGACTTTTAAAAGCAGGTGGATAACTTTTTGGAAAGATAATTACTTAGCAATTTTAGAAGGAATTAGGTAATGCAACAGAAGAGAAACATAAGAAATTTCATGGGATATACGAGGTGCATTCAATAAGTACCTAGCCTCATCGCCAGAGGGCGCTGTAGTTTCAAAAAAGTTTTACCACAGTGTAGCACATTCTTTTTTAATTCTTTTTTCAAATTTTCATTCCAATCCCTTCATTTGTTTTAATTTGACAACTTATGGAAGCGAACGTGTCGATCGGTTTTACAAAAATGGAAAAAGAGCAATATCGTTCGGTGATTCGATTCCTATTTTTGGAAGGGAAAACGCGCATCGAAATCAAACAGCGCTTGGATGCTGTGTACGGTGACTCTTCTCCATCGATGGCCACCGTCAAGAATTGGTTCAACGAGTTTGCACGTGGCCGTACGTCGGTTTTTGATGAACCACGTCCAGGTGCACCGAAAACAGCTGCTACGGAGGAAAACATTAAAAAAATCCATGATCTCGTATTGGCAGATCGCCGATTGAAGGTTCGGGAGCTAGCTGAGACTGTAGGCATTTCAGAAGGAACAGTGCATCATATTCTTCACGAGGAACTCGGCATGAGAAAGCTGTCGGCGCGATGGGTGCCGCGTTTACTCACACCAGAAAACAAGCGCAACCGTGAGACCACATCGGAGACGTGTTTGGCGCTGTTTAAGCGGAATCCAGCGGAGTTTTTGCGTCGTTTTGTGACCGTCGATGAAACCTGGATCCACTGGTACACACCAGAGACCAAGGAGCAATCAAAACAATGGATCCAGATCGGGGAACGTGCTCCAAAGAAGGCGAAAACTGTAAAATCGGCCGGAAAAGTTATGGCCACCGTTTTCTGGGATTCACAAGGTGTGATCTACATCGATTACCTCGAGAAGGGTAAAACAATTACAGGGCTTTACTATGCCGATTTATTGGGCCGATTCGACGCCGAATTAAAGAAAAAACGACCCCATCTGGCGAAGAAAAAAGTGCTGTTTCACCACGACAACGCACCGGTTCACACGTCTGCCGTTGCCATGGCCAAATTGGTCGAATTACGCTACGAATTGCTGCCCCATCCACCGTATTCTCCAGATTTGGCCCCTTGTGACTTCTTTCTGTTTCCTAATCTGAAAAAATCACTCGCCGGGAATAGATATGGATCGAATGAGGAGGTCATCGCCGCCACGGAGGCCTATTTTGCAGAGTTTGACAAAAACTATTTTTCGGACGGATTAAAAAAGTTGGAGCATCGCTGGACTAAGTGTATCGAACTAAAAGGAGACTATGTTGAAAGATAAATTCCCACTTTTCCAAAATTTTCGTTTACTTTTTGTAGGCTAAGTATTTATTGAATGACCCTCGTAAGTACCGGGCAACGTTTTATTAGAATGTATTATCCTAAAGCCTAACAAATTAATAAGTGGACTCTCACAATGTTTCCATGATCCTACTAAAAAAAAGTGGAATCTGAACACAATTAAAGTTTTTTCCACAGCGTCTATTCAGGTAAAAATAATCATCGGCTCCAGATTAATCGATACAGCCTAACGACTAGTGATGCTACCAAACATACTAAATCGAAAATCGACTAAAGTTCTTCATATCTCAAGTATCTTAAACCACCAAGGAGTTCTGTGACCTGGAGGGTCTCGGCCGCAGTAAGACTATGACGCTGAGACTGACAAAAGTTGTACAGCTATATGTCGCTGGAAATACATCCAGGAATAAGTAGCATCATCTAAAGATACTGCTTTCAAAAATCGACTAAAACTCCTTCATCTGTCAACTTCCTGGGAACACCAAGGAGTTCGCGGACGCGGAAGGACCCGGGCGCAGTAAGACGGCGCCGCGCCGCACACACACGCGCTCCGGGCGCAGGAAGGCGCCCCGCATCCGCGCGCGGCACCAGCACGCCGCTCCCGGCGCCGGCGGGACTGCTGTAGGTGGCGCCGTGGGCACTGAGCCCGACTCACGAAACAAGTCCCGCAATAAGTGGAACCAAACATTCCTTCAACAACCCTACTACCTCAGACACCTTTCTCTATTTAAGGGAGATGCCCTAAGGCAACCCACGAAATTCTAATTTACTTACGTTTCTTGCAATATGCAGGTCAGGTATGTTAATTAAAATATGATTCGCGACCGTAACTAGTATGGCTTTACAGAATGATAATCATTAGAATCAACAACACAACTCCTGAGGTTAGAATTGGCCTCAAATGTCATGATTTCAAAAAAGTTTCAGTCATTTAAAAGGGTGAAATAAACTTACAGAGTTGATGATTTCTAACCGACTTCAAAAAGGAGAAGGTTATTATTTCGGTATGTTTATATATTTTTTTTATGAATGTTCGGGCATAACTCCGTCATATATAGACCGATTTGTAAAATTCTTTGTTCGAAAGGGGTTTAATCCGAAATGGTCCTATTTAAATTTCAAATAGATCTGATGATGAGTTTCGGAGACAGACAACGGAACTCATCAAAAAATGACAGCAAATCTATCGCATTATGCTATAGCATAAATACACATTGTTTTGATTTCATTGACTTTGAGAATACCCCAAGGATGATGAAATTTCAAACTGGTGTGGGATAGGTAGGTACTATAACTAAAAACTGAAAATTAAAAATTTTCCACAAAAAAGAACCAATTCCGTCTTTGGATATGTATTTTAATTTTTTGTCACCGCCTTCTGAAGTAATTTTTCACTTTGCAGAGTTTTTTTCGGAAATGGATCGTTTTTGTTTTGGACAAAGATTTTTTTTTATGATAACAAAAAGTCCGTAAATAAGCATTTGATGCGGCAGCGAATCATATTTAGGTCAACATGCCACCTGATACCGACGTGCAAAAAACGTAAGAAAATTTTGATTTTCGCGGGCTACCCGATGATGCTGATTGTTATACATAATACTTATACCCTATAATATGAATCGCTATAAAGATTTATGATCCCGTCGCATGCCTGCAGCGGCGCGTCTGCGGGACTTGTTTCGTGAGACGGACTCCACGCGTGTATGTAGTGGCTTTGTTGTTCATTTGCATGGCGTGTTGTGGCCTACTGTGTTTAGTTATTTATTAGATGGACGCAATTTTTTCACGGTTAAAATGTGTTATATCAAAGTATTGCTATATTTTATGTTTTCAATCCATAGTAATATCCATTATGTAATTATGTTCTTCATTACTGACAAACCACAGATAATCGACTAAATGTCATGCTTTGCTGTGATAATAATAATAATTTAAAATGTTTAATGGCCCATTTCAAAATTGGGAACATCGTGAACATCCATTTCTAATACTTTAATAATATCACATCAGCAACATTAGCACAAATAAATATGAATGCCAGGATTCACTTAATTAAACTCGACTAAATACACGCTCAAACTTTTATGATATGCTAGCATGGACGTCTGTAATATTAGTGCTGGTTTTAATTTTGTTGTACTTTTTTCGTTTTAGAAATGTTTTGGTACCTTTTGTTCGTTTTTTTGCACCTATGTATACACCGTTACTTTTCAAAGACCTACCAAATTTAAGAGTGTGGTACAGACCCTCAAACTGAACAACTTTCTCCATGGGACCAGCATCGTAATCACGAAAAAGTTATTAACTCGACCTAAATGTATGGGTGTGTTTTTTTTACGATAACGAAGTTGGTCCCATAGAGAAAATTGTTCAGACTGATCGCGATGGTCTGTACCACACACCCTCAAATTTTTCTGATAATCTTGCATGTAAACACATGTTTTTCAAAAATTTACATAGTTCAGGTAACAGAAGATGCTCGCATATTTTATTTACATTATGTCATACTGCTCATAGTTCCACATAAAATCAAACCATTAACTAAATGCCAACCTCCGTCCAGACCAAAGACCAAGAACTCTGGGTATCCGCTCACACCGAAGAGGAGGCGCGCACCAAAGCGGCCGCTAAGTTCAAAGTGCCAGCCACTGACATACAGTTAGTGAGGGATGAAGATGTGCTCGACACCTGGTTCTCGTCCGGACTGTTCACTTTCTCTATATTTGGATGGCCAGATCAGACTGAGGATTTGCAGGTGGGTGATAAAATATAGAAAAAATAAATAATTGTGTGCAAATAAAATCTTTGTCTTATGGTCCGTGTGGTGCCGGACTAAAAGAATAGCGCCACCCTATTTCTTCCTATGGGTGTCGTAAGGGCGACTAAGGGACTTACTAGAGAATGGGTAGCAGTGTTCTCTATACATTTTTTAAAACGATACTGCGGTAGCCTATCCGCCTGCTAAGCGTGGCGATTATGACAAAAAACCCTCTACTCTGATCTAATTGGTCAAGGGGTGTGGCTAAGCTGAGTGACGACGATGAGTCACTATTTTCTTAACGCGAACAGACTATAGATATATACGCAGTTTAATTTGTTATCGTTTCCACTCTCCACCTTGTATTTCGCCAGGCTTTCTACCCGGGTACACTGCTCGAAACTGGACACGACATTCTATTCTTCTGGGTTGCGAGGATGGTGTTCTTTGGACAGAAATTGCTTGGAAAACTACCCTTCAAGTAAGTAAGAATGTTATTTTGCGTCCACGTAATTAGAGTTTAATATAGGATGGCAGGGCCGTTGACCCGCAAATTGTAACCATGAATTCAGCACTTGAGTCTAGACCCCGTAGCGTAGACATTATTCGTCACTTATAAAAAAAAATATCTGGTTTTTCTTAGAGAGGTGCAATCGCGGTCAAACTGTATGGAACAGAAATTTTAAAAAATTGTGCAACAACGCCACTCTGTATAGGTTTCTGTATTTTTTCGGTTTGGTCTTGTTAGTGTATTATTTTTATTGTATGAACTTAAACCACACAAAGGGTAGAATTTCTGAACGAAAATCTTGGCATAGGTCATTAAACGATTTATTCTACAACGTGTAACGGAAAGGGTATATACATACCAAGACCACGGCTTCTTTGGATGATATCAAACGATATTGGACGGGTTCATTAATCCTATCTCTACATGTTCGAAAGTTATGAGAATTTTTAATACATTGATACCAGAAACCGAAATTTTAAAATTGAAATAAACACATCACTCGGAAGAGATTTATCGTGATATTGGCAAGTAACGTGGAAAGTTATTGACCTACATAGTGCGGTGACACGTTCGATATGATTTGAATTTAAGAAACATATGAAACCGAAAATTTGGTATCAATTCTTAGAGTGTTTTATTTTAAGCTGAAACTGTATAGTGATTCTATACCAGCTTTTATCTTTAGTGCTTAAGGATAGCAATAGGGTTTCCGATACAACCTGTATACAAGTAAATAAGATTGAAGTGTCTGTTTGTTATGTCAAAGTAACAGGTTTTTACTAAATGCTTATGAAAGTATAAACGGTACTTGATAACAAAAAATATTTAATAAAATGTTGTTTGTCTGTTTGTCCGATTTCGACGAGACTTTCACTGGCAGATAGCTGTTATGCTGTGTATGTTAACAGAAGACAGAAGTAGAATAGGCTATTTTTGGTCCCAGTAGCAAGTTCTCGTGAAATATTTTCCGATAACCACACGGGCGAACCCGCGGGACAGCCAGTTTGCAATAAAAGCTCAGGCGGTGTATTGAAAATTACACATTTCGAGACTTTTAATCTTTCATATCCATCTAATTTCACAGAGAAATCTATCTCCATCCGATGGTCCGCGACGCCCACGGCCGCAAGATGTCCAAATCCCTGGGCAACGTCATCGACCCCGTGGACGTAGTGAAAGGGGTCACACTGGAGACGCTTCACGAACAGCTGGAGGAGTCCCACATAGACCCTAAGGAGGTGGAGAAGGCCAAGCAGGGCCAGAAACAGGACTATCCGAATGGGATTCCAGAGTGTGGGACTGATGCGCTCAGGTAGGTGCCTTGATGTCTTACGATGCCGACGTGTTATACTAATCTAATCTAACTCAGGCGCGGTCGCAGCCAAAGACTTTGGGGGGTGGGTCACAGACAAAGACTACATATTAATAAGAAAATTTATTATATTTTCGAAAATGTATTATTTTAAGAAGGAATACGTTTACGGCTTTGAGTGGACATGACCCCTAGGATCCCCCCCAAAGCGCCCTCGGACCGCGCCTGATCTGACTAGCCTGTATTTTCCACTCAGGTCTCCCTCTCCCTTTTCCATAAAATGTCTATTGTCTTTTGTTAGTGCTGGCCCTTCCTTTCGGAAGGAGTCAAACTCGTCCCGCTTTCTTCGTCTCGGCCTGCAATACAAATGGTGTTTATTCATGTGATAATTTATAACCAGAATAATAATGACCACTTCTTTTGAAGTTCTTAGTTTTCATATTGGCGTTCGATAAATTAACGTTTTGAAAACTTAAAAAAAAAATGTGTAGTTCGGACGTCTGATTTTTATTAAGTACTTTTTACTTTCACACACATTAAAAAATAGTTCCGTTTTGTAGAACGTTTTCTCTGCTGTGTTATTAACTTTCTGAAACTCCATCGGTCTTATTACAAAACAAGGTTTTTCTTTAGCTATGGTTTAAACCACCGAGCCTGTTTTTGAAAAAATAAATCGAAATACAGTTCTTTAAACTGACAACTTAATTCGGTGCTAAGTCGTCATTTTATTTATAAAGAACTTTACCCAATTCAAAATTAAGTTGGAAATGCAAAAGCTAGCTCAGAGCTGTAAACTATAACAAAAATGAGATCGCGTTTTGTAATAAGAAGTAGAGATCAACTAATTTAAAAAAACTCGCCCCTCCACTGCTGGTTGCATACACATTTGAAATGCTTGTATAGACATTTTTGTGGAGGGGCGTGCATTTTTAAATTAGTTGATCTCTACGTGCTTGAATTCCAAAATTTTCCACTGACATGCTTAATATGTAAGTATTTGAATTCTTTCGGTTTCATAATTATATAGGGTGACTGGTAAGTAGTGACCGATATTTAAACGCATGATTGTACTCATCATAACAAACAACTTTCCCAAAGAAACGATTTTTGTTTATTTATCTACCATAAGCTAGATAAATAAACAAAAAGCGTTTCTTTCAACAACAACAACACACAACATTTCTAGCTATTGTTATTAAGTTATAATAATGCCGAGTTATCTTGAACAATAGTCCAAGGGTTGAAGTTAAATGTATGTAGAATAATGATAATTCATAGCAATGTAAGAGATGTGTTGATGAAATACTTCAATACTGTTTCCATGGAGTTTCTTGTCCTTCTTCTCCATGAAGACCTAGTTTTGGAACGGACGACTAGCTTTCTGAGTAAAATACTGACAAGCCTAATTGAAATAAATGTCTAGTCTTTTCTTTCTGTGCTTTACTTCATGAAATCCTTTCCCTACAAACCTACCTACACACACACACATCAACAACACACAAACAAACACAAACACACACAAACATTTGGGGTCAATAATGACCCCAATTTTATTACCCCAATAGAATATTGAATCCTTAACAAGAATAATACACCATCAGCTGTAATTTAATTTAGTTACCTACAAACAAAAAACAAACACTTTTACCTTGCATTATTCTTTTATCATTATTTTAAGCACCGTACGGACCATGCGCGCGCGCGCGGGTTCAAGCGACTCACAGCTGATAGCTATTGAGGTGATTGGAAACATGCGCTAGTTAAATTAAAAAAATCGTTTCTTTGGGAAAGTTCTTTGATATGATGAGTACAATCATGTGTTTAAATATCGGTCACTAATTACCAGTCACCCTATACAAGGTTATTTTTAGTCACCGTCCAAATTTTTCAGGGTGATAGTACCCGTGAAATTGAACAACTTTCTCCAAGGAACATAGGTCGAAATATAAAAAAAAAAATCGGACCTCCCATACAAAATCAATAGTCAGCTGATCGATTTTGTATGGGAGGTCGGATTTTTTTTTTCATATTTCGACCCATGTTTCTTGGAGAAAGTTGTTCAATTTCACGGGTATTATCACCCTGAAAAATTTGAACGGTGACTAAAAAATCAGCCTGTATAGTGTGTGTTCATGCTTCTTTGTTCACAAGCAACAAGGTAGTTTATATCATGACATTTCAACTACTTTTAACAGGTTCGCTCTGTGCGCGATGACTCAAGGCCGCGACCTGAACCTGGACATCCTGCGAGTACAGGGCTACAGGTTCTTCTGCAACAAGCTGTGGAATGCTACCAAGTTCGCGCTGCTCTACTTCCCTAAGGACACCGTGTATGAGGTCTGTATCGGGTGTTAGAGGGAGGTAGTAGAGTTTATTACTGCTCTCTCGGGCTCTCCATCTTTGATTTGTTTGGAATATATTAGTTTTCTCTCCTGCATTCACAATTTTTATATTATATTCATTCAAAAAATATGAAGCCTAAAATATGTACCTACAGTTTTGATTAAATATCAATATTATTTCTAAGAATTACGTGCCTGAACTAGGTAATCCTGGATTTCAGGCAAGAAGAGCTAATATAGTCTTTTAAAGTTAATATAATAATTAAAAAATTACATGTACCGTGAGTGATGGTAGGTTATTTAAAAAAAAATAGTATTTGGTTAATTTGCATTGATACTTGACTCGACCTATCTCTCGATTTATATTTTCTTTACTAATCGTAAAATTATTAAGATAAAACAAAGATATTCTAATGCGTTACCCATACTTTAACACTAAACTAATGTATTTGAAATATCATTATGTGTCGTATCATCTTCAAACGATTGACTGAAATAGAAAGTTGTTTTAAATTTGTTTAGCGTTAAATGCATTTAGCGATTTCTGGAGCAAAAACTTTAAATTTTCTTACGTTCTTTTTGATGGTCAATGGCAGGTCGTATATTGATTAGAGGATTGGGGAGTTTGTTCCGCCACTTCTTCTTCCCAGCTAAAGCACTAGGAAGTGGTGAAGGGTGGGCGTTTTGGGGGACTGTCTCTGTGTACTTTGACGTTCGAAAAGTGCTGATTCTCAGCCTAATTTGAATAAATGACTTTTGATTTTGATTTTGATTAAAATATGATTCGCGACTGTAAAAAATGTGGCTTTCTATAATTTTATCATAAATCATTGGAATCATCAGTCAATTACATTAAATCTCTTTGAATTACTATTTCATTAATGGAGCGCTTTGATAAGTACAATTGCCTATCTCTATTTATTTTCTTATTATTCTTTACCATAAACTTCAACATAATTATATACATCCTCAAGTGTAACATTCAGACAAACTCCCTCAACACCAACACAGCTACCCTAACTCATACACCCACAGAATCACACACCATCACACATACACACACTCCATAAAATGACATGCAACATACATTAACAACATGTAACATAGGTACTAGGTTATTCTCTTTTTTATTCTTTTATTATTTTAAGTTTTATTGTATATTCCTTTCTAGTAGATGATTATTAGTAGAAATTAAGAAATTTATTGTAACTTAGTATTACATGTATAGCAATAAAGTTTAGCGCTAGGTACTTGTTAAGTAAAACTCCAGAAGATTGTAAATTGTATGTATTGTCATGATAAATATGTACAGACTTAAAGCTAAAATGCTTAACTAAGTAGTGCGTGTTGCGCTTATTACTAAAATAAATTGACCAATAGGAGATCAGTATGAATATTACAGTTTTGCTCCAATTAGTACTTAATCTATCCGCGTGGTGCGTGACGACGCAGTGTTCGCGCGAGGTGTGTCACACATATAAATATTCCGTGGCGCCACGCGATCCTCAGTGGAACTTTCGCTGTGCCAACGTACGGATGTCTTGATGTTTACAGCGAGCAGCTACAGTACTCCCCCCTGAGCGAAGCGTACGGGCATCTTGACGATCCTGCCTGATCTGGTGCGGGGTGCAGCGGGTTTGCTCGTCGGAAGTTGGCTGGAGTGTACTTCTGGGGTAGCTGGTGCTGATGGTGGTGTTTTAGTACTGTGCTCGTGATCTTTTGTGTTGATCGTGTACGCCGGTTTTAGTCGGTCGATAGATATGTTTGCGGGTCGACTAGGCAACTGTATCGTGTAGTACTTCTGGTTCCTTTCCATTATCTGGTACGGACCTTTGTATGGACGTTGCAGCGGCTTGCGGACGGTGTCATCACGCACGAACACGTGACTGCATGTTTGTAAGTCCTTGTGCACGAATATACATCGCTTGTTGGAATGCGGTTGGTATGACGGCGTGAGCTTCGTGATAATATGATGTAGATTATCGACGTAAGTATGATCCATCTTCGATATCGTTGGCGATGGTGATATAAAATCGCCTGGTAGTCGCAACGCTTGTCCGTAGGTGAGCTGCGCAGCGCTGGTGTCGGTGTCAGTACGCGTCGCGGCTCGTAGTCCCATCAAAACTGTAGGTAGTTCGGTAATCCATTTGTTGTTGTTTTCTAGTCGTGACATGAGCGCGGCTTTTAATGTTCGATGCCAGCGTTCCACGATGCCGTTACTCTGCGGGTGGTAAGCAGTAGTACGGGTTTTTTCGACTCCTAGCAATAGTGCGAGATCTTGAAACAGTCGACTTTCAAATTGTCGCCCTTGGTCGGTTGTTATTCTGGTAGGACAACCAAAACGTGAAATCCATGTTTCGTACAGATTTTTTGCGACGACCTCGGCTGTTATCTCCTGCATAGGTACTGCTTCTGGCCAACGTGTGCAACGATCAATGATGGTGAGCAGGTAGCGGTGTCCACATGAAGATATAGGTAGTGGTCCAACGATATCAATGTGTACATGTTGAAATCTTTCACTTGGCGGGAACGAAGTGATGTCACTGTGGTTGTGTCGCTGTACCTTGGATTGTTGACACGCAAGGCATGTCTTTGCCCACTCGCCAATGTCAGTATTCATTGCTGGCCAGAAATAACGCTGTTTTATTAGTTTGCGCGTTGTTCGTACCCCAGGGTGACTTGTATTGTGCACAGCGTTGAATGCGATGCGACGATAGTCATCTGGGAGATATGGTCGAATGTGTGGCGTCGATGTTTCGCAGATAATAGGTTTGTTTGTACCGGGTATGACGATTTTCTTGAGTTGGATATTCGTTTGTTTTGATAAGGTCTGTATGTTGCTGTCCTTATCTTGCGCTTGTGCTAATTTGTCGTAATTTATTGGAGATGGCAATTCGATGGTTTCGATGCGAGAAAGTGCGTCGGCGACGACGTTGTTTACTCCGCTTACGTGACGTACGTCTGTTGTAAACTCACTGATAAACAACAGCTGTCGAGTGCGGCGTTGTGTATCGCTATCCGATGGTAGCTTGCGTATGGCGTAGGTTAGCGGCTTGTGATCTGTGTACACTATGAGTTCTCTTCCCTCAAACATTTTTCTGAAGTGTTTTATAGCCATGTATATAGATAGTAATTCTCTGTCAAATGTGCTGTATCGCTGTTGTGTGTCAGAGAATTTCTTCGAGAAATAGCCGAGTGGTATCCACTTCTGGTTTACACGTTGTTGTAGCACGGCTCCGGCGCATGTATTCGACGCGTCGCACATAAGGGAGATTGCGTCAGTTGGTGATGGAGATGGGTGAGCGAGTAAAGCTGCGTTTTGGATGCTGGCTTTACACAACTCGAATGCTTGAAGTGCTTCTGTGTTCCAGTCGATTTTCGTCTTGTCACGTTTTTTAGAGTTGTGTAGGAACGCGTTGAGAGGTGCTTGTATGTAAGCTGCGTTTGGTACACTATCTCGGTAAAAGTTTATCATGCCAATAAATCGTCGTAAGTCTTGTATCGTCTCTGGCTTGGGGTAAGCAGCGATAGCGTTGACCTTGTCCAGCGGTGGCTTGATTCCATCGCTTGACACACCGTATCCCAGGAACTTGACGTTTTCTTTGCCAAAGACGCATTTGGACGGATTTATTGTAATACCGTACTCGTCTAATCTGTGCAATACTTCTTGTAAATCTTCGATATGTCGTGTTTCGTTTTCTGATGCGATTATGACGTCATCAATGAACGGGAATGCGTAGTCTAATCCGATAAGCACTTGATGTATGAACCGTTGGAAGGTTTGTCCGGCATTTTTCAATCCTGGACACATTCGTGGAAATTCGAACAGGCCGAAGGGTGTTGTGATGGCTGTCTTCTCGATGTCCGGTTCATACACTGGTAGTTGTTGGTACGCACGATTTAGGTCGAGGGTAGTGAAGATTTTTTTCCCGTGTAGTAGGTAGGTGAAATCTTTGAGTCGTGGTACTGGATATCGGTCTGGTTTAGTGACATCGTTCAACCTTCTGTAGTCGCCACATACGCGAATGTCGCCATTCTTCTTGGGTACGACGTGCAGTGGTGTGGACCAGGGACTTTTGCTTGGACGGCATATTCCTTGCTGCATCATCGTCTCAAATTCCTTTTTCACGGACAGGTATCGATGTGGTGGTAACGGTCTTGTTTTGCTGTAGATTGGCGGACCGGTGGTTTCAATGTGGTGTTCCACGCGGTGTTTTGGAGTATCCTTCATGCATGATGGCCTCAAGATGTCTGGGTATTTGCTGATTAGCTGGTGATATGGCTGGTCAACGTCGATACTTCTTATTGACGGCTCGGCGGTATAGGTAATTGGTGCCTTGACAATAAGGTTTGTGACCTTGTCGACGAGACATCGACTGGCTATGTCGACAAGAAGTTGGTGATGTTTCAGGAAGTCGGCACCGATGATGGGCTTGCTGACTGCAGCGACGATGAATTTCCATGTATAGGGTCTTCGCAGGTTAAGGTCTAATTGTAACGTTTTTTCACCGTACGTTGGGATAACCGTGTTGTTCGCTGCATACAAGCAAAAATTGGTTGCCGTTGCTTTCCCGCCTTTTTTCTTTGGTATGACGGACACGTTTGCACCAGTGTCAATTAAAAATGACAGACGTGAGTTTCTGTCTGTAATGAATAGGCGGTAGGATGTGTTATTTGCGTCGGTTCCCGCCTCGTCCAACGCAGGGTTTAGTTTCCCGAAGGAGGTTTTTCGTCTTCGAAACTGCATGGACGCGTACATCTTTGTGCTTCCTTTCCGAACTTACGATGATAATAGCAGATTCCTGTTTGTTCGGTTCGTCGCGGCGTATTGCTGCGCTGTGTGCGATGGTGATTGGGCCTGCTTGACGAACGTGACCTTGAGCGGTATCGACTGTATGGTCGGCGTTGGTCGTGGTTTGATCGACTTGCCTTGAGTTCTGCGATTTCTCTGGTCAGCATGTCGATCTTCTCCTCGATCGATGTAGGTACATGGGTGGCATGGGTGGTGGTGGTGGTGGGTGCATGGGTGGTGGGTGGTGGTAATAGCTGCGATGGTTTCAAATCGCCGAGTTCCATTTCGGATAGTAATCGCTGTACCTGTCGTTGCTCGGATTCTTCATATGCTTCGAGCAAACGGGTTTTCAAAGCTTCGTACCGATTTTTGTCCGGTGGGTGGAGAATGATGTCGGATATTTCATCGAGATCTTGCCGTTCGAGCTGTCCGATGACGAGCTCGAACATGGTTTGGTCGCCTTTCTTCTGCGGGGACATGATGGCTTCAAATTGTGCGAACCACAGTCGTATCCTGTCGCGCCAGATAGGTGGAATGCGCAGCGACGTCGAAACACCGGAAAGTTCTTGAACTTGGTCGTTGCTTGGAACAGCCATGGTTTGGAATAGCTGGTTGGCTTCAATTGAATCTTCGGATCTGGAGTTCCTTGTTGGAGGATCACGTCGGGGTCACCACTTTAGCGCTAGGTACTTGTTAAGTAAAACTCCAGAAGATTGTAAATTGTATGTATTGTCATGATAAATATGTACAGACTTAAAGCTAAAATGCTTAACTAAGTAGTGCGTGTTGCGCTTATTACTAAAATAAATTGACCAATAGGAGATCAGTATGAATATTACAGTTTTGCTCCAATTAGTACTTAATCTATCCGCGTGGTGCGTGACGACGCAGTGTTCGCGCGAGGTGTGTCACACATATAAATATTCCGTGGCGCCACGCGATCCTCAGTGGAACTTTCGCTGTGCCAACGTACGGATGTCTTGATGTTTACAGCGAGCAGCTACAAAAGCAATAAATGTAGACGGAACGAAGGAGCTTGGATCTCATGACACATGGAATCCTAATGTGAGTTCCAGGAAGAAACGCATTTGAATGTAACTTTTAAAACAATAAATTATTCTTATTCTTATTCTATTCTTATGAAAGAATCATTAAGTGAACTTAGAAGGTTTTAATGACTTATGTCATTAAAATCAACATTACAACCCTCTAATTCTCTAAAGCCACGTTAGTAACGGTCGCGAAATATATTATAATGACACAACCAAACACGGACATGGCACTGAAAATTGCGTAAACCTAAGGGTCAGTTCACACCGAGACGCGATGCTGCGCGCACTTTTTAACATCACGATACAACATATATATTATTTACTTCACAATAAGGTATACGGGCTGCACAATACGGCCCATCTCAGGGTTCTTCGACAAGCTTTCGCGCTCGTAATGAAATTATACCTTTTGGTGTTGTAAATAAGGTAGATATTCTGTTGCTGTCTTAAAAAGTGCGCACAGCGTCGCGTCTCGGTGTGAGCTGACCCTAAGAAAAGAATTTCGCGGACTCTTTTTTTCCTTCCTTTTAACTTTTGTTGTTTTATTCGTGTGTGTTAGCTGACATATGGCAAATAATTTAATTTTGTGTTTAGTAATCTTAATGACTACTAAACACAAAATCATCATTATGAAGAACTCTTACTATGGGCCCAAACCTGAAATCGCGAAAATAAAATCAGCTGTTCCTTACAGTTTGACGAGTTATGCGAACGTAAATGTAAGGAACAGCTGATTTTATTTTCGCATTTCAGGTTTGGGCCCATAGTAAGAGTTCTTCATAATGATGAGTACAATGACCCCTTATGAGGTTAACGGTGATTAAAATTACACCTTGTATATAACAATAGGTAAGTCATTAAGATGACTAAACACAAAATTAAATTATTTGCCATATGTCAGCTAACACACACGAATAAAACAACAAAATTTAAATGGAAGGAAAAAAGAGTCCGCGGACAAATTGTTCATAATGATGAGTACAATAACCCCTTATGAAGTTAACGGTGATTGAAATTACGACCTATAGAATCAAGTTCTTCTAACTTAACAGACAGCTGTGCTACTGTGTAGTTTGTTCCGCCACTTCTTCTTCCCAGCTAAAGCACTAGAAAGTGGTGAAGGGCGGGCGTGCCGGGGAACTGTCATATGTAATGTTGATGTTCAAAAAGTGTTAACTCTCAGCTTTGAATAAATGACTCTTTGTTTTTTTTTTTAATCTTCGTCACTGTACGCAGGTGCACACGCCCACCCTACCCACGAACCTGGCGCCCATGGACCGCTGGATGCTGTCCCGGCTGGCCCTCGCCGTGAACAAAGTGAACGCCGGGTTCTCGACCTACGACTTCCCGTCCGCCACCACGCACTCCTACAACCTGTGGCTTTACGACCTCTGTGATGTGTATCTGGTAAGTTTATACTTTTACATAATTTCACGCCTTGTTTCCCCGATAGGTTGGGCGTGTACCTATAATACCACTTTTCGCCAGTTATGTTTTACATCCCAAGCAATTTGGGGCGAGCCTAATGCCATCAACCGGGCACAAATCGAAACCCTGAGCTGCTACTGCGAAGTTAAAGAATACTTTAAGTTTGAAGTAATGCTTGTGATAGTGACATCTACAACACATAAAGAACTACAGGGTACATTTTTAACCAGTGCGCAAACTGTAACCATGAATTCAGCGTATCATTAGGCCTTAGACCCCCAGTGCAGAAATTTTTCGCCGGTTATACAAAAAAAAGAATCAGCTGTTTCATAGAAAAGCGCAATACCTACGTGGTCAGAATGTATGGAACAGCTGATTTTTTTTTTTTTGTTTATTCGACGAAAAAATTATATACTAGGGGGTCTAGAATGATATGCTGAATTCATGGTTACAGTTTGCGCACTGGATAAAAATGTATCCTGTATAAACCTTCAAGCTTACGCTAAAACAAATATACGCTTAAAATTTTACTTGGAATGGCTTATAAAACTATTTTCACAAATTGCACCTAAACCTTATTCTCGCAACATAACACCGAAGGCACTGACTGGTAATCTCTGAAAAAAAAACCGACACAGTCGCACTTATAAATTCGAGCTTCTGCAGGAAAGCCAGGAAGGAGGTAACTTATTTTTTCCAACAAAGTTGTCGATCATTGCGTAATTTATTAACTCTGTCTTTCTTCCCCAGGAATACCTGAAGCCAGTCTTCGCATCCGGCTCCGAAGCCGATCAAGCGGCCGCGCGTCGCACTCTCTACACAACCCTAGAGTTAGGACTCAAGCTGCTGAGCCCCTTCATGCCGTTCGTGACTGAGGAGCTGTTCCAGCGCCTGCCCAAGAAGGACACCAGCTGTCCGTCCATCTGTGTGGCTAGCTATCCTACTGTGAGTCACTTATATTCTTGTTTTCAAGGAGTTTCATCTTCTGGAGCCTTAGCTATACTTACTAATAACTTGATCCTGCGGCCCTAGTGTAAGTTTCATTTAACCATCTCGATCTAACGCATCGACCGCGTTCGGCGCTCCGATTGATCCCTCACCAATCCAGGGCCAATCGGAGCGCTCGATGCCTTAGATCGAGATGGTTAAAAGAAACACACTAGGGCCACTGGTCTTAATGCTGACGGGGAAAATTCCATCGGAGGGTCTACTCTCAAAGTTCGTCAAGGAAAATTCGGGCCCGCCAACAAGTGTCATGTTCAATTTTGCGGACGGGCAAAAACACATCAGTCATTGGGACAACAGTCAAATAGTGTTGTCATTCGTTCTTAGTTCGGACCCCGAACTAATCTTATGTCCATAGGTGATACGGAGTGTGAATTTGACACCATGATACGAATACGATTTGATGAGAAGTAACGAGCATTAACCCTTAGTTTGAAGTATTATATTTATCTGTATCCCATTTCTTCCCGTGGGTGTCGTAGAAGGCGACTAAGGGACTTACTAGAGAATGGGCAGCAGCGTTCTCTATGCATTTGACCACCATACTGCGATCGCCAAACCGCCTGCCAAGCGTGGCGATTATGGCAAATCCCCCCTTTTTGAGGGAGGCTTATGTCCAGCAGTGTACGTCTTTCGGCTGATATGATAATGATGATGAATTATCAGTAGAAAATCATTCGTTATTCAACATTCAAACATGTGTGAGAAATGACTCGGTTCAATCGTTTGGGAGCTACGATGCCTATTAGCACTGTCAGTTGAAACCATTGTAAAAGCCAATTAATTTTAAAGGAGTAACCGTGGAGTTTCTTGCCTGCTCTTCTCCATAGGAAACAACCAATCGGAATCGCTTCTGACGTTTCATAAGTACCCATGTAGGGGTTTATGTGAAATAACATATTTTGATTTGATGCCACAGACAGATACACAGATACAGACGTTAAACTTATAACACTCCTCTTTTTCCGTCAGGGGTTAAAAGGGAAGGTAAACTGGACATCAATGTACATTACTGGCACATGCTGTTACTTCCGGCTGTTTATTAACATCTCTTAATATTTGGCACCTTTGAATCGACTAAAATCAAACTTATTTCTACTTTCCCAGGACGCCGACACTCCCTGGCGTTCAGAAGACCTAGAATCTGACGTGGACACAGTTCTCAAGATGGTGCATCTGATAAGGTCTACGCGCTCGGAGTACAACCTGATCAACAGACAGAAGACCACGGCCCATCTCATCATTGCTGAGGATTTACAGGTGAGAGAAAAGAAAGAGAGAATTTTGTACTTTGGTTTAAGAAGATTATTGGTTGGCATTTTATCATGGCGCAAAACGAATCGCCAAATGTAGTATGTAGTGTATTTAAACTTCAATTTAGAATCAAAGATTAAATGGTGGAACAGGAAACTCAATAGGGTGTTTTACTCTATATGTGAAAGAAATCTAAAAATGTATTATTGAAATAGCTTAGGCAAAATGCAGTCGGAAAATGTTAGTTCATAAAACAAAAATATATGTTAAAATACAGTTTAAAGATTTCAATTTTTTTATCTGTTTTTGAACACCATGAAATAGTAGCCGCCATGTTATTACTTCATACGGCATGTCAATTTAGCAACTTTGTAGTTTTGTTATTTTCGTAACCAAAGTAATTTTTATTTAAATAATATTTTTCATTCAGGAACAGCAAACCAACGATACGTAGAAAATTAACTCATTTTTTTAATTTTTTATAATTGTCTTATAAAATATCAGCGCATTTGTTTATATAGCAAACTGACGTCAACGCAATATGGCGTCCACTGCGTCCAGCGTTTTCGTCAAATTACGCGCGAAATTTGAAAATGTAAAATTTTATGGCACTAATCGATGAAATAAAATGTTGTTTTTAGTGGTTTATTAGCACTCTAGAATCTAATTAAGACACTTTTCAAAAATGAGTGTAATATGTACCCTATTCTATACACGACAAGGCTCAAATTCCATTGCAACCAACACTGTAAGGCATTTATATCACTCAAAAATCAATGTTGACTACATAACTTTAAAGATGAGAGTTGAGGAAATTTCGCCAGTTTATTTAACTTTACAGTGACCATATGCTCGTTATTATAGGTGGAAACTCTGAAGGGTCTGTTCAGGAGTGTGCAGTCGTTAGCCAACAGTGAGCTCTCGGATGAGAAGCCTCCGATTGGATGCTCCATACTGACTGTGTCGGATAAGATTGAAGTGCATCTTGTTTTGAAGGTATGTAATGAAACAGTAGCCCTGCCATGAGGCATGCCATACTATTTTAAGGTTTTTTGATTTTGTGTGAATAAGCAAAAAAATTTTGAAGGCACAGAGCCTTACCCTGGGTCAAATATTTTGTTTGCTTCACATTGCATCGCCAGCCCGCGCTTTTACTTGGTTTTCTTTTTCCACGGCTCCTAAGAGTCCTAGCGTGATGTGAAATAGCCTAAAGCCTTCCTCGAAAATTGGGCTACCACACTTAAACAATTTTTTTTAATTCGACTGGTACTTCCAGAGATTAGCGCGTTCAAACAAACAAACTCTTTAGCTTTATTATTAGTTAAAATAATAGATTACTAATTCATTCCATTTTCACAGGGCCTCATCGACCCCCAAAAAGAGATAATTAAGCTAGAAAAGAAGAAAGAATCGCTATCTCAAACGATTACCAAGTTAGAACAAGCAGTGGCAGCCGACGACTACACAACCAAAGTCCCAGCAGAAGTACAGAAGACTAACTCCGAGAAATTAACGCAGTCACGGGGAGAGATCGACAGGCTACAGGCTGCTATGGAAACTTTGAAACTCATGTAGGAAAACGTAGCCTAGAGTATTGTACAACGTGCTGATTATTATTTTGAAGCTGTAGTAATGTCTAAGTCACAGACGGATGACTGACGTTTATTTGACAGGGCGGAAAAGAGATGCAGCTATACAAGACGTATAGCGCCATCTCTTTTTCGCCCTGTCAGATGAAGGGCTGCCAGTAACGACACCATGAAGGTTTAACAATATCTGTCGCATTGGGTTTTCCAAACATACGCTGCAATGGATGTTGTTGATGAGTGCTATCAAACTATTTATTTGTATATACTTAGCTAGATAGCAAAAAAGGAAAAGCGAAGTCAAGATGGTAATGGCACTTGTATGAACTGATTTAATAACAGTACAGTTAGTAGACGTAACTACCTCGGTGAGTCTCTTGTCTACATAATTCGGAGTGAAATTTTTATACCTACAATCAATACATTTTACTTAAATATTAGAAGTCAAAGTTTAGAAACCTCCAGTAATTTTAACTGCCAGTAAGGACCAGTCTAGCGTTGTACATTGCAATTTGCATTTTTACCTGTACCCATTGTCTTAGGAAATTTCTAAAAATGTTACCTTAAGTCAAGTGACACCAATTTGTGGTATTGTTCTAAGTGAAACGTCTTTTATTTATTGATTTTATTGCAATAAACTATGCTTAAATAAGAGTGTATTGTATGTTTCATTGTTCCCCATAGATTCTCCCGTTTTACTAAATAATTTTGTGTGACCAAAGCCAGTTGGTCAAAAACCCGTCAGTTGACACACTTGAACTACGAAAACTGCCCTTACTATTGAGATAAAGGCAATCATTACCAAACTGTAAGCACGTATATTATTTACGGTTGACCGCGCCGTCGGTTAAGAAGGATGCGCTAAGGCAGTTCTAATTTTCTTACAATTGACTTACCTACTTTTTCATGAAGTAGTAATTCAACAGGATTAAATGAACTTTGTAATGATGATTAAAATTCTGTAACGTATTACGATCGCGAATCATAATTTGTTTAACAAACAGCCTGACACAACTGCGAATTGCAAAGAATTTCGCGGGGTACCCAGGCGCTTCACCCTTAAGGCTGGGAAAAGGTAATTAATATTTCTTCTTGCGAGCTTGATTCGCATAACAATACAAATATATAATTGAATCTGTTTTATTGATCAGTATTGCTCATTCTAGATCCTAATTGGATAAAAGCACTGCTTATCCGGTCAATAACAAAATTCAAACATCTTTTAAATTTCTGAACGATCACAATGACTGCCATTTTTGCGAAAATAATTTGACGTATCGAAATTCCGTTTCGGTTACAGATCTCTAAGAATTTTAAACATTAGAGAGTGTTGTCTTTTTCGCTCATATGGTAAACATATTTAGCTATCCTGTTGTCAATTTCAAAAGTAGTTATACATTAAAATAAATTCAAATTGTGCTGGAACGCAGCTTCAGGTTATTTTGTTCTGTTTTGTGTTTACAATTGCAAGAAAATACAAATTTTCCAGAAGTAAAAGCTTTGTGAAATTCATAAATAACTGACTACATTGAACTCAGCAAAAGCCAGGTTCCTTAAGAAAAGATGGAGTTTCCTACACTTGGTGAACACTGCCAGTATCAGAACTGCAACCAAACCGATTTCTTACCTCTCCAATGCAAATGTGGTAAGGTATTCTGCCGCGAACATTTCAACGAACATTGCTTGTCTGGGGAATGCGAGTTGGCGCCAAAACCCAAAGAAGTTAACCTCACAAAAGATGACCAGATATTCAGGTGTTCAGAAAAAGGATGTAGGAAAGGAAACCTACACAAAATGTTGTGTTCAAAATGTGATAAACATTATTGTATTGAACATAGGTTTCATCCGTAAGTATTCTTAGCTTAATACTTACAAAATTCCTAATTGCGAGGCAATTGTGAGGCAAGAGAACACTGAATTGCCCTTTTTAAAACTACTAAAACTCTCATCCCACTGTTGAAAATGTGTCAAACTTTTTTAAATTTTTTCATCAATAAACTCTAAGTATTCTTTGTATTTTCAGCACTTGTCCAGAAATAGATGATGAAACGATGGCAGCGAAAATAGAGCAATTTGAAGCTCCAAGGAAACAGTTCAGAGAGGCCAACAAGCATTTGCAAGAAAAGGTATAAAACCCTGAATTCAATCTTGGATCTGAAGAACTGAAGTTCTAAAATTGCATATGGCCATTTACATGCTTTGATTCTCCATCCTACTTATAATACCTACTGATTACTTTTCCAGATCACAGAAAACATCCGCAGAGCCCTCCAATCATCAGCTAAAGTGAAGACAGCCTCAAAAATACACCTCATGAGAATAAAACAAAAAGCAATTGGTCCCAAAACCATACCACCTTCCGACAGAGTATACTTCGCCATCAAAAAACCTTTAAACATGGAACCCAAACCAATAAGAATCATCCAAGAAGAGAATAGCATCACAAAGTTTGAATCTGTAACTTTGGATCCGGATTTAAAAGATACTGTGCCAGTATTTATCAGTTCAAAATGGAGTTTGGGACGTTCTATAGACAGTATTTGTGACTCTTGTAATATTAAAAATGATAATAACAAAGTCAGTTCCGTAAAGCTTCGGTTATTTAGGCAACTGGACAGTTACTGCATAAGTCCCATTAAGATGGATGCTGAAGTATCAGAGCTGATGAAGGCTGAGGTTTTATTGGAAGGAGATAAACTGGTGGTGGAGTATATTGATAGTAATGTGTTGAGCGAGTTGGAAGAACATGCTCAGTTGTTCTTGATTTGAGGAGGTTGAAAATAAATTTATGTAGACTGTTTTTTTTTCTTTGTTGGTGACTGTCTTGTTGGTCTAGTGGTTGCAAGCGCTACTGCTGAGCATGCGTCATGAGTCCTGGGTTCGATTCCCAAGTCAGGTAACATGTTATTGGGTTTATCTATCTGGAATTACTCAGTAGCAGCCCAGAGTTTGGTTGTGTTCCTGTGTGAAGACAATAGGCTCACTACTGGTTAAATGTGGGTGTATGCCTTGTTTCGCCGATTTATTCTCATCACGGTTTCTTCATTTTCTTCTAAATTGACAGATATCTCTTATGTGGACAATACAACAGAAGCAATAAAACAAGAAATTAAAAATAAATAACCATATAATAATGTCAACATAACCTAAATTACAACTACACACTTAAAGCGTTACTTCACTACTGTCTTTGCACTGTGAGTACTGTGATTGGCTCCTCTGGTACGTAACAGAGTTTACAAGGGGCATGAGCTGCGCGGGCGTTGATTGGTTGGTGTGCGCGGTGGGAGGGGGGGTTGCCGCCAGTTTATACTTTTCCACCAACCAATTACACTGGCCCGTTCGCGCAATCAACGTCATGAAGTCTCTTCGGTATTGTTTTGTTAAAATGGCGTATAGGAACGGGTTTGCGCAAGCGTTTAGAGGGTAGAAGAATACTAGGAGCACTTTCCCGTGACTGACGTCGACTAGTGGAGCGCCTGCTAGTGCTGTGATGCCGAAGAACGCGACGGGCGCCCAGCAGAGTAGGTCTGTTCCGATGAGCAGCGCCATCTTGTTCGCGATCCGTCGTTCAGCCGCTGCGGCTGCCCCCCTCCCTCCATAGCTCTCCCCTCCTCCAAGAGACCTGTATATCTGCACGTAGCACACTACAATAGTGACCCACGCGAGCGCGCTCACCATGAATATGGCCCCTTGGTACACAGCATCGCCCACATCCTTGCTCTCAACCGGCAAACATATTGAGGTAGACGAGTAGTCTGACACGCCGACCAGCGGCAAGCCAGCCATCAAAAAGGAGTACAGCCAACCGCCCATCATAATTTTGGCCGCGGCTGATAAAGAGATCCTCCTTTCTAAGTAAATTGCATACGTTATCGCGAACCAGCGCTCCAACGTGACTATGGTTAGGGTAATGACTGATAACTGTCCGGAAAATACTGATAGGAAGCCAGCGATCTTGCAGCCGACGCCATACTGCCAATCGTAGGCGTAGTTGAAGAACTCTCCGTAGGACCTGAGGTCTACTACTGCTAACATGAAGAGGTACAGCCCTGTGCAGAGGTCGGAGAACGCGAGATGGCACATAAGGAATCTCGGGACTGTAATCTCTGTGTGGTTGGTTAGTAAGACGAGGAGAACGGCAACGTTGCCTACGACCGCGGCTGCGATGACGAACCAGACGCTTGCGCGGAGCCACGACCAGCCCATCACGTCTTCACAAGGGTTGAGCGCGTCTGGTGCAGGCGTGCATTCCACTTTTCGTGGGCTGGAAAAAAGCAGCAAATTAGCTGTTTGTCCTGTACAGTTTTAAACAATATCAGGGATTTGGAATCGATTAAATTCAGAAAAGTTTAACATACCGATGAATAAATTCTAATTCGCAGTTATAACTCAAAAATGGGCCCAAAGCGTTACCTTGGGGGACGCCCATTCTGAATATTTTTCATTCAAAAGTCAGACGTTTGCCTTAACAGTAGCTGGAAGTAAAGCTTCCAGTACCAAATTTAACTGTTAGAAAAACTTGTGTCTACTGTACTCTGTAACTAGCTTCAGCCCGCGACTTTTTTCGCGTGAAATTTGTTGTTCCCCGACCCACCGTCACATCGCATCCTAGTCGTTGTGTTCGCTTAGCGTTCTTTATGGATTTTTTCTTTTGTTCGGTTCCTAAGAGTATTTACAAGCATTCCTCAAGAATTGGGCTGACAAATGCAAAAATTTTTTTTCAAATCCCACTGGAAGTTCCAGAGATTAGCGCGTTAAAACAAACAACAATTCAGCTTTATTATGCTAGCCTTTGGCAGCGGATTCGCCCGCGTGGGGGTCTGTGTATTATACATATAAACCTTCCTCTTGAATCACTCTGTCTATTGAAGACCGCAAGAAAATCCGTTGCGTAGTTTCTACGATTTAAGCGTACAGACACGAAAAGGGACTTTGTTTTGTACTATGTCAGGATATAGACTAAATGGTGTACAGTTGTACACAGGTGTACACAATAAAGAATAGGAATGACTATCTAATCCATCAACTTCCATAAAATGCCATAGTCGATTCTCAAGTTCTCAATACCCACCTAATACTAAAATTCCCGCATTTCGCCGAAACGGTCGCGAACCCGACCCCCAGGCTGTTGTTGACGGGATCATGGAACTCCCCCTGGTCGTCCTCGTCCTCCCAGCTGCCAGAATCGGAGAAATACTCGTCCATCATGTTGGCGTCATATTCCTCGCTCGTCGTGGCCGTTGATACGTCGTCTTCCATGGAGTCTCTGTGGAGAAGTTTTGGTGGTTACTAGATTTGTTCTGGAGAAGAAAGATCGTTGAGTGTTTGGAGATGTAATCTATCTTTCTTAAACTGTTGATAGCATGGTTTATCACTTTAACATTAATTCCTCGTGAAAGAACCCCCTTCACCTGGTCTAAGAGCTGCTTTGTTTGGTAATTGCGATAGTTACTGAATTTTTAAAATATGTACCTACTACTTACTATAATACTACTACTAACTTAAACATTTTTACAATATCTGCGATCGCACAGTGTGCTGGATTGGTTGAATTTAGATTGGATGCAGTCACTGTGAAGATGGATGATGGTGGAAGTATGAAATAAAAATGGTATATTCCACTTTCAACGGTAACGAGTACTGAATCACTGAACAGTTCCACTGTTATGGAAAAGTGTGAACTTATGCGACTTTTTTTTTCGCAAAGTCGGTGCAATCAATGGTTAATAGACATAAACAGTTTGGTCTTACGTGGTGTTCGAATTGTTCTGGGGCGGGAAGATCTTGATCGGTTCCAACGATCTCCGCTTGCGGAACCGCGGAGTCTTCTGCTGACCGCCGCCGTTCGCGCATTTCTGAACAAAACAATGTGGAATGTGAAGCTGAAACTAAAGTTGCAGAACCTATCGTTTATTTTTTATTTTTTTTTCTTGGTGGGAAATCATCAAATAACTTCTCCCGCTCTGGGTGGAGCGGGAGGGCGTGTCAGACTTTTACTGACTAAAACCCACCCGTGTTCCCTCAGTAGGGACAGGTAACTGAGGGAACACGGGTGGGTTTTAGTGTGTGCCAGGGGCGGCGGTATCTCTTTCGAACCCTATCGTTTATTTAGAAATTTTTAATTCTGGTAGCAAGATTTCAAATCTCTCGCTTTAAAAAAAATCTCGTTTCAATAAATCTGTTGTAAAAGCTATTGAACAACTTGTGATAAGCTGTTGAGCTATCGTAGGAAATGGATTACCTACATAAAAGATCAAGAATTGATTAGATTTGATCGTCTTGCAACTGTTTATATAAAAGTACGTACCTACCTGTCCGCCGTAGCATCAAACACTTCAGGTAGAGTAGGTAGGTACTCAAGCAATTTACTGAAGTAGGTAGGTATACTCTGAGGGACTAGCAAACAAACACGGACACGTGGAGTAAACGTAAAGGAAATTCGAATCTCGGTTTGCATAATATTCGCATAGATTTAAGATTTATAATAAGGTACCTATGGGTGATACTGCGTATTGTAAAACTAAAACCAAAATGCTAGAGGATAGTTGAATTTTCTACTTAAATATCGTTCGTATTTATACTTCGTTTACGTCGCACATTCCGTTCGTGCTAGGGCCTCTGTCTTACCGCTTGCATGAGAGCCACTTGTGTCTCGTAGAGCTTGTGTCGTGTGGGGTTGTGTCGCTCGGGGAAGCGGAACGCGCAGCAGTGGAAGTGGTGGGTCAGGTACGCTCTCTGGAGACTCTGGGGTGGAAACAGAGTACATTGTTAAACGGTTCATTTTGTGGCTAATTTAATGTGTGAGTCTGATGCATGCATGCCGTCTGTTGGGATAGGTCAGCACAAAGCCGCAATGGCTCTTTCTTCAAAAGTCCCTTCCAGACAAGGCCCAGTTGTTAAACTACCATAAAATATTGTCCTACAAATTATTGACGTGTAAAAGCCTAAAAGTGTCTTAAAACATCTACTTACTTACATAAAAAAATCATTTCAAAGGAGTAGTGTGAAGAACTAGAAGTACCAAGTGTTGCCATCTGACATTATGCTGAGCTGCCCTTTTGGCATAAGTAGGTATTTCTTTTTTTATTTGTTTTTATGCCAATAAACGTATTTTATTTATTTGTTACGTAGTCGTTAAGAATATGACTTGCTGGTTGGTGGACATGTTACATGCATAGGGGTGCTTAAGGGGCGGCTATGTTCTGGCAGGGTAGGTAATGTGGGTTTCTTGCGCTGTGCGTGCGGGTGCACGGTACGTAGTTTCTATTCGTGAAATTGGCACGTGGCCGTAGGTTATATCTAGGGCTGTGATATGACCCTTCATCGCTATGCTCCTTAAAAGAGCGTGGAAGGGTTGCTGCAGAAGGCGATGGTGCGGGGCTTGACAGTCTCCTTGGGGACCTTTGGCTATACACTGAGAATGGATGGTCCATTCTAACTTTGTTTCAAATACATTTTGGAGGCGATATTGGTAGGTTCGTCCCTTCGTTTCGTCAGCCCGATCTCCTAAATTGTTTTTCTCTAATCTATTCTAAATTACTTTAATAGTTCGAAAGTATTAAAGTAATCATAGTTAGCCTATACAATCGTAAGGTTGTCTCTTGTACACAAGGTGGCGGCATTGAACTTTCTTTACTTTAATAAATGGATAAGTTATTACGGGTAGGTAACTCACCTGAAATTCATAAATCGACGGGATGTATTTCAGTGAAGGTGTCTTCTCTATTCTAAGCGTTTCTAAGTTCTGCAGGCCTGCAGTGGGCAGGAAGGTAATGGCGGTGTTGCTTAAATCTCTGAAACAATAGAACACAAATGTAACATTTGTTTCCCCGAAGGTTTAGGCACAGGTGTACATATAGTACACCTACATTACGCCAATTGTGTTTACGTCCCACGTAATAGGGGCCGAGCCTATTGCCATCAATCGGGCACAAATCCAGACGCTAATGAGAAATTCCAGATAGCAAAACCCAATAACAGTTTGTCCGCCTGGTAATGGAACCCAAGATCTCATGCTCGATCGTAGCGCTTGCGACAGTTGCGACCACTAGACTAGCGAGGCAGTCAACAACAGAATTTGTTAATTAATCAAGTTGTCTCAAACGAGATAGCTCCATTATGAAGGGTGGACGAATGAAGTTCGATAGTATTCTCATAATAACCCTCTTAACCCATACAAAAAAAACCCCTTTTGCATTTCTACAGTTCTTTTCCCGATTCTGCTTTCAGGCAGATTTGTAGGACCCTACCCTACTTTGAATTGCTATCTAGGACTTATTCCTTATGCTGATATGAAAAACTTACAATTGTCGGAGGAGCAGGTTTGACGCGAAGGCATTCTCATCTAAATGTTTCAACTTAGTGTTCCCTCTGAAGCTCCTAAAAAAACAAATACATCGTCAATTAACAAACCTTTCGATATTTTGGCCAATGCTGTTGTTTGTAATTCGGCCAAACAAACCATAGAACGAATTTCAACTTACAGTTTGGAAATCTGTGCATTTTTGAACGCAAACGCAGGCACCTCCTCAAGCAAGTTGTAGTTCAGGGACCTGTTGGCAAAAAGTTAAAAAAATACTCTTAGGTAATGTATTTACTAGGTACACAGGTACACCTACTACAATGCCAACAGAGTGAAATTAATGAGTCTGGCAATGAGCCAAATATACAACAAAACTAACCTAATCCAAAGGATCAATATACCAACATACCTAAGTTATAGGATATCTACCTACAGAATAAAAGCAAACAGAAAATGATATACCTATACACACATTTATAACACCAAAGAATGTACCTACCTCGACCTTTCCGCCATACCTAGTTGCTGCCGCAATAAAGATAATAATTTTCACTTATGGTTGTAATTACTTGCGCAAACTAATTAAGACTAGATTAGAGATAGCTCAGGATAAGCATCTAGCTATTTGCGAAGATACTCTATGAGATAATATTGTAGTTGATGAGAATTATTATTAGTTTAACAGAAAAAAGTTTCATAACGTGTGATATTTTTCTATTTATTTTGACAAATTATATTTCTATTCGCTTATCAATTAGCCTAAGGTATATAAGGATAGGAGTTGGTGGTGATGGGCAAGGTATGGGTAAAGTGCTCGCGGCCGGTCACCTAACCGCTGGTCCGACCAAGTATCCGCCCTCACTGATCTCTCTGTAACGACCGCCATGAGAGAAGCCGAGAACCGAACAAAGTGGAGGAACATCGTACATAAAGCCTCGAAAGCCTTTCAGGGACACGACCTTCAGTAATGAAGAACGCGGCCAAGAAGAAGAGAGATCTAAGGAAAATGATCGTAAGCCAATTTTTCCCACCGTGGTAGCTTTTAGCTTTTAGATGGATTGGGTGACTTTTTTTTTGTAGATACTCTCAAGTTCGGTGGTCATTAGCTGGTAGTTGGTTGGGTAATTTACATGGGTCTTTTTATCCTCTCATAAAAGCACTAATTTATGGCAAACTAGTTTTTGCCAGCGGCTTCGCCCGCGTTGAGGTCGATCTATTATAATGTAAACCTTCCTCTTGAATCACTCTGTCTATTGATGAAAACCGCATTAAAATCAGTTTCGAAAAGCGACTTTGTTTTAAGTATACTAGGTATGTAAAGATAAGGCATTAAACCACTGCCAGGGGTGCGGGTTGTTCGAAAGAGATACCGCGGCCCCTGGCACACAGGCAACTGAGGGAACACGGATAGGTTTTAGTCAGTAAAAGTCCGACACGCCCTCCCGCTCCACCCAGAGCGGGAGTGAAGTCATTTGATGATTTCCCACCCAAAAAAAAGGCATTAAACCAAGGGTACTAAATAAAATAGCACATGTTGTGTATGTACCTAGGGACTTACACTTGATCGGCGCGCACGCGCAGTGCGTGCGGTGATAGTCGCTTTATGTGGTTGCCTTCCAGATCTCTGTCAAAAAGAAGAAAGCAGAGGTAAGCAATATGCTAAAATGAAAAAATGCTACTTCAAAAGGGGATGATATCGCAAAGAATAAAGGCAACCAGGCGCGACGCGTCTCGAGGAACGGTTTCTCTGAAAACTTCTTGCAAATGGTTCTACAAAAGTCACTTCGCGTTGTCTCAAGAAGCTTTAAGGAGACTTTTGGAGTTTTACTATTTACGACCACTAATGCACGTTCAAATCTGATAACCAATGGTGAATCCTATTGTCCACCCCAGTTTGCGAGGCAAAACAGGCACATATTGTGTAGTGGCTGCCTCACCTCGTTGTGTTAAAAAGTCGGTACAGGATCTACAGTAGGAATATAGGACCTTTATATTCAACTGGACGGCTATTTGCCATCGACACACCAAGAAGACAACCATAACCCTTACCAATCGAGCTGCTAATAAGGGTCATGGTTATGAAGACTCCTATCGGAGATGAGGTACTCACATAGCTTGCAGATAGGCGAGCGAGTTGTTATCCTTCTTGTTGTCGTGCACATGGCTCAGGTTGGGGACCTCCACTAGCCCCGACGTCGTGATGATGCTATGGTTTAACAGATAATATAGTAACACAAGGCAATTAGCTAGACGATGGTTGATTAAGATTTTTTTTGATGTGGCCTAATCATGTTCTCTAAACACAATTTTTTTTTTGTAGTGTTTTTGTCATCTGTTGAATTTCCATAAGAAGATAGTGGGTACTGTCCAGTCTAACCGGATACAGCTGAATACCAGTATTCTACATGGAGCGACTGCCTATCTGACCTCCACAACCCAGTAACTGGGTAATACGATACCGTGTGGTAAGACTTTTAAGAATAAATATTCAAATTAATTAGAATAGGTATTTGTTGTTTCGAAAATACAGAGGATCATGACTATAAAGATAGAAGCGTTAAATAATCGCAATAATTTATCAAAGTTATACAAGTATGTTTTATTATGCGATCTGGTATGCGACTAGAGACTCAGTGAACTCAGTGAATACTTAGGTATCCAGCTAACCCTAAAGGAAATTAAAAAAACTGAAATGTAAAAGAAAATATTATAAGGACTAGGTAAATTTTTGAATATTGTTTCATTAGGGACATACTATAAGGGAGTGTAGTACTCATGAAAATGGAAAACGTTTACTAAGGTACCAACACTGAAATCACAAAAATAAAACCAGCCGCCCTATACATTATGTTTGCATAATTGGACAAAATGTAGGGAATAGCTGATTTTTCTTTATATTTTGGTGTCTACTACATAGTAAAAGTTGTATATTTTCATGAGAACCGCACCCCCTTAACGTATGTCCCTCGTTCAACCTAACATACTGTGTACATAGCCCTTGAACAAAGCCGCTCTCATGCCGCTAAGCCAGCGCTACCCATTGCAGATTCAATCATTCACAAACGATCAATAATCTACATACATATTTAATGAATAGGTGGCACATGCATACCTACATAATATTAATAATGCTGGTGCACTCATGTTATGAGTCATGGAGTGTTATTATTATGAACAAAACAATAATAACATTAAATACATACGTACAATGTGCGCAGCTCGGGCAGCGACGGTAATGGCGCCACTCTGTGAAGGCGCGGTGCTTGCGTTATAAACCTGGAGAAAGACAACTGTTATTCATTTACTGTTATTACATACGATTATATAGGTAGGTACACCAACAGCTTCTGTATAATATAATAGATGTAAACTTCTTCTTCTCAGCGTATTGAAAGCAAAAAGTTTAATCATCCTTGGCCTAAAATTCAGCTGCGCGAACTCCGCTCACTGACGCAGTCATCATAAGATCATAAAATGCACATCTGCAGTGCTTGCGACGCATGATGGAAGGTGGGTCATTGTCTGTGGGCAGGTGCCACATACGCACTTGAGATCCGAGCCGTCCGTGCATCTTGCTGTGGAGGCGTTACTATTGGCTGGACTAGCTGGACCCACGCACCCTACAATTTTTTTTATGGCTCTTCAACATCTGGTGCACTGAGATGTAGTTGTGCGTTGAGTGACTTGAGTCAGGCTGTAGCTTCGCCATGTTGACGCGGCTGGGTATGAGCCTGCGAATTTTTGGAGGCGCAATGCCTATCAGTGGATGAAGTATTCGTACTGTGGTAAGGCAACCACTAATAATCCGGTCTCATTTAGAGCTGTATCCACTAGATCAGCGTGGGCAGAACAGTTCCATACTGGACAGACATTTATTCACCAGTGGAAAAGCAGTGCGCTATTCATCATCATATCAGCCGAAAGACGTCCACTGCTGGACATAAGCCTCCTCCAAAAGGGGCATTCGCCATAATCGTCACGCTTGACAGACGGGATGGCGATCGCAGTATAGTGGTTCAATGCATAGAGAACGCTGCTGTCCATTCTCTAGATAATCCCTTAGTCGCTTTCTACGACACCCACGGGAAGAAATGGTATATAAGTATAGTATACCATTTAAATTAAAGAGAATTAAGTGGATCGTAGCAGGTGGCGTTCTGTAGTTTCTGCCTACGCTGAGCAGGTGGCACTGTAGAAAGGTGCGAGTTTTTTGTACGTATGTAAAATGAAGTGGATTAGACTATGGGAAACTAAGATAAAGCCTAGCAGCATTTGGATCATATTCGTGGAGACATCATAACATCTACCATCCGCCTAATATTGATATCACATCCGCGTGATGTTTTGGTATCCCTAATTATGTTTTAAAATAGTTCTGCACTAACGAAACCATCGCTTATGATTTTATTCTTTACTATGTAGTATTTTTGCTTCCTTAACATTTTCTTTAGCTCAACGATTTGTTTGTTTGTCCTCGTTGGGCGCAGCATACTCAGTTCCCTACGTCACAAAAGTTTTAAACCGCGTGGGATTGTTTGCGTTTGACGCCCAACGTAACTACGACGCTACGGGTCAGGTTTCTGGTACTGTGCCAATACCAAGAGACACACTGTTATAATTTGTATTTAGTAATAGCTTATGGAAACAGACACGGTGTCTGAGACACCAAACGTGGCCCGTTCATTGTTCATAATCAGCCTATTTTAATTTGTGTCAATTATTTCATCACCACTGGTCTCAAATCGGTGACACAAAACCGGCATGTCCTAGAGCCAAAAATTCAAAGAATTGTGACATCTACCAAGTCGCATTGTGCCCGCGTGATGGTTTATGCCCCACTCCCTCTCACAGAGAAGAGGCCTGTGTCCCAGCAGTGGGAACATTATAGGCAGAGTAAGCTAGTTCTTAACGATGAGTACCTACTTACCTACATTTCTGGTTACTTTACTTACCTACATTTCTGGTTACTTTACTTACCTACATTGCTAGTTAGTTTACTTACCTAAATTTCTGGTTACTTTTCTTACCTACATTTCCAATACACTTATAATATTAGACCAACAGGCAAACTAAAGTTCCCTTTACTTAAACAATAAAACTAAAATTCGTTTATTTCAGACTATTTAAATGTCTAAACCTATTTAATAGCGGAAAAAATACCTTTCCAAATCTATCTTCGGAAAAATTTCAATATTACTAGAAGTCAATAAAATGTTATAGTTCTATGGGTTGTATCGTAAATACTCACAAAGATTTGAGATTAGGCATCTTAGTCAGATCTTCGACGGCGATGTGGTCCAGTTTCGGCGCATCCATTATTGTTCTGGAATCAAAAATAAACGATCTGAATCGTATTTCCATGTCGAATTTAGAAATGAGGTAATAGGTGCGTGTCTTAACAAGATCAGTGATAACGTTATTATTAAGTAAGTACATAAAATATTTTTGTGTGCAATATCTCAAGTCACTCAGTTGCAGGAAATTAGCCTCTCCAAAAGTAATACCTACTTCAAAGAACTGATTCAAGTGACAAGAATGATAAAGATCCAATCTAAGAAAAGAAAGATGTGCCCAATACTATGGACTTGGATAGAAAAGAAAAGAGAACATTACATGAAGGGGACAAAATGTCGCTGCAACCGCGCAATGTACGCTGAAAGTGATAATCCGTCCAAAACCATCATTTCCCCTATACATATACCAATTACGGATTACCTACTTATATCTACAACTATATACTTATGAAGAAAGAAAACTATGAAAGCCAACGAAACTTGGGATGTAGGTACTTAATAGATAGATACATTACCAAGATTATGTCTGGACTAAAGTCCAGATAGAAAGAGACTGACTGACCTTTGAGTTTGATTTAGTCTCTCAGAATAGTCGGATATGTTGGATAACACCGAACTCATCTAGTTTCAAAACATAATTTATCGTAACCTTAATTTATTTTGCACATTTTTAGATTTTTTTCTTTCTAGAACCTAGAGATATTTGTGCTTATCATCTTTCTATTATAAAGTCGTAAAATAGGATATGACTGATATCTTTTTTCTGAGGAACGTTATCTCCCACGTTAAGCTATAGTCCAAACCCACTTACTGTATTATGATATATGAACAGCCCAATTTTGCTAGGCTAACATTCCGAAATGCTGTAATTCATTATGTAGCGTTGGATACTTTGTTAAACATGTAAGGATAAAACAGACAGGGTCCTGTTACTTACAGATGCTCAACCCGATGCAGATGGTAGCCAGCAGCATGGATGGCCTTAGCTGTAAGCCTCGTGATGTTGGTCTGATGTAGTACCACCGAGACGCTCTCGCTCATCGTGTGGCATGCTGCCTCTCTGCTCCCTAAAACAATAGAAATATTGCGTTATTGAAATTACAAGAATCGTCGATGTTAATCGATTTCTCATGCAGGTGCCTGTACACTTGGATTCCTTTGCCAACTTGATTACGCACTTAACTTCCTTGGAGATACGCACGGCTGATTCTGTGTTTTATTTAGTCCAACATAACTTCAGATAGGTACTCTAAGAGAAAAGATTGCTTGGGGATAATGGGGCACAAAGTAAAGTGCTTGCCTGGGTTCGAACTCAAAGTCGAAGTCAGTTCATCGTCTTAGTCGTAAATTGGGGCCAATACCACAGCGCAAGCGCTGCTGTCAGCACACATAATTTAAAATACATAGGTACTGTAATATATAGCTGCTGGTCCATGAAGACGCTAATGAAGGGCGATCTACCAATTTCCCTGAAGCGAACAGTCATCGATATGTGTATCCTGCTCGTCCTAACCTACGGTGCTCAGACCTGGTCGCTCACCGAGTCGCAAAAGTTCCGCCTTGGGGTTTCCCAAAGAGCAATGGACTGCAGCATTTTAGGCGTTAAACGAACCGACCCAATACGAAACACCATGCTGCGCTCCAAAACGGGAATCCTAGACGTAGGCAAAAAGGCTGCCAGGCTATAATGGGACTGGGCGGGTCACACCAGCCGCATGCACAGTGACCGCTGGGCAATTTTTGCCACAAAGTGTGTGCCCGAGGATGGACGGCGCCGCCGAAGCCGACCCAAGAAAAGGTGGCGTGACGACCTAGTCGCGTGTTGCAAGGACTGGATTGTGGAGGCCCTAGAAAAGGATCATCATTATCATATCAGCTGAAAGACGTCCACTGCTGAACATAAGCCTCCCCAAAAGAGGGATTTGCCATAATCGCTACGCTGGAAAAGGATGCCTGGAAGGATTTGGGGAGGACTTTGCTCAGCAATGGGATGGTGTAGGCTAAATAAAAAAGGTAAAAGATAAAGTTCGAGAGTCCAAACAAGAGCTTGTAATCGTTAAATACATTTACAGTATTGGTGTTTCGAAAGCATTGATAAACTTCCGACGTAGAGCCTAGGCTCTAAATATATCAATGCATAAAATAAATGCGTGTCTTGAAGCAATAAGCAAAGTAGACAGCAGACTCGACGAGAGTAAGGATGCCGGCTAACCGTCATCTTTAGCTCAAAAATTCAATCAAACTATCCGCAGTTTCGGCAAATTGAATCTTAATCAAAGATTTATGAGTCAGACCAACTAACGTATTTGTCTGTATACGAATTTGTCCAAGCAACCATAGAAATACGGCGTAGGTGTAGTACCGAGGATTTGGTCAATGGAACATTACAATACAATATTAATAGAACTGAGGTAATCAAATATGAGATGAGATAGCGATGTGTTTTCCAACAAACAGCCATTGTATATTGTTATTTGTGCTGGCGTTTCCTTTAAAGTTACTGCGTGTGGATTTTCAGCATGATGACATTGTGTGAGTTCTCTAGGTTTCTCAAGTTTTTTTTTTGTTATTGTATTATAGGTTCTGCTCTTAAGAGGAGCTTATGGCTAAGTGACAATAGCTGCACGGGACGATCGATCAGGTTAAGCTACGCTTACCGCGGTTGGTCCGTGGATGGGTGACCATCTTTACAGACCAAGACCCTTCTGTGCCTGGGAAAGCACGTTAAGCCGTTAGTACCGACTGTAATTTCTGGATCTTTGACAGTCGTTACTGGTCGTCAAAAGCCCGAAAGTCTGACCAAGGGGTATCGTATTACCCAGTTACTGGGTTGTGGAGGTCAGATAGGCAGCCGCTCCATGTAAAATACTGGTATCCAGCTGCATCCGGTTAGACTGGAAGCTGACCCCAACATAGTTGAGAAAAGGCTAGGCAGATGATGATGTATGGGTTCTGCTCTTGATCTCGAACACGCACATCTGATGGAAATCGATGGGTGAGGTCTATTATGGAATAAACGTGCCCAGAAGATGTCTGTTGACTCTTGATTTGGAGGTGAGGTAACACGTCCAACGATTTCCACACTTTGGCTGTGCGCATAATAAATGAGGAGGACAAGAGTACGACTGAACAGGATATCAACCAAGTACGGTGGTACCCTACATTACTTCTGGTAGTCCGGTAGCAGAAGAGCGGTGGTCGGATCAGGTCGTGGAGCTCCTGCGCACACTCTCCGAAGTACCTACAGTCTGTTAAAGACCGACAGGCAAGCAACATTACACCGATGAGTCAGGCTGAGAAGCCTTACCGCCAACGTCTCATCACCTATCAGCCTTTTTGCTCTGCGTTCCACCGAGTCCGAAAGTCGTTATCGTCTTCCTGCCCTTGTCCCATGTTCCTTGGGGTCGCAACAGGCTTTCTTCTTCCATTTTCCCCTGTCAACCGTCTCGCTATCATTCACTCCCTTCTTTTTTACATCATTCCTCATACAATCTTTTTTTTTTTTTTTAATACAATCATAGGTACAATCAATTCGTTTTGAGAAAGTTCTACTTATTTATAAAATAACTACATAATTGTTATAATTTTTTATTGTAACGTTTTCGTCTAGGAATGCATATTGTTTATTATCTAACCCGGTGTACGTACGCATTGGTATTCTGGAGATTTATGATCATTTTGAATTATCATATTTTATTTCAGCGTTTGTTTTCATACACTTTTACATTCAAGTTCATCAAAACATGTTGTTTTAGATAACTAGTTGTGAATGTCTTCGAAATTTTAGTTTAAGGACACGCCAGTTTCCTCACGATGTTTTCCTTCACCGTTCATTCTCTCGACAGCTATTTGCGGTCGTGGTCTAGGCAAATCGTTACCGAAAATGTGTCATTTTTGACTCGGAAGAGTCTGACATGACTGAATATGACACATTTCTGGTAACGACTACGTCTGAGATTGGTTTTGATTAGCAATGCCGCTCACATCCCTTCATGATTCGGTGGTCTTATTTATTTTGTTTAAAACATTTCATAATAACATCACTGGTTTTACAAAATCTATTACCATCAAAAACTCAGAAGTTTAACTAAAATATAAGAATATGAGGATTCCAGAGGGCCCTTCAATAGCTACGTAACATTTTTGAGAAAAGTCAACATCTACAACAACGTTAGAGTTTTGTCACAAAACCAACGGTGTCTGATCGACACCGTAGACATCTATTAGACACCGTTGGTTTTGTTTGTATTTATATTATTTACAGAAATACAGACTGCTGCAGACATCTTGGCGATCATTTTGATTGACATGTTATGCCATCACCATTCAACACTCATTCATTCACTCTCCAGTCTGCAAAAAAGCCAAAAAAAAAAATCGAAATAGTTGTCTAATTTTCAATAATGCGAACTATTCGCTCATAATTTCAGGAAATTCGTGCCGAAATAGCGATTTGTGAGCTGTTTGAGAGATGCCAGACACAAAGCAGTTAATACTACTTCTTACATTAAACACAGGTGTAAGTAGTACACGCCGCATAGCTTACGATAGACCAACTGTCTTGCAGTTACTGTTCGCGTTTACTATCGATTTTGTACTGAGGAGAACATAAATCGCTGCTTTTATTATTATTTACATGGAAATGTGGGTTATAGGGCGTTAAATTGTGTTTAGTGAATTAGATCAGAGTTATACAGAGTGTATTTTGTATTGTAGTTTACGTCTTTCCAAACGCAGTTCTATTTTTTTAAGACTCGATGCTTCGGTGCGTTGACCATTTCTATTATGTACCTAATGAATTACTATAATATGAAAGCATTGTAAAAAAAAGGCGTAACCACAGGCGTGACAGGGGTGGTGCAGGCGGGGCACGAGCCCTGGCCGCCTATCGAAGGGGCCGCGAAACGTAGTCGCCAATTATTAAATTTAAAATTAAAAAAATACGTCAATAAACTATTTCATACGGTTATATCTAAGAAATCTAAAGAGCTACTTGAATTTATTGTGTAGAATGCGGATGAAGGCGTATTCCAAATCGGCCCATCTCTATTCAAATTCTGCTTAAAATTGCAGCATTGCAGGTTGTGTGGTGATTTTTTAGCAAGTTGAAATGAATACCTTCGTTATTGAAGGCTATAATTGGTCAAGAAAGGTTATGCGACCTAGCTTTGCTCAGTGTAGACCGAGAAGATAATTTACGAAGGGGCGCAAATGTGATGCGTGCGCTAGGCGCCATTTTCGTCACCGTCAATTTCGTTTCTTTTTTTCTAATTCTCCAACTGCAAATGTAAGTTTGCTATCCCAAAAAAAAGTGATAAAACTACAAATTAACGACCTTGTTTGTCCAATTTCATGATTCTAGGTAAACGGGAGGTACCCTATAGGTTCACGTTTCCATCTTATTGACTGCAACCAGTATTCATGTTGTATCCTGTTTAGAAATCATTCATTTTCAGCATTCTGTCAACTTTCTAACGTACCTGAAATATCTTCAATGGCTACCCCTTGAATGCCCGTGTGTTTGCTAATCAAATATGGTCGTTGTCAATTAAAAACAGTGTTATCTGTGACGTGTCGAATGCTGCAGAGATAACGTCCAGCCTTGCTGTTGAAAATTGGTAGGATCTTGGCGGGTTTAGGAGAAAAGAGAGATTTCTGTTTGCGATAAGATTGTGGCCTTTGACGAAAAGGCAGAAGAAACTTTGGGTTACAAAAGCTTGGCTGTACCTACCCACCTACAAGGATGTTAACAACAAGATACAAAGGAAAAAAAAGAACTTAATAAAATTTGAATTTCGTGGGTTATAACACTTATAACTATAAGGTAACTCACGAAACTGAAATTTTATCGCATCACCTTAAAGTAGTAGTAGCTAGATACAGGTAGGTACCTACTATCATATACATTTATTTCAGTTTACAGCCTTTGAAACCTTTCAAAATTATTTTTATTAACAACTAGCGGCCCGTCCCGACTTCGCACGGGTGGGATCTTTAATTTTTTCCCTAATTTAAATACAACCTATATTACTCAGGAATCATTTAGGATTCTAATGGCGAAAGAATTTTTGAAAAAGGTTCAGTAGTTTTGACTTTATTCGTTACAAACATACAAATCTTTCCTCTTTATAATATTAGTGTAGATATAGATAATTGATGGTACAAGAACAGACGTTTTCAGAGTTGAGAGTACCTACAAAGTTACGAGTATTATTAGGTACATAATAGGTTAACATAAGTCGAAGTGGCGGAGCTTGGGGGAGGCCTATGTCCAGCAGTGGACGTCTTTCAGCTGTAATGATGATGATGATGATGAGTTTAACATAAACTACAATAAAAAAATCAAAAATCATCCAAATATACAGTACTATCAGTGTGAGATCAAACGAAGCAAAATATGTAGAATCATTAGTACCTATGAGTAAATTTTTGAGCCTGTATTGTAGTGGCGATGGGTGGAACTATGACTAGTGTAAGCCATTCAAACAAAATCACCTTCTGCGTGATGAAAGCTTAGTTTCCTCACAAGATAAGGCCGATTTTTTCGTTAATACTTGGAAACAAATAAAAAATAATTGTACTTCTAAATAATTAATGATGGATTGGTGGGAGGTAGGATTACTAAAAGGTAAGCCGATGGGAATCGGCTTCTATGAAGCCGTCGCCACTGCTGTATTGTGTCTTACTGCTATGCAAAGGCCACCCGTCTTTTCTTCCAAACCATATCCATATCTTGGGCGTTCTTTAGCAATGTTGGTCCTACAAAGCCTATAAGATCGTCAATCCACCTGAGATCAATTATTTTTTTTTTTTTTTTTAAAAACGTTGCCCCAAACTAGGAATTTCTTCCTGTATCGTGGGTGCGTTTACAAACATAGAAAACTCACAAGCACAAACACCCAGACCCGGAACAATTACTTGCAGATCATACAAATATTTGTTCCGTGCGGGGATCGAACCCGCGACACGCTGCGCAGCAGTCGATCGCTCAGCCATTACGCCAACCATGTCGTCAAAAACAATAGATAAACTGTATGACTACGACTTCCGAAACTTTTAATTAGGTATCCTTGTAATGTATGTTTACAGTAGCACCATTTACATATCTGCTTTCCTCGTTAGGAATCACACGCGAGATGTATTTACAAATATTATTCAATGTTGTTCCGCAGATGAAAGGAACATTTCATGTTTCAGTTTCAGCTGATTCCAATTGCGTGTGAGCTGTTTTAGTGTAAACAATCCGTCGTATTTGTGAGTTATTGCATTTTACAATCATTTTATTGCAACTTTGTTTGTGAAGAAGTAACAAAATCTTGCAAATGCGTGAAGTTCATGTGTTTCAAACCATAGAGAGGAATAAGAGAAAATGTGAAAAAAGGATTTCCTGAAAGAATCATCATAATCAGCCTATATCATTCCCACTGGTGGGATTCCCAGGGCTTCTCTCGGCGACAAGGAGTGAGCCATAACCCACCACGCGCGCTTAATGCGGGTTGGTAGATGTCACATGTCTGTGGTCACTAGTACCTAGGTATTTGAATGGTGGTCCGTACCCACCATTAAAATACCCAGGTACTAGTGCTGCGACATTCAGGCTACTCATTAGGTACTGATTTTAGTAACTTCATGGACGACGGTTTTCACTTTAAGCTTTCAGGTTTGAAAGCGTCGATTTTATAATGTATGTAATTTGAAACTTGGAGTGAACAGAAGCGTCGCCGAAAAGGTACATACAGGGTGGCCGGACAATGACGAGCGTCGCAATTGGCGCGTCGATGTCATGCCACCCTGAGGGGTAAATTAGGAATCGCTTGCATTTTGACAGTTCCACAGCATTCATTGCGTCGTGTACGTTGCTAAGCAGACAATTTTTTCGATCATATAAAACAATGGATTAGCAATAATACCTTCAAAATTATTCAGATTCTGATTATCTAATAGTGTGTTGTATTTATGTGATGGGTGTTGTTAAGAATGCATTATTTTTGGAGTCCTAACCTTTAATATACTCATACTTAAGAAACTAATATTTTGACCCGTTTCTTATTAAATGGTGCTTACTTTATTGCAGAGCAGTTTATTTCTCAACAAACAACGTCTAAGTATTAATAAATGAAAGACATACGATACTGCATGCATCTGCTGCAGTGTGAAGATCAAAGCTGTATGTAGGTTAGTGGGTCATCCTTAAAACAATGTTGACAAAATTAGCACGTTGCATTCAGCACTCGCTGGGACCATAACGTAATGACGTGTTGGACGTCAGTTCGGATTACCCATTGACGCATTTCTCAAAGATGCAAGCGATCGCATGAAGGTTTATTATTTTGGCGTAAAAAATATCTGGCAACATATTTATGTTTTTAATTTATTATTTACTAGCTTTTGCCAGCGGCTTCGCCCGCGTGGAGGTCGGTGTATTATACATATAAACCTTCCTCTTGAATCACTCTATCTATTAAAAAAACCCGCATCAAAATCCGTTGCGTAGTTTTAAAGATTTAAGCATACATAGGGATATAGGGACAGAGAAAGCGACTTTGTTTTATACTATGTAGGGATGTAACAGTAAACTAGAAACTAGATAGATATACGGCATAATAACTTTTGAGTACAAAAGTACCTACTGCAAATTATTAAAAAAAACCAACAGGAATGGTGTAATGAAAAATAAATATAGAAAATTAGATAGTGTGTGAGTATGAGTGGCGATGGCTATAAGAGTAGGGGGCACCAAAGAAACGATGGATGGACTGTTTGAATGATGATATGGTTAGAAAGGGGTGACTGCCGAGATGACTACTAATAGAGAAAGAAGTGTGGATTTTTTCGGAATACCTAATGTTGTGGCGACCACAAATAAATTGGGATAAGGACAGAAGAATTATGAATGATGATGAATATAGTGAGTAAGAACAAGAAGAGAAAAATATGAATATGTGACGTCATCTTCAGCATTTCATCATCATCATTTCAGCCGAAAGACGTCCACTGCTAGACATACGCCTCCCCCAAAAGCGGGGGATTTGCCATAATCGCCACGCTTGGCAGGCGGGTTGGCGATCGCAGTATGGTGGTCAAAAGCATAGAGAACGCTGCTACCCATTCTCTAGTAAGTCCCTACGTCGCCTTCTACGACACCCACAGGAAGAAATGGGATGGTGCTATTCTTTTACGTCCGGAACCACAACGGAACTAGCATTTATTAGGTAGATAATAAAGAAAATAATGACCTCAATACCACTACTCAGTTCTTGAGAACTGCCATCAAAATTGATAAAAAAGAACAGTCACTGAACACACACACAGAAAGAATAGCTATCTACTATAGGCACGCCTAAACACCTCGTCGATTAAAGTTACTTGAGCAAATACTTATAATAAGCAGAGCTACGAAAATATTAGTCTACCTTACCTAGAAACTACAATATCAAGAGCTATCTTGGATTCGGGAGTGATACGAAGATTCGAATGACGTTATTGCGACGCACGCTATTTCGAAAACTTAACGAGTGGTACGCCATCTCGAAAACGCATTGAGTCGAAAATCGCTACATCGAATGACGTCGCGAACATGCTGATTCCAAAAACTGTCAAAATCAAAATATTTTATTTTACATATACCTGCATGGGCACTTATGGAACGTCAGAAGCTATGTGCACGGTTCCAACTTGTCAATGTGTTTGTTGCTTCCTATAGAGAAGAGTCGGCAAGAAACACGGTTACTCTTAAAAAAATAATTCACTTTTACAATGTTTTCAAATTACAGTGATAATAAGTATGGGAGGACAGTGCAGGCCTGTCAATAAGTACCAGGTACTTAGAGGAATGAAAATAAAGAATATAAAATCGTCTACAAATCTACAGTCTGTCAGGCTACAATGTTCTCTCATTTACAATATGTAAAATAATCTACATACATAAAATGAACCTATTTAAACCAAGTGACATGATTTCCATGACAATCACTAATAAATAATCGATATTAGAATTGATGAATAATAAATAATGACGAGAATAAATCAGACATAGTAAAAAATAAAAATTGAGATTGTAATTTGGGAGCAGATAAATAGACTTTCTCAACGACTGTGTGAATGGTAAGCCAGTACGAAATTCTTGGTATCGAAATCCACTGTTGCGAAAGAATTTGTCTGGGAATCGAACTCGCGACCCAGTGATTACCAAGAACTACCTGCGCTACGATGATAAAACTGACACTGAGCTAGTTGTCTATACCACTAAGTCATCATCTGCCTAGTCTTTTCCAAACTACGTTGGCGTCGGCTTACAGTCTAACCGGATACAGGATATACCATTATTTTATATGGAGCGACTGCCTATCTGACCTCTACAACCCAGTTACTGGGTAATACGATACCTCTTGCTAAGACTGGTTGTCAAACTTTCAGGCTTCTGACGACCCGTAACGACTGTCAAAGATCCATGACAGCCGGGACCAACGGTTTTACGTGCTTTCTGAGGCACGGAGGGGTCTATACTAGTAAAATAAATTATTAATACTAGTACTTATTATGATTTAGCTAGGTATGTATCCCTAGCATGCTTCCCGTCTTTCGCGAACTCAAAACAGCGTGGAAGCATGGCACCGGCCATGGAATAGTTTAATGGACAATTGAAAACTTGGGTTATACGGCTGTATTCAAAAGCTCATTGACGAACAAGAATACAACCACCCACAAAATTGAGAGAATTTTGGTTAATATTCTACAGACGCCGTCAGTAAAAAAATAAATAAAATGAAAGAAAATGCTATCGCAGCGATTTTACAAAAGAAAAACTCAATGAGCACTATTAAAATTTTATGAGCTGTTGTAGCATTAAATACTAGTCTATGTAGAGTTGAATCTACCATTTTGTCATTTTTACCATTTTCGTACTGGCTTACCGTTCAAACAGTTTTTCGAATCAGCGTGTTCGCGACAACGTCATTCGATGAAGCGATTTTCGACTCAATGTGTTTTCGAACTGGCGTAACACTCGTAAAGTTTTTCGAAATAGCGTGCGTAGCATTAACGTCATTTGAATCTTCATATTACTCCCCTTGGATTCACGATTCAGGGGTATATAAAGAGTCCGCCACCAGAACCGACCACTTCAACTTATAATTTCTAATAATTATCATGTCATTCACATTTAGGAACATTCGTTTATCACTCGACGTCGTATCTTATCAGTATTATGATCGCTGTACAAACAAGCTGGCAGTGTGGCCTGTTAGCACAGCAAATTGTTGTTACAGCAAGGATTAACACGTAGTTATGGTGTTCTAACGATGGCCGCGTCATTCATCATCAATTCATCAGTCGTCAGGCAAAACTACTGGCCGGAAGGGTTTTAAGGACTGTTTTTTTTTTCGTTCACGTCTAGAAAGTAGTTATTGTTGTCAGCCTATATTTTATATTAATTTTATTAGGTAATAAATATGTTCAGTCATTATAAGCTAGGCAGGTACTACCACTTAGGTATCTGTCCTAACTTACAACGTTCATGCTTTTTGAAAATTGAAATCCTTACTAAAAATAACTGAGAGCAGTGGTGGCTTAGTGGTAACCAGTGATCGTAGGTTCGAACCCAGACGGGCTCAATATTAATAAAATAAAATAAAAATGTTTTATTGACAGGCATCAAGGCCCATGGGGTGCTAGTATTACATCTTAAAAACTATATTGTAACATGCTAGAACACTAAAAAGAAAGAAAAAGAAAATCACAATCGCTCAGCGTTTTCGTTTTTACCATCCACGGTAACAGAGGCCCTAGTGTGAGTTTCATTTAACATCTCGATCAAACGCAGTGAGCGCGTTCGGCGTTCCGATTGGTCCTTCACCAATCCAGGGCCAATCGGAGCGCCGAACGCGTTCACTGCGTTTGTTCGACATGGTTAAATGAAACTCACACTAGGGCCTCTGGTAGACTTGGCGTATTATTTAGCATCTTAGTACCTTTCCAAAATTATGAAAAACGTTTTTCTGAATGGAGCGAAGACTAAATTATCCATTTCAATTTTTTCTTGATTCTTTATGCACCATTTCAATTTTGATTTAAATATTTTACGACTTCATTTCATATCCTCAAAAAGACGACCACCTGGGTTGTCCATGTTGGGAATAATAAATAAATGAATAAATATCCACAATTTAAATTTAATCCTTGCCTGTGTGTGAAATTCTCTAACATGTTTGATCCACCCTTTTATACCCTTTTCTCCAATATTGCCTTTTGGGATTCTGCTTATACTAACAGTTTCACTTAATATAGAAACAATTTGAAAACTTATATATTTGACCCAATAAAAAAATATGGTGGGTAGCTTTACCACCACCACACCACCACCACCACCACTGCATCTACACACACACACATACACACCACACACACACACACACAGACACACACACATTATTTCATCACCACTGCTCTCAAAACGGTGAAGGAAAACATGATTAACAAACATTCGAAGTCATGTCATATCTATCAACACACTTCGGGCCCGCGTGTCGAATTACAGACCATTCGCTCTCACAGAGAGGTATGTGTCCCAGCAGTGGGAACCAGGCGCTGTCCTAGGGGTCATGACGCCCCCAATGCCGTAAACGTAAAGTTTAAAATAGTAATTTTTTAAAGTATAATAATTTTTCTTATTAATATGTAGGTAGTCTTTGTCTGTGACTCCCCCAAAGTCTTTGGCTGCGACCGCGCCTGGTAGAAACATTATAGGTTGGGCCTGAATTCACTATGACCACTTAACGATTCCTTACTCGTAACTACGTGAATCAGACACGAATTCTGCTAATATCGTATTAATAATATCAACAACACATAGAATAAGACATTTCGATTCCTTACCGTTACATTGGTTTCTAAAAAAAAATCGATATTGACATAGTTTGAACGTAGTAAGATTCTGCGGGGAATCATTATAACGATACAGAATTGGGGCCCTGATTATTACTACAAAACGAGTTCTTTGAAATTCTGATATTTTCTCAGACAAGTAATATATCTATTTCAGTTTTACCATTTGAACTTCCCTTCAATTCATTCTGAAATTGGTTCGACTGCCTGAATCTACTTCAACTAGGTATATGAAGAGTTTGCTGTTTCCCATTCTTCAACGCTTTTCCAAACACTATACTTACCAACACTTTTCCAAGCGTAGTGTTTTTGCCGTTGACGGGCACCCGTGTAGGTACCTACTTAAGGTACGCTTCAATTTGAAACTGTAATGAGACGGTCACGAAGTTCTAAGTAACACTGTCAACATGCCATCACGACTTAATATCGGATGAAAATACACAACGATTTGTACCAACATATTTAGACACACCGCTGTAAAGGTTAAAAGAACTGGAAATAATACAATAATCTAACGCTTACTGCATAATCAGTCTATAGATAATGTGCCCACTGCTGGGACACAAGCCTCTTCTCAGTGAGAGGGAGTGGGCCGTAATCCACCACGCGGGCCCAGTGCGGGTTGGTAGATGTCACATTTCTTCGAATTTTTAACCGACTTCAAAAAAAGGAGGAGGTTCTCAATTCGACTGTATTTATAAGAAAAAATGTTGTTTGTTACCTCATAACTTTCGACTGGGTGAACCGATTTTGATGATCATTTTTATTTGAAAGCTGGTGCTTCCCGTGTGGTCCCATTTCAATTTCATATAGATCTGATGATGCGTTTCGGAGACAGACAACGGAACTCTTCAAAAAATAACAGTAAATAAACTGCGATTTCTGCTATCGCATAAATATGCATTGTTTTGACCCCAAGGATGATGAAATTTCGAATTAGTGGGGTAGGTACCATAACTAAAAAGTGAAAATTAAAAACTTTTTCCAAAAAAAAAACAACCGACTTCCGAAAAAACACTACAAAGTGAAAAATCCCTTTAATTTCGGAAGGCGGTGACAAAAAAATTAAATACATATCCAAAGTCACCGACTTCCGAAATTAAAGTTATTTTTCACTTTGTAGTGTTTTTTCGGAAGTCGGTTGTTTTTTTTTTTTTTGGAAAAAGTCATTTTGGTTCTGGGACATGCTGGTTACCTTACGATGTTTTCCTTCACAGTTTTGAAAGCAGTGGTGATGAAATAATGTACACGAAGTAAAACACCTGTCTGGTTTCGAACTTACGACCTCTAACGCGTAAGTCATCCGTCACCACTTGGCCACCACTGCTCCTACCCAACCATTGAACGAACTCGGAAAATATTTCAAGGTTGCTTCTGAAAAATCTTTATATTTACTTATACAAATTAAGAATTTCACGAAAACCACGAAAAATAAACTTGTTGAACTATTTTTTATTAAGAAAAAAAACTAGCAGATTATAATCCCTAGATTCCCTACTAATATTATAAAGGCGAAAGTAACTCTGTCTGCCTGTCTGTTACGCTTCCACGCCTAAACCGCTGAACCGATCGTCATGAAGTTTGGCCGAGATATAGCCTGGGATATGGAGAAGGACATATGCTCCTTTTTTACGAGATAACCGACATCCACGCGGGCGGAGCAGCGGGAAAACCTAGTTATTAGATATAGGAGTAGGCCACACTGTTTTAATTTAGATAAACTTAAAAGAGGGTTTTAATTTTCTTTTTATTATGAATGCGTCGTCCTAAAAACATTAACACGTGTATGTATTTATGTAAATAAAACAACATTGTTGCAAGTGCAATGCACTGACACCCTTCATCATGACATCTGCACATGCGAATCAGCTATCTTAGTAGGTACCTACGTAATCTCCCTATCAATCTTTACGATGCATTGTCAAAGTAAACAATTCGTTGTAAATAAATCGAAAAGTATCACAATATAATGTATTTCTTTCTTTGGTTTATTTATTCTATCAATTAAAACGGTTTAAAACCAATTACAGAAATTAAAGACAGTTTACAGGTATAAACATAAGCACAAAAGAGGGAAAATAATATAAAATATAAAGTAAAAGTAAAAACATAACAACACTTTCATAAATCCCTCTCACAGTACTTCTGACATAAAGCCTTCGTCCATTCGTCCGCAAACAGACCGTTTGTTGGGTTAATGTTCAAGAGGTCATTTTTTTTTTTTTGGGTGGGAAATCATCAAATAACTTTGAGTGCGGCCAGAGTACGTGGTACTGGGGACTTAGCACGCGCAACGGTACGACATGGAGGCACAGCAAACAGCCTGTGTTTTCTGCTGTGGCGGTAGTTATCTGGGACAAAAAAGCGAGCCAGCACAGCATACAGATCAGGCGCGTCAATAGTGCCACGCTGCGTTTTGCAGGCTATGGTGAGCTGCAGGCCTGCAGGCCTAGGCAAAACACATTACCTGCGGAAAGGACACGACGTAATCTTTCCGCAGATAATGTCATTCCCATACATTTTGGCGTAGCGTTTGGCGTGAACGCTAACAGAAATGTGTTTTGTCTCAGGGCCCAGGTCTTTTGCTCGTCTTACTTCTAACGAGTTATATTTGAGGCATCCCAGAAGAAATTTAGTCGGAAAGAGGTAAGGATAATAGCCATGCTCACGCTTGGAGAGAAACCGAAGGTACGCTTTTTGTACCTTTTGTAATAAAAGGACGTTGGTACTTTCATGTGGGTTCCACACGCAGGGGCAATATTCTAATTTGCTACGTACGAGAGCATAAAATATTATTTTGATGGCATGTGCGGAGCGACAATCACGGCAATTACGCAACACAAAACCCAACCTTTGATAGGATTTCTTAGCTACCATGGCAATGTGGTCATGGAAGGTGAGCTTTCCGTCGAATGTGACTCCCAGATCTTTTATGGTTGTTGTCTTCATGATGGTATATGTATAATATTATGTAAGTACTCGTTTTTCAGCCGCTAAAATCAGAAGCATATTTGTTAGCTAGCTAAATACATTAAAAGCATCCACTTCGACAAATTATATCTAAAATAGTTGTAGTAATAGTAGTAGTAGTAATTATATATAAAGTTCTTACGTGTAAGAGTAAATAAGTACCATTAAAATGTATCTATATTAAAATGTATATATTATAATGTTCTTCAGTGGCATTCTGAGAGCATTCGCGCATAGGTTCAGTTAGTTTTAAAAATAAATAAATAAATAAATAGAACTACGGGTATGAGAAACCTTTACAAACATTGCTGTATGGTTCACGTACTGAGCAAACGTTTAAGTTTTTACTAATATGTTTATATTTTTAATTCTGTCCTTAATCCTTACTATGATCCCTGTAATAAACGTTTTTTTTTTTTATAAATTGATTCCTTTAAAAATACCTGAGAACCAATAATACTTCTTAAGCATAAGAGCTTCGGGAAGCTTCCACAAATTACAACAGTAACAAAACAGTTTTATCAAGACCAAGGTCGCATAACAAAGCTTGGTGAAATTCCACGAAGAAAGTCTCAACGCTAAGGTCATTTTAACAGAATACTTAAGCTAATTAAGTGTTGATAAGTGTCTACTTAGTACACAGGTACCCACAGGTCACTGAAAATCAATATTTATTTCCGCTCGTGTAACAGGGAGAGCTTGCTATTAAGAAAATTGAAACACGCGGCAAGCTGTTGACAATAAATGATTGAATTAACAAAAGAGCAAATTGTTATTGGCAGACGACATGACGCCATAGCTTTTATATATGCACTAACAACTTTGTTACTGTAATTGGAAACAAGCGACAATCGTAGCTTTTCAGACGTCGCGGTCGTTTGAACGACATCAACCACATGTAAAACGCCACGATGTTATTTTGGCGCGTACCGAAAATTGGAACCAAAGCCGCCATCATGTTTTGTTAATGCAATGTCAGTGACAATTTGAAAAATCAAACTAACTACCGAGCCCCCAGTGATTGTTGGTAGAAACTGAGGAGGACTTGCGGCTAAGTAATTACAGCCGATTACTGCGGTTGGTCCGTGGATGGGTGACCATTTTTACTTACCTAGACCCCTCCGTGCCTCGGAAAGCACGGTAAGCCGTTGCATGGTCCCGGCCGTAGTTCGTGGATGTTTGACAGCCGTTGCGGGTCGTAACTTCGTAAGAAGTCCGAAAGTTTACCACCAGTCTTACTAAGAGGTATCATGTTACCCAGTAACTGGGTTGTGGCTCCATGTTAAACTTATGGAAAAGGCTAGACAGACGATGAACCTTATAAACTTAAAGTAAACAACTTTGTTTTGCTTTAATTTCTCAGAATTCATGGAAAAACCTGTCTTATGCACGTAAACATTGAGTTAGGTAATCAGATTTACAATAACTTAATTTATTTAATTAAAACAAGAATAACAAAGATTATGCGTTTACTAACTGGTTTTACTGGTTTTGGTGGTAGGAATTTAGCGCAAACGACTCTATGTATAGTATTGAAGAATGGATTAGGTATTGTAAAATGATTTCTTCTAGCGTCAGTACATCGAGTTATTAATTGAAATACTTGTTAAAAATCTAATCATTTTAAAAATTATGGAATATACCTTAATAATCCAATGCAACGCAATTTGTTATCACCAGACTTTTATTGGTTATCGTTCCAAAATTCTAAATACAAAACTAGGACGAATACTTTTTTTTATCACAGACGCAACAGTAATAAAAATAAAAATTCTATATTAAAGCTGCGTTCCACTACGATGAACCGGAGTATCTCGATGTTATTCACTTTCCGATTTCGAAAGACAGTTGATAAACACTCGTAACCACTTTATGCAAAAGATAATAACAATTGAAAACTGCTGCACTGTGGAAATTTCCTGTATTTATGGGATCGATATCGACATTTGATCGATAACGTACACACGGTATTATATTAAAAACAAGCTATCAAGCCATCGTTTTTGTATTTCTTATCGTTCAGCACACGTCGTGTAAATCAGGATATTTATAGTATATCTGTCAGTAAAGTTTAACTTCTTGTCCAGTGTCAGACAGCTCTACTAAACTGATGATTAAATTTGCAGTAATATAATATTCATAACATATTTAACAACGGTCCACGTACGTAGGTATTTATAGACCTAGGCGAAGTCATGATCAATAGATTCAATAGGTAGTTGTCATCGTAAAAGTTTGTTCGTAATTATAATAATAATATCTTCACTCAAACAAACAACAAACAAAGCATCAACATGGCGGATGTTATGTTGACAAAACACTTATTTTCTTTAATACCGGAAACACATCAAATAAACTTTTTACAATATTAGTAACAATTTAATCATGATGTTGTAAATTATCTCATAAAAATTAAAAAATGTGTAGATTACGTGCTAATGTGATTAAGATAACAACATATTTTTCATTGCACATCGACAAAAAACTGAGGTTTATTTTTAATAATATACAGTGGCCCTAGTGTGAGCAGGCGCGGTCGCAGCCAAGGTCTTTTGGGGGTATTACAGACAAAGACAACCTACATATTAATAAGAAAATTTATTATATTTTCGAAAAATTACTATTTTAAGCTTTACGTTTGGGGCTTTGGGGGGTCATGACCCCTAGGACCTCGCCTGAGTGTGAGTTTCATTTAACCATCTCGATCAAACGCATCGAGCCATCCACCCAGAGCGGGAGAAGTTATTCGATGATTTCTCACCGTCAAAAAAAAAGCTTCTGTTCTAAAGAAGCTATCAAGTAATTACTAGTGGCTATTTAATGCTGTCTCCTTTAAGTGTCTGTGTCAAGTTCTTAGAAAGATATGCTCTAAAACAAATTTCTGAGTTATCTTGGCCCAGATGTCGAAGCACAATTATTCTTAGAACATTGTGTTTTACTGTAACCTTCGTTATAAACTATTTATTTCACTCAAAAAGAATACAATTAAGGAGAACCTAGTCGCGAGCACGAACTCACTGATGGGCCTAGCTAAAAAGCACGCTGTCTCACCAGGCATCGCGTCCGACAGAGATAGTACCAGTGATGAGCTGATAGACGCTAGTCTACGCGCACAACACTATATTGTGTGAGAAGCAGGATCATTTTTAGTACAACAGGCGCGTAAAAATTAAGAACAGTCCTTGGGAAGATCGGGTTTTATGAAAAAGTCACTGTGTAAATCAATAACCAATAAAGTTTATTGAACGTTTCGATATTTGAGCTTTGTCGGTACCGACTTGGTTTTTCAGATTTTACACTCCTTTTATTACTTAAACACGCCCAAAGTTAGGTTAAATTAGCAAGAAAAACGAATCTTTGTTGGCTCCTAACTTTTTAATGGCTTTTTATTTTAATATTCTATTTCCGTACAGACAATATTAATAATAAGACAAAACCATACCATGTTTAATTTTTGATGTACATTGTCGAACAGTGAAGTAATACACTCCCGAAGTTTGTATGGGAAAAATGTGGACTAGGTTCACCTTAAGTATTCACTCCTATCTATGAGGAAAACAATGGGCATAAATACTGTAGAGAACGTGGTGTTTTAATTGCCCTTTAATTGTTTCTTTACCATTAGTGAGGCACCTACTTTGTAGGAGTATCGGAGACTTTATCCGAATTGAAACTAATGTGTGGGCAGGTGACAAAATTATAATCAAACAGTTATTCAGCTTTGACATTATTTAGAAAACTTGTCGAGGTTTACTCAATGTCATAGCGGAGGTCAGCAAATAAAAGACCTGCATTACACAACGGTTTTTCTAAAGGTTATTTCATCACTGTTATATTGGATAATGGACGGACAGCCCAGCGTGTGCGTCTAGCGTTTGGAGCCACACACGTGGAAGCTCTTATATTGCACCCTAAAGCAAATTAAAAGAAGTACTGCACCTTACAACTTAATAAGCGCTTAAAAAACACCTGAAAAAGTATTAGCCAGGTATAGATCGCGGCACGTAAGTTGAACCAAAATCAGAATAAACAACCGAAGGTATGAAGACGTGCACTCGTGGCCTCACACGGAAAAAGAATGAGGTCTTAAGGGTTGAAATTAAATCCGCCATTTTGGTTCAACTTACGTGCCGCGAACTGTTTCTTACAGATTCTTGTTTTCTTCATGCTACTATTGGGTTAAATTTAGTTACAGGACGAACAGCAGATATATACCAATGTTTCGCCTAAATCGCAGTGACCTTAAACTGTCTGATGCATAATGACATTCTGCAGACGATGCACTCTGAATTGCAATGCAGCTTGTATCCATTTAGGATAGCCCATGAATTAGTTTATCATTCGGATAATATACACTCTTGAGTTAGTTCTTGTACCTACATAATTGTGTTTTATTTATCGTCAACTGTGGCAGCTTTAATTCCCATGACCAGCTTTACGTTGGTTGGTTGTAGGTTGGCTATAATGTAATTAATTCCATCACCATTGCTCTAAAAACGGTGAAAAAAGACATCGTGAGGAAACCAGTATGTTCTAGAACCAAAAATTCGAAGATATGTGATATCTACCAACACGCACTGACTGAAAGAATAGCCCTCTCCCTCCCGAAGACAGGAGCCCGTGTCCCAGTAGTGGGAACATCATCATCATCATCATCATTTCAGGCGAAAGACGTCCACTGCTGGACATAGGCCTCCCCCAAAAGGGGGCTTTTGCCATAATCGCTACGCTTGGCAGGCGGGTTGGCGATTGCAGTATGGTGATCAAAAGCATAGAGAACGCTGCTGCCCATGCTCTAGTAAGTCCCTTAGTCGCCTTCTACGACACCCACGGGAAGAAATGGGATGGTGCTATTGTTTTACGCCCGGCACCAGACGGAACATTATAGGCTTATTATTATTATCAACAGCGCCCCCTGTCAGGGTCATCCGCGCGTCTAAAGATCCTGTTATCATCAATCAGAAGTTGTTAAGTCACAATGGATCATCGTGACTCTCACCTTATGTCATAAACTTGACAAAATCTACTATCATAAAATCTTTACCAACTAAAAATAAACTCGATTATCTTAGTCTTTATTTAGCAAACAAGATAATGGCATAATACATTTTAATGAGATTTTAGTGCTTTATTTGTTAGCATAAAAATATATTTTTGCCAAAATAACACCGGAGATAATATTAAATTCACAAATGTACGAAGGTAATCCACTTATAGTAGAGACGCTAAAATTATCGATGAGTCTACAAACAAAACTGTTTGGTCAAAAACGAGGAAAAAAAAGAATGCCACATATTTGGGCATGGTATGATTAAGTGTATTTACTTTAGTTATTATTTTACTGTATACCTAAGCAAAGCTGTTTGGGTATAAAATTGTAGAAGAATTACCCAGTAAATCCAACACTAAGTTAAGTGCTGAAAATTATACATAGGTATCCTTGCATACTGTTATTCGTTGTTTATACGACACCACCCCAGGAACCAAATAGCATAGGTAAGGGCCCCAGACGACCCCCTGTCTGGCACCGTTGGTCTCCCTGCGATAGGTCAGCACAGTGGCCCCGCCACCTACCACTTTTCGGCCGCAGGGGATAGGGAGAGCGGTCAACGCTATACCGACACTCCTCCTCCCCTGCGGCCCCACCGTGTCTGCCATCAAACGGTGGCGGCCCCGTCCAGGCCACGGAAGGGAAGAGTGCTACTCAGAAGTACCGGCACTCCTCCTCCGCCGCAGCCTGTAACCCTCAGCCGCGATGCCTCCCATTCGACATCGCGGCCCGCCTCATTTTGCGATGCACCTCACCGCAACCTACTTTTTGGCTGCTACGTCGTCGGCTTGGAGGCAAAAGCCCTGACGAGCGGCCCCACCTTAGGGTTCCTCTTCGCTTCACTGTGGGAGGGTGACCACGGCTACTGAGCCCCCCCCCGCAACGACAATGCGGGAACCCACTGGGGGGATGAGATTTGAGGTTAGGTGGGAAAATGTAAAATGATGAAATACACGACGTGACGATATGACGTGTTTATTTATTTGTTTTTAAAATATGTTAAAATTATGTTTTTATTTTTACATTTACAACTGCTGATTGTTGATTTACATAATTTAGAATTATTTTATAACGTGTTTTATATTTTTACAGCGAAATTTTTTAGTTGTCATCTTTCATTACTCCATGAGTTGGCATATTTAAGTATTTTTTCACGAAATGTGTGATTTTTGTAATTGTAAAGAAAATTACGGAAGCCGTCTTTGATTTGTGATAATCCTACTAACCTACTGACATTATTAATGTGAAAATTTGCATGTTTACATGTTCGTTACTCAATCATGCAAAAATGGGCTGAACCGATTTGAATGAAATTTGGCAAACAGATTGTTTACAACCTGGATGTACTGGAGTACGTTCCCGTGGGATAATTTCTGACATCCACGCGGGCGAAGCCGCTGGCAAAAGCTAGTGTAGAGTTATTTGATTTTTTTTTTTTTTGGGTGGGAAATCATCAAATAACTTCTCCCGCTCTGGGTGGAGCGGGAGGGCGTGTCAGACTTTTACTGACTAAAACCCACCCGTGTTCCCTCAGTTGCCTGTGTGCCAGGGGCGGCGGTATCTCTTTCGAACAACCCGCACCCCTGGCAGACATCGGCCCTTGCGGGCCCCATCTGTTGCTGCTGACATCTCTTTGAGGCGCGCGTGGAACACAACGCACCGTCGACCCGGGCTTGGTCCTTACCGGACAGCGAGCTACCCATTACTCGCCGTCCTCAAGCCCGTGCCTACGGTGGCCGGGAATCAGCCTGGGATTCCCGACGCCCAGGGCGTCTCCTGCGAAGGCCACGGCTGTGAGGGCGCATGTACTGCATCTCCCTCACGTGCGCCGCCTCCCTCTTTGCGAGCATAACTGCTTCACTGAAGGAGGCGACTGCCAGCCATGCCCTCTCGCTCCGTACCATGGCCTGGACCAGGGTCGGACGCGAGAGATCGCCTCCGCCGATCACCTCCACGAGGACACGGCGGTGCTCCGCCCAAGCCGGGCAGACCTCCACCGTATGCTCCACCGTGTCCTCTGGACGATCTTCGCAATGGAAACACCCGGGCGTTTCCTCCCGCCCTATCCGAAACAGGAACCTCCCGAAACAGCCATGTCCGGTGAGGACCTGTGTCAGGCGGAAGGTGAGGACGCCATGCCGCCTCTCAAGCCACTCCTCAAAGAGGGGACTTACCGCCGCAATCGCGGAGTGCCCAAGAGTTATTTGATTGCTTAACGTTTTTCTTACACTGAACCACCTCGATTTCGTCTGATACAACGGGATTATAAAGTATATTACTTTTCGGGTGGAAACAAGAACATGGGAAATCAGTGCTATCCCTCTATATTGGGCTCGCTTCCAGCCTAATCGAATGCAACTAAATACCAGTATTTTATATGCAGCGACTGCCGATCTGACCTCCACATCCCAGTTCTAGCTACCATGACATCCCTTAGTAAGACCGAGGTCCCTGGCAGACAGGCATCTGAAGGAACACGGGTGGGTTTTAGTCAGTAGATAAAAGTCTGACACGGGCTCCTACTCCACCCAGAGCAGGAGAAGTTATTTGATGATATACCACCCTCAAAAAAAAAGCAGTGGCACTCCGGGAGTGCCAACAGAAGTGAAAACTTGAACAATTACGTGTGTACTTTTTGAATCGTCAGGAAATATTTTTTGTGTCGTCAGATTAAACAACGGTCAACGTTGTTCGTTCGTACGTTCATGTTGTTAGTGATGTCGGTAACAGGGTCGCGAGTTCAATTGTTTTTTCACATCTCAAAAAATCCCCAACGCGGCTAAAGAAGTTGTCACTTCAACCAAACCCCTTAGTACGTAATACTGGTTGTCCGAGTTTTGGGCTTCTGATGACCCGTAACGACTGTCTCAGATCTTCGAATGGCAGCCGGGACGGAGTTGTCTCGATATGAGGTGGATGGTCTTTGGTCACCCATCAAAGAGCCAACTTCGGCAAATATAGAACCTCGGCCTTCGATTGACCTGACGACTGTTATCTTTTAGCCAGGAGAAAAGAAAAAGCATCAACCAATTTAAAAAGCCTTCATTGTAGACACAGGCACCTTAGTCATTAACCACACTGATATTATATTTGTGGAAAGAACAGATTGATACTTTTAAAACACGCGCCTTGATCTTTACATAATTAGGTATATGATCCGTCTCCAAGAACACTAAATAATGAGACAAAACAATCTGCACATTAATATTTATTATTTTAAGTACTTCCGCTATGGCACGCCATTTGCAAAGTTGATGCTACGGCCATCATTTTAGCAGATCATTATGTTTATGTTCTTATTGTGTTTTAAAATGTTGCTATGTGGCATGGATACCAGGTAGCATATTAAAGCCTACTGAATGTAAACAAATATCGAATAACCGACAGTATCGAATTAATTGACACTAACCCCCTGATTTTTATAAACGTTGCTTATAGTTAAGATGTGTAAACGTCAAAAATGTATGGTTAAACAGTCGCTCTAGGCCTCGTCTGCTCCACCGGCGAACCATAGCCAGCTCTCTGCCACTTCAGCTTGCTTACTCTGCGAGCTATGTCTACGGATACTTGCATTCCTGATTTTAAGTTTCAAAGAAACTTCGAGCATAGCTCGCTGAGTGACCTTAAATTGATGTGCCGGCCTGACTGTTAGTGCCAACGGTTTGGGCACCGTATGTCATAACGGGCAGGACGCACTGGTGGAAGACCTTAGTCTTCGAACATTGCGGGATAGGCGGCGAGAAGACTTGACGAAGTTTCCCAAACGCTGTCCAACTGGATCCTTCTGTCGGCTTCTTTCTCAAAGTTGTATCTAACGAACTGGATGACTAGCTCTAGGTAGACATACTCCTGTACAACAGGAGAATTGAATGACGTCAATATATGCTCGTTCCAGCATTACATAGCAGATATTATAATTAAGTGTTCAGGCTATGGCAATATTTATACTTCAAAACCTATTTTCTCTATTGCACAGCTGATGTAAACATGTTTTAACTAATATACATATTTACACAGGACAATATGGGCGTCACCGAATCCCCGAATACGCGATAAAGTCGATGCTTGGCTAGCAGATGCTATAATAATGCGATGTTATTGTACCGACCGCTTCATGAATTTGATATCTGCCACTGGCGTTAATCTGTTTCCAAATATTTATTAAAATTAACAGTACAGTGGTCACCCAGTGGTCCGAAATTCGACTATAATTTCTATTAAGTATTTCCAATGTATGTAGGTAATGTAAGTGTGTGTATTTTTATTCTAGCATTATAAAAAAAATTAACTTGCTGCACTCCTATGGAATAAACTTTAACTGTGCCAAATTCCATACTCCTCCGTCCGCGTAATTTTCGTAAAAAGGGGCACAAAGTTTTTGTTTTACATTTTAATATGGTAGATAATTATTATGAGTATAAAATTATCATACCCAAGTCTTTTATATTTTACTGTAAGGCCAAGGCGTCCCTTCCCTTTACCTAATTATCCATCTATCGCTATATGTAGCTAATCTTTAACAAAAGAGTCGAGTTCGTCCCGCCTCCTGTCCCTCACCTCCGTCCGGCATCTACTAGAGAAGAACTAATTGAGAAGAATGGAAGCAGAAAACATGTTGCGCCGACCCCAAAAAAAAAATGATTAGAACAGGATACGGGTGGGTTTTAATCAGTAAAAGTCTGAAATTGCTGCCCTCCCGCTCCATCCAGAGCGGGAGAAATTATTTGATGATTTCCTATCCTCAAAAAATAAAAACAACAGTAAACAACTACAATCCAGTAAATAGCTAGCCTAAATAGCTTCTGCCCGCGACTTCGCTCGCCTGAAGTTTCGTACCCCGACCCAGACCCATCGCGTCGCATGTACATCCGACTCGCGCTAATGCTTCGTTTTCTCTTAGCGTTCTTCTTGATTTTTCTTTTTGCTCGGCTCCTAAGGGTGGTAGAGTTATGTAAAAAAGCCTAAGTAATTTAGATTTTAAATTATCCGAGATTGCGAACTAAAGTATGTAACTTAATTTAATTTCTCTTTTTTAATTCTGTAGCTTTAGTTTTGTTAATGTACTTACAATGTTAAATTTATATTATTAACAGGCTTTGTATGTTGTTCTCATAGATAAAGAAGAGGGAGGTCTTCTGTTACAGGTATCTTCATACTTAAAAGAAGGCCTCCTACAACTAATTTGTAAAACCTTATTATTATTTGTGTTTATTATTTATTTTCCTCGGCCTAGCCGGGTAAAAACTGATGGCACGGGCCTAAGCCAAGTGTCCAGCAGTGGTGTTAAGGGTGGAAATAATATTATGAGTAGACTGTGTGTTAGACGAAACTATATTTGCGTGGGAGTATTGGTGCAAGGTGTCCAACTCACACTGAAGAAGTTTTTTAACTAACCTGCATGGGTGAAGAATCACTGCTTTCTGCAGCAGGTGTTAGAGGGCAGGTTGAGGGGACTAAGGGACTGATGAAGCTGTTTAGGAATTACTCCTGTTGTAAATAGCAGTATGGGGACTATTGTGACTTTTTGCAGATACTAAAGCCAAGTTATTTCGTCTTTTAGTTCGGTGTATTTAGATAATTAAGTATAATCTCAAGAATTGCGGGCTATCAAATCCAAAAGGATTTTTCAAATCGGACTGGTAGTTCCAGAGATTACCCCATCCATACAAACTAACAAATAAACTTACAAAAAAAACTGCTTTAATAAAATAGCCATCATCATAATTTCAGCCGAAAGACGTCGTCTGCTTGACATAGGCCTTCCCCAAATTTGGGGGGTTTTGCTATAATCGCCACGCTTGGCAGGCGGGTTGGCCATCGCACTATGTTGGTAAAATACATAGAGAACACTGCTGCCCATTCTCTGGTAAGTCCCTTAGCTGCCTTTTTCGACACCCACGGGAAGAAATGGGATGTTGCTATTCTTTTACGTCCGGCACCACACGGAACTATTTAGAATTTTTTCTCGAGAAGACGGTCGACGTCAGGGGCACCCCGAGGTTCGGTTTGTTTAGGTTCCTTTAAACCCTGCAGACAGAAACACGAGCCCCATGAAGTGAGCAAATCTACGATATGGCCGACATATACATAACTCATTCTCCAAATATCAGAAATATTTAGCTGTGTATAAAGACGATCAACGAAAAAGTGCGTCCGGCAGTAAAACCCGTTTTATACAGACATATTCATAAAACAGTACCGTCTGCATAATAAATTAACGTAAATACGTTCATTTGACGCCGCGCACGGATATTTTATTATCATACGGCCGCTTATTCCGCTGTCTGTAGGCGGGTACAATATTATTGTAGCTCAGCTAATTCCCATATGAGTTTTATTAGGTTGATTACTTTGTCTACTGACTCGTTGGTGTAGTGGTCGCAAGCGCTACAGCTGAGCATGAGGCCATGGGTTCGATTCCCTGGTCGGGCAGTGTTATTGGGTTTTCGATCTGTTTTTCTGTAACCAACCGACACTGGGACCTCGTGGTGGATTACGTCCCACTCCCTCTCAGAGATGAGGCTTGTGTCCCAGCAGTGCGAACGCTAAAGGCTAAGTATGTATGGGCATGCTCGCCCCCTATTACGTGGGACTTAAACATAGCTGATGAAATCTGACCTCAACAACTCAGTTACCGAACATACCGTACCGATACCCTTTGGTAACACTGGTTGTAAGACTTTCGGGCTTCCGACGACCCGTAACGACTGTCAAAGATGCACGAATGTCAGCTGGGACCAACAGTTTATCGTGCTTTCTGAGGCATGGAGGCAGGGGCGTACCAATTGCCAGGGGTGCGGGTTGTTCGAAAGAGATACCGCGGCCCCTGGCAGACAAGCAACTGAGGGAACACGGGTGGGTTTTAGTCAGTAAAAGTCTGACACGCCCTCCTGCTCCACCCAGAGCGGAAGAAGTTATTTGATGATTTCCCACCCAAAAAAAAAAGGGGCGTACCAATACTAATAATTCTTATCCAATTATACCCTTCAATAGCGAAGGTACTAATTTCATCTTGCTAAAAAATCGCTCACAGTTTGCAATGCTGCAATTTTAGAATTTGAATAGAAATGGGCAGATTTGGAAATACGCTTTTATCCCACTTTATCCATATGCATAATCAGATTTCTTAGATATAGCAGTATTAAATGATTTATTGAAGTATTTTTTAAAATTTAATAATTTGCTACTTTTCGCTACCCCTTCGATAGGCGCCCAGGGCTCGAACCCTACCTGTCCCACCCCAGGTTACGCCTTTGCATAGAGGGGTCTTGGTATGTAAAGATGGTCACCTATCTATGGGATAACCGCGGCTAGCGTAGCTTAATCCGATCAATCCGTGCTGCTGTTATTACTTAGCCAGAAGCCCATCTTTCTTGTCTTGTTATTCTGTATGTACTTATTGTTTCTTATCATGTTTACGTGTATAACTTCGAAAGGCAAGCCCTTAACTTTCATAGGACCTTGATAAAATCGCTATCTGTCCCCTACTATGTCAGTTTTATTTGACAACCTCATTAGTTTCTATCAAAAGACTGTCGTGGACGACACGCCATTTTCCTAATCACCTACGGCGCCGCAATCATCAGAGGACAAAGCGGCCAAATGTGTGCTTGAATGTCACGTCATACTTACTTCGACGACGACGATTTTTTTCAAGAAAACCGAAATAGTTGATTACGGTCTTTCAATTTATAAAAGCCGTGTACCGATCACATTGATACACTTTCCTAATAAATCAAATTGAGGTGTCTGTCTGTCAAGTTAAAGTAACAGCTTTTAACTCAATACATATGAAAGTACTAGCTTTTGCCCACGGCTTTGCCCGCGTGGATATCGGAAAATATTCCACGGGAACGTACTACCGAGATTTTATCGGTTAGCTTTAAAATTTACGGGTTTCCTAGACAAATTTTTCATCCCCTATTTTACCCTCTTCTGGGATGATTTTTCAAAAACTAATTATTAATTACCAACCAAAAGGCTAAATAAAAATTTCCATGGTTTAAACTACAAAAATGACGATTTTCCAGACAAACTTTCATCCCCTATTTAACTCTCTTAGGGGTTGAATTTCGAAAAATCCTTCCTTATTCTTTGTTTACATTGTAAAGGGAACCTTTGTGTAAAATTTGAGCTTTCTAGGTCCAAGGGTTTGGGCTGGGCGTTGATGAGTCAGTCAGTCAGTCAGAACTTTTATTTTTATTTATAAAGATAGATAGATAGATATATCGTACTTGTATCAAAAACATTTTTGTTTTTCTGTCTGTCTGTTTATTTCGGCTACTGTCTGAAACAGGTGGACCAGTTTTGACGGGACTTCACTGGCAGATAGCTGATGTTATAAGGAGTAATATAGGCTACAATTTGATCCCGGTTGTAAGTTCCCGTGGGTTAATTTCCAATATCCACGCGGGTGAAGCCGCGGGCACAGCTAATTATGTAGAAATGTATAACAGTTTTATTCATTAACTTTATTATTTTTAGAGGTAAGTAACTTCCTATGGGTGCCTTAAGATGGACGGCGCTGCCGAGGCCAGCCCAGAAAGAGATAGCGAGATGACCTGCAGGCTTAGCACGAGAACCGTAGACAAGCGTTTTATCATCGGAAGAGTAGAAAAAAATTACGTTATCACTACATAGTATAAAACAAAGTCGCTTTTCTGTCCCTTTATCCCTATGTATGCTTAAATCTTTAAACTACGCAACGGATTTAGATGCGGGTTTTTTTAATAGATAGAGTGATTCAAGAGGAAGGTTTATATGTATAATACACCGACCTCCACGCGGGCGAAGCCGCTGGCAAAAGCTAGTTGTATAATATTTATGTATTCGTTTTTCAGCCACAAAATACAGAAGCATATTTGTTAGCTAGCTCGATACATTAAAAGCGTCCACTTCTAAAAATTAAATCAGTCAAAGTTGATAGTTTTTCACCGAGAAATGTAGACAAGGGATTTCTATTCTACAGTAGAGTAGAAATAGAAAGAGTCATGCTAAGCCTACAGGACGCTTACCGTGAGGGCTGTATTGAGGCGGCTCGGGAAAAGAGATTCGGAAGAACTTGAGTGAAGCCTTTGCCCAGGTGTGGGACAGTAGTGGCTACTATGTTGAGTTCCTGATGCTCTGAGTTGAGCTGCACGATTACTGACAAATACGTGCACTGACTGGACGGGTCCACTCAGTCTGTGTGGATCTTTCCTCAAAAGACAATTCCAGACTCCAATATACATTGTCTTCGCATGATCTGACTAAGAATATGTCTTGATTTTAAAAGAGAATAACTTCTGAGTTTGTTTCGGCCTTTCTTCTCAGAGTTGTAACACAGAAAAAGCCGACCTCGTCTAGTACTTCAAATATGATTGACGTGTTAAAGTGTTTTTACAAACCTATTTACAGAAATAAAATCATTTATCATCCAGTTTCAAGTTTCTTTTCATCTCGTAGCATTGTCGTAGCACTGTCGTAGCCACCTGCTACGCGCCGGGTAGCCCGCCTGTGGCTACTTCATAACAGTACGTACACAGTCAGTCTCGTGACTATTGTTCTGCTGTTTTTGTTAGTTTTATTTGAAATGGATTTATTAACACGAAAATATGACGTCATTGCATTATTTTTGTATACTGAGGAACTACGATATCTGATAAGGGTATTTCAGCAGCTTTAAAGTATTTATGACACAGAAACATAAATCTTAGCTGACGTAGCGATGGACTATATTCTACATTTTTGGTTACCGAAATAACAGTTTTAGGTATATGTCAATGTACCTGAAAGTAGCTTGCTATGACGAATTTTATAGTGGCGCCGTTCGTAATAAAACGGTAAGTGATCGGCCGTGGGTGGTCGGTACTGTACAGGTAAATACCGCATTATTATAAGTATATTGTAATGTATCTCGGTATATAATAAGTTGTATACAGTGATACCTTACATTAGCTTAGCATATCATAATTAGCCTATAATGTCCACTGCTGAGAAATAGCCCTCCACTCTTCAAGACGACCTACAACTTGAAAGCCGCGGCCATTACCACTGGGCCACCACAGCTACCTTACATTATTATTTATTAATTAGGTACCTTGTTTTATTATTTCGAAATGGCGCCACGACTATGCAAAATACTTGTACCAATTTGTATTTTTTAAGTTCTAAACGAATAGATAGTTTCTGCTTACATAACAGTCTAATAGTAGAAACATTTTGAATGTTAATATTTGTTGGCAGTAGATGAAGTTTAACAAACTAAAGCAATGCCATTTAAATTATCGTGATCGTGTATTAAAATACAAAATTGAATCTATGAAATGAAACCACAGAGTAAGTAAAATTAACATCCGGCTTTATTATCGTTTATCACGCTACGTGAGTTAACGTGAGGTACCTAAGTCTGAATTCCGATGTGTTATTCTAATAAATTAGTCACTATAAGTTATTTTTATAATCATGGGCTCTTCGCGAATGCTTTGGCCGAAGGCCTTGCACAATGGATTTTTCAAACATTTTCCTTAGAAGGTAATTTCACGTAGGTACTTAACCCAGGGTATCCAGTATCCCCGGTATCCAGTTTCTGATAGATCAATCCACTCATACAGGGGAAAGCGCCAGAGTTAGTACCTTTTTTTTTCTGTTTTCGGGGCGAAACCTTCAAAAAGCGTCCGGTCTTTGGTGATAAGACCAGGGAGTGTTGGATTTTTACTTCACTAAAACCACTCCGGTGGTCATCATCTACACATGGAAGGGGTTACCTCTCAGAAGACCAATCCGGAACCCCCTCTGTGCTCCGCCTGAAAGGGCACATCTCTGGGGAGACTGTAAAGGGGTCTTCCCCGAAATCTATACATTTTCTTATGTTTTTTGCAATTTGCAGGCCAGTGTCACCTTGTATGATAAAAAAAAATGTGATTTGCAACCGTAACAAGTACGTAATTACATAATTATAAACATTACAATCATCAATATAACCTGCGAGTTCACATGATCCCATTAAACGACTATTTCATGGAAATTTCCATTCAATGGGATGTAAAAATCGTAAGAAAAAAATAACGCGGGTTACCTTAGCATATCCCTCCGAATTTGATTTAAAAAAATATTACGTGCTTACTAATTCGCTGAAAAATAAATTGCTCTGATTGGCTGACTGAATTACTGAAATAACACAACCAATGAAATCACTTAACATTATCCTGACCATTCGTCAGCTTTTATTGGTGAAACTAAAGAACGGCACCAGCCGGTGTATTTTGTCAAATTCTCACCGTGAAAACTAAGTATATATATACAACTCATCGTCATCATCATAATTTCAGCCCAAAGACGTCCACTGCTGGATATAGGCTCCCCAGGCAACCAGCGGATTCCTGCGGCCTTGACCAGGTCATCGGTCTATCTTGTAGGAGACCTTCCAACACTCTTCCAGTACCTACGCCTTCCATGCAGCTAGTCATAGATAATTATTTTAATCGCCATATCTAAAAACGCACCACCCAGTAATTATTACGATTATTATCAACAAGACTGTCAAACCAAATCACAAATTGTAATCGTCATGCCATTTAATATCATAATTAATCATTACTATATCAGGCACAGATAACAATTTATTCATCTACTGTTTGCAAAGACATAAAATAGATTCTATTTTCGGTTATCGATGATATTTATCGAGTACATCGTTCGTTTATCGATGTTGATAAACGAGTTTTAGGTGTTTACAACCATACGCGTGTAATTTATCATTACTTATGTTGTTTCTCAATAAATTGCTAACTAGCTGTAGCCCGCGACTACGTCTGCAATGCATGATGAAAAGTAGCTTAGGTCCTTACCCAACTCATGATCTATTTGTGTGCCAAATTTCATCCAAATCCGGACATCCATTTTGGCGTGAAAGCGTAGCAAACAAACTTACTTTCACATTCATTAGCTAGGATTGCATTTTGCAATAGGTAATCAGGAGGATTTTATAGTTTTTTTTTTGTTGTTTTAAGCCTTGCAATGCGAGAAACGTCACGCATGTTTTCTTTCGGATTTTAGATTACTAATTGCTATCCATTAACGTAATTACCCTCCGCAGTCTATTATTAAGTCTAATCCACAGGATTAGAATGATTCTGTATATGTCAGTACATTAAGTATTTTAGTAGCTAACCGTAATGAAATCTTCGTTAATATATACCACTATTCAAATCTGGGGACAGCAAATACGCCGACAATTGTAGACTAGTATCCGTGCTGCCGGTATTCAGCAAGGTGTCCGAAAAGATAATGCTGACCAGGGCCTCAAAACGTTATTAAAAATAACGTTTTTAAAGCGTTTCGAACAGTTTTCGAACAAAATGTTGTACATATTTGTTCGGAACGAAAACGAAATGAGAACGATTTGAAAAACCGGTTTATTCAGCAGGGCGCAGCCGCGCACAGGGCGCGGCGACAAGCATTAACTCGTATGTTTTCGTTTCATTACATTATATTAAATCATAATTTCAGCCGAAAGACGTCCACGCACGCGCAGCTGGACATAAGACTCCCCAAGCTCAACTACTTCGGCCGGTTCTGTTTCCCACATGTAGCGGATTCCTGCGGCCTTCACAAGGTCATCGGTCCACCTTATGAGAGGCCTTCCAACTTTACGTCTTCCGGTACGCTGTCGCCACTCCAGAACCTTTCGGCCCCATCAGCAATCTGTTCTGTGAGCACTATGCTCTGCCCGCTGCCAATGTTTGGCAATTCCTAGGGATATGTCGGTTGCCTTGGTTGTTCTGCGGATCTCTTAATTCCTGATTCGCTTACGTCGAGAAACTCCAAGCATAGCCTTCTCCATTCATCTTTGGTAGATCTTAGCCTTCTAATAAGGCCCATTGTGAGCGACCACGTTTCAGTGCCATAGGTCATCACTGGCATCACGCACTGGTCAAAGACTTTCGTCTTGAGACGCTGCGGTATTTGGAACGAGAAGGTATTGCGTCACCTCCCGAACGCTGCCCAGCTGAGTCGGATTCGACCATTGTCCTCTTTCTCGAAGTTAGACCTACCTTACTGGACAGTTTGTCCTAGGTAAAAAACGTACTTGACCACAACTTCAAGTGTACCGTCTCCGATCGACATAAAAGTGGGTGCTACATGGGCTTTGATATGACCCTTGTCTTGTCCTTGTTCATTTTAAGACCCACTCTTTCGGAAACTCTACTAAGGTCATCGAGCATTGTACTGAGGTCCTCCATAGGCACTGCCATGACAACTATATCATCGGAAAACCGACGTTGAGTGATGTACTCGCCATTAATGTCAGCTCTTTTCGAGTCCAGAACTTTGAAGACATTCTCCAGTGCAGCGATGAACAGTTTCGGAGAAATAACTTATCCCTGTCTCACACCTCGCTGCAGAAGGTTAGGTTTCGTGGTCTGGTCCTGGAGTCGGACTGAAAACAGACACTTCAGCACCTCGATGTACCGATAGTCAATCTGGCACCATTAAAAAGACTGCCCATGCCTCGATCGAATCGAAGGCTTTTTTGTAGACCACAAACTCTAAGCGAGGCAGGTTGTACTCTTCGGTCTTCTAAATAACCTGCCGCAGCGTATGTATGTGGTCTACGGTGCTAAAGCCTTTTTGGAATCCGGCTTGGTCGGGAAGCCGGAAGTCATCAAACCTGCGCTCGAGACGGTTCGTGATGACTCTTGAAAACAGCTGGCAGACGTGGCTCAGAACTGAGATGCGTCTATAATTTTTAAGAAAGGTAATGTCACCCCTGTGACGTTTGGCTCTCAAGTATGACGGAATCAAACAGCTCCTAGAGGGCCTAAAAACGGGTTATCCGCGCGCACTCAGTAGTTCGGCCGTAATTCCGTCATTAACCGCGCGCCTTGTTTTTAAGCTGCTTCAGAGCCATCCTAATCTCATAAAAGCTGACGTCCGGGATGTCTTCGGTATAGTGTCGGGATAATCTGGCTAGGTCTGGCTGGTTAGGTCTTTTGCCAGATTCGTAACGGGGTTGCTTATTGACGTGTATAACGCGGATACGATCCTGCCACCATGTCTTTAGTTTCACAAGCTGGCTTTGTCCAATAAATAGATTTCTTGTAAAGCCCTTGGAGCCCTTGTTCCGCTTTATCGCGTCCTTAATGCGGTCTGTATTAAAGCGGCGAACGTCGCTTTTGAAAGACTTAGAGATCCGTCTATTGTGGTGTCGGTACTTTAGCGTATCGTGTGAAGACTGCAGGATCATTTTGCGCCTGTCCTCCAAGAGGTGGCGAGTAGGATGAAAGAGTTTCTTTTTACCTTTTTTACGACGACTCTTGAAGACCTTAGACTCGACCTTATGGGCAGTTTCGACGAACCAATCGTGAAAATCATACACTGGTGTCCCTAGGCACTCGAAAAGATTCTGAAGTTCAAGCTAAAAGCTCTCGGGGTTTCGGATTTGGATCGGTGCTGGACGGAGCGTAGACTTCATCAGACGAGATATTTTTTTTAATCCTTCAATAAGGAGCTTTGTCAAAATACTGACTATGTCGCTCCATCATATCCAAATTTTGAATTTTACTTTAGTTTATATGATCGTAATATATTTTGTACATAGTTCTAGCCTCGTCCGACATAGGCTTGGCTATAACACTATTTACAGTACCAATTCCAGACATATTTATGGAATCAAACAAACTTCTCCTGAAGCGTTCGCCCCGCTCACAGTCCATCAAGATATGATGTACGTCCTCGATTATTCGCCGAGATCTTTCCAGCTTGATATTGATATTCAATGTACCTCTTACCATACGGTGATCACTTCCGGTTTTCACCGCGTTGATCACAGAGATATCATTGAATATTTCCAAATGTATGTAGATAATAATAAAGTCACTCGTTTTGATTTGCACCATCAAGGCTCTACCAAGTCCACTTTCTGTGTTCACGCTTTCTGAAGAAGTAGATCTTCATAAAGAGGCCTTCCTTTTCCATAAAACTGGCCAGTAAGTGACCCTGGTGGTTCCGACGTCCAACTCCAAATTACCCCATTCTCAGTTCATCATCGTCTCGTTGCCCAGTTTCGCGTTGAAGTCCCGTCCGTTGAAGACGATGTATGAGTGTATATAAAAAATCATGGTCTAAAACTCATTTCACCGTTGTCATACACAACGGTGAAATGAGTTTTAGAACATGATTTTTTATATACACTCATACATCGTCTCCACCTCATGGTTGGGGTGTGATGAGGTTCCCCGACCTCGTAGACCTGTATGACCTTCAATGAATATCTTCCGGATATTCTGAGTATAAGATACGTCACCCTGGTCGACACACTCTCGATCTTCACCACGTTGCTCACAAGGGACTTATGGACAATAAATCCGACACCGCCTTGTGGGACTGCTGATGGCCCTCCCGGAAATATAAGAAGTTACCGGATTTGAGGACTATCGAGTCCTCCTTCTCCAGGTTCTTTGGACTTCACATATCCCGACTATAACCCATCGTAACCCACTCAATTCTTACCCGAGTTCGGTAATCTTCTCGTCGCGCGTCGATTCAAAGTGTAAGTGTGTTAAATGTTGGCAACATTTTACACACGTACACTCCGGACCGGTGCAGTTTTCGGTTGCTTTGGTAGCCAGATCTCTTCCGAAGATTCTTAGCACCGGTTTCCTCACCGTAGTCTTGACTGCTACCATAGCGAAGGGTAGGCGGGCCGCTGGGTACTAGGAGCCATTTTGCTATAGTGCTTGTCATTTTGGGGGTTTGTCAAATTCGCCACGCTTGGCAGGCGAGTTGGCGATCGCAGCATGCGAGTTGGCGATCGCAGTATGCTGGTAAAATGCATAAAGAACGCTGCTACCCATTCTCTGGTAAGAATCCGAGTAAGAATCACCTCCTACGACACCCACGGGAATGTGATGGTGCTACTTTTTAAGCCACTCCACACGGTTAAACATTTAATAGTCAGAGATAATAGTACTTTAAGCTATAACGAAAAGAAAGACAACTCTAAGCCTCACGGCCGTGAAATACTTACTAAATGAAATTTGTAACATTCGTAGTTGCGTATGGAAGACCGAACAACCCAAAAAATTGACAAAAATGGTTAAAATCGGTTAAAAACGTTTTATTAATCGAAAACGAAATAAATTTGTTCCTTCTTCAATAACGTTTTATTTATCGTTCTGTTCGAACGTAACCGAAACAAATCGTTTCTTAGGTATTTAAGACGAAACCGTTTCGAAAAATATACCGGTATTCGGGCCCTGTAATGCTCAATCAAATACTTAATCATTTTAACACCAACAAAATCTTACACGATCAACAATGTGGTTTCACCAAAGGACGTTGTACTACTGACGCCGGTGTTACCTTATTAAAACAATATTTACAGTTTGGAAAGAGGCCCAGGATGGCATAGGAATCTTTTGTGACCGCTCCAAGGCATTTGATTGCGTTAATCACGAAACCTTGCTCTTAAAACTTGAACATTACGGAATAGGTAAACTTGCGCTCAGTCTAGTAAAATCTTATTTAAGTGTATTTAGACAGCAAAAAGTTCATATAAATGGTGTCAATTCACTTGGTTTAAAAATAAAAATGGGTGTTCCACAAGGCCTGGGTGTTCCTAGCTAATAAATGCGAAAGTAAGTTTGTTTGCTACGCTTTCACGCCAAAACGGATGTCCGGATTTGGATGAAATTTGGCACACAAATAGATCATGACTTGGGTAAGGACCTAAGCTACTTTTCATCATGGATTGCAGACGTAGTCGCGGGCTACAGCTAGTTAAAAAAATATTGAGAAACAACAGAAGTAATGATAAATTACACGCGTATGTAAGCTTAGAAGCTTTTATAGGAGACTAGCTTTTGCTGGCGGCTTCACCCGCGTGGACGTCGGAACATATCCCACGGGAACGTACTACCGGCATAAAAAGTATCCTATGTGTTAATACACGTTATAAACTATCTGTGCGCCAAATTTAATAAAAATCCATTCAGCCGTTTTTGCGTCATTGAGTAACAAACATCCATTCGTCCATCCTCACATACTGTCACGTTTATAATAATCTAAGTAGGAAATACGATTAGTTAGAGAAGGCAATGTACAGGGAAGAGTGAAACGTTATAGGGGAGTCCTTTGTCCAGAAGAGGGACAACACAGGTTGAATAGAAAATAAAAATACAAAAGACAGCTTTCTAAAAGTCTGTGTTTAAGTCAGTAAAAAGAAAAAGTTGAATGTTTTATAGTTCCAAGATTATAATCAAGCAGGATTATCTAGACATTAAACTACCTTTGCCTATAATAAAGAATGTAGTACAATGTGACACTTGATAGTTCATCAGACCAAAAGTACCTTCGGACGAGAGCAGCGGGCGGCAAATTGTGAGACAACGCAATTTGCACGCACACCCGAATAAATGGCCAGAGATATTATCATTTTATTACGTGGTGTTACTGAACTTGTGTGTCTATGTTCTAGAAAAATAACTTGTGTCTCTGGGACTATAAAGCTTAGAAAGTTGAATTTGCATGTAGGTTAGAAAACAGAAGGATTTCATTAAAACAAATAGAAATTCAAAACGAATTAGCTTTCTAAATAGATAAAACTTTGATGCTTTTGGTCATCATTGAGGCCAGCCTGTACTATAAGTCACTAAATGCATTCAGCGCAAAACGACTTTTAAAACATCGTTCGATTTCTGTCAATTGTTTGAAGATGAGAGAGACAGAATGATGTTTTAATTAGTGTTTTTGGAAACATTTGAATAGTATTTTGTAATTTTGATTATATTAGGCCGCCTCGCCGCCGTCGCCGCCTGCCTCCTGCATGCGAAGCGGGCGTCTAATGTGGGCGTAAATTTTTGATAAGCCATTTCTTGAGGAATTTAATAGGCTTTATAACATCACGCTACGGCCCCTAGGAGCTGAGCAAAAGCCAGGAAGAATGCGAACCGAAGGAATCGTCCAGACAGGAAATTTGAATGTTATTTTAGTATATTGTGGTGTCTTAGGACTTCCATGCTAAAAAGTCGTGGGTAGACGCTAGTTCTAAAATATACTGAATTTAATTTTGTCATGTAATAGTATTTGGTAACCAATTTACAGAAATAAATTTCATTTCATAATTCCACTAGAAAACGTGTACTTACCAATTCAAAACAAAACGGTGCAATTAATATCGAATCATCAAAATGCGAGTTCTCGTGATTGTGAATGAGTGACGTAGGATACGTTACGAGTAGGGCGTCAATATTATACCTACGCAATCAATCATTGTACTATTTATTGAGCACAGATTAGCTGTTATGGATATGGACCATTGTGTGGAAAATGTAAACATATCGATGACACATAGACACACATAGAACGTGCCATATATCAGGTATCACATGCAGATATGATCAGTAGGTACCAGAGTGGAACGAGTGAGCACCCTCCGGTCAAATGGAAGTGGGCAGAGCACACTGCAGGTTGTAATGAGATGATGTTGAGTAGACGGGACAAAACGTCACAAATGCATGACTTTCAGATATCAGGTAAGATTGGTTTAGCGACATCAAATAAATTAGACCATAAACCTGTACGACTAGCTCAGGATTGAGGTGGGATAGCATAAGGACGGGCGGAAGGACGCCGGGAGCGGCGTTCAAGAGGATGCACATGCAACTCAACAACAACAAAAAATATCCAAAAATGCTTAGTAAAATAAGTAATAGGCAACTTTACCTAATTCAGGCAAGATCCGAAAATTCTGCAATCTCCCAATTTTTAAACTTTTTTTTCTGTTCAGTAGCCAACAATGTGGGTACAGAACTCCTATACTTAAATTCCGATAATCTAATCGACCTTAGGCAGCGTGCTAACATTATCAGGCTTGCTTCGCTCGCTCTTGCATCCTACTCTTGCTTGTTTCATCAGTTAGATCTATTTCTGTATGCATAGACAGCAAAAAACCTATCCCATTCAAGGCGAAATAGGCTCAAAAGTTATCAAGCGCGCTTTGCTTTTGCTCACTCATGCATCCTACAGTCTCTTAATTGTTAAGCTTTACTGCATAACTCAGCAAAGTTAAGTATTTGTATAAATGAACAAACGATAACCAAACATATCCGTAGAGCAAAAACGATGGAGGTCGATTCGTACCATTCTTGGCAGAATGGGCAATGTTTGAAGTTGATGAGTTGTTTTTACAGGAACGCTCCTTTAGAAGATATACAACATTCGACGGTAAGGATTGATTTGGTGAAATACTGAGGTTCTTCTAAAAAAACATGAAAACTGAGTGCCTATTTTGTCACACAGTCGAAGTTACAATAATGTAATGATCAGGACTCAACAGCTAGCAAATCACAGCGGCTTGCAGAAACTGTCAACCTTTACTTCGGTCATTCAGGGTCGTTCACGGCTTTGTTTTTGTTTGACCAACATACACCGTCCCAAACATACATTTGTCAAAATTAAAGTGACACGAGTCACTAGCCCACTGACCAACCCTAGAACCTTGACCAACGATCATCACATATACAGCGTGTGTTGGGAATGTGTGGTCAATCAAACATTATAGCCACAATATAATGTTCCCACTGATAGGAGACAAGCCTCCTCCACCACGCGGGCCCAGTTCAGGTTGGTAGATGTCACATGTCTTTGAAATGGTTCCAAGACAGGTTTCCTCACGATGTTTTTCTCCAACGTCGAAACGTTCTCTCGAAAGTCTCGAAAGAACAGTGGTGATAAAAATCATTTACACAACTCGTAAGCCGCGGCCGCTGCCACTGAGCCACCACTGCTTTTTTGTTTTTGACGGTGGGAAATCATCAAATAACTTCTCCCGCTCTGGGTAGAGCAGGAGGGTGTGTCAGATTTTTACTGACTAAAACCCACCCGTGTTCCTGCAGTTGCCGGCTCATTATGCTACCTCAAATTTCGCCATTATTATTCCAGACGAGAAGGATACATAAAGACACTCTTGTTATTATTGTGAGCTAACCCACAATGATGGTTTGACAGTTCAGTAAACAATCTAACGCTCTCAACAACAACTTAATAATGTGTGTAGTTTGGGGCCACAAACTTGTGCATATATAATGTAAATTGAATCATGTGTTATGACACAAATTCCGCGTAATCAACCACCGTAGATTGTACCTACATAGAGGATATGAAAGAAAAGAAAGAAAGAAAAAACGTTTATTTGCGGTAAACATGACGCAAAAACCAGGAACACACAAAAAATAATTTAAAAAAAAAAGGTTGAGGGAAACATGCGTCACATCCACACAAAACGGCTATCGCTCAGCATTTACATACCAAAATAGATCCTTCTAATATTGTTAATTTGAAAGTTTGTATGTTTAGATGTTTGTTACGCAATCACGCAAAAACGGCTGAACTGATTTGGATGAAATTTGGCATACAGGTAGATTATATCCTGGATTAAACCATAGGGTACTTTTTATTTCAGTAGTACGTTCCGTTGGGATAATGTTCGACCTCCACGCGGGCGAAGCTGCTGGCAAAAACTAGTAGAGAATATTTTGCAGCTGCACTGATCCGCCCCCCTTCCTGCCTTTTTTTGACTGGTTACGCCTGTGTTCCCCGAAGAATTAGGTAGAGTCTAAATAATTTGAATTGTAACCAACGCGCAAACAGTAATTAATCATGAATTCAGTATATCGTTTTTGACCATCTAGCGTAGAAATTTAAAAAAATCTACCTGTTTCATAGAAAACTGCAATACCTACCTACGTGGTGAAAATGTATGGAACTGCTGATTTTTTTTAAATAACTTACCAAAAAAATTCTACATTACAGGGTTCTAGAATCATGTTTACAGAATTCATGATTACAATTTGGGCACTGGTTAAACATTTTTACTGCATAGTACCGACACCCACATTTCACTAGTAATGTTTAAGTCCCATAGAATAGGGGGCGAGGCTTTTGCTACCAACCAGGTACAGATGCCAGCACATCAAGCTACACCAATCTGTCAAAATTCTTTGATAGATTTTCAACTTTATCACATAAGCATAAGGTTCATGTTCAATTGGGAAAATTTGACAGTTTGGAGTAGCTTGATGTGCTGGCGTCTGTACAAAAGCTAAAATTTAATTACACTTTGCCCGACCCGGGAATTGAACGCAAGACCTTTTGCTCAGCAGTACCGCTTGCGACCACTAGACCAACGAGACAATATAACATTACCTACTGTTTATTTGGCTAAAAATACAAAACAAAAAAATAAAACCATTTAAGTAGATTACCTAAATCTGGAATTGGTGATACAAAAGAATAATTTACCATAATATGCGGGTCATAGCATTACAGTCTTGATTTTAGCATCTATTTACAAGCACAGAACTATTTCCATTGAATGTTTCAGATTTTTTTTTAAATTTTCTCAAAAATGAAGGAAATTCCGTATGTTCGAATGAAAAACCGGAAACCCTTTTTTTCTTTTTTTTTTTGAGTATGGGTAATCAGGTCTACCCTTTATAGCAGAACTTTTTATGTCATAATATTATTTTGCATAACAGCGGATAGTATAAACTTCATTCATTTCGCAGAAAATCATTTGGCATACATTTTGTAAGTCAGAATATCTTTAGGTATAAATTCCATTTCCGTAATGATTAAAAAGTAGTACCATCATATCGCAGAAAGTTCACAGTCAGAATCGTCTTTTGGCATACATTTTAAACCCATAATTATTGAAAGACTCATTTATCACATTACAGAAAATTCATAGTCAGAATAATAATTTACTGAACACACTTTTTTCCATCAAAATGTATTATTATATGGTTTTTATTTCCCTGTAAAAAGCATGCAAACAAACATACACCATGCATGCAGCAAGCTTGCAGCATGCATACAGGCAAACAAGCATACACTATGCATGCAGCATACAAGCAAGCACGCAGCATTCAAGCAAGCTTGCGCATGCAGCATGCATGGATTCTGTCACGGTTCCGGCGCTTCGGGGCTCCAGCGGTCCCAAGCGAGCTTATCGTCGCAAATTGTTTAACGCTCACCACATTCACATATTTACATCCACCTGCTCCTCAACCCGCGGGCCGCCTCGCCCCTCTGCGCCTACGAGGGCTTAAATAACACTCTAGGGGTAGGGCAGACAAGACTACGTAAAAAAACCTACTCCGGTTTTACAGCGATTCGTTTCTGTCACCAAAAGATTAAAAATGCTATTTTACAGAAGTGGCAATATGCCTAATAAAATTATTCCAAATAAAATTCTGCCATCTTCATAGTATTCCAAGTGAAATTGTACCAAATAATCGTCGCTCTAAACAAACGTTATGCTAAACCAAATTATGCGGAATGTTTACTTTGTCAAAGGAAATTATGCCAAATAAAATTCTGCCATCTTAAAAGTATGCCATTGCCAATTCGTATATTTAAACATTCGGCCAAACAACAATTATATGAAATCATTTTTACGCCTTAAAAAATTATATTCGTTTAGAGAAGATTATGCCAAGTGTGTCATGCCAAATTAATTTCGAAGCATCAAGATTGTGCCAGACCCTCTATCTGGCACAAGCTTGATGCTCCGAAATTAATTTAAAACCCTGGGAAATCATCAAATAACTTCTCCCGCTCTGGGTGGAGCGGAAGGGCGTGTCAGCCTTTTACTGACTAAAACCCACCCGTGTTCCTTTAGTTGCCGGTGTACCAGAGGCCGCGGTATCTCTTTCGAACAACCCGCACCCCTTATACCTACCAAAAAAATCGCGGCGGAATTTAATCGCACACTGAATTTTCAACTCTTGGTGATGAATCGAGCACTGAGAATCGAACAGAGTGTATCCCAGCGTGTAGAAAAAACACACTGTTCGATTTTCAACTCTCAGTGCTTAACAGAGAATTAAAGATCCAGTGCGCGAAAAAAATCCGCTGCGATATTTTTACGTCCGTCCGAACGTGGACTTATAGGATCACTCGTGTGTCTGTCTGTCCGTCTGTTACAGCCAATTTGCTCCGAATCTAATAGACCGATTGAACTCAATTGGTACACATGTGAATTTGTTTGACCCAAACACGGACGTGTAACGTAAATAGATGATTTTTTAATGTGAGGGTCACTTTTGGGAGGCATATGAGAAAAATTTAAAAATAAGTATTACAAACTGTACCGTGTGACATAGCAAATGAAAGGGCTAAAGAATATAAAACAAACAGTAAGGAGTTACCAAGGGGTGGGTCCACCACGCGGGCCCAGTGCGGTTTGGTAGATGTCACATGTCTTCGATTTTTTTTGTTCTAGGACTGCAGGTTTCCTCACGCCGTTTTCCTTCAGCGTTTTGAGAGCCGTGGCGATGAAATAATTCGTCTGTCTTCTGTTTCGAATCTACGACCTTCAACTTGTAAGTTACGGCTGCTCTATGTATTAGTATAGATTTGAAACTACAATGCCGTTCTTGTTCGCGGCCATCGCATTTTCATAACTGATAAACACAGCGATGACTGATGAGTGTTTGCAAACCACGCGGGTTAACAGATTAGCGTATGTTGTCCTTTCAATTAAACAATCATGTGATTATTGTTGATGTGTAGGCTCGTAAATTAATGCCAGAATAAGTATCAGGAAGAGGACAGAACAGTGCCAAATATCAATCGGAAAACCGGCGCTGAAAACGAAGGACTCGGTTATCCTGAAACCCTGATCGAACATCTATAAAATCACATTGATTTGTAATTCTTGTTGCGTTTTTTTTTTGCTGAAATGAAGACAACCAATCATTTATAGAATTTGAACATTTGATTACAGATAAAGTTCAAAAGGCAGAACTGCACCCTAATTACATAATACGCTATCAATCTGAATCTGAATCATTGGGAAGGATATTGTCAATACATTGCTTCATTATGTTCGAAAAAATTGTCTGTTCAGCAACGTTACTAACGCAATGAACTGTCAAAATGAAAGCCATTTCAGCCAGATAAGCAATTGTCCCTCAGGTGGGCATTCAGTATTCAGTGGTAAGGCTGGTACTACATATTACGCCAAATTGTCCTGAACCGTTGAAAACTTTTGCGTTCTTCAGTCGTTCAAACCTTTTTCGAACATTGAGAATAACAAATGAACACGTACATTTCCTCGACATTAGTTATCTAGTTATCAAGAATGTTAATGCAGATATATTAAGTGGCATTACTTAAAGATCATAAAACATGGCCCAACTCTGTCTTCCTCGCAAGGGGCCAGCGCAAAGATAACTAAATAGATACCACAAATGATAACTAATATTATAAGCAAACAGCTGGTGTCGGTACTTCACAACCACCTGATCACGAAGCAGCGGCGTGAGTACTCAATTAAATTATAATTGATACAAATACACGTACTCACCGCAGAACGCGCAAAATTTTGCACAATATTCAGAATGATGCGTAGTATTTCCACACAGGAACACAGGACTGGACAGGACGATATGGCGACCTTATTGGTGTTACATATTATGTTCTTCAGAAAAGTCAAGTATGTAGTACTCGCAACGTTAAGTTTGTGTAAACCAAATATACAGATAGATTTGGACTCGCAAACTGGAACCACGAATGCAGCACATGATTACCCACTAGCGTATAAATTTTTGGTAGGTTATCAAAAAGAAATTGGCTGGTTCATAGAAAAGTGTGAGACCAGCGCGTTCAAAATGAATGGAACAGCTAACTTATTTTTTTATAACCGACGAAAAATTTCAACGCAGGCTTTCAGAATAATGTACTGGATCCATGATGACAGGTTGGATGTATTTAATTAAAGTAAACGAAACAAAAAGGGTGTGTTTATAGATCGTAGCAGGTGGCGTTCTGCAGTTTCTGTCTATGGGACGAAGGCGTGAGTTTATGTATCTGTTATGTGTATTTTCAAATTAAATTCTAAGTAACTTTGAATGATAAATGAGTTTAAGCTTATGCCCTCTAGTAGTGGAGGGTTAATTCTGAATAGATTTAAATAATCTAAGTAATTAAATGGATCACGTTAATGGAAAAAAATTGTCAGTCTGGATTTGTGTCCAGTTGATGGTATTAAGCTTGCTCCTAATACCTATATAGGATTAAACAAAACTGGCCAAATCTGTTTAGGTAGGTAGGTAGTATCCTCTGGGGGAATCCAAGTTGAACGTTGTACAGGGTAATTTTTAATTGGCTAGCTTAAACTCCACGGACGCTGTGGGTTTTTCTCACTCATACTTTAAGTAACAAGACTAACAGCAGGTCGTTGATCTCTAAAAATAATCCTCAAAATCTTTTTAATTTATTGTATTTAGATATCGATTTCCATCGCATCTACGGAGGTAAGATATCCAATTTAAAATTATAAAATAAAAATTAAAAACTATAGTTTCCAAATGAGAAGTTAATCGTTGCTAATGAATGCTAATTGGTGTAATTGTTATAATCAAACCGCAGAGCTGCATTTATGCTTTAATTTATCTCGTTAATTTCTATTGAGCCATTTAATTAGACTACATCATAATTTCCAGAAGATAGGATCTAGAACTACTCTATTTGTAATTTATTCGGAATCACTAACGAATCGTGGTCAAGGCATAATTCTTACTTAACATGTTTTATTCAGGTTCACTTCATTAGCAATTTTGAACAATAAATTAGCATATCGTCAAAACCATCATTGTAATATTTAAAGAAATAGACGTTAAAAAAAGTATTAAAAAAAATAGACGTTTTGACATCAAATTAATTGTGACATATAAAAAATAGTTTTGACATCTTAAAAAATAAAATAGGTACCTACTGACATGAAAACTTTACGGTAAAAAACGGATAGTTTAAAAAATAGCACGATATTTCAGCAAGAGTTGACTAACCTGTTAGAAAAGAATTGTAATAAAAAGCTTACCCAGCAAAAGTAGGACAACGGTCCAAACAAATATTCTCCAATACATCTCGACCACAGTTAAATAAACACTTTTCACGAATCAAATAATCCTTTTTTATGCTGTCTACACATTGTCCTTAATTTTAAATTAATCAGTCTTTTTGTTTACTAAAATCTATAAACACTACATCTTATTCAAAACACAATATTAACTTCACTATAAACACATGTCTTCCAGTAAATATTACAGAAACACCGATAAACTATTCAATATTAGTTCAGGCTACTTATATTTTAATTAACCATTTATCATCAATTTTCTTTGTCGTAATTTATCGGAAGATTGGCGCGAAAAACACGCGCGCACTCGACGCCTTCCGAGTTCCAACTGATGGCGAGGGAAATCTGAACGTACCTACAAACAAAAGTTTTCAGGCATAGTCAATGACCGATTTTTTTTTCGTCAGCGTGCCGATGTATTTGATCACCATCATGTCAGCCGAAGACGTCCACTGCTGGACATAGACTCCTCCAAACGGGGAAGGGATTGCCATAACGCTTGGCAGGCGGGTTGACGATCACAATATGGTAGTAAAATGCATAGAGAACGCTGCTGCCCATTCTCTAGTAAGCCTCTTAGTCGCCTTCTACCACACCCACGAGAAGAAATGGGATGGTCTATTCTTTTACGTCCAGCACCACACGGAACACCACCGATGTATTTAGTGATGTGATACAAGAATAGAAACAAAAAAAAACTCTATATAGTGTAGCATATGTATACATAGCTAAATAATAACAGCCGAATGGGTCAATCGAAGGTAAAGCTACGCTTGTCGCGGTCGGTTCGTGGATGGGTGATCTTTTATTTATCGAAACCCCTAAGTGCGTCGGAAAGCACGTTAAGCCTTTGGCCCCTGCTGTCATTCGTAGATCTTTGACGGTCTTGACGGGGAGTCCAAAGCCCAAAAGTCTGACAATAAGTCTTACCAAGGGGTATCGTGTTGACTAGGGTTTTGGTGGTCAGATATACAGTCGTTCCATTTAATTTGGTGGTATTCAGCTGCATCCGGTTAGACTGGATGCTGACTCTAGCATAGCTATGGAAAAAGGCTAGGCAGATTGATTGAAAGGTGTAAGTAATTTATATTGCAAGCCACAAATGATTTAAAGGGCATTTCTCGAAATTGATAACGCTTGTTTTGTACTGATTGAGACATTTGACATTGCCAGAAAAGAAGCGTCATGCTGCTCAGCATGTTTTAGTTATTTTATCTAGTTTAACATTTTCGATTTCAAACCGATTGCTATGCGGAACGTTTCTGAATTTTTTTCTATCTTGCACCCAACTCTTTTCTTGCAAGTAAATTTAGTCTATTCTAGTCTATAATTCAAAATAAAACTATGAGTTTTATTTTAAATTAATTAAATTATTCTCTCAATAATTATTGTAATTATTTAACTATTCTAGGCTTTATTTATAATTGATTTATTATTTAGCAAAAAATATTAGGTAATAACGATTTTGAGAACGGAAAAACCTTGTAAATAATTTTATTATGGTAATTAGTTCTTTATAAAATGTGCGGTTTAAATAAGTATGTTTCAATGATTTGTCTAGTTTCATTATTACATTATTGGTTAGTATTAGATTTACTTTTAGTAATTTAATACGTTACTACACTTACTATAAACGATGTAGGCGTTACGAAATCTGCATCATGTTCATGGCATGAAATTAAGGATAAATCGAACTACTTAGAAAAAATATCTGGACATATAAAAAAGGATATTTTGCAAAAGCAAAAGGTAGACGAAACTGAACTCTAAACACTAAATAGTTGCAACTCTTTTTTTTTTGGTTAAACAAGTCAAATGAGGCTGCACCACGAAGGCTGCCCTTCAAAGATAAAGGTAAGTTTCTGGCTGATTTGAATGAAATTTAATTGTAAAAACCAAAAAAAAAGTATCTAATGCAATCCCAATATTTATTTGTGGTTTATGACCAGTGTCTCTTTGTTTTGTAAGAAGGTGGTAACCTATTATTTTAGGAATAAAATAAAAGAAAAATTTACCTCAATATCGCAGACTTAAAAATTCGGTAGCGTGCAGATAAAACATACGGTGAAGTATTGAAATATATTTGTATAGACACTATACTCCAGCCGTAAATCATAATTGAACTGCTGTACGTAAAAACAGTGAGTTTTGGCATTTTTCCAAACTGTTCGAGTAGATTTATCTTATATTTTTATCGATTTTATGTCATGCATCTTGGTGGAAGTAAAACACTGTTACGTAGGTCGAGGAAGATGGATAAAATAAAATATGCGCTAGCGTCTCTACATGTTTGTGTTAACACACAGGAACACACACACAGTTTTGTCTTATAGAAAATTAGAGTGCAATATTTTAAAGTTTTTTGATCACATAAACGCTCTTCTGTGTCATGGCGGGTACGGCACAGGAATTTATAATTAAAAAATAATACTTAATTTAATGAAAAATGCAATCAATTTTATTTTAGAAGTCAGATTTCATTATACGTAGTTAATACAACCTTATTGATGAAGTAGATTTTGCATTTAAAAAAACACTGGCCATTTTTGCCAAAAAAAAAAACTGAAACGCCATTAATGTTTTCTTTTTTATGATTTTTTTTTTTGGCCCCGAATGGCATTCAACGTAAATTTTCATCAAAATCACCCAGTAATTTTATGTCATGTTATTAAACCTTCGTATTAGGTACCTATAGCTAAGAGCGATGGGAAGCACCTGTAATTTTTTTTAAATAGCAATCCTGATTGCGATTGTATGCTAGCCAAAGCAACTTTGGATATTTTTCTTCACAAATTATAGTGATGAATCAGTCTTCACCCCATTTGCACAATCGGCAGTGGATTCACCCATAATAATTCTTCGGAAAAGTGGCCCTAGTGTTTCCGTGATAGGTATTCAACGTTAAATTAATATTTATACTTGGTACCTCTACATAAGTACCCGCTGTAGTAAACAATCGAGTGATTGTTTACTACAGCGGGTACTAGCATATTAATATATAATTAATATATTTAATTTATTATAATATATTATAATAATATGATAATAGTAATGTCGGATCAGCTGTGTGGATTCCAAAATACAAAATTATTCTTAATTTTCGTAGCCCTGCTTTTGGTACTATATACACAGGGGAAGCAATAGCTCTTTTGGAAGCAGTCTCCTAAATTGAATAACATGGACTCAACAAAAGCCTTATTCTCACAGATTCTCTTAGATGTCTACAGGATTTAACAAAATCACCTTTTCGCTCTCGTCACAATTTTCCCCGTATCCTAAAGATTAAACAACTCCCGTATGCCACTGCTTCGGCTTAGAGATTGCTCTGGCTTGGATCCCCAGCCACTCTGGAATTATTGATAATGAGAATGCGGATTCGATTGCTAAGCTGGCTCCCGGAATGGAACCGTGTCTCAGCCGTCTTGTTATCCCCGAGATCTGCACTGTCTTGTTAAACCCAAGATGATGAAGAATTGGAATGAGCATTGGCAAATAACTAGAATATTGAAGGGATGATTTTATGGATCTATCCCACCAGTAATTCTATCTAAATGTTGGTTCAGCAAATTAAAATTCTCTAGTAAAATAGCCACCTCTGTCATAATTAGACTGCGCCTTGGGTTCGTTTGCACACCAGTTTTTTTGGCCAAAATCCGCGTGAGGGACTCTATTTTGTGTGAATGCGGTCTGGATGAGAGTACTCTGGAATACTTGTTTTGTTCCTGTCCACGTTTAACCACTCGCCTTTATGACATACTCCCTTCTGATGTTCCCCGCCCAATTAACATTCCTTACCTATTATCTTTAGCCCATACCCCTGCAGTCAAAATCCTTTATAAATTCATTAGCATTAACAAAATCCAGTTATAGTTGATATTTCTATTTACTTATTATAAACTTACTGAATGTTCTAACATTTATTTCGTGACGTTTTACATGTACTAACCAAAAATGTGTTGTCCTTTTTTAGCATGGGGATCCATTGAATAGTTTCGTAACAGTTTTCGAAAATTACTTTCTCATACCTTGACGTTGGCAAAATCATCGTACGTTTCCGATGCAGCCAGATCATTTAAAAATAGAATAGGATACCATTAAAACGTTAATAATAAGCATTTTTTTTTTGCTATGCGTACTTTTTAAGTTACAGTTGGGAGTTTTTGGCGGGATCGCGTTGGACCATGTCGCACGAATTTTCATTTTCATGCAATTTAGTGAAATAGCGAATTCAATTGTGTAATTTGGTAGTGAATTATTCAATTTAGTTACATGTGAGTGCACAAGTGTAGTTAAGGTGAAACTAAGAGACTAACGTGGACTTTTCGTGTTGCCCGCAAAAACTCCTATTAGGTTGTTGTAAAGTTACTACCGCTTTACAATAACTTTAACTTTGACTTGACTGACTAAAGACGACTATGACTGTTTTGTAACTTCGTGCCCGATATCGGGCCATTTACTTTATTGAAAAGAAAAATTACTTGACACTGGCTAAATGCACAAACCGTGTGAAGCCAAAACCCAAAAAAAAAAACACTTGAGAGGTGTCAAGGGACACCCGGATGGAACGAAGTTCCTTTCAATTAATTAGTGAAGAAATTGTAATAACGTTTTAAAAATTGTACATATACGTACACACACACATATCTAAATATATATATAATATATATTGTCTGTGTCGCTGTCTGCAGAGAAACACGCGCACGCCGCACGGCTTACAACAATGTAGCAAAAAGTGTCGTTACAACTTTTGGTCTTAATTTTTTCCGTCTAGCCCCCTTTCCCAACGCGCTATAAGGAACTTTGTTCCAAAACTTCGTTCCAAAAACTGAACTACTTAATGCAATGTCCTACTTGGATGTTTGATTAAATTGTTTAATACGAGCGCTAATCCTGCCGATAAACTGTCACTCAGTTTGGCTGGTTTATGGGATTTGTACAAGTTTAGGTATTTGGTAATTGTTTGGGTTCTGGTCTTTTGGTTTGGTTTTTTGATGTTGAATCAATCAATCAATCCGATCGATCCGTCCGATCCGTCCGATCCGTCCGATCCGTCCGATCCGTCCGACCCGTCAGATCCGTCCGATCCGTCCGACCCGTCCGATCCGTCCATCCGTCCGATCCGTCCATCCGTCCGATCTGTCCGATCCGTCCGATCCGTCCATCCGTCCATCCGTCCATCCGTCCATCCGTCCATCCGTCCATCCGTCCATCCGTCCATCCATTCATCCATCCATCCATCGTCTGTGTCTCTGTCTGCAGAGAAACACGCGCACGCCGCACGGCTTACAACAATGTAGCAAAAAGTGTCGTTACAACTTTTGGTCTTAATTAAAAGTGTCGTTACAACTTTTGGTCTTAATTTTTTCCGTCTAGCCCCCTTTCGCAACGCGCGTTATGGAACTTCGTTCCAAAAAAAAATTGACAGATACAGTTCATTTGACGTTCCAAATTATATTTGAATCGCATTGAAAATTTATGTTGAAACCTCAGAATACAGAAAGGACGTTCTATCTGTATTCTGACTATTCTAAGGTTCAAACGTCCATTTGCGTCATTTTTCGCAAAGCTTGTGGCGTTTGCTAGTGATTTGTAGTATTTTTAAATTTATTTGAAAAATCCTTGCAATCTATCTACAAGACTAAGAACTTGACTTTTCAAATCAAAAACAAACTTTGTTTCTATTTTCTCCTTTCTCACAAACAGTGAATGAAATTGATCAAATCAATCAATTTCATGCACGGCCTCATATGCGTTGTTGAAAGAACATTTACACACCTCGTAAAATAATTTACGCGTAGATAATATACTCCGCTCAACTCAGCTGTCAATAATGATGGCTCTCATTTATTTTAACAAACTGTTAAAATAAAATAAATACCAGATGGTGGTACCACGTGTTCTTTGACTTGTACGAAAAGAATCTAGTGTAACCCTGATTTACCACGTCATAATTATCTTCCTAGCCTTTTCTCAGCTATATTAGGGGTGGCTTCCAGTTTAGATCATTTGGAACGGTCTGCCGATATTATTGACGCTGAGTGTACATCGTGCAAACCTGCGGGTCATATTTTTATAGCACGACTACACGATAGCAAAGACAGCATTATGTTTTTACGAACATTGCGTATGTGGTCAACTCTCTAGACACGATTTTACGACTCTCCAAAATTCGATATATTTGCCGGTCGTTCCTTTAGCGATATCAGGTCAAAACGCAATATTCTGGCGTTCTGCCCATCCCATTCATAGACGCAGACTGTGAATAGCTTTATTTTTAGACAGACCACTTGAATGGGTTATATTTGCAACCCTTCACACACGTCAGTAGCCATCGGCGTTTGAAATATTATTGCGTAGCGTCGATGGAGGCCATTTGTAACGATGATTTCTTTTTTCATATTCTAGTGTGCTATTTACAGGCATCAAAAGAGATATGTAACCAGGGTCGTTGGATATAATTGAAGTTTGGTAAGAAACCGATAAATATTTATGTGATGTGAGAACTGTTTGTTTTAAATTTTATTCAAAAACATCCATTGGTTTACAACTAAACCTCAACCGTAGCCGACGACGATCCGGGTTACTTACGTCTTTTGGTGACCGTACAATGGTGGACAATATATTCTAAGGGCTGATTTTCATTTTTTTTATTTTTTTTTAACGTTGCCCCACACTAGGAATTACTCCTGTATTGTGGGTGCGTTTACAAACATTTAAATTCACATACACAAACAGCCAGACCCGGAACAACTACTTGTAGGTCATACAAATATTTGTTCCGTGCGGGAATCGAACCCGCTACACGCAGCACAGCAGTCAATCGCTTAACCACTGCCCCAACCGTGCTGTCAGACTTTCAATAGTCAAACAACTTTTATTTGAGGAGTAAATTTATATGTCGGTATGACAGCTTTTGTATGGAAAACATGCCAAACTGGCAGATTTATTCTTCAGATAAAAATTATCTGACTATTGAAAAATCAGGCCTAAATTAAATTAAATTAATAGTAAACAAAAGAAAAACTTCAACGAAAGTGCAACGATGTTTGTTTTTCTTGCTTCCTTGCCATTGTCTTTGGTTGACTGTACTTAACATAGCTACACCAATACCTAGTGTTCATAATCAGTGAATGTAAATTCCTAAATGTATGATAACTTGATAAGTTATTGCTGCTTTAAGTACTTAGTAACACCAATCATAAAAAAAAAAAAAAAAAAAATCATCATCATCATCTGCCTAGCCTTTTCCCAACTATGTTGGGGTCGGCTTCCAGTCTAACCGGATGCAGCTGAATACCAGTATTTTACATGGAACGACTGCCTATCTGACCTCCACAACCCAGTAACTGGGTAACACGATACCCCTTGGTAAGACTGGCTGTCAGACTTTTGGGCGTCTGACGACCCGTACCGACTGTCAAAGATCCACAAATGACAGCCGGGACCAACGGCTTAACATGCTTTCCGAGGCACGGAGGGGTCTTGGTATGTAAAGATGGTCACCCATCCACGGACCAACCGCGGCAAGCGTCGCTTAACCTGATCGATCGACCCGTGCAGCTGTTGTTACTATATAAAATAAAATATAAAATAAAAATAATAAACAAATATTTACAACTACGATAACTAGCAGAAATAAATAAGATGTATCTGTAAGGCTGAATTTAGTAACTTCATTATTTGGAAATGAGACGCCATAATTTGGGATTCATTTTTTGATTTAATTTGTACTTATGGTTACCAAAGTTGAGCTGTAAGTTTGATTAAATAAATAAGTAGTACATTAAGAAACTACCCCACTCCCGCCCCCTCACAATCTCTCACAGTTTTAGTGCACTTTTAAAACACCAATTTCTTGCCCAACAAGAAATTATAATCCAAAGTACTGCGTATTTACGGTGGGTGTATTCTGTAGGGATAATAACAAAGTTGGCTCTTACTTAAATAACATGCAGATTTTTAATTAAAAAAAAAACATGTACTCTACTAAGTACTAACGCATTAACTTGACTATCTAATTCATAAATTATCCACAGTTAAATAAACACACACCCAACCTAAAAGGTTGATTTCCTAAGCAAATGGTTCCGTTATACCTATTGTAACTGCCGTTTAGAAAATCTGTAATTCTCACCATTATAAGTAGATATTTATTTGACTTTAAGTTGTCAAAAACGCTCTGTGTTTGAATAGACCTATATGACCGTCACCGCTTTCATACCCGCCCGCTGTACACTCACACGCGAATCGTGCCGCGCCATGGTTCGCGCCACCACCTCCACGTGAAAATATGTCCCTCCACACTCGCAAAGTTCTGCAGTTTTATTCGCGATCTTTGTGGAAATGGACGCTATGTGCTGTAGCGTACTGTAATTATCTTTATATAAAAATATTGAAAGAAATAAAAAGACAGAATAAGAATACCCAATCAGTGCTAGCTCAAGTTCATTATTCCACGACGTCACGCGTACTCATTTTTTCAAATACTTAGCGCAATAAAAATATAAATACCCAGGAGCACTTCCGACTACGTGCGCTACTGCGAAGAGCTGCGAGTGTAGAAGCGTTCACTTTCGCGTAAGTGCCATGTACCAAGTGCGAACCCTTTGACGGGACAACACCGATCGAGGAACGGCGCGAAGCGCGAACGCAAGGGCACGAAACCATCTACGCACTTTCACGGCTTTCACAGGCGATCGCGCTGTGACTGTAAAGCGGGCTTTAGGAAATGCTTTAGTAAGTAGGTATTTTAGTCCGAAAAGAAGTTAATAACAATAACTAAAAGAAAATTTATACATCCTAATAAACAATTTTCCTTTTATTTCGTTTTACATAAAGCGAATGTCCGAATAATCTATAGCAATAACAATTAATTAAATCGATTAACAATCGATTTTACAGCCTTAATACATTTAATACCCTATATAGTTTACAACAATACACTTGTTTGTCAAAATGCAATTTGTTGGAATTTATTGTTTTATTAGATTATAAGATAATCATTAGTACGATAGCAATTTTATTTATAGCTATGACGTCATTTGAATTGAAGCTCATTTCGTTAAAAACAAAATAATAAAACTCTTCGATTTAGGCATTGAGATAAAGGATGTACCTCTATCGTTTTAGATGTGTGTTATAGTTATTCACCCGTCTATATTTTATTTACGAATCAATCACAGGTTGTGCGGGTTGTTCGAAAGAGATACCGCGGCCCCTGGCACACAGGCAACTGAGGGAACACAGGGTTTTCTGACACGCCCTCCCGCTCCGCCCAGAGCGGGAGAAGTCATTTGATGATTTCCCACCCAGAAAAAAAAACCAATCACAGGTTTTAATAATAGCGTAATCAGTGAGAGGTCATCATCATCATATCAGTCGAAAGACGTCCACTGCTGGACATAAGCCTCCCCCAAAAGGGGGATTTGCCATAATCGCCACGCTTGGCAGGCGGGTTGGCGATCGCAGTATGGTGGTCAAATGCATAGAGAACGCTGCTGTCCATTCTCTAGTAAGTCCCTTAGTCGCCTTCTACGACACCCACGGAAAGAAATGGGATGGTGCTATTCTTTTACGTCCGGCACCACACGGAACAGTGAGAGGTAGTGGGCTATAATCGACGACGCGGGCGCAGCGCGGGTTGGGAGATGTCACATGTCTTTAAATTTTTAGTTCTTGGACATGCCGGTTTCCTCACGAGGCATTCTTTCACCATCTGACCATCACGAGAGCAGTTGTGACAAAATAAATTACACAAATATACAAAATAATTACAGTTTATTTTGATTTTATTTTATTACATTACATGGAGCGAATGCTTATCTAATCTGCTCAACCCAGTTACTGGGTAACACGATACCCCTTGATAAAACTGGTTGTTATACTTTCGGGCTCTGATTACCTGTAACGACAGCCGGGACCAACAGCTTAACGTGCTATCTGAGGCACCTATGGATCGACTTCGACAACCGTTGCTTAACCAGGGGCCCAAGTCTGCTATTTTTATAAATTCGTCATTCCAACACGATCCCATTGTCATTTTGCTAAAAGTTCGTAATCTGCTAAATTCATAATGGTCGATCATTGGTCGGTCAATGGTGTCGTAATAGAATTGTGTCATAATGGCATTGTCGTATTGCCATTATTATAAAACCCGTTAGTAGAAATGATTTTCCAAAAACTATCATGCCCGATTTCATTTAAATATATATTTTTACATATTACATAATATTATATATTAGTTTATTAGTGTTAAATTTTAACAGATTACCGCCTAAGTCAGTCATTCATTTGTCATTATGTACGCGATTACCAATAAATGCCATTTCTTTCAATGGAGTGTCGGTGGCTGATCATTGGAAAGTCATAATGACGCCATTATGTTAGTAGATTACCAAACTTGTCAAAATCAACAATGATTAAATCAATGATAGACCATTCTGACACTATTGTAATAGCAGACTTGAAGCCCTGGAAGATCGACTCAACCATCTGTTAATATTTGACTAAGAGCGCTGTGTATATATTTACCTGCTATAAGTTCGCGACCTTATAAGTTTAAGGCCAGCCTAAACAAGTGATTCCACAATCTCGTAGAGTGTTGTCCAGAATATTTGCGCGGTTTGTTTGCGGCTAGTAATCGAGAATCAATGGCCCTGACGGCCTGACGCTCTGAAGGACCATGATTAATTGCCCCTCTGACGCAATCTGAGGCAAACAAACTGCCCGGCGTTGTGTAGGCTTCTTTTTACCGAGTTTTGGGGAATTAATTAGATGGGGCTACCGTTTCATGTTGATATGGAAAGCTCAGAATCTTTCTAAGTGTAGTAGGTACGTTCACCAAAACTGACAAGTAACTAGGGGCGTGGGATATACTTAGTTGAAGCTTAATATGAAACCAATGAATGTATTCGAATAAAATTTAATTTAATTAATAGAAAACTAGCAGTTCATTTATCAAATTAAATTTCATTTGAATACATCCATTGGTGTCTTACTAAACTACAAATATATCGTGGTTACATACCAGCAACTTCTATTTCGTGTAAGGTATTTCCCAAATAAAGACAACACATTTTTTTTTTGGTTGGGACATCATTAAATATTTCTCCCGCTCTGGGTGGAGCAGGAGGGCGTGTCAGACTTTTACTGACTGAAACCCACCCGTGTTCCCTCAGTTGCCTGTGTTCCAGGGGCCGCGGTATCTCTTTCGAACAACCCGCACCCCTGACAGGCATCGACTCTTGTGGGGTCCATCAGTTGTTGCTGACCTCTCTTTGAGGCGCGCGTGGAACACAACTCGCCAACGACCCGGGCTTGGTCCTTACCGGACAGCGAGCTACCCATTACTCGCCGTCCGCAAGCCCGCGCCTACGGTGGCCGGGAATCAGCCTGGGATTCCCGACGCCCAGGGCGTCTCCTGCGAAGATTATGGCCGTGAGGGCGCATGTACTGCCTCTCCCTCACGTGCGCCGCTTCCCTCTTTGCGAGCATCACTGCTTCGCTGAAGGAAGCAACGGTTACCCATGCACTCTCGCTCCGTACCATGGCCTGGACCAGGGCCGGCCGAAGACAACACATAAGTTACCAATTAAAACACCGTCTTGCGGCGAAGAAGACAACGTAAGGAAACCTGGAATTAATATTATGATGAAATCGAAACCACTAACAGACAGCAGTAGGCCACTTAAAATTATTATTAGAGAGATGTGCCGAGAACAAGTTTTACCGATAAAGTGAGTACTGAGTATTGCTCAGCATTATGTTCACCGAAGAGAGTAGGACTCTGCCGAGTCACTAGGCTTCGTTGACGCAGATATTGGCAACGTACGAAACGCTTCAAATTTTATAAAAGAATGCCATGCACGTTTTTGCCATTGTTAAGAGGAATTAACAAATACAGGGCCCCAATAGCGTGAAGTTCCGAAAAGTGCCATCGCTTTAGACTTAGATCAATATCTAAGCGGCAATAATAATATGTTTTCACGACAAACAGATTATTTAATTGAACATGTTCGTTTTGTACGTGATAGTCTGACTATGGCCTAATCTAAATTCATATTGTAAAGAACTGAAGAGGTCAGGTTACGAGTTTATGAGTTCTTTTCGAGTACCTCGGCAGTCAAACAGAGTTATTTGACTGATAACGAGTACAACCAAAATGTCCGAGTATGCCGAGTACCGAGTTATAAACGAGAACTCGGCGCATCTCTACTTATGAAGTTGCCAACTGTTATATACGTATAACTGGCGAAATGTGGATGTACTCTAGGAACATTTCTGCTTGACCGTTCGGCGAATAGAAGCGTGATGTTATGTTCATGTATGTTAATGAAGTCGCGCAACCGTAGTATAAGGCAGCTGTTAAAACAGATTAAGTACAGTTAGTCACGTATTTAAATATGGTTCTCCTAAATAGCGCATACCGTTGCTAACTCATACACAATCATGCGGGTACTAGGCTGTGATTGCCGGTTCTAGTTCGTACTAAATTTATTATGAAATGTGTGGGGAAATTCTCATAAATATTAGGTACTTAATGTATGCTTAAGGATGTACTAAGACGGCAAAATTAAAATTTTCTTATGTTTTTGCAATTTGCATGTCAGAGTCAAGCTGTAAATATGATTTGCGACCGTAACAAATGTGGCTTTACAGAATTCATCATTGTTATGATTTCAGCCGAAAGACGTCCACTGCCGGACATAGGTCTGTCCCAAAAATAAGTGAGGGGTTTGCCATAATCGGAACGCTATTGGCACGCGGGTTGGCGATCGCAGTATGTTGGTTAATTGCAGTACAGAATGCTGCTGCCCATATTTAGTAAGCCCCTTAGTTGTTTTCAGCGCACTTGAGGGAGAGGCAGTACCTATATGCGCCCTCACGGCTCTTGTCCCTCACACCCTGAGCGTCGGGAATCCCAGGCTAATTCCCGGCCGCCATAGACGCGGGTTTTGCGGACGGCGAATAATGGGTAACTCGCTGTCCGGTAAGGACCAAGCCCGGGTCAACGGCGCGTTGTGTTCCACGCGCGCCCTAAAGAGATGTCAGCACCAACTTGTGGGGTTCGCAAGGGCCGATGCCTGCCAGGGGTGCGGGCTGTTTGAAAGAGCTACCGTGGCCCCTGACACACAGGCAACTGAAGGAACGCGGGTGGGTTTTAGTCAGTAAAGGTCTGACACGCCCTCCCGCTCCGCTCAGAGCGGGAGAAGTTATTTGATAATTTCCCATCCCCAAAAAAAGGCCCTTCGTCGCCTTGTACGACGCCCATGGGAAGAAATGGGATTTACAGAATTATAATGATAAAATCGTCAATAAAACCCTCTAAGTTCATTTGACCCCATAACACCCAATCCCCAATACAGCCTGACACACTGACACTGACCTGCTAATTGTAAGAAAATTTGAGCTTCACGGGCCTCCCTGGCGTTTCCTACTTAATCTAAGTATATTACAGTACACGTGCTTAAATTTTGCCCAACGAGGCATTTAAAATTTCGACAATGACATTATTTAATTAATGACGTTGAAAAGTGCCTTTGCCTATTTGAAATAAATGACTGGTTTTGTTTATTATCTCAGTATCACTTCGTTCGAGTCAGATTTTTTAAATACACACGATGCTGTCCTTGACATTGAGGAAAGAGGGCTAAAGAATTCCCAGTGCTACCCTTGCTATGTCCCGGAGGAAACCAAGATAAGGTTTCACGGCCTACGCTGCTACGGCGTAGCGCTACGCAGTGGTTTGAAGTTATCAATAGCGATTTTTAAAATTTGTACATGGAAAATTAAAGTTAATTACTGTACATATAATATATGTATAAATTACATTCGTTTTTCGTGTATGTCTGTTTGATTAAATTGGTCTTTTCAAAGGCGCAACCGATTTTGATGCGTTTTTCACCATTATTTAGAAGAAAATT